>JAYJMM010000089.1:0-1200000 GCA_037349105.1 Limnomonas spitsbergensis | reverse complement strand
AGCCATAGTGCTTTCGGGTTAACTGGGTCTGATTATGACGTTGAAGGTATTGTGACGTCTAGCGAAGCCTATGTTGCAATCTCTAGACCAACCTCCCTCGAAAATGTGACCATTCTCCCCATAGGTCGGTGTCACCCTGTTTATCCCCCATATTCAACCGACCACGACTTGCACCTGTAGCTACTAGGGTTAAAGGATTACTATTATTAGCAGTACATAGTTTTGCTCTACTTGGCAGTGGAAGCACAAAGTTTTTTTGCGGAGTTTTTGTTTACGAGGACACTGATGACATCCTCGACACGGTCCAGGCTGCAGGCGCATTCGACCCCGGCACCGAGCCTATGTTAGAAAAGCAATCAACGTGGCTTAATGACATGGGCACACTGCTAGCTGCCATGAGTGGCTGACTTGACATACGCTGAAGCCAGTGCCCTTATCGACGAAAACAAGGACGCTTTTAAAGCCTTTAAATTGGCCCATGACAAGGCCAAGCCAGCTTCTGGAAACAGCGCCTCAAGGCGACACATATTGGGCTGCACTTGCCAGAAGGTGAATATAAATCAAACTGCTACATATAGCTGACAACTGCTGACTGGTAGCTGAAGTTTTAGCCTGGAACCTAGTAGCCAGGTAGCTGTGAAGTTTTTTTGTGAAGTTTTTACAGTCCAACGGGGCATCACATTTGATGCATGGGACTTGTGCCCGTAAACCGGTACATGCACTAAATATGCTAGGACAGCGAGCGAAAACCAGTGACCCCCCTGGGCAAGCAACCAACACACAACCACTGAGCAGTGGCGTGGGAATGAACCCCATTGTGCAGAAGATTAGCCCCAGCCATAGAACATGACGTGGGTGCAAAAGAGTTCGGTTGGACGCCTCCTAGGAAGATTAAGAAGGAAAGAAGAAGATCTAAGTGAAATTGTGTAAGTCTGTGTAAAAACTGTGTGATGCGTGAGCGACACTTCTATGAGTCTAAGTGTTTTTTTAAATTGCGAAATGGGTGAGGCACTATGTGATGCGTAACTTAAGTGAGCTGAAGTATTAGCATGGAGCCGGGTGGCCTGGTGGCTGAATTTTTTGGTAGCCTAGTAGCTGAATTTTTAGGTAGCCTGCTAGCTGAATGTTCATCCAGGTAGCTTGCCCATTTCCCTGTTCAAATTTGCCTGCCATTCGGATTCCCTAATGATTTCCCCGCTGTTTATTTAATCTAAATCACAAGGACAATTGTCTTAGAGGCCAAGGAGCTGATAGGTGACCACCTTGTGGAGCAGGGTCCACTGCCCAAGCTCAACAGCTGATCACACAGCTCAAGCATAAGGCAGATAGAAACAAGGCTGCTAGGACCCGTGCCTAGTTCGAGTGTCACTCTCGTCCTCGGTGCTGAAGGGTTAAGCATGCATGCGTCATGTCTGAACAAGAATTGCGTTTGTTGGTCCCCCCTTGGGTGTCCCCGCCACCCCCAACATAGTGCCTGATGGATAGCAGTTCCTGTTGCATTCATTGTGCTGTTTGTGCATGGTATCCTACGAACTTTGACTATGGCCTCAATAGCCTTAATGGTTGGGTCTTCTTTTGTAATCTGTTTGAAAGGAGGTATTAATGAATCTGCAACGCAAAAAATAGTTAGTTCATACCAGGCTGGAATTACAAGAAAATACCAGTTCATACCTAGTCAGACGCACCAATATAAAGTATCCCCCCCATTATTCCACTAGTCGTGAATAAAACCGGGGCCTATAACCACCATTACACGTTGTGATCGTACACAGTACAATCGTCATATCGCTCTTTCACTCACATTCGGCAAGAGTAATGCCTGCTTGCTGCCGCCCCGATATTGGAGTGAGCATGGGGAGTGCTAAGTTAGCAAAACCTAAAAAACCACAAGCCTCATGGATCGGTAGAGGCTGCCTGCTGGGCAGTCAATGTGCCTGCCTGCTGCCCTCCTGTCTGGCATGCCGCCGGGGCTACATGCTGGCCATGTTTGGGGCACGTCGCCTCACCAGCCCTCAGGCCTGCCGCCGGGCCTTCCTGCTTCTGGCCAGATGTGGCGCCTGCCGTATGGCCTTCCTGCTTCCAAGCCATTTAGCGTGTCTCCTGGCCAGCCGACAGCCTTGCCTCCGGGCCTTTGCCTTCAGCTCGCCACAAGCCCCGTCAACGTGGACATTGGAAAGAGGTGGCATGTTGGACCAGAGAAGGAGGGTGTGGGAAAGAGGCAATTTCCCCCGAACCCCTAAACATGTGTGTAAGGGTTACACCCTTCCCGGTCGTTCGGTAGTTAACCTGTCGACTAGACTTTCCTTCGGTAGTTAGAAGTTGAACGTTGATCTTCCTACGGCAGTTGAACCCTCTCGTGTCTCTCTATTTATACTAGGCCTTCTGCCTTTTTCTTTGCCCTAGTCTTACGAACTAGTGTGCCACCACTATCATTCTCCTTGCCCTAGTCTTACGAACTAGTGTGCCACCACTGTCATTCTCCTTGCCCTAGCTTGACGAACTAGAGTGCCACCTCTGGTGCTTTCCTTGCCCTAGCATGACGAACTAGTGTGCCATCACTGTCATTCTCCTTGCCTTAGTCTGACGAACTAGTGTGCCACCCCATGTAATTTCTTGAACGTCTCTGATCCCGGCTCTCTTTGTCCATACTAGTCAACCAGAACTTAGATCCCTTTCAACTGGTTTCAGAGCTCCGTCTACGATCCTTCAACCGTTCACCTTGCCTCGACCATCGACATCCTCGTCACTCCTCTGCCATATCGTCACCTTGTCAACATCGCCTCTCTTCTGCATCCTCGTCATCCCTGCTCCCTCGTCACCGGCCCCCCTCGTCACTTCCGACTCCGTCGCCCGCTCTGAATCCCCCTCCCTTCGACTTCTCTGCCCGGTGCCCATACTCCCTCGTCGCCTCCGTCACATCGAACGCATCTCCGCGCTGCCATGCGGGAATGTTTCTGCCCCTTCAAACCTGGCCACACGGTCAGTGTGTGCCCCCTGTCCTCGTCAGCATATGCCCCCCGTGGCACGGCAACCAAGCGCTGAGTGGCGCCGCCCGAGTTTGTACTACCCGATGGCATCGATCTCAGAAACATCGTGTACAAATGTTGACGCTTTCACCCTTATCCCCATCGTCTTCTAGTCCCACCGTCCCATCGTCCTCGTCTCCCTCGTCCCTTCGCCTCGCGGTCTTCACTGATCCGATCCTATCCTAGACACCACTGTCGTCTCCAGGAAATTCTTACTGGCTACCGCTCTTCGATTTTCTGTATCTTTGACTGTCCTCACGACTGTCGACTTCCCATGCAGCTCCCTGCCGGCACATGCCCCCGGAACTCCCTGAAATGGAAAAATATGGCGCGCATTTACCATGTCCGTGGGGGGAAAATGCATTTACCAAGGAGCTAGGGGGGAAAAGAAAGGGAGAAAAAAAAAGGAAAGGGGATAATTATAAAAGGAGGGCTAATGCTCCTACAGGCATCACTCAATGCACAATGAGAATTCCCCCCAAATTTCCCCCCTACAACATAAGTTCTGGCCCCATATATCAATTAGGGAACAATTCCAGGTGTTAAATAAGTGAAAACTATATTCGAAACAAAATGACTGACTGTCCCTAGCTGTTGGTCACCTACAAGTTCCGGCTAGCATGGCCCATATTCACACTACTATGCATGGCATCTATCTATAGCTTCCATTCTTCTTCAAGCATCCTTGGAGAGAAAGAGATCTTCATGAAGGCCTTGGTGTCGTGCCTATATGGCACATTATGCAACACATGAGGTCAGATGCCAAGGTTGGACGTTTTAAGCACACAGTTGTGGGGGGGTCAAAATCATTCAGCTGTCCAAGTATGGGTCGGATAAAATCAGGCACACCATACATCAGAAAACCGGCTATCAAGTAATAATGGACATACAATTTGAACACATTGGCTTGCATGAACTTCCCTCTTGAGGTGCCCCAGGTAGTCCCTTGCACTTAAGTCCCTAGCCTTCCAGCCCATCCTCTTGGCTGCTGCCTCCTTCAGCTCATCCAGTTGGGCACCCTTGACAGGGCACTCACCGCTCGGGTGTTCCTGTTTCAGGCATGCAAGCTGGCTGCAGAAGAGGCAGGCCATGCATACATACTGCTTGCTACTGGACTGTTGGCTGCTTGGCTTGTTGGTTGCTGCTGGCTGGCTGCTGGTTGGCTGCTACTGGCTGGTTGGCTGCTACAGGCTGGCTGCTGCCAGCAGGGATGTTGTTGCTACTGGGCTGGCTATTGCTCCCTGGCTGCTGTTGGGGGGCAGGCTGCCACCCTAGCAGCTGTGTCAGCTGGCCCAGCAACCCCACATAACCCTCTCGTCTTGCCACCTTGGCAGGCTGGCTGGAGGAGGGAGAGCCATCCATGGCTTTGGAGGGGTTGGCCACATGGCTGATGACAGACCTCTTGTTAGAGGCCCTGCCAGCATTCAGCCATCCATTCAGGTTTCCCTGCTGTGACTCACCATGCTCAAGACGGTGAGGCAATGGGGCAGAGATGATAGCTTGGTTGTGCATGATGTTCTCCCTCACTCTGATAGTGCTGTCAAGCTGCCTGTAATAGATTTTGAGATGCTGAACTGATTTGGAGAAGATCATCCCGGATGTTGCCTCACGGGGAAGAGGCACTCTAGGCTCCCCTGGCATGATATGGGTGTAGAAGGCTGCATTCCATGCCTGCGTCATACCCTTGAAGTCAACCCGCCCATGCTTCTGAAAGTTGGGCAGGAGGTCGGTAAACAAGATCTTCTCTGCATCTGTGATGCCAGGATGATCTGCGCGGGCCAGCAACCTTGGGATCCTCCCAGCATTCCCCCTCTTGAAGCGGCCCTTCAGTCTGTTGGAGCCTTGCTTAGTAATGACCAGTGTGGGGCCTGGTAGTGAGGGTGGGCTCACCTTGAGCACACTCTGAGAATTTTTCTTTTCCTTTACACCTGCAAGTGGCATGTTGAAATATTTACAGATCAGTGAGCATTGATTTTGCAAATAATATTTCAACAAGGGAGTAATTGAGGAGGGTTTAGGGCACTGCTTTTTTTAGCGTGCTTCAGCTACAAGACAGCTACATCATGGCCAACGGCTGTGGGGGTCCGGTGCAGATACTGATCGGGCCACCGGCCGTAAGCCAGTCAAGGTCTGGTCCCAATCGGCCCAGTAATAGCCACCTGGTGGCCCCTAGCAGGTAATTTGGGGAATCGAAGTTCGAAAGCATCAAATAGGAGAGGAAGAACCACATAGCACAGGGGGGAAATGTACCTGGTGCTGGAGACAGCCCCCCCTCATCCCTCTGTGCTGTCGCTTGCATGTCTAGCAGCGTGCTGGCTGCTGCCTCCTCAGCTGGTACCAGGCTGGCCACCTCTGCGTCTAGCCTGCTGGCATTCTCTACCTCCACCTTGTCAGCTTGCTCCCCTGCTGATGGCCCAAGCTCCAGGAAAGCAGCCAAGAATGAAGGAGGGCACCACTCTACAGGCTCCGGCACCTTGTCTGGCTGGGCAATCCCTTTGGGGCTGACCACATGCCAGTTGGTTGGAAGGACCTCGACCAGCTTGGGTAGCTGTGGGAGCAGTGGCTCCGGGCTGTCAGCTCCGGCTATGGCTGCAGCAGCACTTTTGATGGATGAATCAGATGCAGCCTCCCCAGCTGCCCTCCTGGCATATGATGAGGGCTTGGCAGCCCCCATGCTCCTGTAGTGGTAGAGGACAGCAAGCTTGGGTAGCTGAATATTTCCTGATCCTTGTGCTTGGCTGGCCGCAGTAGAGCGTCACACAGATCGATGCGCTGCATGCATGGAAGAGATGATTTCAATGGAAAAAAGAGGAAAGTGACAGCACATGGGCATGAGAGGATTTCAATGAAAAAACAGAAAAATAGAAGTGCATGGACATGAGGAGTGCTTGCATGGACATGAGGGAATGCATGCATGGACATGAGGGAATGCATGCATGGACATGAGGGAATGCACGCATGGGTGCTCGGAAGTGCAAGCATGGCGTAGTGGTGGAGGACGGCAAGTTAGGGTAGCTGAATATTTCCTGATCATTGTGCTTGGCTGGCCGCAGTAGAGCGTCACACAGGTCGATGCGCTGCATGCATGGACTGGGATAATGCACACCTGCTCAGCATGCCTTGTTTGAACTAGGCAGTTCGCTGCCTTCGCAATCTGAAGGAAGGGCACCCCCTCAGGCACGAGCGACATCACTATGCCGTGAAGGAAGTCAGGTAGGCCGGATGCAACAGACCGCTCGACAGGGATCATGTGGCGCACTCCTGCAGGGAGCTGCTCCAGGATCTGGTTGTCGCACGTGGATGTCCCGCAGGAGGCGCACTGGCGATTGGCGCTGGCAAGGTAAACTGTGTGCGCTGCACCGACGCCTTTGGAGCTGGTGGCATTGCTGACCCAGCCCTTAGGCCTCAGGACGCCCCCGCAGATCTTCGAGCTACCATCAGAGACCTTGGTGCACGCGAGGCTCGAGCCGGCTGGCAGCCATCTGGCCGCGTCTAGGACGATGAGCTTAGTCCCCTCAAGCAGCGCGTCAACTAGCGGCACAGCCCTGTCGCGAATCGAGGAGACAGCAGGCCCTCCGAATGAGAGACCGTCCCAACTGACCTCCTTTGATTTCCTTCCAGTTTGCAGCATCTGCCATGTAGACCGGCCTCGTGTCAAGTTTCCCGGGTGTGGAGTTCCCGAGTGTGGGACTTCGAGTATGAACTGAACAGGGACTGCGACACGCGGGCAGTCTAAGCCAAATTGTGATGCGACGATCCTTCGCCTGATTGTCAACAGGATCTAATTACATCGCGTCTTACGAATGTATTCAAGCTGCATGTTGGACGCAGTTGAGTGCGAGGACTTCGTGATAATTCAATGCGAAGAGGACCCGGACTGCCCCTACAGCGGACTGCGGCCGGCATAGCTGCTGGGTGAGCATGTTATGTAGATCCTGCGAGCGTTGGCATTCATCCTTGCGCCATTCGAAGGAGATGGGTGCCAGGGTGCGATCACTTGATCGACCAAATGATGGCCACAATGCGCACTGTTTGCGGCAGGGGTCTTTCTGCCTGATTCGTTCTCTGCACCCGCCATGCACTGTTTGATGTCCTTTTGCTTGTTGAAGCACATCTGCGGTGTGCCGCTTGGCTGTCTTGCAAATAAGCGCATTATTAAATAATGAGCTGTCCATGCAAAGCAAGATGAGCTACATTCTCTTATTTTGAGAAAAGCCCAGAACAAGGTGTAACCAGGGGGTGTAACGTCATTGACATGCATGAGTTGAATTTATCAGAGCTCGCAGGCAAGGGTGGGAGGCCCTGGTTGCTGCAACTTGTAGTTTAACTTTTGGAAGGCCCTCTCTTCAGTTGCAGGGGATACGGTTTGCCAGACAGTTTGTGTTCTTGTTGTTTGGTGGGTGAACTTGCAATCTTTCTTTCCTTTTGTGCCTTATCCCTCAGGTCCTCCCTTGACTTTCCTAGCTGACTTTTTGTTTGCCGACGTGGCCGAGCTTCATTTCAGCATAGCCCAGAGGGATAACGTCATTAAGATGTGCGCAACGTCAGAAGCAGGTCAGGGCAGATAACTGCCAATAATGTACAAGGCAGTACAGCAAAGGTATGAAATAAAGCAACTTAATTCCAAGTTGGCGCAGCACGCCCTAGAGCTGCATATTGACGTTTACATGTCCCCTCATATTTTCAGCAGTTGCACCGGGGCAAGCTTGGATGGGAGGCTCTGACTTTTGTTGAGGACGTCGTACGCATTGTTGAGGCCTACTTTTGTTGCTTGTCTTTGCCTTCTTGGGGAATAGGCTTGACAGGGGCAAGGATACTATAGCGTTCCTACTGCCACACTATATCTGAGAACGTACATTCTGTACTGCGGTACAGATGTACTCCATAAGGACTGTGTGAGATGAGACCATCAGAATCTCTTGACGGAGACACAGACAGTAGAGAGCGAGGCGAGGCTCTTTACAACGGAATACATATACCATACATTCACACGGAGTGTTATAGATACTTCGGGCTGCCTTTTCCTTTTGGGGGGGTATTTCTTTCCTTATGTGTTCTTCTCCTTCTGGCTTTCCCTCTTACCTTTTATTTCCTTCCAACGGGACAGTTGGGCGCCCACGCGGCCGAGCCTTTTTGAGCAGGGCCCAGAGGTGTAATAAAATTGACATGTCCCCTCTACGTTGAGGACGTGGTATAGTTTGTATGTTGAGGGCTGGTCAGTTGTATAGAAAAAATGTCAATGACGTTACACCTCTGGGCCCTGCTCAAAAAAGGCTCGGCGCCTTACTAAAGGGTTGGGAGGACAGAACGAAACAATTAACAGAGAAACAAGAACGTCCCCGCTATTTTTCATACCAGTTACAAAGGTATGGGCACCACATGCGCACCCTGGCTGTTTTTTGTGTTCGCGTCTCAGGTTCTCTAGGGTTGAGCGGCTGGCCTCACTCCTTGTTAAGTCCAAGCAAAAGAAGGTGATACAACTTGGCGACACATAAAGGCTCTGAACATTATCTAAACGCAAGCACAACCATTAACCTATCGAACAACACCAACCCGAAAAACAGGAAGTCCGGTCAAACGCACGGTGTTGTCATACGTCTTGACTCTGGATTAAGCCATGGGCAGATCCCAGTCACACCTCCCCCGCAAACCGTAACGTATACAAAACCAGGGTAACCCGGTGCGGAAATACGGTACGGTCAAAGGGTACGGTACGGATACGGATACGGTACGGCCAAAATGGCCGGACAGGTAAGAAATGGCCGACACAGTGTTCCAACACTGTATGGTATTGCTCAACGGTGCGATACGATACGGAAACGGTACGGGATTTGGACCCAAACGGTCGTACTGGGTAACCTTGGACAAAACAAGCACACCGACCCAACCCTCCCTCCCAATTGCCACCCACATGGTTAGTTCCGACCAATAATAGTTGTTCATGCGTCCAAGGATATGCAGACTAAATGATACGCCAATGAACGATTTGCATGGTCATCATTCGTAATAGATGTACATGCGTCCAAGTTCAAGCTGCGTCCAGGAAGATAAAGACCAAGGCAGAGGCTCTGCTGCGCCTTATATGCTAGATGCCAAAAAGACAGCTTATCATACCAGCAGCCCCACAATACACAATATGTACGGCCGGAAAGAGCAAAAGCTGACCGGAAGGTAAATTAGCTGCACAAAATAAACACAATATGTACAGTATCAGCTCAGGCGAGTTAGGGAAGGGAGACCCCTTGTGAGGGGCATGCAGAGGTCAGGAGGCGCGACCGGCAGCAACAGAGGCTGGGTCTGGAAAAATAATTCAAGCCCAGCGCGGGGCGCGGGGCATAAGTAAGAAACATGGTGTATGGGTATACAAAGATGGGGGGAAGCCAGCAGGCTCTAGGCCACATGTTAAAGACTTCAGGGTATATTGCATCGTCCTTGGAATAGGAGCAACCATGTCGTATGTTGAAGTTCCAGTTATACAAATTTGGGCTGTGCTTCGATTGCACAGCCGTAATAAATTCCCATCCAGACTTACATGTTGTCTACCGCTGAGCAGCGCGTAGCACTGGTCCTGGCATGCCCATCGTCACAGGTCTCTGTGCGGTGCCACACCGTGGTGCAGTACGGTTGTGGTACAGTGTTATGTACGGTACCACGGTGGTGCGGTGCGGTACCACACGGTGGTGCAGTACGGTGTTTTGTGCGGTACTATGGTGGTGCGGTACGGTATTCTGTGCGGTATCACACAGTGGTGAAGTACAGTGCTCAACGCAGCCATGGCCAGGAGCACACGCGGGACACACGACCACGCAAGCTGGGCAGCGAGGCCCTCAGGCAGCTTGTCTCAGCCTTGATAGCTGTGCCGTTGCCGGCGATGCCAACCTTGCCACGCGGGTTGGACTGCAGGGCAACGACAGGCGGCGCTGTCCTGCTGGGGTGCGGGGGCGGGAGCTCCCCCGGGGACGGCTCCGGGACCGCACGCTGGCGCTGTGCTCTGACAGAATACCGCGTGAAGATGCGGATGCAAGATGCTGAGGCCTGCGGCGTGTCTGCTGCATCAGAGGTGGCAGCGGCGGCGGCAGCCACGCAGCCGCCGAGGCTGTGCGTGGAGCTGCCGGCAATGGCAACTGCCGCCGGGGATGGCGTGGAGGACCTTGAGATGGAAGCACACTCTTCAGGGCCCTCCTGTGCCTGGAAGGAGTGCAACAGGCAGAGGTGCTTGGGCTTCAGGACTTGACTTCGGCGTTATATTTCGGGCAGGCGTTTAAATGACCATTTTATGGCATGTCTTTTTTCTGAGGGTGCTTTGTCCTGCTCAGACTTTTCTATCTATCGTGGCAGTGCCGGTGCCCGTAGATTCAAATTTCCTCCCTTGGGTATGCCTTAAAACCAGCACTGCCATCAGGGCAAATATATCGGCCTTAACTATCAATGTGCGACCCAAAGCTGGCATCACCTCAGTCAATGAATTACTGGTTCTTAATTGCATCCCTCGCCACTCATGGTGAACCACGTTGGTTATGGAGGAAGGCAAAGCTCTTAATTTTATCTATTTTTTGTGGTACATTATTTAATCTAGGTGGTGCGCCTTCCAAAAAATTATATTTTGCACTCAAGTGTCTGGGGAGAGCCTGAGTGTGGCTGCGCTACCCTGAAGGCATTAATCGTTTTCTTTCTATCAGCCTTGGGATAGCTAGCTTTGGATCCAACCTGTTTAATACACCGCTACTGCAGTTGGCATATTCTCCGTCTCCATTTTCTGATCCCACAAGGCCACCGCTCCCCTAAGAAGCACAGTGGACCCGTCCTGTGAGGTAGGTGTCTCGCCCTGGCTGTGGCCGTGGTAGCTGAGTAGCTGACACGTAGTTGGCATGCAGCTGAATCACGAGGAAAACAAACACATGGCTCACCTCGTGAACGCACTGGCTCTGATCTACTAGGTAGGCATTCAGTCCCGGCTGGTCGTAGTAGCATGGCTCATCATAGTCCATGTACTGCTCATACTCGATTGCATCCATGAACACTGCGGTACAAGCAGGCGGAGCAGTACAAGTATGTGGTGCAGTGCAAGGTATCGGGTGATCGTAGTAGCTTATCTTTTTGTACTGTATGTATTGCCCATTCGCAGTGGTGTCTGTGAAATCTGCGGTACATGCAGGTGGTGCAGTACATGCAGGTGGTGCGGTACATACAGGTGGTGCGGTTTGAGGCATAGAGGCGGGCCTGCATCATTTCAGCCCCCTCACAGTAAACCAAGCTAGAATTGAATTTCTAGCTTAGCTTAAATAGAACGCATGCCAGGATCTCGCCGAAGCATCTGTCACGGTGTCAAACACCGGTACGCTGCTATGACAATGAGGGCGAGGTCTGGGCGCTGGTCACACTTTTCGCCCATGCTTTGGTACACTCCTTCCTGTCACGACGACCCTTTGCACGCAGGTACGAATCTGCCTGAAGCTTCCTCCAACAGGGTAAGGTGGCAGCAGTGCCAAAAAGGAGGAGAGCCAGGGACATGCCAATCCAAACCTCCTTTAAGCAATAACAAGGCTGGATCCAAGCCTGCGTTTGAAAACCCCGTCGATATCCTCAGTACTACGTATGACCCGCCTTAGCGCCTTGTCCTACCTGGTTCCAGATCTGGGTTCAAATCCTCTCCTGTAGGCAGGCCAGAAATCATGTCCACGTCCCATCCATGGCTGAAGGCCGATGCCTGGCTCTCCAGAAGGCCTGAAGCGACTGTGGGCAAGGAGGCAAGATCTAGATCAGGGCCAGGATCCAGATCGGGATCATGTCCCATCCATGGCTGAAGGCTGATGCCTGGCTCTCCAGAAGGCCTGAAGCGACTGTGGGCAAAGAGGCAAGATCTAGATCAGGGCCAGGATCCAGATCGGGATCATGTCCCATCCATGGCTGAAGGCCGATGCCTGGCTCTCCAGAAGGCCTGAAGCGACTGTGGGCAAGGAGGCAAGATCTAGATCAGGGCCAGGATCCAGATCGGGATCATGTCCCATCCATGGCTGAAGGCCGATGCCTGGCTCTCCAGAAGGCCTGAAGCGACTGTGGGCAAGGAGGCAAGATCTAGATCAGGGCCAGGATCCAGATCGGGATCATGTCCCATCCATGGCTGAAGGCTGATGCCTGGCTCTCCAGAAGGCCTGAAGCGACTGTGGGCAAGGAGGCAAGATCTAGATCAGGGCCAGGATCCAGATCGGGATCATGTCCCATCCATGGCTGAAGGCCGATGCCTGGCTCTCCAGAAGGCCTGAAGCGACTGTGGGCAAGGAGGCAAGATCTAGATCAGGGCCAGGATCCAGATCGGGATCATGTCCCAACCATGGCTGAAGGCTGATGCCTGGCTCTCCAGAAGGCCTGAAGCGACTGTGGGCAAGGAGGCAATATCTAGATCAGGGCCAGGATCCAGATCGGGATCATGTCCCATCCATGGCTGAAGGCCGATGCCTCGCTCTCCAGAAGGCCTGAAGCGACTGTGGGCAAGGAGGCAAGATCTAGATCAGGGCCAGGATCCAGATCGGGATCATGTCCCAACCATGGCTGAAGGCTGATGCCTGGCTCTCCAGAAGGCCTGAAGCGACTGTGGGCAAGGAGGCAAGATCTAGATCAGGGCCAGGATCCAGATCGGGATCATGTCCCGACCATGGCTGAAGGCTGATGCCTGGCTCTCTAGAAGGCCTGAAGCGACTGTGGGCAAGGAGGCAAGATCTAGATCAGGGCCAGGATCCAGATCGGGATCATGTCCCAACAATGGCTGAAGGCTGATGCCTGGCTCTCCAGAAGGCCTGAAGTGACTGTGGGCAAGGGGGCAAGATCTAGATCAGGGTCAGGTTCTAGATGGGGATAACGTCCTGGCCATGGCTGAAGGTTAATGCCTGAATCTCAAGCAGGCCTGAAGCGATTGTGGGCAAGGAGGCAAGATCTAGATTAGGGTCAGGATCTAGATCCGGATCACGTCCATGGCTGAAGGTTGATGTCTGGCTCTCAAGCAGGCCTGAAGCGACTGTGGGCAAGGAGGCAAGATCTAGATCAGGATTGGGATCTAGATCCGGATCACGTCCCGACCATGGCTGACGGCCGATGTCTGGCTCTCAAGCAGGCCTGAAGCGACTGTGGGCAAGTAGACAAGATCTAGACCAGGGTCAGGATCTGGATCGGGATTACGCCCCAGGCGTAGCTAAATGCCAATGAGGGGCTTTTCAGCAGGCCATGAGTGAATGCATGCAAAGAAGCAGGATCTAGGTCATGGTTGGAACTTATTTTAAAATCAGGACAATGCTTCCCTCCCACTCCTTGCTGACCTCCCCTCCCCCCCCCCCTCCCCCCTCCCTCCCCTCTCCAGTCAATAACGAGGCCAGCCAATTGGCTGTCCTGATCCACCTCCCCTCTCACCTTCATCAGGCCAGGGTGACCCCAGCAGTGCAACCATCCATTCACTGTCTGACCGGGGCGCCACAGCCATCTCCTCACCGACGTCCTCCTCTATCTTAAGGCTTTGCCCCACAAGGCGTAAGAGCTCAGGCTGCATGTGACGGTGATAACCATAGTCAGGAGGCACCAGCTGGTGCAGCTGCCTCAGCTGTTGCTGCTGCTGTTGCAGCTGTTGTGTGTTGTGACTGGCTGAGTTAAAGTGGAACAACCCGGGTTGGCTGCAGAAGCCGTCAGGATCAGGCAGCGGGCACTGCTGGACGGAATGACAGTGCTGAGCTGGCTGAACAACCGCTGCTGGCGGTTGGTCGTAGGTGGCAGCTGGAGGGTGGGGTGGGGGACAGGCAACGATGGAGTGCTTCGCCCGACGGGCGACAGGTGAAAGCACCAAGCTGGAGGCAGCCGTCTCCGCCCCACCGGCGGCAGAAAAGTGGGGGGTCTCGCGCGTCATTCGGCGCGCAGACTGGGAGAATGTCGCGGCGGGGGCGGTGAGCACGGCGGCGGCGCCCAGGATGGTGGCCAGGACACATGAGGGTGGCCCTGCTGGCTGCAGTGAGCGGAGGGAGAAGCCACTGATGCAGGCCCAGTCAAAGCTGCAGCCATTGCTGTCCGGCGCGGCGGCGCCCGCCGCCGCCGCCACCGCACGGGCACCGCTGGGGCGTCTGTCGACGCCGCTGCCGCTGATTTCTTCGTCTTCGTCAACGCCGTTGGTGATCAACAGCACCGGGAGCGAGGGCGACATGGAAAGCTGCGGCTGCGGCTGCTGCCGCTGCTGTTTCAGGGGTGCAGTTCTGGGTGCCTCCGCCAGGGGTGCTGAAGCAGAACGGGGTCCACCGTCAGTGTCCCGGCAGTCCGCATCACCGCTGACGAGGCAGGGCAGAAGGTGCGAGGGAAGGAGTAGAAGCTGAAGCTGCTGCTGCTTTAGGGCCAGAGCAAGCAATGTCCGGTGCAAGCCAGGGGAGTCCTCGTTGCGATGAAATGCTGCGGGGCTTAGGATGAGGTTCAACGGGCGAGATGGTGACAGAGGCTGCTGCGCTGATGAGGCTGAATAGGGTGCCCCTTCTGCGTCACGGACATCCGCTGCGCCGCTGGTGAGGACAAGAAGCGGGTGAGAGGGTGGCAGGGGCAGCTGCTGCCGTGGCTGCTTGAGGGCTACGGCTCCAGCGCCAGCCAGCGGCTGAGCAGAGGCAGAGTTGGAGCCTGAGGGTGTGTCGCAGCAGTCGGCTGAGCTTCTGTGGGCGCTGCTGGCATTCTGTGCGCTGGATGAGGGGGGCTTCATCATGTGAGTGTCCATTTGGCGGTTCTAGGTAGGTTTTCTTGGGGTTTTCAAACGGCGGAACGCCTGAAGGCGGTAGTTTTCTTGGGGTTTTCAAAAGGCGGAACTCGGCGCCAGGGGGGTGTCCACTGCGTCAGCCTGAGTGAGGGGTTATGTTTTAGGAACAGCAAAAATAAATATGGTTCGACAAAATGATCATAAGGGTGAGATGGCTAGAAGGGACCAGACACCAGGCTGGGTCATACACTCATACCTGTTCAATCTGTACATATCAATTGCCTTTCCTCAGATACGTATGGATGTTTTTGTCAATGCTGCATTTACCCTCTGGAGAAAATTTCGAAGATGAGTCTTTAATTTTCAGCTGAAACTCTTAATGACAATCGAGAAGTATTATTTGAAAATTTGAATGCATCCCCCACACCTTAACTATCATAATTATGACAGGGTTGTAGGTAAAATGAATCTGAAGCAATACAAGCAAGTATTAATAGCAGTGCTGTGCCAATTACGGTCCTTGCGGTGGCTGAATTACGTAGCTGAGTTTCAGTCACCGTAACTACTTACCCAGTTTCTGAGTTACGGCGCAATTGCTCAGCACAGATTGTTTGGCTGTGGAACTATATTGCTGCTTTGTTGACCACAGTGCAACGGCAATGCCTTTGCATTCAGCTGTAGTCCTGTCGGGATACTAATCGGGGGACCTTTCTTTCGAATTTCTGAGACCGCACCGGTTCACACTTAGACCTTTTAATGTAGCGATACTTGTATCATTTCATGTGTCAAACAGATCATATGTAATAATGTCTTTCACTGCCCCTCACACCCTCTTAAGGAACAACGAATGAAAGAGATTAATAAAACGCTCCTTGTCGGGAAAATAACACTCTGAAACATTTTAATTCGTCTGTGGCTTCAGTACATACTGCCTGAGACCAATGGATTTATTTGACGTCTTTCCGTGTCATATGGGGGAATATTCCCAAGATTGCCCCCAGGATACTTCCCAGGAAATGAATTACCACGATATGTGTGGAATGCAGACACAGTGGCCTTCTTGCACCCCATGGGAGGGTTCAAGATGGATTATTGGACTGCTGTCTCCCAAGGTAGCACGAAACGACACAAGTTTAGCCAGACTATACTACCAAGGTCGCACGATGCGGAATGATAAGGCACGATACAGCACAGGTTGAGCCGGATTGAGATAACACGACGTCTCGGGCAACCCTGGACTGAAGAATTAGAATCATGCTTGAAGCAAGGAGAGAAACCACAGCTGCAGCGTTCTGCTCAAGTAATCTCATCCCATGGGGACCACACCTAGTATATATGCTGACCAATCTATGGTGGCCCAAGCATTATGGCATGCTGTCCCAAGCCCTGTCGACTGTCGGCCTGGCTGTTGCCGAGCCCAAGCTCTATCATCTTCATTTAAAACTGTGGACAAAACCACAGGGTCGCTGACATAAAGAGGTGAAAAGGCTATGGCTACTACTGCAGAGACTTTCATGCAGCCATGCAGGCCCGTGCGTGTGTCTGTGGGGGAGCCTGGGAGGCGCGACTGCTAACGGCTGGCTTTATCCCACCTAGCCCCCAATCATTTTAGACTCTGCTTCATCAAGCACCAGCTGCCCGGCCCACCGTCCAGGTAATCAGCTAGATTCATGCCAATCCATGTAATCCCCAGCTAGATTCATGCCGATCCATGGACCTGCCATCTACACATCTATCTGGATTCGTTCTGGATGGGGGCGCGATTGCTAGGGGGCGCAACTGCAAGGGAGCGTGATTGCTAGGGGGTACGACGGACTGCTGCCATGGGAGGTCACCGTATGCGCTGAAGCCGGTGCGCTAGGTGCGCTATCGGTATCACAGTAGATTCTGCGCTGTGTCATCAGCTACCCAGCCCACCTGCTGCCAGGTGGGTCGTTGGAAATTCTTCGATGTATTTATCCTAGCTTTCGTGGCGGCGATCATGAACGCGTGGATAAATTAGAGAGTCATTTCGCCACTGGTGTCAGTTTGGATCGCCTGAGAAGTTGAGAACGCCATCGAGGTACTACGTCCCATTCCACCATGCCCTTTGAGATTCGCCTTGGATGTCCCGCTAGTTTCCACGCAAGTATCACATCAAGCTTCTCACCTGAAGTGGTCAAGGATGTACTGTTGATATCCATTCAGCTGGCACGGATAGTGTTGAAGTTCTGGGTCCAGTTGGTCGCGTCGCCACGGCACATCAAATTGGGAACGCGTTATTCGGCCAGTCGCGTCGTTTGCATTGTCTGCAGGGTTTGATGCTGCTCATATACTATAATTTCGCGCGCGTGAGCTATTTGCAGGATTAATATCGCGGCGGCGAAATCTACTTCACGAAGTCGGGAAGGAAGAAACCGCTCGGAGAGCGGTTGCTTCTGGTCGATAATGCGTAGCAAGCTTCCGGTAGTAAACCGCTTCTCGAGTGATTGGCAGTTGGAATTAAATTACAGTTGCAAAGCAAGGCACTTCGTCGCAAACCATTCAATTGGCAGCGTGCCTCGTTTCGTTTCCATACCGTGTTATACCTGCAGCAGTTCTAGCCATGGGTCGAAACCTTAGGCCACCCATCTATCTTGTCAGCTAAGGAAAATGTCAATGACGTTACACCACTGGGCCATGCTGCAAAGCTCGGCCGCGTCGGCGTCCAACAGTAAGGTTGGAAACTATCGGTAAAGAGAGAGAGGAAAGAGACCCCCTCAAAAACAACAAAAAGTCCTAATCCCCAATCCAACTACCGGAAGCTTAAGACGTCTGGGCCATGCTCAAAAGACTCGGTCGCGTGGGCGTCCCACTGTCAGAAAAGGGGGGAAGGGAGAAATGAAAAACAGGAAATTATGGCGCATTCAAAAAGCAGGCACATGTCCCAAGCGAGACCGTCGGTAAAGGCCAAGACAAGTTGGAGAGCCAGTATCCCCATGCAAGTCTCTCCCGGGAAACCATTATAGCTACAAACTGAGGCGGCATTCATGGGTCGGCTCCAACTCCCATCTTCTAGCTGCCCCTGAGGCGGCCGTCATGGGTCGCCTCAGACTCCATCTCCTAGCTGCTCCTCAGGCGGCCTTCATGGGTCACCTCAAACTCCATCTTGAAGCTGCTCCTGAGGAAAATGTGAGCAGGCATATGAAGGACACGGCCACACGTTCATATCTAGGGATTCTAGGGAGCACTCATTTATTGTTAGGGGAATTCAGGGTTTCTATCTATCCAGGCCATATCCAGGAGGTATGGTCCCAAACGGCAAATGGGAGTAGCAGTCTGAAAGCACTTCAAACTTGGTTTGGTGAGCACTAAAATGAACAGTGTCCGCCATGGGACTACTAGCAGTTCTTAGGATTGCTGATGAACACCGATAATGAGAATACCAGTAAAATTCAAGTCCTCCCAATGGCATGGCCTTGGCTGATGATGTTGCTTTAAGTCACAATCCTTCCCTTGATGTTTCGCTGCGTGCTCCCATGGATGTGCCAGCCTAGTGTTACAGATTGTTGACCTGTTGTCGGCCTTGCTAAAACCCACTGTTTAATTTAGGGTGCAACATTAAAAACTCAGCGAAATCACGGCTTTTGGCCACGGTTCTGGGGCACCATGCCCTGCTTTATGGGCCTCCAGACAAAGGCCGGTCAGGGTTCGATCCCAATCGGCCTGCTCAGGTAGCACTTTTGCACCAGCATGAACTATGTTATGGCATGAGGTGACTTGCAAGCAACGCACTTCCAAGTCATCGTCTCAAGACCGGCCCATAGCAGCCAAGAAATCTAAATTCACCCCGTAAATACTACCAGTATTCGATGCTTCAAAAATCGTAACACTTAGGTCCTGCACCCAGGGGGGATCCTGAAAAAATAATTATGCATCTAGCAGCTTCGCTATGAAACCACGGACAAGCATCTACCACTTCTCTCAAGCAAGCACAGACGTATGCAGCCGCTTTCAGGCATATAGCCGTCATCAGGTGCGTGGCAAGGTCTGTCTGTCTTCGACTCCAAATATCTTCGGCAGCTGGCATCAGGAGACGCATTGACTGGCCAGCAGCAGGGCCCAGAGGTGTTATGTCATTCACTGACTAGCAGTAGGGCCCAGAGGTACAATGTCATTCACTGGCCAGCAGCAGGTGAGCGACAGCCAGTGTTGGGCTCCGACCCCGTAAAAGGGACAGGTGTAACGAAAGACGGTCTATCGCGCAGTAAAACAAAAGCGATTTGACTGAAGCACCGTAATAAGGCCGACCGTCATGGCCGAAAATCGCACAACCCTGGTGGCAGCCCAGAGCTTCTTCTTGGAAGCTTTCCATCCTCAGTTCTTCTGCAAAGACAGAGCAGAGGTAGGGAGGGGCAGTAAAGAGACCATCAAAGAGTTGCACCCCAATTCGAAGCCGATGTTCCGTCATTGGCTGTGACGCCTGTCTATCAAACGTAAATGACCGATGATTCACAAGTGGGGGCAGATGAGAGACCTTCAAAGAGCAGAGCCCAAATGTTAGGCTAACGCACTCTCGAACTGCAACTCAGGGACCAATGGTAGGTCCCCTGATGGCGGCGCCAGTCTATCCAAAGCAAGATGCGCTATCCTTAGCCTATCCGCGCTACTACCCCCTATCTGAAGCTTATTCAATCAATAAGCCGGACTACCTGACCCATGAGTCGGCACGGCTGATTTGCACAGACCACTCCTAGAGCAGACCGTCAGGGTTAACAAAACCGGAAAGAAACGGGGAAAGCAACAAACCTGGATGGGCAGGAATAGCTTGAACTCTGGGGGCAGCTCCTCTTCAGAGTAAAGACGGTCAGAGAAGTAGATGCGACGGATGCGGCAGTTGGCGTGCACTTGCACTCTCAATGTCTCAATGTAGTTTGTGCCTACGCGCAGTGCAAAAGTGGATTTGTTTGATTTCCAGTTGATTTGAGCTCAGATATTTGAGGATGAGGCAGCTGGCGTGCACCGCCCTTCCACACCATACCACCCACTCAGAGCACCTTATTTTCCTGGCTCACTACAACTGAAGCTTTACTCATATTCACCATAGGCTCGCCGCGTGAAGTCAGATAGGTTGAACTGGATCTGGTTCCAACCATCGTCCAACCGCATGGGCATGGTACAGATGAAGGGCTTGACGCGAGTTGTTGACTGCAAAATGAGGGTTTAAAAGCAAGGGTTAAGGGATTGAAGGTCAAGAACTGGCAAGGAGTACTGTAGTACGCCTTGTGGGTACTATGTGTCTCCAACTGTGTTTATGTTAGGCTGCTCCACCTCCTTTAAACACCAGGCTACATCACAGAGGGCCTGGTGCAGCAAGCTCTGCCACCTAGACAGCGGGCCTTCAGTCGGTCAAGGTTTGGTCCCCATCCGCCCAGCGGTGGCTGCCCAATGGCCTCCCTGAGATGCTCTAGTGCGCACTTGCGCACAAACAACGATGTGCCACTTGTACGCCTGTAGAAAGTCATGCCCGTATCATAGATGTCTTTTTGACTCGTGCGTCAACATGCTGTGAAGACTGTGCCTGATCCACACTGGAATCTAAGATGCGGTGCATGCAGCCCATGTCTGATCAGCACTATGTAATGGAATGCAGGCATGTGGGCAGTATGCAAAACTAGATGCGTATGCGCATAGGCATGGGCAGCATGCACTGCTGTATGCGCAAGGGTAGTATGCGCTGCAAGCCTGCATGGCGATGCTGATGCTCCATCGTCCCCCATATTTAGCCATGCGCACCTGGTAGTTGGACGCCCGAAAGCGCCGCCTGACGTTCTTGTCATCAAGGACCTGCACCTCGAAGCTGAAGTACTTTTTCAGGTTCTTGATGATCATGACCAGGAACGGTAGCTTGATGCCCAAGGTTTTCGTGGGGTCCGCTGGCGTTGTCACGAAGGTGGACGCGACGTTGTCCGACATGATCTCTAGAACCGAGGATTGGATATCTTGGTCTGTTATTCGCTTGATATGGCCGTTGCGGACTGCAGCAACGACGGGGGGTGCGTCGCGGCTTAGATTTTCTATCGAAGTCGCACAAAGCACGCATGAGGTCACTCCGGAGGAAGAAAACGCACCTTGCTTATCCCATATCTGCAAAGGCTTGCTGCCGATGCTGTACAGGATGCTCAAGAAGCCAGATTGGAAGCTGCGACGTGAGGGGGCGCGTGCATTCAGTAACCATGCAATTGCAAGGACGTGTGTTGTATCCCTTGAGATGGAGCTCATTTAAGTGTGTAGGCTATGAATTGGGCTCCAAACTCACGTATTCTTAAACATCTTGATTCAGGTTGTCCTTTTGCGAGCCCAGACTGGCCCCTCAATAAGTCTCGAGAGCCATGTGCAATCTGCGACAAAAAAATCATATCAATAAATACCATGCAGTGTCTGACATGCATGTATGAGAGCGAATTTAGAAACGAGCATGTTCGATAGTTCTATTCAGAATTGGCCAATCATGGACATAAGCATCACGTTGCGGAATATCATACTTTCAGGAATGCATCTCACGTTAATGTTTCAGTCGAGTAGGCTCCAGCCACCTCAGGCCGCAAAGACGATGCACACGTGTGGGCAGATTCTAGAGCAACTTAAAACTGCTGACGCGAAAGTGCAATGATATATCGATACCAAAACTGAGAGCCACCTTATATTTCCAGGTTGGAAATGCACTACTCAAGGTTCGGACCGATCACTCAATGGTTCGGACCGATCACTCAATGGTTCGGACCGGTGGGTCGGACCTGGGGCACAGGAAAGTTCGGAGTCCATCGCCTCAAATATTCAGACCTGCTGTAAAGGTGACAATTCCTACCCACAACTGTAGTCGCTATCCTGAACTTGAATTATTTTGCATACGTCCTTTTCAATTAAAGCTTAAGCACTATGCAGGTAATGAGCTTGATAGTTGCTCCATCCTTTGCCTCGGGTTCTCAGTTCTTGCGCCTACTGTCTGCTTGCCTTGTCTTTGCTACCCAACGCTTCCCTACTGATTATTATAATGACACGTCTTCTGAGCATTATGCCTATTTCCGTTTGTCTCTTGCTTCCTTTCAGATTTTCGTTAAGACATTGACCGGCAAGACTATCACGCTCGAGGTATGCATGGTTACAGTAGGGCAGGAACACCCCTCCTGCATAGTTTTCGTCTGCCTGGAATATGGGGTGGATATTGCTTGACGCATTCTCCTATTGTCTCCTACAGGTTGAGTCCTCTGACACCATCGATAACGTCAAGTCCAAGATCCAGGACAAAGAGGGTGAGTGTCTAAGAGCGAATGCGTCTGTATTTGAACCGTGCCTCTGCCTCCCAAAAACCCTGGGACCATCTGCTTGCTTGTAGTAATTTGATTGAATTCAATTGTAAGCATAGGCTTCTCAAATTTTACTCGACTTACGCAAGTCCCATCCCATTACAACGACACGTGTCAGTCTTCAAAAACCCTGTTTCAAATACATCCATGCAGGAATTCCCCCCGACCAGCAACGCCTGATTTTCGCTGGCAAGCAGCTGGAGGATGGCCGAACACTTGCCGACTATAACATCCAAAAGGAGAGCACCCTCCACTTGGTCCTGCGTCTGCGAGGAGGCATGCAGATCTTTGTCAAGACCCTGACGGGAAAGACTATCACGCTGGAGGTGGAGTCATCCGACACCATTGACAACGTCAAGTCCAAGATCCAGGACAAGGAGGGTGAGCACTTAACCTCAAGAACGAGTTTTGTACATGGTTTCATGCACATGTGCGAAACCCCCTACAGCTTATATCTGTGCTTGTTTCATCCTTTTTACTTCACTCTTCCTTTGCAGGCATCCCCCCCGACCAGCAGCGCCTGATCTTTGCTGGTAAGCAACTGGAGGATGGCCGCACACTGGCGGACTACAACATTCAGAAGGAGAGCACACTGCACTTGGTGCTGCGTCTGCGAGGAGGCATGCAGATCTTTGTCAAGACCCTGACGGGAAAGACTATCACGCTGGAGGTGGAGTCATCCGACACCATTGACAACGTCAAGTCCAAGATCCAGGACAAGGAGGGTGAGCACTTTACCTGGAGAACGAGTTTTTGTACATGGTTTCATGCACATGTGCGAAACCCCCTACAGCTTATATCTGTGCTTGTTTCATCCTTTTTACTTCACTCTTCCTTTGCAGGCATCCCCCCCGACCAGCAGCGCCTGATCTTTGCTGGTAAGCAACTGGAGGATGGCCGCACACTGGCGGACTACAACATTCAGAAGGAGAGCACACTGCACTTGGTGCTGCGTCTGCGAGGAGGCATGCAGATCTTTGTCAAGACCCTGACGGGAAAGACTATCACGCTGGAGGTGGAGTCATCCGACACCATTGACAACGTCAAGTCCAAGATCCAGGACAAGGAGGGTGAGCACTTAACCTCAAGAACGAGTTTTTGTACATGGTTTCATGCACATGTGCGAAACCCCCTACAGCTTATATCTGTGCTTGTTTCATCCTTTTTACTTCACTCTTCCTTTGCAGGCATCCCCCCCGACCAGCAGCGCCTGATCTTTGCTGGTAAGCAACTGGAGGATGGCCGCACACTGGCGGACTACAACATTCAGAAGGAGAGCACACTGCACTTGGTGCTGCGTCTGCGAGGAGGCATGCAGATCTTTGTCAAGACCCTGACGGGAAAGACTATCACGCTGGAGGTGGAGTCATCCGACACCATTGACAACGTCAAGTCCAAGATCCAGGACAAGGAGGGTGAGCACTTAACCTCGAGAACGAGTTTTTGTACATGGTTTCATGCACATGTGCGAAACCCCCTACAGCTTATATCTGTGCTTGTTTCATCCTTTTTACTTCACTCTTCCTTTGCAGGCATCCCCCCCGACCAGCAGCGCCTGATCTTTGCTGGTAAGCAACTGGAGGATGGCCGCACACTGGCGGACTACAACATTCAGAAGGAGAGCACACTGCACTTGGTGCTGCGTCTGCGAGGAGGCATGCAGATCTTTGTCAAGACCCTGACGGGAAAGACTATCACGCTGGAGGTGGAGTCATCCGACACCATTGACAACGTCAAGTCCAAGATCCAGGACAAGGAGGGTGAGCACTTTACCTCGAGAACGAGTTTTTGTACATGGTTTCATGCACATGTGCGAAACCCCCTACAGCTTATATCTGTGCTTGTTTCATCCTTTTTACTTCACTCTTCCTTTGCAGGCATCCCCCCCGACCAGCAGCGCCTGATCTTTGCTGGTAAGCAACTGGAGGATGGCCGCACACTGGCGGACTACAACATTCAGAAGGAGAGCACACTGCACTTGGTGCTGCGTCTGCGAGGAGGCATGCAGATCTTTGTCAAGACCCTGACGGGAAAGACTATCACGCTGGAGGTGGAGTCATCCGACACCATTGACAACGTCAAGTCCAAGATCCAGGACAAGGAGGGTGAGCACTTAACCTCAAGAACGAGTTTTTGTACATGGTTTCATGCACATGTGCGAAACCCCCTACAGCTTATATCTGTGCTTGTTTCATCCTTTTTACTTCACTCTTCCTTTGCAGGCATCCCCCCTGACCAGCAGCGCCTGATCTTTGCTGGTAAGCAACTGGAGGATGGCCGCACACTGGCGGACTACAACATTCAGAAGGAGAGCACACTGCACTTGGTGCTGCGTCTGCGAGGAGGCATGCAGATCTTTGTCAAGACCCTGACGGGAAAGACTATCACGCTGGAGGTGGAGTCATCCGACACCATTGACAACGTCAAGTCCAAGATCCAGGACAAGGAGGGTGAGCACTTAACCTCAAGAACGAGTTTTTGTTCATGGTTTCATGCACATGTGCGAAACCCCCTACAGCTTATATCTTTGCTTGTTTCATCCTTTTTACTTCACTCTTCCTTTGCAGGCATCCCCCCTGACCAGCAGCGCCTGATCTTTGCTGGCAAGCAGCTGGAGGATGGCCGCACACTGGCGGACTACAACATTCAGAAAGAGAGCACACTGCACTTGGTGCTGCGTCTGCGAGGAGGCATGCAGATCTTCGTCAAGACCCTGACTGGAAAGACCATCACCCTGGAGGTGGAGTCATCCGACACTATTGACAATGTCAAGTCAAAAATCCAGGACAAGGAGGGTGAGCACTGAAACTTCCGCCCTTGACTATGAGCTGATCTCATACATAAGGGACTTGGACATCAGGACACACTTGCTATTAACTCGCTCATTATTTGCAGTACGTGGTATGATGGCACATGTGAGATGAAAGCCAGGACAGCTTAGGGGCTGCGGCTGTGATGTCCTTGAATTGCTGGGAGCAACGCCCTTGCGTATCAAGGAATATCATTTTAAGGCCAGACTCCCCCACCTTTGTTATTGGATAGTAGAACTTTAAACGCGTGAAGCTTGGAAGTCCTCATTGTCTGTTTGCCATGTTGTCCGATACGGCTGCTACTCATTTCATTTGTTTTCTTTTGACCTTCACATCTGTTGGCCAATGTTCCTCTCCGAAGACATCTTCCTGTTGCCCTTTTAGGCATCCCCCCCGACCAGCAGCGCCTGATTTTTGCTGGCAAGCAGCTGGAGGATGGCCGCACCCTGGCTGATTACAACATTCAGAAGGAGAGCACACTGCACTTGGTGCTGCGTCTGCGCGGTGGCATGCAGATCTTTGTGAAGACCCTGACAGGAAAGACCATCACGCTGGAGGTGGAGTCATCCGACACCATTGACAACGTCAAGTCAAAGATTCAGGACAAGGAGGGTGAGTGCTAGTTTGGGCACTTCTCAAGGTATTTGTACTCAAGTGTCGTAGTGTATGAAGTGAGCTAACTAGCCTGGGATTTTTCTTCAGTGCCTATATCTACACTTGGCTGGTAGCTTCATGATTCTTGTATGATGCTTGTTTCTTCAGGTTCACGTTGACCTGAAAATGTGTACCTTCCGTCATCTTAAGCTCCACTACCCATCTAATACGTGCTCTCCACTCTCCCTTGCAGGCATCCCTCCTGACCAGCAGCGCCTGATTTTTGCCGGCAAGCAGCTGGAGGATGGCCGCACACTGGCGGACTACAACATTCAGAAGGAGAGCACCCTGCACTTGGTGCTGCGTCTGCGAGGAGGCATGCAGATCTTTGTGAAGACCTTGACCGGAAAGACCATCACGCTGGAGGTAGAGTCATCCGACACCATTGACAATGTCAAGTCCAAGATTCAGGACAAGGAGGGTGAGTACAAGTTTGGTCCCACCTCATTGCGTAGAGATTTTCCATACGTTGTCTCTGTCTATGAAGATAGCTCTCTCCTACTTCACTTGGGAATTCTTACCTCTATATTCATCTGCAGTCTGGTCAAACAGGGAGAGCAGTAGTAATATAATCTGTGTATGAAACGCAGATACACAAAGAAAGCTTTTATTCTATAATGCTGTAAAAATATCATACTGCCAAGTCTAACCTTGACCTGCAAATGCATACCTCCTAGCTTGATGTTAAGTTCAATACTGAAACCTTCATTTTTTCTCCACTCTGCCTTAACAGGCATACCCCCTGACCAGCAGCGCCTGATCTTTGCTGGCAAGCAGCTGGAGGATGGCCGCACACTGGCGGACTACAACATTCAGAAGGAGAGCACCCTGCACTTGGTGCTGCGCCTGCGCGGTGGCATGCAGATCTTCGTCAAGACCCTGACTGGGAAGACCATCACCCTAGAGGTGGAGTCATCCGACACCATTGATAATGTCAAGTCCAAGATTCAGGACAAGGAGGGTGAGTATTGAAACATCGGCCATCCACTGAAAGCAGATCTCAAACATTGGAATTGGACACCAGGACACTCGGGATAATTACTCGCAGCAATATTTGCAGTACGTGGTATGATAGCAGAGGTTTATTCAGAGCCAGCACAGCTGTGGGTGGGGTTCCCTAGTGATGTCCCTGAATAGCTGGGAAATTGGCCCTGGCATACTGAGTTATCCCGAAAGGTCAGATTCCTTGACCCCTGGAATTGGTTAGTAGAACTTTGAACGCTTGCAGCTTGGAAGTCCTCATCAACTGCTGTTTGTGCCATGTTTTCTGTGCTGTCCAATTAATATGTGTCTACACCTTCCCTTAGACATCCGTTGGCCAATGTTCCTCCGTAAACATATCCCTCTGTCTCCCTTGCAGGCATCCCCCCCGACCAGCAGCGCCTGATCTTTGCTGGCAAGCAGCTGGAGGATGGCCGCACACTGGCGGACTACAACATTCAGAAGGAGAGCACCCTGCACCTGGTACTGCGTCTGCGAGGAGGCATGCAGATCTTCGTCAAGACCCTGACAGGAAAGACCATCACCCTTGAGGTGGAGTCATCCGACACCATCGACAATGTGAAGTCAAAAATCCAGGACAAGGAGGGTGAGTACTGAGGCTTGCTACACCTACCTAGTTGCCTGAAAGAAAATACGTTGAACATGTTATCAGGACACAGGCTGCTCTACCGGCACCCGTGTAGACAGATCTTTACCTAGTCTGCACGACGAATGCAGGGGTTACTTCAATTCTGAACTGGTCAAAGAGCTAGACAGTAGGGGACATGCTTTGGATTTTGTTCATGGCATGCCAGCCGAGGGGGGGGGGGGCAAAAACAAAGAACAACACCCATCCTCGAAAAGTATAGAGCTTGACGAGACCTTTCCAAATCTGGTTTTGAAATGCCTTTTGGCCCAACGGTTACAGTGGTACAGAGAGCCAAACAATTAGGATTTCGTAGATTTTACAAAAGCTTATTTTGCAAATAACATATCAGTTCCGAGAAAACTGCATGATATGAAGATCTCACTGCATAGGGTAGGGTAAGGGCTTTCCAGCGACCCCCTGTGCATGGTCAACAAAAAGGACCCGGGCAACGCATGTTGAGGAGGGTTGGGTGTCCAAGCCCCTAAAAAACGTTTGCTTCTTTTCTTGAAGCCGAGATACCCTCCCAAGAGTCCTTATATGCAAATCCCACGTTAAGCGGATGAGTTTTGGAGAATTAATTTTTTCCTGCCCCCCCCTCGTGCCAGCTACATAAAAGCGAATTAGAAAGAACAACTACGGCCTGCCGGGGATGGCCGTGACCGGAGTGGGTCGAATTTCTACGGGGGGAAGGTCAAAATTGGTATCTTGCTGTGTGAACAACAATGAAGTTAAGTCCCTAGCCGCACCCCTTTTTTTTAACGAGACTCCTGTTCCCCATGCAGGTATCCCCCCCGACCAGCAGCGCCTGATCTTTGCTGGTAAGCAACTGGAGGATGGCCGCACCCTAGCTGACTACAACATCCAGAAGGAGAGCACCCTGCACTTGGTGCTGCGTCTGCGAGGAGGCTGCTGAGCAGCGACGGGTGTTTCAGTCTGCAAGCTTCCATTTCAGCTGTGTCATGAAGTATGTCCGGTTTGATTCAATAACATTGTTGCGTCTTCAATTTGTCTGGTTACGGTAGTCCTGATCATGTGGTTGGTTGTTATTAATCTGGGATCATCAAATTGTTTGGTAACTCTTTGCTGAACCTTCATGGGTTCTTTGTATGAGGCAGGGTTTGAGGTGTCTTGACCTGCATGTTTTTCTGCTGTGTCCTCCTTGTAATTATGTCTCCTTGGCCTCAAAATCCATGACCTGACCTGTGCAGCTGACTCAGCGATATATATGGATATCTTCATGTTTTAGCAGAACACCATGCAGCCGCTGTCGAAGTTCTGAAGCTTGTCACTACGGTTGTGACACGCACCCTCGGATTCTACCTTGTGCGCACTTCCAAGCCACCCGCCCCCGCGTCTACCGGTCGGCTCTTATCGGGCCCTACAACGGAAAAGCGGATATCGCGCACCAGGAGATCAGAGCGTCAATGACCCACAGCAACATCACTTCCCCTCCATTTATAACCATACTGTGTACGTTAATCGTAAGCGTTCACCACAGGAACGACGCAATCCGTTGTCCGGATTTGATGGGACCACGTCATCATAAACATACACAGACTGGTCGTCTATCTGGCTGCTGATCTTTATTGCACAAGCTGACAGCTGAGGTCGATTCAAGATCAGGAGCTGCATATAACCCAGCCACATCGAACAAACAGCACAAGGTCTGCAGCGAGGCCAACACCAAGCTTGCACACGTGCGCCAATGTTTCGCACGGGGCGCGAGGCTCGGGGTCCAAACAGGAGCAAGTGAGAAGGGTAGCTAAACAGACCAGGGGCGGCCAGATCTGCCTGGGCTCATGACATGGGACCAGGCCGCAGCACAGTTCCACACGCGGATAGAGATGGAAGCCGAGGAGCAGGAAGCAAAGGTGCATGTCAGTCAAGGGGGCTACTAGAGGCAACTGGCACATGAGCTGAGCGCATAACATTTGCTCATGCCATGGCACATGCACTGGGCTCATGCGCTGACAGAGTCACATGGCGCTAACCATGAGGAACCATGCATCAGAGATTGCTGGATCCAGTCAGCACTCTCAAAAGGGCTTATTTTCTAACTTTATAACACGCATGGCTGTATGATTCCCGTGCAGAGCCCAAGGCGGCCCCTCCTCGCTGGAGGCTGAAGGCGACACCAGCTGAAGTGTTTGTGTTTGTTTCAATCTTTCCTCCCAGCTCTCGAGTTAGGCGCCCACGCGGCTGAGCCTTTTGAGCAGAGCCCAGAGGTGCAACGTCATTGACCAGCTGATGCTGCCCCCATATCTGTCCCCCATACCTCCCAGCTGCACAGGCTTGGTCGACGCTGGAGAGGGCAATGGGGCCCTTTCTAAATGGAGGCGGATCAAGGCAATTACACCTTGGGCGTCATGGGCCACGACGACATGGCGGACGGACGTGCTCCTCACGACACTGGAAACGAATGAGGTGTGCGACTGCGTGTGCTGCTCTCAATTTTCTCTAGGGGACCAGAGGTGACGGTGTGTCTCAGAATTGCGCTCAGCAACGATTGGTCCACAAGAGAAACAGGCAAGACTTTGTTCATGCGTTCCAATCGGACTGCATGGTTAGGCCCATGGGTTTACAGGAGTACGTCGTTCAAAAAAAGACCATGCAAATCTTGTAGAATCTTCTGCTTAATAAAAGTTGCAGATACTTCTACAAAAACTTCATTTCTTGCATTACCGGCCCGCAAACCGGTTCGTGCCCAAATGAACAAAGACAGCGAGCAAGAGAACAGTGACCCCTGGTCAAGCAACCAACACACAACCGCAAACTGGTGACGTGGGAATGAAACCCATTGCGCAAACAGAAGAAAAGCACCAGGGTCAAAACATGTCGAGCCCACGAGGGTGCACCATATTTATGTGGAGCAGGGTACAAGTAATTGGGTTATACAAAATGAGGAGGCATGATGAATGTTTGGCAAAGTTTGAGGATAAGCCTGTTTTACCGCTACCCTTTAATGTGTGAAAAGTCTATCCATGTCGGCGCGTTGGGTCTGTGGAATGTCAGGCAGGAAGTTCAGTGTTGAACGAAGAGTGGTGAACGTATGAATGCCAGTGTGATGAGGATGCGGAATTACTTGAAGTCAATGAGGCACGCCCTCATTTGACTGTACCATTTATATATTATCTGGAACTCAGGCTACGGCCATGGGGGCAAAGCACAATCACAGCTTTTCAGCTGGTTGTGCCCTGGCCCGTGCTACATGTTCAAGCTAAAAATACTCTGGTTGGAGCTGCATGCTCGTGCTCGTTCTTGCCCATTTCCGGGCCACGTATTATGCTTGTGCGTGCACTGGTCCACTGCCCGAGCTTCCACTGCCACTGCTACTGCTTGTGCACTAGTCCACTACCTGAGCCACGTATTATGCTTGTGCGGGCACTAGTCCACTGCCCTGGCTACGTGCTCGTGCTTGTTCCGGCCCTAGCCCGTGCCATGTGTTCTTGCTTGTACGCGCTCTGGCGCAGGTGTATGATGTCCGGTGGAAACTCAAAGGTGGGGTTGTGGAGGATGCATTGCCGCAATGCCAGGAGACGGGTATGAAGAGCCTGTAGCAGGGGGAGGGGTGTGTGAAAGGATGCTGACTGCTGAGGGATTAGCTGGTGCAGGAGGTGAGTAGGGAGCACCAGCAGGGGCGGGGGCTTTGTGTTCTGGTTGTTTGGTGGGTGAACTTGCTATCCTTTCTTTCCTCTTGTGCCTTCTCCCTTGACTGTCCTGGCTGACTTTTTGTTTGCCGACGTGGCCGAGCTTCATCTCGGCATGGCCCAGAGGTGTTACGCCATGTAACAGGAGGTGAGGGGGGGGTGCAGTGAACGAGATCTCTCAGGCCGAGACTCTGGCTGATGATCGGGCTGTCAATGCCGTTACATCTCTGGGCCCTGCTGACAAAGGCTCAGCCGCGTGGGCGTCTAACTTAAGGGTTGGGAGGAACGGAAGAAGTAAACACATGGGGGCAGGGGGGGGGGGGGGAGGAGGAAGTGGGAAATAAAGTGAAGGTACAGACGATGATCGGACTGTTTGAAGTACTGCTCTCTCTCTGTAGCCTGTCGCTCATCCACATCCCAAACATCACTTTTGAGTTGTGACGCTCCGCTGGACTGCACAAAACCAAAACCCAATTTTGGCGATGATGGCATATAGCCGTATACTGCTTTGTCTACATGCCTGCTGGATTCTCAGCCATCGTCTCATCCCCAAACCTCTGGATTTTAAAACAAAGGAGTAGCAAATAGACTCAGTCTGCTGATCCGCCCCATTCATGGCCTCAGTTTAGGGAGGCCGGTTAAGGTAGTACCTCACTTACTTCAGTTTCAGTCCGCTGATCCTCCCACCGTCAAGCATGGCCTAGACATGGGGTTTAGGTTCAGGTTGTACCTCACTTACTTCAATTTCAGCTTGTTTCTGTAGTGCCTGATGATCCTCCCCATGGCCTGGTTTAGGGGGCTTGGCTTATTGCGGGCCTAAAGTTTTGGTCCGCACCTGAGGCCCGCACTTGCCCGCTGGCTGTATTTCACTTTCTTCTGTTTCAGCCCGTGGCTGTAGTGCCTGCTGATCCTCCGCCGACATGGCCTATATAAGGGGTCTAGGTGTAGGTCGTACCTCACTTCAGTTTCAGTCTGCTGATCCTCCCAAGCATGGCCTAGATATATACCTCACTTACTTCAGTTTCAGCCCGTGGCTGTAGTGCCTGCTGATCCTCTGCCAACATCTCCATGAGCTTGTCGATCGAGGCCAGCTTGCGATACGGCCAGCGGCCCACCCCATACAGCCGACAGTATCGCTTGAACACAGTCAAACCGACGTTCAAATGCTCAGCAGCTGCCTCGATCGACAGCTTGTACACCTGCAGCAAGAACAGTGCACATCAACGGTTGATAAACATGTTCAGGGTTTAGGGTAATGGGTTGACAATTTGACATTACCCTTGGTTTAGGGCTGAGGGTTAAGGGTAATGGGTTATAGGTTGACGTGACCCCTAGCTAAAAGAAAAAGGCCTGTTTGCCTTCTTGGCGCTTTTCGGGATATTCAGCAATACCGGTATGTGTTTTTTGGGGATATTCATGAATGTGCGCTTTTTGGGATATTCAGCGATGTATGCTTTTCGGGATATTCAGCAATTTATGTGCTTTTTGGGATGCCGGTATTTATGGATGTGCGCTTTTCGGGATATTCAGCGATGTTCTAGGGGAATCGAAGCATTAAAAGTAAATCGCATTTTATGCTTGAGGTAAGGCAAATCGAATCTACGGGTAGAGTCTCCTGTTACTCTGTAAACAGTTTGGCTCCTGTTACTCTGTAAACAGGACATGCGATGGAGGGTTCAGGGTCCAGAATGGAAGGTTTCAAGGGTATTGGTTTTAGGGTTGAAGGCCCAGAAGTGTGATGGTCACAAGGGTTCATAATGAAAGGTTTCAAGGGTTCTGGTTTCAGGGTTTAGAATTTCAAGTGCCAACTGTCAAGAGCATTGGATTACGTTTTCAAGGTCCAGAATTAAAGCTTCCTAGGGTTCCAGGGGTCATTGGTTCAGGGTTTAGGGTCCAGAATCGATGGTTCTAAAAAGTGTATTTGTTTCAGGGTTCAGGGTTTTGAGCTCACCCCTTGCAGCTCTTGCTTTGTGATTCGAGGTGGAGCTCGGGTCAAGCCACCAGTCGCGGATTTTGCAGATCCTGATGATCTTGAGGATCTTGAAGATATTGTGGATCCTGTGGATCTTGCTGATCCTGCAGATCTAGCAGATGCTGCTACTCCCTCTCCTGCTGCTCCAAGTATCGCTGCCGCTTCTGTAGAGACAAGGAGCTTAGGCGGTGGACGGCCTGCTCTGTCCATACAACCGGTGGCTGACCAAGCGGCAGAGGCCGAAGAAACCAGAAGTTCAGGCGGCAGGCGGCCTGCTCCCTCCTCCAGACTGGCAGCTGGCCGTGCCGCCGATGCCGTAGAGACCAGGATGGATGGCCGCAGGTTCATACCTCCCTCCACTGATTCAGAAGCTGGCCGAGCCGCTGTTTCGCCCTCCATCTGGCCGGCAGTTGAGCAAGCCGCTGCTGCCGATGAAACCAGAGGCTGGGGCGGCAGGCGGACCGTTTTTTCCGCCCTGTTGGCAGCTGACCCACTCGCCGCTGCTCCCTCCGCCCAGTTGTCAGCTGACCGAGCGGCTGCTGCTCCCTCCATCCGGACGGCAGCTGACCCAACTTCTGCTGCTGCATCCTCCACCCTGTTGGCAGCTGAGCTAGCCGCCGCTGCAGGAGAAGCCAGAGACTGGGGCCGCAAGCCGACCGTTCTTTCCACCCAGTTGTCAGCTGACCAAGCCGCCGCTGCTCCCTCCACCCAGACAGCAGCTGACCGAGCCGCTGCTGCAGATAAAACCAGAGGCTGGGGCGGCAGGCGGACCGTTCTTCTCGCCCAGACGGCAGTTGATTCAACCGCCGCTGCTGCACCCTCCGCCCTCTTGGCAGCTGATTTGTAACTGGTATGTAAGAGTCTACTATTTGAGGCATGCTGTTGTTGCTGCTGGTGCTTCTGCTTCTGCTGTTGTTGTTCCCGCTGCTGCTGCTGCTGTTGCTGTTGCTGCTGCTGCTGTTGCTGCGTGGTTCTGAAAAGTGAAGGGGCCCGGGTGCGACCGCCCGGCGTTGCCACCTGACATGCGTCTTCTGTCGCAGCAGCCAATGCAGCCAGAATCTCCAGAGGGGAGTATGAAACTACTGCTGGAGCGCTTGCCTCCACCTCCTCACCTGTTATCTCCGCCTCCTCCTCTTCACCTGCATCCTCAGCCGCCTCTGCCGCTGCCTTAGCCTCAGCCTCTGCCTCCTCACCAGCACCAGCTGCCACCGCTGCCTCCGCCTCTGCCCCTGCATCCTCACCCGCACCAGCTGCCGCCTCTGCCTCTGCCTCTGCCCCTGCCTCCACACCCGCACCTGCTGCCGCTGCACCTGCCGCATCAGCAGTTGTGCGGGATTCGATAGACTGACAATTTAGCCCCTCATCATCTAGAGGCAGACGTGCCACCGGTTGGGTGGGGAGAGCCACTGAGAAGCTGGCTGGAAGCTACTGTTGGCAAGCTGGAAGCTGCTGAGAAGCTGACGGCGACCCCCCGTGTTGGCTGGCCGAGGCGGCAAGCCCAGTAAAAACAGCATGCCCGGTGGAGTTGGATAGTGCAGCCATAATAGAGCACTCTTGCTTAGGGTCCAGGGGTAAGGGTTACGGGGGCCTTAGACTGGTGCTGTTCAGATTCACAATTATTCTCTCCACTGGGCGCCTAGTTTAGGTTAAAAGGTGAAGGGTTCAAGGTTAAGGATTTAGGGTTTTGAAGGGGACCTGCAACTGATCCTCTTCAGATGTACGGTTATATTATGCACTGGAAATATAGTTTTGGTCACAAGATTTAGGGTTAAGGATTAAGGGTTAAGGTTTCAGGGGACCCAAGACTGGTCACGTTCAGATTTACGATTTTGCTCTCCACTGGTTGCAAAGAGGACACATAGGACTGACACCTAGCGCCCTCCACAAAACAAATATGGTACTGTTTTGTAAAAGCAACTGCCATGATGAATAAACAACTGCGGTTAAGCAGCATCAACTGTTGTGATGCAAACGCAGCCGCAATGATGCAATAACAACGGCTTTTACGAAACAGCAATTGCTGTGATGCAAAAGCAGCTGTTGTAATGCAAAAATAATGGCAATGATGCAACAACAACAACAACAATAACAACAACGGCTATTTTTCAGCAGCAACTGCTGTGATGTCTCGCCCTTAACCACCAGGTTACTGGCCTGCTAAGACACGGTCCTGACAACCAATCGAACAAACCCAACCAATAAGGCAGGCAATTGTAAACCCTTCTGTCAAGCATTACCTATTGCCCTGCACCCTGTCCCTGCCTTGCTACCTGTCTTTACCCAGCTCCTGTCCCCACTGTTCCCCGTTCACGCCCCGCCTCCCTTCCCCACCCCGATTCCCGTCTCTGTGTGCCACTGAATACTGCAGCCTATACCCCCCCACTGCTTTACGAGCCTGGAATCAGCCGCACCGTTAGGCTGATTCAACACGTCACCGACAGCCTGCTGACTCAGCACAGGGCGATGTACAACGACAGCATCGTCCAGCTGACTCAGCACAGGGGAGCAGAACAATGTGACGTTGGTTTCGGAGCTCTGGAGACTGCCGACACGCTCCGCCCCGCCATCGCTGCCACCGCCTTCCGCTCGGTCGCCGCCACCGCTCGCCCAGCTGCCGCCGCTGCCATCTGCTCGGTCGCCCGGCGGCGGCCAGCTGGCTCCACCTTCCCTCAGTCTCCTAAATTTCCCCCTCCCCTGCTCCTCCCCTGGCCCTGGTGGCGGCGGCGGTTGCCCGCACTTCGTCCAAGTAACGCCATCATCTACGTGGTAGCACCCGCTCAGCTGCGAGGGGAGCAGGCCATCCTGCGAGATGCGCCTTTGCTTCCGACTCTCGGCTCTCCCCGCTATCGCCACCTGGCTGTTGAAAACAAAGCCTACAGGTGGGTGCTTGGATGCTGAAACAGCAGCTGGTGGCAGGTGGCGGCTTTTGAAAAGTGGTGGGGGCAGGTGCGCGGTGGGAATGGCTCCAACCCAGCGTGGGTTGCTGCCACAGGCTGCCTGGTCGTTGACAGCGGCAGGCAGCGGGAAGTAGCCAGCTATGCCATGCACCTCGTGCGGTTGAGGGGTGCTGTACAGCAACTGCTGAGGGACCAGCATCAGGGGGGCGATTCCTGGAAGTTGCGAAGAAGCTGGAAGTGGGGTGATCCCTGGAAACTGCAAGGAAGCTGGAGACGAGGTGAACCCTGGAAGCTGTGAGGAAGCTGGAAGTGGGGTGATCCCTGGAAGCTGCGAGGAAGCTGGATGCGAGGTGATCCCTGGAAGCTGTGAGGAAGCTGGATGTGTAATAATCCCTGGAAGCTGCAAGGAAGCTGGCAACGAGATTACCCCTGGAAGCTGTGAGGAAGCTGGAAGTGGGGTGGTCCCTGGAAGCTGGAGGGAAGCCACTGCGGCGGCGGCGACGGCAGCGGCAGTGGCCGTGACACGTAAGTGCTCCGTGCTGGTGTCCACATGTGCACATGCACTGCTGCTACTGTATTCCTCCGCTGAAAAAAACAAAGAGCCGAACGCCCTGGGTGGCCGTGCCGCTGCGGTGAGGGTGAGAGCAGGAGCTGGAGAGCTATCCGCGGTCCGTTTGGGCGCAGGTCGCTCGGTGCTTAGATCTGCGGATCCGTATCGGGATCCGGGTACAGATCTCAGATCCGGATCTTCCTCCCTCTCTCGGCCCTTCCCTTGCAGCATGGGCAAGGTGTCCATGAGGGACAGCCAGGGCTGACCGGCTGGTGGGGAAGGAACACCGCCGGCGGAGGAGGTGTCGCTCCGGACATGGGGTGCAGCTGCTGCTGCCTTCTTCCCTCTAGAGTCGGCTGGCGGGCGGCTGGGGCGGGAGACGGTCCTCAAGTCTGCTCCCTTTCCTCCCGGGGAGTGGGCGGGCGGGCGGGAGGTGGTGCTAAAGGATCCTTCTAGGCAGCTGTGAGCAGGATGCTTCATTGACCACTGGCGATGATAATGTAGGTATTGGTTCCACTTCTGGTGATGCCGCTGGTGCTGCTGCTGGCCTTGATGCTGGTAGGAGTGGTGGTGGTAGTGCTGCTGCTGCTGGTATTGAGATAGGCACAGGCTTGAGGTATTGATTTTAACCCGTTGCAATTCCTCCTCCTTTTCCTCCTCCTTCTCCTCCTCATCTTTTCTGCCTGGCTCTCTTTTTGCCAGCACGAGCCTCACCCTCACTCCTTCCTGATCAAGCAGCCCAGAAGGAATGTGCAGGTGAAGGAAATGTTCAGCAGTCAGCGTTTGGTCGTCATAATTTGAAATCTGCATCCTGTAAAGCATTACCGGTAAATCCTGAACCCTAAAATCACTCCGCTTCAAGAACTGGAAATCTGCAAACCTCGAAATGTGGAAACCTGTTCACGGGTACAGACTTTCCACCTTTGCCCCAAATGTGGAATGTCTGTAAGTCGTCTATCCTATAAGAAAAATAGCACGATCCGTACGGAAACCATATGATAAGATATTTTGGATGCATCCATATTATATCAGTATATCGCGCAGTCTTGTACGAGATCGTTTGTTTTCAGGCTCAGATCTGCAGATTTCATATTCAAGCCCATGCATGCGGCCCTTGACCCCATGCACATGGTGACATCCTGGCATGGTGACATTGCCAACCCCGTGCATTGTATGCATTGCCCCCATCAGGCCCCCTAGGATGCACATACAATCATGCATGGCCCCCATCAGGCCCCCTAGGATGCACATACAATCATGCATGGCCCCCATCAGGCCCCCTAGGATGCACATGCAATCATACATGGCCCCCATCAGGCCCCCTAGGATGCACATACAATCATGCATTGCCCCCATCAGGCCCCCTAGGATGCACATGCAATCATGCATGGCCCCCATCAGGCCCCCTAGGATGCACATGCAATCATGCATGGCCCCCATCAGGCCCCCTAGGATGCACATACAATCATGCATGGCCCCCATCAGGCCCCTGGGATCACCATGCAATCATGCATTCATGCAACCATGCAGATTTACCATGATCAAGAAAGTCTTAAGAGCTGCCAATACTGGGGCGAGGCGGCGAGCGTATACAAATGCGCAAAACAACATTGCATTGCCATGGCCAACATAGTGCGGCCTACACGGCAAAATGTCCCAAGCCCCAACCCTTGAACAACTCACAATTTATCCATGCAGGGGAAAGTCTGTACTGTCATATCATTTGTTCAAACCGGTACCACATTTTTCATATTTTCCACATTTATAATATGATATGGGTATGGTAGGCCAAGTCCATACCGGCATATCGCGCTACCTTGAAAAAATATGGCCCTCAGGGTCGTCAGGGTTCAGAAAACAGTGCGGCATGGGCCTAGGCCTCGTCCGCACTGTTACCATCATAACAAGAGATTGATTAAATAAATGCTACAAGGCCATGCCGGCATGCCTTCAAGACTGCGTTTCATGATGCATTCTGTCTCCCGCCTCGCCATTGATACGCCCTGGCTGCATGGCAGCCCTTTTGATATCTGCGGCCCTGGCTACTTGGCTGCCTTTTGATGTCTGCAGCCGCAGCGGCTGCCCTGAAACCAGCCCCCGACCTCACGCCTCCCAGCATAACATGGCCATGGCACAGACACGGCATCTGCCCATGCCCTCGCCCTCGCCCTCGCCCTCGCCCTCGCCCTCGCCCTCGCCCTCGCCCTCGCCCTCGCCCTCGCCCTCGCCCTCGCCCTCGCCCTCGCCCTCGCCCTCGCCCTCGCCCTCGCCCTCGCCCCCGCCCCCGCCCCCGCCCCCGCCCCCGCCCCCGCCCCCGCCCCCGCCCCCGCCCCCGCCCCCGCCCCCGCCCCCGCGCCCGCGCCCGCGCCCGCACCCGCACCCGCACCCGCACCCGCACCCCCACATAACTCACCGGCTCCGGAACCACCCGCACGCCAACGCAAAATGGAGAAACAGAGTCGCCGGGCGGCGGCTGCTCAAGCAAGCCTACTGCAACAGTAGCAGTAGCAGCAGTACCAGCAGCAGCAGCACTAGCAGTAGCAGCAGCGACAACAGTAGCAAGGGCAGCAGCGGCAGTGACGGTACCAGGAGCAGGAGCGGAAGTGACAGAAGCGGTAGCTCTCGCTGCGGCTCCCGCCCAGAGGCCTGTGAGGGCACCTCCCCGCTCCGCCACCGCAAGGCGTGCGCCGGCGACAGTAGCAGCAGTAGCAGCGACAGCAGTGGTAGCAGCAGCAGAAGCGGTAGCTCTCGCTGCAGCTACCGCCCCGAGACCTCCCCCCTCCAAAGCCACAAGGCGCGCTCCGGCTGCAGTCCTCTGTGCCCAGATAAGCAGCAAGGACTGGCAGCGGCCGGGTGGGCTAGGCAGTGGGCCCGACCGACGCGCCGCCGCCTCTGCTGGCTTGCAGCCTGGTGGGCTCCTTGACCTGGCGGCTGCAGTCGTCCGCATTCTCTTCTTGGTCTCTAATAGGTTGACAGGGAGGGGTGCATCCTTCGTCCCCATACCCCTTGTTCGTTCGTCCGACCGTTAGCCCTCCAGGTGGCTAGTGGCTTCAGGCTGCAGGTGGGCAGGGTAGGGTTGAGGGACACGAGCCAGTTCCATATTCGTCTTTTAGTGCACTTCAGCTACAATTCAGCTGCATCAAGGTGAAGGCCAGATGCGCCATGCATGCCCTGCTACTGCTTGGTCCACCACCAGCGCTCTTTCTAACGAGTGGTATACCACTGTTAGCTACTGTTCAGCTACACTGTGGTCCCCGGCCACAAACCTCGGGTGCGTCCAGCCCTGCTGCTTGGGCCACCGGCCGGAGGCCAGTCCAGGTTTATGGGAATCGGCCCAGGGGTTTGCCGCGGGGCGGCCGAGCAAAGGTGGTCTGGCTTCCACTAAAATAAAAAACTGTAGGCATTTAGGCAATGGTATCTCAGGAAAACCCTAAACCCTCAAATAAACACTGTCCATCATTCCACCGGCCGTAGGCCAGTCAAGATTTAATTGGTCCACTTGTACCTAGTACTGTATGTACCCTGTACCCTGGCCAGGCTCCCCAACCGCCTGCCCCCCCAAAGGTGGTATGGCGCACTAAAAGATATGTCAGACTGTCAGTTCCATATTCTACTAAAAAACAGCTGTACGCTATGGTATGGTGGTCTCTGTAGCGCCAGGGGCATGAAGTCAGCAGATTGTGCTGGGGCTCAATGTTTTTTTTGTTAATATATACGTCATATTAAAACATCCCTATACTGCCTGGAGCCAATGGAAACACCTGCGAAAATGTAGGAGAAATATAGGCGATATAGAAATAATAACCGGAACATAACACTTGGGTTCAAGTTATTGCTGCAGTCGGTGTCGCTCAACGCGTCCATTCAACCGCTTTTCGAAATCGCCTGGAAGTTTGAACGTGGAGATTTGAGAACGGCTGAGACCCAGCACACACTAACTTAGGAGGGTCGAGAAATGGACAAAAAGAGAGGTAGCAATAAACGCTTGGATCCTTGGATGGGCCATCAGGCGAGGGTAACACACACGATGGACGCGCGCACGAGGGAAACATGCATGACAGGCGACAGTCACGCGCGCGAGTTCCGATTTACTAGTACCGCGACTGGTCGACTACCGGTACCGGTATGCGACTACCGGTATGTGGTAGACTAATTTGACTCGGGGATGACCCGTATAACCATCTAAATAGAAGGGCCACTCTACGGAGACAAGTAGACAGGGCGAGCTGGGGGAGAGCACCTTGACAACCTGCCTCGGGAATACCGACCGTCCGAGCTGCCTGCTGAGTGGCTTCGAGTGCCAGGGTACTTGCTTGATAGCAGCTGCTTGCAGGTAATAACTGTGTCCGTTGCAGCCTTCCGGTTGGCTATTTCTTTGAACACAAATGTCGCAGGATAGCTGAGTGGGTTATAAGCGAGAATAGGTCGGCATCCGGTATCAGCTGGAAGATATATCGCCCGTGACGGATGGAGCAGCGGGGACCTTATTTCACACCCGTCGCTACTGCGACTTACGGAGCTTGCGACTCCCGGACTCCTGACAAGCGTGCCCGAAGTGCCTTTCAGCATTCGACGACGCGTGACGGTGTGCGCACTCGTAAATTCGAGCGTTTGAACTTCGAAAACGACGGTTGGTCTGCATGCCAGCTCGAATGTCCATCCGTCGTCGACGTGTGACGTTGGAAATACCTCTGAATTATAGCGTTCGAACTTCGAAGGCGAGGGTTGCCGTCAGGTCACTCAGGTGTTGCAAGCAGCATGGTAGCACTATCCGGCTGAACCTGTGCCGTATCGAGCCGTATCGTGCTGTATGGGGGAACATTGGTAGTGCAATCCGGCTGAACCTGTGCCGTATTGCGCCGTATTATGCCGTATCGTGTTACCATGGTTGCAAGACAGTTGACACCGAGGGTCTTGCAACCGCCGCTCACTGCTCAAATGTGTGACCAGCCAGTAGTCAGTCCGTGATAGGCCACTACTGCAGTCAAAACTCAGAAGGCAGCTGGTGGCCATGATGTCGCTTTCAACCAACCATGCCAATGCGGCTGTCTCCCTGCGCCCCAAGACCCGGCAGCACCTCCTTTATACCAAGCGTATTCTCTCCGGGCACACTGCTTCTGGATCTGCTAGATCTGCCCCGTTGCCCAAGCTGTGGTGGCACAGCTTGCAGGGCCCTCCCACCTGGTCCTGCCCTCACTATGGCGGATGTTTGGCTTCTCCAACCCCATCTGCCCACCATATCAACCTGGGTGTCTGGGCTTTGGTCTGCATGGTCGCCCTCGATGCTATGGAGCTTGGGCGCCGGCGGCTCTGGGAACCGCATACACGGCACCCTACCAGGCAACACGGGCTGACGCGCAGCCTCCCAGGCCGCCGTAGCCTGGTTCTGGTGCTTTCTCCAGGACTTTGTAGACCTCCAAACCCTCCCACCAGCTTGGGGGGATGTCCTCTCACCACAACACCCCTTCATTGGGGGGGGGGGGGCAACAACCCAGGTGCCTCCCAGGCCGACCCCTTGCCTATCTTGCACCTTAACTTGCCCGTGGACCTCGCTCTCCCGTCAGATCTCGATTTTGAGGGCCCCGATACTCCTGAGGAAAGGTGTCTTCCTACTTTTTGTCTCCTGAGTCAGGGTGCCTCCAGTCGTCCTCGTATCTTTTTTCCAGAGGCTCCGATACTCCTGAGGAAAGGGGCCTCTTGCGTTTCTGTCCCTTGAGTCAATCTGCTCTTGGGAGTAGGGTGTTTTTTGCCTTGTAACCGGTTTCCTAGAGGACCCGATACTCCTGAGGAGAGGGGCTTCTTGCTTTTCTGTCAAATTGGGTCACCTTGCTCTTGGGGGTAAGATGTCGTCTGTCCAGTTTCCTTTTTCCCCAGAGGCCCCGTCACTCAGAAGGAGAGAGGTCTCTTAGACTTCAGTTGCCCGGGTCCCCCTTGACGAACCCTTACAAACAATTTGACTCTCCACCTCTCCCACTGCTGGATAGGTAGCTGAATTAGCCTTGAAATTGCGGTGACTGAAACTCAGCAACGCAATTCAGCCAATGTAAGGACCGTAATTATTGGCACAGCACTGCTCATATTGACAGTATGACACTGGCCGAGAGGGGTTCAAAAATGTTATTATAAAATCAAGGCCTTCCTACCGTATTATAAAATCAAGGCCTTCCTACCGTATTATAAAATCAAGGCCTTCCTACCGTATTATAAAATTAAGGCCTTTCTACCGTATTATAAAATAAAGCTTTCCCCAGCTGTGGCGTGAAGGCTTTGATAAATCCAAGCATGGGGCCCATGAGGGAATAACAATGGTGGTGCACAATTAAGAAGGTAGGAAATGTAGCATGCAGCCAGGTTGCTAAGAATGAACAAACCTAAGATCGTCAATTGCACTCCAGGGTTTCTGGTCCTGTCAATGACGTTACACCTCTGGGCCCAGCTCAGAAAGGCTCGGCCGCGTGGTCCTGTTTCGTATCGGATTATCCTGGCCCTAACGACCACTGGAGGTTACATCTGTTGCATCTTATTCTCATTCCGTCGGCAGTTGGCACCCTCAAGCTTTTAACCCTCAACCCGTAACCCCGAGCCCTAAAACAGAGGCCTAGAAGCCGACACCTTAAAACTTGATCCCCGCACCCTAATCACTTGATCTTTACTCTGGCCTCTAAACCCTAGCCGTTCAGCACCCTTCACGTAGACAGGGTCCTTCACCCCGCGACGACCCGGTGTGGACCTGGGGGTATGGACTGGCAGCATGCCTGCACATCTCAGGGTCTGAGCGGCGCAATGCTTTTGGCCCTGGACCCTAAGCCCTTTACCCTAACCTACACAGGCTTTGTCACCCGGTGACGACACGGAGTGGACCAGCCTGTCCGCCCAGCACCTGACCTTGACAGGGCAACGCTGCCCTGCTGGGCAGACCGTCTCGCTCCACTGTAACGCACCTGAGTTGCAAGGCTGTGACACGCCCGTGTCCACCGAAACGACTCAAGCGCCCATCTCCCCACTGGACGACCCAGCATGTTCCAACCTGGCTGCACAGCTCATAGCCTTGGCAGGGCAACGATGGCCCATTGGGCGGCCCGTCTTGCCCCGCCAGGCGGCGCACATCTCACCCCACCATGCGACATCCGTCTCGCCCCTCCAGGCGGCACCCGTATGGCGGTATGGCGGTATAGAAATGGCCCAACTAACCAGACAGGTGAGCTGCCGGTATGGCGGTATAATGGCCCAACCAACCAACCAACCAGGTGAACAGCCGGTATGGTGGTGTAATGGCCCAACCAACCAACCAACCAGGTGAACAGCCGGTATGGCGGTAATGCAGTAGAATTGCCCAACCAACCAACAAGGTGGGCAGCCGGTATGGCGGTGTAATAATGGACCAACCAAGCAGCCATGTGAGATGCCGGTGTAATATTCCTTATCGTTTGCCGGTATAACGGCCCAACAGAACGGCAGCTCGCCCTTCAACTGGCAGTATGTGACGGTATGGAGGTATTTAGATTGTACTGGTACCTGATATAATAGATTACAAATACCGGCATACCGTCCTTAAACGACGGTTTACCGTTTCTGATGACGGTATTGACGATAAGAGTTGGCGGTATAATTTGTAAGAATGCCAGTACATTAGGCTATACCAGCGCCATCCCAGCGCCACGTTCTCTCCGCATGCAATGACAAAACCTGAAGTAGCAATCAACCAATCGATCATCTTACACTTCAATATGTGTGGTACTGTGACAGTGCTAAAATTAAATACAGCGTACAGAACCAGGTAGGGGCGGTTGTTGACATATGCAATTCCCAAGAAGGAGGCTGGATAACCAACACAAATAGTACTAAGCTAGCCATGTACATGTAGTAGAGGCAATGACGACAATGCAAAATAACAATGTTCTCCTGGAGTAGACGCGTCCCCAATACTCAACATTATGACGCAGAGCCAGAGCAAAGAGCATCTTCTGACTTCCAAGCTCTTACTCAACAGATTTTGGTTCAGCACAGGAAAGTTTGACAGCATGAGTAAGGAATGCTTAATAAACATAAATGAACATGCAAAAACGTGCAGAAATAAAGGAGCCCCCTCCCCCACTCCCTTAGAGCCAACCGGTTTTAATTTTAGGGACTGGTATACCGCTACCAGCTACAGTTCAGCTACACTGTGTGTGGCCACCGGCCGCACGCCCCTAATGCGGCCAGCCCTGCTGCTTGGGCCACCGGCCAGGTTTGGTGTGATACGGCCCAGGGGTGGCCGCGGGGCGGCCGAGCAAAGGTGGTCCGGCACCCGCTAGATAAACCCTGGCGATTACCCATGTTACACTATCCTGTACCCCCAAAGAGCGTCCATCATTCACGTCGCCGGACACATTTCGCTCGCTTCGTCCAGATATTTCTCCACCCTTTTGTTGAGCCATCTCAAATAGGACGCGGGCACGTTCTGGCTCATGCCCTTCTTAATGAGCCCAGCTGCCCGCAACACAGCTTTGGCATCTTGCACCTTGCCCTGCCCAAACAGGGCATCCGCGAGAGCCTCCGCCATCACTTGGTGCTCGCTGTTCGGGTTGACCAGCTTATCCAGTGACAGCACGTGCTTCAGCTTCAGCTCCGCAGCCTGCAGAATTGCAGCCACAACACAAGGTGTGGCATTGTATTGGCAGTGTAGGCTGGGAACCAAGCCACACAAACAGCGCCCTGTATCTAACCCTTCTCAAGTCTTCGTGAACGCCTGCCAGATGATGTGGACATTCGTTTGCATCCTTTTTTGCTTTAGCCCCATGGGCTTAGAGAAACCTCGACATGCTAACATGCATAGCATGACACAGCAACTGTTTGGTCAAAACAAGCTACCGTGTTCTTAATTGTGTAAGGAATAAAATACAGGGTGTGCATGGTGACCACCCTGATGCTCTTCCTCTCCCCCTCCTGTTCCGTTCCTCTCCTGCTTCACCCACTGGGGCGTTAGTCAGCCACTGACCTGAAAGTGTTTGCTGTTGTTGAACAGCTGCGCATTCCCCAGGGTCTGAATCCCCAGTCTCCACTCGCGATCCATGATCGACTGCAGCTGCGTCTTAATGCCGATGGTCATGTCGGAATGTACACCCAGCTTCTCCTGTAACATGACACACAGGGAAGGACATGGGTGGCGTGAACTCATGCATAGGTGCAATAGGTGTGAGGCACAAGGCAGTGTACCGTAGATTTGAATTGCCTTCCCTCAGGTACAAATGTCCAATCCTTTAACGCTATTCTCGGTACAAAATCAGTTGTTTGATGCTCTGCCCTCATGGCTCATTTTTTGTTTCCGTTAGGGGGGAACGTCTCCCCTCGCTCAAAATAATGATTATTTTATTATCCTGAGACACATCCCTCACATTTCCCTCACCCCCAAACAACGTTAACTATGAGGGAATTCTATTTGAATCTACGGTAGCTTTCTTGAACCATCCAGCTAAAATTGACCTGTGTCACAGCCGGAGACCGAGAGCCCTGGTGCGACATAACCTGTTGCTTAGGCCTCTAGCAGCCTAGCGAGAAGACGGTTATGGCGGTGTCCGCATTGGCCCAGCTGTAGCTTCCGTGCACATCCCTCAACAGTTAAGATGGCCTGCCTGGCAGTGTTTATTTTTCGTGATTCAGCTACATATCAGCTACATATCAACTACACCCGGCCGCTGGCCAGAAGCCCCATTCATGGCCAGCCTTGCTGCTTTAGCCACCAGGTGCAGGCAGGTCCAAGTGTGGTCCTCAGTGGGCCTTCGGCGGCCGCTGGGCTGTTCTCTTCCTCCCTTGCCTCCCTTCTCCACTGACCCTGTAAACCACGTATGCCTTGATCAAGAAGGTGGATGCTTCGTCCGTGAGATGCTCCCTGGAGGACAGGAACTTGGCGATGTACGTAAGGCTCAGGAACCTGTCAATCCGCCTTTAATAAGGGGGAAGTGCGTAAGTCTTAGGTGCATCAGTCACACGGTCTAAGAACATAGGCAGAGTCCCCGCATTCCTTTACGAAATGCCAGGGGGAGGCAAGAGGGTGAACCCAACCTGCTGGCCACACAAATGTGACTTCCAGGACTGGCAAAAACGATGGAGCCATCAACATGTTGCAACTCATACCCTAGTCCTCCAGCCTCCCCTCACTAACCCCACGCTTAACCTTACGCAACCCTTCCTGCGCAGCATAGTTGTGCCCTACGTCCCAAACTCTTTGCCTGTCTTGCCCCGCCTGGCCCTTGAACGCACTTCTTCCCATCGAGCATGGATCTTCCTGCCGAGGAAATCTGCTTCTCTGCCGCCTTGGACTCCTTGTCCCGATTGAGTTTGCGGAGCAGGTCAGCAAGCAGGCCAAATGTTTCGAGTGTATCGTGGTGCATAACTCCATATATCAGCATTCGAATACGACGCACTGCGGAAAGCAGTGCCACGGCTTCTGGCAGCAGGTTCTCCTCAGACATCATCTGCAAGGGGGCATGCATATCAGTGTTTATTTGAGTGGGCACCGGACCACCTTTCCTGGGCCGCCCCGCGGCCACCCCTCGGCCGATTCACACCAAACCTGGACCGGCCTCCGGCCGGTGGCCCAAGCAGCAGGGCAGGCCTCACCAGGGGCTTGCGTCCAGGGGTCACATTGTAGCTGAACTGTAGGTGGTAGTGGTATAGCACTCCCTAAACAAACTTTTATGCCTTGCGTAGGCCAGACGACCATGCTGGACAAGGTGCCGCAATAGCAGGCATGGACGTGACTGCATGCATTATGTTGCATTGCTCACTTTTGGATGCTGGCGGATGATGAACCACACATGTGTCGTGGGCACATGCAACTCCTTGCGCTCTCACAACGGCCTCTAACCGTTTGCAATCATAGTTTTGCAAGCTATTTTCAAGCTCTTGCCCTAGTCTCAACATTTTCGACTTCAGCGCACGCTGGCCCTGCAGGGCCTCCACTCAGCTCACCTCAGCCTTCAAACACAAAGATTCGAGCGTCAAGGGGTGATTACGACCCAGCAGGCTCTGCCGGGTGTCCACTGCTCCATCCAACATTAGCTTTGCCTCATCTCTGCGATGGAGGCGATACCTGCCGGAGAAGCCAGCAGGGAGGAGAGAGGAGCACAGGGATGAGAGAGGAGCTCAGGGACGATTAAAGGTGGTTGCAGGTGGTTGCATGTAGTTGCAGGTGGTTGCATGTAGTTGCAGGTGGTTGCAGGTGGTTGCTTGCAGTTGAAGGTGGTTGCAGGTGGTTGCAGGTGGTTGCATGTAGTTGCATGTAGTTGCAGGTGATTGCATGTAGTTGCAGGTGGTTGCATGTGGTTGCAGGTGGTTGCATGCAGTTGCATGTGGTTGCATGTAGTTGCAGGTGGTTGCATGCAGTTGCAGGTGGTTGCATGTAGTTGCAGGTGGTTGCATGTAGTTGCATGTGGTTGCATATAGTTGCATGTAGTTGCATGTGGTTGCATGTAGTTGCAGGTGGTTGCATGTAGTTGCAGGTGGTTGCATGTAGTTGCATGTAGTTGCAGGTGGTTGCATGCAGTTGCATGTGGTTGCATGTAGTTGCATGTAGTTGCAGGTGGTTGCATGTAGTTGCAGGTGGTTGCATGTAGTTGCATGCAGTTGCATGTGGTTGCATGTAGTTGCAGGTGGTTGCATGTAGTTGCAGGTGGTTGCATGTAGTTGCAGGTGGTTGCAGGTGGTTGCATGTAGTTGCAGGTGGTTGCATGCTGTTGCATGTGGTTGCATGTAGTTGCAGGTGGTTGCATGTAGTTGCAGGTGGTTGCATGTAGTTGCAGGTGGTTGCTCGTAGTTGCAGGTGGTTGCATGCAGTTGCAGGTGGTTGCATGTAGTTGCAGGTGGTTGCATGTAGTTGCAGGTGGTTGCTTGTAGTTGCAGGTGGTTGCACGCAGTTGCAGGTGGTTGCATGTAGTTGCAGGTGGTTGCATGTAGTTGCAGGTGGTTGCATGTAGTTGTAGGTGGTTGCATGCAGTTGTAGGTGGTTGCATGTAGTTGCATGTAGTTGTATGTGGTTGCATGTAGTTGTAGGTGGTTGCATGTAGTTGTAGGTGGTTGCATGTAGTTGTAGGTGGTTGCATGTGGTTGCATGTAGTTGCAGGTGGTTGCATGTAGTTGCATGTAGTTGCAGGTGGTTGCAGGTGGTTGCATGTGGTTGCATGTAGTTGCATGTAGTTGCATGTAGTTGCATGTAGTTGCAGGTGGTTGCTCGTAGTTGCATGTGGTTGCATGCAGTTGCAGGTGGTTGCATGTAGTTGCAGGTGGTTGCATGTAGTTGCAGGTGGTTGCTTGTAGTTGCAGGTGGTTGCAGGTGGTTGCAGGTGGTTGCATGTAGTTGCATGTAGTTGTATGTGGTTGCATGTAGTTGTAGGTGGTTGCATGTGGTTGCATGTGGTTGCATGTAGTTGTAGGTGGTTGCATGTGGTTGCATGTAGTTGCAGGTGGTTGCATGTAGTTGCATGTAGTTGCAGGTGGTTGCAGGTGGTTGCATGTGGTTGCATGTAGTTGCATGTAGTTGCATGTAGTTGTATGTGGTTGCAGGTGGTTGTAAGCAGTTGCAGGTGGTTGCATGCAGTTGCAGGTGGTTGCATGTAGTTGCAGGTGGTAGTCAGAGGGCACAAAGGCAGGATTGGCGAGCAGAAGGGAGGGATGGGGAGGATTAGGAAGTTGTTGTTTCAATAATTCTCCAGTGTCCACTACGTTGCCTATCCAGGTCAAGGCAGTCCACACTTGTGGAACGAGGAAGAGACATGTCTCACAATCTCACCCTAAAATGCAAAACAGATGTGGCCACTGGAGGCCATCCGTATTTGAAGGACACAAATTGAAACTGGCATCTTGAAGCAAGGTTCAGTGAAGGACACATGGCCACAAAAACACAGCAGGTAAAGGCTTTTTCGCCCCCTGTCTGCGGGTGCTGGGCAAGGAAGCATTGCTACGCATGCAGGGTTAAAAGTGGGTGACGTCACCACTATCTTTCAAAGCGGCAGTCAGTGGCCCCCTTGGTCGTCCATTCTCACTAGCAGGCAGAGAGCAGGTGGTTGCACTTGGCCGCCAGGAGGCTGTCTGGGCCCTCCAGCTCCATGGCAATGTCCAGGGCCCCATTGACGCGCTCTTCCGCCTCCTCAAACAGGTTCTGTAGGGTTTGTACAGGGTTCAGAGCTTCAGGCTGGGGGGACCTCAAAACAGTGGTGTTAAAAGTAAAGAAGCCCAGTTGTAGGGAATGGTGAAGTGTTTTTATGGGTTATGGGGATGATGGCGTTCATAGCTAGGTTTCCTCACATACCTGTGTGGCAGCCCTGAACCAGTGTTTCTTTCTTCGGCTGAAAGTTGGGCCAGCCTGAACCTAGTGGCCAAAGCAGCAAGGCTGGCCACGAATGGGGCCTCCAGCCAGCGGCTGGGATGTAGCTGATATGTAGCTGATATGTAGCTGATATGTAGCTGATATGTAGCTGAATCACGAAAAAGAAACACTGCCCTGAACCCCAAGCTTCACAGTCTTAAACCCTAACCCCTGACATGCATGCATAGCCCTGCACCTGCTTCTATCCATTGTGGCCCACTTCTCCTTCACCCCTGACCTGAGCGGTGCTGATGGATGCAAGCAGCAGCACATCTCCGACCATTGCGACGGTGCGCTGCCCAAGCAGGACGGTGCGCTGCTCAATCATTTTACGACAGAGCATTTCAGCCTGAGGAGGGGGCAGGGAGGGAGGAGGGGGGGCGGGGAATTGTAGTCTCCAGAGGCACGTTGTACCCACCAGAGGGTGTTCAAAGTAAGGTCGAGGATGGGAATAATAGGTTATATAAAACAGTGTTTTTTAGGGAGTGGTATACCACTACCAGCTACAGTTCAGCTACACTGTGCCCCCCGGCCGCAAGCCCCTGGTGCGGCCAGCCCTACTGGCCGGAGGCCAGTCCAAGATTGGTGGAATCGGCCCAAGGGTGGCCGCGGGGCTGTCCAGGAAAGGTGGTTTGGAGCCATATATATAAGCTCTGGTCTGATGCATCAGCTGGGGCACAGCATTGGTTCAAAAGCAATCAGATCAAGGATCGAGCTACTGCAGACACTCAGACACTCAGACACTTAGTGTACTTAGTGCTTACCTTGGTGTACTGTTTCAACAGGCACTTCACACCCACAAGTATGGCCAGGCCTTCGAGGTACATATCAATTTGCATGCTGCTGCATTTGCTGCTGAAATCCTGTAGGATGGAATAAAGTGTGCCGTGTTCATGAGTTAGGGCTTAGGGTCAATACGTTTAGGGCTTACACCCGCATCCTGCCATTCCTGGGGAGACGACACCCTGACACAGATAATAAAAAAAGCCTATCCTTCAGCTGCTTGCGACCAGCCGAACTGTAACCTAAACCAATCTCAGACTTGCTGGTCACGCCCATCCCCCCACTACATCCTGACGATAAGATTCCCCCTTTGAGGGGGGGTTAGGAAGGGGCTGTATCATAGCACAAGAATGGGGAACTTCTAAACGTGCAGTTGGATCCATGACACCCTGACAGTTGCTAACTTGAGATGTAGCATATCTCTGCACATCCCTGATTGAAGAGGTCCGGGCAGCCACAGCGCACATGAATCAGTGCCGTGCCGATTACGGTCCTTACGGTGGCTATATAACTGAGCTGAGTCTCAGTTGACGTAATTTCAACGCAAATTCAGCCACTTTTATCAGTAAGGGACCGTAATTGCGCGTACACGATATTAGAATGACGGCGCAATTGCACAGCACTGACATGAAGGCATAAAACAGTAGGAGAAAGAGCATCGGGATCCCACTTGTGGGCAATGCCTAGGAAAACAAAAATGAGACAACAATGGGATGCATGGAACAAATGGGACAACAATGGGATGCATGGGAACAAATGGGACAACAATGGGATGCATGGGAACAAATGGGACAAAAATGGGGTGCATGGGAACAAATGGGACAAAAATGGGATGCATGGGAACAAATGGGACAAAAATGGGATGCATGGGAACAAATGGGACAAAAATGGGATGCATGGGAACAAATGGGACAACAATGGGATGCAAGGGAACAAATGGGAACAAATGGGACAAAAATGGGATGCATGGGAACAAATGAGACATGGGAACAAATGGGACAACAATGGGATGCATGGGAACAAATGGGACAACAATGGGATGCATGGGAACAAATGGGACAAAAATGGGAACAAAAATGGGACAACAAACATGAAGGAAAGTCACTTTTTGTACACTAAATCAGTGTGGGTCTCCTGCATGCTCCTGTGCCTCCTGCAATGACCTCTCAACCGAGCTTGATAGTTTCCCACTGATTACCTCCCCTGGCATGCTCCATGCCCATGGATGTGGCTCAAAACGTGTATAACCTCCCCTGCGCCTCAGCCCCTGACCCCCAAGCCCGGCACACTCTGCACAAACATCTGCAGCACCTCACAACTGCAGCAATCGCTCCGCCTCGGCCACCTGCCCCTTATCCCGCATGATGATGGCCATATCCATCAGGTAGGCCCCAAGGTCTCTGGTCCGGACGAGTTTTGGATGGGTCTGCATCGACAGTAGAGGTGGGAACATGATGAGCTGTGCAAATGTGAGGGATGAGTCATCTGTGCCCGGTTCAACAGGATGCACATGCTTGGATAGACAGGATTGGATAGACCGTACATGAGACATTCCCCTGCATGCCCCACATGAGCGACTGATCAAAGGAGGCCCTGAAGGCAAAGCACGGGTGCATGTTTTTAAGCGCTAGCCTACCTTGTCCATGAGGACCTTGATGGTGCGCATGACATCCTCGGCTTCGCATAGGCGATGGCCCTGGAACAGCAGCATGGCGTAGGTCGTCGACGCCTCAAAGAAGCGCTGCGGGTTGACGCTTGCCAGCTTCTCGGAGTGTTGCATCTCCCGTTTGCTGCCCGTCACGAGCAGGTTCTGCATGAGGAAGGAGGTGTGGGGCAGGGCAAGCGAATCTACCATGTGGGGCAGGGCAGGCAAATCCACCATGTGGGGCAGGGCAGGCGAATCCACCATGTGGGGCAGGGCAGGCAAATCCACCATGTGGGACAGGGCAGGCGAATCCACCATGTGGGACAGGGCAGGCGAATCCACCATGTGGGGCAGGGCAGGCGAATCCACCATGTGGGGCAGGGCAGGCGAATCCACCATGTGGGGCAGGGCAGGCGAATCCACCATGTGGGACAGGGCAGGCGAATCCACCATGTGGGGCAGGGCAGGCGAATCCACCATGTGGGGCAGGGCAGGCGAATCCACCATGTGGGGCAGGGCAGGCGAATCCACCATGTGGGGCAGGGCAGGCAAATCCACCATGTGGGGCAGGGCAGGCGAATCCACCATGTGGGGCAGGGCAGGCAAATCCACCATGTGGGGCAGGGCAGGCGAATCCACCATGTGGGACAGGGCAGGCGAATCCACCATGTGGGGCAGGGCAGGCAAATCCACCATGTGGGGCAGGGCAGGCGAATCCACCATGTGGGACAGGGCAGGCGAATCCACCATGTGGGGCAGGGCAGGCGAATCCACCATGCGGGGCAGGGCAGGCGAATCCACCATGTGGGGCAGGGCAGGCAAATCCACCATGTGGGACAGGGCAGGCGAATCCACCATGTGGGGCAGGGCAGGCAAATCCACCATGTGGGGCAGGGCAGGCGAATCCACCATGTGGGGCAGGGCAGGCGAATCCACCATGTGGGGCAGGGCAGGCGAATCCACCATGTGGGGCAGGGCAGGCAAATCCACCATGTGGGGCAGGGCAGGCGAATCCACCATGTGGGGCAGGGCAGACAAATCCACCATGTGGGGCAGGGCAGGCGAATCCACCATGTGGGGCAGGGCAGGCAAATCCACCATGTGGGGCAGGGCAGGCGAATACACCATGCAGGTCAGCTGCGCAGAGATGCAGGTTTAGGATGCAGTCTTTTCTGATCCATGTTTTCAAGCCTTTTCAACGTCAATGTCTTGCTGTTACGTCAGTATGTCCGTGAAGAGGGTTGATGATTCAAGGCTAGGCATGCCGGGTGGGACCAGGGCTAGATATGCCGGGTGGGAGCAGGGCTAGGCATGCTGGATGGGAGCAGGGCTAGGTACGCCGGGTGGGAGCAGAGCTAGGCATGCCAGGTGGGAGCAGGGCTAGGCATGCCGGGTGGGAGCAGGGCTAGGCATGCCGGGTGGGAGCAGGGCTAGGCATGCCGGGTGGGAGCAGAGCTAGGCATGCCGGGTGGGAGCAGGGCTGGGCATGCCGGGTGGGAGCAGGGCTGGGCATGCCGGGTGGGAGCAGAGCTAGGCATGCCGGGTGGGAGCAGGGCTGGGCATGCCGGGTGGGAGCAGAGCTAGGCATGCCGGGTGGGAGCAGAGCTAGGCATGCCGGGTGGGACCAGGGCTATGCATGCCGGGTGGGAGCAGGGCTGGGCATGCCGGGTGGAAGCAGGGCTGGGCATGCCGGGTGGGAGCAGAGCTAGGCATGCCGGGTGGGACCAGGGCTAGGCATGCTGGGTGGGACCAGGGCTAGGCATGCCGGGTGGGAGCAGAGCTAGGCATGCTGGGTGGGAGCAGAGCTAGGCATGCCGGGTGGGAGCAGAGCTAGGCATGCCAGGTGGGAGCAGAGCTAGGCATGCCGGGTGGGAGCAGAGCTAGGCATGCCGGGTGGGAGCAGGGCTAGGCATGCCGGGTGGGAGCAGGGCCAGGCATGCCGGGTGGGAGCAGGGCTAGGCATGCCGGGTGGGAGCAGGGCTAGGCATGCCGGGTGGGAGCAGGGCTAGGCATGCCAGGTGGGAGCAGGGCTAGGCATGCCGGGTGGGAGCAGGGCTAGGCATGCCGGGTGGGATCAGGGCTAGGCATGCCTGGCTCAATGCCTTAGTGTTGGGTTCAGTCCATACCCTTGTGGCCTTGGCTCCAAACACGACATCACCTCCGTCCTCAGCCATCTCACAAAACATACCATACGCTGCCATATTAACATCCTTCGTGGACGTCGTCATCTGGAAAACTCCCCTGCCCATTACTGTACTGTACCACTTTACGACCCTCCTTCACCACCGAATTTTTGTCTCCCGGTGTACGGCATTTAAAATCCCGTATTCCTCAGACCACGCTCAGGCGATTTCTTACCTCTTTTATTTCTCATTCTCTCCGTCCCCGGTCCATTATGATAATCAAAACTTTAAGATAAGTGTCGATATGGACCTGAAGCCTGTAAGAGACCAGACAGCATCCGACTATACTCGCCTGGAGCCTTTCTCCTCCTATGAAGTGGCAATAGCCGCAACTACTCGCGCTGTTAGAGACCTCCTCACGAATTTGGAAGAGCACTGGCGGAATGGGACTTCTACTTCGGAGACGTGCAAGGCCTTTGATCAGTATTTGAAGCATTGCGACGTTGAGAGAAAGCGTTTGGCGCCTCCTACTCAATGTGAGTCGTTAAGTCCTGCTTTTTACCTTCACGAGTCGCTGAAAAGATTCCCATACCGTAGGGGACCTGCTTTGGAAATACATCATCGATGGAATTGGGGTGTCTAATACGGGAGGCGGAGCCAAGAAGCCATTGCTGCTTCCGCATATCGGCCCCACATTGCGGTCCAGAGGTGGGTGAAGCTGCCCTGCTAGCCTGTGTCTCGTTTAAAACAAAAATCCAGTTCTTTGTTGCCTGCCTTCTTCCTCAACAACTTGTTGTTCTTGTTTTGAACTTATAAGTATATGACTTACCTATGTTTTTTGCAGGCCCTCTTTCTCATCCCAGCCATGTCAAGGAGGACTGATACTCATGCTGATCTGTCTGCCTGCCTCATGAGTGTGGAAGATGAATATAAGTCGTGAACTTGTGCTGCTGATCAGCCGGCTATCCTAGCATGCAAGCTGGAGAGGCTGATGAAGGTCTCCTTGAGGCTCACTCATCAGCACATAATCTGATGTGGGTTCAACAGTGTTGTGTTCTTGTTCATGTGACTGCCAGTCAGCACTGGCACACATGGGCAGTCACAACACGTCATTACAACTGGTTCTGGCGGGGCACAATGCCAGCCTACTTTCCTTTGTCGAAAACAAGAGCATTATCCCCAGTATTTTGCGCAGTTGATTCTGTTGTATAGGAACATATATGCTTGTTTCTCTCTCTTCCTTGACATTCCTGCATAAGCTAGGAAGATGATCATTTTTATCTGACAACGCGGTGGGATAGCCTGCTTGTGTCATCCTCTCTTTTAAAACTTCTTTAAATTCAATTTTCATGCCGCCAGTGGTTGCACCGTATGCGGCATGACGCAGCAATATTATGTAATTCAACAGTGGTGCTAAGGGGGTGGTCCTAATGTGGTGTTGACTGATTCCATGGCTATTTTAAGACGGCACATAATGGCTCCAATCACTCCAGAGCATGCACCATGCCTTATTCTCCTGTATGCAACGTGCAAAGAGTTCTCACTACACTAAATGAACTAATTCGGTTATGTCCAGGCAAATGAATCATGACTGCACTCTGCACATAAGGGTGTGCTGGGTTTTTCTGTCTCTTGCTTTCATCAAGTTGGTATCGCCAAGAGTGTAAGGTAAGAAGGCCTAGCATAGCGAAGGGGGGCAAAATAGTCGATCTCAACCTTTGGTTGACAACCCTCTTATCCACCCACCCACATGTCTCCGGGACCCAGTCAAATATTAACGTTATGAGGCGCATGAGGGGTCTTGTCCCGTGAGTTCAGTGATGTGCATCTGGAGGTATCAATCGATTAAGCTGGTCATCAAAGATCATATACTCAAGCAAAAACTATACATGATGATGGGATTCAGCTTAAAATAACGGTAATGAACCCACGTACTAGTGTCCACTTGGCCGAGCCTTTAGCCTCCACTACCTCGCCTCCACTGCCCCGCCTCCACTGCCCCGCCTCCACTGCCCTGCCTCCACTACCCTGCCTCCACTGTCCCGCCTCCACTGCCCCGCCTCCACTGCCCTGCCTCCACTGTCCCGACTTCACTGCCCCTGCCTCCACTGCCCTGCCTCCACTGCCCTGCCTCCACTGCCCCTGCCTCCACTGCCCCGCCTCCACTGCCCCGCATCCACTGCCCTGCCTCCACTGCCCCTGCCTCCACTGCCCTGCCTCCACTGCCCTGCCTCCACTGCCCTGCCCCCACTGCCCTGCCTCCACTGCCCCGCCTCCACTGCCCTGCCTCCACTGCCCCGCCTCCACTGCCCCGCCTCCACTGCCCCTGCATCCACTGCCCTGCCTCCACTGCCCTGCCCCCACTGCCCTGCCTCCACTGCCCCGCCTCCACTGCCCTGCCTCCACTGCCCTGCCTCCAATGCCCCACCTCCACTGCCCCGCCTCCACTGCCTCGTCTCCACTGCCCCGCCTCCACTGCCCCGCCTCCACTGCCCCGCCTCCTCTGCCCTGCCTCCACTGCCCTGCCTCCACTGCCCCGCCTCCACTGCCCTGCCTCCACTGCCCTGCCTCCACTGCTTTGCCTCCACTACCCCGCCTCCACTGCCCTGCCTCAATTGCCTCGCCTCCACTGCCCCGTCTGAACTGCCCCACCTTCACTGCCCTGCATCCACTGCCCCGCCTCCACTGCCCCGCCTCCACTGCCCCTGCCTCCACTGCCCCGCCTCCACTGCCCCGCCTCCACTGCCCCTGCATCCACTGCCCTGCCTCCAATGCCCCGCCTCCACTGCCCCGCATCAACTGCCCCTCCTCCACTGCCCTACATCCAGTGCCCTGCATCCACTGCCATGCCTCCACTGCCCCGCATCCACTGCCCCCGCCTCCACTGCCCTGCCTCCACTGCCTTGCCTCCACTGCCCTGCCTCCACTGCCCCCGCCTCCACTGCCCTGCATCCACTGCCCCGCCTCCACTGCCCCGCCTCCACTGCCCTGCCTCCACTGCCCTGCCTCCACTACCCTGCATCAACTGCCCCGCCTCCACTGCCCTGCCTCCACTGTCCTGCCTCCACTACCCTGCATCAACTGCCCTGCCTCCACTGCCCTGCCTCCACTGCCTCGTCTCCACTGCCCCGCTTCAACTGCCCCTACTCCTCTGCCCTGCCTCCACTGCCCCGCCTCCACTGCCCCGCCTCCACTTTCCCGCCTCCACTGCCCTGCCTCCACTGCCCTGCCTCCACTGCCCCTGCCTCCACTGCCCCGCCTCCACTGCCCCTGCCTCCACTGCCCCTGCCTCCACTGCCCTGCCTCCACTGCCCCGCCTCCACTGCCCCGCATGAACTGCCCCTCCTCCACTGCCCTACATCCAGTGCCCTGCCTCCACTGCCATGCCTCCACTGCCCCGCATCCACTGCCCCCGCCTCCACTGCCCTGCCTCCACTGCCTTGCCTCCACTGCCCTGCCTCCACTGCCCGCCTCCACTGCCCTGCCTCCACTGCCCCGCCTCCACTGCCCCGCCTCCACTGCCCTGCCTCAAATGCCCTGCCTCCACTGTCCTGCCTCCACTGCCCCGCCTCCACTGCCCCACCTCCTCTTTCCCGTCTCCACTGCCTCGTCTCCACTGCCCCGCCTCAACTGCCCCTCTTCCTCTGCCTTGCCTCCACTGCCATGCCTCCACTGCCCCGCCTCCACTTTCCCGTCTCCACTGCCTCGTCTCCACTGCCCCGCCTCAACTGCCCCTCCTCCTCTGCCCTGCCTCCACTGCCATGCCTCCACTGCCCCGCGTCCACTTTCCCGTCTCCACTGCCTCGTCTCCACTGCCCCGCCTCAACTGCCCCTCCTCCTCTGCCCCGCCTCCACTGCCCTGCCTCCACTGCCCTGCCTCCACTACCCCACCTCCACTTTCCCGTCTACACTGCCTCGTCTCCACTGCCCCGCCTCAACTGCCCCTCCTCCTCTGCCCTGCCTCCACTGCCATGCGCTCACTGCCCTGCCTCCACTACCCTGCCTCCACTGCCCTGCCTCCACTGCCCCGCCTCCACTGGCTGCCCTGCCTCCACTTCCCTGCCTCCACTGCCCCGCTTCCACTGCCCTGCCTCCACTGCCGTGTTCCACTGCCTCGCCTCCACTGCCCCCGCCTCCACTGCCCTGCCTCCACTGCCCCGCCTCAACTGCCCCGCCTCTGCTGCTCCGCTTCCACTGCCCTGCCTCCGCTGCCCTGCAGTTTAGGGTGGTCTCTTGCTCGACAAGCTCTTGCTTCGGAGGGAACCCCAAGCTGGCAGCTGGTGGCATCTCTACGCTGTCATGTGGGTCCAGATGCCCTCAGCGACCTCAGTTATAGACTTCGTGATCTGACTAAGGTGCTTTAAAAGGACGTGCTCTTGCTCCCACCCAAGCAGGTTCAACCACAGCTACAACAGTTCGCACAATAGTCGCAGCCTCAGCCAGAGGGCCACCGTTGCGTCGACTGCAACAAGGAGTTGCACGGCAGGCAACAGAAGTCGAGCTGTCCTCGGTGCCCTGCATGCTGTTACCAGCGATCCGAGAGCTGCAAGGTGGGTTCGCATTATGTTGGGAGGAAGACTTAGGGACGGCCTCCACATGGGCAGCCTCTGGTTCCATCTGCGGACGATATGAACCATCTTATGGCTAAATCCAGCAACATGAACCAAGTATGCTTACCATGCAACTGCTCCAAACGCCTCACCACTTCGACGACCCCACTGAGGCCAGCCTGGGCCTAGGCCAACTTGCAACACGAGCCGAACTACAACGTTGCGTCAGGCCTGGGCTTGGGCCAGCATGGGGCAGGCGGCAGCAGCAATTACAACGTTGCGTCAGGCCTGGGCTTGGGCCAGCAAGGGGCAGGCGGCAACAGCAATTACAACGTTACGTCAGGCCTGGGCTTGAGCCAGCATGGGGCAGGCGACAACAGCAATTACAACGTTGCGTCAGGCCTGGGCTTGAGCCAGCATGGGGCAGGCGGCGGTGGCAACTACAGCGTTGCGTCAGGCCTGTCCTTGAGCCAGCATGGGGCAGGCGGCGGCGGCAATTACAACGTTGCGTCAGGCCTGGCCTTGAGCCAGCATGGGGCAGGCGGCAGCAGCAATTACAACGTTGCGTCAGGCCTGGCCTTGAGCCAGTATGGGGCAGGCGGCAGCAGCAATCACAACGTTGCGTCAGGCCTGGCCTTGAGCCAGTATGGGGCAGGCGGCAGCAGCAATTACAACGTTGCGTCAGGCCTGGCCTTGAGCCAGCATGGGGCAGGCGGCAGCAGCAATGACAACGTTGCGCCAGGCCTGGGCTTGGGCCAGCATGGGGCAGGCGGCGGCAGCAATTACAACGTTACGTCAGGCCTGGGCTTGAGCCAGCATGGGGCAGGCGACAACAGCAATTACAACGTTGCGTCAGGCCTGGGCTTGAGCCAGCATGGGGCAGGCGGCGGTGGCAACTACAGCGTTGCGTCAGGCCTGGCCTTGAGCCAGCATGGGGCAGGCGGCGGCGGCAATTACAACGTTGCGTCAGGCCTGGCCTTGAGCCAGCATGGGGCAGGCGGTGGCGGCAATTACAACGTTGCGTCAGGCCTGGCCTTGAGCCAGCATGGGGCAGGCGGCAGCAGCAATTACAACGTTGCGTCAGGCCTGGCCTTGAGCCAGTATGGGGCAGGCGGCAGCAGCAATCACAACGTTGCGTCAGGCCTGGCCTTGAGCCAGTATAGGGCAGGCGGCAGCAGCAATTACAACGTTGCGTCAGGCCTGGCCTTGAGCCAGCATGGGGCAGGCGGCAGCAGCAATGACAACGTTGCGCCAGGCCTGGGCTTGGGCCAGCATGGGGCAGGCGGCGGCAGCAATTACAACGTTACGTCAGGCCTGGGCTTGAGCCAGCATGGGGCAGGCGACAACAGCAATTACAACGTTGCGTCAGGCCTGGGCTTGAGCCAGCATGGGGCAGGCGGCGGTGGTAACTACAGCGTTGCGACAGGCCTGTCCTTGAGCCAGCATGGGGCAGGCGGCGGCGGCAATTACAACGTTGCGTCAGGCCTGGCCTTGAGCCAGCATGGGGCAGGCGGTGGCGGCAATTACAACGTTGCGTCAGGCCTGGCCTTGAGCCAGCATGGGGCAGGCGGCAGCAGCAATTACAACGTTGCGTCAGGCCTGGCCTTGAGCCAGTATGGGGCAGGCGGCAGCAGCAATCACAACGTTGCGTCAGGCCTGGCCTTGAGCCAGTATGGGGCAGGCGGCAGCAGCAATTACAACGTTGCGTCAGGCCTGGCCTTGAGCCAGCATGGGGCAGGCGGCAGCAGCAATGACAACGTTGCGCCAGGCCTGGGCTTGGGCCAGCATGGGGCAGGCGGCGGCAGCAATTACAACGTTACGTCAGGCCTGGGCTTGAGCCAGCATGGGGCAGGCGACAACAGCAATTACAACGTTGCGTCAGGCCTGGGCTTGAGCCAGCATGGGGCAGGCGGCGGTGGCAACTACAGCGTTGCGTCAGGCCTGGCCTTGAGCCAGCATGGGGCAGGCGGCGGCGGCAATTACAACATTGCGTCAGGCCTGGCCTTGAGCCAGCATGGGGCAGGCGGTGGCGGCAATTACAACGTTGCATCAGGCCTGGCCTTGAGCCAGCATGGGGCAGGCGGCAGCAGCAATTACAACGTTGCGTCAGGCCTGGCCTTGAGCCAGTATGGGGCAGGCGGCAGCAGCAATCACAACGTTGCGTCAGGCCTGGCCTTGAGCCAGTATGGGGCAGGCGGCAGCAGCAATTACAACGTTGCGTCAGGCCTGGCCTTGAGCCAGCATGGGGCAGGCGGCAGCAGCAATGACAACGTTGCGCCAGGCCTGGGCTTGGGCCAGCATGGGGCAGGCGGCGGCAGCAATTACAACGTTACGTCAGGCCTGGGCTTGAGCCAGCATGGGGCAGGCGACAACAGCAATTACAACGTTGCGTCAGGCCTGGGCTTGAGCCAGCATGGGGCAGGCGGCGGTGGCAACTACAGCGTTGCGTCAGGCCTGGCCTTGAGCCAGCATGGGGCAAGCGGCAATTACAACGTTGCGTCAGGCCTGGCCTTGAGCCAGCATGGGGCAGGCGGTGGCGGCAATTACAACGTTGCGTCAGGCCTGGCCTTGAGCCAGCATGGGGCAGGCGGCAGCAGCAATTACAACGTTGCGTCAGGCCTGGCCTTGAGCCAGCATGGGGCAGGCGGCAGCAGCAATGACAACGTTGCGCCAGGCCTGAGCTTGGGCCAGCATGGGGCAGGCGGCGGCAGCAATTACAACGTTACGTCAGGCCTGGGCTTGAGCCAGCATGGGGCAGGCGACAACAGCAATTACAACGTTGCGTCAGGCCTGGGCTTGAGCCAGCATGGGGCAGGCGGCGGTGGCAACTACAGCGTTGCGTCAGGCCTGGCCTTGAGCCAGCATGGGGCAAGCGGCAATTACAACGTTGCGTCAGGCCTGGCCTTGAGCCAGCATGGGGCAGGCGGTGGCGGCAATTACAACGTTGCGTCAGGCCTGGCCTTGAGCCAGCATGGGGCAGGCGGCAGCAGCAATTACAACGTTGCGTCAGGCCTGGCCTTGAGCCAGTATGGGGCAGGCGGCAGCAGCAATCACAACGTTGCGTCAGGCCTGGCCTTGAGCCAGTATGGGGCAGGCGGCAGCAGCAATTACAACGTTGCGTCAGGCCTGGCCTTGAGCCAGCATGGGGCAGGCGGCAGCAGCAATGACAACGTTGCGCCAGGCCTGGGCTTGGGCCAGCATGGGGCAGGCGGCGGCAGCAACAACAACGTTGCGTCAGGCCTGGGCTTGAGCCAGCATGGGGCAGGTGGCAGCAGCAGCTACAACGTTGCGTCAGGCATGGGCTTGAACCAGCATGGGGCAGGCGGCGGCGGCGACTACAACGTTACGTCAGGCCAGGGCCAGCATGCGGCAGGGGCAACAGCAATTGCAACGTTGCGTCAGGCCTGGCCTTGAGCCAGCATGGGGCAGTTGGCGGCGGCAATTACAGCGTTACGTTAGGCCTGGGCTTGGGCCAGCATGCGGGAGGCGACAGCAGCATTTAAAGCGTTGCGTCAGGCCTGGGCTTGGGCCAGCATGCGGCAGGCGGCAGCGGCAACTCCAGCGCTGCGTCAGGCTTGGGCTTGGGCCAGCATGCGGCAGGCGGCAAAATGGCAACCACAGCGTTGCGTCAGGCCTGGGCTTGGGCCAGCAGGCGGCAGACGGCAGGCGGCAGCAGCAACTACAACGTTGCGTTATGCCTGGGCTTGGGCCAGCATGCTGCATGCGGTAGCGGCAACTACAGCGTTGTGTCAGGCCTGGGCTTAGGCCAACATGCAGCAGGCGGCGGCGGCAACTACAGCGTTACGTCAGGCCTGGGCTTGGGCCAGCATGGGGCAGGCGGCAGCGGCGGCAGCGGCAACTACAGCGTTACGTCAGGCCTGGGCTTGGGCCAGCATGCCGCAGGCGCCAGCGGCAACTACAGCGTTACGTCAGGCCTGGGCTTTGGCCAGCATGCGGCAGGCGGCGGCGGCAACTACATCGTTGCGTCAGGCTTGGGCTTGGTCCAGCACATGGCAGGCGCCAGCGGCAACTAAAGCGTTGCGTTAAGCCTGGGCTTGCGCCAGCATGCGGCAGGCGCCAGCGGCAACCACAGCGTTGCGTCAGGCCTGGGCTTGGGCCAGCATGCGGCAGGCGCCAGCGGCAACTAAAGCGTTGCGTTAAGCCTGGGCTTGCGCCAGCATGCGGCAGGCGCCAGCGGCAACCACAGCGTTGCGTCAGGCCTGGGCTTGGGCCAGCATGCGGCAGGCGGCAGCGGCAACCACAGCCTTGCGTCAGGCCTGGGCTTGGGCCAGCATGGGGCAGGCGGCAGCGGTAACTACAGCGTTGCGTCAGGCCTGGGCTTGAGCCAGTATGCGGCAGGTGGCAGCGGCAACTACAGCGTTGCGTCACGCCTGGGCTTGGGCCAGCATGCGGCAGGCGGCAACTACAGTGCTGCATTAGGCCTGGGCCTGGGCCTGGGCATGAGGTCGGCGCTGGGGTTGGGGTGGGTCGGGGCTGGGCCGCAACCGGTGGGGAAAAACAGCATGTTTGTTTTGGTGAACAAGCATCCGCAAGAAAGCTCACTCAGCAATACAGCCAATGTGTCGGCGCTCGCGTTGTCGATGACGAAGTGAGTACGGCGACGACCATCCCGTGGCGACCAGCAACCAAGGCCCCGATATCAGGTCGCCTCGCAATCAAAGGCAGGAAGAAAAACCGTCAGGCGAGGTTTCGTACATTACCCCCCCTACCTCACTCCGGCTCTCACTCCCCTGGTCTACGTTTTAAGCATCGGCGTCGATATCGGTATTGATTTGCATTCAGGTCCCGCTGCATCTGATCGGGTCGCCCGCGCACATACACGCTCAGTCTCATTGTGAAGGCCTCGTTTTCACCGGGACACTCATAACTTACCAATCGTTGATGTCAGGCAGGTACCAGTATCAGACCTGCTGGTCTCAGACTGATCACAACTCCCCTTCTTTGCGTTGGATTTGTTCAAAATACCACCAGGCTACCAAGTGTGTCGTCGTCTCTCATTGACAGCTATCTTTTGCCAACAGGATGGCAGCCATGACAGACCTGCTATCCGACGATTTTAAGAAATCCAAGGTTCTACTGGCTACACGCAAGGAGGCACATGCACCAGCAGCCGAGGTGGTGATGCTTGAAGGAGCTGTGGCATCAACGTGGGGTGAGTTCGATTGCTGACGCACGCATGCATGGGCTCGTCATGGTCCATGACTGATTGTGAGTATCGAGTAATCATATCAGCATTTCACCATGTATGACGGCTTATTACCTGGGGTGGGCTTTCCCGAGGTAACACATCGTTGCATAATGAATGTTGCAGGTGCCCTGCCTTTCTCGGCAACATCATCCGTCTCCTTCGGGATCGTGGTGCCCATGATGCTCATATTCGGCATCCACGGAGTTGGCAAATTCAGCACCATTGTGCTGAACGAGTCGTACCTCGTCTGGAGCTACCAGCAAACCGTCGGGTATACAATCGCTGTCGTGGTGAAGAGCCTCATCACCCTGGGGATGGGCGGTTTCAAGATTTACAGCACCTTCTTCATCGAAGGTGCTTCGCCGAGCTCTTCTGATTTGTTCTTCGTGCTCGGCCTCTGTGCGGTGTTAGCGGTGTATGCTGCTGCGTACGGCAAAATCCCTTCGGATTTAATTTGTAAGAATTCTGATACTTCCTTTTTAGGCATCAGCAATATGATTTCATTTAATGCAATATATGGTATATTAAGTATGATATCATATATATTAGAAGTCGGCATATCAGATATACGGTACTTTAGTTTTGGGTATACAAAATCAATCCCGAATATCGCGACTGAAAACGTGAAAATACGGCATTTCAGCTACTTTCGGCTACTTCTTAGACTAACGCAAGCGTTCTCGTCAGATAGCAAACTCTTGTTGCCTGGTATGCCCCTGCAAAAGAAAAACGATATCGACAAAGGTAAGCATCGAACAAACTTAGGGAACGATTAGCTGCATACCCAGCGAGCTGCATAAGATTAAGCAAGTTTGCTTGGAACAATCTGTATTCCGTGGCTCAGCGCCGCAGCATGTCGTACCGCCACCATGGGGAGTCATATCTGTGGCTGCCAGGAGGTTGCTGTCTACCGGTGTCCATGCGATCACATGCACTGATGCACAGCCTGGGAACTGATCAGCATGGGGGCAAGCATTCACCAACAACCACTCTCGCATGGGCGTCGCGCGGGCTGAGAAGCTATCTTACGTGAACTGAAGGCGAGCCATGACCATGGCAAGGTCAAAGAGGTTTAACTTGAGAAGGTTGGACTGTTGAACTAAAACTTCGATCTGCTTATTTCAGACCTTTGAAATCGCCATAATATGAATTTCAATCATATGCCTGGCTATAAGTCGTAGTTTAACTAGACTCGTGGACCATACCTTCGCTACCCCGCGAACCGCGTGAAACAAAGTGTTTTTATTGTTTTGAGGAATCAGCTTTCTTACATGGGACGAGTTAGCTTCAGATTATGAATGCCCTGGTTAAAGCTGAATCCACCCCCCCAATCTAATTAACTTTGGACCAATTTTTCTGACTTTATATACTATATATACGATATACTTGACCGGTATATTGGCAGGGCATGGCATGTCAAGTACATTGCCGATGCCTATTCCTTTTATATTGCAATTAGTTGGTTCTGATTTCCTGAGATAAGATCGCCTAAATGCCTAGTAGGCCTGCCTAGTGCCTAGTATTATTTTAGTGGGTACCGGACCACCTGTGCTGGGCCGCCCCGCGGCCACCTCAAGGCCGATTCCCACCAAACCTGGACAGGCCTCCTGCCGGTGGCCCGAGCAGCAGGGCTGGACGAAACATGCGCTTGTGGCCAGGGGCCACAGTGTAGCTGAACTGTAGCTGATAGTGGTATACCAGTCACTAAACAAATTCGGATGCCTACTCTGTTACCCCACAGTGCACGAGAATGACAACCTTGGGGAGCTTGATGTTCACCCGATGAAGGAACGGCTGCTGGGCTACCTAGTCGTCAACTTCTGGGCCGTGGTGCGACAGTGTCCAGGGCTGATTGATGATATCCTGAAGTACCATAACGCATGCTCACTTGTCGAGATGCTAGTCGTTTGGAAAATCCAGATTATTCATTAGGCGACCGCCTTAGATTATGGAAGGGATAATTTGATTCGTAGATGCCAGTGAAAGCGTGACAAGCAACTTGTGCATCTTTGAATATATGCATGAAAAGTCTAAGCTTTAGTTAATGTGCCCTTGATAAGCGCTCGGCCCCTTGCTAGCTAATGATGTACGTCTCTTACATGCCCCTTCAATTCTGCTATGGTTGTGCAGATTTTCACCACGCTCACACTTATCGGCGCCTACTGCAACGACGTGTTCTGGATGACAAGTTTCATGCGCATCATGTGTGTTTTTGCAGGTCAGTAATGGTAACGGCGCGGACGCGGCCTAGGCCTATGCCGCGCTGTTTCCTTAACCCTCACGCCCCTGCGGGGCGTAGTTTCATTCGCAGTGTGTGTGTTCTTCACTGTTTATTTTAGTAAGTACCGGACCACCTTTGCTGGGCCGCCCTGCGGCCACCCCTGGGCCGATTCCCACCAAACCTGGACCGGCCTCCGGCCGGTGGCCCACGCAGCAGGGCTGGCCGCACCAGGGGCGTGTTGCCAGGGGTCACAGTGTAGCTGAACTGTAGCTAATAGTGGTATACCATTCATTAAAAAAGAAACGGGTGTTCTTACAGGTCAGTATCATGTTTCAAAGTACTATTTTCATTTGTCGTTTCATTCAATGTCTTGGGGATCCATTTTGAGGCAATTCATAAATCATAATATTCCGGTGCTACGCTGTAGTTGGGTGTCCACAGAGCAAGCGAAACCTCCAGTGACATGACTTTGTCAGCTGATCATCCACACACTTGAGAGCAATTATTTTGGGCTCAAGCTTGTCACTTTGTCGTCATCTCAAAAGGGAAAATTGAGAGCACTTCAAACATGGCAGAATCTGATGAGTAGACCCCAAAGCAAACGTCAGAGCCCCCTGCCCCTCCGTCTCCGGCATTCCATGCATGTCCGGCAATATTCAATCAGGCAACAACAACTCCTCTGCTTCTTCAGACCGTTGACTGTCGTGCGTGGCTGAACCAAAAACTGGCATGGTAGTGGAGGCGGCGGGTCGGAGCAATTCATAATTAAAAATTTGATTTTATATGTAGATAGCAGTTCCCTTAACATTAATGACTTTGGGGGATATCTGTTGGATAGAAGGGACAGTTTCTTTTTTAATGAATGGTATACCACTATCAGCTACATTTCAGCTACACTGTGACCCCCGGCGCCACGCCCCTGGTGCGGCCAGCCCTGCTGCGTGGGCCACCGGCCGGAGGCCGGTCCAGGTTTGGTGGGATTCGGCCCATGGGTGGCCGCGGGGCGGCCCAACAATGGTGGTCCCTCACCCGCTAAAATAAACACTGACAAGGGAAGATTTGTTAGAGTCCTTAGATATCTGAATGTACGGTATTGTGATTATCCTATGGCCAGGCATCATGGGTCTGAAGTTTACACATTGCACACCAGTGCAAAAGCTAGCTGCATGTGTTGTACAGCCTACAAGGTCAGCAATAATTCATGATCTCTCTTTCGAAGTTTTTGAACCCCCGACGTGCACCCCCCGAAAATAAGAAAGACATACCGGTATCGCGCGGTGTCGGAGCTCCGTGCGATCCCAAAAGAATTAAACGTGCGTTGAGTCACAGCATCATTATTGAATACCGGTATAAGACAACTTGGAGCCAAGGGAGGCAGGCAAAGGGGCCAGCCAGCCGAGGGTGCCTGTCACTTAGGGGGTCGGACGAGTCCCCCCAAACAAGGGGTTTCGGCCGGGACGGAGCATTTCCACTCAAAATGTTCAGAAGGAAGAAAACAAAATTTCCTTCCGTATTTAAAAGCTCAAGCTCTAGAAGCCAGTACATTTTTCGCGTGGAAAGACCTCATCCCAAGGGTCCACTGCGGTTGTCGGGGGACTCGTCCGACCCATTAAGTGACAGGCCCCTTGGTCAGCCCTTCGATACCAGTATACACAAATTCTGAAATCTGAATAAACTCGTAGTCTGATATGACACATTTCCATTCACTCAGGTCTCCTCTTTCTGAGGCTGGACTGGGCAAAGGTTGCGTACGATCAGATGCGGGTAGTGTTAGTTGCTCTGGCTCGTGGTGTAGCTGTCGACGATGCTGCTGTGCCGGCCGTCGCCGTCGCTGCTGTGCCGGCCGCTCTCCCCGCTGTCGCGGCTGTGCCCGCCATTGCCGCTGTGCCAGCCGCCGCCAGTGTGCTTGCCGGCGCAGCTCCACCCTCCATTGCCGCTGTGCCGGCCGTCGCCGCTGTGCCGGCCGCCGCCGCTGTGCTTGCCGGCGCAGCTATGCCCACCGTCGCAGCTGTGCCAGCCGCCGCCGCTGTGCCGGCCGCCGCCGCTGTGCTCACCAGCGCAGCTCTGCCCGCCGTCGCCGCTGTACCGGCCGCCTCCGCTGTACCAGCCGCCTCCGCTGTGCCGGCCGCACTGCCTGCAGCCCAACCAGGCGATCTACCGGCAGGGTTTGTCTGATCCTGGATGCGTCGCAAACAACGAGAAGGTTAGTAGTGGTAATGCATGGATGGACTTGGTTCCATTTTCTAACGGTTTCCTTAACACTCCCGCCCCTGCGGGGCGTAGTTTTCTTTCTTTCTATAAAAGTTCCAGGTGGTGGTGTGGCTAAATGCTGAACCTCTGCCTAAATGAATGGAATCACCCATTTCTTATACAAGCAGAAAGCATGCCGGTCTCAAATGAAATTGGCGCAAGGACCCCAAAATAACCATATCGACAAGATACCAGTACGAAACGCATTTTTGTTTGTGAGGCTATTGCACAAGGCCCTAAACATGAATTCCATGTTTTTAGCTGCGCGGTAATTTGTCGGTCTGGGATCAGCATGGATGGCCTACGAGCAGTTCCCCCCCCCCCCCAGCTATGAGTGCACCTTGGGCAGGCCGCCCAGCGGCTGCCAAACGCCCGATTTGGAGCAACCCTGGGCCAGCCTACGACTGGTGGCCAAAGCAGCATGGCTGGCCAAGAATGGGGCTGCCGGCCAGAGGCCAGAGTGTAGCTGACATGTAGCTGAGTCACAAAAAAAACTGCACAATAAGCACTTATGGACACGCCATAAGCCACGTCATTGCTGCTTCATCCAATTGGAACTATCAACCCAAAGGCGTACCAAATTGGCAGTGGTCAACGCTCCATTGCTTTCACCAATGATCCGTTTTTCTGATCCCTCCCTTACCTTCTCACCCCCCTTAAGGTGTGGGCATCGGTGTGGCCTCACTCCTGTCCAAGTCATACCCAACCTTGAACGGGCTGGGTGTCGCGAACTGGCAATCCTACCAACCTGGATAGAGCTGCTGTGGGTCGAGCGGATCTCACGCCTCCTGCTTCGGCGGAGGAGTAGTCTTTCTTTCTCTCTCTGAACGGGCTGGAGTGGCTGCACTTCAACGCTCTCAACGTGTGAAAGTAAAGCATGATCTGAGTGGTGGTTGTCAACCCACGCCATTTCAGAGTACCGTAGTTAGCATAGCATTGACGGTGTTTTAGGTGAAGGGTTCATATCGCGCGATATCGGTGTATTTAGCAGTATGTGTGGGTGATACATTGGTGGTAGTCCACACCTGGCATAACCGTTCATAAAGCAATGTCTGAGGGTGGTAGTCCACACCTGGCATAACCGTTCATAAAGCAATGTCTGAGGGTGGTAGTCCACACCTGGCATAACCGATTTTATAGCAGTAGCTTAGGGCAATATCTATCCGTAGGAGGTAGTCAACACGTGCTATTACCGATTATAGAGCAGTATTAGAGGGTGGCATTGTCCCTGAAAACCCTGCACACCCTGCATATTCTGCATACCCTGCAGCCGGAAAATAAGTGAGAGAGCGAGGCCACTGACATCACTTGGTCTCTCTGATGCTGACATACTCAGGATACGTTATCTGTAGGGGGTAAACATCAGTATTGTATTATTTTTGCTCTGGTCTCGGCGCGGACGTGGCCTATGCCCCTCTACTCTCACACGTGTGTTGTTGCGGCACAAGGCTGCATGATTGGCCTTTCTGGGTAGGTGTGGACTTGCCGGGTGTGGGCTTGCTGGGTGTGGGCTTGGTGGGTGTGGACTTGCTGGGTGTGGACTTGCTTGGTGTGGCAGATAGCCAGTATGCATGCATTGTTTGGTAGCAAAAGGATAATTCTCGAGCAATGCCACGTCATGTTCTATGGCTGGGGCTAATCTTCTGCACTATGGGGTTCATTCCCACGCTACTGCTCAGTGGTTGTGTGTTGGTTGCTTGCCCAGGGGGGTCACTGGTTTTCGCTCGCTGTCCTAGCGTATTTAGTGCCTGTACCGGTTTACGGGCACAAGTCCCATGCATCAAATGTGATGCCCCGTTGGACTGTAAAAACGTCACAAACTTCACAATGCGATACCGGCATATCACTGTTTGACACAGGTTTTGCTGATGTACCACTAAACAATTGCTGTTAGATTGTGATCCTGAATGATTCTTGATAGTTGTAACCACTCAACCCTATCATCAGTATTGTGGCTAATCAGAAAAAAAATCATGTTATTCTTTCCTTCCACTAACACCACGTGATCAACTTTATTGTGTCTTTCTTTCTAATGTAACGGCGCGGATGTGGCTTCAGCCCAGGCTGCGCTGTTGCCTTAACGCTCACGCCTCTCACTAGGCGTAGTTTTCCTTTGTTCGTCCCCCCTCAGTCAATTTGACACAGGCAGGTTGTAGAAAGGGGGTGGGGATGGTCATTGGGCAAAGAAAGTTCTGGACCCCATCATCAGAAATGTGTCTGCAAATCTTTGGATAGTAACCAACCCACACTTGCGCCTCCGGGATCTGTCAAACCTGAACATCGCATTCAAAAAGAAAAATGTCAGGATATGTTATCAGTTAAGCTGACCAGCCAAGCACTGCGCATCTCAGAGTATCATTAAGAAAATATACAACTGCGGCCTGTAGGGTTTAGGGTTCAGAAAACTGCGCCCTCTAGGGGCGCGGCATGCGGGTTGAGGGAACAAAGCGGCTCAGGGCAAAGCCACGTCCGCCAAGTCGCCATCATCAAACAAGAGCAGCATCTAGAAAGGTAGTATATGGCAGAATGCGCCTTCCGTGTGTGGCTGTATGGGCTGGTTTGTAGGCATTGGTGCCTTCAACGATCCCTCTCCTAGTCTGTACTTTCGTGTGCATGTTTTGGAAGGCTTAGTACAATGCAATCAATCTAGTTGGCTTTCAAATATCAGCGTAAATTCGAGACAAATCATGTCAATGATGGGATCCAACATGGGATATATGATACCGGTCACTGAACCTTAAACCTAAACCATAAGGGGTCATTCTGACACCACATGTCTGTGTTTTTGTGTCGGCTGCTTGGATTGCCCATCAAGGGGTCACTGTTTTTTCGTTTGATGCCACAGTACATTTTGTGCTTGTACCACTTTGTGACATGCACCTGTCACACGTGTTAATGTGATGCTCCGCTGGAGTGGATCGGAGTGGATCTCGCAAGTGGAACGGGAGTGCGGATCTTGTGGTCTGGCTCATAGGCACTTGCCTCAAGTCAGGATCTAGTAGTAGGCTAGTTTTGAGTCTGCTCGTTTCTAGGGCCTCATGGTCTTCAGCGAGGATTGGTAGATAGGTGGCAAGCAAATCTCGCCCCCCACCCTCCCCTCCCTCTCCTGACCTCCTTGCCTCTACCCCTTAATCACCCTCCTCTCTCGCCCCCCCCCCCCCCCTCCCCTCCCTCTCCTGACCTCCTTGCCTCTACCCCTTAATCACCCTCCTCTCTCCCCCCCCCCCCTCCCCTCCCTCTCCTGACCTCCTTGCCTCTACCCCTTAATCACCCTCCTCTCTCGCCCCCCCCCCCCCTCCCCTCCCTCTCCTGACCTCCTTGCCTCTACCCCTTAATCACCCTCCTCTCTCCCCCCCCCCCCCTCCCCTCCCTCTCCTGACCTCCTTGCCTCTACCCCTTAATCACCCTCCTCTCTTATTATTGGCATATCACTGATCATAACGACACTGGCCGAGAGGGGTTCAGAAATTTTAAAAATAAAGCTTTCCCCAGCTGTGGCGTGAAGGCTTTGGTAAATCCAAGCATGGGGCCCATGCGGGAATAACAATGGTGGTGCATTATTAAGAAGGAGATGTAGCAGCCATGTTGCTAACAATGAACAAACCGAAGATCGCTAATTGCACTCCAGGGTTCCAGGTCCTGTCAATGACGTTACACCTCTGGGCCCAGCTCAGAAAGGCTCAGCCGCGTGTTCCTGTTTCGTATCGGATTATCCTGGCCCTAACGACCACTGGAGGTTACATCTTTCGCATCTTATTCTCAGCCTGTCGGCAGTTGGCACCCGCAAGCCTTTAACCCTCAACCCGTAACCCTGAGCCCTACAACATAGGCTTAGAAGCCGAAACCCTGAACCTTGAGCCCCGCACCCTAATCACTTGATCTTTACTCTGCCCCCCTAAACCCTAGCCATTCAACACCCTTCACCTCGCGACGACCCGGTGTGGACCAGGGGGTGTGGACCAGCCTGCCTGCACATCTCAGTGTCCAGTCTTACTTAGCGGCGCAATGCCTTTGGCCCTGGACCCTAAGCCCTTCGCCCTAACCTACACAGGCTGTGTCACCCGGTGACGACACGGAGTGGACCAACCTGTCCGCCCAGCTCCTGACCTTGACAGGGCAACACTGCCCTGCTGGGCAGACCGTCTCGCTTCACTGTAACGTGCCCGAGTTTACGGAGTTGCAAGGCTGTGACGCGCCCGTGTCCACCGAAATGAGGCGCCCATCTCCCCAATGGATGACCCAGCATGTATGTTCCAACCTGGCCGCACAGCTCATAGCCTTGGCAGGGCAACGCTGGCCCATTGGGCGGCCCGTCTTGCCCCGCCAGGCGGCGCACATCTCGCCCCACCATGCGACATCCGTCTCGCCCCTCCAGGCGGCACCCGTATGGCGGTATAATGGCCCAACTAACCAAACAGGTGGACAGCCGGTATGGCGGAGTAATAATTGGCCTAACCAAGCAGGCAAGCAGCCATGTGAGATGCCGGTGTGATATTCCTTATCGTTTGCCAGTATAACGGCCCAACAGAACGGCAGCTCGCCCTTCAACTGGCGGCAGTATGTTACGGTATGGAGGTATTTGGATTGCAGTGGTACCTGATATAACATATTACAAATACCGGCATACCGTCCTTAAACGACGGTTTCTGATGACGGTATTAGATAAGAGTTGGCGGTATAATTCGTAACAAGAAAGAAAGAAAACTACGCCTCGTGGGGGGCGTGAGAGTTAAGGGAACAGCGCAGCCTGGGCCGAAGCCACATCCGCGCCATTACCGTGAGAAAAAGAAGACACATCATAATTGATTACGGCGGCTTGTGGTTCTGATTGATTTTCCCACCGATTTTAGCAGGTCCAGTGGGGCAGTGTTCAATTCTTCGCCTGGTATGCACGATGCTATGTAGGTATTTAATAGCTTGCACATGCATTTTCTGTGCAAATTTTTTCGCATGGTAGGTGGACAAGCCCAATTGTTGCATGCTCTGAAGGGTGTGCTCGAGATAGACTGTGCCTGACGTCCCGATTAAGACGGGGATAAGCTTGATATTGCATTGCCTATATCCACTTTGCATGAGTCTCTCAATGAGGAGGGCATGCTGGTTTTTGCAAGCTACAAGCTGGGTTTCTGGTAGGGTATCTTTGGAGTATTTGAACTCAATGACATAAATGGTGGTGTCTGCTTGGTGTTGTACAAGCATGATGTCGAGTTGCAGGTTCTTTTTCTCCCCAGGCTTTGTATTGAGCCCTAGTAGCATGTCTTTCGGGACCCTGTTGCACGACATTACAGGTGCGCCTGCCTTTTCACATTTGTGTGCTGATCCAAGGTCAGCCATTACGAGGTCTCCCCCCATGCTGCCCATCGAAATGGCCCTTAGCAATATCCGTCCAGTGTGGTGGTGCCGTTCAGTGTACAATTTCCCATTTTCTGGGTGAATTCGTAACAATGTCAGTACATTAGGCTATACCAGCGCCACGTTCTCTCCGCAGGCAATGACATAACCTGAAGTAGCAATCAACCAATCGATCATCTTACACTTCAATATGTGTGGAGCTAAAAATAAATACAGCGTACAGAACCAGGTCGGGGCGGATGTTGACATATGCACTTCCCAAGAAGGAGGCTGGATAAACAACATAAATAGTAAGCTAGCCATGTAGTAGAGGCAATGACGATAATGCACAATAACAATGTTCTCCTGGAGTAGACGCGTCCCCAATACTCAACATTATGACGCAGAGCCAGAGCAAAGAGCATCTTCTGACTTCCAAGCTCTTAATCAACAGATTTTGGTTCAGCACAGGAAAGTTTGACAGCATGTAAGCCATGAATAAGGAATGCTTAATAAACATAAATGAACATGCAAAAACATGCAGAAATAAAGAAGCCCCCTCCCCCAATCCCTTAGAGCCAACCAGTTTTAATTTTAGGGACTGGTATACCGCTACCAGCTACAGTTCAGCTACACTGTATGTGGCCCCCGGCCGCACGCCCCTAATGCGGCCAGCCCTGCTGCTTGGGCCACCGGCCAGGTTTGGTGTGATACGGCCCAGGGGTGGCCGCGGGGCGGCCGAGAAAGGTGGTCCGGTACCCACTAAAATAAACACAGGAGACTACCCGTGTCGCACTATCCTGTACCCCCAAGGAGCGTCATTCACGTCGCCGGACCCATTTCGCTCGCTTCGTCCAGATATTTCTCCACCCTTTTGTTGAGCCATCTCAAATAGGACGCGGGCACGTTCTGGCTCATGCCCTTCTTAATGAGCCCAGCTGCCCGCAACACAGCTTTGGCATCTTGCACCTTGCCCTGCCCAAACAGGGCATCCGCGAGAGCCTCCGCCATCACTTGGTGCTCGCTGTTCGGGTTGACCAGCTTATCCAGAGACAGAACGTGCTTCAGCTTCAGCTCCGCAGCCTGCAGAATTGCAGCACAAACACAAGGTGTGGCATTGTATTGGCAGTGTAGGCTGCCAGGAACCAAGCCACACACACAACGCCCTATATCTTACCCTTCTCAAGTCTTCGTGAACGCCTGCCAGATGATGTGGACATTCGTTTGCCTCCTTCTTTGCTTTAGCCCCATGGGCTTAGAGAAACCTCGACATGCTAACATGCATAGCATGACACAGAGAATTTTTGGCCAAAACAAGCTACCATGTTCTTAATTGTGAAAGGAATATAAGACAGGGTGTGCATGGTGACCACCCTGATGCTCTTCCTCTCCCCCTCCTGTTCCGTTCCTCTCCTGCGTCACCCACTGGGACGTTAGTCAGCCACTGACCTGAAAGTGTTTGCTGTTGTTGAACAGCTGCGCATCCTCCAGGGTCTGAATCCCCAGTCTCCACTCGCGGTCCATGATGGACTGCAGCTGCGTCTTAATGCCGATGGTCATGTCGGAATGTACACCCAGCTTCTCCTGTAACATGACACACAGGGAAGGACACGGGTGGCGTGAACTCATGCACAGGTGTAATAGGTGTGAGGCACAGGGCAGTGTACCATAGATTTGAGTTGCCTTCCCTCAGGTACAAATGTCCAATCATTTAACGCTCACCTCGGTGCAAAATCAGTTGTTTGATGCTCTGCCGTCATGGCTCATTTTTTGCTTCCGTTAGGGGGGAACGTCTCCCCTCGCTCAAAATAATGATTATTTTATTATCCGGAGACACATCCCTCACATTTCCCTCACCCCCAAACAACGTTAACTATGAGGGAATTCTATTTGAATCTACGGTAGCTTTCTTGAACCATCCAGCTACAATTGACCTGCGTTACAGCCGGAGACCGAGAGCCCTGGTGCGACATAACCTGTTGCTTAGGCCTCTAGCAGTCTAGCCAGAAGACGGTTATGGCGGTGTCCGCATTGGCCCAGCTGTAGCTTCAGTGCACATCCCTCAAGGGTTAAGATGGCCTGTCTGGCAGTGTTTATTTTTTCGTGATTCAGCTACATATCAGCTACACCCCGGCCGCTGGCCAGAAGCCCCATTCGTGGCCAGCCTTGCTGCTTTAGCCACCAGCAGGTGCAGGCAGGTCCAAGTGTGGTCCTCAGTGGGCCTTCGGCTGCCTACCGAAGTTGAACTTGTAGCCGAAAAAAGAAACAATGATGCCTGGTGCAGACTAGCAAATACAAGACAGGAGTACAGTGAGCACAAGGGTGGTATGCAGAGAGGCTTCTAGTGCATGAGGTGTTCAAGTTCATAGGTACGCAGAACCCAGGTTGTGTTCTCTTCATCCCTTGCCTCTCTTCTCCACTGACCCTGTAAACCACGTATGCCTTGATCAAGAAGGTGGATGCTTCGTCCGTGAGATGCTCCCTGGAGGACAGGAACTTGGCGATGTACGTAAGGCTCAGGAACCTGTCAATCCGCCTTAAATAAGGGGGTAGTGCGTAAGTCTTAGGTGCATCAGTCACAGGGTCTAAGAACATAGGCAGAGTCCCCGCATTCCTTTACGAAATGCCAGGGGGAGGCAAGAGGGTGAACCCAACCTGCTGGCCACACAAATGTGACTTCCAGGACTGGCAAAAAACGATGGAGCCATCAACATGTTGCAACTCATACCCTAGTCCTCCAGCCTCCCCTCACTAACCCCACGCTTAACCTTACGCAACCCTTCCTGCACAGCATAGTTCTGCCCTACGTCCCAAACTCTTTGCCTGTCTTGCCCCGCCTGGCCCTTGAACGCACTTCTTCCCATTGAGCATGGATCTTCCTGCAGAGGAAATCTGCTTCTCTGCCGCCTCGGACTCCTTGTCCCGATTGAGTTTGCGGAGCAGGTCAGCAAGCAGGCCAAATGTCTCGAGTGTATCGTGGTGCATAACTCCATATATCAGCATTCGAATACGACGCACTGCGGAAAGCAGTGCCACGGCTTCTGGCAGCAGGTTCTCCTCAGACATCATCTGCAAGGGGGCATGCATATCAGTGTTTATTTGAGTGGGCACCGGACCACCTTTCCTGGGCCGCCCCGCGGCCACCCCTCGGCCGATTCACACCAAACCTGGACCGGCCTCCGGCCGGTGGCCCAAGCAGCAGGGCAGGCCTCACCAGGGGCTTGCGTCCAGGGGTCACATTGTAGCTGAACTGTAGGTGATAGTGGTATAGCACTCCCTAAACAAACTTTTATGCCTTGCGTAGGCCAGACGACCATGCTGGACAAGGTGCCGCAATAGCAGGCATGGACGTGACTGCATGCATTATGTTGCATTGCTCACTTTTGGATGCTGGCGGATGATGAACCACACATGTGTCGTGGGCACATGCAACTCCTTGCGCTCTCACAACGGCCTCTAACCGTTTGCAATCATAGTTTTGCAAGCTATTTTCAAGCTCTTGCCCTAGTCTCAACATTTTCGACTTCAGTGCACGCTGGCCCTGCAGGGCCTCCACTCAGCTCACCTCAGCCTTCAAACACAAAGATTCGAGCGTCAAGGGGTGATTACGACCCAGCAGGCTCTGCCGGGTGTCCACTGCTCCATCCAACATTAGCTTTGCCTCATCTCTGCGATGGAGGCGATACCTGCCGGAGGAGCCAGCAGGGAGGAGAGAGAAGCACAGGGAGGAGAGAAGAGCACAGGGACGATTGAAGGTGGTTGCAGGTGGTTGCATGTAGTTGCATGCAGTTGCAGGTGGTTGCATGTAGTTGCATGTGGTTGCATGCAGTTGCAGGTGGTTGCATGTAGTTGCAGGTGGTTGCATGCAGTTGCAGGTGGTTGCATGTAGTTGCAGGTGGTTGCATGCAGTTGCAGGTGGTTGCATGTAGTTGCAGGTGGTTGCATGCAGTTGCAGGTGGTTGCATGTAGTTGCAGGTGGTAGTCAGAGGGCACAAAGGCAGGAGCGGCGAGCAGGAGGGAGGAATGGGGAGGATTAGGAAGTTGTTGTTACAATAATTTGAATGTCTCCAGTGTCCACTACGTTGCCTATCCAGGTCAAGGCAGTCCACACTCATGGAACGAGGAAGAGACATGTCTCACAATCTCACCCTAAATGCAAAACAGATGTGGCCACTGGAGGCCATCCGTATTTGAAGGACACAAATTGAAACTGGCATCTTGAAGCAAGGTTCAGTGAAGGACACATGGCCACAAAAATACAGCAGGGAAAGGTTTTTTCGCCCCCCGTCTGCGGGTGCTGGGCAAGGAAGCATTGCTACGCATGCAGGGTTAAAAGAGGGTCACGTCACCACTCTCTTTCAAAGCGGCAGTCAGTGGCCCCCTTGGTCGTCCATTCTCACCAGCAGGCAGAGAGCAGGTGGTTGCACTTGGCCGCCAGGAGGCTGTCTGGGCCCTCCAGCTCCATGGCAATGTCCAGGGCCCCATTGACACGCTCTTCCGCCTCCTCAAACAGGTTCTGTACAGGGTTTAGGGTTAAGGGTTTAGGGTTTGTACAGGGTTCAGAGCTTCAGGCTGGGGGGACCTCAAAACAGTGGTGTTAAAAGTAAAGAAGCCCAGTTATAGGGAATCGTGAAGTGTTTTATGGGTTATGGGGATGATGGCGTTCATAGCTAGGTTTCCTCACATACCTGTGTGGCAGCCCTGAACCAGTGTTTCTTTCTTCGGCTGAAAGTTCAACTTTGGCAGGCAGCCCAGCGGCCGTCAAAGGCCCAATGAGGACCAACCTTGGGCCAGCCTGAACCTACTGGCCAAAGCAGCAAGGCTGGCCACGAATGGGGCCTCCGGCCAGCAGCTGGGGTGTAGCTGATATGTAGCTGATATATAGCTGATATGTAGCTGATATGTAGCTGAATCACGAAAAAATAAACACTGCCCTGAACCCCAAGCTTCACAGTCTTAAACCCTAACCCCTGACCTGCATGCATAGCCCTGCACCTGCTTCTATCCATTGTGGCCCACTTCTCCTTCACCCCTGACCTGAGCGGTGCTGATGGATGCAAGCAGCAGCATATCTCCGACCATTGCGACGGTGCGCTGCCCAAGCAGGACGGTGCGCTGCTCAATCATTTTATGACAGAGCATTTCAGCCTGAGGAGGGGGCAGGGAGGGAGGAGGGGGGGCGGGGAATTGTAGTCTCCAGAGGCACGTTGTACCCACCAGAGGGTGTTCAAAGTAAGGTCGAGGATGGGAATAATAGGTTATATAAAACAGTGTTTTTTTAGGGAGTGGTATACCACTACCAGCTACAGTTCAGCTACACTGTGCCCCCCGGCCGCAAGCCCCTGGTGCGGCCAGCCCTACTGGCCGGAGGCCGGTCCAAGATTGGTGGAATCGGCCCAAGGGTGGCCGCGGGGCTGTCCAGGAAAGATGGTCTGGTACCCATATAAATAAGCTCTGGTCTGATGCATCAGCTGGGGCACAGCATTGGTTCACAAACAATCAGATCAAGGATCGAGCTACTGCAGACACTCAGAAAAAGTGCTGTACGTCAAAGTCTGGGACTTACAATTCCAATGAACCTTTTATGCGAACAGGCTTGTTCATCTTTGAGTGTAGCCTACCTTCGGTACTGCTTACCTTGGTGTACTGCTTAGTGTACTTAGTGCTTACCTTGGTGTACTGTTTCAACAGGCACTTCACACCCACGAGTATGGCCAGGCCTTCGAGGTACATATCAATTTGCATGCTGCTGCATTTGCTGCTGAAATCCTGCAGGATGGAGCATAGTGTGCCGTGTTCATGAGTTAGGGCTTAGGGTCAATACGTTTAGGGCTTACACCCGCATCCTGCCATTCCTGGGGAGACAACACCCTGACACAGATAATAACAAAAATCCTATCCTTCAGCTGCTTGCGACCAGCCGAACTGTAACCTAAACCAATCTCAGACTTGCTGGTCACGCCCATCCCCCCACTACATCCTGACGATAAGATTCCCCCTCTGAGGGGGGGGTAGGAAGGGGCTGTATCATAGCACAATAATGGGGAACTTCTAAACGTGCAGTTGGATCCATGACACCCTGACAGTTGCTAACTTGAGATGTAGCATATCTCTGCACATCCCTGATTGAAGAGGTCCGGGCAGCCACAGCGCACATGAATCAGTGCCGTGCCGATTACGGTCCTTACGGTGGCTATATAACTGAGCTGAGTCTCAGTTGACGTAATTTCAACGCAAATTCAGCCACTTTTATCAGTAAGAGACCGTAATTGCGTACACGATATTAGAATGACGGCGCAATTGCACAGCACTGACATGAATGCATAAAACAGTAGGAGAAGGAGCATCGGGATCCCACTTGTGGGCAATGCCTAGGAAAACAAAAATGAGACAAGAATGGGATGCATGGGAACAAATGGGACAACAATGGGATGCATGGGAACAAATGGGACAACAATGGGATGCATGGGAGCAAATGGGACAAAAATGGGATGCATGGGAACAAATGGGACAAAAATGGGATGCATGGGAACAAATGGGACTAAAATGGGATGCATGGGAACAAATCGGACAGCAATGGGATGCATGGGAACAAATGGGACAAAAATGGGATGCACGGGAACAAATGGGACAACAATGGGATGCATGGGAACAAATGGGACGGCAATGGGATGCATGGGAACAAATGGGACCAAAATGGGACAACAAACATGAAGGAAAGTCACTTTTGTACACGAAAGCGGTGTGGGTCTCCTGCATGCTCCTGTGCCTCCTGCAATGACCTCTCAACCGAGCTTGATAGTTTCCCACTGATTACCTCCCCTGGCATGCTCCATGCCCATGGATGTGGCTCAAAACGTGTATAACCTCCTTTGCGCCTCAGCCCCTGACCCCCAAGTCCGGTAAACTCTGCACAAACATCTGCAGCACCTCATACCTGCAGCAATCGCTCCGCCTCGGCCACCTGCCCCTTATCCCGCATGATGATGGCCATATCCACCAGGTAGGCCCCAAGGTCTCTGGTCCGGACGAGTTTTGGATGGGTCTGCATCGACAGTAGAGGTGGGAACATGATGAGCTGTGCAAATGTGAGGGATGAGTCATCTGTGCCCGGTTCAACAGGATGCACATGCTTGGATAGACAGGATTGGATAGACCGTACATGAGACATTCCCCTGCATGCCCCACATGAGCGACTGATCAAAGGAGGCCCTGAAGGCAAAGCACGGGTGCATGTTTTTAAGCGCTAGCCTACCTTGTCCATGAGGACCTTGATGGTGCGCATGACATCCTCGGCTTCGCACAGGCGATGGCCCTGGAACAGCAGCATGGCGTAGGTCGTCGACGCCTCAAAGAAGCGCTGCGGGTTGACGCTTGCCAGCTTCTCGGAGTGTTGCATCTCCCGTTTGCTGCCCGTCACGAGCAGGTCCTACATGAGGAAGGAGATGTGGGGCAGGGCAGGCGAATACACCATGCAGGTCAGCTGCGCAGGGATGCAGGTTTTGGATGCAGTCTTTTCTGATCCATGTTTTCAAGCCTTTTCAACGTCAATGTCTTGCTGTTACGACAGTATGTCCGTGAAGAGGGTTGAGGCTTCAAGGCTAGGCATGCCGGGTGGGAGCAGAGCTAGGCATGCCGGGTGGGAGCAGGGCTGGGCATGCCGGGTGGAAGCAGGGCTAGGCATGCCGGGTGGGAGCATGGCTAGATTTTCCGGGTGGGATCAGGGCTAGTCATGCTGGGTGGGATCAGGGCTGGGCATGCCAGGTGGGATCTGGGCTAGGCATGCCGGGTTGGAGGAACCAGATTCCTGCTGCCTGGATCCGATAGCTCAAGGACCCTCAGACCTCAGACTTCATGACATCGCTGCTGTCAGTCCAGTGCCGTACCTTGATCGTTCCAGCCACGACCTCTAGACTCTGCCCCCTGGACATTTCAGCAATGAGCATCACTTGGTCTTGCTCCTGGGGCAGGCATGGGGATGCGCAGTCAATTTCCAGGGAGGGAGGGAGACAGAGGGGGTAGCTTTGCGCTGATGTCAAGACTGCATCGTGATCAATATAGAAAGGCCAAGCCACGAGGGATCCTAAACAATCTGAAAGGAACACAAAAGTTTGATCGACCATGCCGCCCACGCATCAAAACATCTGCAGGCTTTGTTTGACGGGTGGGGTACCCGGCATAGACTGGTACGCAGGCTGGTAAACACAATCTAGTTAGGATTTAGGGTCACGTTAGGGTTTAGGGTTTAACTCTAAGCTCCTGGCTCAATGCCTTAGTGTAGGATTCAGTCCATACCCTTGTGGCCTTGGAGGTTGCAACGTCCAGCATGACATAGGCGTGATGCACGGCCGTCCACAACGAGCTGACGGGCAGGACGGTCAACTCTGGCCCGGCGTTGAGGAACGCTGTTGCTTGTCCCGCCTGCTTCTGACTGACTTGCCACAACTCAAACAGTATCCATGTGCGGGAGAGCGCGTCACCCTCAGGATCCAGTACAAACAGAACCTGCAGCACCAGGGTAAGGGTAGCACAATCCGGCTAAGTCTGTGCCGTATCGTGCCGTATCTTGTCACTTTGGCAGCTCAATCCGGCTCAACCTGTGCCGTATCGTGCCGTATTTTGCCGTATTGCGCAACCTTGCCAGGGTAAGCGTAGGAGGGGCACCAGGGTTAGGAGGCAACAAGCGTCTACCATACGCTCAACAGGGCTTGCCCCGGTGTCCCGCTTCAACAGCCCGGGATATCAAGAAGGGCATGCCCATGACAGCAACGCCATGTCGCCAACTCACTGCATACCTTAATCCAGCTCTGTTCGGATTTGAACCCACCCACTCGTAGGGTTTGGGGTTTATAGGGTTAAAAGTTTTAGGGTTAAAACCATCAAAATCCTACACCCTATACACCCTAAATCCTCGGATTTTGACACACCCACTCGAGGCTCCCTATACCCCATCATACTACCCCTCCTATATGCAGATCCTAGGCTCAACTCCAGCTACCATGCACAGCCTGGGAGAAGACGAAGTGATGAGCTTGCCGTGATGAATACGACATTTGACATCCCTTACACAGGGGAACGACTGAAAGACCCGGGGCGCTTTCACTCAGGGCAGACTCCGAGCCAAAAGTGGGCTACCATATGCACATAATCATTGGATGATCCTAGCTTGACCCACACCGTGGCTGCGAGTTGGGCCATGTACATTCGTGTACACAAGGTAGCACGATATGGTATGCTATGATTTGATACTAATTTGACGTGCCATCGCCTCCCTTTCTCACCGGGCCGCCCGCATAGTGCCTACATGAACATCATGGCGTATTTAATCGGCTCTAACTAAGAGCCGATTCACACCTAGCTCAGTTCGCCGTTTCGGTTGGTTGGTTTGGCGTCAGAAAGCCCTCTTGCGGGAAGCTGAGTTTGGCGAAACCAAACCAATGCGAAACCAACTGAACTGGAACTGGGGGTCGGACCCCGGGTTGCGAAACCGTGTGAAACCGAGGTACCCTAACCGGCCAAACTCAGCGAAACCAGCCCGGTGTAAATCCGCTATAAACACTGCAGGCCAGGGTAGCACCGACGATACGGCATGATACGGCACACTACGGCACAGGTTCACCCAGCTTGTTCTACCGGAGTGCCACGATACGGCTCGATACGGCACAGACGGATTGTGCTACCATGCAGGCACTAAGCAGCCTCAAACGCTCCGCCTGTCTCTACCTTATCTGTTGCGTGGATAACCCCGGTCAGGCTCGCCAGCTCAGTCGCACCCATCGGCATCGAATGAAAGTTCTGGCAGAACAGATCCAGCCAAACAAACACCTCCGTTGGTCGCAGCTTGCACAGCGCAAAGTACTTGTCCAGCGCTGCTACCATGTCGGAGAAGCATGCGCTGTGGTTATGGATGACATAGAAGTGCGGGACGTCTGTCAAGGGGATGAGGTCGATGTACCTGCAGTCGGCCGACAGGGGGAAGTGGGGATGGGCTGCAGACATCAAGCTTTGTGCAAATTACAACTAAGGAGCGAGATCCATGGACTGAATACAAAATTCAAAATCAAGATCTAAAACAGTATATCCTCTGCAGTAAACAGATCAAGATCGAGAATAATTCAATGCACGGTCGTTCTTCTGATTAGGCCCCCCTACTGGTCCGAGCCGCCCGGTTACTTTCCCGCTCAAGGCCTGGTCTGCACCGAGTCTGCTATCAGGGAGAAGGGGGCCTATTGTCTTGCTGACATTCAGAGCAGGAGATTCATTCAGTACCCGTTCCTTGACTTATCTGCTACTTATGCTGCACTCAGACGGAACCTCGCTACATAAGCAAAAGACACAAATGCCTGCCCTTCGTTCAGGGCCGAGTAGACTGCCCAATTCGGATGATCTGAAAGCTTCTTGTCTGTGTGCCGCATGTACAGCACCCACGTGTCAATGGCGTTACACCTCTGGGCCCTGACGCCAAAAGGGCGCCTAACAAAAGGGTGGGGAATATAGAACGAAACAAACACAAGGAGACAAAAAAAATGGGGAAAATTGGGGGATAAAGTGAAGGGACAGACAAAAGGCTGGAAAACAAAGGCAAAGGAGGGTCCAGCCTCTGAAATGTCTACGTCAATGCACCCAAGGGTAGCTCTGCATGCCTGGCACCAGTTATGCCAGACTCATGGGCCCTGGGCTCACCCCTTCATGTGACCCTTCCTCTCACTTTGAACGTCTCCCATTCCGCCCCAAACACAAGGACCCCACCTGCATTTCGACTTCCATGTCTTTGGGAGGATGTGCTGCTTAACCACTTGTGCCGAGGTCAGGTTGCCTTTCACAGTGGCAGCAAAGCGAAGCAGCGTCGATAACTGAACACCGCTCTCGCTCACCTGCAGTCCCACAAGCAATGCACGAGGGACCATGCTCCATATCAGATCGGGCAGCGCATCCCCATGCACGTTGTCTGCCACGAGGTGAAATTGCTCACACAATTAAGCAGCAGCATGACCGATCTCTGCCACGAGCTTAAATTACCACACACAAGATTAAGCAGCAGCATGACCGTTCCTGAGTGTGAATTTTGCAGGGAATATCATCCACGAGGTGGCGGCAACCCACTGGTTCCTGACCTGCACAACCGTCACGCCCCTCCTGCCATTGCTCATAACTGTGGTGGGCCCAGCTGACAGCGCTCCAGCGGGGTCAGCTTGAAGGCTCCTCACCAGACCCATTTTGGAGGCTATACGGAGCAGGCTTGTCTCTGAACATGCAGGAGGCGGCGGGTAAGGCTCACTAATGTCGGGGGAGCCAGGCAAGCGGTGAGAAGGAGCAGCAAGAGAGCCTAGGGAAGGAGCCAAGGGAAGAGCATCTATAAGCAACCCAACCCACCAACACATGGTATACACCCAGTATCCGCTCCCCATAAATCTGCTGACCCAATCTCCTCTGTTGTTCACCTTCCAACAAGCTGTCAAGCCTCGTCCCCTGCCCGTTCTCCCTGTCCCCTCACCGACTCACCGTCATGGTCACCAATAGATGGTGGGTAGCCTATCGAAACTCTACCGTCAGCTTCAGTGCTTGCAGGCAGGGGACACGACATGCCCTCTGTAGACGCTCTGTGAAAGGTGCTGGCGCCCCCATGAGATATCCCTCGGGCAGGGCTGGTGTGGCAGTTCGCGCCGCTGGAGGACACCGATCGAGAAGACGCGTGGTCCAAGCGCTCACAGTCCGCAGAGGATGCCATTCCAGGAGCGCTGACGTCATGGCTGCTGTCACATTGCTGCCAGGGAAGCAACAGAGGCGGGGAGCAGAGGGAAGGGAAAGGGGAAAGCATGAGATTCAGGGATGCAACAAAGGCGGGGGCAGAGGGAAGGGAAAGGGGAAAGCATGAGAGATTCAGGGATGCAACAGAGGTGGGGGGCAGAGGGAAGGGAAAGGGGAAAGCATAAGAGATTCAGGGATGCAACAGAGGTGGGGGGCAGAGGGAAGGGAAAGGGGAAAGCATAAGAGATTCAGGGATGCAACAGAGGCGGGGGGCAGAGGGAAGGGAAAGGGGAAAGCATAAGAGATTCAGGGATGCAACAGAGGCGGGGGGCAGAGGGAAGGGAAAGGGGAAAGCATAAGAGATTCAGGGATGCAACAGAGGTGGGGGGCAGAGGGAAGGGAAAGGGGAAAGCATGAGAGATTCAGGGATGTGATCGGGGTCGTGCTCAAAGGCATTCTGACTCAGAATTTCTGAGTATGTGGGATTTTGACGTCCCCGGAAGTTAACGTCCAAGGCTGTACAGACGTACACTGATGTACATAGGTATTATAATGGGCAGTTAATCGTATATTGAGGATATGTTGAGGAGACAATGACAGTATAGAGCGAGGCGGGGCTCTTGACACTGGATAGCAGATATTATATTCAACCGTATAGCACAGTGCTACAAGGATAGGGCCTGCTGGCTTGCCTTGCCCCGCGGCGTCCTGTGGATCCGATTATGATCTGGACCCAGTAATAAAGACTTGTTTGCAGCGCCCAGCAGCCTAGGACTTGCTCACCAGCAGGGTAACCCGGTACGGAATACGGTACGTTCAAATGGTACGGTACGGGTACGGTACGGTACATACTGGGATGGGCTAGTAAGAAAATGGACATAATGGGACATAATGGGATGGGCTAGTAAGAAAATGGACAATACGGTAGTTCCAAACGGTACGGTACGGTCAAACGGTACGGGATTCAGTACGGGGTATTGCCAATACTGCCATACTGGGTAACCCTGCTGCTGGCTTGCCTTGCCTCGCGGCGTCCTGTGGGACCGATCATGATCTGGACCCAGGCCAGGCCCCTTGTTTTCAGCGCCCAGAAGCCCAGGACTTGCTCACCATGAAGCCATGCCTGGCTGACCGGCGGGCCATCGCGTTGGGCAGCTTCACCTCACTGTTGAGAAGGATAGCCCCCGTCAGCGTTGCCCGGCGGATGGGTTTTGAAGCTCCTCCATCCTGATGGGGGTGGACAGGACGTTACGCAAGGGCGGGTGACATGCTGGGGTCGCCCTTTAGCCTGGAGGGCGACCACAGCTTAGCCTGGATGGGCGCGCACTGATGCCTGGAGCCTCCAGGCATCAGTGCGCGCCCATCCCTAAAAACCAGCAATGGCTGAGCGGCTGTTGCCAACCGGAGCATGGCAGCTACTGCTGATGTAAAGTATAAACCACTCAGTCAGCAGTCAGTGTCTAGTGTCCAGTGTCAGTGTCCAGTGTCAGTGTCCAGTGTCAGTGTCCAGTGTCAGTGTCCAATGTCCAGTGGCAGTGTCCTGTGTCAGTGTCCAGTGTCCACTGTCAGTGTCCTGTGTCTAAAAGGGTCAGGAGAATTTAACAATTGATTGACGTCAATCCATTGTTAAATTCTCCTGACCCTTTTTGATGAGACATAAGGTACCAAGCATGGTAGCATGATGCGGCATGATATGGCTCGCAGGTTCAGCCGGATTGTCCTACCAAAGGGCCACGATATGGCTCGATACAGCGCAGGTTCAGCTAGGTTGTGCTACCATGGTACCAAGGTGACCTATGCTGGTGGGGGTGCCCCACACTCACTGGTAGGTTCGGGAGGAGCGGCAAAAACGGAATCCTGCTGGATACGGGTCCCTCGGTACTTATGTTTGGCAGCGAGCCGTGACTGAGATCAACAATCTAGGAGGAGGCAGGATCAAGGAGCACTGTCAGGTATTGCAGTCAGTGTTGTTTGCAGTGGTTACCGCACCACGTTCAGCTACATTTCAGCTGCACTGTGGCCTACGGCCACCAGCCCCTGTCTTGGCCAGCCATGCTGCCAAGGCCTCTGGCTGGAGGCCGGTCCATGTTTGGTGTCATTCATTCAGCCCAGGGGTGGTCGCAGCGCGGCCCATCAATGGTGGTCTGGTAGCCACTAAAAAAAGACTGATTGCAGCTGCATGAGCAATGGGAGCGAGGGCATCAGCCCTCGAGGGATGCAGAGCGGTGCGCCATGCAGGCACGCACTTGATAGCAGGGTGATCAAGCACGGGTGATCAAGCACGGGTGATCGGACAGACTTTGCATCCACCAAAGACATATAGTTAGGGCTTTTCTTAATCAATCCTGCACTCATTTCCCCAAACAAGCTGTGTTGAGTCCCTTGGTGCATGGCCAGTTGGCCCCTCTACTGACTGGCCAGGCACGACAAATGTCATAGTATTGCAGCTTGCTAAGAGAAGCGGCCCATGCAGGCTGCCTGGTCTTCAGGCAGGTGCGATCGCTCATTCATGCATGATTTAGCCATTTGGATTGGGGCCCGGATTTGGAGCGCAGCAGAAGTTTACTAGTCTTGTGGTTAGGCACTTACGCGGGGTCCCCCGACTGATGAGTGATGACTTACTAATGCCTCAGCAGCTATTTGGTTGTTCGGGTGTAATGATCCAAGGACGAATAGCTTCCTCCTCCGCGTCTCTCCCTGGTGTCTCAAAAGAGTGGCTGGGCGGGAGGGCGAGCCGTGTTTCATGGCGAGGCTCTTGTCCATTTCGCAACCTGGGCAGCTCCTGGATTCAAATCGTTTCACGACATCGTCTTCCCGCGTAGATTGACCGAAGCGGTTTCCCGCAGCAGCCCGTGCCATTTGAGGAAGAGCAGCAGGCGCATCCATGGATACTGAGGTATGCAGTCAGTGCTCTTAAAAAAAAGAAGGGGCGAAGGGCTGGTGGCTAGCAGGACGGAGAAATTTTGCTGCGATGGGTTGACCACTCTATATTTGCACACATGAAAACCCAGGCTACAATCATAATATGCTCATTCAATTAAGAGAAAGCTGCAGACCTTTGCTGTTCACGTTTGCAACAACACAGCATGTTGCCAGATTTTTATGTCAGCGAATACCCATACCGGTATACAATGACAATATTATGATACGTATAAGTAGGAAATGGTTGTAATTGTTTATCCGTAAGCGAGGGTCTGAAATGTGAATACGAAACGGCAGGGGTACATACCACCCGGTGACCGGTACATACCCTGGTCGGGAGCACCGGTCGGGAGGTGTGGCGAGTGTCGAAAGTGGGACTGTGCAGAAGCTGGGAGCCACCGGAGGCACTGCGACTGGAGGTGGTCCAGGACCCATACACGATTTGTGTGTTGGGTTGATCGAGCTAGGGTGATGCGTAGCTTGTGTTGTAGCGTCAGCGGTTGCTTAGTTGGTGCCGTCATCACCTGCTGCTGCTGCATGTCACGTCATATTGCGTGCATGCATGGGTGCCGTACCGCGTATGCTATCATGTCGACGGCGAGCAGGCGGGGGGGCCGGATCGGCAAAATGTTCAGAGCTTGGCCTAATACGGATGGAATGGTACCATAGGAGCAATCCTTCCTCAGATACCCTGGCAGTCCAGTGGACGCCACATACCGGTATTCGAGATTCATAACATATTGCAGGTAATGAATTACCTGTAGGGGTAGGGGCGAAGAAGTACTATCAATTGATATAAGGTGCTACCAGAGGCCAACCAATAACTGAGAAGTAGTGCTACCAAGTAATTGGTACCCAGTTACCGAAAAATGTCACATGTAACTGTCTGAGAAGGGCTACCAACCAAGAGCTGCTACCGGTGCACAACCTTTTCGCCCAGACAAGCAATAAGTGCGTCCATTCGACTCATTCAACCAGGCGAAAACCATCGTGAGTTGCCACAGATGCACCTGCTTGTGTTCGCTAGTTAGTTTCCACTGTTGCAACTGCCCGTGTTCAATTGTTAAGTACCACTGGTGCAACTGCTAGCGGTGTGCTCGCGAATGCACATCAACCGACAAACACGCACGCAGCCACACAAACATAAGTACACAATCATGAGCTTTTAAAGCCACACGCGCACAGGCCGTCGGAGAAGACAGACACAGATTGCTGCTGGGCACCACTCCAGGCCACCAGAGGCAAGTCAGGCACCAACATAAAAATTAAAAAAATCAGTCTACTGGTGCAACTGCTAGTGGTGTGCATGAGCATTCACAGAGTAAAACACAAACATGCCGTGCAGTATGCGGGCACTGACCACAACTTAAAACACTTCAAGACAATGCCATGGGGTCTGCTTGTACACCATGTGTCCCTCGCATCCCAAGAACTCCATGCAGTGAGGTGCGCTTGCACCCCATGCGTCCCCTGAACACCATGCATCTCCTGAACACCATGCAGTGAGAAACAATTGCGCCCCATGCACCCTATGCGTCCCTTGTGTACCCTGCACTCCTTGCAGCTAGGAACGCTTGCACCCCTACTCCCTAGTGAAGCATGCCTCCATGCGGTGGCACTTGCAGTCCATGTATGCACCCCTGCACTCAAATCTGTGAGGTCGAATTTCATCCCATTCATCCTGCATTTGCCCCCAGATCTGCGACCCATGGGGACCGGGAGCAGTGCAGTACTCACCCAGATCTTTTCCCAGATCCATCCCTAGATCTACACCCCGCGATGGAGCTCTAGGGTCAGAAAAACAGCGCAGCATGCTTCGAGGGCTCAAGGCCGCGTCCGCGTCATCCCTGCCGAGGTATAGTAACGAGAAGACGCAATTACATGACATTCGCCCGTTCTTACCAAAAGAGGCACACTACTGTAAGCAGTGTTCAGTGCTCTATGCCCCTTGGACTTGGTGTTACCCAGATCTATGCACATACTTGTGTTCATCATCATGGCCACCTGCACAAACGTGGACCTGTGCCCTGTCCTTTTCCCGTCGCCCAGATTTATGCACAGATCTCAACAAGCCAGGCCCCTTGTATGAAGTGTAATTTGTGCACTGTGGTTTTCATGTCATCCAAATCTATGCCCGGATCTTGCCCAGACCTTGCCCAGATCTTGCCCAGATCTATGCCCAGACCTTCACCCTTGTAACCCCTTCTACAATCATAAACTTGTGGCCCGTGGATTTTATGTCATCCAAACCTCAGCGCACATCTTGCCCATATCTCATCCCAGATCTACGCCTAGGTCTCCATCGTGATGGCCACCTGCACGATCTTAAACTTGTGCCCCGTGTACCTGGTGTCATCCAGCACCTAAGGGCAGATCTTGCCCAGATCTACGCCCAGATCTACTCCCAGACCTCAGCCCAGATTCATGCCCAGGTCTCCATCGTGATGGCCACCTGCACGATCTTAAACTTGTGCCCCGTGGACCTGGTGTCATCCAGCACCTAAGGGCAGATCTTGCCCAGATCTACGCCCATATCTACTCCCAGACCTCAGCCCAGATCTATGCCCAGGTCTCCATCGTGATGGCCACTTGCACGATCTTGAACTTGTGCCCCGAGGACCTGGTGTCCTTCAGCACCTTGAGCTGAAGCACGCACTCCGGGTGTTGCGTGGCTGGGAAATGCTCCCAGCCAATGACCGAGATCTTCTGAGCCACGGAGTGCGCATTCAGGACCCCGCCTTGGCAGACGCAGTTCTGCACACACGTCAGCTCAGCCATACCCCTGCGCAGCGTCCGTGCACAAGAGGTAGGGGTTAGGAGTGAGCGCTGGGGTGGGGAAGGACAGGTCGCGCTGTTGCTGCTGAAGCAGACGCTGTCCCGCACTCGCGACAGCTCAGCCATGCCCCTGCACAGCGTGAGTGCATCATTGGCAGGCGATTAAGTGAGCGTGAGGAAAGGTCGCACTGTTGCGTCTTGAGCTCACGCAGTTTCGCACACACAACAGGGGCAGGGGCACAACAGGGGTAGGGGCACAACAGGGGCAGGGGCACAACAGGGGTAGGGCCCAGCGGCCGTACCCCTGTGCAGCATTGGTGCACTGTGGGCAGGGGTAAGGAGTGAGCGTGAGGGTGGGGGAGGACTGGTCATCATGACTGCAAGTCTCTCTGAACAGGCAAAAATACTATTTAGTTCAATACAAATGAACAGACCTGTCCTGCTCACAGGCTCCACTAAACACAGGTTTGCACTGTACACTGAAGCTATAGACCCTAAACAAAAGGTTTTCACTGACACCTGAACCCTAAACACAGGTTAATACCGTACCGGTAGATAAAAACCTCAACCCTTAACACAGGTTCATACCATACTGTACAAAAGCCCTTACTCCTAAACACAGGTTTACCTCTGGCATCCTTTGACTCAGCTGAAAATGATGCCTTCTCGCTCTTGTGCTCTACGAAAACCCCATCTTGAGCAAGCGTGCTACTTACAGGACGTCAAAAAAGTCCAAAATAAACATGTTGCTACCCTGTGCTAGTGTAACCCTGTTGCTCTCACATGTTGCTACCCTGTGCTAGTGTAACCCTGCTGCTCTCACATGTTGCCACCCTGTGCTAGTGTAACCCTGCTGCTCTCACATGTTGCCACCCTGTCCTAGTGTAACCCTGTTGCTCTCACATGTTGCTACCCTGTGCTAGTGTAGCCCTGCTGCTCTCACATGTTGCCACCCTGTGCTAGTGTAACCCTGCTGCTCTCACATGTTGCCACCCTGTCCTAGTGTAACCCTGTTGCTCTCACATGTTGCTACCCTGTGCTAGTGTAACCCTGCTGCTCTCACATGTTGCCACCCTGTGCTAGTGTAACCCTGCTGCTCTCACATGTTGCCACCCTGTCCTAGTGCAACCCTGCTGCTCTCACATGTTGCCACCCTGTGCTAGTGTAACCCTGCTGCTCTCACATGTTGCCACCCTGTCCTAGTGTAACCCTGCTGCTCTCACATGTAGCCACCCTGTACTAGTGTAACCCTGCTGCTCTCACATGTTGCTACCCTGTGCTAGTGTAACCCTGCTGCTCTCACATGTTGCTACCCTGTGCTAGTGTAGCCCTGCTGCTCTCACATGTTGCCACCCTGTGCTAGTGTAGCCCTGCTGCTCTCACATGTTGCTACCCTGTGCTAGTGTAACCCTGTTGCTCTCACATGTTGCTACCCTGTGCTAGTGTAGCCCTGCTGCTCTCACATGTAGCCACCCTGTGCTAGTGCAACCCTGCTGCTCTCACATGTTGCTACCCTGTCCTAGTGTAACCCTGCTGCTCTCACATGTTGCCACCCTGTACGAGTGTAACCCTGTAATAGGGTAACCCTGTACTAGTGTAACCCTGTTACTCTCACATGTTTTCGTAGCTCTTGAGATACATGAGGACGATCGTGGCGTTCTTTTTCTCTGCGTCATCTGCCATCCCAAATTTAGAGTCCACCTACACTCACAAATCAAATATGCAGCATTAATTCAATGCATTCCAATTCTACAAATCAAAATGAATGCAGCATTTAACAAATGTAGCATTTCATGCAATTCATTCCAATGCCACAATTCGAAAATCCAGCGGCAGTGAACGAAGTAAAAATTACCGAAAGCGAAAGATTATGGAACCATGGGCAGCTTAAGAAGCACACCGCATGCAAACAAGCAGATGTTCCGCAGTGCCTCATCGCTCGCATCAGCTGGACGAGTCACAAGCTGCTGTGAGCATGATGGTTTTGTTCCCATTGTTAGTAACGAGGGCAGAAACTTAGGGTTAAGGCTCGAAGGATTCAAGGGCCGATACCTAGGGTTCAAGATCCTTCACAAGCTCAACAGCAGCTCAAGCCGGAGCACCAGCCATTCAAATCAAATCAAATTTCAAAAAACGAGCTTCACTGTTAAAAAACGGGTGGCATGGAGCCCCTGCACTCACCCACCCACCCACCCACCTGCATCTGAAACACGCTTTCCGCCATGGTCGCCTGCCAGCCTGGCTTGTACTTCCCAGCTGCTCCATTGACACCCGGAGAAAACTCCACGTACTCCCAGCCCTGATTGTTCACCACCTGCGTATAGCATGTGTCAGCCACACATAAGCTAAATTATATAAAATTCAGCTACATCAGGAATAATCATTAACCACTCTGACATACTCCCAGCCCTGATTGGTCGACACCTGCGCATAGCACGAGTCAGCTATACTTAGGCTAAATGAGCTAACATTCAGCTACATCAGGGTGAATCATTTACCACTCTACATACTCCCAGCCCTGATTGGTCACCACGTGCGCAGGGCACAAGTCAGCTACACTTAAGCTACATCAGCTAAAATTCAGCTACACCAGCAACAGTCAGGTACATCAAGGTGAATCAGCTACCCCTCATCATATTTAAATAGCTTTATTAACATACCGGTAAATTTTAGTTTAATGTGACTTACACATTCATTAGTACTAAAACGCTTGCCCCTCTTCATGACATCCTGCGCACACTAGTAGAACAACTCATCTACCATTTAACTACATCCAAGCACGCATTCGCCACCACAGACGTGGTGTGCACATTTAACTACGATTCAGCTACATCAGAATTCAGTTACATCAGAGTGCACAAACTACGCCTCAACAACGATTAAACTACATTTGGTTGTAACAGCTACATTTCAGCTACGTCTGGGTGCACAACCTGCATTTCAGGTGAGATTCAGCTACATAAAGGCGTACCACTACATTGCGGGGAGACTTAAAGCAAGGTAGTCGAGGAGAGAGGGCGTCACATTCATGATGGCCGTGACTTTATGTGACTGCAGTGTATGGCCAGCAGTTACACCTTGTGGCCGGCAGTTACACCTTGTGGCCGGCAGTTACACCTTGTGGCTGGCAGTTACACCTTGTGGCCGGCAGTTACACCTTGTGGCCGGCAGGTACACCTTGTGGCCGGCAGTTACGCCTTGGGGCCGGCAGTTACACCTTGTGGCCGACATTTACACCTTGTGGTCGGCAGTTACACCTTGTGGCCGGCAGTTACACCTTGTGGCTGGCAGTTACATCACGTGGCCGGCAGTTTCACCTTGTGGCCGGCAGTTAAACCTTGTGGCCGACAGTTACACCTTGTGGCCGGCAGTTACACCTTGTGGTCGGCAGTTACACCTTGTGGCTGGCAGTTACACTGTGTGACCGGCAGAATCACCATGTGGCCGGCAGTAACAAAATTTGACACACCCCTCCACACCTGGAGGCTGCCTAGCGTGTTTACCCCGGCAAGTGACGCAAAGCCGTGAGCTTCTGCGCTCAAATGCTCATCCTCGCGCGAGGCCTCTATCGTGCCGTAACAGCGGCTGAGGAAGATTCTGTTGCCCCCCGGGTTGAGCGGCAGCAGCGGCAGCTTGGAGACCGCCGGAACAGGCGCGGGCTTCTCAAAGGCCTCTAGGGCCTCGACCTTAAACAGGAAGAACAGGGACATGGGTTTAGGACATAGGGTTTAGGTGACTGCAGCATCGGCCAACCTGCGGCCCTGCTCAATGTGATGTGAGATGTTTTTGTACTGCCTACATTAAAATGTAGCAGTTTGTACTACCAGCAGTTTGTGCTGCTGCTTGCAGTACAAACTGCTGACAGTACAAACGATTGCAGTACACACTGCTGTCATTTCAAAGTTCTGGCAGTACAAACTCACCAGATGGTTCACCAGCATGTCTCCAAGGAGCACCTGCCCCAGCGTGTCGGGGTGCATGACGTCGATCGTCATCGCCGAAAAGAAGTTGCACGGCTTAAATCCCCAGCGCTCCAACACGCCGTCGCGGAGCAAGCCGTTGTAGAAGTTGCGCAGGGAGAGCGCGGTGTAACCGAAGTACTGGATCAGGGGCTCGTAAATATCCTCTGCCCTGGATAGGTTCCAGGTTTTGGAGGTTTCATATGGAAAGTACAGAATAACTGAAGCACTTGATCAGGGAGTCGCGTAAGCGTCATCGGCGCTGGACAGGTTTCACAAAATTAGGTTACATGTGGTAAGTTAAGTGTAGCTGAAGTACTGGATCTGCGGGTCGTAAATATCCTCTGCCTTGCACAGGTTACAGGTTTTTGTTAGGTTACATATGGTAAGTCACGTGTGACCAAAGTACTGGATCAGGGGGTCGTAAATATCCTCTGCCTTGCACAGGTTTCAGGTTTTTGTTAGGTTACATATGGTAAGTCACGTGTGACCAAAGTACTGGATCAGGGGGTCGTAAATATCCTCTGCCTTGCACAGGTTTCAGGTTTTTGTTAGGTTACATATGGTAAGTCACGTGTGGCCAAAGTACTGGATCAGGGGGTCGTAAATATCCTCTGCCTTGCACAGGTTTCAGGTTTTTGTTAGGTTACATATGGTAAGTCACGTGTGGCCAAAGTACTGGATCAGGGGGTCGTAAATATCCTCTGCCTTGCACAGGTTTCAGGTTTTTGTTAGGTTACATATGGTAAGTCACGTGTGACCAAAGTACTGGATCAGGGGGTCGTAAATATCCTCTGCCTTGCACAGGTTTCAGGTTTTATAGGTTACATACATACACATGGAAAGTGATGAGCAACCGAAGTGGTTTTGGATCAAGCAGGTGTAACAGTCATCCACCCTGGTTTGAGGGTTTACGTCACAGGTTATAAAGGTAACGCACAGACATTAAGTGTTACCAAAGAACTTGATCAAGGGATCGTACGCGTCCTCTGCCCTGAACAGGTTCCAGGTAAATAAGTTATGTACTGGTACGGTAAGTGAGGTGTAACCAAAGTACCGAAGTACTGGATCAGGGGGGCGTAAATCTCCTCGGCGCTTGACTGGTTTCAGTTTTTTAGGTTACATGTGGTGTAGTGGTCGCACCTCTGTGCCTCTCAATGATCAGCTGTTCCTTTGGTCTAGTGGCCCAATCTCTACAAGTGGTAACTTAAGTGTAACTGAAGCACTTAGTCAGGGGGCTGCGTAAGCGTCCTCGGCGCTGGACAGGTTATATATGGAAGGTGAAATATACACAAAGTACTGTATCAGGGAAGCTTATCGGTCCTCTGCCCTGGGTTTAGGGGTTGTGTAACAGGTTGTAGAGGTTACTCATAGACAGTGAGGTGCAACCAAAGTGCTTGGACAGGGGACGTACACGTCCTCTTCCCTGGACAGGTTCCAGGTTAAATAAGTTACGTCCGGTACGGTTAGTGAGGTGTAGCTGACGTACTGAATGAGGGCAGCGAACGCATCCTCTGACATGGACAGGTGCTAGGTTGAAGAGTTACGTACCGGTTCGGTATGTGAGGTGTAACCGAAATACCGAAGTACTGGATCAGAGGGTCGTAAATATCCTCCGCCCTGGACAGGTTCTAGGTTTTATAGCTTACATATAGAGTGGAGTGTAACTGAAGGACTGGGTCAGGGGGTCGTAACGGTCCTCCGCCCTGGGTTTAGGGTTAATTTACAGCTTAGGGAGGTAAAATGATCAAAGTGAAGTGCAACCTCCAGAACCTGTAACTGGATCAGGGAGGTGTAATGGTCCTCTGCCCTTGTGTGAATGTTTGTGTAACATGTTGTAGAGGTTACGCATAGAGAGTGCAGTGTAACCGGAGTACTGCCTACCCTTGCCTAAGCTTTGTGCGCTGATCGTGTAATTCAAGTTGTGACAGGGCGAGTTGTTCGCTACCTAGACCAGGGTGACAATGCACACCCGGGCTGTTTTTGTGTTAGCGTCTCAGGTTTTCTAGGGTTGGGCGGCCAGCCTCACACCTTCTAGCAAGCGAGTCCTAGCAAAAGGGTGGCAAAGGGCACTGGCGCCATAACCCAATACCGATAGTCATCAGGACGAAGAAAGCTCCCACACCCCGAGCCCAACATTGAACCTTGTCCTAAACCCTAACCCTGAATTACTGGATAACCCTGAACATTACCATAAGCATACCCTTCACTCTAACCTTAACCGTCAGTGGACAAGAGATGCGGAGCAATAGAAAAAATGTGCAGGCTGGTCACACCTACAAAGATCCTCACTTGGTGGCCGTGCTGTGTGGGCCGAGCGAGTGGCTGAAATTGACGCCGCACGGGTCATTGTCGCAATTCTGCGCGTCGCGCAGGCAGTGCACGTTCTCTCTCGTGTTCAACGCGACGGAGATTGTGTTGACGAGGATCACCGGAGGCGCCACCCACCCCTTGTCCGCCGAGGCGCTTCCTCGGAAGTGCATGCTGAGGCGCCAGAGGAAGCGCTCGGCCAAGACTGAGCTGTCCCGCGGATCCATGTCCTCGTTCTGCTCTAGGATCAGCAGATCAGTGGCAACGGGAATGTGCGTGTCCAGACAACCTGTGTGTGAGGGTTCAGGGTTTAGGGTTTAAGGCTCAGGGTTCATGGGTTCATAGGTTCATGGGTTCATGGGTTCTGGGTTCAGGGCTCAGGGTTTATGGTTCAGGGGTTTAGGGTTCTGGGTTCAGGGGTTTAGGGCTCAGGGTTCAGGGGTTCAGGGGGTTTAGGGGTTTAGGGTTCAGGATTCAGGGCTCAGGGTTCAGGAGTCAAGGGTTCAGGGGTTTATGGTTCATGGTTCATGGTTCATGGTAAGTCTTTCAGCCAAGCCAAGACCTCCCTCTGCAAAAAATAGTATATTCTTCGGGTACCTTACCTTGCAAGGCATACGCCTTGAAGGTGTGTCCCCCGCTCCCAACATTGACCATCAGGTGGTCCTTGTGCGGCCACGTCTGGTTGATCATTAGCAGTAGGCTGTGGATCCACCCCGGATCCGAGTCAGGATGGCTGTCAGCACGGCATATCCCGTGTTCTGCGGGGGGAGGGTTCAGGTTTTGTTGGCGCAGCATATCCCGTGTTCTGCTGGGGGAGGGTTAGGAATAAGGGTTTGCCAGCGCGGCATATCCTGTGTTCTGCGGGGGAGGGTTCAGGTCTTGTTGGCGCGACATATTTTGTGTTCTGCGAGAAGGGTTAGGATTAAGGGTTTATAAGCGCGACATGTCCCGTGTTCTGCGGGGGAGGAGTTAGGGTTCAAGGTTTGTGAAAATCATGTTCCGTGCAGTTGTGCTCTGTAGGGGAGGGTGTGCACAGAAAGGTGTTTTACTCTCGTTGTTAAAATATTCAAGCAACCACCCAAAGCAACCACCCAAAAATTCAAATCTACTGTATGCTAAGTCACGCACCACTCACTGGGGTTGTACGTCAGATGCAGCGTCGGCACGACCTCTTGAACCCTCTCCGGTAAGCCCCAGCAGCCCGCAAAGTTCTGCACCATGCTGCTCCCCACCGCCGTTACCACCACTCGCTCCCCGCGCTCCAGCTTGGCCACTAGGCCACGCATTTGTTCCATGTGGACAACTGCATTGGAGTTCCGGAGCTGGTCGCGGTCCCAGAGCCGCGACGTGGGCTGATTGCCGGGTCGGCCTGCCAAGCGCTGCTCCAGCCCCGGGTACCTGCGCATGAGGCGCTGTCCATTTTAGGTTGCTTCATTGCTTCAGCAAGTAAGCTACATCATGCCCTGCTGCCATGGCGGCCTCATACAGCAAGCGCTGCTGCCTGGTACAGTCACTGCCCCATGCACTGCCCCATGCATTGCCCCATGCGCTGCACCACGCACTGCTCCATGCAAAAATTGTGAGCTCATGTCTGCTCGCACCTCCATGTCCCGATGTCTTGAAGGGCATGCCAGTCAGTAGGGGAGCATATTCCGAAAAGGTAGCAGGCGACGAGAGAGCAGGTCAAGAGCTGCTTGAGTGGGGTCATGGAGGGCCAGGGTGCTCAGTTGCGTGGGTGATGGATCTTTAGCAGATTAGACTTGGAAAGGAAGGAGCGCGGGCGACAAATACCGTAATCAGCTAAATACCGGAATCAGCTAAATGCCGGAATCAGCTAAATGTCGTTTTGCAATCAGTCACGGTTGCTGTCGCTGAGCAGCACAGTCATATATTTGGCTTTCACACCTCACGCCAATTTTCAAATGTGCTGATGTGCATACAAACTTCAAGGCGTTCGTGTACGTGGGGAGCTCATCACACCCCCTGCTCACACCTTTACCTTCATCACTCGCTATAGTGTGCAGGATACTAATTCATTCATTACCCATAAAAGGGATGTATCCCAGAAAGAAAGAGAGGGAGGAAGAAAACGCCAGAGCGTGTCTTGAGGAATACACAGCTTCGTGAGGTGACCGCGCCCTTGGGTGGACAGGTGTTGAGAAGTGTGTCGTGGCGTCGCTCCCATCCTAGCAGGGGATATTTGATACTCCGGTTGGTCCAGTCGCACGCTACAAGCAAAATAATAAAAAGTGCAAACTCTGTTCCGTCTTGTTGCAGTCCCGTTTCATTTTCCAGCAGACTCTACACCGGTCACGTCCGACTCCGCGCTGAATCAGGGAGGAAGCATGAGCTGTTGGAAATGCATGTCAGTCATCATTGGCAGCGGCGCTGATGTGAGCGTAAAAGCCAAGTTCAAAATAGCTAAGGTGAGCAAAGAAAGAAAGCTACGCCCCGTGGGAGGCGTGAAGTTAACAGCGCAGCCTGGGCTGAAGCCACATCCGTGCCGTTCCGTGTAACAGTCCACTCTAGGCACCCGAGAGGCTTCGAGTTGAGCTTCACATGACCCTGTGTCGTCATGCAAGAAGCTGGTGGGACCATGCCCATGGTACTCAGGCACTGGTACTCCAAATTCGTGCTGAGAGGCATGGCAGCTGTAGCTAATCATCGGACAGGCAGGGCAGGGCACCTTGATGCGGAAGGACTTCATAACCTGGCTCACTAATCAGGGCTGAACTGCTGGGCGGGAATCCCTCAGCCAGGAATGGCCCTAGAGACACTCAGGAACGGTACCTGTATCACTCCCCCCCACCATTAACTGTTGAAGAATGTAGAAAGGGACCACTATGGAAGTTACCATGATTGTCTTTGTTCCGAATGATGCCACGTGATGGGCCGCATGGCAGTTTCTTTTTCCGTCTGAGGCCACTTTCAGCGGGCCGCCCAGCGGCCAAGTAAGGCCCTAATGGGACCAAACCTTGACTGACTGGCGGCCGGCGGCCTAAACAGGATAGCTAGCCACAACTGGAGGCTTCGGCCAGAGGCCGGAGTGTAGCTGACAGGTAGCTGAATCAGGAAAAATTATCACTGCTGCATGGTTGCATGAAGCCCTAACACACCGCCCTCTCTAACCCACTGCCCCAACCCGCAGTGGTATTACCTCGTCTGCTTTACCCTCGTAACTGTTGCGGCATGGCTGCTCAGGGATTTTGCAAGAGACTGGTTCGCGCAGAACGCAAGCGCCTTCTCATTATGCAGGGTGAGCCTGGTCTGCCTCACGCAGGCTTTACCAGTACGGCCGTTTGGGCCCAAATCCCGTTCTGTTAACCGCACCGTATCGCACCATTTAACAATATCTTACCATGTTGAAACACTGTATTGGCCATTGATTTACCAGTCCGTCCATTTTGGCCGTACTGTACCGATATCCGTACCGTTTGACTGTACCGTATTTCCGTAACCCGGATATCATGGCCGTGATGGAATGAAATCATCGCTCCTTGGCTCCATGATCATGCCCGCACCTACCTGCATCTACCCACACACCTTACTCAGCCTCTAAACACAACATTACCTTGGGAACCAAACATACCACTGTATTTCGAATAAGGTGTGTGGCTAGATGTAGGTAGGCTCGCAACTAGTTTACGCGCTGGTGCTGGCGTCCAAGTAGATGGACGGTCACAGCTAGGAGGCACCTGCTAAGACTGAGGAGGAGAAAGTCAATGGCAGGACACCTTTGGGCCATGCTGAAAAGGCTTGGCAGCGTGGGTGCCAGACTGTCTGGTTGGGATGAAAATAAACTCCAGGCTCGAGGAGAAAGAAAAGGAACAGCCGGAAACGGAGAGGGGAAAGACCGTCCCAAAAAGTCTGAACACCCCCCAGCCCGTCCAGATCCTAGCCCTCAACAAAGAGAAAAGAAAAAACATGCCGAGCAGTAGGTCAGGACTCAGTAGATAGTGTATCCGCGTCCCTCATACTGATCATCCCTTCATACTTTTAACACTTCTTGTTGCAGTCATGTTTCACACTTATCATACATCCATACTTAAACACTCCCCACCGTCTTGCCCTCCCCACAGGACAATGAATACCAATCGAAGTGCGGGGGAGAGGAGGTGGCCATCCGCCTCTCCTTTGCAAACTTCTGCTTCTTTGCTCTACACGTGGTGGTCCTCTTTTGGATGCGGAACTCGGACGACCCCCGCGTCTCCATCCACGGCGGCTTCTGGCTGTGGAAGACGCTGCTGTGGGCGGGCATGCTGGTTGGGTTCTTCTTCGTTCCTTCGCCAGCTCTGTTTGGATATGCGCAGGTGATTTACAAATACGACTTGCTTCCCTCAGCTGTCTTTGCTGCCTGTTGTTGTTACAAATTTATCATAACCACCCACAGCCTCTCGCGAAAGGGCCAGGCAGATTGAACCGGGGGGAAGCTAGCTATACGAACAAAAAACTAAAACATGCAACACGGGGGCAAAACCCACCTGCCTGTCCCTCAGCTGTTGTTGCTGCCTGCCAGGAGATTCCCACCTGACTCTCTGCTGACTCTCTGCTCGCATTGGCTCTCGCTGACTCTCTACTTCTGCTCCTGCTTCTGCCCAGGTTGCTCGCATTGGCTCTCGCTGACTCTCTGCTTCTGCTCCTGCTTCTGCTCAGGTGGCTCGCATCGGCTCCGGCTTCTTCCTCATCATACAATTGGTTCTTCTGATAAACTTTGTGTACGAGGTGAGCAGCGGTGTTTATTTCAGTACGTACCAGAGCACCTTCGGGGGGCCAAAGGGCGGCCATTACTGGGCCAATTGGGACCAAACCTTGACCGGCCCCTACGGCTGTAGGCGGCAGCCGTAGGGCTTGCTGCACCAGTCCCCCACAGCTGTAGGCCATGATGTAGCTGAAGTGTAGCTGAAGTGTAGCTTAAGTGTGCTAAAATAATCAGTGGAGGTGTGGCCTGGCGGAGTGGCGGATCTCATCTCCCTGACAGTGTTAATTTTGGGTAGCTAAGCAGCAGGGCTGATATTAGTGGGCACCGGACCACATTTGCTTGGCCGCCCTGCGGCCACCCCTGGTCCGATTCCCACCAAACCTGGACTGGCCTCCGGCCGGTGGCCCAAGCAGCAGGGCTGGCCGCACCAGGGGCTTGTGGCCGGGGGCCACAGTGTAGCTGAACTGTAGCTGATTGTGGTATTCCTTTCGCTAAAAAGAGCACTGCTAAGCAGCAGGGCCGGACTCACCTGGTGTCTCCGGCCAGAGGCTGGAGTGTAGCTGACATGTAGCTGAGTCACACAAAAAAATACTAGCGCTATCAGCCCCAAAGAACCCCTGGAAACCCTGGTAGGGCCCAAAACCCGCCCTCCACTACGTGTACCTTCACTACGTGGAGGTACAACCCAACCCTCAATGAGCCAAAGTTGCGCCCTTCCGCAGTCCACATCTGTGTTTATTTTGTTGGCTATGAGTCCACACTCGGAAGACCGCTTTGCGGCGGTTAGAGGCTCGTCCGAGAGCAAACCTAGACCAGCCTACTGCTGGAGTCGAAAGCAGTATGGTTGACGGCAAACGGGTCCCCCGGCCAGAGGTCGGAGTGTGGCTGACATGTACTTGTATCACAAATAAAGAATCGCTGGTCCACATGACGATCGGCGCTAGATGGGGCTCTTAGGTGTGGACCAGTGCGGTCCTGATTACGGTCCTTACGGTAGCTAAATTCCGCAGCTGATTTTCAGTCACCGTAATTTTAAGGAAAATTCAACTACCGTACTTTTACCAGAGCAAGGGACCGTAATGACTCACACGATTTCTGAATTACGACGCGATTGCACAGCACTGGTGTGGACCCTGCTTGCTGTTTGTCCCAGCAGGTCATCAAGAGGCTGACGCCAGAGTGTAGCTGACAAGTAGCTGAGTTAGAAAAAAAAGGGAAGCACTGATGACGGCCCGCGCTAGCTATAGCTAGGACGCTCAGGTGATGACCCCGCTTGCTGCTTGTTCCGGCTGGTCATCAAGTGGCTCTTGGATTTCGAGATAGACTTCACCTTTGGCCTGTTGGTAGCCGGGCTCCATTAGTAGGCTGGCAGCTCAAACCCTGATCAGTGTTTCTTTTTTCTGCTACAAGTTCAACTTCGGCAGGCCGCCCAGCGGCTGTCAAAGGCCCGATTAGGACCAAACTTGGAACATCCTGCACCCTTTGTGGCCAAAGCAGCAAGGCTGGCCACGAATGAGGCCTCCGGTCAGCTGCCGGGGTGTAGCTGATATGTAGTTGAATGACGAAAAACGAAACACCGGCCCTGATCGTGCCAAAGGTTGTACCCTGTCCAGTTCACATGACGACCAGCGTTTCTTTTTTCCGCCTCAAGTCCACCTTCGGCAGGCCCCCCCGCAACTGCTAAAGGTCAAGATGGGACCAAACCCAGACCAACCTACGACTGGAAGCGAAAGCAGCATTGCTGACCACAAACGGGGCGACATGTCAGCTACACAGCTGGCCTCTGGGCTGACGCCAGAGTGTAGCTGACCTGTGGCTGAGTCACGAAAAAAGGAGCTTAGAGGCTTACATGTGACAGCAAAGTTGATTGCTTTTTTTTGTAGCTTGTCCCGGAAGATCAACTAGTGGCTGACGCCAGAGTGTAGCTGAAATTTAGCTGAGTCGTGAAATAGGAAATACTGATGACAACCAGCGCTTTCTAGGGCTCTCAGGTGTGGACCCCGCTTGCTGCTTGTGTCCCGGCAGATCAACAAGTGGCTCTTGGATTGCGAGACGGACTTCACGTACGGCCTATTGGTGGGGGGGTCCATTTTGTTCACCTGCCTCGGCCTCGTCCTCGTTGGGCTCAGCTACCACTTCTTCGCGCCGAACGGAAACTGCAGCACCAACCTCTTCTTCATCACTTGGTGCGTCCTGTTTCTCCCAGTGTTTTTTTTAGTGAGTGGTATACCACTATCAGCTACAGTTCAGCTACACTGTGGCACCCGGCCACAAGCCCCTGGTGCGGCCAGCCCTGCTGCTTGGGCCACCGGACGGAGGCCCGGCCAGGTTTGGTGGGAATCGGCCCAGGGGTGGCCGCAGGGCAGTCCAGCAAAGAAGGTCGGTACCCAATAAAACAAGCACTGGTCTCTCTCTTCCCCGTCTAGATCCTATACCCCATGGCAGGACCCTGATGTACAGTACTTCTCACTTTTTCCAGCATCCCACATCCTGTCTCTCTCCCCCTGTCTAGATCGCCGGGTTCCATGTTCCTGTCCACCTTACATGGGACGATGGCATGGCTGCACCATGGTTTCCAGCCCCTGCTTTCCAAGTTGTGCATGGTAGCTGGCATTGTGCGTAGTTAATCCCTACCAGCCCCATGCGGCCAATCGTTCGACCTGCAAGACTAGCGTAGCTAAATAAGTATGTTTTCATCTTGGGAAATCTTCCGCAGGGTCGGAACAACTTTCCCTGACCCTGCAAAATGACCCTGCAAAAGCTGACGGCAACACCATGCAGGTTCCTTTGGCTGTTTTTTCAGAGCCCAGCGGATGTGCTCCGTTCTAAACTTGGTGGGTCTGGCAGCCTTCGGGGGCAGAGCGACCACGAGGACAGGGAGGATGCATTTTCGCTATGCCATGTCCACACCCGCCATACGGTATGTCTGATCCCTAATCCTGATGCTGTCTCTGGGCGCATGCAGGAGCCTCGTGATCTTTCTGGCCTTGGTGGCAGTTTCGGTCTGGAAAAGGAAGAACCCCATGTCAAATCCTTTTACTAGCTCCGCCATATTCATGTATACAAGGTGCGGGGAATGGGCGGGGAATGGGCGGGTATAGGGAGGGAGGGAGGGAGGGTGTGGGGCGGGGAATGGGTGGGGAAGGGAGGGAGGGTGTGGGGCGGGGGTCGGACGGGTTAAGGGAGGGAGGGAGGTTGTGGGGCGGGGACGGGCGGGTAAAGGGAGGGAGGGAGGTTGTGGGGCGGGGGACGGGCGGGGAAAGGGAGGGAGGGAGGGTGTGGGGCAGGGGACAGGCGGGTAAAGGGAGGGAGAGAGGTTGTGGGGCGGGGGATGGGTGGGGAAAGGAGGGAGGGTGTGGGACGTGGGATGGGCGGGGAAAGGGAGGGAGGGTGTGGGGCGGGGGACAGGACTGTTGCAAGGACAGTTGCAAGGACTGTTGCAAGGACTGCTACCAGGACTGTTACAAGGACTGCTACCAGGACTGCTACAAGATGTTTGGAGGCTGGGGGACCTCCGCGGGGGCGCGACCTTAACCCTTACACCTAAACCCTAAACCCTTAACCCTAAGCTGAGGGACCTTCGCAGTGGTGGGACCAGTGGCGTTAGGGCTCCATTCCACTGAAGCAAGCCCTGCCTTTGTGCTGCTGCAGTTTCTTGTTGTATAGCGCGCTCAACAGCGAACCGACTGACTATGAGTGCCGGAAGACTGGGTCGAGCGCTCAGTGGGTGCAGGTGCGCGTGGGTTTAGGGTTTAGGGTCGAGCGCTCAGTGGGTGCAGGTGTGCGTGGGTTTAGGGTTTTGGGTCGAGCGCTCAGTGGGTGCAGGTGCGCGTGGGTTTAGGGTTTTGGGTCCAGCGCTCAGTGGGTGCAGGTGTGCGTGGGTTTAGGGTTTAGGGTCGAGCGCTCAGTGGGTGCAGGTGCGCGTGGGTTTAGGGTTTTGGGTCCAGCGCTCAGTGGGTGCAGGTGTGCGTGGGTTTAGGGTTTAGGGTCGAGCGCTCAGTGGGTGCAGGTGCGCGTGGGTTTAGGGTTTAGGGTCGAGGGCTCAGTGGGTGCAGGTGTGTGTGGGTTTCAGGTTTAGGGTCGCGCGCTCAGTGGGTGCAGGTGCGCGTGGTTTTAGGGTTTAGGGTTGAGCGCTCAGTGGGTGCAGGTGTGCGTGGGTTTAAGGTTTAGGGTTGAGCGCTCAGTGGGTGCAGGTGTGCGTGGGTTTAGGGTTAAGGGTCGAGCGCTCAGTGGGTGCAGGTGTGCGTGGGTTTAAGGTTTAGGGTCGAGCGCTCAGCGGGTGCAGGTGTGTGTGCACGGGTTACGATGCCACAAGTCTTTGTTGGCCACTTGGCCTTGTAATTTGCAGAAGAGACTCACACATGCAGCAAGGGGCCTGTCACCCGGGGGGGCGGACCAAGGCCCCAGCTTTTCATGCGCGATATGTTTCAGATTGCTGTCATTAAGAGGTTTGAGAAGCCAGGGTAATTCATGCAGCTCCTCGTTCCTTGCGCCATGCATTGAACCTTACACGCCCCCCTCCCCTGATGGCTGTGTGTGGCAGATTGTCGCCTTCTTCATTGCGATTGCAACGGTGCTCTACAGCACGTTCACTGCCGGGATAGCATGCGATGAAATGTTCGGCAGCTATGCTGTCGAGAAAGATGACGACTGCACGCCTTACCGGGCCGACTTCTTCCACCTCATCTTCGCTCTTGCGTCCATGTACATCGCTATGCTGGTGAGATACAGGGGCAGATATAGGGGCACTGCGGGGCTATATAGGGGGCAGGCTAGGGGCAGATATAGGGGGCAGGGCAGGGCTATATAGGGGGCAGGCTAGGGGGCAGATATAGGGGGCAGGGCGGAGCTATATAGGGGCAGGCTAGGGGCAGATATAGGGGGCAGGGCAGGGCTATATAGGGGCAGGCTAGGGGGCAGATATAGGGGGCAGGGCAGGGCTATATAGGGGGCAGGCTAGGGGGCAGATATAGGGGGCAGGGCGGGGCTATATAGGGGCAGGCTAGGGGGCAGATATAGGGGGCAGGGCAGGGCTATATAGGGGGCAGGCTAGGGGGCAGATATAGGGGGCAGGGCGGGGCTATATAGGGGGCAGGCTAGGGGGCGGATATAGGGGGCAGGGCGGGGCTATATAGGGGCAGGCTAGGGGCAGATATAGGGGGCAGGGCAGGGCTATATAGGGGGCAGGCTAGGGGGCAGATATAGGGGGCAGGGCGGGGCTATATAGGGGGCAGGCTAGGGGGCAGATATAGGGGGCAGGGCAGGGCTATATAGGGGGCAGGCTAGGGGGCAGATATAGGGGGCAGGGCGGGGCTATATAGGGGGCAGGCTAGGGGGCAGATATAGGGGGCAGGGCAGGGCTATATAGGGGGCAGGCTAGGGGGCAGATATAGGGGGCAGGGCGGGGCTATATAGGGGGCAGGCTAGGGGGCAGATATAGGGGATATCGCCATATTGGTGAGATATAGGCTAAGGGGCTGAAAGGCAGGGTACTATTTATCACTAAACATATAGCCTGGAGGTGAAGCGACCTAGCCAGCTCTCGTTTTGCCGAATGAATGTCGACCGTTGCTTGAGCCTTTGGTCTGTGCTGATTGCCTTCCCTGTTGTCATCCCATGTTTGGTGACTTTGTCTTGGGACGCTGGGGTCGCACCTAGGTTATACGTCCTGTAATTGTTTCCTCATCCAAGTATTTTTTACCCTTAAAGCTCTGGGTACAAATACTGTGGAGACTGATTGACTTGGTGTAATGCTTGCCCTCCCCCAGCATCCCTCTGAGCCAGTGCTTTGCCGAAGAAAGAAAGAAAGCTACGCCCCGTGGGAGGTGTGAGAGTTGCGGAAATAGCGCAGCCTGGGCCGAAGCCACACCCGCGCCGTTCCCGTTGCGCTAGAGCCAATGCTATGCCGATTATATAGTTCTTACGGTGGCTGAATCACGTAGCTGAGTTCCAGGCACCGTGATTTCAAGGCAAATTCTGCTACTTATACCTGTGACATACCGTGAGGGACCATGATGACTTCAATGATTTCTGAATTACGGCGCAATTGCACAGCACTGCTCTGAGCCCTTGAACCTTAACCCAATTGCTGGGGCAGGGGCATGCAACCCACATGCCGAGATATTACACGGACTGACTGGTCCCTCAAGAGGGACTGACTGCTCCCTCCAGAGGGACCCGCCCAGGACTAACCCTTTCACTCTGTTTGCGCCCTGCTGCAGTTCTCTGGAAGGCAGGTTTCATCCTCCACCACATCTTATGAGCTAGATCAAGGCTGGGGATGGTTACCATAATTCATTCCAAATGCCACTGACAAAAACTGATCACGCCATTTCTTTATTTCTGATCATGCCGTTTGCGCCCTGCTGCAGTTTTCTGGGTGGCAGGTTTCATCCTCCTCCACCTCTTATGAGCTGGATGAAGGCTGGATCAGCACCTGGGTGAAAATGGCCTCCAAGTGGGCGTGTGAGATCATGTACCTGTGGACTGTGATGGCGCCGACACTCTTCCCAGACAGAGATTTTGGGTACACGGTTTGAGTGAGGTACTAGCAATAATCAGCAGGTAAAAATGCCTTTCAATATATAGCCGCCACAAAAACAATAGCCCCGAGTCTATGAAGCACACCACGTCACATGGATTTTGACAGCGGCTGGAGGAGGTTGCTATCTCAAGTTTCAAGATCGTCTTGGTCGTTGCACTGAGAAGGCCTCCCAAAACTAGGCACACCTGCCTAAGACTCTGCTCGTCCACACATTTATTAACACGTCAGAAGCTACAGGGTCACAATAGAGACACTGGTGACGAATCTCTCACCGATTTCTAAACAAAAACTTGAGCCGAGCACAGTTGTGAGGCATTGCAAGGGTTCCAATTTTTCCTTGTAAACAGCTGCATATGTTGTGCCGGTCGATTGTGACCATCGAGTGTCTTACTTTCGAACCTTCACGATTATTTTTGTCTTCCGAACTTCTTGGACTCCTCGCCTAATAACGTGTGTTTGTAGAGTTTGATTCTCCAACCATTTTTCTTGCAGATCCTTCCATATCTTCCTTTCCTCTCGTGATTTGCTGTAAATACGGGTTAGGATTGTGGAACTTTTGCCACAAGACTTGGGCCCCTTCCAATTTCAATTATTTCCCCCCATGAATGGCTATTCCCATGGTCTCCACTCAATTTAACGACTTCCGCTCCGTCCGCTTCACTTTTTTGTCTTCCAGTCAGCCGGGGGGGAAGGGGGGTGGGGAGGCTTAAACCCCCTTCATGAACAAAAGTCTAGCGACCCATGGGTGCCCCCCCGCCTCCAGAACCTAGTCAAACCTTACATTCCCAGTGTCAAATACAACGAAGGGGGAGAGGGGTCAATTCCAATCAGCTCAGTCGTGCGCTTCTGATGGTGTCCCTGAATCTACATGGTTCACAAATGTCGGATCTCGTTACATCTGTCTCCGCCAGCTCATGACGAGGGTTGTTAGGGTGCCGTCAAGGGTCGTCACCTAGAATGTTGCAATGATACCCGGATGAGGGGGGGCTGACATGCCAGTAAGTTGCTGCCAATTGGACTGTTAAGTAGAGTCCATGAATTTTAAATAAACAAAACTCACAGAATTGCGAAGCTGAGTTCCAGTCACAGTTATGTGGAGGCAAATTCAGTATATTTACCAGTCAAAGACGTGACCCCTATGGGCCATGCTCAAGAAGGCTCGGTCGCTGACATTTACCAGCACCCGGTAAGGGACCTTTATTACCAGCACGATTTCGAAGTGAGTCATGGTGGGAGGAGGGAGGTGAAGAGTGAGGAAAGGCTGGATTGAATGAGAGGGTGGAGGTGAGAGGTCGAAGTGAGTGGTGGGAGTGAGACGTGCCATGTCTGGGTTGGATCCACTCATTGTGAGCCCTAAATAGAACCTGAGTTCCGAACCCCAAGCCCAGAGCCATAGTTTGGATGAATTGGGTTTCGCCATATTACATCTATATTACCGACCCACCCTAGAACTTGTCAATTGCGCCAAGATCGCATTTGATGCGATGGTCCAAGATAAGGGAAGTCATGGAAGTATCCGAGGCCGAGCTTGAAGTCATGAGTGAATGATGACCAAAAGCATGACGCTGGCTTAAGCAAGCAACGGCATATTTTCTCTCTTTCTGTGTGGCATTGTTATATCCCTGTGAGACTTGCAAAACACGATCAGGATATCTAGAATGGAACTGATTTTGAGTGGCATGCTTTTGCATTGACTTGCATTACTTGCATTCGTATATGAGTACCGCAAGTACGCAAGATGTAGATCATGATGAGGGTGTACATCGCGACATTGAGCATCACTCGATCGTAAGTGCAAATAGAGATACTAGCAATACCGTAGTAGTTTGATGACAGGTTTGATGAAGCGCAAGTATTAGCATGTCATAAAAATGAAACACCAATTTTTCAGCCTCGTGCATAATAATCCAGACTTTGATACTGTAGACGCGCTTTGCCTCCACAATAAATTTAATTTGCCTTAGCGGCTTAAAAATATTCTAAAAAGTTGCTCATGCCCGTACACATTTGCGACTAACCACGCAATATCAAACAATTGCTTGTGCGCGCGTGGCACCCTGTCCAGAAAAACCATACAGATGCAACGCGACCAGTTTACCTACTGTAACAACGGCATTGCGGAACCCAATTTTGAGAACCATTCGGTGGCTGGGGTGCAGTAATGCAGTGCAAAGCGAACTTAACGGTGTCGAATTTCCGACACCGTTAAGTTCGCTTTGCACTGCATTTCTTGCACCCGAGTCCCCCTTACGTTGTAATCGCCCAACACTACACGTATTCACTAGAGGTGCCCAGTTGCCCAGTTGCCCAGTGCGGTGCGCAGCGTATACAAGTATTGATTTCGTCCCAAGCGCGCCTTACGACAACGTGGTTTTTTGCATATTCCGATTAATAAACAATCAAATTTTCTGGGCGTTCGCAGAGGCAAATAAAGTCTACGGTAACAATTTGCAATTTACAATTTGCATGTCACATGCAAGGTCTCCTTCAAGGATTCGGGATCACCCGACGATGCTGAGAAGAAAACATATACATTCACATGCGTTGACGCTATGCAGACAAACTTCTCGTCCCACGCTATTTCCACCTTGCCCAAGGACAACATCGTCCCATTCATCCTCACCCTCGTGGTAGTTGCACTATTTAATTTTTTGTATGGAATGTGTGGAATTTCCATGATGATTTCCTGACCTATCGGCCTCATGGGGCTAGTTGGTAGGGTGTGCGCAAGCAATGCCATCTACCATGCATGCATAGCCATGACCACTAGTCAGGAAAATATCATGGAAATTCCATTAAGCCCTAAAAATGTGAATAGTGCATTTACCACGAGGGGGAGGATGGAAGGTAAGACGTAATCCTTTGCCAAGGTGGAAATTGCGTGGGGCAAGAAGTTTGACTGCATAACGTCAACATATGTCCATGTATATGGTTTCTTCTCAGCATCGTCGGTTGACCCCGAGTCCCGGAGAGAGTCCTTGTAGATAACCAACTTGGCTAGTGAATATCCACATGCACAGGCGATAACAACCATGTGCATTGCAATAATAACCTTGTTGTCAAAGTCTTGATTATAATGCACGAGGCTGAGAAATGGGTGTTGCGTTTTTCTTGTTGTCATACTATGACATAGCTCCTCATCAAACTACAATTGCTACTGGCTTACTATTGGTATCTCTATCTTGCACTTATGCTCTAGCGATGCTCATCGTCGCGATGCGCCCCCTCAGTCATAATTACATCTTGTGGTACTAAACTGCGAACGCATGTCAGAGCAAAAACATGTCACTTAAAGCCAGGTCCATTCGTGATGCCATGATCGTGCTTTGCTGGTCTCACCGGATAGGATAGGATAGGATAGGATACATCAATGCAACAAAATGAAGAAATAAAACATGAAGTTGCTTGCTTGAGCCGCCAGGCGTCAGTCACCTCTTCTTCCAACTAACATGCATAGGCACTGAGGCAAAGATTTCAAATCATTTTGCAATTTCCCGGTTTCCAGTGCACAGTGTGGAGGCCATGAAGCGCATTGGACTCATAATTTAGAAACACCTGGTCAGTGGCGACTCGGAGATTGTAGACTTGGAAGGGCTATACAATGCACACACTTGGTGTCCTCGTTTTTTTAAACGCCCCCATATGAACGAGGAGTTCAATACGCCTCGCTCAACATTCGGCAATATTGGGCAATATTGGGAACGAGGAACTGGGAAATGGAATGATGATTTGATATCTCTTTCATGGTGCCTAGGCTTTGCAAACGAAAGACGCAGAAGACGCGGTTGCATTGAACCTAGTGCCCTAGCCCTTCAAAAACACATTTGAAATATGCTAGGAGGATGAACAACATTTGTACAAACGGGCCATCATCCAACTAATTGCTGATCACAAGAGACCCATCCGTCAGCAATCTACACTCTTCTATAAACTCAATTACAACACGGACACACTCGTTCGTCTCATGATGCCTTCGGGTGTGGGCTGATGCTTGGTGCTCTTCCCACATTATTCGTGGTCCTTACTTCCAACGACGCAAGAGAGGGAAGCAAGTGCACGTTTCAAAATAATAACAAATGTTTGTATACCGGTAAACAGTAAGCAACTTGATTTCCATTACCCATTTTCCCAGGTACACTCGCACCTTCTCCGGATACTAACTAAGTAGTATGCGTGCCGTCGCGCTTCCTCCGCCAACTAACTCAACTAACCCTAGTTCGCCAATCTCAACCATCCATCGAAAGCCTTCCGAGGCATAATAGCCAACAGCCCTAATATTGCTATAAAAAAAAGTCAAAACTCTGAACATGGCGCCTCTTGATATGACATTGATAAAACATAAAATACGGCCTAGCTGGCTCCAGAACCCGGTTCGATACAGAGGCAACTAACAGCCGGAGGAATGCTCGCAAACTATTCAAGCACTCTTTGAAATGTCAAATGCTAGCAAACACAGTGCATGGTCCGCTTGGACCCGACTATGCAAAATCGTATGGCAACCCTATTTTTTGGTCTTTTTGGGGGTACCCCCTCTCCCCCCCATAGGGGGGGTTCTTGAGCCCCCAAGCCGCAGTGCAATCCTAGCGGCGCTGCGGAAATCATGGACACGCTTGGGCTTCACTGCTGTTTGTGGCGGCTTGCTAGCCACGTCTTTCTTCCTCCCCATGCTCGTCAACGGAATCCCCGCCGGCTGCCGGCTGTTATTGCTCCATGCCGTACTAGGAGTCACGGAGCATTTCCATGATGACATTCCTAGCGATTTGAGTCCATTCACAGCGGTTGAAAGAGGTGCATGTTCTGTAATGGAGCGGTATCACGACGCATCTATTGCATCAACTTTTGCACCTCCTGGATCTCGGACCACTATAACACGGACTTGTAATCTGGCCCCAAGCATGGATGTTGAGTGGAAGGATGACCACCTATGCAGCCTTTTACAGCCATGAGGCCTGTCATGGCTGTGACTGCCATTGCTATTTACGTGAGATGAAGCTACTGGGCTTGGAGCTGCTCGCCGTGTGGCCTTGTGTCGTGGGATGGACCCACTTACCAACGATTCAAACGACGTTCTCTCCACAAAAAACTCCCGTAGCTTCCCCCCCCCCCCACCACACACACTGTCACCGTCACGCGTAAGCGGATTCTTGCCAACAAGCGGTGATTAAGAAACACAAGTTAGGATCAGTGCTGGGCCGTTTACAGTCCCTACAAAAGCGGGGTGTCAGTCACTGTAATTTCGAGGCAAATTCAGCTACATTTACCAGTGAGGGACGGTAATAACCTGGTCATTACTTGCACGATTCCTGTATTACGGCCCAATTGCACAGCATTGGGTCAGTTGCGCTTCCGGATGCGCTTCTGAATTTTGCCTGGCTCGGGTTGGCAATATTTCGCTGGCTTCGCAGCTTTTATGTCCGTAATTTGTCATTTTCCAACACATACTTAAACAATTTCACTTGACCTTTCTTGTTTCCTTCTTAATTTTGCTAGGAGGCGTCCAACCGAACTCTTTTGCACCCACGTCATGTTTTATGGCTGGGGCTAACCTTCTGCACTATGGGGTCAATTCCCACGCTACTTCTCGGTGGTTGTGTGTTGGTTGCTTGCCCAGGGGGGGCACTGGTTTTCGCTCGCTGTCCTAGCGTATCTAGTGCCTGTACCGGTTTACGGGCACAAGTCCCATGCATCAAATGTGATGCCCCGTTGGACTGTAAAAACTTCACATCATTAGGGTGCGTTTACAGCTGATTACTATTATGCAAGCTGAACACCCTAGGGGGACACCTATTCTTTATCGCCTGCCTGGGCAGCGCCACCTGATGGGGTTCTTACTCTTCATCAGCACTGACTGATGACACCGAGAACGCCGGCCTGGGCAGCGCCTCCTAGGGGGGCATCTTTTGTTTATCAGCACTGGCCAATCCGATGACACCGAGAACGCCGGCCTGGGTATCGCCACCTCATGATGGGGCTCTTACTCTTCATCAGCACTGACCGATGACACCGAAAACGAAGGTCTGGGCAGCGCCTCCTCGTGGGACACTTGCGCCTGGCACTGCTGTCCCCACTCCGCTGCGCTCAGAGCAAACGGCCCGACCACATCGACAGTGAACTTGGACAGGCTGGGCTGATAGCCTGCAAGGATAAGGGTTAGGGTTTAGGGTTCCAGATATGAGGACTGCGCTGATAGCCTGCAAGGGTTAGGGTTCGAGTTGAAGGTACGGATTTAGGGTTAGGGTTACAGATAGGAGGGTTGGGCTGATAGCATGCAAGGGTCAGGGTTCGAGTTTAGGGTAAGGGTTTAGGGTTAGGGTTACAGATAGGAGGGTTGGGCTGATAGCCTGCAAGGGTTAGGGTTACAGACTTTTAGCCAAGCTCAGCACATACGACCTGAGCAACATAAACCCTAAATCCAAGCCACGAGTGAACCAGAGCAGACAGTGCTTATAACCATCAGGGTTGGAGGCTGAAGGCAGAGGAGTTTTAGCCGTGGTCTGAGAAAACCGCGTGACCACGTCTAATGAAGTTATGAGTACCGGTGATATTCTGTCTCCCCACTAATTGTCTAGGCGGTGCTCAATCGATCTCTTTTGAACCCACGTCAATGCTTAATGACTGGGGGCTTACTCATGAATTTTCAACCTCAACCCTAACCCTCAATCCCATCTGGCGGACACCCAGGTTTATGCAGATCCTCTACATTGTACATCAGCCGTACTGCGCATTCCTCACTGGGAAGCTGCCAAACCTCACTGCCACTACTCATTCACCTCAAACTCTAAACCCAAACCCTCAATCCCACCTGGTAGGCATCCTGGTATATGCAGATCTTCCATATTGTACATTGTACATCACTCATTACCCTTCATTCTCAACCCCAACCCTCAATCCTACCTGGTGGGCAGCCGGGTATGTGTAGATCCTCCATATTGTACATCACACGTACAACGTGTTCCCCACTGGGCAGCTGCCAGAGCTCAAATGCCAGGTTGGATACGTAGGGCGGCCACAGGGGGTGGTCCATACCCAGGGCTGACAGCAGCGGCATCACTGTACTGCAAGTGTGAATGTTTAACGTTCAGGTTTAGTGACAAGTTGGATACGTAGGGCGGCCACAGGGGGTGGTCCATACCCAGGGCTGACAGCAGCGGCATCACCTTACTGCAAGTGTGAATGTTTAACGTTCAGGTTTAGTGACAAGTTGGATACGTAGGGCGGCCACAGGGGGTGGTCCATACCCAGGGCTGACAGCAGCGGCATCACTTTACTGCAAGTGTGAACGTACCATGAGGTAAAAGTGAGAGGTTGCAGTGTGGTGGGAGGATGGAAGGGAGTGAGAGGTTGAAGCGAGTGGTGGGAGGAGGGAGGGTGGGAGGAGGGTGGGGGGGGGTAAGAGGTTGAAGTGAGTGGTGGGAGGAGGGAGGGGGGTAATAGGTTGAAGCGTATGGTGGGAGGAGGGAGGGGGGGAGTGAGGGTTAAGAGGTTGACGTGAGTGGTGGGAGGAGGGAGGGGGGTAAGAGGTTGAAGCGAATGGTGGGAGGAGGGAGGGGGGGGGGGGGGGGGGAGGGGTAAGAGGTTGACGTGAGTGGTGGGAGGAGGGAGGTGAAGAGTGAGGAAATGCTGAATTTAATTAAGGGATGACGGGGGTGGAGGTGAGCGGTTGGCGTAAGTAATGGGGGTGAGAGGTGGGAGGTAGGAGGTGAGTGGTGGGAGGTGAGATGTATGCGTGAGTGGTGGGAGGTGAGAGGTGGGAGTGAGTGGTGGGAGGTGAGAGGTATGAGTGAGTGGTGGGAGGTGAGAGGTATGCCTGGAAGTGAAGTAAAAGGACAGTATTGTCACCTTCTTCGCATCAGCCCCTACGTGTTCCCCATTAACCAACCCTTCATTTTGAATCAGAACTCAGAGCAATGCACCGATCTGTCACGCCCCAAAGAAAGGTATTTTGACGTCCCTGCCCTCTCTTTCCTATCAGCCCTAGCCTGACCCCTGTTGACCAGCCCTAAATTAAGACCCAGAGCCCTGGGTCCTGCACCCACCTGTCATGCCCCGAGTAAAGGTACATGGAAGGCCCGGCCAACTCCTTCCCAATGGCCCCATAGCCCTGGGTCCTGCACCCACCTGTCATGCCCCGAGTAAAGGTACATGGAAGGCCCGGCAGCCTCCTTCCCATTGGCCCCATAGCCCTGGGTCCTGCACCCACCTGTCATGCCCCGAGTAAAGGTACATGGAAGGCCCGGCCAACTCCTTCCCAATGGCCCCATAGCCCTGGGTCCTGCACCCACATGTCATGCCCCGAGTAAAGGAACATGGAAGGCCCGGCAGCCTCCTTCCCATTGGCCCCATAGCCCTGGGTCCTGCACCCACCTGTCATGCCCTGAGTAAAGGTACATGGAAGGCCCGGCCAACTCCTTCCCAATGGCCCCATAGCCCTGGGTCCTGCACCCACATGTCATGCCCCGAGTAAAGGAACATGGAAGGCCCGGCAGCCTCCTTCCCATTGGCCCCATAGCCCTGGGTCCTGCACCCACCTGTCATGCCCTGAATAAAGGAACATGGAAGGCCCGGCCAACTCCTTCCCAATGGCCCCATAGCCCTGGGTCCTGCACCCACATGTCATGCCCCGAGTAAAGGAACATGGAAGGCCCGACAGCCTCCTTCCCATTGGCCCCATAGCCCTGGGTCCTGCACCCACCTGTCATGCCCTGAATAAAGGAACATGGAGGGCCCGACAGCATCCTTCCCATTGGCCCCATAGCCCTGGGTCCTGCACCCACCTGTCATGCCCTGAATAAAGGAACATGGAGGGCCCGACAGCATCCTTCCCATTGGCCCCATAGCCCTGGGTCCTGCACCCACCTGTCATGCCCTGAATAAAGGAACATGGAAGGCCCGACAGCCTCCTTCCCATCCTTAACGGCGACAGCCACCTCCATGTTCTCAACCAGTGTGTGGAGCAGTACACCCTGCGAGAGTGATGTCGGGGTAAAGGATTTCGGGGTAGGGTAGAGCAGTACACCCTGGGAGAGAGATTTAGGGGGTAATAATTAAGGGTTTAGGGTAGAGCAGTATACCCTGGGAGATATATGTAGGGATTTAGGATCAAGGACGGAGCAGTACACCGCAGTAAGGGGGGTTTAGGGTGTTAGGGTGAGGGGCTATGGGAGGAGCAACACACCGCAGTAAGGGGGTTAAGGGGGCTAGGGTGAAGGGCTTGGGGTGGAGCAGTACATACAGGTAGAAAGGGGGGGGCAGGGGGGCAGGGGGTTGAGGGCTAAGGGCTAAGGGTGCGACAGAACAGCTCAGGGTGCGGCCTAAGTGGAGGGGGGGGGTCAGGGGTTGTGGGTGAAGGGCTTAGAGTGGAGCGGTACACCTTTGAGGTGAGGGGGAAGGGCTTAGTGTGAGGTAGTAAACCCTAGGAGGGGGTGAGGGGTGTTAGGGTTTAGGGCCAAGGGTGAGGCAGTATGCCCTTGAAGGGGATTGAAGGGGGTGTAAGTCGGGGGCTCAAGTTCGGGGTTCAAGTTTGGGGTTCAAGATCGGGGTTCAAGTTCGGGGTTCAAGTTCGGGGTTCAAGTTCAGGGTTCAAGTTTGGGGTTCAAGTTTGGGGTCCTAGTTCGGGGTTCAAGTTCGGGGTTCAAGATCAGGGTTCAAGTTCGGGGTTCAAGTTCGGGGTTCAAGTTCGGGGTTTAAGTTCGGGGTTTAAGTTCGGGGTTCAAGTTCGGGGTTCAAGTTCGGGGTTCAAGTTCGGGGTTCAAGTTCGGGGTTCAAGTTCGGGGTTCAGGGATGAGAAGTGCACACTGTGAGGGTATTTCGGGTTTGTGAATCATTGGGGTTCAGGGCCGCGGTTTTCGTGGGGCTAGGGATAGGAAACTGAGCCCCTTTCGAATGGATGGTGTCTGTGAAATAACGGCCTCCATACCGCCATCATATATGTACATATAAGGGTGGAGCAGTACATCCTGTTAGGGGATTCACAGGTTAGAGATAGAGGGGACAGCTCATCCGGGATAGCCCACCCTAAACCCTAAACCCATAAATTAGAGATAGGGGGGACAGATCATCTGGGATAGCCGACCCTAAACCCTAAACCCATAAATTAGAGATAGGGGGGACAGCTCATTCGGGATAGCCCACCCTAAACCCTAAACCCATAAATTAGAGATAGGGGGGACAGCTCATCCGGGATAGCCCACCCTAAACCCTAAACCCAAAGGTTAGAGATAGGGGGGACAGATCATCTGGGATAGCCGACCCTAAACCCTAAACCCATAAATTAGAGATAGGGGGGACAGCTCATTCGGGATAGCCCACCCTAAACCCTAAACCCATAAATTAGAGATAGGGGGGACAGCTCATCCGGGATAGCCCACCCTAAACCCAAAACCCAAAGGTTAGAGATAGGGGGGACAGCCCACCTGGGAAGCTCTCATTAGCTGTCTCCAGACCGCCATATTCACACCTTGTAAGTAGCAGTATCGAAGTGGGATCCAAAAATCGAAGAAGCGGTACCTAACAACCATACGTGCGGTGCACTCCTACGTCCTGACAAAACGACAGGTTTCTTAATCCTATACCCTAAACCACCGTTTTTTGTGCCAACAGAACAAACTGCAGAATGGCTATGGCCGAATGACGAGGGCTATTGCTCCGAGGCATTCCCTGAGGCTTAAGAGACCCCATCCACCAAGTTGTGTGGACTTTGTGTGGCGACAAAGAACACACCGCACACAAAAACTCACAGGCTGACAGTGCAGGTACATGGACCAGGGTGGCGGTGCAGGTGAATGGACCAGGGTGGTGGTGCAGGTGAATGGACCAGGGTGACGGCGCAGGTGAATGAACCAGGGTGGCGGTGCATTTGAATGGACCAGGGTGGTGGTGCAGGTGAATGGACCAGGGTGGCAGTGCAGGTGAATGGACCAGGGTGGCGGTGCAGGTGCATGGACCAGGGTGGTGGTGCATGTGAATGTACCAGGGTGGTGGTGCAGGTGAATGGACCAGGGTGACGGTACAGGTACATGGACCAGGGTGGTGGTGCATGTGCATGTGCCAGGGTGGCGGTGCAGGTGAATGGACCAGGGTGGTGGTGCAGGTGAATGGACCAGGGTGGTGGTGCAGGTGAATGGACCAGGGTGGCGGTGCAGGTGAATGGACCAGGGTGGGAGTGCAGGTGAATGGACCAGGGTGGCGGTGCATTTGAATGGACCAGGGTGGCGGTGCATTTGAATGGACCAGGGTGGCGGTGCAGGTGAATGGACCAGGGTGGCGGTGCAGGTGAATGGACCAGGGTGGCGGTGCAGGTGAATGGACCAGGGTGGCGGTGCAGGTGAATTAACAAGGGTGGTGGTGCAGGTGAATGGGCCAGGGTGGCGGTGTAGGTACATGGACCAGGGTGGCGGTGCAGGTGAATGGACCAGGGTGGCGGTGCAGGTGAATGGACCAGGGTGGCGGTGCAGGTGAATGGACACGGGTGGTGGTGCAGGTGAATGGACCAGGGTGGCGGTGCATGTGAATGGGCCAGGGTGGCGGTGCAGGTAAATGGACCACACACCTACCATGCTCAGCTTCAAGACCGCGCGTCCATGCTCGTCCCGTATTGACGGGGCCTGTCATCACGAGGAGGGGCATTGGGGGTCAGGGCTTCAGATTTCATCATGAGAAGTCATGAGGGTCCATGAGGAGTCATGAGGGGTATTGGGTTTTTAGATATTTTCATCCTGAAAGTATGAAATCTGCTGGGAGGATGGAAACCAGTTGTACAAACCGGCTATCATCCAGCTGGATGATGGTCACAAGGGACCCATCCTTAAGCAGTTTCATCAGGAAAGTACGGGCACGGGTCGGGAGCATTCGGCTGACGCGCCGCTCCATGCTGTCTGTGAAATCATAATGCAGGTCCACTTGAAACCACCCCATGCCGTCTCGGACATTGCAAATCGATCCCACCTAGTGTCCATTCAAATGCCCATGCCCATGCCCATGTCCATGTCCATGCCCATGCCCATGCCCATGCCCATGTCCATGTCCATGTCCATGTCCATGTCCATGTCCATGTCCATGTCCATGTCCATGTCCATGTCCATGTCCATGTCCATGTCCATGTCCATGTCCATGTCCATGTCCATGTCCATGTCCATGTCCATGTCCATGTCCATGTCCATGTCCATGTCCATGTCCATGTCCATGCTGACTCTCACACTTCACTGTCACCTCCTGCCAACTCGTATGCTGTAAGTAACTGCACTATCCAGCAGAGGCAAATGAGGCCTCTGCACGATTGGTTCAGACGGTAAAGACAGCCCTTGAGAGGCATTTGCATGACGACGAGAAGCATGTTTACACCAGGGATGAGCCCTTCTCCCCTGAAGAAGCGGGCTACTGGTTTCATACCTGGTTTCAAACGTCCGTCGCGGACGAGGTTGGATAACTTCCGTGTGTGGCTGGGTTAAGGCTTAAGGGTTTAGCCTAAAAACACTGAACTCCTCAATACCCGTGCGGTCAGCCCTAGCATCAGCACAGCCTCAACACCCGTGCGGTCAGCCCTAGCATCAGCACAGCCTCAACACCCGTGCGGTCAGCCCTAGCATCAGCACAGCCTCAACACCCGTGCGGTCAGCCCTAGCATCAGCACAGCCTCAACACCCGTGCGGTCAGCCCTAGCATCAGCACAGCCTCAACACCCGTGCGGTCAGCCCTAGCATCAGCACAGCCTCAACACCCGTGCGGTCAGCCCTAGCATCAGCACAGCCTCAACACCCGTGCGGTCAGCCCTAGCATCAGCACAGCCTCAACACCCGTGCGGTCAGCCCTAGCATCAGCACAGCCTCAACACCCGTGCGGTCAGCCCTAGCATCAGCACAGCCTCAACACCCGTGCGGTCAGCCCTAGCATCAGCACAGCCTCAACACCCGTGCGGTCAGCCCTAGCATCAGCACAGCCTCAACACCCGTGCGGTCAGCCCTAGCATCAGCACAGCCTCAACACCCGTGCGGTCAGCCCTAGCATCAGCACAGCCTCAACACCCGTGCGGTCAGCCCTAGCATCAGCACAGCCTCAACACCCGTGCGGTCAGTCCTAGCATCAGCACAGCCTCAACACCCGTGCGGTCAGCCCTAGCATCAGCACAGCCTCAACACCCGTGCGGTCAGCCCTAGCATCAGCACAGCCTCAACACCCGTGCGGTCAGCCCTAGCATCAGCACAGCCTCAACACCCGTGCGGTCAGCCCTAGCATCAGCACAGCCTCAACACCCGTGCGGTCAGCCCTAGCATCAGCACAGCCTCAACACCCGTGCGGTCAGTCCTAGCATCAGCACAGCCTGAACACCCGTGCGGTCAGCCCTAGCATCAGCACAGCCTCAACACCCGTGCGGTCAGTCCTAGCATCAGCACAGCCTCAACAGCCTATGCACCCAGACACCTGCAAACTCCCATGTGGCCAGCCCTAAACCCTAAACCCTCAACAGCCCACGCACCAAGAATGCTGCAAACTCCCGTGTGGCCAGCCTGTTGATGGCGCCCAGCAGTCGGTCGGTCATTCCCTCAGGGAGCGCCTTGCCATGTGCCTGAGGAGCAGGGCAGGTGGGAGTCAGTGGTGGGGGCACTTTTATGAGGGAGAAAAAAAGAAAGCTACGCCCTATTTGGGCGTGGAGGTAAGGAAACAACGCAGCTTGGGGCTGTAGCCACATCCGCACCGTAACCATACCGTTGCCATGTGCCTGAAGAGCAGGGCAGGCAGGAGTTAGTGGCAGGTGTAAAGGAGATTTATGAGGGAAGGGGTGGGCAATGCCCAGGTCATTCCATCAGGGAGCGCCTTGGCAAGTGCCTGAGGAGCAGGGCAAGTGGGAGTTTGTGGTAGGTGGAGATTTATGAGGGAAGGGGTGGGCAGTTCCTAGGGAACGGTTGGTCGTTCCCGCTCCCGGAAATATGAGATGTTTTCTATCTGTTGGGATGTAGGCGAGAAGGCGTGGGGGTGATGGCGGCCAGAAAACAGTCGGCCATTCCAGCAGGCAGTGCCTTGCCATGATACGAGGAAAAGGGCGCGACAGAGGTTAATGCCGATCCTTTTTCCTCACAGTTAATTCAGGATGGAATTCAAGAGGGAAGGGGATGCGATAGCGCCTACGAGGCGGTGCAGCATTCCTGCGTCGCCTTCCCATTGTTTGCGGAAAAGGGCGTAGGGGAGTTCAAGGTCAGCGGGGATTCAGGAGGTAAGGCGGGGTGATAGCGGCCAGCAGGCGGTCCGGAATTCCCTTGAACAGCACCTTGCCATGAGCCTGAGGTGCACATTGGGGTTCACAGTCCATGGGAATTTAGGAGGGAGAGGGTATTTAAAAGCGCTTAATGGAATGTCTCTAAGATCCGGGAAAGGGCCTTGCCATGAGCATGAGGGTGGATGGGTGGGTGACGGGTGTTGATAATGCTCAAAGGACGAAGCGCTTAACCTTCATACTGGCCATAGCATGATTAATGCTGTCCAGGTCCCTGTACCCCATGGACAGCGTTTCTTTTTTCGTGACTCGTGACTTTTCGGGACTCATGTCAGCGACACTCCGGCTTCTTGCCAGGGGGGCCATTTATGGCTAGCCATGCTCCTATGGCCACAAGTCGTAAACTGTAGCCCGAGTTTGGTCCCAATCGTGGACACATAGCCCCAAAACAAACTGCCTAACCATCCCACAAGCTGATTCAGACGTCCCTGTTGCCTTCATACTGTTCATTGCATCATTGATGCCCACAAAGGACCCAGACATTGCAAATAATACCTTGTTCATGTCTGTAAAGGATCAGGTCGCAGCACCCTTTTGGCCCCATGTGCTGATTCAGACGGGTTCCTTAACCCTTAACCCTGTCACCTTGATGCTGGTCATTGCACCGTTGATGCCTATAAGGGATCTGGCTGTAGCACCCTACCAGCCCCATATCTGATTCAGACGGGTCCCTTAACACTAAACCTTCACCCTGACCCTTCACCCTGACCCTTCACCCTAACCCTAACCCTGTTACCTTCATGCTGGTCATTGCATCATTGATGTCTGTCAGGGACCAGGACTTAGCAAAGAAGTCCTCACCCAGCCCCAGCACTCGCATGGCTTCGGAGCGTGCCCAACCAAACTCAGGATCTTGCATTGCAGCCTCTGCGCGCATGCGGGACCGTAAGGGGCGGGTTTAGGGTCAGGGCGTTCAGGGTCAGAGGGGTCAGGGTTAAGGGTTGGGGTTCAAGGTCAGGGTCAAGTGCCAGGGTGGTCAGGGTTCAGGGTCGGAGGGGTGCGGGTTAAGTGTCGGGTTTAAGGTCAAGGTTCAGGGTCAGAGGGGTCAGGGTTAGGGGTCAGGGTGGTCAGGGTTCAGGGCCAGAGGGGTCAGGCTTAAGGGTTGGAAGGGTCGGGGTTCGGGGCCAGGGTTCAGGGTCAGGGTTCAGGGTCGGGGCTCAGGGTCAGGGTTGAGGATCAGGGTAAAGGGTCGGGGGAAGGGTTATAGGGTCCAGTGGAGGTTCCTCCTCCCTCATGCTTATATACTCAGCTTATAGCCAGGAACATAATGCTCCAATGCAACCCATTCTTCATACCTGGTCTGAGACCCCACACCCTAAAACGCATAACCTCAACCCAACCTGCCCTAGATCCTGATCCATGGATCTAGGGTTGGGGTGGGTAACGTGTGCGCTTTGATCCATAAATTACACTCATGCATTCAAAGTGTTTTGCTCGTGTCCTTCAATGCTCCTCAAACATGCCTTGCACAACGCTACTCCCCCACCACACACACACACGCATACGTGCCACCACCACCCTACACCCTGATCCTGGAGGTCCACATCTTTTTGAATCCGCATCTTGCCCAGTTCCTCACTCATGCCTTGCACAACGCTCCTCCCCCAGACACACAAACGCATACGTGCCACCACCACCCTACACCCTGATCCTGGAGGTCCACATCTTTTTGAATCCGCATCTTGCCCAGTTCCTCACTCATGCCTTGCACAACGCTCCTCCCCTAGACACACAAACGCATACGTGCCACCACCACCCTACACCCTGATCCTGGAGGTCCACATCTTTTTGAATCCGCATCTTGCCCAGTTCCTCACTCATGCCTTGCACAACGCTCCTCCCCCAGACACACAAACGCATACGTGCCACCACCACCCTACACCCTGATCCTGGAGGTCCACATCTTTTTGAATCCGCATCTTGCCCAGTTCCTCACTCATGCCTTGCACAACGCTCCTCCCCTAGACACACAAACGCATACGTGCCACCACCACCCTACACCCTGATCCTGGAGGTCCACATCTTTTTGAATCCGCATCTTGCCCAGTTCCTCACTCATGCCTTGCACAACGCTCCTCCCCCAGACACACAAACGCATACGTGCCACCACCACCCTACACCCTGATCCTGGAGGTCCACATCTTTTTGAATCCGCATCTTGCCCAGTTCCTCACTCATGCCTTGCACAACGCTCCTCCCCTAGACACACAAACGCATACGTGCCACCACCACCCTACACCCTGATCCTGGAGGTCCACATCTTTTTGAATCCGCATCTTGCCCAGTTCCTCACTCATGCCTTGCACAACGCTCCTCCCCCAGACACACAAACGCATACGTGCCACCACCACCCTACACCCTGATCCCGGAAGTCCACATCTTTTTGAATCCGCATCTTGCCCAGCTCCTCACTCATGCCTTGCACAACGCTCCTCCCCCAGACACACAAACGCATACGTGCCACCACCACCCTACACCCTGATCCCGGAAGTCCACATCTTTTTGAATCCGCATCTTGCCCAGCTCCTCAATTCTCCCCTAACCATTCCACACACCGGACACCCCACTCCCAGAACCCTGAACTCGACACTTATAAACCCTAGACCCCACACCTTTACTCAGCATCTTGTCCATCTCCTCCACACTCCTTACAATTTTCCACGCAATTAGTTCACCCAAACCCTAAATTCAACAGTTCAAAACCCTTGGCCTGACACCTTCACTCGGCGTCTTGCCCAGCTCCAAGATTACCCTACCCCCCAAAAACTTGAACTCGACAGTTCTAAACCCTGGACCCCACACCTTTACTCAGCGTCTTACCCAGCTTCAAGAGTACCCTTCACCCCGAACCCTGAACTCAACAGTTCTAAACCTTGGACCCCACACCTTCAACCAGCATCTTGCCCAGCTCTTCCACACTCTCTTAACCTTTCCAGGTTCCACAAACCAAGTTAATCCCCTCTAACCCAGAACTCGACAGTTCTAAACCCTGGATCCCACACAATCCCCACACCTTTACTCAGCGTCTTGCCCAGCTCCAAAAAGGTTCCGAGGTGAGGGCAACTGCGTGACTGCATCAGCAGAATCAGGATCAACAAACTCAGAATCAGCAGAATCAGGATCAGCAAACTCTGGATTTGCAGACTCAGAATCAGCAGAATCAGGATCAACAGACTCGGGATCTGCAGACTCAGGATCAGCAAGCACAGGATCAGTGGAATCAAATCAGCCGGCTCAGGATCATTTTGTTTATTACATTCAATCCGCGGCTGATGATCAGCAGACTTGGGATCAGCAAGCACAAGATCAGCAGACTCAAATCAGCCGGCTGAGGATTAGCCAACTCAGGATCAGCCGACTCAGTATCAGCCGACTCAGGATCGGCAAATCATTAGACGATATTTTGTCATCATAACAAACATGATTTTGCCGAGGTCTTTCTGGGTGGGCGCGTGGACGGGTTCAGAGCACGTGGGGAACGGCCCGGTCAGCACCATAGCCAGCAGGTATGGTTTGGGGTTCAGGCTTCAGTGCTACAACTGATGTTTCACTCACATCAGCGAACATTATTTCGTCGAGGTCTGTCGAGGTGGTCACGGGGACGGTTTCGGAGCACGTGGGGAACAGCCCGGTCAGCACTCCAGCCAGCGTCTTGATGGTGCGGTCGTAGTTGGTGGAGCGACACTTGACAGCATCACCCTGCAAGCGGAACATGCCTTTTCAAATTTGAATTCAAAATTTAGAGTTGAGGTTGAGCAAGCAAGCGTCTTGATGGAGCGGCACTTGACAGCGTCACCCTACACAGTACACATGTGTGCACATATTCGAGTTTGAATTTGAATACGAGCCAACGTCTTTGAATCTGATATGATGATGTAAACGCAGGCCAGTCCTGTGCCCTGCCTCATCCACCCTGTACTGCTCATCCACCCCATTCTGTGCTGCCAATCTTCACCTTGAAACCACCTTGTACTACCCACCCCACCCTCAACTGCCTGTCTGACCCAACTTGCACTACCCACCCCACCATGCACTGCTTGTCTGCCCCACATTATACTACATATCTGCCCCACCCTGTACTGTATATCTGCCCCACCCTGTACTGCCTGTCTGCCCCTCCCTGTCCTACCAGTACGCCCCACCTTGTACTGCGTGTCCAGGAAAGCAAGCTCGCCCATGTACCGCTGCCTCAACCGCTGACCCAGCTCCAGAGCCTGCCAGCAAAGTGTGACAAGGGAGTAAGCACGCTGTACAACTTGTGTGAACATCATGTACACAGGGTAAGAGGACAAGTGCGAACGCTGTACCGACCACCGTCCCACCCCAGCACTTTCAATTGCCTCAACACAGGTGTATGTTGACAGTTGGGAAACGCCTGCGCCACACACAACCTGTTCCAACAGCGGCCGGCCACTTAAAGAACCCCCGGCCGGCCTGGACCGGCCAAACAAAATACCCTTTTTGGCAAGAAACGGCTACTTGCCCCCCCAGCCCTTCCCTGGCGGCCGCAGACTGATGCTGGGTCAGTGCCCCAGGTGTATGTTGACATTTGGGAAACACCTGCATCCCACACACCATCTTCCTACAGCTGCCGCACAGTTTAAGGTGTATGGTTCAGGATTTAGGGTTTGGGGTTTCGGTTTTGGTGCTGGGTCTGGGCCCCAGGGCATCACAACTCAAAATCTACACCACCCTGCATGTAGACCAGGCGGTTGCCATCGGTCAACAGCAGCAGCAGCAGCAGCAGCAGCAGCAGCAACAGCAGGAGCAGCACAAGCAGGAGTAGCAGTAACAGTAGCAACAGCAGCAACAGCAGCAATAACAGCAGTAGCAACATCAGCAGCGGCAGTAGCAACAGTAGCCACAGTAGCAGCAGTAACAGCAATAGCAACAGTAGCACCAGCAGCAACATTAGTAGCAACAACAGCAGCAGTAGCAGCAGACGCAGTAGCAACAGTAGCAGCAGTAGCAGCAGCTGCAACAGTAGCAACAGCAGCAGTAGCAGCAGAAGCAGTAGCAATAGTAGCAACAGTAACAGCAGCAATAACAGCAGTAGCAACAGCAGCAGCGGCAGTAGCAACAGTAGCAACAGTGTCAACAGCAGCAGCAACAGCAGGAGCAGGAGCAGCAGGAGCAGTAGCTATATCAGGAGCAACAGTAACAGCAACAATAAGAGCAGCAGCAGCAACAGCAGTAGCAGCAGCAATAGCAGCAGCAGTAACAGCAGTAGCAGCAGTAGCAACAGCAGCAGTAGCAGCAGCAGTAGCAACAGTAGCAGCAACAGCAGTAGCAGTAGCAACAGCTGCAGTAGCAGTAGTTGCAGCATGAGCAACAGTTACAGCAGAAATAAAGCAGCAGCAGCAACAGCAACAACAGTGACAGCAGTAGGAACAGCAACAGCAGCCACATAACACCTGGTGACAGATGCATATGCTGTCAAACCCACTCTCAAACCATGTTCACACGATATCCACACTTTGAACACCCTGCTCACACCCAGCCCCACACCTGTTGGTGACATAGGTTGGTCAGCTCCCCTGCGACTACGCCTGATGTTCACACTATATTTACACAATTTTGCCACCCAGCCCCACACCTGCTGATCCACCCAGCCCCCACCTGCTGATGACCTAGGTTGGTCAGCTCCCCTGCAAAGCAACCTCCTGTTCACACTATTCACACCCAGCCCCCCACCTGCTGATGACCTAGGTTGGTCAGCTCCTCTGCAAAACAGCATAATGTTCACACTGTTCACACCCAGCCATCCACCTGCTGATGACCTAGGTTGGTCAGCTCCCCTGCAAAGTAACCTCACGTGCACACTATTCACACCCAGCCCCATACCTGTTGATGACCTAGGTTGGTCAGCTCACATGCAAAGCAGCCTCATGTTCACACTATTCACACCCAGCCCCATACCTGTTGATGACCTAGGTTGGTCAGCTCCCCTGCAAAGCAGCCTCATGTTCACACCATTCACACCCAACCCCCACCTGCTGATGACCTAGGTTGGTCAGCTCCCCTGCAAAGCAACCTCATGTTCACACTATTCACACCCAGCCCCACACCTGTTGGTGGCCTAGGTTGGTCAGCTCCCCTGCGAAGCAGCCTCCAGACATCTTCCGAGCCATCTGGACAGTGTGTGCAGAGTATCACGTTTGACGGGACAACTGATGGCATTAGGCAGGCAAATTTCGGTTGCAGCGGTTGAGAGTACAACCAATGGCATTAGACGGGCAATTTAATTCATTTGGCGAGCCCCTCCCCACCACCCCACACACACACAATACTTGTGTCTGCAATACCATTAGGAGCTGCTTAAGGATGAATAATATGGCCTGAAGTCGAGCTCTCCCTTCCTTCCCCCACCCTCCCCATAACAACAAAACCCTTTACCCTGAACCGTAAGTAAAGCCCTATACAAACCTGAACCCTTCATCGTTCCATGCGTGTGAGCTATCACCTGTCCGAGGTCTTGACTGGAAACTGGATTGAGCGCCTCCCCTCGGCCCCCCCCATCCGCAGCATCGCTGTCCCTCTGCCCCCTGTCCCCTCCGCCTCTCCCATTTCCCCTATGCCTTTTTCATAATTGCATGTTCTGTTTCCACCCTGCTACTTACCTGCTTAGGTTTGTACAGGACAAAGGATTGAGCTCCTTCCATCGAACCTCCCCATCAGCAACATCGCTGCACCTCCCGCCGCACCCCATCTCCCCTACCTCCCCTTTCACAATTGCGTGTTATGTTTCCACTATGTTGCTTACCTGCTTAATTTTGTGACAGGACAAGGGATTGAGCTCCCTCCCTCGACCCCACCCCCAACCACGAAACATCGCTCTCCTTCCCCTTTCCCAGCTTCAGCACGTCCTTCACCTCCCTCTTCACAATTGCACGTAATCTGTCTGCCTAGCCTGCCCCCCACCTCCCTCTTTACAATTGCACGTAATCTGTCTGCCTAGCCTGCCCCCCACCTCCCTCTTTACAATTGCACGTAATCTGTCTGCCTAGCATGCCCCCCACCTCCCTCTTCACAATTGCACGTAATCTGTCTGCCTAGCCTGCCCCCCACCTCCCTCTTCACAATTGCACGTAATCTGTCTGCCTAGCCTGCCCCCCACCTCCCTCTTCACAATTGCACGTAATCTGTCTGCCTTGCCTGCCTTCCACCTCCCTCTATACAATTGCACATAATCTGTCTGCCTTGCCTTCCCCCCACCTCCCTCTTTACAATTGCACGTAATCTGTCTGCCTTGCCTGCCCCCCACCTCCCTCTTCACAATTGCACGTAATCTGTCTGCCTAGCATGCCCCCCACCTCCCTCTTCACAATTGCACGTAATCTGTCTGCCTAGCCTGCCCACCACCTCCCTCTTCACAATTGCACGTAATCTGTCTGCCTTGCCTGTCCCCCACCTCCCTCTTCACAATTGCACATAATCTGTCTGCCTTGCCTGCCCCCCACCTCCCTCTTTACAATTGCATGTAATCTGTCTGCCTTGCCTGCCCCCCACCTCCCTCTTTACAATTGCGCGTAATCTGTCTGCCTTGCCTGCCCCCCACCTCCCTCTTTACACTTGCACGTAATCTGTCTGCCTTGCCTGTCCCCCACCTCCCTCTTTACAATTGCACGTAATCTGTCTGCCTTGCCTGCCCCCCACCTCCCTCTTTACAATTGCACATAATCTGTCTGCCTAGCCTGCCTGCTTAAGTTTGTGACTGGATACTGGTTTGAACTCCTCCCTTGACCCCCCCCCCACCCCCCCACCCCATGCGCAGCCTCGCTGTCCTTCCACTCCCTTCACCATTTCCGCCACCTCCCTCTGAAGCATTGCACATCACCCGTCTGCCTAGCTGCTTAACTGCTTTGGGTGTGACTGGACAGCGGGTTGAGCTCCTCCCCTCGCACCCCACCAATCCACACCATCTCTTCCCCCTCCCCCTCCCCCCTCTTCAACATTCCCCGCCTCCATCAATTCACATCATATCAGCATCATCTGCTTGCCTTGCTGCCTCACCTGCTTCAGGGTGTGACGGGACTGTGGGTTGAGCTCCTCCCATCGTCCACCCCCCCATCCGCAGCATCACTTCACCCCCCCTCCCCCCTCTTCAACATTTCCCCCACCATCCCCTTATAATACAATGCATGCCATTCTCCTGCCTCACCTGCTTCAGATTGTGACTGGACAGCCGGTTGAGCTCCTCCCCTCGCCCCCCCCCCATCCGCAGCATCACTTCCCCCCCTTCTCCCCTCTTCAACATTACCCCCTCCATCATTGCACATCAGCTCAACATAATCTGCCGGCCTAGCTGCTCACATGCTTCAGATTGTGACTGGACAGCCGGTCGAGCTCCTTCTCTCGCCCCCCCCCCCATCCGCAGCATGACTTCCCCCCCTTATCTCCTCTTCAGCATTACCCCCTCCATCATTGCACATCAGCTCAATATAATCTGCCGGCCTAGCTCCTCACATGCTTCAGATTGTGACTGGACAGCCAGTTGAGCTCCTCCCCTCGCCCCCCCCCCCCCTCCGCAGCATCACTTCCCCCCCCTTCTCGCCTCTTCAACATAACCCCCTCCATCATTGCACATCAGCTCAACATAATCTGCCGGCCTAGCTGCTCACATGCTTCAGATTGTGACTGGACAGCCGGTTGAGCTCCTTCTCTCGCCCCCCCCCCCCATCCGCAGCATGACTTCCCCCCCTTATCTCCTCTTCAGCATTACCCCCTCCATCATTGCACATCAGCTCAACATAATCTGCCGGCCTAGCTGTTCACATGACTCAGATTGTGACTGGACAGCCGGTTGAGCTCCTTCTCTCGCCCCCCCCCCCCCATCCGCAGCATGACTTCCCCCCCTTATCGCCTCTTCAACATAACCCCCTCCATCATTGCACATCAGCTCAACATAATCTGCCGGCCTAGCTGCTCACATGCTTCAGATTGTGACTGGACAGCCAGTTGAGCTCCTCCCCTCGCCCCCCCCCCCCCATCTGCAGCATGACTTCCCCCCCCTTCTCGCCTCTTCAACATAACCCCCTCCATTATTGCACATCAGCTCAACATAATCTGCCGGCCTAGCTGCTCACATGCTTCAGATTGTGACTGGACAGCCGGTTGAGGTCCTCCCCATCTGCAGCATGACTTCCCCCCCTTCTCCCTCTTCAACATTACCCCCCCCCATCATTGCACATCAGCTCAACATAATCTGCCGGCCTAGCTGCTCACCTGCTTCAGGTTGTGGCTGGACTGTGGGTTGAGATCCCCCTTTGAGGAGGCCACCTTCAGGGGCACGCGCTGCAGGACACAATACAATTTGAAAATTAACACCTGGTGGACAGCCCCGGGTGGAGACCTCCAAGAGTACACGCTTCAGGCGACCCAGGACATTCGAAATTCCAAACACTTATAATTTAACAGCTTTGTCGGCAAGCAAGTACATGTACCGCCCACCGGTATTTGAATGGCCTTCCCTCAAGTATCGGTATTTGAATTTACATGGAATTTAGAAGATGCAGCCCTCTGTGTAAAATGATTGACCGAACCTCTCAGTTCCTGACAGCGGAAAATGGTGTCAACCATGGAGACATACCGTAGTCGGAGTTTTCCTTCGCGCACCCCCAATATGTTGAGTATCTTTGTATTCTTAGTATATAGTATTTTTACGATGCTTTATAATCTTTACCTGTTAGCAGGACACTTAGTCCATTTATGGCATTAATGATAGTTGTTTTATGGCATTAATGTTTGTAATATACCAATAGTATGTACCATCATGGCATCACCCAGTGGAATCTCTCTTTGGTTGACCCCTGCACACATGCCCCACACAAAATCGTTAACCCAGCTATTTGTCTCATTAGTTTGTCTAAAAAAACACTGACCCATTGTGCTATTTGCTTATAAGGTTATAATAGAATAAGGAATCCCTACCTGGTGGACCCCCGCACTCAAGACCCACTCAGGATCATTAGCCCAGCAATTTGCCCAATTACTTTACATCAAAGAAACACCGCCCCCATTGTGCTGTTTGCTTATAATAAAATCAGAAATCCCCACCTGATGGACCCCTGCACACATGCCCCACTCAGGATCGTTGGCCCAGAAATGTGCCCAATTAGTTTGCATCAAAGAAACACAGCCCCCATTGTACTATTTGCTTACAATAAAATCAGAAATCACCACCTGATGGACCCCTGCACACATGCCCCACTCAGGATCCTTGGCCCAGCAATTTGCCCACTTATATTGCCTCAAAAGACACCGTCCCATTGTGCTTTTTGCTTATAATAAAATAAGAAATTCCCACCTGATGGACCCCTGCACACATGTCCCACTCAGGATCGTTGGCCCAGAAAGCCTTGTGGGCCGACAGGGGTGTGCGCGCACCATGCCTGCAGCAGGGAAGTGACGAGCATGAGCGGAAAGTGATGAGGGCAAGATCAGGAAGGTGACAGAATACGAGGGGATGATAGGGGCGTGTGCGCACCATGCCTGTAGCAGGTAAGAAGCAGGCAAGAGAGGGAAGTGATGAGTGCAAGAGTGGGAAGGTGAGAGGATAAGAGGGGTAGTAGAAGCGGGGCATGGGCGGCAAAGTGATGAGGGCAAGAGCAGGAGGGTGCCAGGATAAGAGGGAATGATAGGGCCGTGCGCGCACCATGCCGGTTGCAGTGAAGAAGCAGGCATGAGCGGGAAGTGAGGAGGGCAAGAGTGGGAAGTAAAGAGGGCAAGGGCGGGAAGGTTAGGACAGGAGCGGGGCAGGTAGGAGCATGTGAGGGCCATGCTTACAGTGGTGGAGTGACAGGCATGAGCGGGAAGTGAGGAAACAAGAGTTGGAAGATAACTTGCAAGAGGGAATGATAGGGGCGTGTTTGCACCTTGGCCGTAGTGGAGTTGGGATCAGTGCTGTGCTGATTATGGTCCTTACGGTGGCTGAATTACGTAGCTGAATTTCAAGGCAAATTCAGCTACTTTTAATAGCAAGGGACTGTAATTACTTACACGATTTTTTAATTACATCACAGTCGCACAGCACTGGTTGGAATGCAGCTCAGCTTGCATGCATCAGGTTTACCGTCCTTGTCAATATTCATATTTTTTGTCCAGGCAAGCATTTATCAACCGAGCCAGATCGAATGGAATCAAAAACAAACTGAACCAAATCAGACAAGATTTATCCAAATCATGTGCATGAGCACCTAACCAATGCTGAGCAACGGCGACGCAATTCAGGAATTGTGGTCGTAATGACCGTCCCCTTCGGTACTGGTAAATATAGCTGAATTTGCAATGAAAGTACGGTAACTGCAACTCAGCTACCGAAGAGGTCGTACTTGGCACAACACTGACGTGCATTTCCATATGCATGGCGACCTTACCCATGCCTCCTCGGTATTTTGCATGGCAACCCAGAGTGATCTCGATTTTGCATGGCCACTTTGCATGGCAACCTGGGTTTTACATGGCTATTTGTATATTGACCCAGAATTTTATAGACATCGGTAACGATGCGAGAAGGGACAGCGTTGTTGAAACTAGCTCCTTAGATCAGTAGTGTGGGGAATGTGTTGAAATTTTGTTCGGCCATGACTGTTCGTCACGGAGCTCCCCGGCCCCATACCGACCCAGCACGCCCACGTCGCATCGCTTGCCTGAACACGACCTGCACCAGCTTAAGCTTGGCCTTGCTTTCATCCAGGACGTGCAGGCCCGCATCTGTTTTCGGAGGCGGCATCAGCGTGCGCCACTCATCAGCCTCGGCATCGGGATCGACCGGCTTCTTGGCTGCAGCTGCCGCTGTTGCTCCTGCTGTTGAAGAAGAAGTTGATGATGATGCTGACAAGTGCGCTGCGGATGCCGGTGTCACAGGTGGTGTGGGTTCCGAAGATGCCGCCCAGGCAGGCAGCGACCATGACGTTTGAACCGCGACGCAGCCTAGGGCCGCGGACGGAGCCCAGATCTGAGCACGAAGAAGCCAGTGCATGGGTAGGACGACAGGAAGATGAGCGCTCTGGGGGGGGACAAGAGACGCTAAAAGCCTGGCGTTTGAAGAAGTACGACAATGCTACTGCTACCGCTGGTTACCGCAGGACGATGGGGCGGCGTCGATGCCGGCAGGTTTAGGTCGTTTTACGATCCTAAGTGGGTGAAATAGCGCGGACGGGACATGTGGGTCTCTCTGTTTGTTCGGGGAGCGGGAGAAGGGAGGAGGCTGGGTAGTCGGAGGCGAGGGAAGTTTCGTTGGCATCACGCGTAGATGCGGTAGGGCCGATAGGGTTACTGCCCCCGGTTACTGCCATCGTGCGGTACGTGCCACCGTGGTAGGTGCTACTGCCTAGTCAGTTGCTATCTGGTGGCCAGTCGCGTTTGATGCTTGGTGATTTATTCATGTCGTGACATGATTTGCTACGCCTTAGCTGGGGCAAGCCACAGTTTCGCATGATTCAATTTGCTAGACATGCAAACAGGCGAACTGCGCCGGATGCATGCCGCGCGGGCTGCGAGCGGCTTGTATTTTTCCTGGCACCGCCCCCATGGCCTCATCACAAATCTCGCTGGACAATGAACAACATGACAAGCCATGGGTTTGAATATTTCAGCCTGTCATGTTTGCATATGTCGGGCTTTGTTGCCTGGCGACTGCACAATTCCATCTAGGAACGGAAGCCATGGGGTGAAGCCAAAGGGCAATGCCTGCGGTTTGTAATTTGTAATCGGCACCCAACGGTTACAAAGGTGTCGGACTTTTTGTATTGGGAGATGTTTCGAAGATTGTGTGCCTGCAATAAACAATTGTTTGCATGGTGGCCCTTACGTTTGTTTGGGATTAATTAAATCTCCACTTAGCTCTGTCATTGTTTTGCCTAATTTTGTCTGCAAATGATAGCCAACTGGATAAGCCACTAGCCACACACAACATTAAATGCATGATATTTTACGTTAGGAAATGCATCGCCTATTCGCCTGGCGATAATAGCATTATCCGCTGGAAAAGTACATGCATCGCCCGTCATGGTCCATCTCTTGAGACTTGCCACAAAAAAAGTCCTGTCAGACCAGGGCAGAGAGCAATCACTTCCCCATCTCGAGACTCATTCACTCACATCCACTGGAAATATAATGTTACACCTCTGGGCCATCCGCTGGATTGAAATTGGCAATTAGCTAATTTGGTTTTGTGCATCCCAGTCCAAGTTCTCCTTCATGGCGAAACAATGCGGCACGGCACAACAAATTAAAGGAAAGGAAGGGCGCTAGCTGTTGAGGCGTGGATACAGGCAGTGTGCAAAGTGTGCTCACAGAATAACTAACATGTCACAGCTCAAGACGGGTTAAACGGCACAGCCAGGTGTTGTCGGATAAGTCGGATTGCACTTTTAAGGTTTCAGGATATAGCACGATACCGAAAGTACAACACGCAACAATACATCATAGGCTGAGCCCGATTGTGCCACCATGTAGGAGATTCTCCCTCCACGTTCTGACAGACGGCGCTAAATCTCGGTTAGGTAGCAAAAACGTATCCATCAAGGCATCATCATCTGATTGAGGGGTTCTTGCATCTCCTCTAGCATTTCCCGTTCCTGGCATTTCCTCTAGCATTTCCCGTTCCTGGCATCTCCTCTAGCATTTCCTCTAGCATTTCCCGTTCCTGGCATCTCCTCTAGCATTTCCTCTATCATTTCCCGTTCCTGGCATCTCCTCTAGCATCTCCTCTAGCATCTCCTCTAGCATTTCCTCTAGCATTTCCCGTTCCTGGCATCTCCTCTAGCATTTCCTCTAGCATTTCCCGTTCCTGGCATTTCCTCTAGCATCTCCCGTTCCTGGCATCTCCTCTAGCATTTCCTCTAGCATTTCCCGTTCCTGGCATTTCCTCTAGCATTTCCCGTTCCTGGCATCTCCTCTAGCATTTCCTCTAGCATTTCCCGTTCCTGGCATCTCCTCTAGCATCTCCCGTTCCTGGCATTTCCTCTAGCATCTCCCGTTCCTGGCATCTCCTCTAGCATTTCCTCTAGCATTTCCCGTTCCTGGCATTTCCTCTAGCATTTCCCGTTCCTGGCATCTCCTCTAGCATTTCCTCTAGCATTTCCCGTTCCTGGCATCTCCTCTAGCATCTCCCGTTCCTGGCATCTCCTCTAGCATCTCCCGCTCCTGGCATCTCCTCTAGCATCTCCCGTTCCTGGCATTTCCTCTAGCATCTCCCGTTCCTGGCATCTCCTCTAGCATTTCCTCTAGCATTTCCCGTTCCTGGCATCTCCTCTAGCATTTCCCGTTCCTGGCATCTCCTCTAGCATTTCCTCTAGCATTTCCCGTTCCTGGCATCTCCTCTAGCATCTCCCGTTCCTGGCATCTCCTCTAGCATCTCCCGCTCCTGGCATCTCCTCTAGCATCTCCCGTTCCTGGCATCTCCTCTAGCAACTCCCGTTCCTGGCATCTCCTCTAGCATTTCCTCTAGCATTTCCCGTTCCTGGCATCTCCTCTAGCATCTCCCGTTCCTGGCATCTCCTCTAGCAACTCCCGTTCCTGGCATCTCCTCTAGCATCTCCCGTTCCTGGCATCTCCTCTAGCAACTCCCGTTCCTGGCATCTCCTCTAGCATTTCCTCTAGCATTTCCCGTTCCTGGCATCTCCTCTAGCATCTCCCGTTCCTGGCATCTCCTCTAGCAACTCCCGTTCCTGGCATCTCCTCTAGCATCTCCCGTTCTTGGCATCTCCTCTAGCAACTCCCGTTCCTGGCATCTCCTCTAGCATCATCTCCCGTTCTTGGCATCTCCTCTAGCATCTCCCGTTCCTGGCATCTCCTCTAGCATCTCCCGTTCCTGGCATCTCCTCTAGCAACTCCCGTTCCAGGCATCTCCTCTAGCATTTCCTCTAGCATTTCCCGTTCCTGGCATCTCCTCTAGCATTTCCTCTAGCATTTCCCGTTCCTGGCATTTCCTCTAGCATTTCCTCTAGCATTTCCCGTTCCTGGCATCTCCTCTAGCATTTCCTCTAGCATCTCCTCTAGCATTTCCCGTTCCTGGCATTTCCTCTAGCATTTCCCGTTCCTGGCATGTCCTCTAGCATTTCCCGTTCCTGGCATCTCCTCTAGCAACTCCCGTTCCTGGCATCTCCTCTAGCATTTCCTCTAGCATTTCCCGTTCCTGGCATCTCCTCTAGCATCTCCCGTTCCTGGCATCTCCTCTAGCAACTCCCGTTCCTGGCATCTCCTCTAGCATCTCCCGTTCCTGGCATCTCCTCTAGCAACTCCCGTTCCTGGCATCTCCTCTAGCATCATCTCCCGTTCTTGGCATCTCCTCTAGCATCTCCCGTTCCTGGCATCTCCTCTAGCATCTCCCGTTCCTGGCATCTCCTCTAGCAACTCCCGTTCCAGGCATCTCCTCTAGCATTTCCTCTAGCATTTCCCGTTCCTGGCATCTCCTCTAGCATTTCCTCTAGCATTTCCCGTTCCTGGCATCTCCTCTAGCATCTCCTCTAGCATCTCCTCTAGCATTTCCTCTAGCATTTCCCGTTCCTGGCATTTCCTCTAGCATTTCCTCTAGCATTTCCCGTTCCTAGCATTTCCTCTAGCATTTCCCGTTCCTGGCATCTCCTCTAGCAACTCCCGTTCCTTGCATCTCCTCTAGCATCTCCCGTTCCTGGCATCTCCTCTAGCAACTCCCGTTCCTGGCATCTCCTCTAGCATTTCCTCTAGCATTTCCCGTTCCTGGCATCTCCTCTAGCATCTCCCGTTCCTGGCATCTCCTCTAGCAACTCCCGTTCCTGGCATCTCCTCTAGCATTTCCCGTTCCTGGCATCTCCTCTAGCAACTCCCGTTCCTGGCATCTCCTCTAGCATCTCCCGTTCCTGGCATCTCCTCTAGCAACTCCCGTTCTTGGCATCTCCTCTAGCATTTCCTCTAGCATTTCCCGTTCCTGGCATCTCCTCTAGCATTTCCCGTTCCTGGCATCTCCTCTAGCATCTCCCGTTCCTGGCATCTCCTCTAGCAACTCCCGTTCCTGGCATTTCCTCTAGCATCTCCCGTTCCTGGCATCTCCTCTAGCAACTCCCGTTCCTGGCATCTCCTCTAGCATTTCCTCTAGCATTTCCCGTTCCTGGCATCTCCTCTAGCATCTCCCGTTCCTGGCATCTCCTCTAGCAACTCCCGTTCCTGGCATCTCCTCTAGCATCTCCCGTTCCTGGCATCTCCTCTAGCAACTCCCGTTCCTGGCATCTCCTCTAGCATTTCCTCTAGCATCTCCCGTTCCTGGCATCTCCTCTAGCATCTCCCGTTCCTGGCATCTCCTCTAGCAACTCCCGTTCCAGGCATCTCCTCTAGCATCTCCCGCTCCTGGCATCTCCTCTAGCAACTCCCGTTCCTGGCATCTCCTCTAGCATCTCCTGTTCTTGGCATCTCCTCTAGCAACTCCCGTTCCTGGCATCTCCTCTAGCGTCGCCCATTCCTGGCATCTCCTCTAGCATCTCCCGTTCCCCTCTAGCTCCTGGCTGCTTAGCGCTCCGCAAATACTGCCAGTCGATCAGACTAGGGTAGGGAGCGAACATTTCTCCAGAATGGCATCATCCGTTTGACCATGGCAGTACAATCCGGCTGAACTTGTGCCGTATAGTACCGTATCGTGGCATATTGGTAGTACAATACTACAATCCGGCTGAACCTGCCGGATCGTGCCAAATCGAGCCATATCGTGCCGTATCGTGCTACCATGCGTTTGACTTTTACTTGCATCGCCTATCCCAGTCCAGCTTTTTCTTTGCGCTCCAGAAGTCCCCCATGGTCACCCCGGAGCTCGGTGAGACCTTGACAAAGACAGCACCCACCTGACAACACACGGGAAGAAGATAAGAGGCAGTAAGTAAGCAACAAAAAGGCGGGAAAGAGATAAGAGGCAGTAAGTAAGCAACAAGGAGGCGGGAAGGAGATAAGAGGCAGTAAGTAAGCAACAAGGAGGCGGGAAGGAGATAAGAGGCAGTAAGGGAGCAACAAGGAGGCGGGAAGGAGATAAGAGGCAGTAAGTGAGCAACAAAAAGGCGGGAAGGAGATAAGAGGCAGTAAGTAAGCAACAAGGAGGCGGGAAGGAGATAAGAGGCAGTAAGTAAGCAACAAGGAGGCGGGAAGGAGATAAGAGGCAGTAAGTAAGCAACAAGGAGGGGGGAAGGAGATAAGAGGCAGTAAGTAAGCAACAAGGAGGCGGGAAGGAAATTAGAGGCAGTAAGTAAGCAACAAGGAGGCAGGAAGGAGATAAGAGGCAGTAAGTAAGCAACAAGGAGGCGGGAAGGGGATTAGAGGCAGTAAGTAAGCAGCAAGGAGGCGGGAAGGAGATAACAGGCAGTAAGTAAGCAACAAGGAGGCGGGAAGGAGATAAGAGGCAGTACAGTAAGTAAGCAACAAGGAGGCGGGAAGGAGATAAGAGGCAGTAAGTAAGCAACAAGGAGGCGGGAAGGAGATAAGAGGCAGTAAGTAAGCAACAAGGAGGCGGGAAGGAGATATGAGGCAGTAAGTAAGCAACAAGGAGGCGGGAAGGAGATAAGAGGCAGTAAGTAAGCAATATGGAGGCGGGAAGGAGATAAGAGGCAGTAAGTAAGCAACAAGGAGGCGGGAAGGAGATAAGAGGCAGTAAGTAAGCAACAAGGAGGCGGGAAGGAGATAAGAGGCAGTAAGTAAGCAACAAGGAGGCGGGAAGGAGATATGAGGCAGTAAGTAAGCAACAAGGAGGCGGGAAGGAGATAAGAGGCAGTAAGTAAGCAATATGGAGGCGGGAAGGAGATACGAGGCAGTAAGTAAGCAACAAGGAGGCGGGAAGGAGATAAGAGGCAGTAAGTAAGCAACAAGGAGGCGGGAAGGAGATAAGAGGTAGTAAGTAAGCAACAAGGAGGCGGGAAGGAGATAAGAGGCAGTAAGTAAGCAACAAGGAGGCGGGAAGGAGATATGAGGCAGTAAGTAAGCAACAAGGAGGCGGGAAGGAGATATGAGGCAGTAAGTAAGCAACAAGGAGGCGGGAAGGAGATAAGAGGCAGTAAGTACTAGTAAGCAACAAGGAGGCGGGAAGGAGATATGAGGCAGTAAGTAAGCAACAAGGAGGCGGGAAGGAGATATGAGGCAGTAAGTAAGCAACAAGGAGGCGGGAAGGAGATAAGAGGCAGTAAGTAAGCAACAAGGAGGCGGGAAGGAGATATGAGGCAGTAAGTAAGCAACAAGGAGGCGGGAAGGAGATATGAGGCAGTAAGTAAGCAACAAGGAGGCGGGAAGGAGATTAGAAGCAGTAAGTAAGCAACAAGGAGGCGGGAAGGAGATAAGAGGCAGTATGTAAGCAACAAGGAGGCGGGAAGGAGATAAGAGGCAGTAAGTAAGCAATATGGAGGCGGGAAGGAGATAAGAGGCAGTAAGTAAGCAACAAGGAGGCGAGAAGGAGATAAGAGGCAGTAAGTAAGCAACAAGGAGGCAGGAAGGAGATATGAGGCAGTAAGTAAGCAACAAGGAGGCGGAAAGGAGATATGAGGCAGTAAGTAAGCAACAAGGGGGCGGGAAGGAGATATGAGGCAGTAAGTAAGCAACAAGGAGGCGGGAAGGAGATATGAGGCAGTAAGTAAGCAACAAGGAGGCGGGAAGGAGATAAGAGGCAGTAAGTACTAGTAAGCAACAAGGAGGCGGGAAGGAGATATGAGGCAGTAAGTAAGCAACAAGGAGGCGGGAAGGAGATATGAGGCAGTAAGTAAGCAACAAGGAGGCGGGAAGGAGATAAGAGGCAGTAAGTAAGCAACAAGGAGGCGGGAAGGAGATATGAGGCAGTAAGTAAGCAACAAGGAGGCGGGAAGGAGATATGAGGCAGTAAGTAAGCAACAAGGAGGCGGGAAGGAGATTAGAAGCAGTAAGTAAGCAACAAGGAGGCGGGAAGGAGATAAGAGGCAGTATGTAAGCAACAAGGAGGCGGGAAGGAGATAAGAGGCAGTAAGTAAGCAATATGGAGGCGGGAAGGAGATAAGAGGCAGTAAGTAAGCAACAAGGAGGCGAGAAGGAGATAAGAGGCAGTAAGTAAGCAACAAGGAGGCAGGAAGGAGATATGAGGCAGTAAGTAAGCAACAAGGAGGCGGAAAGGAGATATGAGGCAGTAAGTAAGCAACAAGGGGGCGGGAAGGAGATATGAGGCAGTAAGTAAGCAACAAGGAGGCGGGAATGAGATAAGAGGCAGTAAGTAAGCAACAAGGAGGCAGGAAGGAGATAAGAGGCAGTACAGTAAGCAAGTAAGCAACAAGGAGGCGGGAAGGAGATAAGAGGTAGTAAGTAAGCAACAAGGAGGCGGGAAAGAGATAAGAGGCAGTAAGTAAGCAACAAGGAGGCGGGAAGGAGATAAGAGGCAGTAAGTAAGCAACAAGGAGGCGGGAAGGAGATTAGAGGCAGTAAGTAAGCAACAAGGAGGCGGGAAGGAGATAAGAGGCAGTAAGTAAGCAACAAGGAGGCGGGAAGGAGATAAGAGGCAGTAAGTACGCAACATGGAGGCGGGAAGGAGATTAGAAGCAGTAAGTAAGCAACAAGGAGGCGGGAAGGAGATAAGAGGCAGTAAGTAAGCAACAGGGAGGCGGGAAGGAGATAAGAGGCAGTAAGTAAGCAACAAGGAGGCGGGAAGGAGATAAGAGGCAGTAAGTAAGCAACAAGGAGGCGGGAAGGAGATAAGAGGTAGTAAGTAAGCAACAAGGAGGCGGGAAGGAGATAAGAGGTAGTAAGTAAGCAACAAGGAGGCGGGAAGGAGATAAGAGGCAGTAAGTAAGCAACAAGGAGGCGGGAAGGAGATAAGAGGTAGTAAGTAAGCAACAAGGAGGCGGGAAGGAGATAAGAGGCAGTAAGTAAGCAACAAGGAGGCGGGAAGGAGATAAGATGTAGTAAGTTAGCAACAAGGAGGCGGGAAGGAGATAAGAGGCAGTAAGTAAGCAACAAGGAGGCGGGAAGGAGATAAGAGGCAGTAAGTAAGCAACAAGGAGGCGGGAAGGAGATAAGAGGCAGTAAGTACGCAACAAGGAGGCGGGAAGGAGATTAGAAGCAGTAAGTAAGCAATATGGAGGCGGGAAGGAGATAAGAGGCAGTAAGTAAGCAACAGGGAGGCGGGAAGGAGATAAGAGGCAGTAAGTAAGCAACAAGGAGGCGGGAAGGAGATAAGAGGCAGTAAGTAAGCAACAAGGAGGCGGGAAGGAGATAAGAGGCAGTACAGTAAGCAAGTAAGCAACAAGGAGGCGGGAAGGAGATAAGAGGTAGTAAGTAAGCAACAAGGAGGCGGGAAAGAGATAAGAGGCAGTAAGTAAGCAACAAGGAGGCGGGAAGGAGATAAGAGGCAGTAAGTAAGCAACAAGGAGGCGGGAAGGAGATTAGAGGCAGTAAGTAAGCAACAAGGAGGCGGGAAGGAGATAAGAGGCAGTAAGTAAGCAACAAGGAGGCGGGAAGGAGATAAGAGGCAGTAAGTACGCAACATGGAGGCGGGAAGGAGATTAGAAGCAGTAAGTAAGCAACAAGGAGGCGGGAAGGAGATAAGAGGCAGTAAGTAAGCAACAGGGAGGCGGGAAGGAGATAAGAGGCAGTAAGTAAGCAACAAGGAGGCGGGAAGGAGATAAGAGGCAGTAAGTAAGCAACAAGGAGGCGGGAAGGAGATAAGAGGTAGTAAGTAAGCAACAAGGAGGCGGGAAGGAGATAAGAGGTAGTAAGTAAGCAACAAGGAGGCGGGAAGGAGATAAGAGGCAGTAAGTAAGCAACAAGGAGGCGGGAAGGAGATAAGAGGTAGTAAGTAAGCAACAAGGAGGCGGGAAGGAGATAAGAGGCAGTAAGTAAGCAACAAGGAGGCGGGAAGGAGATAAGATGTAGTAAGTTAGCAACAAGGAGGCGGGAAGGAGATAAGAGGCAGTAAGTAAGCAACAAGGAGGCGGGAAGGAGATAAGAGGCAGTAAGTAAGCAACAAGGAGGCGGGAAGGAGATAAGAGGCAGTAAGTACGCAACAAGGAGGCGGGAAGGAGATTAGAAGCAGTAAGTAAGCAATATGGAGGCGGGAAGGAGATAAGAGGCAGTAAGTAAGCAACAGGGAGGCGGGAAGGAGATAAGAGGCAGTAAGTAAGCAACAAGGAGGCGGGAAGGAGATAAGAGGCAGTAAGTAAGCAACAAGGAGGCGGGAAGGAGATAAGAGGTAGTAAGTAAGCAACAAGGAGGCGGGAAGGAGATAAGAGGTAGTAAGTAAGCAACAAGGAGGCGGGAAGGAGATAAGAGGCAGTAAGTAAGCAACAAGGAGGCGGGAAGGAGATAAGAGGTAGTAAGTAAGCAACAAGGAGGCGGGAAGGAGATAAGAGGCAGTAAGTAAGCAACAAGGAGGCGGGAAGGAGATAAGATGTAGTAAGTTAGCAACAAGGAGGTGGGAAGGAGATAAGAGGCAGTAAGTAAGCAACAAGGAGGCGGTGATAGGCGGTAGTGAGAGCAGTGAGAGGAGGCAGTGAGTGAGCAACAAGGAACCCGGGAGGAACCAAGGGATTTGATAGACGCTAGCCGACAGGAAACAGACAGCAGACATGGAGCAAGCAAGCAACCAGGAGCTAAAGAACATGCATTGAGAACAAATCAAGGGGATGCCATAGCAAGCCTAAGCCCTGAGCAAGATTCATAATCAAGTGAGCGAACTGCCCGTAGCCCGATTACCTTGATAAACACCACACCCACCCACCCACCCACCCACCCACCCGATAAACACCACACCCATCTAGTGGCAGACTGCAATCGGACATCAAAACTATGTAGAAGGCATCCAGACCGATGCCCGGCCTTACGTATGTTTCACATTCCAATGAATGCCCCGGTACAAAAACAAATGCCGAAATTCTGATGGTAACTGGATTAGGGAGGCCTCGCACAGTGTTTTCCAAATTTCGAGATTTTCCACAATCTGATTGACAGCAAGAAGGCAAATGGCCTCATGTCCACATGGGCCCCATGCATGCATGGCACTCAGGCATGTATGTTGTTTGCATGGCACTCATGTCAGCATGCGGCCCAGGCCTGCAAGAGATTCATGCCTGCATGGCACTCATCTCTGTATGGGACACGAGCCTGCATGGGACTCCTGCCTGCATGGGACTCTTACATGCATGGCATTTATGTCTGCACGGTGTCTGCATAGCACTTGCCTGCATGGAACTCATGTCTGCATGGTGTCTGCATGGCACTCTTACCTGCATGGAACTCATGCCTGCATGGAACTCATGTATGTATTGGACTTATGCCTGCATGGAAGTTTTGCCCACATAGGACTCATCCCTGCATAGCACTCTTGCATGGGACCATGCTTGCATGGCACTCATCCCTGAAAGATCCTAAAGCATGCATGGGATGCATGGGGTGCATGGGATGCATGGGGTGCATGGGATGCATGGGATGGATGGGATGCATGGGATGCATGGGATGCAGGCTTGCATGAGGCTCAGACTAGAGGCTCGCTGTTTCTGTGTTTCGTTTTATTTGCAAAAGCTTGTCATAATGGTCAACAAGGCTGGGGATCAATTGATTAATAGTGCAGTGATAAGCCAAGGCGCAAAAATAGCTTGCACTAAATTATGAAGTTTGTACATTCCAGCCGAGCATCACATATGACACATGGGACATGTGCCTGTAAACCTGTACATGCACTTCATGCGCAAGACAACGAGCAACAAACAGTGACCCCCCTGGGTAAGCAACCAACACACAACCACCGAGCAGCAGTAGGGTAGGAATATACCCCATAGTGCAGAAGATAAGTCCAAGTCATAAAACATGACGTGGGTGCAAAAGAGTACGGTTGAAAGGTATGAGCCTATGCGTGTTTCTTGTGCTCACCTAGTCAGTGTATTGTTCAGAGTTTACGGGTTCACAGGGTCCACAGGGTCCACAGGGTCCACAGGGTCCACAGGGTCCACAGGGTCCACAGGGTCCACAGGGTCCACAGGGTTCACAGGGTTCACAGGGTTCACAGGGTTCACAGGGATCACAGGGTTCACAGGGTTCACAGGGTTCACAAGGATCCACAGGGTCCACAGAGTCCACAGGGTCCTTTGGGTCCACAGGGTGCACAGGGTGCACAGGGTGCACAGGTTGCACAGGGTTCACAAGGTCTTCCGGGTCCATAGGGTCCACAGGATCCACATGATCCACAGGATCCACAGGGTCCACAGGGTTCACAGGGTCCACAGGGTTCACAGGGTTCACAGGGTCCACAGGGTCCACAGGGTTCACAGGGTCCACAGGGTCCACAGGGTCCACAGGGTTCACAGGGTCCACAGGGTTCACAGGGTTCACAGGGTGCACAGGGTGCACAGGGTCCACAGGGTCCACAGGGTGCACAGGGTCCACAGGGTCCACAGGGTCCACAGGGTGCACATGGTGCACATGGTGCACATGGTGCACATGGTTCACAGGGTTCACAGGGTCCACCGGGTCCATAGGGTCCACAGGATCCACAGGATCCACAGGGTCCACAGGGTTTATAGGGTCCACATGGTTCACATGGTTCACAGGGTCCACAGGGTCCACAGGGTCCACAGGGTCCACAGGGTCCACAGGGTCCACAGGGTCCACAGGGTCCACAGGGTCCACAGGGTCCACAGGGTCCACAGGGTCCACAGGGTCCACAGGGTCCACAGGGTCCACAGGGTCCACAGGGTCCACAGGGTCCACAGGGTCCACAGGGCTCACAGGGCTCACAGGGCTCACAGGGCTCTCAGGGCTCTCAGGGCTCTCAGGGCTCTCAGGGCTCTCAGGGCTCTCAGGGCTCTCAGGGCTCTCAGGGCTCTCAGGGCTCTCAGGGCTCTCAGGGCTCTCAGGGCTCTCAGGGCTCTCAGGGCTCTCAGGGCTCTCAGGGCTCTCAGGGCTCTCAGGGCTCTCAGGGCTCTCAGGGCTCTCAGGGCTCTCAGGGCTCTCAGGGCTCTCAGGGCTCTCAGGGCTCTCAGGGCTCTCAGGGCTCTCAGGGCTCTCAGGGCTCTCAGGGCTCTCAGGGCTCTCAGGGCTCTCAGGGCTCTCAGGGCTCTCAGGGCTCTCAGGGCTCTCAGGGCTCTCAGGGCTCTCAGGGCTCTCAGGGCTCTCAGGGCTCTCAGGGTTCTCAGGGTTCTCAGGGTTCTCAGGGTTCTCAGGGTTCTCAGGGTTCTCAGGGTTCTCAGGGTTCTCAGGGTTCTCAGGGTTCTCAGGGTTCTCAGGGTTCTCAGGGTTCTCAGGGTTCTCAGGGTTCTCAGGGTTCTCAGGGTTCTCAGGGTTCTCAGGGTTCTCAGGGTTCTCAGGGTTCTCAGGGTTCTCAGGGTTCTCAGGGTTCTCAGGGTTCTCAGGGTTCTCAGGGTTTTCAGGGTTTTCAGGGTTCAGGGTTCAGGGTTCAGGGTTCAGGGTTCAGGGTTCAGGGTTCAGGGTTCAGGGTTCAGGGTTCAGGGTTCAGGGTTCAGGGTTCAGGGTTCAGGGTTCAGGGTTCAGGGTTCAGGGTTCAGGGTTCAGGGTTCAGGGTTCAGGGTTCAGGGTTCAGGGTTCAGGGTTCAGGGTTCAGAGTTTTGTGTGCTCACCTGGTCGGCGTATAGTTTATTGTGTGCAAGGTCGTCAAATAACACAATGCAGGACCAGTCTGGGGAGCTGAAGTAGGAGGCGATAGGTCGGAGTTCGTCGCTCTTGTCGTTCTTCCCATACTGAAAAACAAGAAATTTGCAGGAGTGGGGAGAAGGGGGAAGTAGGAGGGGTGAGGGGGAGAATATCTCAACCTCCTCACCCAAAGAAGGCGTAGCTTTGTTTTTTTCTTTAAGGGGGACAGGGGGGGGAGCAGGAAGAGGGGGAGCAGGGGGAAGTAGTAGAAGGTCTTTGTTCTTCTCGTGCTACCCATACTGAAACGCACAATCAAAGGCAGGGTCAGGGCTAAAAGAGTGCTTTCAGAAGATTGAGAGGGGAGAGGGTGAGGGGTAAGGAAGGAGGGGTGAGGGAGGAACTAAGGGGAGGGGCACAGGCAATGAGAATGGGAAGGGGGGAGGGGGGAAGGGAAAAAGGTTCGTGGGAAGGAGGCAGGGGATAGAGGGAGGGGGGAGGGGGAACGGAGGGCCAAGCGGTTGCAAGATCGTAAGCTCTTTATTTTGCTTCCCATGCTGAGGTACATTTCAGGGGAAGGTAGAAGTGAGGAAGGGGGGAGTAGTGGCAAGCCCTGGTCGCAAGCCCTGGTGGCAAGCCTTAGTGACAAGCCCCGGTGGCAAGCCCTGGTGGCAAGCCCTGGTGGCAAGCCCTGGTGGCAAGTTCCCTCGCTAAGGAACCCTGTCGATGTATGTGTGCGACGTACCCCTCTTAGTGGGCCTTGGTGCATAGTTGCACAATCCGGTATAGCCTGAGCCGTATCATACTGTGTTGCCCACGTGCTATGTGTGCACCCTACGTGGGCATTGACGCTTAGTTGCACGGTAACAGAGTTGACTGCATGTTACGGAGCTGCATGTTGCGCCATGCAGTGTTAGCAACTTCTTGCCTACCATGCATGCATGCATGCCATGCAGGTTTTATTGCTAGTCGTGTCTTGAAGAACCGCTCTCACAAGTAAGGATTTCTCCTGCTTCATGCATAATCCGGTATTAGCCTGTCCCGTATTGTCCCGTATTGTGTGACCTTGGTGCAATCCAGTTCAACCTGTGCGATATCGTGGGGCTCCAACTCTTTAAAGACGTGGAGGACGCCCGTATGCCCCTATCGTGCCATTCGTGTGACCTTGCTTTGACGGGCACCCCTGGATCGATGGAGGACAATATATATTCACCAGCCTACAATAGGCGGCTTAAGCACCATGTCGCAAGTAAGTTGGAATCATAAGCCTCCTCCTCTTGCACTTAGAGACGAATTTGAAAATGAATAACCTATGGAATCTAAGGTCAGAGATCGGAGATGTGCAACCTATCAGAAATGCCATAACTCTCAAGAAATTATGAAAAATGAATGCATTCAGATGCCGGTAGGAAATTGGAAACTTATCGAGAACACCCCGCAACGCTGAAAAAGGGGGCCTGTTAAGTGTCGCAAAAGTGCCAGTGAAACGAGCATCTCCGTTACTTAATAATCTGATCCTTGAATGATGAACCTGTGATCTTTAACTTACCTGAAACTGCGATCAGATGCGAAATCGGAAACTGACTGACAGGCCTCAAGGGGGTCGATATAGTGCGTGTCTCAGACACTTTCTATTATGATATTATATTTTGGAATTTTAATATTTGAATTTTGAACCTGAAATCTAACACTTACCTGAAATGCCGCAGTGCTAAAGAACTGGTCGTTGAAGGTGTCGCCGTAGTGCCTCTTGAGCACCTTGGTCATTTTCTGTGAGTTGCCATTGGCAGAGGCTATAGCAACGCCACATCCAACCGCCTGAAAAGTGTGAGAAATGTGTGAGAAACGTGTGAGAAACGTGTGAAAGTCCATAACCGCTTCACAGCATGCAAGGATCCAACAACATTCCAACAAGCAAGCAAGACCGACCCTAAGGCCTGTGAGAGGGAGCAGTCCATTACACCACCCACCACACCCACGCACCTTGCACGCCCCTATGACTGCAGGCCCCTCCCAGGCCCTTGCATCCTGGTCGCCCCCAGACGCGATGCGCAGCGTGTTGTCAAAGTCAAAGGCACAGACACACCGCGGCTGCCGACTCTGCTCCATGAGGACTCGGCCTGCAGCTGACGGCAGACCCTGCATAATGCAACAGCTGTCAAGGCAGCAAGATAGGTCCCAACCTTGACCGCAAATCGCCAAAATGGCACGTACACATTTAAGCTGAAAGGATCTCTAGGGTGAAACCCTGGCAATAAGTTTAAATGCCCGGACTGAATCATCACGTGCCCACCTGTCTGGCACACATGCCAGGCTGCAACACAAGCAGCAGCACCGTGGACAATGCTGCAGCCTGGGCCAACCAGCGGGACTGGAAGCGGAGTCGAGCCTGGCCGCGATGACATGTGGCAGAGGCTCCCATGCCGCTCGAGAGGCTCAGAAGTGGCAGCCTGGCGGTTACCATGAAGCGAACCAGAGGAACCTGTTGCTGATGAGTTTCCTTTTGGATATTTTGTTCCATAAGCTGCTTCAATGCTAAGTGAAGCGAGGAGGCAAGGAGAGCAGATGACCAATTGTTTTAAGAGATATCGCGTTGTGAGGAAGGAGTAGTCCGTAAGGAGATCCAGCTGGTCTGTCCGAATGGTAGGTTGTCGTAGATTCCGCGATTCCGGCATATGCGCCGAATGTCTGCGTTCAGTCCACAACGGTCATGCAGCATATTCCTTCGTGCACCAGTAGAGGTCGGGTTTTTAACCGACTGTCAAGGACACGCTAAATGCTGACTTTTCACACATCACCGTACGCGTCATAATCCGACTAAAACTACGGTAATTTCCAGAAGGGCGGTGTGCTGGTGTCGGTGATGAAACCGTTTCACTGAGACGTGAGCCAAGCAGGATTTTAAAGTGTGAATCGGCTTGCCATCAACCTCGATGGATCCAGTAATCTCTGGCGCATGCAATAAACGCTATCATGTCATGCATGAGCATAGAATTTCAGGAGTCCAACAAGGCAGGGTTATGGTATGTGAATGCAATTATGCCTGATGCCCTTCTAATTCGATTGATTGATGGATGGATGGATGGATGGATGGATGGATGGGCCAGTCAGGCTTACTTGATGCCAGACTAGATCCCTTGATTACGTTATCCTGTCATGATAAATGATGTCAGAAGAATGTGTCCTCTGAAACCCTGACGGATGAGTACATATAACCTTCTTTTTGTTTGTCGAAGTGGCCCAGCTTTATTCAAGGGAGGGTTTTCAGGATTTCCACCTGTCCAGGGGGCGGGTCCCTTAGCCTTGCAAGATGAAAGACTTGCAAATTCCAGAGGAAGGACAGAGAACGGGAAGAGACACACTCAGCCCCTGTAGCACTTAGAGTAAGGGAATCGGAAGATATCATAGTAATGACGATGCACCTCTGGCCTCCCCCCAAATCGCACATGCCTGGATGGGACCCTGCATGGAAGAGCAGGAAACAGGAGGGCAAGCATGCCCTGTACCGGTATCTATAATAGTATACTTCGCACTACTGATCCGCGATACAGCTGAAGTGTCGCGGAATTGCGCTGAGTGAATCAGCAGCTCAGACCATACACCCTAAATTATGCCTTTCCTTTGTGGTGGTGGTGGGGGGGGGGCGAGGGTTTTTTTTCTTTCTCCTTTGTGCTCCTCTCTTTCCCCTCTTAATTTGAGTTTCCTTCTTCCTCGCAGTCGAGCATTTTACGCAGGGCCCAGAGGCGTAACTTCATTACACGTACATGTCGATGACGTTACACCTCTGGGACCTGCTCAAGAAGGCTTGGCCGCGCGGGGGCCTAACTTCAGGGTTGGGAGGAAATAACGGAACAAACACAAGGAGGCAGTGCAAACAAATTCATGAAAACCCTACCGTTACTCACTTCTCCTGCTGGCACACCAATCGTTTTCGTAATGAAAACGACGATTCGAAGGGCGGTTTAAAGCAATTTTTTGGTGAGTGGTATACCACTATCAGCAACAGTTCAGCTACACTGTGTCCCCCGGCCACGAGCCCCTGGTTCAGCCAGCTCTGGTGCTTAGGCCTGTTCAGGTTTGGTGGGTATCCGCCCAGGGGTGGCCACGGGGCGGCCCAGAAAGGTGGTCCGGTACCCACAAAAATAAAAACTGAACTTCAAAAACTCGTACCTGCATCTCAAAGCAAAGCATGACGTGCCTGTCTATGATTTGAACCGCTTCCTGATCGACTGTACTGCTCTTTTATTAGTTTGTACCGCGCCGTGTACTGCATCATGTACTGCATGCAGGCCTACGATTTTAGCCTCTTGCTGATTTTGTATTGCTCTTTGAGCAACTTGCTCCCCATGCGCTCGGGTCGCCGGGCCAAGATCCTCTTCATCACCTCCTCCTCCAGCACTGTGCCGTTGGGGAGCGTGCAGCTACCCCGGGCCTGCAGAACAAGCGATTTAATAAAAGTAAGTGATCAGCCTCTCCATCCAGGGTAAGGATCCTCTTCATCACCTCCTCCTCCAACACTGTACCGTTGGGGAGTGTGCAGCTGCCCCGGGCTTGCAGAACAGGCGATTAAAAAACAATCATCAGTCTACTCATCCAGGGTGAGGATCCTCTTCATCACCTTCTCCAGCCTGGCCAGGTCAATCCCCTCTCAGCGGGGTATGCCTTTTAGTCCATAAAGCTGTAATTATAACCCTCCCCAAAACCTCCCCCACCCTGGCTTGCGTGCCCAAGTTCAAGAGGGCTCATGTCCTCTTCACAAAAATGACATTTTAGCCCATATGGCTAAAACCCGGACCCTCACCCACCCGCCCCTCACCCTGGCTTGTGCGACTGGTCCATGAGTAGCCCAAGCGCTCTTCTTTAAAAGGAATCCTTAACCCATAATGAAGCCATAACAATAACCCTCACCCTTACCCTGGCTTGAGGTTCATGAGTGGCCCTATCTCCTCTGTTTGCAGGAACCCTTAACCCATAATGAAGCCATAAAAACACCCAAACCCTCACCCTCACCCTGCGGTACACGGAACCTATAACAAACCCCAACCCTCACCCTCACCCTGGCTTGTGCGACCCTGTCCAGGAGTGGCCCGATCTCCTTACCTTGGGGGAACCCCTAGCCCATAATATAGATGTAACAACAACCCAAACATTTACCCCAACCCTCACCCTTACCCTGGCCTGCGCGACAAGGTCTAGGAGTGGCCCAATCTCCAGCGACATCGGCCCCAGCAAGCGTCTCGCCCTCGCCAGCTCATCCTCAATCATGGGCCTGCCGTAGCGAGGAAGATTGTCAAGCAAGGAGCTTGTATCGAGCCAGGAGAACATTTGTGAAGCCAGGATAAAGTGCTATGAACAACTTCTCTCAAGCGAGGTAAATAAGCGAAGCCAGGAACTTGTGTCAAGCGTGGGGACATGTGAAGCAAGGAACTTTTGTAGGGCCAGGAGAATGTGTGAAGCAAGATAATGTGTGAAGCATGGAAATATTGTCAAACGAGGGAATATCTGAAGCACGAGAATTTGTGAAGCATGGACAGTTTGCTATAAATCAAATCTGACATTTGTCAAGCAAGGTCAATTTGCTACGGATTTTTTCGAGCCAGGAGAATATGTGAAGCAATAAGATCTTTTGAACCAACAGCATTGGCGACGCAAGGACATTTTGCCCCCCCCCCCCCCTCACACCTAGTCCCCGCCTGCATGAAACAGGGCGCCCAGCTGCGTCAGGACCCCGCCTGTATTAAGTGTTCACACTTCAGGGGCCCCCTTCCCTCCTCCTCACTCACCTGGTCAGCCCGTCCCCGCCTGCATGAAACAGGGCACCCAGCTGTACCAGATCCCTCTCCAGTTGTGGAACATCCGCGGGAATGAACCACCTGCCACCAATCGGTAGAGAGGGTGAGGGGGAGGTGGGGGGCAAAACATAAGCAAGGCGTATAACAGGCAGGTGTCAGAGCCGTATCAGTTCTCCTTTTCCAACAATGGGACAGCCACCCCTCTCACACACCAACCCTAATTTTCAACCTCCAACCCTCTAAACCCTGACCGTAGTTTCCAGCCCTCAACCCTAACCCGCCCCCCTCTTCATTAGGCCGATGCTCTACCTACATGGCCCACCATAAAGCAGCAACCTCCATACCCCAGCTCTGAAACCTACCATTAAGCAGCCCTCACTTCCAACCCTTAACCCTAACCCGTTGCCCCCTAGGCCAGACCTCTACCTGCACGGCCCACCATCCAGCAGCACCCCTCAAACCCCAGCCCGACTCCCGGCCCCCCAACCCTGAACCCTAAACCCTAGCCCTTTCATGATCCAGCCCTATGTACCAATCCTCAACCCTCCGCCCCGACCTTAATTTCCAACCCCAAACGTGAACCCTCCCCCCTCTAGGTTGGATCTCTACCTGCAAGGACTCCCATCCAGCAGCATCCCCCGACCCCAACCCCCATTTCCAACCCACACATTAATCCTCCACCCTCTATGCCGGACCTCTACCTGCAAGGACCCCCATCCAGCAGCACCCTCTCCATGGCTTGCACGCTGCACCGCAACAGGGCCAGGGCGAAGCGCTGGCGCATGACTGGATCCATCTGATGGCAGACCCTGCCCAGCACCTGAACAGGAGGGTGGATCAGGGGGGAGGGGGAAAGGGTGTTTTAAATTTAAAATTATATCATAAACGTATTTATAAACTGATCAGTAGACCCTGCCCAACACCTGAACAGGAGGGTGGATCAGGGGGGGAGGTAGAGGGGACATATTTACACCCTAAACCCTGAACCCTATAGAGGTGGTAGGATCAGGGGGGGAGGTAGAGGGGACATATTTACACCCTAAACCCTTAACCCTATAGAGGTGGTAGGATCAGGGGGGAGGTAGAGGGAACATATTTACACCCTAAACCCTTAACCCTATAGAGGTGGTAGGATCAGGGGGGAGGTAGAGGGAACATATTTACACCCTAAACCCTGAACCCTCTAGAGGTGGTAGGATCAGGGGGGGAGGTAGAGGGGACATATTTACACCCTAAACCCTTAACCCTCTAGAGGTGGTAGGATCAGGGGGGGAGGTAGAGGGAACATATTTACACCCTAAACCCTGAACCCTATAGAGGTGGTAGGATCAGGGGGGGAGGTAGAGGGAACATATTTACACCCTAAACCCTTAACCCTATAGAGGTGGTAGGATCAGGGGGGGAGGTAGAGGGGACATATTTACACCCTAAACCCTTAACCCTCTAGAGGTGGTAGGATCAGGGGGGAGGTAGAGGGGACATATTTACACCCTAAACCCTTAACCCTATAGAGGTGGTAGGATCAGGGGGGAGGTAGAGGGGACATATTTACACCCTAAACCCTTAACCCTCTAGAGGTGGTAGGATCAGGGGAAGGTAGAGGGAACATATTTACACCCTAAACCCTGAACCCTCTAGAGGTGGTAGGATCAGGGGGGAGGTAGAGGGGACATATTTACACCCTAAACCCTTAACCCTCTAGAGGTGGTAGGATCAGGGGGGGAGGTAGAGGGAACATATTTACACCCTAAACCCTTAACCCTATAGAGGTGGTAGGATCAGGGGGGATGTAGAGGGAACATATTTACACCCTAAACCCTGAACCCTATAGAGGTGGTAGGATCAGGGGGGGAGGTAGAGGGGACATATTTACACCCTAAACCCTGAACCCTCTAGAGGTGGTAGGATCAGGGGGGGAGGTAGAGGGAACATATTTACACCCTAAACCCTGAACCCTCTAGAGGTGGTAGGATCAGGGGGGAGGTAGAGGGGACATATTTACACCCTAAACCCTTAACCCTCTAGAGGTGGTAGGATCAGGGGGGGAGGTAGAGGGGACATATTTACACCCTAAACCCTTAACCCTATAGAGGTGGTAGGATCAGGGGGGAGGTAGAGGGAACATATTTACACCCTAAACCCTGAACCCTCTAGAGGTGGTAGGATCAGGGGGGGAGGTAGAGGGGACATATTTACACCCTAAACCCTGAACCCTCTAGAGGTGGTAGGATCAGGGGGGGAGGTAGAGGGAACATATTTACACCCTAAACCCTCAACCCTCTAGAGGTGGTAGGATCAGGGGGGAGGTAGAGGGGACATATTTACACCCTAAACCCTTAACCCTATAGAGGTGGTAGGATCAGGGGGGAGGTAGAGGGAACATATTTACACCCTAAACCCTTAACCCTATAGAGGTGGTAGGATCAGGGGGGAGGTAGAGGGGACATATTTACACCCTAAACCCTTAACCCTCTAGAGGTGGTAGGATCAGGGGAAGGTAGAGGGGACATATTTACACCCTAAACCCTCAACCCTATAGAGGTGGTAGGATCAGGGGGGGAGGTAGAGGGGACATATTTACACCCTAAACCCTTAACCCTCTAGAGGTGGTAGGATCAGGGGGGGAGGTAGAGGGAACATATTTACACCCTAAACCCTTAACCCTCTAGAGGTGGTAGGATCAGGGGGGAGGTGGGGGGGCATATTTTACATTGAGGAGCACGCTCTGCCCAATGCTGAACATGACGGGGGAGTCAGGAAGGGGGAGGGGGGAGAACGATAGCCGTTTAAACCCTTCTACCCTGAGCGCATACCTTCCAGACATGTTATGTGTGTGTGTGTGTGTGTGTGTGTGTGTGTGTGTGTGTGTGTGTGTGTGTGTGTGCATCAAGGGGAGAGTTCAAACATTAATAAAGTGGACTCCGTCAGGCACGTATTGCACACACGAAATACATAAATGAAGAAAGCTACGCCCAACTGGGGCGTGGAGGTTGAGGAAACAACGCAGCTTGGGGCCGTAGCCATACCCGTGCCGTTACCATAAGATGACACAATAAAGAATGGCAGCTGTTTAAACCCTGATACCCAGAGCTGTTTAAACCCTGATACCCAGAGCTGTTTAAACCCTGATACCCAGAGCTGTTTAAACCCTGATACCCAGAGCTGTTTAAACCCTGATACCCAGAGCTGTTTAAACCCTGATACCCAGAGCTGTTTAAACCCTGATACCCAGAGCTGTTTAAACCCTGATACCCAGAGCTGTTTAAACCCTGATACCCAGAGCTGTTTAAACCCTGATACCCAGAGCTGTTTAAACCCTGATACCCAGAGCTGTTTAAACCCTGATACCCAGAGCTGTTTAAACCCTGATACCCAGAGCTGTTTAAACCCTGATACCCAGAGCTCATCCCCTTGGGGCACGTTTAAAAAAAGGAAGGACGGAAGCTACTCCCCGTGGGAAGTGTGAGGGTTAAGGGAACAGCGCAGCCTGAGCCGAAACTACACCCGCACCGTTATCTTACCGGTTGTGTTGGGTTGCTATATGTTGACTTTCTCAACCAGGTGCGAGGTATGAGCTGCGATGTAACATGCTTTTATTCACACTCTCTGTAAAATCTAATACCGTAAAACCAGATAGAGTCCATGCACCCCTGTACAGAAGAACAGTATATCAGAAGTACGATAGAGTCCATGCACCCCTGTCGAGAACAAAATATATCAAATACGTCGCGCAGGCAAAAAGTACCCAACTTCCCGCATGTGCAGCTAAATTATTTTGATTTTTGTTATTTTGTGATTTTCTGTGACGATTGTAATTTGTTGTGAAACACTCATCCGCGCACCCCCAAAAGTAGTTGTTAGTTATTATTCTATCGTGCATTAACTCCGCGCACCCCCAACAATAATTAAATGATAGCAGCCGCAGCAGATCGAAACATCATACGACATTGTCATTGGAAAAAAGAAAACACCGATCAAATGCCGTAGCTGGTCGTGAGGGAAATCACAAAATATTACTGAGGTGCCGTCGAGTGATTGATCCACAATTGCAAAGACACGGGGAGGAATGCGCGTATCCTTTACAGGCAGGTCCAATCGCTTATACCCAGGGATCCGTCGAACATCACGACGGATTGGAAACCACATGTAGTTCTTACTTCTTAATTATTACAGCATTGTCTTTGAAGAAAAGAAAACGCCGATGTAGCCTGGATTTTGGAGGTACAGATCGACATGACGCCCAAGCCCTGGTCTGTATACCCTCGAAGGGGAAAAGGGACTACCGCAGCTGTGATTTGCCTTCCCTCCGGTATGAAAAAACGATTTATTTTCATGCTGCCCTCAGGGCAAATTATTTATCATTATCAAAAACAGTCTTACTTTCTGATTTAAAACTGGAGTCGACAATCGATAGTCAGTTTATTCATGGATCTCTCAAGGCCTCACCCCCAAACCCTTAACCCTAAACCCTAAGGCCTCAACTCCAAACGGTGTTCCTTACGAGGGAAGGCAAAGCTAACCTACAGCACGGCGGGTCAGTAAGGACAGGAGGAGAGGCAAGCCCAAGATCAGAGACCCCTGCATCACAGGCCACTACCGCCTCACATTGTTGAGGGCATAATATATATATAATAATTCTACAGAGATCAATAAATAAATAAACAAAGACCCCGGCATGACAAGCTAGTATTGCCTCACATTGTTGAGGGCATAATATATTAAGAAACAGATATATAAAGATAATCAATCAATAAAGACCCCTGCATGACAGGCCACTACCGCCTCACATTGTTGAGGGCATCGACTAACGCCGCATCGATGCGTCGGGACGACACGTGGTGGCGGTACAAGAGCTCCAGCCACTCGCGACGCAGGTCCCAGAATACCACCTGATGATGAGATCATGCGGAAGGGGGAAGGTTATATTTGTGAGGTTTTATACAGGACGTTTTATACGGGACGTTTTATACGGGAGGTTTTATTCCGGGGGTTTTATTCGGGAGTTTTCTTTGGCGATGGCACAACAGCTCCAGCCACTCGCGACGCAGATCCCAGAAGACTACCTGTTCATGAGGCATCATGGTGAGTCGAGGGGGGGGGGGATATTTGAACTATTTTTTCATGAAAACGTTGGGGCAGTCCCGACCGTTGGAGAGTCAGAAACTAAATAGAAGGATCCTGTTGAAGGTAAGGGGGATCCTGTTGAAGGTAAGGGGGATCCTGTTGAAGGTGAGGGGGATCCTGTTGAAGGTAGGGGGGATCCTGTTCAAGGTAAGAGGGATCCTGTTGAAGGTAAGGGGGGTCCTGTTGAAGGTAGGGGGATCCTGTTGAAGGTAAGGGGGATCCTGTTGAAGGTAAGGGGGATCCTGTTGAAGGTAAGGGGGATCCTGTTGAAGGTAAGGGGGATCCTGTTGAAGGTAAGGGGGATCCTGTTCAAGGTAAGGGGGATCCTGTTGAAGGTAAGGGGGGTCCTGTTGAAGGTAAGGGGGATCCTGTTCAAGGTAAGGGGGATCCTGTTCAAGGTAAGGGGGATCCTGTTCAAGGTAAGGGGGATCCTGTTGAAGGTAAGGGGGATCCTGTTGAAGGTAAGGGGGATCCTGTTGAAGGTAAGGGGGATCCTGTTGAAGGTAAGGGGGATCCTGTTCAAGGCAAGGGGGATCCTGTTGAAGGTAAGGGGGATCCTGTTGAAGGTAAGGGGGATCCTGTTCAAGGTAAGGGGGATCCTGTTCAAGGTAAGGGGGATCCTGTTGAAGGTAAGGGGGGTCCTGTTGAAGGTAAGGGGGGTCCTGTTCAAGGTAAGGGGGATCCTGTTCAAGGTAAGGGGGATCCTGTTCAAGGTAAGAGGGATCCTCTTCAAGGTAAGGGGGATCCTGTTCAAGGTAAGAGGGATCCTCTTCAAGGTAAGAGGGATCCTCTTCAAGGTAAGGGGGATCCTGTTCAAGGTAAGGGGGATCCTGTTTAAGGTAAGAGGGATCCTCTTCAAGGTAAGGGGGATCCTGTTGAAGGTAAGGGGGATCCTGTTCAAGGTAAGGGGGATCCTGTTCAAGGTAAGGGGGATCCTGTTGAAGGTAAGGGGGATCCTGTTGAAGGTAAGGGGGATCCTGTTCAAGGTAAGGGGGATCCTGTTCAAGGTAAGGGGGATCCTGTTGAAGGTAAGGGGGGTCCTGTTGAAGGTAAGGGGGGTCCTGTTCAAGGTAAGGGGGATCCTGTTCAAGGTAAGGGGGATCCTGTTCAAGGTAAGAGGGATCCTCTTCAAGGTAAGGGGGATCCTGTTCAAGGTAAGAGGGATCCTCTTCAAGGTAAGAGGGATCCTGTTGAAGGTAAGGGGGATCCTCTTCAAGGTAAGAGGGATCCTGTTCAAGGTAAGGGGGATCCTCTACAAGGTAAGAGGGATCCTCTTCAAGGTAAGGGGGATCCTCTTCAAGGTAAGGGGGATCCTGTTCAAGGTAAGAGGGATCCTCTTCAAGGTAAGGGGGATCCTGTTTAAGGTAAGAGGGATCCTCTTCAAGGTAAGGGGGATCCTGTTCAAGGTAAGAGGGATCCTCTTCAAGGTAAGGGGGATCCTGTTGAAGGTAAGGGGGATCCTGTTGAAGGTAAGGGGGATCCTGTTGAAGGTAAGGGGGATCCTGTTGAAGGTAAGGGGGATCCTGTTGAAGGTAAGGGGGGTCCTGTTCAAGGTAAGGGGGGTCCTGTTGAAGGTAAGGGGGATCCTGTTGAAGGTAAGGGGGGTCCTGTTGAAGGTAAGGGGGATCCTGTTGAAGGTAAGGGGGATCATGTTGAAGGTAAGGGGGATCCTGTTCAAGGTAAGGGGGATCCTGTTGAAGGTAAGGGGGATCCTGTTCAAGGTAAGGGGGATCCTGTTGAAGGTAAGGGGGGTCCTGTTGAAGGTAAGGGGGGTCCTGTTGAAGGTAAGGGGGATCCTGTTGAAGGTAAGGGGGGTCCTGTTGAAGGTAAGGGGGATCCTGTTGAAGGTAAGGGGGATCCTGTTGAAGGTAGGGGGGATCCTGTTCAAGGTAAGGGGGATCCTGTTCAAGGTAAGGGGGATCATGTTGAAGGTAAGGGGGATCCTGTTGAAGGTAAGGGGGATCCTCTTCAAGGTAAGGGGGATCCTGTTCAAGGTAAGGGGGATCCTGTTGAAGGTAAGGGGGCTCCTGTTGAAGGCAAGGGGGATCCTGTTGAAGGTAAGGGGGATCCTGTTCAAGGTAAGAGGGATCCTTTTCAAGGTAAGAGGGATCCTCCTCAAGGTAAGAGGGATCCTCTTCAAGGTAAGGGGGATCCTGTTCAAGGTAAGAGGGATCATCTTCAAGGTAAGAGGGATCCTCTTCAAGGTAAGGGGGATCCTGTTCAAGGTAAGGGGGATCCTGTTCAAGGTAAGAGGGATCCTCTTCAAGGTAAGGGGGATCCTCTTTAAGGTAATAGGGATCCTCTTCAAGGTAAGGGGGATCCTCTTCAAGGTAAGGGGGATCCTGTTCAAGTTAAGAGGGATCCTCTTCAAGGTAAGGGGGATCCTGTTTAAGGTAAGAGGGATCCTCTTCAAGGTAAGGGGGATCCTGTTCAAGGTAAGAGGGATCCTCTTCAACGTAAGGGGGATCCTGTTCAAGGTAAGGGGGATCCTGTTGAAGGTAAGGGGGATCCTGTTGAAGGTAAGGGGGGTCCTGTTGAAGGTAAGGGGGATCCTGTTCAAGGTAAGGGGGATCCTGTTCAAGGTAAGGGGGATCCTGTTGAAGGTAAGGGGGATCCTGTTCAAGGTAAGAGGGATCCTCTTCAAGGTAAGGGGGGTCCTGTTCAAGGTAAGAGGGATCCTCTTCAAGGTAAGGGGGATCCTGTTCAAGGTAAGAGGGATCCTCTTCAAGGTAAGGGGGGTCCTGTTTAAGGTAAGGGGGATCCTGTTCAAGGTAAGGGGGATCCTGTTCAAGGTAAGGGGGATCTTGTTCAAGGTAAGAGGGATCCTGTTCAAGGTAAGGGGGGTCCTGTTCAAGGTAAGAGGGATCCTGTTCAAGGTAAGGGGGATCCTGTTCAAGGTAAGGGGGATCCTCTTCAAGGTAAGAGGGGGGGGGGGGGGGTATTTAAATTCTTCTTTCTTTCATGATAACGTTGGGGCGGTCCCGACCGTTAGAAAATCAGAATCCAAAGAAAGGGGAATCATGTGGCGGGTGGGGTTTTATTCTGATTCTGTTTTTGTTCTTCATGAAATGGCCAGGGCAGGAATTGGGGACCGTTGAACAGTCAGAAAATAAAGAGGGAGAGGGCCGGGTGCTCGTGTTCCATTCTGTGCGCAACAAGCACATTCGTTCATTCATTGCGCAACAAGCACATCCGTTCATTCTTTGCGCAACAAGCACATCCGTTCATTCAGGGCTTGGCGGCACCAGGCTGCAGGAGCCGCAGGCTGTGTTGAGACCTGACACTACATCTAGCCTGGGCTCTCTCTGAGTTGGTCGCACGCACGACAACCAGCGAAGCTAACTATCGTGCAGCCCGACCGGGGCGGATTCGCGCATTGCCCCGATCAGATCCGGAAAGTGTCTATGCAAAGCTCAGGGTGCACCAAGGGTTTGGCAGCACCTTGCGGATGCGGCTCCGTCCCCAAGCTGCGTTGTTGCCTTAACCACCACGCCCCTCTACTCAGTCGGGACTTAAGACACCCGCACGCTCGCAGTGCGCACCGCTCCCATGCTGCTGCCGCCGCCGACGCCGCTGAGGGAGGCCAACCCACCTGTATCCTGCACACCCCAGTGGAAAGTCGCTTTCTTTCTTGCCCGCCCCGTGAACAACCTACGGCACTTTCGTCACGGGGCGGATTGAGAGAGGGGGTGGGGCGGGGCGGGGCTTTGGGCGGTTTCGTCATGATGATGGCTGGAGTGGCGCCCCCACAGGGACACCACCTGACGAGACTTTTGTCATGCCATGGCGCGTTGGCGCAGCGCTGCCGCAGAAGCGCTGCCGCAGCAGCACTACCTGCTGCCTTTCTGACCGTTTCCCCCTCACGGTCGGGGTGAAGTGTGATTTGGTGTGACTCGAAGCGTGTGCCATCATGTTGTACCAGAGCCGTGCTCCCGCAGGAGCTGCCACGCCGCCTCTCACCTTGGTGGCCAGGAAGTTGCACCCCTCGTTCAGTTATGTTCAGTTATATTCAGTTACGTTTATTTATCTTTATTTATTCCCCGCCGCCTCTCACCTTGGTGGCTAGGGAGTTGCACCCCTCGTTCAGGTATGTTCAGTTACGTTTATGTATGTTCAGTTATGTTCAGTTATTCCCCGCTGCCTCTCACCTTGGTGGCTAGGGAGTTGCACCCGGGAACAACATACAGCACTTTTGTCACAGGGCCGGTCGGGAGGGGGGGTGGGGCGGAGCTTTGGCCAGTTTTGTCATCATGATGTTAGGAGTGGCGCCCTGGCAGGGGCCACTGAGCCTGCTGGGTCACGCACCCCTCCTTCACTGATTCCATGATAGCACGATTCGGCTGAACCTGTGCCGTATCGAGCCGTATCGTGTCGTTTCGTGGCACTTTGGTAGTACAATCCGGCTGAACCTGTGCCGTATTGCGCCTCGCCGCCGTATCATGCCGTATCATGCTACCATGAGTTACTCCCCGCTGTCTCTCATCCTGGTAGCCAGGAAGTTGCACCCCTAGTTCAGTTCTGTTCAGTTCTGTTCAGTTATGTTCAGTTATGTTCAGTTATGTTCAGTTATTCCCTGCTGCCTCTCACCTTCGTGGCCAGGAAGTTGCACCCGTGCGAAGCCGCCGCATCCAATGCCAACTTAGATCCTGCCAGCTGAGGGGTGCAAGGCACAGCAAGCAGTATTTCACCAGGGGAACCAAGATCGACAGATAGATCCTCGGCTCCTTAGATCCATCCAGCTGTCCAGACAAGGGAGGGCAAGCATTGTTTCACACAGGGATCTGAGATGGGCAGATAGATCCTAGGATCCATAGATCCCAGGATCCATCCAGCTGAGGGAGGACAAGACACAGCAATAATTGTTTCACTAGGGAATCTGAGACTGGCAAATAGATCCTTGGATCCATAGATCCATGGATCCCAGAATCCATCCAGCTGAGGGAGTGTAAGGCACAGCAAGCAATATTTTACGAGGCGATCTGAGATCGGCAGATAGATCCTTGAATCCATAGATCCATATATCCCCGGATCTATCCAGCTGGCCTGACAAGGGAGGGCAAGCCGTTGTTGATTCGGTTGGGATCCGCGGATAGATCCCTGATCCGGCCCACCAACCTGACAACAGAATATTACTTATATTAATGAGGATGCCAAGAGGCAAATCTGTGCCACATAAATGAGTACTGACCTGGACAGCTGGATCACGCTATTTTTCCTATGACAAGGGAGAGCAACGAAATTAAAGCAGGCGGTAAAATATTTGCTTTATCCCGTGATGTGCAATCTAGATCCGGACTGGATCCAGCCAATTTCTACCCGGCAAGGTAGAGGACCACAAAGAAAGCATGCGTGGAAAGCTATGTGCCAGCTGGTGGTTTAGGATCCAGATCCGATCTGGATCCAGCCAACTGACCAGACAGGAGCACCAATTACTTCACACAAAGATCTGGGTTCGTCAGAGATCTGGGATCCATGGATCCATAACACTGACCATAACAGGGAGTGTAAACATAGTTCATCTAGTTCATCTGCAAGTAGCAGATAAATCCCTGTATCCATTGATCTCAAGCATATATAGAGCCCAAGCAATTGTAGATCTCAAGCATATATAGAGCCAAAGCAGTTGTAGATCTCAAGCATATATAGAGCCCAAGCAGTTGTAGATCTCAAGCATATATAGAGCCCAAGCAGTTGTAGATCTCAAGCATATATAGAGCCCAAGCAGTTGTAGATCTCAAGCATATATAGAGCCCAAGCAGTTGTAGATCTCAAGCATATATAGAGCCCAAGCAGGTGTAGATCTCAAGCATATATAGAGCCCAAGCAGTTGTAGATCTCAAGCATATATAGAGCCCAAGCAGTTGTAGATCTGAAGCATATATAGAGCCCAAGCAGGTGTAGATCTCAAGCATATATAGAGCCCAAGCAGTTGTAGATCTCAAGCATATATAGAGCCCAAGCAGTTGTAGATCTCAAGCATATATAGAGCCCAAGCAGGTGTAGATCCCAATCAGTTGTAGATCCCAAGCAGTCGTAGATCCCAAGCAGTTGTAGAACCCAAGCAATTGTAGATCCCAAGCATATGTAGATCCAAAGCCAGTTGAAGGACCTGATGGGCCTCCCACCTGATCAGTCCCACCCAGTCTCATTAAGCGTCAGGCCGGCAGTCATGGATCCATGGATCAATATAATGGATCCATGGATCTATATAACCCAGCCGGATCTAGATCCGGGTCATGAGCAGCCCAACCTCCCACCTGATCAGACCCACCCAGTCACTGGTTAAGCACCAGGCTGACAGTCATGGATCCATGGATCTATACAACCCAGCCGGATCTAGATCCCGGTACTGACTACTGAGCGGCCCAACCTCTCACCTGATCTGCCACCCAGGCAGTTGACGCGTAAGAGGCGGGCGGGGATGGCGAGCTGGCCTGCATGGCCACCCACTTGGAGCTGACGGAAACTGTCGTTTCCTCAATGCGCTGCATGTGCGCAACGGGGCAGGGGGGTACAGGAACTTCAGTGTTCGCAGGGGTTAGGGTTTAGGGTTAGGGAGAGGAACTGTGGATATGTGGTGGGTTAGGGATGATGGCGAGCTTGCCTGCATGGCTACCCACATGGAGCTGACGGAGACCCTTGTTTCTTCAATGCGCTGCATGGATGCAACGGGGCAGGGGGGTCTAAAGGACTTACGGTTAAGGGGAGAGGAGGGGTGGATATGTGGTGGAGCGGCCTGCATGGAGCTGACTGAGACCGTCGTTTCCTCAATGCGCTGCAACAGAGACAACGGGCAGGGGGGCGACAGGAAGTGTTCATACCTCCGGTCGGTTAGGTATGATGTCTAGCTTGTAAGGCCACCCACTTGGAGCTGACTGAGACCGTCGTTTCCTCCATGCGCTGCAATAGACACAACGGGCAGGGGGGCGACAGGAAGTGTTCATACCTCCGGTGGGTTAGGTATGATGACCAGCCTGCATGCCATCCACTTTTTCTTTTTTTAGCAGACCGAGAGCGTCGTCTCCTCAATGCGCTGCATGGACGCAATGCGGCAGGGGGGGCAAGCGGGGTCCAGGGGTTCATGGACGCAATGGTGCAGGGTTTTATGGATTTAGGGTTCAGGGGAGAGGTGGGGTAGATTTGTGGTGGAGCGGCCTGTATGGCCACCAACTTGGAGCTGGCGGAAGCTGTTCTTCCCTCAATCCGCTGCATGGACGCAATGGGGCAGGGGGGTACAGGATCTAAAGTGTAAGTGTTTAGGGTTTAGGGGTTAGGGGTTAGGGAGAGGACCTGTGGATATGTGGTGGGTTGGAAATGATGACGGGCTTGCCTGCATGACCATCCACAAGCCAAAGGATGCTGTCATTCCTCGATGCTCTTCAAAAGACACAACAGAGTAGGGGGGCGAGATAAAGAGTAGACATGCGGTGAAAACCTAAATGTCCTACGGTGCTTCCTGAACAGGGTCTGGGGGCAAACCTAATCATGCTATGGTGGTATCTGGAGAGGGTTTCTCCATCGGCAGGGCAGGCCCTGGAAGTCAAGTTAAGAGCCCATTCATGGAGAGCCCATGTAAGGAGAGCCCATGCATGAAGAGCCCATGCTTAGAGAGCCCACGTATGGAGAGCCCATGTAAGGAGAGCCCATGCATGGAGAGCTCATGTAAGGAGAGCCCATGCATGGAGAGCCCAAGCATGGAGAGCCCATGCATGAAGAGCCCATGCTTAGAGACCCCACGCATGGAGATCACATGTAAGGAGAGCCCATGCATGGAGAGCCCATATATGGAGAGCCCATGCATGGAGAGCAAATACATGGAGAGTAAATGCATGGAGAGCCCATGCATGGAGAGCTCATGCATGGATAGCCTATGCATGGAGAGCCCATGCATGGAGAGCCCATGCATGGAGAGCCCATGCATGGAGAGCCCATGCTTGGAGAGCCCATACATGGAGAGCAAGTGCATGGAGAGCCCACACAAGGAGAGCCCATGCATGGAGAGCACATGCATGGAGAGCCCTCGCAAGGACAGCCCATGCATGGAGAGCCCATGCATGGAGAGCCCATGCTTGGAGAGCCCATGCATAGAGAGCCCATGCATGGAGAGCCCATGCACGGAGAGCCCATGCTTGGAGAGCCCATTTATGGAGAGCCCATGCATGGAGGGCCCATTCATGGAAATCCCATGCATCCCATTCCCCAAGATTGAGTTCTCCCTGACCTCAATCAGGTAGTTGGCCGAGTGGATGGCGGTTGTGAGTACCGGCAGCGGCAGGCCCTGTGTCAGATTGACGAAATCGGGCGAGGACTCGATCTTGGGCACGGAGTCGCGGAACACCAAGACTGGCTCCGGAGCTTTTGAGGGCTTGCTTTTGAAGACAGACACCAGTTTCCCCCCTACAAGCATCCAAGGGGTTTGGAATGAAGGGTTTGAAGGATTTGGGTTGAAGGCATAGGTGGCCGGTATCGAGGGCTTACTTTTGAAGGCAGTCACCAGCGTTTCCCCTACAAGCATCCAAGGGGTCTGGGATGAAGGGTGTTAAGGTTGAAGGTTAGGTTCTGTGGGCTTGCCTTCATAGGCTGCCACCGGGCCTCCCCCTACAAGCATCTTAGGGGAATGGAAATAAGCGTCTTCAATTCCAGAGAGGTGAGGACTCATTCCGCGGCAGATAATCCATAAACCATACAGGCCTTAAAACAAGATCTTCATTTTCCGGCTTGGACCCGTTCAGGTTGAGTCCTTGACTGGCCTGCCGCCGGGCGTTTCGAGGGTTCGTTTTCAAAACCGCCAACAGCTTTTACACATGCAGCATCAGGGGGGCATACATCTTCATACCTGGGTTAGTCGCTGTCACACTTAATCTGAAGCGCTATACCAAAGGGAGACATGCCAGGGATTGCGGCAATCTCCTTACGTACAGCTCCATACTTTCTCCATACCTGCTTTCGTCGCTTTTGCGCTGAAGCCCTCAACCGAGGGAGACATGCAAGGGATTGCGGCAATCTCCTTACGTACAGCTCCATGATTTCCTCCATACCTGCTTTCGCTGCTTTTGCACTGAAGCTGTCATCAGGGGGAGGCTTGCCGGTGAGCGCAGCGATCTCATGCGCCTCCTGCTTGACCACCACGTCCTTCTTATACCTGAATAGTTGAAAAAAGGAGGAATAATTATTACATCTGGATACCTTTGGTCGCAGCTACCATATCTCAACCTCCTCCTGCTTGACCACCACGTCCTTCTTGTACCTCAATAGTTAAAGAGGAGGAATTAAAGAGGAGGAATGAAAAAAGAGGAATAAAAAGGAGGAACAAAAAAGGAGGAATAAAAAAGGAGGAACAAAAAAGAAGAAATAAAAAAGGAGAAAAAAAAGGAGGAACAAAAAAGGAGGAATAAAAAAGGAGGAATAAAAAGGAGACCAAAGAGATCACAGGAGGTGGCCAGAGGGGGAGAGGGGGAGTTGCCGGTGGGTTGGCGACAATCTCCGTTGCCTCCTGTTTGACCACCAAATTATTCTTGTACGTGATTGGCACAGGAGGGACATTATTCTCTTATACCTGGATATCAAACGAGAAAGGTGGAACAATGCCCGCTTATACCTGAATGGCAAAGGAGGAACACAAGAGATTAGAGGAGGTAGCCACGAGGGGAGGGGGGGAGGGCTTGCCAGTGATTGCCGAAATCTCAATCTCCTGCTGTAGAACGACCGCAACCTTCATATGCCTTGAGGGCAAAGGAGGAACACAGAGATAAGGAGGGAAACAGAAATACGAGGATGTGGCCGGAGGGGGCGGGGGAGTGCTTGTTAGTGATCCCGGCAATCTCAGCCTCCTCCTGTTTGACCACCACCTCTTTCTCACACCTGGGTATCAATGGATGAAAGAGGTGAAATGCCTTCTTACACCTGCATATCAATTAAGAAAGGAGGGGAACTGCCTTCTTACACTTGGATATCAAAGGAGGAACAAAGAGATAACAGGAGGGGGCCAGAGGGAGGGGAGGGCTTGCCAGCGATTGCAACAATCGCGATGCCCCCCTGTCTGACCACAAAACCCTTCTTATACCTTGAGGGCAAAGTCGTCAATGAAGAAGGGTTGTGGGTTAGGGGTTGTGGGATAAGGAAGTGACCAAGAGGGGGGGGGGGGGGGGGGGGGGGGGGGGGGGGGGGTCTTGCCGTGGATATCCTGTGCCGCTTCTTTTATTGACTAGCACAACCATCTTTTACATCAAATCATTTCAAATAGGGGAAGTCGTCGATTAATCTGTTACCATACATATGTGTCCTGCCTTCTCTCATGAATACTTTTATACAAAAGGGAAAACAGGGGATGCAATACATCAATTAATTCAGATCCGAGGGTAATGCCATTCAAGCCTGTTGTACCTGAATAACCGTTGAGCAAGATTGAAATAAAGTTATCTCTTGTACAGGGTCAGGGTATAACTGAAAGCATACTGTCGTGTAGCACACAATTTCCTGCCCCCCCCCCCCCTGTTTTTGTGGATGATAGGTCGGAACCTCTGGTCCTTTTAAGTCTTATTTGGGTGCCTCGTGACCTCTGTGTGTGGATTCATGGTTAAGGTTTTTAAGGCTGGAACCCTTTTGGTACAGGGTTAAGGATTAAAATCCGTAGGGTTAGGGTTAAAACCCTCGGGGTTCAGAGTTCATGGTTGACATCCTTAGGGTTAAGGGTTGCAACCCTTATGTTTAGGGCTAAGGGTTCAAACCCTAAGGTCTTATTTGTTACCTGGTGACCTCCGGTCGTGGCGGTATCAGGCGAGAGACGTTTCCCATCTTGTCCATGATGAAGCGGGCGCACCTGGCAAGGTGAGGGAGGGGGTGAGGATGGGTTAGTGTGGGGTGAAAGGGGTAGGATAGGTCCAGGCGGGCTGGAGTGGGTTGGAAGGGATCAGGAGGGATCCATTTGGGAGAAGGTCAGGAGGGGTAGGGGGTGGGGTGGGAGGGGTTGGGAGAGGGGTCATGAGGGGCCCGTGTTATCCATGATGGAGCGAGCGCGCCTGGCAAAAGGAGGGAGGGGGTCGAGAGGGGTTGGGAGGGGCCGAGGTGGGGAGAGGTCAGGACAGGCTGGAGTGGGTTGGAAGGGGCCAGGAGGGATCCATTTGGGAGAAGGTCAGGAGGGGTAGGGGGTGGGGTGGGAGGGGTTGGGAGAGGGGTCATGAGGGGCCCGTGTTATCCATGATGGAGCGAGCGCACCTGGCGAAAGGAGGGAGGGGGTCGAGAGGGGTTGGGAGGGGCCAGGAGGGATCCATTCGGGAGAAGGTCAGGAGGGGTAGAGGGTGGGGTGGGAAGAGGGGGGTAGAGGGGTCGAGAGGGGTCCATCTTGTCCATGATGGAGCAGGCGCGTCTAGCAAGAGGAGGGAGAGGGGCAGGAGGGGAAGGGGGTGGGGTGGGAGGGGTTGGAGAGGGGTCATGACGGGCCCATCATGTCCATGAAGGAGCAAGCGCACCTGGCAAGAGAAGGGAGAAGGGTCGGGAGGGGTCCAGGTGGGAGAAGATTGGCATGGGGTGGGGTGGGTTAACAGAGGGAGATAACGCGCTCGGGGCATGGTAAGGTACAGCTTAGGGCCGGATTGTACTGCCAAGGTAGCATGGGACATCGCAACAGGGCACATGAACGTGAGACTAAAAACCGACCGTAACCCCTTAACCCTAAGACTAGAAATCGACCCGTACCCCAAAACCCTAACCTCACTTGACCCGCGTGGCATGAAATCAGGCAAATATGGCATCCAGGATGCATGCGGGTTTAAGGTTGAGCGTTCAGGTTATAGGGTGAATCATGTAAGAATCAAAGTAACTCACTTGACGATCGTGGCGTCGAAGCAGGCAAGCAAGGACTGCAGGATGCATGCGGGTTTAGGTGTCATGGCTTGGGGTCTGGGTTATAGGGAAATTTAAGATCCAAAGTAACTCACTTGACCCGCGTGGCATCAAAGCAGGCAAGCAGGGACTCAAATATGCCGGTTTAGGGTTCATGGCTTAGGGTCTAGGGTTCATGGCTTAGAGTCTAGGGTTCATGGCTTAGGGTCTAGGGTTCATGGCTTAGGGTCTAGGGTTCATGGCTTAGGGTCTAGGGATCATGGCGTAGGGTCTAGGGTTCATGGCTTAGGGTCTAGGGTTCATGACTTAGGGTCTAGGGTTCTCATGGCTTAGGGTCTAGGGTTCATGGTTTAGGGTCAAGGGTTCATGGCTTAGGGTCAAGGGTTCGTGGATTAGGGTATAGGGTTCATGGCTTAGGGTCAAGGGTTCATGGATTAGGGTATAGGGTTCTCTTTGCTTAGGGTCTAGGGTTCCCATGGCTTAGGGTCTAGGGTTCTCATGGCTTAGGGTCTAGGGTTCTCATGGCTTAGGGTCTAGGGTTCCCATGGCTTAGGGTCTAGGGTTCTCATAGCTTAGGGTCTAGGGTTCTCATGGCTTAGGGTCTAGGGTTCATGGCTTAGGGTCAAGGGTTCATGGCTTAGGGTCAAGGGTTCATGGATTAGGGTCTAGGGTTCAGGTAATCATTTCAGATTCGAAGGAACTCACTTGACCATCGTGGCATCAAAGCAGGAAAGCAGGGACTGCAGGATGCACGAGGGTACAGGTACGTGCAGGTCGAATAGCGCGTCTGATGCGTCGAACATGATACGCGTCACCTCGACAGCAAACTGCGGCAGAAGCGGGGGCATGATAATTCAAACCACAAAGATGTATGAGGGCACCGGAACGTGCAGGTTGGACAGCGCATCTACAGCGTCAAACATGATACGCGTCATCTCCACGGCAAACTTCGGCAGGAACAGGGTGCATGGTGCATGGTGGGTATTATATAGGTGCATAGCCTGCCTCACGAATGCGATAGTGCATACTTGTGCACAGCTTGCCTATCGAGTGCGTACCATTGTACAGCCTGCCTTACGAGCGCTCACTCGTGCATTGCCTGCCTCATGAGCACATACTTGTACATAGCTTATTAAGGGCGCACCGTTTCAAGTAGCATACAGCCTACATAAGGGTTTAGGAGCGCTCACTCCTTCGGTTTGGTCTGCCTGGCCCTTTCGAAAAAGGCTGTGGGTGGTTGCATTTACTTTGTAACAAACAAAATACAGGTACACCCAGCCTGCCTAATGAGTGCGCACCATTGCATAGCCTGCCTCAGGGCCCGTGGGCCGCCATTGCTCCATTGCCAGCTGGCGCTGCGTCCATTTGGCCACGTCCGCGCCCCGGGCCTCCACCCATTTAGTCAGCACTTGACGCAGAGGGGCCTCCAGGTCCCACCTACAGAACAAGGGGGTTAAACGCGGTGAGGATTAAGGCTGGAAGTCGTGAAGTCCATTTTGCCATGTCCGTGCCCCCGGACCTTCACCTGCTTGGTCCACACTTGATGCAGGGGGGGTCTTCAGGTCTACACTGCAGAAGAAAGGGGCTTGACGAGTGAAGGTAGCAAGTCTGGACGTCTATTCGACGATCTACATGCCCCCAGGCCTCCACCTGCTTGGATTGTCCTATCGGCCGCCGGGGTGCCCCCTCTCGTTCCAGGGGGCAGAGTATGCAGTAGTGTTGGTACTTCAAAGGGTGGTCTCTTTTTAAAGGTAAGCCTCAGGCTCTCTCATTGCATGCCTCTCTCACCTCCTGAAAACTGCCAGCATGGTCCTGAAGGCTGAGGGGTGCCCCCTCTTGGTCCAGGGGGAAGAGGACGTTGTAGGGTTCCACCGAGTTCTCATTTACGATTCAACCTCGGGCCCCCTCCCTTCAGGCCCACCCTCACCTCCTGAAGTTTGCCTAGAAACTCCTCACAGCCGAGGGCTGTCTCCTCTCGTGCCAGGTGAAAGAGGACGTTGTAGTGCTGGCAGCCTGGCACCACTGCGACTAAGGTATTTTTAAACGGTCATCCTCAGGCCTGCTTTTTCCAGGCCCATGCTCATCTCCTAAAATCTGGCACTCCTGCACGCTATTTCACTGTTTTGTATCAAGGGTCAGCCTAACGCCCTCGCTTTCCACGCCCACGCCCACCTCCTGAAACCTTCCAAGATCGTCCTCACAGCCGGGGGGTGCCCCCTCTAGTGCCAGGGAGGAGGTGACAGTGCAGGGCTGATACCCAGGGCTCTCTCTATATTTTCTAGTCTCAACCTCGGGCCCACTATTAGCACGCCCACCCTCACCTTCTGAACCCTGCCAAGATCGCCCTCACGGCCGGGGGGTGCCTCCTCTTGCCCCAGGGGGAGCCACCTGTGCTGCCGCCCGTACTGCCTCCCTTGACGTCAGCCTGTACTGCAGCTGCCGCCGCCTCGGAGAGGAAAGATCCGATTTGCTCATCCAGTCGCATGGCGCTGTGGAGCAACTCCAGGGTTGAGGGGTCCAGTGCGTACACTGCAACAGATCCAAGGGTTTAGGCTTAAGGGTTTCGGGGTTTGAAGCTCTAGAGGGGACACTGGATCTCAAGGGTTAGGGTTCATAGTTTAGTGGGTCAGGGTTTATGGCTTGACAAGGCACGCTGGATCTCAAGGGTCAGAGTGTGGAGCAGCTCCAGGGTTCAGGGGTCCAGGGCGTACACTGCGGTGGTTCAGCAGAGGGTTCGAGGTGGAAGATTGAGGGATAAGATTTTAGGGCTCTTGGGAGGACACTGGTTTCAAAGGGCGAAAGGTTTAGGTTGGGGTTTAGGATCAAGAGCTCTGGGGAAGAACCGGGTTCTTACGGCTACCGTGCTAAGGTTGGGGACGCGGGGCTTAGGTTCAGGTTTAGGAGCAACAGTTTGAGGATGGGCATGGGTTCTTACGGCTACCGTGCTAAGGTTGGGGACAAGGGGTTCAGGTTCAGGTTTCGGTTTGGGGACCAGGGGTCGAGGGCGAAGCTTGAGGTGGTGCCAACGGGTTCAGGGCGAGGGGGTTAAAGCTTGGGTTTAGGAGTGAGAGTTCTCGTAAGAACATTGAGGGTGAAGGGTTTCAGGTTAGGTTTGAAGGTTAGGGTATCAGGTTAAGGTATCAGGTTAGTCCTCAGGTTAGGTTTGAAGGTGAATGTATCAGGTTAAGGTATCAGGTTAGTCCTCAGGTTAGGTTTGAAGGTGAATGTATCAGGTTAAGGTATCAGGTTAGTCCTCAGGTTAGGGCAACCTCGGGCAGCGTCAGGCAGGCCCATGTATTCCTGAATACCAGTATGTTGCTCACCGTTTGAAAGCCAGGGTCCAATCTTGTCACCCACGGCGTTATAGATAACAGCCGCGCCCGCCAGCAGGGAACCTTCGGGCAGCGTCAGGCAGGCCCCCACCGCCCTCGTGTGGTCCGGGCCAACCCCCGCTGCCTGCTGCTCCGAAAAAAGGGCTTCCGCGGCTCGCAGCAGGCCGCTGAGACCTTCATCTGTACCGACAGGCAGGAGAGGAGAGGGCGTGAGAGGGGTGGAGGGGATATAAGCGGTTACTAATGTATTGAAACAAAAAGCATGCTTTCAAATATATGCAAGCCCTGTTATGTTCCCTTCCGCGGCTCCCAATAGACCGCTGAGCCCCTCATCTGCACTCAGGAAGGAGTGGAGAGGGGGTGAAGGGAGTTATTATTAGGCATCTTCAACACAATAATATGATATCATACTATGTTGTACGGCATCATAATTTGGCTCCGATTGCTCTTCTTAATATACAGGCACAAGCATTTGTCTCAACCCTCCATCCCCCTGTCCACAATTTGTCCCCCAGCCCACCATCATGCCCCACAGGCCCACCATCCTGCCCCCCAGCCCACCACCCTGCCCCCCAGGTCCACCATCCTGCCCCCCAGGCCTACCATCCTGCCCCCCAGCCCACCATCCTGCCCCCCAGGCCCACCAACCTGCCCCCCATGCCCACCATCCTGCCTCCCAGGCCCACCATCCTGTCCCCCAGGCCCACCATCCTGCCCCCAGCTCACCATCCTGCCCACCAGCCCAGCATCCTGCCCCCCGGACCCACCACCCTGCCCCCCAGGCCCACTATCCTGCCCCCCAGCCCACCATCCTGCCCCCCAGGCCCAGCATCCTGCCCCCAAGGCCCACCATCCTGCCCCCTAGCTCACCATCCTGCCCCCCAGCCCACCATCCTGCCAAACAGCCCAGTATCCTGCCCCCCAGGCCCACCAGCCTGCCCCCCGCCCACCATCCTGTCCCCCAGCTCACAATGCGAATCTGCTATTCGTGTCTTGGACTCGGCCCATCGGATGAGCTCCGCATGTGTGGAGGTCTGCTCGAGGCCCACCAGCCTGCCTCCCAGCCCACCACCCTGCCCACCAGCCCTCCATCCTGCCCCCCAACCCACCATGTGAATCTGCTCTTTGTATGTTGGATTCGGCCTGTCGGATGAGCTCCGTATGTGTGGAGGTCAGCTTGAGGCCCACCAGCCTGCCTCCCAGCCCACCACCCTGCCTCCCAGCCCACCACCCTGCCCACCAGCCCACCATCCTACCCCCCAGGCCCACCATCCTGCCCCCTGCTCACCATTTGAATCTGCTATTCTTGTGTTGGACTCGGCCCGTCGGATGAGCTCCGCATGTGTGGAGGTCTGCACGAGGCCCACCAGTAGCGCCGACAGTGTCGCCTCGTCGTCCCCACGGCTCTTAGAGGCGAACGAGAGCACGTCCAGCAGCCCCTGGCAGGTGGCAGGAGGAGCAAGGGTCTCAGGTTTATTGTTTAAGGAGTGTTTGTGTGTGTGGGGGGGGGGGTCACAGCATTGAGAGGTCAATGAGAGCACGTCCAGCAGTCCCTGGAAGGTGGCAGGAGCAAGGGTTTCATGTGTAGGCTGTACGGAGTGTTTGTGTGTGTGGGGGGGAGGGGGGGAGGTCACAGCATTGAGACGCCAATGAGAGCACGTCCAGCAGTCCCTGGCAGGTGGCAGGAGCAAGGGTTTCATGTGTAGGGTTTGAGGAGTGTTTGTGTGGGTGGGGGGGGGGGCGGGTCACAGCATTGAGACGCCAATGAGAGCACGACCAGCAGTCCCTAGCAGGTGGCAGGTGGCAGGTGGCAGGTGACAGGTGGCAGGTGACAGGTGACATGCGACAGGTGACAGGTGGCGTGTGGCATGTGGCAGGTGACAGGTGACAGGTGGCAGGTGGCAGGTGGCAGGCGGCTGGAGCAAGGGTCACATCGTCTCCTTGATGAGCCACCGCAATTTCCTTTCCCACACTTTTAGGTGTCTGCCAGGGAACCCCTGTCACACTTTCTGAAAAGCCACGTTTAAGCGTCTTGTTTCTTCCTTATAAGCCATGTTTCAGCGTCTTCTTTCTTTCCTTAACATGTGAGAGAGCCAGCTACTATCTGCATAGGTTCCAGTCAGGGAACACCTGTCGCACTTCCTTAAAAGCCACGTTTTAGCGTATTCTTTCTTTCTATCGTGGAGGTCAGAAGGTTGGAATTAAACCCAAGTTCGAGAAGTGGATAGCGCGGTTTAGCGTCTTCTTCCTTTCCTACACATGTGAGAAAGCCAGCCTCTCTACCTGCATAGGTTCCAGTCAGGCAACCCTAAAACCTAACCCCTAAAACCCTTAACCAAACCCCACCTGCATAGGTTCCTGTCAGGCAACCCTAAACCCTTACCCTCCACCTTACACCTAAACCCTTCCTGCATAGGTTCCAGTCAGGCGAACCTAAACCCCCAAATCCTTTATTTTCAACCCTAGAACTCTCAAAACTGAACCCCACCTGCATAGGTTCCTGTCAGGCAACCCTTAAGCCTTACCCTACACCTTACCTGCATAGGTACTAGGCAGGCAACCCCTTTCGTACTTCCTTGAACGCCGCTCTATTTACGCATGTTATTAACAAGATTAGCATCTCATATACCTGATCATATCTTATAAAGCGCCCTCTTTCTCTCCTACGCATGTGAGCAAGCAAGCCTACCTGCATGCCCTCTCCGTTGGGGAAGGAGTAGTAGTAGTCGCTCAGCCTCTTCACCGTGTGGTCCACGATACACCGCCCCACATCGGCCGCCAGCTCGTGATTGAGATGCGCGTCATCCCGGTTGGCGTCGGTGGACACCACATCCACACCCAGCCCGAATGGATCACTGCATGAATAGGAGGGTATTGAGGGTAAGGGAAGGCGAGGGGAAGGGAAGCTCGTGGTTGAGGTGCGCATCATCTCGGTGGGCATCGGTGGACACCACATCCACACCCAGCCCAAATGGATCATTGCATGAATAGGAGGGTAGTGAGGGTAAGGGAAGGCGAGGGCAGGCCAGGCCAGTCTATGCCTTTCTCCCTTCGATTGGCTTGTTTTTAATGCTTAGATAGCTGGCGCGTTAAGCTTGATGGTCTCCGCCCCTGTGCAGTCTGCACCGAACATCCCACCCTTATTGCTCCTTTGACCGCTTCTCGGCTTTCCACACTTCCCACACCTCGTCACTGCCTTGCTGCCTCACACCCTCACCTCTCTTTGGGCCTGTTCTACCATCCTGTATGCAGTCACCAGCTCCCTATACCATCTTACCTCCCCACACATGCCCACACGTTCCCACACCTACCTGCCTCCTGTCCTCACCTGGGATGCCTCATGTCCACACATTTTCCTGGCTTGGTTTGCCGTCTGTTCCAATGCCCCCAGGGTTACCCAGTACGGCCGTATTGGCGAAAATCCCGTACCGTATCCCGTACTGTACCGTACCGTTTGGAGCTACCGTTTTGTCCATTTTCTTACCAGCCCATCCCATTATGTCCGTACCATACTGTCCCCGTACCGTACCGTTTGACCGTACCGTATTCCGTACCGGGTTCCCCTGAATGCCCCCACCTCTGTCTGGGCTTTGCTTTGCAACTGTATTTACAAGCAGAAGCTTCCCACACCTTCTCACCTTCCCACATACCTCCACACTTTCCACACCTGCCCGCATCCCCTGATACCTCTTGCCCTCACCTTTTCCTAGGCCTTGTTCGCCGCTCTGTCCCAATTCCTGTACCTCTATTCCGGCTTCTCCTCGGTTTGAGTCAACAGCCTCCCACACCCTCTCACACCTAACAGCTATTTACCCTCATGTCCCCACACATGTTCAGGCTAACATCAGCACCTTCCCATGCCTTCTCACCTTTCCACACTTTTCCACAACCCTCTGATGCCACGTGACCTCACCCTCTTCCTGGTTTGGTTTGCAATTCTGCTCCAGCTCCCTCACCTCTGCTCAGGCTTCTCCTTGGTTTGATTCTACACCTTCCCACACCTTCTCACACCTCTCCATGACCTCATGTCCCCACACGTGTCCAGGCTAGAATCAGCAGCTTCCCATACACTCTCACCCGTTTAAACCTGATCACACCTTCCCGCATCCCTCAGATGCCTTTTGTCCCAGCATTTTCCCTGGCTTGGTTCTCCATTCTGCTCCAGCGCCCTTACCTCTGCTCAGGCTTCTCCTCCGTTTGAGTCAGCAGCTTAGACATCAGGTACTTGAGCTGTCGCAAGAGGCGGTTGTCGCGCGTGCGGACGTACTGCCTGCACAGCCACATCAGAGTTCACGTAAACACAAACCAGACCACCTTGGGGAAGGGCTTGCATGCCATACCAGGTCAGACCTGCTTGCAAGGGGATTGAGAGAGGAGAGAGCCGATGATGGAGTCAACAGCTTAGGCATGACGTACTTGACCTGGCGCTGAAGGCGGTTGCCACGTGTGCAAACTTACTACCTACACAACCTCCCCCCTTCACCGCCGACCTTGATTCCGTTTGCCTTAATCTAGCTCTATGAAGTTGAAAAAAGATACCTGAAGTGTAACCCCTGGTGTAACCAAGCCAGCAGCAGCACGGCGTTGGCCCCCACGTGCCCCAATGCCCACACTGGTCTCCTTCCTATTTTCCTACATTTAGATCCGTCAAATTATAAAACAATTTGGGGGACAATTACCTGAAGTGCACCCAACCGTTGACAGCCAGCTGCAGTACAGCGTTGGCCCCCACGTCCCCCCCATGCCCCCACTGGTGTCCATCCTATTTTCCTAAATCGAGCTCCGTCAATTTGGAAGAAATAATCACCTGAAGTACATCTAAGCGTTGACAGCCAGCTGCGGCACACAGTGCTGCCCCCCTCCAGCCAACCCTGCCTCCAATGGTCTTGATCCCATTCGTCTAGCTCAGTGAAATTGAAAAACAGTCACCTGAAGTACACCCAAGCGTTGACAGCCAGCTGCGGCACAAAGCGCTGCCCCCCTCCACCCAACCCCGCCCCCAATGGTCTTGATCCCATTCTTCTAGCTCAGTAAAATTGTAAGAAACAGTCACCTGAAGTGCACCCAAGCGTTGACAGCTAGCTGCAGCACCGCGCTGATAGCCAGAGGTTGCCACACCCGGGTCTCCAGGAGGGTCACGAGAGCGGCCGCCTCGTCCACCTGGCTGCTGCCATCCTCATGGTCGAACAAACCTGGGAACGCGCAAGAAGCGGTGGAGGTGAACAAATTGGAGGAAGGGGAGGGAGGGAGAGAGGCATGAGAGCGGCCGCCTCATCCACCTGGCTGCTGCCATCCTCATGGTTGACCAAACCTGGAGACACTGTTACCCGGTACAGAAAATGGTACGGTCAAACGGTACGGTACGCATACAGTACAGCCAAATGACCGGACTGGTAAGGATATGGCGCATACAGTGTTTTAACACGGTAAGGTATTGGTAACGATGCGGTAGGGTTAAGGATTCAGGCTTCAGGGCAGGTTTAAGGGGGCGGAAAGGTAGGTTTAAGCTCAAAGCAGAACTGCAGAAGCAAGTGGAGGAGGGAATGGAGAGCGGATTGTCACTGCCCAGGTAGGATGAAGCGTCAAACAGACAAGCAGACATGAAGGGGTAATGGCGGAGAGGGGGGGGGAATAGGGTTTATGTTGTGGTCGTCGCAAAGACTGGGTCACGCAGCCTACGTAGCTTGTTTCCCATCCTTGCACAATGCGCCAACAGGTTCCAACAGGTTCCTCACACATCCATGAGCAGGAGCCCACACACGCATTCCCCATGGCAAATACCCACCCACTCCGCAGCTCCCGTGCATACTCCACCCAGCTTCCGGCCAACTTCCTACCCACCCATTGGCAGAGCTTTGCAAGCTCACACACGCCGTCCATCACAGAATCTACCCCTGGGACAGCTTCCATGCAGCTTCCATACATATTCCACCCAGATTCCGGCCAACTTCCTACCCACCCATTGGCAGAGCTTTACACGCACACACACTCCATACTTCCAGTCACCTTCCATCTGTATGACACAGTTTCCTATCAGCTTCCCGTCCACCCATGATCAGAGGCTCGCATTCAAACTCCCCAGAACAGCTTCCAGACAGCTTCCATATGTATTCCACCCAGCTTCCGACCAGCTCCCCACCCACCCATCAGTAGGGCCTCGCACACTCTCACGCGCACTCCCCAGGGCAGGCACCAGCCCATGCGGCAGCTGCCGGCCAGGTTCCCCGCAGTCGCCAGCAGGGCCTGCCCCGCTTGCCCGTAGTCCTCCTCGTGAAAATCCTCGGCGTCAGTCATGGCCATGCGGCGCAGCGAGCTCCTCAGCATGGCTATCAAACACCTGAAGGGAGAGAGAAGGATCAAGAAATTAAACAAATTAATGATTGAGGAAATTACAAAATATAATACAAGTACTCGCAGCGAATGAAACACAGTCAATTGAACCAAACGTCCTTGGCTTCGATCATCGCCATGCAACGCAGGGAGCTCCTCAGCATGGCCATCAGACAGCTGGAGGGGGAGAGAAGGATCAAGATTTTACGCAATCAAATGCAAAATACCCGCAGCGAATGAAACACAGTTAATAAAACGAAAGGTTCTTGGCCTCAGTTATGGCCATGCGGCACGGGGAGCACCTCAGCATGGCCATCAGACACCTGACGGGAGAGAGAAGGATCAAGAAATTAAACAATTTTATAATTGGAGAAAATACAAAACATAATACCGGTGCTCGCAGCTAATAAAACACAGCCAATTGAACGAAAGGCCCTTAACGTTGGTCATGGCCATGCAGCACAGGGAGCTCCTCAGCATGGCCATCAGACACCTGGAGGGAGCGAAAAAGATCAAGAAATCACACAATCGAATGCAAAATGCTCGCAGCAAATAAAACACAGCCAATACACGGCCATGCGGCGCAGAGAGGTCCTCAGCATGGCCCACATGGCACTGAAAGCAATTCAGGCAACGCAAATAAAACTCGGGTGAAGGCTCACCGTGCCTGGCCTCGGTCGGCAGTGGACCAGCCATCCTGGGCATTGCGCTCGAAGCACGCCCGCAAAGCACCTGGGCAGAGGCCACGGTGCAGGGTTTCGAACATGTATCCAAGGCAGTGAAAGTCTCATGTGAAACGGAGGAGGATAGAGGCCATGGTTCAGGGTTTAGAGCATGCATCACGTAAGGCCCAAAGCACGCAAGCCAAGCACCTGAACGCAGGCCACAGTGCAGGGTTAAGAGTATGTATCAATGTATGCAATGCGGCCTAACTCTCGTGTACAGCGGAAGACGATTGAGGCCATGGGTTAGGGTTCAGAGCATGTATCGCATTTAACCCCGAGTCCACCCAATATGGAGCAGGATAGGGCCACGGATCAGGGCTTAAAACATGCATGTCATGCGGCCAAAGTCACTTGTGAAATGTAAGAAGATAGGATTCATGGTTCAGGGTTTACAGCGTGTGCCACATAAGCCACGCCCAAACCCCTCACCTGATGAGGACGCTTGCAAAATGATTCTGACCCACAGCCACGTCTGGTAAGATTTCCTTAAAAAACATGATACTGCCCTATGATACTGCCCTATGATACTGCCAACATGATACTGCCAACATGATACTGCCAACATGATACTGCCAACATGATACTGCCAACATGATACTGCCAACATGATACTGCCCTATGATTCTGCCCTATGATACTGCCAACATGATACTGCCCTATGATACTGCCCTATGATACTGCCAACATGATTCTGCCCTATGATACTGCCAACATGATACTGCCCTATGATACTGCCAACATGATACTGCCCTATGATACTGCCCTATGATACTGCCCTATGATACTGCCAACATGATACTGCCCTATGATACTGCCCTATGATACTGCCAACATGATACTGCCCTATGATACTGCCCTATGATACTGCCCTATGATACTACCAACATGATACTGCCAACATGATACTGCCAACATGATACTGCCAACATGATACTGCCAACATGATACTGCCAACATGATACTGCCAACATGATACTGCCAACATGATACTGCCAACATGATACTGCCAACATGATACTGCCCTATGATACTGCCAACATGATACTGCCCTATGATACTGCCAACATGATACTGCCCTATGATACTGCCAACATGATACTGCCAACATGATACTGCCAACATGATACTGCCAACATGATACTGCCCTATGATACTGCCAACATGATACTGCCAACATGATACTGCCAACATGATACTGCCAACATGATACTGCCAACATGATACTGCCAACATGATACTGCCAACATGATACTGCCAACATGATACTGCCCTATTAAGCCCTTTTTCATCTACTTGGGTATGTTTTTTGATGAGGAAGAGGGTATGAAGGGAGCAGGTAGACGTTGTGTCAACAAAGGGAGGGCAGCTTTGTATGCCATGGTCCGGAGATGTCATGAGCTTGACATACACAATGTTCACATTAAATGTCATCTTTTTGACTCTTTGGTGAAGCCTATTCTGTTTTATGGGTGTGAAATTTGGGGACCAGGTCTCCTTGCGAAAGGAGTCGGCTTGACAGAAACTGGTTTCTCTAGAGATTTGGAGGTAATTCACAAGGGTGTCCTTAGGCAGTGTTTGGGTCTTCGCAAGTCTGTGGCCGAGTATGTTCTCATGAGTGAACTGCACCGTGAACCCTTTATCTTAAGTCTTTTTCAGCAGACCCTGAGTTTTTGGAATATAATTAATCTGAGGCCTGACAATGACCTTGTGGAAATGGCTATGCAGGAAAGTTGTGATTTGGCGAAGGCTGGCACTTCACTTTGTTGGGCTGGTTTTCTGCCTACGATATTGATGACTCTGGGTATTGATTTATTCACTGCTTCAGCCAATACCTCTTTGGATATTGAGGTCATTGTGAATTCAGCTAGGGATCGGTGGCTTTCCAAAATTTTCAGGGACATGCCACGTACGGCCCTGTCAGTACGTGCTACTCCTGACTCAGAACGCTCGGGGTTCAAATTGTTTACGTTCTCTAAGTGGTTCCAAATTAAGCGTGATGTGAAGGAGACTTTCTGGTACAATTTGAGTAAGCCTAATATTATTTTTGCTGTAGCCCGGTATCGGATGGGGTCGCATTGGCTGAATGTTGAGACGGGGCGCTTTGAGAAACCCTGTGTGCCTCGTAGCGAGAGGATTTGTAGATGTTGCAATCTTAAATGTCGGGAGGATGAGCTTCACATGATTTACTGCCCATTCTATACAGACCTTCGTTTTCAGTTTAACCTTACTTTCCATAATTTCCTAGAGGACGAGGATGAGGCCATGAAACGGTACGCAAATGGAGTGTGGGGCAAACTAAATGCAGCGGATTCTGCATATGTGTTCTGGAAGAAATTTGGTTGTTTTATCTTTCAGTGTATGATGAATAGAGAGAATCATCTCAAAACTTTGCCATATTCCTGTCTCCCCCCTAACTCTCTAGGCGGTGCTCAATCGAACTCTTTTGCACCCACGTCATGTTTAATGGCTGGGGCTTATCTTCTGCACTATGGGGTTCATTCCCACGCCACTGTCGTGGTTGTTGCTAGTTGCTTGCCCAGTGGGGTCACTGGTTTTCGCTTTCTGTCCTAGTGTATCAAGTGCCTGTACCGATTTACGGGCACATGTCCCATGCATCAAGTGTGATGCTCTGTTGGACTGTAAAAACTTCACAAACTTCACTGTCATACTGTCACACCCCTTACCTAATAAGATCGCCCTAAACGATACTGCCACACTGCCACACTTGATAAGGTTACCTGCCTAGACGATACTGCCACACTGCCACACTTGAGAAAGGTGCTTGCCGACACGATGCTGTCATACTGCCGCATGTTGCGTTCACAGCTGCACCACTGCACCGCCCCACCTGATAAGGTTACCTGCCAGAACGAAAAAGGGTTCCAGTCTGAACCCACACCTTACTGCCACACCATATCCCCCCACAGTCCCACACCTTACTGCCACACCATATCCCCCCACAGTCCCACACCTTACTGCCACACCATATCCCCCCACAGTCCCACACCTTACTGCCACACCATATCCCCCCACAGTCCCACACCTTACTGCCACACCATATCCCCCCACAGTCCCACACCTTACTGCCACACCATATCCCCCCACAGTCCCACACCTTACTGCCACACCATATCCCCCCACAGTCCCACACCTTACTGCCACACCATATCCCCCCACAGTCCCACACCCCTTACCTGATAATGTCGCTTGCCAAAACGAAAAGGCATTGAAGCCCCTGGCCCCTCCATCCCTCTCTGACACCCCTACCTGATTAGGTTACCTGGCGAGATGGTACTGCCACACCGCATCCCCCCAAACACCCCTTGTACCTGATAAAGTTGCTTGCCAAAACGAGAAGGCAGTGAAGCCCCTGGCCCCTCCGTCCCGCTCCGCTCCCGCCTCCTTGAAATCCTCAGGTCTGCCGCACACCATAAGCTGCACCAAGGCTTCCAGGGAGACACGCCGCCCACCCTGCCAGCCTGCAGTACACACAAGGGCAGAACACACAGGGACGGTACACACACGTTAGTACAGCCTCCAGAGAGACGCGCTGCCCACCCTGTCAGCATGCAGTACACACAAGGGCAGTACACACAGGGGCGATACATATACCATAGACCGGCCTCCACAGAGACGCGCCGCCCACCCTGCCAGCCTGCAGTACACACAAGGGCAGTACACACATGGGCGGTACGTATGCCTTAGTACGGCCTCCAGAGAGACGCGCCGCCCACCCTGTCAGCCTGCAGTACACACAAGGGCAGTACACACATGGGCGGTACATATGGTTTATTATGGCCTCCAGGGTGACCAGCCGTGCAACTGGCCACCTTTCAGTACAGTTAAGGGCGGTACATACACTTCGGTGCAGCCTCCAGGGAAGCCAGCCGTCCACACTAACAATATGCAGTACAAGCAAGGGCGGTACAATCGAAAGCGGTACATACACTGCATGAAGGTCTCAGGGGTGTACACACACTGCCACCCTGCATTACACGACAAGGGCGGTACACACAGATGCGGTACACACACAGAGGCAGTACACACAAGGGAAGTAGATGTACTTGGGATTGGCCACTAGGGTGACCAGCTGTCCATAATGCAACACTGTGGTATAAAACAAGGGCAGTACAAACAAGAGAAGTATATGTACTTTGGTATGTCCCCTAGCACACTGTACTACAAAACACGGGCAGTACACATCAGGGAAGTACAAAACAAGGGCCAGAGACATCCTGCGGCACCAACCGCCAGCTCATACGACAGTGTGGCTTTCAGGGTTAAGAAATGTGGGCCTAAACCCTTGGCCAGACCAGGCCCACCCCCACAGGTGTATCGTACCTGCAAGATGCCGGAGACTCCCTGCAATGCCGGCCACCAGCCCCGGCGCGATATCCAACTACAGGCAATAGGGCAGGAAAATGTGAACACGGTGATGTGATACGAATATGTGTGGGGACCCCCCCGGAGGAGATCTTGAAGATTCTGCGTGGGGGCTTCCTTAATCCACGCACTTTTTTGCGTATCTTATTTATTCATTGATGAGGGGGATCCAGAAAGTTCACGTAGGGGTGATCTTAAAAATGCCGGGATGGGGATGCAGGAGATTCAGTGAGGGGGATCTATTTGGATCCAAAAAGATATGTTTGGGGGATCTAAACACTTCCGAGATGGAGATCTTTTACATTCCATCCAGGGGATTCAAACAAATCAGTTAGAAGGCTCTAACAGATTCCGAGATGGAGATCACTAACATTCCATGAGGGGTATTGAAAATAAGCAGGTATAAGGATGTAGCAAATACCAACAAAGGGATGCAGGATATTCCAGCCCTTTGGTTTTGGATCAAAAAGGATCAGTTAGGCTCCGCATGGTGAATAACTGTCTGGACTACAGTACCGGTAGGTTTATTTGATTTTTAAAAAAGGAAAGAAAACTACGGTACCTATTATTGTTTCCTTTCTTCCTGCGGCAGCAACAACTGAACGCTGCCCTGGGATCGGCGGCACCTGGCGCCGCATGCTCAATATCAGAGAATGAACAACTGTTATGCATCGATAATTGTCTGAACAGTAGTTATATTTCCTATTTTATTTCATCCAGCCACAGCAACATGCCCTGGGGTCGTGTTGTGGCGCACCTGGCGCCGCATGCTCAATATCAGAGAAGGAACAACAGTTACGCATCAAAATGGAGTTCCGAATATTACAGCGCACCTGGCTCCTCATCGTGAATATCAGAGAAGGTACATCAGGTCCAGCTTTGGAACCAATGGTTTCGGGTCCGGAGCCAGACGCCGCCGAGAGCAAAAGGAACGCCAGCTCCTGCACCTCAGTGATTCCTAGGCCTGCGCGTAAATCAATGAAATGATATTTGAGTCCCGGTCCTTGGGGGGCATCAAGTTCTCCCTCAACAAGGCTCAAAGTGATGGTGCTATTATGTTGCTGCTGACATGCCCCAGAGTTATGTTGGCCACACACGCAAAAGTTAAGGGTTCCCAAACCCTTTAAACCCTCAACCCAGTTCCCTTCTCCCACAGCAAGGCTCTGCATGCTGAGCCTGGCGTGCTGAAGGTTGATGCTGGCCACACCCGCCAAACCCTCAACCCTCAATTCCGCCTCCCTTCTCCAACCTGTATCAAGGCTCTTCAGGCTGAGGCTGACATGCTCCCCATGCCCCAGATTGGTATTCGCCGCCCCCCCCCACGTGCCCGGAGCGGAAGACTGGCGCTGGTGCTTCTGCCAGCTCCCAGCGTCCACCGCAACCGGCTCCAGGGCCTTAGGGGCCGCGTTGGAGGGGAAGGTTGCGCCGGACCCGGACGCGGGAGCGGGGGCGAAAGGGTTGCTGCCGCCTCCAGAGCTGTTGTACGTCCTCTTGGCAAACGGGTCGCTGTGGCTACTCTCTCCGGCGGCGGGCGGCCCGCCTGCAATTGAGGTAAGGACCGCAACATGTTGTGGGGGTAGAGACGGCATTGCCTGATGACCTCTTAGCAAACAGGCCGCTGTGGCTGCTCTCGTCGGCAGCGGGCGGCCCGCCTGCAATCAACAAAGGTCCAAATAACCACAAGTTGGAGGGTAGGGAGTGGTAGGGACGGCATCGCCGCGTGCCCTCTTGGCAAACGGATCGCTGTGGCTGCTCTCCCCGGAGGCTGGTGGCCCGCCTGCAAACAACAAAGAACCACAACACTACAAGTTGGGGGGTAGGGCCGGCATTGCCTGATGACCTCTTAGCAAACAGGCCGCTGTGGCTGCTCTCCCTAGTCGCTGGTGGCCTGCCTGCAATCAAGGGAGGACCGGAACACACCTACGGTTCATTTTTTTGTGTGTAAACAGCCTTGTTGTGTTAAGCACACACACATACACCAACAAGTTGTGGGGGTGGAGACGGTATGTCCGCCGTGCGTCCTGTTAGAAATCGGATCGCTGTGGCTGCTCTCCCCGGCAGCGGGCGGCCCGCCTGCAATCAGGGAGGGACCGAACATGTTGCGGGGGCAGGACCGGCATTGCCTGATGGCAGCAACTTGTGAGGGCAGGGACGGCATCGCCTGATGATCTCTTAGCAAATGGATCGCTATGGCTGTTCTCCCCGGGCAACAAGTTGCAGGGGCAGGGCCGGCATTGTCTGATGGCAAGCAGGCAGTAACGCATAATCTCCCTCCCAGTCAGTATCCCTCCGCAAAAGGCGTACAAGGGCGCGGGTTATATTCCATACAGCATGCCCAGCTAAACAAACCATCACTCATTCACAATCCGCAAGACACCCTCCCCCAATAACGCATCATCACCCACCGGTCAGCACGCCTCTAGAAAGTGGTTAAATGTGATGGCATTGCTCCCCACTGCATCCCCCTAAACAAACCATCACCCATCGACTCACCACATGACACTCCCTCTGAGTAACGCATCATCACCCACCAGTTACCACTCCTCAAGAAAGTGATTAAAGGTGCGGGTACTGCTCGCCACTGTCTTCTCCCTAACCAAACGTTGAGAAATCACCAACCACAGGACACCCCCCCCACTAGCGCCGCAACTCCACCCACCGGTCAGCACGCAGCCGGAAACTATGTATAGGGGTGCTGATACTGCTATCCACTGCATCCCCCTAATCATACCATCACACATTCACCAACCACATGACACTCCCCCCACTAACTCATCATCATCCACCAGTCATCATTCCTCTACAGAGTCATTCAAGGTGCTGATATAGAGCCCTGATGCACCCCCGTAACCATCACTCATTCACCATCCACAAGACACTCCCCCTCCTTAGTAACGCATCATCACCCACCAGTCAACACTCCTCCGGAAAATGTGTACGTTGGCACTGCATCCATTGAGGGGGCGCCATTGCTGGCCTGTGCCTATGATTGCATGGGCAAATGAGGGAAGGTTCAAGGGGGGAAGGTTCAAGGGGGGAAGGGGCAAGGGGGGAAGGGGCAAGGGGGGAAGGGGCAAGGGGGGAAGGGGCAAGGGGGGAAGGGGCAAGGGGGGAAGGGGCAAGGGGGGAAGGGGCAAGGGGGGAAGGGGCAAGGGGGGAAGGGGCAAGGGGGGAAGGGGCAAGGGGGGAAGGGGCAAGGGGGGAAGGGGCAAGGGGGAAGGGGCAAGGGGGGAAGGGGCAAGGGGGGAAGGGGCAAGGGGGGAAGGGGCAAGGGGGGAAGGGGCAAGGGGGGAAGGGGCAAGGGGGGAAGGGGCAAGGGGGGAAGGGGCAAGGGGGAAGGGCCTAGGGGGGAAGGGGATGAAGGGGCATTGGGCACAGTATCGATTGAGGGGGGCGCCATTACTGGCATTTGCATTTGTATGCAAAGGCAAAAGTCCAAGTCAGGCAAAAGTCCAAGTCAGGCAAAAGTCCAAGTCAGGCAAAAGTCCAAGTCAGACAAAAGTCCAAGTCAGACAGCGCGGGCGTTGTTGTTGTAACAATGTGAATGCAACCACCCACAGCCTTCTTTGAAAGGGCCAGGCAGAGAGAACCGGGGGGGAACATGGCGACATGAGCTGAAACATGACCTTAAACCCGCAACAAGGAGACACACGGCGAACCGAAGGCACTGTGAAATGTGAATGGGCCAAAATATGGGAAGGGTGTGAAGCCCCACACTGTGTGAGCGGCAACATTTGAAGCGGCAAATGCCCCCTGCCCACCAAACCCCTCCTAAACCATAAGCCCTAAATCCTACACCCTATCCCGCACCCCCCACGGTCCCACCTGTTGTTGGGGATGTAAAAGTGGCTCATGGCTAGAGGGGCAGGAAAGGGGGCTACAGTGGCTCATGGCTAGAGGGGCAGGAAAGGGGGCTACAGTGGCTCATGGCTGCCCTAGCACAGCCTACCACCCAGTGCTGGGTGACTGTCTATAATTCAGAAATCGTGTAAGGTATTACAGGCCCTTAATGGTAAAGTATCTGAATGTGCCTTGAAATTACGGTGACTGAAACTCAGCCCCCGTACGGACCGTAATCGGCACATAAAATAATATTTTTTTTAAACGGGATCCCGCCCCAAGACATGTGCGGGATTGCAATCTTGCTTTTTTAGATAGCACTGCTACCACCCCGCACCCCCCTGACCCCACCTGCTGTTGCGGGCGGGGCAGGCCGCTGGGCGCCTGACCAGTGAACATGCAGCGAGAAAGCTCTAAGGGACGATTCGAGGGCCCTGCGCCAGGGATTGTGGGGGCAGTCACAGGGATTGTTGAATAATAAACGGGGATTCTTGAGTAACATACAAAGATTATTGAATACATTAAAGGCAGTCTTGAATAATTTACGGATTGTTTTTGTTTTGTTTTAAGTTGTTGTCAAGAAATTTTCTGAAAGAAAATCAGAATTCCTGAATTCAGGGCTCCTCACCCTGTTGCCTAAGCTGTTTGATCGTGCCATACCTCCCTACCCTTGGTAGTACAATCCAGCTCAACCTGTGCCTTATCGTGCCTTCATGTGCTGTATCCTGCTGTATCGTGCCACCTTGCACCTCACCTTGTTGCCTCAGCTGCCTGATTGCGCCCTACCGCCCTACCCTTGGTAGTACAATCCAGCTCAACCTGTGCCTTATCGTGCCATCATGTGCTGTATCCTGCTGTATCGTGCCACCTTGCACCTCACCTTGTTGCCTCAGCTGCCTGATTGCGCCCTACCGCCCTACCCTTGGTAGTACAATCCAGCTCAACCTGTGCCTTATCGTGCCATCAAGTGCTGTATCCTGCTGTATCGTGCCACCTTGCACCTCACCTTGTTGCCTCAGCTGCCTGATTGCGCCCTACCGCCCTACCCTTGGTGGTACAATCCGGCTCAACCTGTGCCTTATCGTGCCATCATGTGCTGTATCCTGCCGTATCGTGCCACCTTGCACCTCACCTTGTTGCCTCAGCTGCCTGATTGCGCCCTACCGCCCTACCCTTGGTAGTACAATCCAGCTCAACCTGTGCCTTATCGTGCCATCATGTGCTGTATCCTGCCGTATCGTGCCACCTTGCACCTCACCTTGTTGCCTCAGCTGCCTGATTGCGCCCTACCGCCCTACCCTTGGTGGTACAATCCGGCTCAACCTGTGCCTTATCGTGCCATCATGTGCTGTATCCTGCCGTATCGTGCCACCTTGCACCTCACCTTGTTGCCTCAGCTGCCTGACTGCGCCCTACCGCCCTACCCTTGGTAGTACAATCCGGCTCAACCTGTGCCTTATCGTGCCATCATGTGCTGTTTCCTGCCGTATCGTGCCACCTTGCACCTCACCTTGTTGACTCAGCTGCCTGATGAGCAGCGCGGGGTTCAGGCCATCGAGAAGGGCAGGCGAGTTGAGGGCCATGCCCGGGGGACAGGAAAGTTTTAACCCCTGCTTCATCGCGTCCTGGGAATGGGAGACGAGGGGAGACATTGGGTAATTCAAATAACGCATACAATATACAAGGGGGAGGAAAAGAGAATGCACTATTGCAGCAAAAAAGAGCGAAAAGGAGTCAGGAAACATATTCTTGTGATATTGGGAGAAAGGGGGGGAGGTGACGATTCAAATATAGTGGAAGACAGGATGGGCAAGGGGAGGGTAGGGGCGAGGCAATACAAGGGTGCAGCGTGGGTAAGTGGGAGGGACAGAATTGTGTGCCCTGCTGAGATGTGCCCTGAGGGGGTGGTCCGAGACAAGGGGGTAGTTCACTGATTTGAAGCACACGTGACAAAAGGGGAGGGAGGGGGAGGGGGGGCATTGAATGATTCAAACAGAGTGAAAAAAATGATGGGGAAGGAGAGGGCTGGGACGAGGTAATGCAGTGGTGCAGCAGGGGTAAGTGGGATGGACAGAGTTGTGTGCCCTGCTGAGATGTGCCCTGAAGGGGGGGGGGGACAAGGGGGTAGTTAAATGATTTAAAGCACACGTGACAAGGGGAGGGGAGGGGAGAACGAGGGGGCGAGGAAATGCAATGGTACAGCTTGGGAAACCGGGCTGGACAGCTTTGGCATATCGTGGACCTCAAGTTGAAGTGGGCCTGGTTGTCCGAGACTGGAGAAAACGGGCAGGAAGCGTTAGAATGTGAGTGCTGCACTCATGCCGCATAAAAAAGATGCAAGAGGGAGAGGCCCGTGCAATACCACGATACAGGATCATGACCCATGGCCGGCCACCATGCGGCACAGGCACATCGAGCAAGAATAATGAGATGAGTAATACTCTTTGGAGGACGTTAGATGGTCGAAACAGGACACAGTATTGGGGAGACCCATGCTTGTCAACCATATGACCCATGCATGCATGTCAAATATGAGACCCTTGCATGCATGTACAACATAAGCACATAACACCCATGCATGCATGCCTAAACCATGACCCATGCATCTGGATTTCTCAGCTACATCCATCCCAGGCCGTCAGGACGGATGCAGTCCTTCCAGAATCACAAAACCTCAACATCAACCCCTGAAGGTGCGCTGCCAAGCCTCATGCATGATTGGCTGCCCCATGCACGCTAACCCATGCAGGATACGCCATGCACGGTACGCCCCATGCATGGTACGCCCCATGCACGATGCCCTCCATGCACGATACGCCCCATGCACGGTACGCCCCATGCACGGTACGCCCCGTGCACGGTACGCCCCATGCACGGTACGTCCAATGCACGGTACGCCCCATGCACGACACGCCCCATGCACGGTACGCCCCATGCACGGTACGCCCCATGCACGGTACGTCCCATGCACGGTACGCCCCATGCACGGTACGCCCCATGCACGGTACGCCCCATGCACGACACGCCCCATGCACGGTACGCCCCATGCACGGTACGCCCCATGCATGACACGCCCCATGCACGGTACGCCCCATGCACGGTACACCCTATGCACGACACGCCATGAACTGTGGCTGCTGCACCGCGCGGACAACAGCAACGTGTCTTGCATGTTTCTCAGCGGGAGGAATGTTAATAAACGTTTTGGTCACCCAATATCTTCAGCAGAAGAAGCTCATTGGAGGGAACGTAGCTGCCTGGGCTATCTAACATTACCCAGTCTGCACATAATCCTACCGTGCAATCCACACCTGAGGCCGTGGGAAAGTGTGGCATGCATCCATCCATGCCTGTTTCAATGCGTACAAGACCTCCTTTGGCAGCCAACTATTCAAACGTCGTTGGGCCAAAGGGGAACAAAACCTAGGCCAGCTCATGGCTGGCGGCCGGAACAGCAGGACTGGGGACACGTGACACTCTGCGGGACCCATAAGCGTCGCATGGCACAGCCAGGACAGGAACCACCCTTCACCCTGGGAGCTGAAGATGCCCTGTTATAAATGAGACCCGCCATGTATTCCCCATATGGAAGTTCAGTATTGCTGTCAAGTGCCATGGGATGCATCTCATGCATGGCTCTCAGCATGGCCTATGTGCTTGCATGGCACAGCTGACACAGCTGCAGCGTTTGTGTAGGGAGCTTCCGGAGCAATAGGAAAGATGCAGATATCAAGCGCATGCTCATATGAAGCAAGTAGCCATCATGTGCCCTCCCAAGCCCTGTCATTCAGTGTAATTTTTGAATATTTCCACCTGTCGGCCTTCTGTTCGCTGGAGTGGGGGGGGGGGGGCCTTGTCTGGCCATGCCTGTCTGGCCAGACACGCATGGCTACTATTAGTTATTTACTGGGGAGTAGCCATGCCCGGCTGCTGTTAGCATGGGTGTGATGTAGCTATGCCCCCTGGCGCCCATGCATGGCTAACAACTAGCAGAGCCCATGCACGACTGACGACCAGCAGGGCCCTGGCCACCACATGATGGCAAAGCAAGACTCCCATGGTTATGCTGTTTCTACTGGTAGCCCAAGATCCTGACATGGTCGCTGGACGTGGAGGCCAACGAACTGAAGTGACAGCGGGTAATTATGGCCGGATCATGACCTAAGCTGCATGCTGTCATGATGGCGTGCAGGATTGGTTCGAATTAATTGCTTCTTAACGTACGTTAGGTCCCGAGTTTTAGATTATCATACCTTGATCAGGTAGTCCAGGATCACACGGCGCTCCGCCCAGGCATCTCGCACCGCTGCAGGACCTCCATCTGCAGCCGCTGATACCGTCATTGCTGCCGATTATATCTTTCAAATGCCAGTATCTCTCACACGCCTGGCCTTCTCGCATGCACTGCGAAAATGCGCAGATTCTGCAAAACACGTATCAGTTGGTCGGTCTGGTTTTGACCGAAGGAAGTCAGATTTTCAAACATCAACAGACATTGAATTAAGCAGCGAGGGAGGGGGTCTGCTGTCAGCCTCAGCCACTGCCACGGCTGGGTAGGAGGCGGTTTGAAATGTAGATCCGGCAAACGTATATGCACTTTACCTGTTGGGAACCAGCTGGCAGCTGCGGACAAAGAGGAAGACACACGCAGTCAAACAAAAGTGGAATAAATATGTTAAGACCGTAAGGCACAGTGCAAGGATACGCCCGTGCGATGATGATCATCATACAAAGGCTACCCCACCCGGCCCGGAGACGCCAACTGCTCGTCAGCGCCGAGGCAAATTGATTGCAGACATCGGTACTGCTGATGCGATCCCAGTTGATGACCCTGGCTAACCATTCCCGTACCGACCAATGACCATGCATACCCATGATGTCCGAGCTATGAAAGGAAGCAAATAATTCTCATCCACCTGGCAAAATACTGCGTGTGGAGATGACTTCAGATTGAGTGAGAAGCTACATTCCCGGCCCCATGCAGAATGCTGTCGACTAACACCATCAATTTTGGCAAGCACCAACATTATGCCCCCTTGGCATGCCATATTGGCTATAAGGGGCCGAGGAGGGAGAAGTAGAGGATTACTCAGAGGGGACACACTCTCAGCAAACACAATACTTTTTTTCCAGCCCATTCCCGAGGAAGAGGGGCCAAAATGAAGAAAGTCGAAGCCTGAGACTCATGAAAAATGTGCAAAAGACCTTGTTTCCCCTGCCCCCACCTGTAGGACGCATCATAGAAAACCGGAGCGGGGGTCAAAATAGTCAAAATTCAATCAGGCAGTCAGCCAGTCAGAAAATCAACATTATGGGAGGCGGACGGGGCCAATTCCAGGAAGCTCGGCAGTGCGTGGTGTCCGTTTAAGTAGGTGTTTCAAAAATGACAAATGGTGAGACAAATATGTCGAGTCCATAATGCAATTTACATGGCAGTGAGCCACCAACCACTTTGCTTGCCATCTACTACATACATCTACCAAACCTCTTAAAGAGTTAAAGACCATGAGGCTCCAGAAACGAGCAGACTCATTGTGCATCACACATGCACATAATTAATCTTGCCGATGTGCTCCTTGAGCAGCTTGGTGCTCAGCTTTTTGGGGGGCCCCTTGCCCACCTCCCCTTCAAAATCCTCAGTCGGTGTTGCCGGCATATCTTGTCACATTGCATCTGCCTCCGTCAGCTGACGACCGCGGTGCGTGGGCTGACTCCATGTGATCTAATAGGAAAATATAGCTCCTGGCAGAAGGGCTGATGGTACCCACAAAGTTCTTGGTCTCTTGCAGATGGTGCAATCCACTGGTCCCTTACTTGGTGCATGGATTGGTGGCAGATAGAACCCTTCTCAGTAGCCGAAACCGACATCTTGCAATCAAGGGGCAGGGGGGGTTATATGCCATCGTGAGGATGCTGAAACTTTTTCCCACTACCGGTTTGCACTGGCCTGGTGCCTTGTCTCGGCAGACAATGCCATAGAAGCCATATGCCCGCAATGCAAGGAGTTGCTGCGCGATACATACTACCATACTGTCAGCCTCAGTTGGTGTCCAGAATGGTTTCCATACATGAAACCATTATGGATAGAGTTGCCTTAAAACAAAAACGGCCAAACCAAGCTTGGATTTCCGAAAATGTCTTAACTCTCAAGCCCTGCATGCCTAAGCACCACTGCACAGCACAGGGATCCATGTTGATTGCAACACATTGGCGTTCAGGTGTTGCCCTGGTGGCGTCAATTCGAATGGAGCGCGGATCTCTGTGTGGTGGTGAGTGCTGAGGCGGGGGTGGAAGTGGGTAGCAGAGGTGGCAGTGGGTGGAAGAGGTGACAGTGGGTGACTGGGTGGCAGAAGTGGCAATGGGTGGCAGAGGCAGGTGGCAGTGGGTGGCAAAGGTGGCAGTGGGTGGCAGAGGGTGGCAGGGGCTGGCAGGGGTGGAAGTGGGTGGCAGAGGTTGCAGAGGTGGCAGTAGGTGGCAGTGGGCAGCAGAGGTGGCAGTGGGCAGCAAAAAAGGCAGTGGGCAGCAGAGGTGGCAGCAGGTGGCAGTGGGCAGCAGAGGTGGTAGAGGGGGCAGTGGGCAGCAGAGGTGGCGACGGTAGGTGACAGAGGTGGAAGTGGGCGGCAGAGGGTGGCAGGGGCTGGCAGGGGTGGAAGTGGGCGGCAGACGTGGCAGTAGGTGACAGAGGTGGAAGTGGGCGGCAGAGGTGGCAGTAGGTGACAGAGGTGGAAGTGGGCGGCAGAGGTGGCAGTAGGTGACCGAGGTGGAAGTGGGCGGCAGAGGTGGCAGTAGGTGACCGAGGTGGAAGTGGGCGGCAGAGGTGGCAGTAGGTGACAGAGGTGGAAGTGGGCGGTAGAGGTGGTGTGCTTCAGCGCGGCGCGGTCAGAGCACGCACACATGGAATGGCTGTCGTCGTTGCGCTGCTAACCGGCTGCCAAACTCCATGATCTCTGTCTTAATGCCGTTGACATGGAGCTGTTTATCTGCCGCATACTCATGCAGGGCATCAAGCATGCGCTTCAGCCCTGCTGGGGTGCGGGTTAGTTGGGACAGGTCGTCCGCATGTAGCAGGCAGCGTAGCTTTCGCTCCGCTTGTAGCGTAAGGCCCTCTGCATGGCACTTGGCTGCAAGCATGATGGCCGGCAGGTCTCTGAGGTATAGACTAAATGGCAGAGGGTTCAGAGGACAGCCCTGCTTGATGCCTCTGGTTCAAGACACATGACCCATGCGCTTGTGGTTGTCGGTGAGCGTATAAACAACACCCGCATATAGTGCTTGCACAGCGCGTAACAGACATGCAAGCATGTGAAGGTGCTCGCATAAATGCCGCCATTACTGTCCATGCGGCATGCTGTCGTAGGCCTTCATGGTGAAGTTCACAAAGGCTACATGCAGCTTTCCACGGCCTGCACCTGCCCTTTGAGCATGGACTGCATGCATGAGGAGGAAAGCGGCCTGGAGCTTGCTACGGCGATGTTGAAACCAGGAGGAATGTGGCCGTGCAATCATACCGACCCAGTCATCAGTGATGACTGAGCATGCTAGGATTCAGCCGGTAAAGCACGCTGGTGAATAAGTCTTTTTCAGCAGACCCTGAGTTTTTGGAATATAATTAATCTGAGGCCTGACAATGACCTTGTGGTAATGGCTATGCAGGAAAGTTGTGATTTGGCGAAGGCTGGCACTTCACTTTGTTGGGCTGGTTTTCTGTCTACGATATTGATGACTCTGGGTATTGATTTATTGACTGCTGCAGCCAATGATACATTTTTGGAAATTGAGGTCATTGTGAATTCAGCTAGGGATCAGTGGCTTTCCAAAATTTCCAGGGATATGCCACGTACGGCCCTGTCAGTACGTGCTACTCCTGACTCAGTACGCTCGGGGTTCAAATTGTTTACGTTCTCTAAGTGGTTCCTTGCTATATCTTGTGCTACTTATACCCGCATAATCGAAGAAAATGCCCACTCTTTACCCTTGTATAACAATCACATGTGGCAGTCTTCTGCTTGCCACTTTTCTCTGAAGCGCTGCATCCTCCGTATGCGAGCCAACCTCTTATGGACAGCTAAATGGGCACTTCTCTTCCGTATTCCCTACAAAACAACAGTGCGCTCGTTTACCGATGGCCTTTGCCCCATATGTACACCACCTCCTACTGGCCCACCTGACGCTACTTCTGACACACAGGGACACATGTTTGGAAGATGCAGGCATCCCCGTATGCAGGCCTCTTATATCTCCCGACACAACAAGGCCCTCTGCCTCATCCAACGTTCCCTCCACAGAGGCACAAAGAGTGGAATGTTCACAATTATGGATGCCACACCCGCTACATCCCTCCCACCAGGAGTCTATGACACCCGTATCCCGCAATGGATGCTTCCCGCTGTCCCCCCTGCCACACTCTGCCGCCTTCGTCCTGATCTCCTCTTAATTGAAGGCCTTACCACTCATTGCCGATCTCCACAGTTATCCTCCCGCCCGGCTTGCCGACCCTGCCTTCCTTCTTGACCTCCAACACCGTTGTACCATCCATGTTATTGAGCTCGGGTTTACCTCCAATCTACAATTCTGCCTGTCCCACAAATCCACACAACATGCACAGTTGGTACAATTGCTTCGCTCCGCAGGATGGAACCTCACTACACCTGTTATAGACCCTCTCCACATTCCTGCCCCCCACCCTCTTACATATCTGTTACCCCCCCCTGCTAAAGACATCCTCTACCCCTATGTTCACCTCGTCATCATTGGTTGCTCTGGCATTTTCTATAAAGATATCATGCACCTCTTTCCAGTCCTTGGTATCACACCCTTCAACATCCCCCCACTGCTCAAACAACTAGCAGTTCACACTGTCCAATCTGCCTATTCCATTCATCGACTTCGCCGTTACCTTGAAAACAGTCCACCCGACTGCCGTCCAGCATCTCCCCCTGTTCTCACTGACCCGCCATAGCCCCTTTCTCCCTTTAAGGGTATACAGACCGGGGCTTGGGCGTCTCGTCAACCTGTACTTCCCAAAATCCACGCCGCATCGGCGTTCTCTTTTCTTTTCTTTCCAAAACTGTGCGTCCTGCCGAACCCCGCCCCTTGACGTGACGTATGACGCATACGCATTTAGCTCCGAGACCAAAGGGGGTGGTGGGAATTAGTAAGCCTAATATTTTTTTCGCTGGAGGCCGGTATCGAATGGGGTCTCATTGGCTGAATGTTGAGACGGGGCGCTTTGAGAAACCCTGTGTGCCTCGTAGCGAGAGGATTTGTAGATGTTGCAATCTTAAATGTCAGGAGGTCCTTTGAACTTAGCTTCGGCATCAAGAACCTGCATTTTCGAACGGGAACAGCTGACAGTCGACTCTATGATTGCATCCTGTGCCAATCCCCACGACACGCGCTGCATACATCTCTCTTCTGCCTTGAGGCCATGGCCAACCTTTCACCTTCTCGGCTCTTACAACCTTAATTATTTGCTCCAACAGTTGCCTTGTGCCAGAACGATAGTGGAAACGCTAGACCTGACACGTTCTTCGCGTATTGGCAACATCTTGACCCGCCATGCAAACATGCCGTGTCGGCAACTTCCTCACACAGGAGTGCACGCTAAATGTCATGCCGTTCCCTGCACTTACGGGGAATACCGGACTACCTCGCCTAACTTTGTACATGCTTGCAAATCGAATTGGGCTCCGCATACCTGCGCCACTTCTGAAACGTCGGGAACTTCGATTGATATAACACCACGCGTAAATAACAGCTCTTTCTATGCCCACATACCGCTGGGGGCCACCAACACGTGCTATCTGATTGCGTACATGAACAAGATCACAGTGCTCTACAACGTGGACGATACTACGCAGTCCCACCATACGCCCCTCCATGCCCCCGCCAGTGCCATCAGACCCTGCATGAGACTGCGTACCGAAACTTTTTCCATTTACCGGTTTGCAGAGGTACTCTCACACTATCACGTTTTCTCACTAGAACTCTTCGCCCTCAGCCTCGCCGGTGTGTTATTTACTGCCTTCATAGGCCATATTTGCTGTATAACTGCCGATCTGACTCGCAAAATCCACCACCCCGACATGTCTTATCTGAGACACCCAGAGGCATCAGATCCCTGCCCTTCCGATGTCACAACCCCCCATACCTCAGACATCTCCATGCCCGAAACCTCTGATCCTCACCCTCCCCAATCCTATGACATTTCTCTCCACGAAACTTCGGATCCCTGCCCCCCTCAGACCTCTGACACTTTCCTCCCCGAGACCTCTGGTCCCTGCCCCCCCCAAACCTCTGACATTTTCCTCCACGAGACCACTGATCCTTGTCCCCCTCTATCTGGCACCTCAAATCTTCCCCCGCCCGAGTCCCATGCTCTCCACTCGTCCGAACTATTGGGCCTATATTCAACAACCGAGCCCTCTAATCACTCCACCCCCGATGTTCCTAACCTAGGCCCCCTTGACAATTCTGACCTTGACTCACCCGGGGACCCCAATCATAGACCCTCAGAAACTTCTGACCTCTCCCCCCCTGAGGTCCGAAACCCTTGTCCCTCCAAGACCTCTGCTCTTAGCTCAAAAAAAAGAAAGAAAAAGGAAAACAAATCGAAAACTGAGAAAAGAAAATCTGACTTGCGCCACATGCAACATAAATCAGCTAGAAATAACTACATCAAAATCAAGTATATTCATTTTGCGCATACGAATGCTCTCAGATGGGGCCTAAAATCCAAGATGGGCAAGCAGATTCGGCACATATGGAAACAGCCTTTTCCAGTGAAGGGATTCAAAAGGCTCGTGAAGAATATGCCCCCTAGATACGTAACTACGCCCACCTCCCGCTGCCAAAGTAAAAAGGCCATTAAGGTCGAAGAGGCTAACTATAATGCTGGATGCAGTCTCCGAAACATGTTCTTGCCCTCCCCGCCCCCCCCCCCCCCCCCACCCCCCAATTCTTCCCCCCCGGAGATCCCAGATTTTACCATACACGAGACCGATCTTGGCCCCCCTGATACCTCTGACCTCTGCCACCTCGACACCGGTCTCTGTTCCCCGGAGACCCCTGGCCCAAAAAACTCCAGGACCCATGATGCCGGCCCCGCCAAGATGTTCAACCCCAGCCCCACCGAGGCCCCTGACTATCCTGCCTTCCGTGAGACCTCTGACCCTGGCACCACAAGATTCAGTTCCACGCATCTGACGCCCACCTCCCTCTGTAGCTGTAAGAATACGTTTAATCCGGTCGGGGGTGCTAAACCACGTCCCCCTAAAAACAAGGCTGCAAACCAAATCCAAACAAGAATTACCCCGATCGACAAACTTTTGGCAGAAGAGCACCAGCTGAAAGCTGACCATACGTATAAATTTGTAGTAGGTGACTGCTACTTCGACTGCTTGCAGTACCTCACAGGATACCCCAGCTTAAAGCTGAGACAAGCCGGCATCCTAAGCCTCCGGCATTCCATAGCAGCGAGTCTCGAAGACGCAATTACAAAAATCTTCAACATGCGCACGGTCAGACAAAGTGCCAATATGCCCCCAAGACAATACATGGATGCCATGCAAAAGAGCGGAGTAAACGCAGGACTCTGGGCTGACACCCTCATCGTCCACTTTACAGCACTGGCCATTCACACGAAGGTCCTCGTCTACATGCTTGATCGCAACGGACACATGAACGTACAGACCTGGGGGGCACAAGAAACTGACCCGGTATTGGGTGAACCCAAAGAGGTCAGGATTATGTTCTCAGGCCCGATGGACGCAGGGCACTACACACCCCTCCTTCCTTTAAACACGAGCCTACCGGGGGCAGCCAACGCTATAAGCGACGAAGCCACACATACCCTCCTTAATCAGCTGCACGAGAAGGTTATCAAGGACCACACAGCAGAGGTGCCCCATACAGACCAACTCGAAAACATCATCCGGCGTCTGGCTGCGGATGCTGAAACGGGCCATGCACTAGAGATGCAAAACAAGACCGACGAGCTTGAGCAACAGGTGGCATTCATCTTCCCACAAATCCCTGCAGACACTGAATCCAGAGCGCAACTGAGGGCAACCATAGTAAAAGTAATACATCACATGCACGCTGCTGCCAGCCGCGGCCGGACGGCGATTGCAGATCTCAGGCTTGAACGCCGGACATACGCTCCATCTAAAAAAGAAGACTCAGATAGCGACTTCGAGATCCTAGAAATGCAGCCTAAACTGCAGGAGGCGAACATGACTCGGAACAAGAACAAAAGGCCTGCAATGGTGTCAGTGGGGGGGAAACAAACAAGAATACAGCCTCCGGGGAAGATACAAAATATTAAACGGACAAAAATAAACAATATTCCGACCGCCCCGCATTCCACGGTCGATGCTGGATATAGCCCCCCCGCCCCCTTAACAGGGCAATATAACCCTGATAAAACAAAACCAAAGAAAACTTTAACGGAGAAAAAAAGCTATATCAGAAAAATTATAAAGAAAAGACAAATTAAAACTCCAGGAGAGGACAAGCAAAACAAAAAACGAATGATCCAAACCCTGATGTCAGCATTTGTAAAAGCCACGACCCCCCAGACAAGGAAGGCACCAGAACATTTGATACCAGAAGAAGAAGCTGACAAAAACAAAGTGAAACCACAAGAGGAAGCTGACAAAAATAAAATAAATAACGAGGACGACCAGCAAAAAGTCAACAAAAACACGACACACACTACTAACGGCCAAGTGCACGCGGACGAATTCAAGTCACCCCAGACCCTCACCTTCTTAACCGCGAATGTTCAAGGCATGTACCACGCCACACATGACATTGCCCAGACCATCATCACACACAAACCAGATATACTTGTCCTTACTGAGCTGAATCTGAAGGCAAAACACAAGAGAGCCGGCTGGGTGAAGGAGACCCTGCGGGGCTACCAATACTGGGCATCCACCCACACTGACAGCGGACGAGCTAGCCGTGGGGTGATCATAGCCGTAAAAGACCACATTGCAGCCATAGGAAGAGCGACACTAACAGAGGGGGACACGTGCCAAGGGCGCCTAGTGCACGTCACCCTAAATCTCCCCCACTCAAAACCAATAGGGATCACTGGGGTGTATGCCCCAGCAGGAGACACATTAGAAGAGGGAAAAGAGAGAGAAATGATCTACACCCGAATCCAAAAACCATCTTCGAAACAGAAAAAGAGAAAAATAACTGCACATGCCACTTTTTGGCAGGTGACTGGAACGCTGCTCTACTCCCCGGTGACCGTAGCAGCAAACACACTTACAAAAAAGATCTCCAAACATTCTGCCGCACCCACAAACTGGCACCCCTAGACGCAGACCGTACAAGCCTCCGTGCCTCAACCTACACCCATACCAACATAGGAAATGGTGATAGGACGACAAGCAGAATCAACGATATCCTGACAAACCTAGACATTGCTACAATGGACTGTAAGACGTCAGTCCTTTCTGAGGGCACTCTATCAGACCATAACCCACTTCTCGCAACCGTCCAACTCAAAAATACAGACATCTTCATTCCATCAGAAAGACCGCAAGTTATACAGGAGCCCACCCGTGTCCTAAACAGACCGATATCCACCCCTGACAAAGAAGCTTTTTCCAAGCAAATAGCCAGCTTCTCTGAAGGTACTGGGGGTCAGACCCAAGCACTGCACAAGAAGCTACAAAACATCATAGACACAGAAATCACGCCGTACTTCACAAAAATAGAGGCCGAAGACGGGAAAATTAGCAACCGCTTGGCCACCATCCAGGGGGGCAATGCGGAAACGGCTGTCAACAACCTCGGTGCAGAGCTCACAACAATTCTTCAAGCCGGCCAACAAATTGCCATGCAAACATGCAGCAGCAAAATGACAAATCCCTCAGGAATCCACTACTGGAAACGAGGTACCTCTGAAAAAAGGGCAAGCCTCGCCAAACAGCTGGAAGCCACCAGGAAGCTTTACAAAGACATGCACGAGCTGGACATCAGTACCCCCGATGCAGTGCAAGAAATGATGGAAACCGAACAGGATCTTCCAGAAGGCCTCCTGGCGAAATGGCGAGATGTGTCCAACATTGACACCAACTCTGAACTAGACGGCCGTCAGATCATGCTACAGATCACAAAAGGCGTCAGATCTGATATTATAAAACTGGACCAGGAACATAACCACGACAGTCTGCAGAAAGCTAAGGAGAGTATCCGACACCTCATTGATAAGAAACCTAAACTGGCCAACCGACTAATCTTCAAAAAAACGCATCCGGAACTACCTACAAAGCACTCCGAGATCCAACCACAAACACAGTCACCGATGACCCCCAGAAAATGATCAAGATCGTCGAGCAACACTATACTAAGCTCCTCCAGCCACCCTCAGGCCCAAAACACGGAAAGTACCACCCCAGCGACATCCCCCGGCAATACCCGTGGACACAGGGGCCCGACAAATTCCAACTAGAGACCCCAGCCACAAGGCTGACTAAGAGGCCGTGGCTGCATCACGTCATCAAAGACCGCACGGTATTCGAAGACTGCCTCTACACCTTGAGTAACGGGAAAACCCCTGGCCCCGACGGAGTAGTGAATGAACTGCTGAAAATGATGCCTGTCGACTTCAAAGATTGCATGCACATGCTAATGATCATCATGTGGGCGACCTCCATCACACCCGACGATTGGAAGCAAAGCATCACACACCAACTTGAGAAAGGGACAGACCCGACCCTAGTGGAAAAGAAAAGACCTATTGGGCTGTTGAACGCCCTCTACAAGCTATGGACACGCCTACAAACAAAGGCGCAGACTGACTTTGCAGAGAAACATCTTATACTAAGCTCCACCCAAAAAGGTTTCAGGAGGAGTGCAAGTACCATGGACCAACTGCAGATGCTGGTTATGGCACACGAGGATGCTCGCCTCACAGGACAAAATATTTACAACCTCCAAGTGGACTTCACGTCGGCTTTCAATATGATTGATCATGACCAACTCCTGATGATTATGTATGATCTTGGTTTCCCAACAGATGCTATAGACGTTATCAAGAACCTCTACACTGGAGCAACTACCCAAGTGAGATGGGGTGCAGAGCTCACAAAAGCCATCCCCGTAGAGAGAGGAAGTATCCAAGGGGACACCCTCTCACCCTTCCTATTCCTCATATATATCGAGCCCCTCCTCCGCTGGCTCCAGGTCGGGGGCCGAGGGTACATGTTCGGGTGCTTGGAAGACGCCAACACTCGCCTCGAGCACTCTTTGAGTAGTGCAGCATACGCTGATGACCTGTCCATCCTCACGAACAAGCTGTCTGACCTGCATGTCCAAGCAGATAAGCTTAGCATGTACTCAGACTGGGCTAAAATGAAAGTCAATAACGGTAAAACCCAGGTGTCAGGGGTGCTATACCAAAACATTTTGAGCAGGCAATACGGCAATACGAACCCTCTTACACAAGTCCGGAGACAACTTGAAAACTCGGTGAAAGTCCAGGGGGAAAATGTTCAGTACCTCGAACCTACAAAACCTTTCAGATACCTTGGAGCTGAACTCACAATGACACTCGACTGGAAATTCCAACACGTGGAACTCATAAAAAAGGCAAGAAATAAAATAGAGGAGCTACAAGCCTCTCATGCAACACCCAGGCAGATCCAGAATATAATAAACAATACAATCAAGCCAGCAATCACCAACACGTTTGGCATAACCCCGTGCACTGGGACAGACCTCAAAATCCTCGACAGCATTCTTAGCATGGCAGTGAAGAAAGCAAACGGCTTACCAAGGAGCGTAGGAACCGCCACAGTTCAAGAAGATGTCGCCTCTTTTGGACTGGGCTGTGAATCTCTGGCAACCGAGTATGCCAGGAAAAATGCATCCCTCCTTATTGAATCCTTGCGGGACAAAGGCCGCATGGGCACAGTCACCAAAGCACTGCTGGACAAACAACTGCAACTCCTCGGGGGCTGCTACATAGGTCTGAAAGACTCACAACAATCTAAATATTGCCTACGGACGCGTCAGCTCTCACATATCATCGACAACGACCTACTGATCATGAAAGACAACATGGCACAATTCACGCAATCCCCTGAAATAGTCCAAGCCCTCAAAAAGCTTAATCCCCTCAACCCAACACACGCATGGCAAGTCCCATGTGCGTTCCTCCAACCACTGTTCAAACTCGGAATCGAACTACTCACAGAGCTTATCGAGCCAGGAGGCACACATGTGATCAGCGGACGCAGCCTCAAACTCCTCTATGGCAGACATGTGAAAGCCAAGCACATTGCAGCACTCAACCGCCTCTCATCTCTCCTGCATGAGGGCCCAGGACACGACAACGACATACTGGCCCTGCTAAGAAAGAGAAACAATTCTCTAATTTTGGACAAGCCACTACGGAAAATCCACCCAGAAAATATGCACATCACTGCCCTAGCAACACACTACCAACCCACGATAATACCATTCCCAGCCGTCAAGCACCCCGACCAAAGACTGATAACTGAGTTCCTTGCGAGGCAAACAGCCCTCAAAGAAACAGGGCAGCAACCAACACCCAACCAGACAGCAATTGCAACTACAGAAGCCGTCAACGCCGAAAAAATACGCACAAAAAGCAAGCCAACGCATAAAGACCCCACACTCCACAGAGACAAGGCCAGAAAAAGACAGCGGGAACATGCCTCGCCTCGCAAGAGCCTGCTCCGAAAAGACACCCAAGCGCCAACCGTTGCTCACACACACGCCACGGGTACATGCAAATGCCAAAATCACGCGTACAAATAGGAGCAGGCAGATCTCATCTTTAATAATGCACCTCGCCGACGTACGGAGGGTGACAGGGCTGCCACTGTAGTCCAACACATGTACGGGCACACCCACCAGGTGGCAGGCATAACTGGATGGCGCATGGTCACTAAGAAGAATAGGAAAGATGATATTAAAAAAGAAATAATCACTCAAATCCAGTATCAGGTAGCTTGGCTCCCAAGCATAATAGAAGAATGGGCTCTCCACTACCACCAACTTGCGGGGTACACAACTGCAAGCACCACCGTACGTTCAAGAAAGGACCTCACCCACGGGCTTGACCTACCCCCACACGAATGGGCTTCGATTGCGGCATGTGAAGTGTGCTGGAGCCCTAACAGTCTTGAATATGACTCTGAATCCAACTGCCAAGATGACGTCATAGTTTGCGACGAATGCAACAAATACTACCACGTGCAATGCATAGGTCAAACCAGGGGCTGGAGGCCAGACTCAGAATCCTGGCACTGTCCAGCATGTACTGCTAACTCAAGCCACGACACAGATCTCACTGATACCCTAGTGGAGGTCCACTGGAACCCCAGCTGGGAACCCGAAGACACACTAAGTGCGAATAAAACATAGCTGAGCTCTTACGGCAATGGAAAAAAGAGAACCAAGACCAGCCCCCATCAAGAATATGCACGGCTGCTCTGGATGCTCACATGCCAAACCTCGCGAGGCAAGGATTTCATGATACACAAGCAGACCCATGGATTACTTCAATGGGAGACCCCGTCAGAGGTCTAGTGAGTTTTGAAATGGAACCCATTAACCCACAGCTTGACATCCACCCGACGGGAGAATGCAAAATAGAGATAAGGAAGATAGAGGTATGGGACAAGGAAAGCGTGACGCAGACGCGTGAGACCGACATGGCATGTGTCTATAAAGGCAATGGCAAATGCGTAGGCACGATCACCCTAGACAGACTGATAACCCTAAGACAGTTATATGACAAAGCAGAGCGCATGGACATGCATAAAAACATGACCCCCCCTCCCTCCTCATTTGAGGAGGAGATAATAGACTTGATCATTAGATACAAGCAAGGGACAAAGGCCCAGACCAAACAACAACATGACCAATGGAGCATACCGGACCCCCTCCGCTCAGTGATAGACTCATATTTTAATACAGACAAGGAAAGATTTGCAAGTCCACTAAATGTAAGAGGCCATAAAACCAGGTACTGGAGCATGCACCAAAGAGACCAAGCCTTCGGGGCACAAATTGATGCATACAAACACAAGTGGACCGGTTACTCACATGCATTCCCCGACCACGACGATCCATCACTAGACAAAGCTGTACGCTGGGCCCTCTGGTCTGCCCACCATGCAGATTCCCCAACAGCCACCGTCATGTTCCTGCCGAGGACATTGCGGTCACCAGGAAAACCAGCATTTCAGAAATGGCTTGACAAATATCCGCAATACTGCACGCACATTGCCAGCACCTCTGGCTCACCCTTCCCCCTATCACAAGACGAGCAATGGACGCAAGGAGCAACACCCCAGCCTTAAGGGAAGTGCCGCATGGACATCATCCTTGTGTGGAACTCCTCGGCCAGATCCCCAAATCCAAAGTGTGCCACAACATGGGATCCCTACATGGCACAACGACTGTCAGAGGACCTGAAGATAGCGCTTGAAGCCTCACATACCTCAGACAAGGCGGAAAAACATCAACCCCGACTAACAAGCCACAGAGAAAACAACACCATCCCTCAGGACCTCGGAACATGCTGGGCCCATGCAAGAGCTGACCCAACCGAGCAAGCAGACGGGACCCATTTTAAAGCACCCCGCTCCTTCCACGAAATGCCCTCGGATGAGATCCTCCCACACTGGGCAGAAGCAGTCATGACAACACAGGGCATCTCTCGCGACTTCGGCTGTGATAACAGCCAACTGAGGCACGACTGGAGGAAGATTGCCTACACAGACGGCAGCTGCATCGACGTCACCCTCCCCACAGGAAAAATTCAGAAGACTGGCGCCGGCCTCTTTATACCTGATGCGGCAGAAGGCCAGAGAAACTTCACGATCGACCCAGCAGGAAAAGGACCAACGAACACGATCACAAGGGCCGAGCTCGCAGGGATCTCCGTAGCCTTGGAAAAGCAGCAGCATAAAATTGCGGTCGACAGCGCCACAGCATTATACCAAGTCCGAACGGCTATCAGATTCCCGGATAGGCTGCTCTATCACAAACATAGGGACATGCTTGAAGACATCGCGAAGAGGTTACGCGAACTGACGCGTGAAAATGTGCCGGTTGAGTTCTATATAGTAAAGGCACATAATGGGGATATCGGCAACGAAACAGTGGACGCAGTCGCAAAGAAAGCAGCAACGCTCGAAGGAAAGTGTGACATGACGGTGAATGTTTCCCCCGAACCCTCGTACCAAAACAGTTACTGGCTGTTCAGCAGGCCCAGCGAGTCTATCGAGGACACCACTGATACAATGCCCCAGAGCCTTGAAAACCTAAGGGGGGCACTCCACACTCACATGCATGAGAGACGCAGACTGGGGCAGTCCGACACGACTGGCGTGTACTTCCAGGGCTGGCAAAAGATAAAGGCCAAAGCTGATGGTGGAATCAGCAACAGCTTCATGTATCATCCTGCACTCAATCCGAACGGAAGAACACGCTGAAGTGGAGGCATGGCTGTCTATGGAATAACAAGCTGGCGCACAGGTACGGCAAAAGCAACACAGACAAGTGCCCTATGTGTGGACATCCGGACAGTGCTGGACATATCACCGGGGGATGCCAACACCCGGAAATGGGGAAAATGTACACTGAACGGCACCACCACACTGGACGGATATTGCTAAGGGCCATTTCGAAGGGCAACATGGGGGGAGACCTCGTAATGGCTGACCTTGGATCAGCACACAAATGTGAAAAGGCAGGCGCACCTGTAATGTCGTGCAACAGGGTCCCGAAAGACATGTTACTAGGGCTCAATACGGAGCCTGGGGAGAAAAAGAAGCTGCAACCCGACATCATGCTTGTCCAACACAAAGCTAACAAAGCAGACACCACCATTTATGTCATTGAGTTCAAATACTCCAGAGATACCCTACCAGAAACCCAGCTTGTAGCTTGCAAAAACCAGCATGCCCTCCTCATTGAGAAACTCATGCAAAGTGGATATAGGCAATGCAATATCAAGCGTGTCCCCGTCTTAATCGGGACGTCAGGCACAGTCTATCTCGAGCACACCCTTCAGAGCATGCAACAATTGGGCTTGTCCACCTACCATGCGAAAAAATGTGCACAGAAAATGCATGTGCAAGCTATTAAATACCTACATAGCATCGTGCAGACCAGGCGAAGAATTGAATACTGCCCCACTGGACCTGCTAAAATCGTTGGGAAATTAATCAGAACCGCAAGCCGCCGTAATCAATTATGATGTGTCTTCTTTTTCTCACGGTAACGGCGCGGATGTGGCTTCGGCCCAGGCTGCGCTGTTTCCTTAACTCTCACGCCCCCCACGGCGGAGCGTAGTTTTCTTTCTTTCTTTCTGTCGGGAGGACGGATGAGCTTCACATGATTTACTGCCCGTTCTACACAGAACTTCGTTTTCGATTGAACCTTACTTTCCATAATTAGCTAGAGGACGAGGATGAGGCCATGAAACGGTTCGCAAATGGAGTGTGGGGCAAACTAAATAATGCAGCGGATTCTGCTTATGTGTTCTGGAAGAAATTTGGCTCTTTTATCTTGCAGTGTATGATGAAAAGAGAGAATCATCTCAAAACTTTGCCATATTTCCTGTCTCCCCCCTAATTCTCTAGGCGGTGCTCAATCGAACTCTTTTGCACCCACGTCATGTTTTATGGCTGGGGCTTATCTTCGTTGACTTATCTTCGTTATCTTCGCCATTCTGCACTATGGGGTTCATTCCCACGCCACTGTCGTGGTTGTGTGCTAGTTGCTTGCCCAGGGGGGTCACTGGTTTTCGCGTTCTGTCCTAGTGTATCAAGTGCCTGTACCGGTTTACAGGCACATGTCCCATGCATCAAGTGTGATGCTCTGTTGGACTGTAAAAACTTAACGTACATTGTACCGCATATTGTACTGTGCAAGAGCAAGCGGTGTTCCCCTACGATACTCTCCGTTGCACCGTATGCTGCACCACATATTGTACCGTACAAAACGCTCGACGTGGGCGCGAGCAGCATCCTTGCCGAGTTCACAATTCACAGATTCCTTAAAAAAACGGCCTATACAGGCATAGGTCGACACGCAACATCTGGTCCAGGGGCTCTGGAGTGCATACATATGAAATTCGTGTCTTCAGCTCCGGTGCAACAACATGATCGCAAATCCAAATTCAAATTTGAATCCTGAGGTAGCATGAGGCAGCAGGCAACACCGCCACCGCGCAGATGCCTTTTGGCAAGTGGCCTCCTCTTCGCATCATGCTGCCGGCGGTGTCCTCCTCCCTCCTCCGTCAGCCCATCCGCGCAGCAGCAACCTCCACTCTCCGGAGCTTGGCCATGTCCTCCTCCGCCTTCGCGCTCTGCGCGAGCGTCTCCAAAATCGATATGGCAAAGCCACCCACCTGATTGGCATCCGTAGTCAGGGTCAAGGCTTCGAGGGCTTGAGGTTTTCAGGGTTTAGGGTTGAGATTTCAGAGTTTCACAATTTCAGGGCTCCATTCCACCTAATTTCATTTCAGTCAGAATGGTATTTTAGATTGCCAGCCCGATTCCACCCATAATGAAAAGTGTTTTTTCAAACGGAGCAAAAACGGAGGGAACCAGAGTGTAGCAAATCAAACTACAAATCCTGCAGCATCGGTTTGACTCCAAACCCCCAAACCCATCGCTCACCATCAAGACCATCACCAACGTCCACGCCTCTGCTATGGTATCGGGCACCATCTCGCGCGCCCAAGCGCCCATCACTGCCCGGTCCGTAAGCGCGGCAGCCAATCGCTGGTGCAGCCACTGGTACGAATGGGCTGCGCCAGCGGCCCCGCCGTCACCCTTGGCGGCCACACCAGCCTTGAGGGAAATAGTGGGGACATGTGTGACGTATGAGTGAGGTAAGAGGAAGGGGCAACCATACCAGCCTGGATCAAAATAGTGGGGACATGTGTGATATATGAGTGAGGTAAGAGGAAGGGGCAACCATGCCAGCCTGGATCAAAAGAGTGGGGCCATGTGTGACGTATGAGTGAGGTAAGAGGAAGGGGCAACCATGCCAGCCTGGATCAAAGGAGTGGGAACATGTGTGACATATGAGTGAGGTAAGAGGAAGGGGCAACCATGCCAGCCTGGATCAAAAGAGTGGGAACATGTGTGACATATGAGTAAGGTAAGAGGAAGGGGCTACCAGGACAGCCTGGATCAAAAGAGTGGGAACATGTGTGACATATGAGTGATTTCCCTGGTTCTGACTTACCTTATGGCTCCTCCGCTAACCTGGAACTTGTGTATGGATCTGTCGATTAGCCGGCAGTCCGCAGCCTGGCAGCCAAGCCGGCAGCAGCCTGTCTATCCCTTTCCACATTCAGCCCACCTGAAACTTGTGTATGGATCTGTCGATCAGGGCCCGCAGTTGTTAGGGTTTAGGGATTAGGGTTCTGACTTATATCTCCTCCACCCACCTGAAACTTATGTATGGATCTGTCGACCAGGGCCCGCAGCGCGTGCGCGGGGGGATCCTGAAGGGGCAGCCCGGGAAGCCTGGCCGGCAGCAGCCTCTCTATCCCGTCCAACAGCCAGTCCCTACTGCTCTTCATAAACAGGGCCACGAAGAACAGGTTCTGCAACAGGGTCAAAGGGAGGGAGAGGTAGTGTTAAGGGCTACGAAGAACAGGTTCTGCAACAGGATCAAAGGGAGGGAGAGGTAGTGTTAAGGGCTACGAAGATCAGGTTCTGCAACAGGGTCAAAGGGAGGGAGAGGTAGTGTTAAGGGCTACGAAGATCAGGTTCTGCAACAGGGTCAAAGGGAGGGAGAGGTAGTGTTAAGGGCTACGAAGATCAGGTTCTGCAACAGGGTCAAAGGGAGGGAGAGGTAGTGTTAAGGGCTACGAAGAACAGGTTCTGCAACAGGATCAAAGGGAGGGAGAGGTAGTGTTAAGGGCTACGAAGATCAGGTTCTGCAACAGGGTCAAAGGGAGGGAGAGGTAGTGTTAAGGGCTACGAAGATCAGGTTCTGCAACAGGGTCAAAGGGAGGGAGAGGTAGTGTTAAGGGCTACGAAGAACAGGTTCTGCAACAGGATCAAAGGGAGGGAGAGGTAGTGTTAAGGGCTACGAAGAACAGGTTCTGCAACAGGATCAAAGGGAGGGAGAGGTAGTGTTAAGGGCTACGAAGATCAGGTTCTGCAACAGGGTCAAAGGGAGGGAGAGGAAGTGTTAAGGGCTACGAAGATCAGATTCTGCAACAGGGTCAAAGGGAGGGAGAGGTAGTGTTAAGGGCTACGAAGATCAGGTTCTGCAACAGGGTCAAAGGGAGGGAGAGGTAGTGTTAAGGGCTACGAAGATCAGGTTCTGCAACAGGGTCAAAGGGAGGGAGAGGTAGTGTTAAGGGCTACGAAGATCAGGTTCTGCAACAGGGTCAAAGGGAGGGAGAGGTAGTGTTAAGGGCTACGAAGAACAGGTTCTGCAACAGGATCAAAGGGAGGGAGAGGTAGTGTTAAGGGCTACGAAGAACAGGTTCTGCAACAGGGTCAAAGGGAGGGAGAGGTAGTGTTAAGGGCTACGAAGATCAGGTTCTGCAACAGGGTCAAAGGGAGGGAGAGGTAGTGTTAAGGGCTACGAAGATCAGGTTCTGCAACAGGATCAAAGGGAGGGAGAGGTAGTGTTAAGGGCTACGAAGATCAGGTTCTGCAACAGGGTCAAAGGGAGGGAGAGGTAGTGTTAAGGGCTACGAAGAACAGGTTCTGCAACATGATCAAAGGGAGGGAGAGGTAGTGTTAAGGGCTACGAAGATCAGGTTCTGCAACAGGATCAAAGGGAGGGAGAGGTAGTGTTAAGGGCTACGAAGATCAGGTTCTGCAACAGGATCAAAGGGAGGGAGAGGTAGTGTTAAGGGCTACGAAGATCAGGTTCTGCAACAGGGTCAAAGGGAGGGAGAGGTAGTGTTAAGGGCTACGAAGAACAGGTTCTGCAACAGGGTCAAAGGGAGGGAGAGGTAGTGTTAAGGGCTACGAAGATCAGGTTCTGCAACAGGGTCAAAGGGAGGGAGAGGTAGTGTTAAGGGCTACGAAGATCAGGTTCTGCAACAGGGTCAAAGGGAGGGAGAGGTAGTGTTAAGGGCTACGAAGAACAGGTTCTGCAACAGGATCAAAGGGAGGGAGAGGTAGTGTTAAGGGCTACGAAGATCAGGTTCTGCAACAGGGTCAAAGGGAGGGAGAGGTAGTGTTAAGGGCTACGAAGATCAGGTTCTGCAACAGGGTCAAAGGGAGGGAGAGGTAGTTTTAAGGGCTACGAAGATCAGGTTCTGCAACAGGGTCAAAGGGAGGGAGAGGTAGTGTTAAGGGCTACGAAGATCAGGTTCTGCAACAGGGTCAAAGGGAGGGAGAGGTAGTGTTAAGGGCTACGAAGAACAGGTTCTGCAACAGGATCAAAGGGGGGGGGGGGGGGTAGTGTTAAGGGCCACCAATAACAGGTTCTGCAACAGGCAAGGGACAGAGGGGTATCTGTGTTAAGGTCTACGAAGAGCAGGTTCCGAAACAGGGACAAGGGGTGGCAGGGATAGGGACCATCACGACCAGGTTCAGCGACAGGATTTAGGTCTACAGGATCTAGGGCTGCAGGATCTAGGGCTACAGGATCTAGGGCTACAGGGTCTAGGGCTACAGGGTCTAGGGCTACAGGATCTAGGGCTACAGGATCTAGGGCTACAGGATCTAGGGCTACAGGATCTAGGGCTACAGGATCTAGGGCTACAGGATCTCAGGCTACAGGATCTCAGGCTACAGGATCTCAGGCTACAGGATCTAGGGCTACAGGATCTAGGGGGCTACAGGATCTCAGGCTACAGGTTCTAGGGTTACAGGATCTAGGGCTCCAGGGTTTCAGGTTTGAGCCTGTTCATCGTGATTTAAAACTACAAAAAACAGGTCAGACAACAAGAGGAACGTCGAGGGGCTGATTTCCACAATTTCTTAAGGTTTTTTACGTGACCCGCCCCCTTCCTATCCCATGCACCCTCTCCCGCTGCTGCCCGTTGACTCTGACTGGTCCCTCACCTCCGGTGACTTAAACAACCCAACCCTTCCAGAGCAGAGTTGCCCCGAAGAATGTCCATACCGGAAGGGCATCAGGTAGGCGCATCTAGCACACCCTCTCCCAATCGTTGTGTCATGGCTCCAAGGACAGTCCAAAAGGGCCTTCAATAGGCGCCACAGCAGATGCATCATTTTTCTAACCCATCCGTTGACCTTGTCCTAAACCCTTGCCAAATCGGGTGGCTCCAAAGACAGTGCTGTGCCATTGCGCCATAATTCAAAAATCGTGCAACCAATTATGGTCCCTCGCGGGGAAAGTAGCTGACTTTGATTTGGGGTTACAGTGACTGAAACTCAGCTGCGCAAGTCAGCTACCGGAAGGACCGTCATCGGCACAGCACTCATCCAAAGGCAGTCAAACGGTATGAAGGAGTCACCATGGCAGATGGAACACGCTTTCTCACCTCTCCGTTGACTACCCTCTCCTGTCTGTTGACTATCCTCACCTGTCGGTTGACTTTGACCATCCCTTTCCCAGGCAAGGGGGCCCAGAAGAAAGTCCAACGGGCATGTAGTTGGCGCCACAGCACATGCCTCACATTCGCGTAGCTGTCCGTTGACTTTGACCAGCTGTTAAATTTGACCAACCTCATCTGTCCATTGACTTTGCCCACCCTCACCTATTCCTTGACTTTGGCCAACCCCACCTGTCCATCAACTTTGACTATCCTGAACTATCCATCAACTTGAACCAGTGCCGCCTGTCTGTTGACTTTGTCCAACGTCGTCTGTCAGTTCACTTTGATCAACCTCACCTGTCCGTTGGCTTTGACAACTCTCACCTGTCAGTTGACTTTGACCACTCTCACCTGCCCGTTGACTTTGACCACTCCCTTCCCGAGCAGAGTGGCCCCGAAGAATGTCCAGAAGGGCATCAGGTAGGCGCCGCAGCACATGCCACATAGGTCGAATGCGGCATTGGGCCAGGAAGCAAGCAAGAAGATGCCAAAAAAGCCACGGCGCCTGGTGGGTGCAGGGAGGGGGGCAACTGAGATCAACATGTGGCGTAGAGGGGTGAGGTGAAGTGCGGCATGTGGTGGGTGCAGGGAGGGGGGCAACTGAGATCAACATGTGGCGTAGAGGGGTGAGGTGAGGTGCGGCATGTGGTGGGTGCAGGGAGAGGGCAGTAGATATCAACAGTTGGCGTAGAGGGGTGAGGTGAAGTGCGGCATGTGGTGGGTGCAGGGAGGGGGGCAACTGAGATCAACATGTGGCGTAGAGGGGTGAGGTGACGTGCGGCATGTGGTGGGTGCAGGGAGGGGGGCAGTAGATATCAACAGTTGGCGTAGAGGGGTGAGGTGAAGTGCGGCATGTGGTGGGTGCAGGGAGGGGGGCAACTGAGATCAACATGTGGCGTAGAGGGGAGAGGTGAGGGGTGAGGTGAGGGGGGAGGGGAGGGGAGTGCAGGGAGGGGGGCAGTAGAGATCAACAGTTGGCGTAGAGTGGTGAGGGGATGTGGGGCATGTGGTGGGGGCAGGGAGGGGGACAGCAAATATCAACATGTGGCGTAGAGGGGTGAGGTGAGGTGCGGCATGTGGTGAGTGCAGGGTGGGGGGCAGCTGAGATCAGCATGTGGCGTAGAGGGGTGAGGTGAGGGGGGAGGGGAGGGGGGGAGGGGAGGGGAGTGCAGGGAGGGGGGCAGTAGAGATCAACAGGAGGTGTAGAGGGAGGTGAGGGGTGAGGTGAGGGGTGAGGTGAGGGGTGCGGGGAGGAGCGGGGTCTGGTGGGTGCAGGGAGGAGCACAGCTGAGATCAAGAGGCGTGGAGGGGTGAGGGGAGGTAATTAGCATTGCCATCCACGCCTTCCTTACTTGATGAAGGCTACCATCCATACCTTACTCACTTAATCAGCACTGCCGTCCACACCTTCCTTACTTTATGAATGCTGCCATCCACGCCTCCCAAACCGCCATCGAGTTCCGCCAAAGCCCGCGCAACCCAGTGGCCTCATTACCAGTGGTGCCACCGCTGACACCAGCGCCTACATCCTCCTGCATAATGTTAAGGTTGAGGGCTCAGTTATCATGGCTTGTGTCCTCCTGCATAATGTTAGGGTTATGGGTTCAGTTATAAGCGCCTGCGTGTCCTGCATTATGTTAGGGATGAGGGTTAAAGGTTTGAGGTTTAGGGTTTGGGGCTGAGGGTCCAGTATCAGCGCCTGCACCCTGCTGCATAATGTTAGGGTTGAGTGTCTAAGGTTTAGGGTTTGGGGCTGAAGGTTCACTTATCGGCGCTTGCGTCCTCCTGTACAATTTGAAGATTTGGGCTGTAATGTTTAGGTTTAAGGGTAAAGGATGAAGGGTTCAGTGACCAGCGCCCGCATCCCCCTGTACCATTTGAAGGTTGACGGGTTCCGGTTGAGGGTTTAGTGATCAGTGCATATGTCCTCCTGACACATTGAAGGTCAAGTGCTTAGGGTTCAGAAAACAGCGCCTGTGTCCTCCTGGAACAAGTTTATGTTCAGGGTTTAGGGCTTTCGGTGTAGGGTTAAGGGTTAGGGCTTCCGGTTAATAGTTCAGGGTTTGGGGCATATGGTTTGGGGTTCAGATTAAAGTGTTGTAGGTGAAAGCTTTAGGGCTAACTGACCAGGGCCTGACTCCTCCTGCACAACTTCAGGGCTCAGGGTTAAGTACTTGAGCGACCAACGCCTACATCCTCCAGTAGCATTAAGGGTTACGGGTTGAGTACTTAAATGCCTAGGATTTCGTGACCAGGGCCTGCCTTCTCCTGCAGGTTAGGGTTTCAGGGCTGAGGGCTTAGTGTGCGTTCAGGGCTTCGGCATCTACTCCCAACAGAACCACTACGGTACTTTATTTTGCCAAGCAAACAAATTGAAGCATTTCATGCTCTGGTCTTCCCACTCGTCATTGATACACCTTAATTGCATGAAAGCATTTCATGCTCCAGTTATCCCACTCCTCATTCACACCCTATTGCATGAATGCATTTCAGGCTCTGGCCTCCCCACTCTTCACTTACACACCTTTATTGCATGAATGTGTTTGAGACTCTGGTTTTCTCGCCCCACAGTCGCGGCGGATGCGCTAATGAGGTATGGAGGGATCTCTCCGATTGCCGTCCCCGCCCCCCACAGCATAGACGTGATGGCCACCTGCATGGAGCGGATCAGGGTTCAAGATCTATATCTGATGAGGTATAGCAGGATCTATATCTGATGATACATAGCAGGATCTAGATCTGGTGATTCACAATATGATCTAGATATGATGATGCATATCAGGATCTAGATTTGATGATGTACAGCAGGATGTAGATTTAATGGCCGTCTCCGCACCACTTTTTGTAGCTGAACAGCAGCCCAAGACACACTTTTTGTATCTGTGTGCCACCCGTCCACACTTGTGCGACCGAGCAGGGCCAAGCTACCCACTTTGTTATATATATCGTAGAAGGAGGTTTTGCTGGGCGGCGCCTCGCCACAGTGGAACGGCTCGTAGGAGTACCAGACGTCCTTCAGGGTGCTGAAACGGGTATGCCCACAAGTCTCAGCCGCTAAACAAACCTAAAAGCAGGGTTCAGGGTCGGGATTCAATGGTTTAGGGTTCATGCTTATGGTTCAGGGTTAGTGGTTATGGGTTTGATACTCATATACCAGACATCCTTCAGGGTGCGGAAACGGGTATGTCCACATGTTTTAAACGCTAAACAAACCTGACAGAAAGGGTTTAGGGCCAGGATTCAATGGTTAAGGGTTTAGGGTCAGGATTCAATGGTTAAGGGTTCCTAGTTTTAGAGGTCGTGGTTAAGTGTTGTGGTTTGAGGCCCATAACATTACCGTACTAGGCTTATTTCTAGGTGCTGAAGTGGGCATGTACAACGTCTCTCAGCAAACAGACATACCTGAAGTTAGGGTTTATGTTAAATGATTCAGGCGTCATGGTTTGGGGTCCATAGTGAAGGGTCACGGGTTCAGATTTTAGGGTTTAGGGTCCACGGTGAAGGGTTCCATGCTTATGTACTTAGACCTGGAAGAAGGGTTTTAGGGTCAAGACTTTTGGGGTTCATGGTCAAGGGTCCGAGGCTCATATACCAAGCGCCATTTTTGGAGCGTGTAAACCTACATGTCTCAGCTACCAAATAGACCTGAAAGCAGGGTTCAGGGTTAACGTTCAATGGTTATGGGTTTTGTGGTTTGTAGGAGTACCAGATGTCCTTCAGGGTGCAGGAGCGTGTATACCCACACGTCTCAGCTGCCAAATAGACCTGGGGCAGGGTGACCATCAAGGGTTTGGGTTTAGGGTTAAGGTCCAGGGTCGGGCATAAGGGTGAACGTTGAGGGTTCAGCTTTCGAATTTGGGGTCTAGGGTTGAGCATTCGGGTGATTAAGTGTCCAAGGCCAACCAACCAGCCTACCAACCAGCCAGCCAGCCAACCAACCAACCAGGCGTCTAACCAACCGGTCAACCAACCAACCAACCAACCAACCAACCAGTCAGCCAGCCAACCACCCAGTCATCCAACCAACCAGTCAACCACACAACCAACCAACAAACCAGCCAGCCAGCCAACCAACCACCCAGTCATCCAACCAACCAGTCAACCAACCAGCCACCCAGTCAACCAACCAACCAGTCAACCAACAAACCAACCAGCCAACCAACCAACCAAACAGCCAACCAACCAACCAGTCAACCAGCCAACAGGTCAACCAACCAACCAACCAACCAGCCAGCCAACCAACCACCCAGTTATCCAACCACCCAGTCAACCAGCCAACCAGCCAATCAACCAACCAACCAATCAGCCAACTAACCACCTAGTCATCCAACCAACCAGTCAACCAACCAACCATTCAACCAACCAACCAGTCAGCCAACCAACCAGTCAACCAGCCAACCAGTCAACCAACCAACCAGCCAGCCAGCCAGCCAACCAACCAACCAGTCATCCAACCAACCAGTCAACCAGTCAACCAACCAGTCAGCCAACCAACCAGTCAACCAACCAACCAGTCATCCAACCAACCAGTCAACCAACCAACCAGCCAACCAACCAACCAGTCAACCAACCAACCAGTCAACCAACCAACCGACCAACCGACCAGTCAACCAACCAACCAACCAGCCAGCCAACCAACCAACCAGCTAACCATCCAGCCAACCAACCAACCTATCCTGTCCTGTTTGTTCACCTAGGAAGGCCATGTCTAGGTTGCCTACCAACATTTCCACCTCCCGTTCACACTTTTAGAGTCTGCCCATCTTAATGATGCCTGGGAAAGGACCATTTGACCGTATGCATTCCAAAACAAACTCGAGGGCCTGCCTACATACCATCCCACCTCCCCATTAACACTTGTATGGCATGTCTCCATACCCTGCCCACCTTCAGGATGTGTGGAAAGAGAAACACGAGGCCAATCTGCATTCCTGTCTGGAACAGACACCACTAAGGGCCTGTCTACATATCTTCCCACCGCCCTATTCACACTTAAGTGACCTGCCCACCTTCAAGACGTGTGGAAAGAGGAACACGAGGCTAATCTGCAATCCGGTCTGGAACAGACACCTCCACTGAGGGCCTGTCTACATACCTTCCCACCTCCCTATCCACACGTATGGAGCCTGCCCACCTTCAGGATGTGTGGAAACAGGAACATGAGGCCAGTTTGCATTCCAGAACCAAAGCCAATGGAGGAGAGGATGCCCAGGCCCACCCACCACACCACATATCGAAGATACACCTGTAACGGGTGCAGGGCACAGGGCTTCGAAATGGCAAGAAACCGTACAACAGAGCTTAGAACTACAAGAAACAGTACAACAGGGCTTATGACTGCAAGAAACCGTACAACAGAGCTTAGAACTACAAGAAACAGTACAACAGGGCTTATGACTGCAAGAAACAGTACAACAGAGCTTAGAACTACAAGAAACAGTACAACAGAGCTTAGAACTACAAGAAACAGTACAACAGGGCTTATGACTGCAAGAAACAGTACAACAGGGCTTATGACTGCAAGAAACAGTACAACAGGGCTTATGACTGCAAGAAACAGTACAACAGGGCTTATGACTGCAAGAAACAGTACAACAGGGCTTATGACTGCAAGAAACAGTACAACAGGGCTTATGACTGCAAGAAACAGTACAACATAGCTTAGAACTACAAGAAACAGTACAACAGGGCTTCGACCTGCAAGAAACAGTACAACAGGGCTTATGACTGCAAGAAACAGTACAACAGGGCTTATAACTGCAAGAAACAGTACAACAGAGCTTAGAACTACAAGAAACAGTACAACAGGGCTTCGACCTGCAATAAACAGTACAACAGGGCTTATGACTGCAAGAAACAGTACAACAGGGCTTATGACTGCAAGAAACAGTACAACAGGGCTTATGACTGCAAGAAACAGTACAACAGGGCTTATAACTGCAAGAAACAGTACAACAGAGCTTAGAACTACAAGAAACAGTACAACAGGGCTTCGACCTGCAATAAACAGTACAACAGGGCTTATAACTGCAAGAAACAGTACAACAGGGCTTATGACTGAAAGAAACAGTACAACAGGGCTTATAACTACAAGAAACAGTACAACAGGGCTTATGACTGCAAGAAACAGTACAACAGGGCTTATGACTGCAAGAAACAGTACAACAGGGCTTATGACTGCAAGAAACAGTACAACATAGCTTAGAACTACAAGAAACAGTACAACAGGGCTTCGACCTGCAAGAAACAGTACAACAGGGCTTATGACTGCAAGAAACAGTACAACAGGGCTTATAACTGCAAGAAACAGTACAACAGAGCTTAGAACTACAAGAAACAGTACAACAGGGCTTCGACCTGCAATAAACAGTACAACAGGGCTTATGACTGCAAGAAACAGTACAACAGGGCTTATGACTGCAAGAAACAGTACAACAGGGCTTATGACTGCAAGAAACAGTACAACAGGGCTTATAACTGCAAGAAACAGTACAACAGAGCTTAGAACTACAAGAAACAGTACAGCAGGGCTTCGACCTGCAATAAACAGTACAACAGGGCTTATAACTGCAAGAAACAGTACAACAGGGCTTATGACTGCAAGAAACAGTACAACAGGGCTTATAACTACAAGAAACAGTACAACAGGGCTTATGACTGCAAGAAACAGTACAACAGGGCTTATGACTGCAAGAAACCGTACAACAGAGCTTAGAACTACAAGAAACAGTACAACAGGGCTTATGACTGCAAGAAACAGTACAACAGAGCTTAGAACTACAAGAAACAGTACAACAGGGCTTATGACTGCAAGAAACAGTACAACAGAGCTTAGAACTACAAGAAACAGTACAACAGGGCTTCGACCTGCAATAAACAGTACAACAGGGCTTATAACTGCAAGAAACAGTACAACAGGGCTTATAACTGCAAGAAACAGTACAACAGGGCTTAGAACTACAAGAAACAGTACAACAGGGCTTATGACTGCAAGAAACAGTACAACAGAGCTTAGAACTACAAGAAACAGTACAACAGGGCTTATGACTGCAAGAAACAGTACAACAGGGCTTATAACTGCAAGAAACAGTACAACAGGGCTTATGACTGCAAGAAACAGTACAACAGGGCTTATGACTGCAAGAAACAGTACAACAGGGCTTATGACTGCAAGAAACAGTACAACAGGGCTTATGACTGCAAGAAACAGTACAACATAGCTTAGAACTACAAGAAACAGTACAACAGGGCTTCGACCTGCAATAAACAGTACAACAGGGCTTATAACTGCAAGAAACAGTACAACAGGGCTTATGACTGCAAGAAACAGTACAACAGGGCTTATGACTGCAAGAAACAGTACAACAGAGCTTAGAACTACAAGAAACAGTACAACAGGGCTTCGACCTGCAATAAACAGTACAACAGGGCTTATAACTGCAAGAAACAGTACAACAGGGCTTATGACTGCAAGAAACAGTCCAACAGGGCTTATAACTGCAAGAAACAGTACAACAGAGCTTATGACTGCAAGAAACAGTACAACAGGGCTTCGACCTGCAATAAACAGTACAACAGGGCTTATGACTGCAAGAAACAGTACAACAGGGCTTATGACTGCAAGAAACAGTACAACAGGGCTTATGACTGCAAGAAACAGTACAACAGGGCTTATGACTGCAAGAAACAGTACAACAGGGCTTATGACTGCAAGAAACAGTACAACAGGGCTTATAACTGCAAGAAACAGTACAACAGAGCTTAGAACTACAAGAAACAGTACAACAGGGCTTCGACCTGCAATAAACAGTACAACAGGGCTTATAACTGCAAGAAACAGTACAACAGGGCTTATGACTGCAAGAAACAGTACAACAGGGCTTATAACTGCAAGAAACAGTACAACAGGGCTTATGACTGCAAGAAACAGTACAACAGGGCTTATGACTGCAAGAAACAGTACAACAGGGCTTATAACTGCAAGAAACAGTACAACAGAGCTTAGAACTACAAGAAACAGTACAACAGGGCTTCGACCTGCAATAAACAGTACAACAGGGCTTATAACTGCAAGAAACAGAACAACAGGGCTTCGACCTGCAATAAACAGTACAACAGAGCTTAGAACTACAAGAAACAGTACAACAGGGCTTCGACCTGCAATAAACAGTACAACAGGGCTTATAACTGCAAGAAACAGTACAACAGGGCTTCGACCTGCAATAAACAGTACAACAGAGCTTAGAACTACAAGAAACAGTACAACAGGGCTTCGACCTGCAATAAACAGTACAACAGGGCTTATGACTGCAAGAAACAGTACAACAGGGCTTCGACCTGCAATAAACAGTACAACAGAGCTTAGAACTACAAGAAACAGTACAACAGGGCTTCGACCTGCAATAAACAGTACAACAGGGCTTATAACTGCAAGAAACAGTACAACAGGGCTTCGACCTGCAATAAACAGTACAACAGAGCTTAGAACTACAAGAAACAGTACAACAGGGCTTCGACCTGCAATAAACAGTACAACAGGGCTTATAACTGCAAGAAACAGTACAACAGGGCTTCGACCTGCAATAAACAGTACAACAGAGCTTAGAACTACAAGAAACAGTACAACAGGGCTTCGACCTGCAATAAACAGTACAACAGGGCTTATAACTGCAAGAAACAGTACAACAGGGCTTCGACCTGCAATAAACAGTACAACAGAGCTTAGAACTACAAGAAACAGTACAACAGGGCTTCGACCTGCAATAAACAGTACAACAGGGCTTATAACTGCAAGAAACAGTACAACAGGGCTTATGACTGCAAGAAACAGTACAACAGGGCTTATGACTGCAAGAAACAGTACAACAGGGCTTATAACTACAAGAAACAGTACAACAGGGCTTATAACTGCAAGAAACAGTACAACAGGGCTTATAACTGCAAGAAACAGTACAACAGGGCTTATGACTGCAAGAAACAGTACAACAGGGCTTATAACTGCAAGAAACAGTACAACAGGGCTTATGACTGCAAGAAACAGTACAACAGGGCTTATGACTGCAAGAAACAGTACAACAGGGCTTATAACTGCAAGAAACAGTACAACAGGGCTTATGACTGCAAGAAACAGTACAACAGGGCTTATGACTGCAAGAAACAGTACAACAGGGCTTATGACTGCAAGAAACAGTACAATAGGGCTTATAACTGCAAGAAACAGTACAACAGGGCTTACAACTGCAAGAAACAGTACAACAGGGCTTATATATGCAAGAAACAGTACAACAGGGCTTATGACTGCAAGAAACAGTACAACAGGGCTTATAACTGCAAGAAACAGTACAACAGGGCTTATGACTGCAAGAAACAGTACAACAGGGCTTATGACTGCAAGAAACAGTACAATAGGGCTTATAACTGCAAGAAACAGTACAATAGGGCTTATAACTGCAAGAAACAGTACAACAGGGCTTATGACTGCAAGAAACAGTACAACAGGGCTTATGACTGCAAGAAACAGTACAATAGGGCTTATAACTGCAAGAAACAGTACAACAGGGCTTATAACTGCAAGAAACAGTACAACAGGGCTTATGACTGCAAGAAACAGTACAACAGGGCTTATGACTGCAAGAAACAGTACAATAGGGCTTATAACTGCAAGAAACAGTACAACAGGGCTTATGACTGCAAGAAACAGTACAACAGGGCTTATGACTGCAAGAAACAGTACAATAGGGCTTATAACTGCAAGAAACAGTACAACAGGGCTTATGACTGCAAGAAACAGTACAACAGGGCTTATAACTGCAAGAAACAGTACAACAGGGCTTATGACTGCAAGAAACAGTACAACAGGGCTTATAACTGCAAGAAACAGTACAACAGGGCTTATGACTGCAAGAAACAGTACAACAGGGCTTATGACTGCAAGAAACAGTACAACAGGGCTTATGACTGCAAGAAACAGTACAACAGGGCTTATGACTGCAAGAAACAGTACAACAGGGCTTATAACTGCAAGAAACAGTACAACAGGGCTTATAACTGCAAGAAACAGTACAACAGGGCTTATAACTGCAAGAAACAGTACAACAGGGCTTATAACTGCAAGAAACAGTACAACAGGGCTTATGACTGCAAGAAACAGTACAATAGGGCTTATGACTGCAAGAAACAGTACAACAGGGCTTATAACTGCAAGAAACAGTACAACAGGGCTTATAACTGCAAGAAACAGTACAACAGGGCTTATGACTGCAAGAAACAGTACAACAGGGCTTATGACTGCAAGAAACAGTACAACAGGGCTTATAACTGCAAGAAACAGTACAACAGGGCTTATAACTGCAAGAAACAGTACAACAGGGCTAATGACTGCAAGAAACAGTACAATAGGGCTTAGAACTGCAAGACACAGTACAAAAAGGTTTAGAAGTGCATGAAACAGTTCAGCAGGACATCAGCGACATGACACCTGGATGTTGGGCATGGGCCAGTTTACGAGGAACCTTAGAGGTTAGGGTTCAGGGCTCAGGGCTTAGGACTGCACAATACAGTACAGCGGTACAGCAGCCCATCGGGAATGAGTGTATGACACCGTGTATGAGAACCATCAAAGTTCAGGGTTTAGGGGTCAGGCTCGGAACTCCTCGCCTCCCCTACTGCCCTCCCCCCTACTCACCTCCCCCACCCCTCCCCCCTATCTCTCCCCTCTCCTCTCCTCTCCCTTCCCCTCCCCCGCCCCCTGCCCCCCAAACATACCCCAGTCTCCCACCTCAAACTCGTACACTAGCTGCGGTGCGTAGCCAGCCTGCTTGGTCGCCCCCTTCCTTCCCCTCCCCTTCCCTCCCCCCACGCCCCCTCCCCCCCTCCGCCCTCTCCCCCCCAAACATACCCCAGTCTCCCACCTCAAACTCGTACACAAGCTGCGGTGCATAGCCAGCCTGCTTGGCCGCAATATACCCCGCAAGGGTCGGCAATATCAGGAACAGGAGCACAGGATGGCTGGCCACTATCCGCAGGTGCAAGGACAAGCTGCGGCTGGAGTGACGCAAGAAGTAGTACAGCGTGCGCAGCGGGGTATGTAGCAGAGTTAACTGCAGGAGGAGGGAGAGGAGTGGTCGGCAACATCAGGAGTATGTAGCAGGGTTAACTGCAAGGAGGGAGGAAGAGGAGGGGGGGAGGCAATATCAGGAGTATGTAGCAGGGTTAACTGAAAGGAGGGAGGAAGAGGAGGGGGGAAGGCAATATCAGGAGTATGTAGCAGGATAAACTGAAAGGAGGAGGGAGAGAAGGGGGGGGAGGCAATAGGTGGCATTGAGAAGAGGGAGCAGTGGGGGGGAGGGACATGCTGCGGCTGGAGGAAGGCAAGGAGTAGTAAAGCGTGCGCAGTGGATTATATACTAGGGTTAACTGCGAGGAGGGAGAGAGAGGGGGGGGAATAGGTGGCATTGAGGAGAGGGAGCAGTGGGGAGGAGGGATAGGCTGCCGCTGGAGTACCGCAAAAAGCAGGACAGCATGTGCAGCGGAGTATGTAGCAGGCTTAACAGCAGGTCCTATGGAGGCATGGCTGAAGGGATCATGGGTGGGGTTAATGGGAGGTGCTAAGGGAAAGGAGTCGGCCAGTATGGGGGACGGGGGGGGAGGCGAGTATCGTAGGGAAGAGGGCAGCGTGCTATGCGGGGCATGCGAAGGTGGGATACATGTGTGCCATGCAGTCATGCAGCCAGGCAGCCATGCATGCCATGCAGGCCTGCAGCCATGCAGGCATGTAGCCATGCAGCCATGTAGGCCTGCAGCCATGCAGGCCTTATGGCGGAGAACATTACGAGGCAGTCCCACATTGCAACGACCCTAGGGGTGAGCTGTTGCAAGGACGCACGATGCATGGGCACCTTGCACCCATGCAGCCATACAGCCATGCAGGCCTTATGGCGGAGGACATCACGAGGCAGTCCCACTTGTAACCATGCTGCTGATCTCCAACGTATTTATCGGCGCAGGAAGTAAAGAGTGGCTCTTGAAGTGGTGGGGACACCATGCAACCTTGCACCCCATGGCAATGGGCTAGCATTCCCTGAGGCAAAGAGCGAGAACGGTACCAATGCCCCATCCGGTTGTGCTGTTGCCAGATGGGTGATGCATGGGCACAAGACATTCATGCGGGCCTCATGGCGCAGGGCCTTAGAAGTGAGAGGCCGACAATGTGATACACAAGCTGGGTGTGCGGATTCCAAGGAGGTGCGTGGGCATCACCATCACCATGTGCCAACACTATGCATGGTGGTGCATGGGCAACATGCAACAACGCGGGTGTCATGGTGCGGGGCCTGGAGAGTGAGAGTCCAGCTATGTGATGACTCAACGGGATGTGCCGAGGAGAGGAGGCGCGATACATGGGCAGCATGCAGCCATACGGTTGTCATGGTGTGGGGCCTGGAGAGTGAGAGGCCAGCAATGTGATGACTCAGCGGGACAAGACGAGGCGTGATACATGGGTAGGCGGGCAGCATGCGAGCATGCGGGCCTCTTTGCGCTCAGGTGTGCATCAGGGCCCCTGAAGGGTAGGTCCCTGAAATTGACAGCCTAACAGAATGCTTCGCCAAGAGGAAGATGCATGCAACTGGGAGGGAACATGGGAAATCTTTCGTAGAAGCGAAAACATTCCATTTCTCATTCCTGAAGCTCACTACCCCAGATGCTTCGCGGCCAGGTGGTTGGCTTCCTTTATCCAAGCCTGGAGGCAGATTGATGATTTTCCATTCATTCAGATAGACAGAGGCAGGATTCCCCCCAACCCCCGGGATCGCCCAATCATGCCATGAGCCAGCCAGAGCGGTGTTTTCCGCGTGTTTTTCTCTGGTGCGTTGCAGCCCTGGGCAGCCATCGATAATGCTTTGGCAAGCTGACCTCCCATTCTCTGAAGCGTGCGCTTTAAGGCGTAGGGAGTAAAAGGCGCGAGGGGGGGGGATGAGAGGATCGACCGAAAAAACAACCCTGGTTCGCCTGTCCCGCAAGTGGCAGGCATGCGCGGTGACGCTCGCGCTAGCACTGCTTCGACTCGGATATATTTCATAATGCCTTGCCCCTGGACATCAGAGGTGTAATTCTATGTTGCATACCTTGTCCGGCTCCGGGTGTGCGCCGGGGCCGCTGGCTCGGACCTCGCCCATCACTTGCAAAAAGGGGAATGCGCGGTCGCTGCTGCTGGTAGCGCTGCGTGAGCGCTTAATTGATGAAATAACTAAACTCTGATTTAATTTCGAACCCGACAGTCAGGTCCTCAAGAATATGTTCGCTAGACGCTCCATGTCGTGGGCATGTGAAATTCTCTCCGCGCTCTCTCTCGTCCTCGCAAATACAGATGTCGATGATGTGATGTGTCGTATTGGAGGCTCCGATGCCGAGGGAACACAACCTTGCGCAGCAGGCGCAACTGTGATTTGAGTTTGCAAAATTGCTCCAGAACCAGTTGGCGTACACGGTGCGTAAGTGTGACCAGGGGCTCTCTGACCAGGGGTGACCTCGAAAAATCGTCGCGGGGTGGGAGGGGAGGCTGTTTCGTCAAGTCAGCCACCGCTCAGTGCCGGACTTGCAGATGATTGTATTCGCACCTCTATCAGCTTTACACTGATAAATTTACATCCAACATCCGCGCTTTCCCTTCGAAACTTCGGAGAACCCCTCATACCGGAACGATACATGGTCCCCACATAAAACACTAAATACGCCTATACTTTACCGACCGTCTGCTTGCTCTCTGCTTGGCGATCGAGCCCCGATGGCGACAGCCCTCGCAGCGGGCTACGAGCCCGTCCAGCGCATGACAGAAAAGGTACGCAGACGGCTCGAACTTTTCCCCATCATCCTCAGCCCCTCTCTATCGCAGCCGATCCTTACACGTCGCTGCACCGAGCTACGGGCATGAAGAAGGGTCCCCCCCCTGACACTCTCACCCTTCCCCCTGCAAGTCCTGAAAAGCGGATGCATGGCACCGTTTTTAATGCTAGGCCATGTTTCAGGGGCCTGGGGCTGGGTGGCAGGTGTCACACATTCCAATGAGTGCATGCAGAAGAACACGCACACCATACACCATGCGCCCATGCGCCCGTCCACCATTTCCCGCTGCTCCATGCACCCATGCAGCCGTTCCTAATAACTTATGCTCCTCGCATTCATAAGAATGTACATGCTACCTGCTGTTCCATACGCCCATACCAACATCATATCTCCTGCTGCTGTATGCGCCCATGCGGCCATGCCTCTCCACTGCTCCATGCACCCATGCGGCCTTGCCTCTCCACTGCTCTATGCACGGATGAGGCCATGCCTCTCCACTGTTCCATGCGCCCATGCGGCAATGCCTCTCCACTGCTCCATGCACCCATGCGGCCTTGCCTCTCCACTGCTCTATGCACGCATGAGACCATGCCTCTCCACTGTTCCATGCGCCCATGCGGCCATGCCTCTCCACTGCTCCATGCGCCCATGCGGCCATGCCTCTCCACTGCTCCATGCGCCCATGCGGCCGTCCCTCTCCACTGCTCCATGCGCGCATGCGGCCATGCCTCTCCACTGCTCCATGCGCCCATGCGGCCATGCCTCTCCACTGCTCCATGCACCCATGCGGCCGTCCCTCTCCACTGCTTATGCACCCATGCGGCCATGCCTCTCCACTGCTCCATGCGCCCATGAGGCTATGCTTCTCCACTGCTCCAAACACCCATGCAGCTGTCCCTCTCCACTGCTCCATGCACCCATGCGGCCGTCCCTCTCCACTGCTCCATGCACCCATGCGGCCATTCCACTCCACTGCTCCATGCACCCAAGAGGCCATGCCTCTCCACTGCTCCATGCGCCCATGCGTCCGTCTCTGACGCCTGCTGCTCCATGCACCCATGCGGCCATGTCTCTTCACTGCTCCATGCGCCCATGCGGCCATGCCTCTCCACTGCTCCATGCGCCCATGTGGCCATTCCACTCTACTGCTCCATACGCCCATGCGGCTGTCTCTCATGCCTGCTGCAAAACGCCACCATGCACCCGTCCTGCCCCATCTCTCTATGCGCACATCCACCAGTCACTCGTTGCTGCTCCACGCTTGACATGCACCTGCCCCTTACTCCATCGCCACTGCTGCATGCCTAATTTGGGGGCGGGTGTTTAGGATTAGGATGCGCCCTTCCCTGATGCCCCATACTCCTACCTGGCCACCTTTCACAACCTCTCTATCCGCACATGCCCCTATGCGGCCGCTCATATCAAACCTCCATACGCGCATTCACCCACGCGGTCGCCCCTCACCCGTCCCTTACCCCCATGCGGCCGCCCTTCACCAAACCTCCATGCATGCTGTTACCCATACGGTTGCCCCTAACCGCTGCCCGATACACCCATGCACCCATGCGGTCGCCCTTCACCGCCCCTCAATGCGCACATTTACACGGAGGGCCTGCCTTCCCCGCCACTTTGTGCATTCATGCACACGCCCTTCCCACCTGCTCCATCCACCCATGCACACGCCCTTCCCCCCTGCTCCATGCATCCATGCACACGCCCTTCCCACCTACTCCATGCATCCATGCACACGCCCTTCCCCCTGCTCCATGCATCCATGCACACGCCCTTACCCCCTGCTTCATGTACCCATGCACACGTCCTTCCCCCCTGCTCCATGCATCCATGCACAGTTGCACACGCCCTTCCCCCCTTCTCTATGCATCCATGCACATGCCCTTCCCCCCTGCTCCATTACCCATGCACACGCCCTTCCCCCCTGCTCCATGCATCCATGCACACGCCCTTCCTTCCTGCTCCATGCATCCATGCACACGCCCTTCCCACCTGCTCCATGCACCCATGCACACGCCCTTCCCCCCTGCTCCATGCATCCATGCACACGCCCTTACCCCTGCTCCATGCATCCATGCACACGCCCTTCCCCCTACTCCATGCATCCATGCACACGCCCTTCCCCCTTGCCCCATGCATCCATGCACACGCCCTTCCCCCTGCTCCATGCATTTATGCACATGCCCTTCTCCACCTGCTCCATGCATCCATGCACACGCCCTTCCCACCTGCTCCATGCGCCTTGTACTTGCTCGGCCGTCCACTTAGTTCCCCCTGTGCTCTTCCTACCGTCCTTAACTCCTGCTGCTTGATGCACCCCTGCGTCCGTTCTGCATTGCCTCTGCTCCAAGCCCCCATGTAGCCGTCTATTCCCACTACCCCGATACTCCACGTCCCCATGCAGCCGTCTATTCCCACCTCTCCAATACTCCACACCCCCATGCAGCTGTCCTTTCCCACGTCTCTACTACTCCATGCCCCCATGCAGCCATCCTTGACCACCGCTGCTCCACTCACTCATGTGGCCGTTCCTTATCTCCACTTCTCCACTTCTCCATGCACCCATGCAGCCATGCAACCTTGCACCCATGCAACCTTGCAACTATGCAACCATGCAACCGTGCAACTGTCTGTTTCCGTTTCTCCATGCGGTGTCCGTCCCTGATTCCCGACACTCCATGTGCCCATGCACCCGTCCCTGAGCATGGCTGCTGCACGCACCCATGTACTTATTCCTGATCACTGCGCCCATACACCCGTTCGTCCCCATTGGTCTATGTGGTGCCCGGCTCTTAATTCCCGCTTCCCCATGCGCCCATGCAGGCCGCAAAGCTGCGACAGGAGCTGAATCAGCTGACAGGCCGATCAGGCGGAGGCGGGAGGAAGCCGTCGCCCAAAGGGCTGTCCCTCAGCATTGATATGACGGGCGTGTCAGGTGCGACAAAACACGCAAGCATGTGTCTAAGGATGCTCAGGACGTAGTTGAAGCGTCTCTCCTTTTAGCATCGCGAAACCTCTTGGTGTACAGTAGTGGCTTTACAAGTTGTTTTAGACCTAGGGCTGGGTGGTTATCTGATTTCCAAATCCAGGCACGGTTTGTGTGCACAACGCATCAGGGGATTATTATTTCCAAAAGAAGTGTCGCTCCTAGGGGGAAGAGTAACAAGGATGCAGTTGAAGGGTCACTCCTTTCAGCATCGCGATACCTCGACCTCGACCAACCTTGACCAACCTTGACCAACGGCTGGTGGCCACAGCAAAAGAGCTTTGGCTGTCGTACCAAATCCTGCCGGACGTAGGCTGGGGCTGTAGCTGAAATGTAGCTGAAACATTTTTATACAAGCAGAAAACAAAACACTAACCCGACCCTACTTTTCAACAGGAAGGCCCATCGTGTAATAAATGCCCATTTTGTGAACGTCCAATACATTATTTTTAAAGTCCAGTACATATTGTCTGAATGTCTAGTACATTTCTGAAATCCACCCCCCTCATAGACCGCCCGGACGACACCGGGCCCTCGATCTGTCGCGTCAGTTCCAACGGAGTCGGCCCCAGCCAAATCGATCTGGGTCCCGCTATGAACGGGCCCGGGCGACGCCTCGTCAGCACGCGTGTGTCCCGTCAATCACTGAGCAGTGACGATGAGGCGCCAGCTGTACCAGCCAACCAGCTCAGCTCTGCCAGGTGACTGTCGGGACATGTGCACACTCATTCCCATGTATTCACACTAATTCACATGTATTCACACAAATTCGCATGCATGCACACTCATTCCCATGTATTCACACTAATTCACATGTATTCACACAAATTCGCATGCAGGCACACTCATTCCCATGTATTCACACTAATTCACGTGTATTCACACAAATTCGCATGCATGCACACTCATTCCCATGTTTTCACACTAATTCACATGTATTCACACAAATTCGCATGCAAGCACATTTATTTCCATGTAAGCACACGGGTGTCCCGGCAGTCAGTGAGTGGTGACAATGAGGAGCCAACTGCTCCAACCAACTACAAATGCTTGTGAGATGACTAGTAAGCCCCTAAGCCCCTCAACCCCTCAGCCCCTCAGCCCCTGAACTCTTTACCCTGCTCCTCCCTTAGAACCTCTGATCCCTGAACCCGAACCCCCCCTCCCCCTCATCCCCTTAACCCTAAACCTCCCCCCTCAGCCCCTTGACCCTATCACTAACCTCCCCGATCCCTTAATCCCTGACCCCCCCCCCCCATCAGCCCCCCCCCCCCCCCTCCTCAAACCCTTATCCCCTAAACCCGACCCCCTCCACGATCAGCCCCTGATGCTCCAACCCCTTAACCTCCTCAACCCCATCTACCCATATAACCCAAACCCTCCCAAACCCAAGCCCAAACCCAGACCCCCAAACCCTCCCCCAATTTTAAACCCTCCCAAACCCAAACCCTCCCCAGACCCTCCCCCACACCCAAACCCTCCCAAACCCAAACCCCCAAACTCTCCCCCAGACCCTCCTCCAAACCCAATTCAAAACCCCATCTCCGAGATGGCATCTCCCAAACCCTACCCCCCCCTAATCATGTCCCCTGCCAAGGTGTATGCTGCATTTGTGGCAGGCTCCGACCCCAACAGACCTTATCTCCCAAACCCTGCACGCTTCCCCTCTCAGCTCCCAAACTCTACCCCCTCCCCCTCTTTAGGTCCCCAGCCAAATGTTATGCTGGATCTATGGCAGGTTCCGACCCCAACAGCCCCTGTCTCCCAATCCCTACACGCTTCCCCCCCAGCTCCCACCCCACCCCCCTACTCTTTAGGTCCCCTGCCATATCTTATGCTGGATCTATGGCAGGTTCCGTCCCCAACAGCCCCTGTCTCCCAATCCCTACACGCTTCCCCCCCAGCTCCCACCCCACCCCCCTACTCTTTAGGTCCCCAGCCAAATGTTATGATGGATCTATGACAGGTTCCGACCCCAACAGCCCCTGTCGCCCAATCCCTACACGCTTCCCCCCCAGCTCCCACCCCACCCCCCTACTCTTTAGGTCCCCTGCCATATCTTATGCTGGATCTATGGCAGGTTCCGACCCCAACAGCCCCTGTCTCCCAATCCCTACACGCTTCCCCCCCAGCTCCCACCCCACCCCCCTACTCTTTAGGTCCCCTGCCATATCTTATGCTGGATCTATGGCAGGTTCCGACCCCAACAGCCCCTGTCTCCCAATCCCTACACGCTTCCCCCCCAGCTCCCACCCCACCCCCCTACTCTTAAGGTCCCCTGCCATATCTTATGCTGGATCTATGGCAGGTTCCGACCCCAACAGCCCCTGTCTCCCAATCCCTACACGCTTCCCCCCCAGCTCCCACCCCACCCCCCTACTCTTTAGGTCCCCTGCCATATCTTATGCTGGATCTATGGCAGGCTCCGACCCCAACAGCCCCTGTCTCCCAATCCCTACACGCTTCCCCCCCAGCTCCCACCCCACCCCCCTACTCTTTAGGTCCCCTGCCATATCTTATGCTGGATCTATGGCAGGTTCCGACCCCAACAGCCCCTGTCTCCCAATCCCTACACGCTTCCCCCCCAGCTCCCACCCCACCCCCCTACTCTTTAGGTCCCCTGCCATATCTTATGCTGGATCTATGGCAGGCTCCGACCCCAACAGCCCCTGTCTCCCAATCCCTACACGCTTCCCCCCCAGCTCCCACCCCACCCCCTTACTCTTTAGGTCCCCTGCCATATCTTATGCTGGATCTATGGCAGGCTCCGACCCCAACAGCCCCTGTCTCCCAATCCCTACACGCTTCCCCCCCAGCTCCCAAACTCTAACCCCTCCCCCTCTTTAGGTCCCCAGCCAAATGTTATGATGGATCTATGACAGGCTCCGACCCCAACAGCCCCTGTCTCCCAATCCCTACACGCTTCCCCCCCAGCTCCCACCCCACCCCCCTACTCTTTAGGTCCCCTGCCATATCTTATGCTGGATCTATGGCAGGTTCCGACCCCAACAGCCCCTGTCTCCCAATCCCTACACGCTTCCCCTCCAGCTCCCACCCCACCCCCCTACTCTTTAGGTCCCCTGCCATATCTTATGCTGGATCTATGGCAGGCTCCGACCCCAACAGCCCCTGTCTCCCAATCCCTACACGCTTCCCCCCCAGCTCCCACCCCACCCCCCTACTCTTTAGGTCCCCTGCCATATCTTATGCTGGATCTATGGCAGGCTCCGACCCCAACAGCCCCTATCTCCCAATCCCTACACGCTTCCCCCCCAGCTCCCACCCCACCCCCCTACTCTTTAGGTCCCCTGCCATATCTTATGCTGGATCTATGGCAGGCTCCGACCCCAACAGCCCCTGTCTCCCAATCCCTACACGCTTCCCCCCCAGCTCCCACCCCACCCCCCTACTCTTTAGGTCCCCTGCCATATCTTATGCTGGATCTATGGCAGGCTCCGACCCCAACAGCCCCTGTCTCCCAATCCCTACACGCTTCCCCCCCAGCTCCCACCCCACCCCCCTACTCTTTAGGTCCCCTGCCATATCTTATGCTGGATCTATGGCAGGCTCCGACCCCAACAGCCCCTATCTCCCAATCCCTACACGCTTCCCCCCCAGCTCCCACCCCCCCCCCTACTCTTTAGGTCCCCTGCCATATCTTATGCTGGATCTATGGCAGGCTCCGACCCCAACAGCCCCTGTCTCCCAATCCCTACACGCTTCCCCCCCAGCTCCCACCCCACCCCCCTACTCTTTAGGTCCCCTGCCATATCTTATGCTGGATCTATGGCAGGCTCCGACCCCAACAGCCCCTATCTCCCAATCCCTACACGCTTCCCCCCCAGCTCCCACCCCACCCCCCTACTCTTTAGGTCCCCTGCCATATCTTATGCTGGATCTATGGCAGGCTCCGACCCCAACAGCCCCTATCTCCCAATCCCTTCACGCCAGGGCTCTACAAACCGGCCGGTTCCCGGACAGAATTGGACAAAAGAAAAAAAGGCCGGGGAAAAGCGAGAGGGGGGTTCCGGCGAAGCCGGAAAAAAAGGGGAAAGTATGAATGTTCTCCGGCTGTCGTGATTTGGGGCCGGAGGCCCACAAACTCTTATCCGGCTCTTATTCTCCCCGGCTGTTCCATGTGTATTCCCTTGAACATTCTCTCAGCACGCCATTATGGCTAGTGGTTCTAGAGAGCGGTTGTCGTCTGCGAGCCAACCCTTCAACTTCGGCATGTGGTCGTTAGACAAAGCGAAGGAGCTAGCCACGTCTCGAAGTCGAGGAGCAACGTCGCGAAGTCGAGGTTCAGATCGACCTCACCGAACCCCCCCCAGCCGAAAAAGACGAAACAGGCTCAGCCGAAACAGCCTCCTCTCTCGTCTCGCTGGCGATCTTCCCTCAGGTAGACGGCACATTGAAAGCCTACCTGATATACGCCCTCGATTCCCTACCTCTTCCGACAGCTCCAAAATAGGAGGAGAGGCTGTAATTATGTGTGTGTGCAGGTTTGTGTCCAGGAGTGTCTTTTGAGACTAGAGAAGATCGAACAGTTTGTAATGAGCGGGAAGAAAAAATCACACTTTTCACACTGTTTCAGAAAACCGGACGGAAAAAACAGATGACTCCGGCTCGGGAAGAAAAACCGGAGAGGGGGGAAAAAGTGCCCGGCTAAACCGGTCAGTTCCCAGACCCCATTGTAGACCCCTGCTTCACGCTTCCCCCCCAGCTCCCACCCCACCCCCCTACTCTTTAGGTCCCCTGCCATATCTTATGCTGGATCTATGGCAGGCTCCGACCCCAACAGCCCCTGTCTCCCAATCCCTACACGCTTCCCCCCCAGCTCCCACCCCACCCCCCTACTCTTTAGGTCCCCTGCCATATCTTATGCTGGATCTATGGCAGGCTCCGACCCCAACAGCCCCTATCTCCCAATCCCTACACGCTTCCCCCCCAGCTCCCACCCCACCCCCCTACTCTTTAGGTCCCCTGCCATATCTTATGCTGGATCTATGGCAGGCTCCGACCCCAACAGCCCCTGTCTCCCAATCCCTACACGCTTCCCCCCCAGCTCCCACCCCACCCCCCTACTCTTTAGGTCCCCTGCCATATCTTATGCTGGATCTATGGCAGGCTCCGACCCCAACAGCCCCTGTCTCCCAATCCCTACACGCTTCCCTCCCAGCTCCCACCCCACCCCCCTACTCTTTAGGTCCCCTGCCATATCTTATGCTGGATCTATGGCAGGTTCCGACCCCAACAGCCCCTGTCTCCCAATCCCTACACGCTTCCCCCCCAGCTCCCACCCCACCCCCCTACTCTTTAGGTCCCCTGCCATATCTTATGCTGGATCTATGGCAGGCTCCGACCCCAACAGCCCCTGTCTCCCAATCCCTACACGCTTCCCCCCCAGCTCCCACCCCACCCCCCTACTCTTTAGGTCCCCTGCCATATCTTATGCTGGATCTATGGCAGGCTCCGACCCCAACAGCCCCTGTCTCCCAATCCCTACACGCTTCCCCCCCAGCTCCCACCCCACCCCCCTACTCTTTAGGTCCCCTGCCATATTTTATGCTGGATCTATGGCAGGCTCCGACCCCAACAGCCCCTGTCTCCCAATCCCTACACGCTTCCCCCCCAGCTCCCACCCCACCCCCCTACTCTTTAGGTCCCCTGCCATATCTTATGCTGGATCTATGGCAGGCTCCGACTCCAACAGCTCCTGTCTCCCAATCCCTACACGCTTCCCCCTGGCCGCCTCCCCCCCGCCTATAACCTACACCCTTACCCTTCTAGACCTACCATCTCAGCTCCCGAACACTACCCTACACCCGTACCCTTCTAGACCTACCATCTCAGCTCCCGAACACTACCCTAAACCCCTAAAACGTGTACCCTTTCCCATCCTTATCTCCCCTCTCAGCTCCCAAACCCTACCCCCCCCCCCTCCTCTTTAGGTCCCCTGCCAAGTCGTATGCTGGATCCGTGGCGGGCTCACGCGCCGGCGGAGGCTCCATGAACGGGGGAGGATCAGGGCAGTTTGGGGTCTCCTTCTCCGGCCGAACTCCTGGCTCGCCATCCAGGAATGGAAGGTGTGAAGGGCTGACCTGGTGTAGGAGGGTGTTTAAAGATCAGGGGGGCATCAGGGCAGTTTGGGGTCTCCTTTTCCGGGCGAGCTTCCGTCTCGACCTCTAGGAACGGAAGGTGTGAATGATTGTTGAAGGGTGTGGACGAGTGTGGGAAGGTGTGAACAGGTGTAGACGGGGGGGGCTTGTGACCTGGTGTGGGAGGGTGTTTAATGAACGGGGTGGCATCGCAGTCTGGGGTCTCCTTCTCCGGTTAAGCTCCCAGCTTGCTATCCTGGATCGGAAGGTGTGAACCAGTGTTGAAGGGTGTGACCTGGATGGGGTGGGGTGGAGTGGGGGGGTGCGTGATGATTGGGACCATCGCCATTCGGGGTCTCTTCTTCAGGCGAGCTCCAGGCCGGCCCTCCAGGAACGGAAGGTGTGAACAGGGTGTGAACATGGTGTGAATAGGTTGTGAATAGGGTGTGAACAAGGGGGGTCTGGTGTGGAGGGAGCTCGATGAACAGGGGGCCATCGCAGTTTAGGGTTTACGCTTTAGGGTTTTCCTCTTCGGGCGATCTCTGGGCTCGCCATAACGATATGCCACTACGAGGGGCGTTGATCGTAATGTAAGGATCTAGATATATTGTGATGACTCATACGGGTATATATACCCCAGATCGCTACACACCACCCGAGAACATAAGGTGTGAACGGTTGTGGGCAGGGGGATTCAGGGTGTCAATGGGTGTGGACATTCCAACACTTGTTTACATTTTTTATGTTAACCCCGTTGCTGTTTGCCTCAGGAACACCTCCAATTCGAGGGGGCACAATACCGCAGCGCACGCCCTGGCCGCTCTTGATCAAGCGCAGGCTGCTATGAGCCGTACCGCCTTGGCGGAGGAAGAGTTGGGGAGATGGAAGGTGAGTGGAAGGTGGGGGGAGAGATGGAAGGTGAGTGGAAGGTGGGGGCAGATGAGGGCAGCGTGGTGGGGCTATGTATGCAATGATCAAGCGTGAAATGAAACCCTGAACCCTGACATCTTTAACCCTGAGACCCTGAAATCCTGAACCCTGAAATCCCTAAGCCTGAAACCCGTAGCCCTGAAACCCTGGACCCTCAACCCTGAAACCTTGAACTCTGAATCCCTTAACCCTGAAACCCTTATCCCAGAAACCCTTAACCCTGAAACCTTAAAATCTGAACCCTTCCGACCCCCCCCTCAAATTCCCAAAAACTCAAAACTCCCAAACCCCCAAAACTGAACCCCAACCCTCCCTCTCCTCCCACTCGCAGGACCGTGTGAGGGAGCTGATGCAGGATGCCGAGCGGAGACAGGAGAGCTACCTCCGACGCCAGGACGAAATGCAGGAGCACGCCGCCACACTGCAGGTGTGGAGGGCTGGGGTTTCATGCTCCAGGGATAGGGGAGTGTGTTCTAAACCCTGAAATATAGTGCTGGCCTGCTGGGGCAAGAGAGCGACCTCCGACACCAGGACGAAATGCAGGAGCACGCCGCCACACTGCAGGTGTGGAGGGCTGAGGTGTCAGGTTTGAGGGTCCAGGGATAGCGGAGTGTGTTCTAAACCCTAAAAAAGTGTGCTGGCCTGCTTGGGCAGCACGCCGCCACACTGCAGGTGTGGAGGGCTGAGGTGTCAGGTTTGAGGGTCCAGGGATAGCAGAGTGCGTTCTAAACCCTAAAAGATGGTGCTGGCCTGCTGGGGCAGCACGCCGCCACGCTACAGGTGTGGAGGGCTGAGGTGTCAGGTTTGAGGGTCCAGGGATAGCGGAGTGTGTTCTTAACCCTAAAAGATTGTTCTGGCCTGCTGGGGCAGCACGCCGCCACGCTACAGGTGTGGAGGGCTGAGGTGTCAGGTTTCAGGGTCCAGGGATAGCGGAGTGTGTTCACCCTGAACCATATAAGCTTGTGCGGGGGCAGTAGAGCTGCCTGCATCGCCAGGACGAAATGCAGCAGCACGCCGCCACACGTAAGGTACGAAAGGGATGGGCTTCAGGGTCAAGGGAAAGCGGAGTGTCTTCACCTGCTGGGGCAGCATGCCGCCACACTCCAGGTGAGGAGGGTATGTGGTTCCGGTTTGAATGTTCAGGGATAAAGGGGTGCGTTCACCCTGAACCTTATAAGCTCGTGCGGGGGCAGGAGAGCTACCTTTGCGCCAAGACGAAATGCAGCAGGGTAAAGGGGGTTTGTTCATAAACACTGAACCCCACTAGTAGCCGCCTTGTGGCGATGGCGTTCATCCCTTTTCGCAATGAAAAAATAAGCCAAGTTAGGGTTTAGAGTTTAAGTCTGCCCCTTCCCCCCCCTTCCACCAGAGCGGGATCTGCTGAACAGTACCCAGGGCGTGCTCCGGCCCGGGGGGCTCAATCGTACCCCCTTCCCGCACATAGGGTTACCCCTTCACGTGAAGGGTAACCCCCCTCTCGTAATGTTTTAGCCCCCTTATCGTTGAGTTGTCACCCCCATCGCCCCACCCCCCACATACACACGAGGGTGTAACCCCAATGCCTCCCCCCCACATGCACACGAGCGCAGGAACAGCTGGACATTGCGCGGGGCGTGCGCCGGCCTGCAGGGGCTCAACGCCCACCCCAGTTTCTCGAGGGTTTAACCTCTTCATGCGATACCGGTATTGTGACCTTCTTCTCATAATGCTGCAGCCCCCTTATCCCGGACTTGTCACCCCCACCGCCCCCCCCCCACCACACACAACACACGAGCGCAGGAACAGCTGGACATTGCGCGGGGCGTGCGCCGGTCTGCGGGGGCTGCGGGCGGCGCTGCCGGCGACGTGGTGGCCGCTGCGCCCAAGGCCGCCAACCTTATCCAGGATCTCCACGGACAGGTGCGGGGGAGATCTGAACCCTAAACCCTAGACCCTAAATGCATGTCCCTGAAAGGCCTTAACCCTAAACTGTAATGTATGAGCCCTTTATGGTAACAGCGCGGATTTGGCCGCTGCGCCCAAGGCTGCTTATCTCATCCAGGACCTCCATGGACAGGTGCGGGGGAGACCTGAAGTTCAGATCTTAGAGTTTTGGGTTTAGGCCCTGAAGCAAAAGATCTGATTTTGAAACCTGTACTTCAACAGTTGCGCCATCTGTTGTAGTGCCTAAGGCCGCTTATCCTGTACGGGTCCTCCACGGGCAGGTGCAGGGTAGACCGGAACCCTTAACCCTAAACCAGGGTTGTCCGGTACGAAAATACGGTACGGTCAAACAGTACAGTTTGGATAGCAGTATGGTTGTTAAAAAGGATGGACTGTTAAAAAAGTTGTGAATATGGTGTTTTCACACGGTACGGTGTTGTAAAATGGTGCGGTACGGTGCTGTACAGTGCAGTAAGCGGTACGGGAATTGGGACCAAACGGCAGTACTGGGTGCCCTTAACCTTGAACCCCACAGTATAGTTTATGAAAATTACATCTTCGACCAAGGCGTCTTCGATCGCTGCGTCTTAGATCTTATATCGCTGTGTCTTAGATTTTAGATCGCTGTGTCTTAGATATCAGATCGCTGCGCCTTAGATCTTAGATCGCTGTGTCTTAGATCTTAGATCGCTGCGTCTTAGATGTTAGATCGCTGTGTCTTATATCTTAGATCGCTGTGTCTTAGATCTTAGATCGCTATGTCTTAGATCGCTGTGCACGAGAGGCCGTAAATTATAGCCCGGACCTCCACGCGCAGGTTTGGTGAAGATTGTTACCTATGACCTTCAAGGCCCAAACCCTGAACCTTTGAGTTACTTTATGTTGCCGTTACTGAAACGTGCTCTTAATTTTATGTAATTACTCTGTTCATTTCAGAGTCATGGAGCTCCTTAACAGGCAGGACATAGTGCTCAAGTTACTTTCTGTTACGGTTACCAAAACTGTCACCTCCCGCTACCCATCAGGTGATATCCGGCATTGAGGAGCTCTTAAAGAAACAGGCCGTTGTGCTGAAGCACGACGAGGCCAACACCATTCGGCAATTCAAAAACAAGCTGACAGAGGTCGAGGCACAGGTGCGACCCAGTTTAAGGGGTCAAAGGTTGTACGGTACCAGTAGTGGTTCTGACGCACTCGTTGCGGCCAATGCAAGAACAAGCTAACGGAGGTTGGCGCAGGAGCGGCATGCGTTGAGGGCTTCGGTTTAGTTTTTCTGTTTTGGGGAAGTGGTACTTTTTTTTAGGATTTGTTTTTAAGAATGTTGGCGCTGTGATGAATTTCCCCTATCCACACCACCATACCGGATTTGTTTCGGAAATATTTTAATATCTAACACTGATCTGTGGGACTTGACTGCCTTGCAGGTCATGGATCACATCTCCGCACAACCATACTTGAAATGTTTAGACAAATGCTTCACATATTTTGAACATGTTTAGGGTTTAGCACTGATCTGTGGGACTTTGCTGCCGTGCAGGTCATGGCGGAGCGTGTCGCCAACTCCACCACCAGCAGGGAATGGCTGGCCAGGACACAAGGCCTCCGCACAGACTTAGAAACGTCTCAGGTACCGTAAGGAGGATTTTATTTAATAAATTAATGAATCATTTAATTCAGTAATTATCATGGAAGGAATAAATGTGCCATGATTCACTGGCCAGGACACAAAGCCTCCGCACAGACCTGGAAACGTCTCAGGTACCGTAGGCAATAATTAAATGCACACCGTAAATTAATCATTAATTTGGAAACTATCAATAAATGGATATATTCATCATTTATTTATGCGCCATGAGCTTGGAGTGACTGGCTAGCACGCATGGCCTTGTATGGACCTGGAAACGTCCCAGGTGCCGTAAAAAAAGAACGAATCATTAAATAAATGAGTAATTATATTACAAAACTATCATTAAATGAATGAATGCGCTAGCCATGAGTTAGGAGTGACTGGCCAGGACGCTCGGCCTCCGCATGGACCTGGAACGTTTCAGGTACTGAAGCAATACTTATATGCAGACATCAAGCATTCAATTTGGAAAGTATCATCAAGTGGGTAGATTCATCGTTCATAAATGGGCCATGAGTTTGGAGTGACTGGCCAGGACGAATGGCCAGGATGCGTGGACCTGGAAACTTCCCAGGTGAGGAGGAATTCTTTAAATTAATGAACCCCACTGGTAATAAATGAAAAAATACAAGTAAACCTATGTGTAATTAAAAATGATTGCGCCCTGAGCTGGGGATGGCAGGCCAGGACGCACGGCCTCCACGTGGGCCTGGAAACCTCCCAGGTGAGGAGGAATTCAGTGAAGTAATGAAAAGGTGAATAAAATACCGCTGAATAAAGAGATTGGAAATTGGAGACAGCTTCTTAAGAAAACTCGCGATTCACAGTTACAAACATACCGAAGTTCAAACTGACCAGATATACTAACAAACCGATATTCAAGCTGACCAGAAGTACAAACTGACCCCTCCATGTTCAAGCTGACTGAAGTTCAAACTGACCAGAAGTACAGACTGACCGCCACGTTCAAGTTGACCGGAGGTTGGAATTCACCGCCGCGTCCAAGCTGATGGATGGTTTAAATTGGCCGCCACTTTCAAACTGACCGTTGATTCAAACGAACCGCCACATTCAATTTTTTTGTTACAAAATTAACGCAACCACCCTCAGCCTTTCTGGAAAGGGCCAGGCAGAGCAAGCCAGGGGAAACCGGCGAAATTAACAAAATCAGAGAATAAAACCTGCAACAAGGTGGAACTTGAAAAAATTGACCAGAGCTTCAAACTCCCCCCCCCAGGCCATCGCTCTCAAGCTCGACCAGATGCACAAACTGACCGATGATTCAAACTGACCCGAAGTTCATACTGCTCCCCTACAGGCCATCGCTCTCAAGCTCGACCAGATGCACAAACTGACCGATGATTCAAACTGACCCGAAGTTCACACTGCTCCCCTACAGGCCATCGATCTCAAGCTCGACCAGATGCACAAACTGACCGATGATTCAAACTGACCCGAGGTTGAAACTGCCCCCCTACAGGCAATCGCTCTCAAGCTAGACCAGATGTACAAACTGACCGAAGAAGAGTGTGTGAGGCTGCGGGCGCAGTACAAGTGAGTTGGTGGGGGGGTCATTTAATTGTGATGATTGAATTTGAAATGCATCCATGTTTATAACTCTGGAACCTGAACCCTTATTTTGTTACCCTCATCCCTGAAACCTAGTATGGGACCCTGAAATTGAGGGCCTCATTCCTTAATTACAAACCCCAAACCCTGAACCCTTATTTTGAAACCCTAAACTCTGAATTTTTAACCCTTACTCCTTCGACCAGGAGAAGGATCGGCCATACCTCATCCGCAAGATTGTGGCCCCCATTCACCCTTAGCCCTAAACCCTTACCCCTAAACCCTAAACTGGTAACCCAGGTGTCAGGTGGATGACCGGCAATACCTCATCTGCCAGATCATACCCGCCCTTCACCTTAAATCCTAAACCCTTTACCTTAAATCCTAAACCCTTAACCCTTAACCCAGGTGTCAGGTGGATTACCGGCCACACCTCATCCGCAAGATCGTATCCCCTCTTAACCCTAAGCCCTGCCTGCCCCTGACCCATGACCCTTGACCCTAAGCCCTATCTCTCCCTATCTCTTAACCCTAAAACCCTAAACTTTTACCCTGAAACCTAACCCTTCACCCTAAATCTTAACCCTTAATCCTCAAACCAGGTGTCAGGAGGATGACCGACAGTACCTAATTTGCCAGAAAATGTCTCTAAAGCAAATGACAACAAGCGGCTCGCCACAGGCATGAACAGAACCTCATATGTCCCTCTCTCCCCTGAACTCTTAATCCGACCCCTCAAACCCGTAACCCTAAATACTGAAATCCCAACCTTTGAACTATGAACCCTTAACCCTGAATACAGGCGTCAGGAGGATGATCGACAGTACCTCATCCGCCAGGTTGTGGTCTTGAAGGAAGGCAACATGCGGCTCACCTAAGACATGACCATAAACTCATGTGTCCCTTTCTCCCCTAAATCCTAACCCCTAACCCCGTAACCCTACTTACTTTAACACTAAATCCAGGTGTCAGGAGGATGACCGGCAGTACCTCATCCGCCAGATCGTGTCACTCAAGCAAGACAATAAGCGGCTTACCACTGACATGGACAGAATGGCCTCCGAGGTCCAGGAGCTGACTCAGGTGTGAACAAAGGGTTGGGAGATGTGAACAAGGGAGGGGGTGTGTGGACACAAGCGGCTCACCACAGAGATGGACAGAATGGACAAGGGAAGGGGTGGTGTGTAAATCTAGCGGCTGACCAGTCACCACAGATGTTTGGGAGCTTGGTGAATAAGGGAGAGGGGAGTGTGAACAAGGAAGGGGGAGTGTGGGAACAAGCGGCTCATCTCAGACATGGACAGAATGGCCTCCGAGGTCCAGGAGCTGACTTAGGTGTGAACAAAGGAATGGTGTGTTAACAAGGGGGGGGGGGTAAGAAAAAGGGAAGGGGAGATGAGGAAAACAACTCGCCAGTCACCACAGATGTGGTTGAGCTGACTCAGGTGTGAATAAGGGAGGGGGGAGTGTGAACATTTAAGGGGTAAGAATGTAGACGGGAAGGAGAGGGGTGGAAATCAATGTTTCAAAACAGATTTGTAATTTGAATCTGCAGAAGCGTGTGACGCATGAACCTTCTGTCCCCACGTGCTGACCTGAATTTCAAATTTCAAATTTGAATCAACAGTTATATGACGCAGCTGTCACCATGAGCCTGCATTCCTCAAATGCTGACCTGAATTTGATTTGAAATTCGAATCCGCAGGACCGTGAAGCAGTTGTCACCACGAGCCTGCATTCTACACATGCTGCATTTTAAATTTAAATTCGAATCTGCAGGACCGTGACACAGCTGTCACCATGAGTCTGTTGCATCCGACGATACCCTCTTCGGAAAAATCCGGCGAGGTGACAGTGTACGGCCAGCAGCAAGCCGTGCTCAAGGTGGGCAGATGGTGGGCAGGTGGTAAGCCAATGGTGGGCAGGTGTCCGACAATGTGAAAGTGTTCAGTCAACAGCAAGCAAGCCGTGCTCAAGGTGGACAGGTGGAAGTTTTGTTTAAATAGTTTTAATTTGTGTGGTGATTAGGTGGTGGGCTGGTGGTAACAAAATGGTGGGCAGATAGTGGACTCGTGGTGAGCAGATTTTCGGCAGGTGGTGGGTAGTGGGCAAATGTCCGGCGAGGTGACAGTCTTTGGCCAGCAGTAAGGAGTGCTCAAGGTGGACAATGTGGGCTTATGGTGGGCAGGTGGTCGGGAAATGGTGGGCAAATGGTGGGCAGGTGGTGGTCAACAGTGGGCTTATGGTGGGCAGATGGTGGGCAGGTGGCGGGCTGCTAAGAGCACTGTATACGTAGGTTTGATTATTGTTCCTTGTCACTGACACAGGACAGTGTTCAGCCGGCAGCAGCAGGCGGTGCTCAAGGCGCAGTTTGGCATTGGTTTAGAATTTCACCGCCCCCCGCCCTTCACTCTATTCTTGCACATATCACCTAACCTCCCAGGCTCAAAAGAGTGAGGACGTCATCCGGTCACTCCAAAGGCTCCTGGAAGCCGAACGGAAGCGCACTAAGCAGGCAAGCGGGCTGGGGGGGATGAGTGGGGGGGGGGGTGAGGGGGAGGGGGGAAGTAAAGAATAAACTGCCGTGTTTTGAGGTACACCTGATTCGAAATGTGTATTTGAGGTACACATGATTTGAAATGTGTATTTGAGGTACACATGATTTGAAATGTGTATTTGAGGTACACCTGATTCGAAATGTGTATTTGAGGTACACATAATTTGAAATGCCTGACGGAACGTCGGTACATTGAAGGCGGGCAGCATGCTGGGGGTCCCGAAGGAGGGCGAGGAGAGTAAGAAAATGCTGGATGATTGTGCTTTGAGGAACACAACATTTGAAATGTCAGACGGTACAACGCAGCAGGAAGGGGTAAAGAGAAGCCGCAGGCTGAGCTATGGCGTGAACAGTGTGAATGGTGTGACCCCCCACACAGGCACGTGCAGCACACATTACCCTCTTCCAACAGTGGATGGAGCTCAGTGCTGCGTCAATGTATGAACAATGGTGTGAATAGTGTGAATGGTGTGAACCCCCCCACAGGCGCGTGCAGCCCACACAACCCGCCTCCAGCAGCGGACGGAGCTCAGTGCTGCGTCAATGTATGAACAATAGTGTGAATGGTGTAAATGGTGTGACCCCCACACAGGCACGTGCAGCCCACACGACCCTCCTCCAGCAGCGGACGGAGCTACAATCGGTGTTGCGGCAATGTCTGGATGACGTGCGGGGCAGGTCAGTGAGGGGGGGGGGTGAAAGGGGGGTCAGGGGGGGGATGAATGGGGGGCAGGGGGCCAGGGGATGGTCAAAGGGAGGACAGGGGGCAGGTCGGTGAGGGTGGCAGAGATGGTGAAAGGGGGGGCAGGGGTTAAGGCATATAATGTCTGGACGTGCGGGGCAGGTCGGTGAGAGGGGGGTGAAAGGGGGGCCGGGTGGAGCAGGAGGAGCAGGGGCAAGCGCAGCTTCTTCCCTACAATTGGTCTACAGATGCTTGCCCGATATGCCCGAAACCCTACACCCTTAACCCCTAAACCTTGAACCCAAACGTCCACAGAATGAAGAACATCGGGAACGCATCAGAGATTGCCTCGACATCCGGCGCCGGCAACGGAGGCGGAGGCGGAGGTGCTCACAGGTTTAGACCCGCCTCAGCTCGGCCGGCGCCGGGGGGCGCGTACCACGGCTCCGAATCCGGGACCACGGCTGCCGGCGGTGGTCTCGGAGGCGGTTTCGGCGGGCTGAGCAGCAGCACTAGGCGGCCCAGCAGCGCGGCGCTGCGGGTCGGTCGGCGGCCGTTTAGCGCCGCGGCTGGGATGCCCATGTCGGTCGCGACTACGTCAGAGCGGGAGGACGTCGAGCTGCTGCTTCCGCCGGGAGCGAGAGACGAGGTGGGTGCAAGGGGCAGGGGGCGGGGGGGCTACTTCTGCCTGCTACTGCCTGTTGCTGCTGCTGCCGGCTGGAGCGAGAGGCAAGGTAGATTTGAGCGTATGCTCGTGTGCTGTGGGAAGGGGCAGGGGGCGGGGGCGTTCCGCCCGCTGCTTCCTGCTACCTCCTGCTGCTACCTGCTGCTACTTTTTACGGCGGAAGCGAGAGACGACGTGCGTGTGAGCGTATGCACGTGCGTGTGTGGGGGTTTGGGTGAAGGGTGTGGGGGGGGGGGTAGTTTTGCCGGTCGCTGTTCATCGCCGCGGCTGGGATGCCTATGACGGTCGTGACCATGTCCGAGCGGGAGGTCGTAGAGCTGCTGCTGCTTCCAGGAGCGAGAGACGAGGGAGATGTGAGAGTATGTGCGTGCCTGCGTCAGGGGGGGGGAGGGGAGTGTAGCCCACTACTGCCTGCTACTGCCTGCTACTGCCTGCCCCCCTATCTACCTACTTGCAGCTGATGGAGGTACTAGTCAAGAGGGAGCGGCTGCTGCGTCAGCTGTTTGCCAGCGCCTTCCACCTCTCCACCTCTCCGCCCCCCCTCCTGCCCCTGTCCTAAGCTACCCCCTCTGCCCCCTGCCAGCCCTCCTGTGTGCCTCCTTGAAACTCATGGAGGAGCTTTTCGAACGAGGATTCCGCTGAAGATGAACTCTTCACCCTGAACCCTAAACACAAAACACTAAACTTTTCACCCTCAACCCTCAACCCTACACCCCCCTGTCTGTCTGCCTCCTATCAGCTCTTGGAGGAGCTGATCAAGAGGGAGCGGCTGTTGCAGCAGCTGTTCACTAGCGCCTTCCCATTGCAGCAGGCCCTGATACCTTGTGATCCGGCAATGGAGGCGCTGGTGGAACTGCAGCGACAGGAGGAGATTGAGGTAGGAAGAGGGGAATACATGCGATGGGGGAGGGGGGGGGGGGAGGGGGAAGGAGGTTGAGGTAGGAAGAGAGGGGGGGGAAGGGGGAACGAATAGAGTAGGGAGGGTTGAGAAAGGGGGAAAGGTCGAGGTAGGAAGAGGGAGTGTGTGTTGCGAGGGCAGGGTGAGAGGAGGAGGTTGAGGTAGGAAGAGAGGGGGGGGGGGGGGGGGGAGGTTGAGATAAGAAGAGAGGGGGGGGGGGGGGGGGGGGGGAATAGAGTAGGGAGGGGATGAGAAAGGGGGGAAAGGGGGCAAGGTCGAGTAAGGAAGAGGGAGTGTGTGTTGCAGGGGCAGGGGGGAGGAGGAGGTTGAGGTAGGAAGATAATTGGTATGGGAGAGGATAGCAGCAGCAGGAGAGGAGAATGAGGTAGGATAAGGGAGGGGAATGAGGAAATAAATAACGTTATGCAGGTTGACTATGTGCACCGAAGCATCCTATAATCATCGAAAAGGCTAGCACATTTTGGGGGGCGGGATAGCTCTCCTATAGGGAGCATTCCCGCACCTTTCCTTTGGGTAAAAAGTGTCTAACATCATTTAACGACATAAGATCTCTAAGGCTTTGACAGGCAGTGAGTAAGAGGGGGAAAGGAGTGAGGTGGGGGGAAGAGGGACGAAAAGGGGGGGATGGAGGGATGGAAATAGTGTGACGTAGGTTGCAGGAGGGGTGGAGGGAATGTAGCAGCAGCTTGCCATCTCTGGATCCATCTTAGCTCTAAACCATAAATCTTAAACCCTGAGCCCTCTAACCTGGGGTAGTCACTGCAGCTCGCCAGGCCTGGAGTTAACTGACCCCTTCATACTTAATACAAAACCCCCGAACCTAAACCCTAAACCCTACATTCTAAACCCTGACCCCCAGGTGGTCACTGTAGCTCGCCAGGCCTAGAGCAACCTAAGCCCTAAATACCAAATCCCAAACCTCAGTTCCCCTTATTCCTAAACCCTAAACCCTTAACCCTTAACCCTGACCCCCAGGTGGTCACTGCAGCTCACCAGGCCGGCTTCCAGCAGATGCTTTCGCAGGCTACAAGACCAAGCAGCGGCACTCGGCCTAGCCCGGACCCGGCCGTAGCCAGAGGAGCAGCAGGAGGAGCAGCGGGAGGCAACAGGCAGGGCGCTGGGTTGCCCGCTGGCAGCCGACCCAGCAGCGGGATACCAACGGGGCAGCGGCAGGCTGCAGCCAATGATCAGGCGCCGCTGGTGGGGAGGTGGGGGGACGGTGTTACACTTTCCACCCTGGGCCTTGTAGTTTTGTTTAGGGTTCAGGCTCAAGGTAGATTTAAACCCTTAACCCTTGGCCTCCCAGTTTTGTTTTTTGTTGTCCTATCAGTTGCCCCCAGGTCGTTGGCTCTGCCTTGTGAGCTTAATTAAGCGTTCTCCCGTTTTTCTCCGTGTGTATGCGCTGCTTTGGTCCGCCCCGTACCCCTGGCATCGCAGGTGGGGAGGGGGGGACGGTGTTACTGTGGAGTGGGTGTTATTAGCACCGGCCACCAGGCCCCCTAGATGTTAATGACGTTACACCTCTGGGCCCTGCTCAAATAAAGCTCGGCCACGTCGGTAGACAAAAATTCAGCCAGTCGAGGGAGAAGGCACAAGAGGGAAAAAGATGTAGCTCGGGCTGTGGTGGAGCGGAGCCCAAGCTGGTAAAAATAAAGAGTGGAGTTGTCTGATGCTGCACGTCCTGCTCTTCCATGCAGGCCGGCAAGTGGGCGATGAACACGGATGCCAGAATGGCCGAATTCCTCGGCGGGGCCCGAACACCCGCAGCGAATGCTGGGGTGGGGGCGGGAGCAGGAGGAGCAGGAGCAGGAGCGGGAGCGGGCAGTGGGGCGCTGCTAGCGGTCTCGGGCGCCGCCTCCGCTGCACCAGCTGCCTTGTCATCTGCCAAGGCAGGGGGCAGCGCTGGCGGTGTTGGTGGGGCGCTAGCGAGCTGGGGGCGGCCGGTCAGCGCGTCTCGGCCCTCTCGCTAGTGGGGCTTCTTTCTGAGTGTTGTTCCGCGCCCAACCACTGACACTCATGCCTATTTTATTTTTCATACTGTTCATTTACCGGTATCCTTCCTATTCAGCCTGTAATATGCCGCGATAAGCCTGTATCTGGCCCACAGAACGGAAAATGCAAGCCGCCACATAACTAGGTAGCCGTCCCTCATGTTTAATGGTAGCGGTTGCGGATGTGTCTTTACCCCGAGCTGCGCTGTTTTCTTTCTAGGGGGCGTAGTTTAATGACGTTACACCTCTGCGCCCTTCATCAAGCTGGCCTTGGTAGACGACGACACCGTGGGGAAGCAGCGGCACGTCATCAGGGACTTGCTGCAAGAGTGGATGGCATAGATGGTGGTGCGGGGTGGAATGCCTAGTGCCTGGCAGCCTATCCGAATTCGAAAAAAGGGCGGCAACTCAGGTGCCTCTTGTATGCGGATGATCTCTCCCCACTAACCAGCAGCCCGGCAGGGCTGCAGCGCATGCCAGATGTCCTGTATAATTATACAGCGGTCAAACAGCTCAAGGCCAACGTCAGCAAGACAGCGATTTTAGAGTTTGGCAGCCGCTGCTTGTTAGCAGCGCAGCGACAGCCCATATCTGCGTGTCCGGCTTGCATAGGACAGTGATGAAGCGTTCCCAAGAATTCAAATTCGTGGGCATCATTTAGCACGAAAGCGGCAGCATGAAGAAGGCCATTTAAGGTAGACAGGCGTCTCTTGCTGCGCGTTGCATCGTGTTTTCCGCATTTGCGCGGGGAGCGTTTGAGGCGTCATCTGCCTACGCGCATCCGGCCAACAGCTGTCGTTGCAGCGCCTGCAACCAGCTACGGAGATGTGGCGTGGGCCACCGGTCACCTCCGGTCGCAACGCTGCCTCCGGAGCAGGATGCGGCCCAGCCTACTTCAGCTCTTGCGCCAGGCTGCAGGGCTGCCTGCCTCCGCTGCCAGCTACGGGGTCATGAGGGACCTGCAGATCCAGCCGTTACAACGAGACTGGATGGTAGCAGCACCATCCAGTTACCACCCTGTACTTGTACTTCCCCTACTCTGTTACAATCATACTTACCTGACGGGGTGGGCACAGTGATCATCAAGGCTGTCCCTCTGTTGTCTCTGCCCACATTGCACCTCGTGGGCGGGGCCAGCAGCAGGCGTCCAAGTGGCGTACTGCACCGTTTAATTTCTGGTAGGGGGCTGTAGCGTCCGCGCTCCTCCCCATTTACAAATCAACACGAGACAGTCACGGTATTGTGGATACAAGGTCTTGAAGTACTTCTCTTGCTATCTGTCTGAGGGTGTACTCATACGTCAGTGGTTCCACTGCCACACACCCTTACTATCTTCCTGTCTGTGAACATCGAAAGCTTCAAGTAGGAGAACGTCCGGGCGAAGGCAACAGTGTGCCAACAAGGCGGATAGCGGGAAGCATCCATAGTGGGGCGCGTGTGTCATGGACACCTAGAGGGAGTGCATTAGGTGGGATTGCATCCACAACTGCGAACATGCATTTATTTGTGCCTCTTGTCAGGGAGCGTTGGATGAGGCAGACAGATGAGGCCGAAAACCCTGAAGAAACTACTCCCCTAGGCTATAGTCTCTTCATGGGCTATGGATACAGCATGGTTAGTTAGGACCACGCATAAAAGTTAGGATAGGGCTATGGATACACGCCTTCAGTGATGTGGTGTAGGCCACCGGTCACATCAAACCGCGGCACTGCCTCAGAAGCAGGGTGCAGTCAAGCTTGCTTCAACACCTACGCCAGGCTGTGGGGCTATCTACGTCCGCCGCCAGCTAGGGGGCCATAAGGAGGTGCAGATCTACCTGTTACATCGAGGTTGGTGGCAGTGCGCAAGCTGCTTCTACAACGCAGCGGTAGCACCAGCAGCACAACAAGACAGCCCCTCATGGCGGCTGCCATGACGGCCGACATGCTGCTTGTTGTCACAGAAAGCATCGGACATGCAGCCCGTTGTCACACGTAGCGCCCTTCGACGAAGAGCACAGCTGGTGTAGGAAATAACTAGATGCCTTGGAGGACCTGGAGCAGGGAGCAGCCGTCCCCAAACTGAGTCAGACAGTGACTACTCCACAGCCTCTACCCGTAACAGAGGTGCTGGCGCTGGTGGACGCAGCCTACGAGTGGGCGCAGCTGGAGGTCACCGGCCTAGGGGATCCCAGAGACCCAGCCAGCGAGCATAGGTCTGCGGCCGCAGGGCCCAGAGGTGTGACGTCATTAACTGACATACCGTAATGTCTGTTTCTTTCCTCCTCCCTCTACCTTTGGTTTTCTTTCCTTCCGACCAGATAGTCGCACGCCTATGCGGCCGAGCTTTTTCACCATGGCCCAGAGGTGTCATGTCATTGACCCATTGACATGCTTTTGCAATTCGTCAGCTTCGGCTGTGATCTCGGTGTCCGCGTGAAGCACCTTGTCGTCCAAAGCTGCCCTAGCCCTACAATGATTATTTTACTGCACGCCAGACCACCTTCAGGGGACCGCCAGGCGGCCACTTGTGGGCCGATTGGGACCAAACCTCAACCGGCCTATAGCCGGCGGTCCAGGCAGCAGGGCTTGCTGCGTCAGCCCCTCATGGTCATAGTCCATGACGTAGCTGATTTGTGCTCAAGTTTGTGGCCACGATGTCCTTGTCTGCATGCAGCTTTGTGCGTCCTTCTTCTTGGCCGACCTTAGGGTCGCTAGGGCTGTCGCTGCCTTCACTACCTTCACCACTTTTCTTTACTCAGAGGCTGTGTTGAAGGCTAGTCTCTAGTGGGACTCAGGTGTCGGACTTGGTCTTCACTGCCTTCCTTTCAGTGTCTTCTTTCCTCCCTTCTGAACAGTTGGGCGCCCACGCGGCCGAGCTTGGAGCGGGCCTAGAGGTGTAACGTCATTGACCTTCACCACTTCTACTTAAATGGAGAAGCTGGATGCCACCGTGGTTTCCATGGCTGTTGTAGCTACTCTTGCATCTCGGCCATTGGACCGCCCTTGCAGCTGGACGATCTTCAGTTGGAGCAAGGGATGGGGATGCGCTAATGGAGCTAGTTTATTTCCACAAGGTTCAGGGCTGTGACATGAAGATCAAGCTATCGGCGATGCGTTTGCAATTCTGAGGGCACATCTTGCCAGGCAGTGCTGCACTTACGTGGTGTGGTATGATGCGGCTTGGAGCCCAGTGGTGCTGATGCATGTTGCGTTTATGGCCTTGTGTGGAGACAGGGCATCAGGCACATTAATGACGTTACCCCTCTGGGCCCTGCTCACAAAGGCTTGGTCGCATGGGCGCCTAACTTAAGGGAGCCCAGTCAGTGGTGCTGAGGCTTGTGGCGTTTGTGGCCGTGTGTCATTGTGTGTGGAGACAGGGCATCAGGCAAATGCAAAGCGGGCTTGGGGAAATGCTCTGGGGGCATCCATACCCATAGGTTGAGGGATCGAACCCGCCACCCAATCTTCTCTTTCCCCCCGCCTAAAACTACTAGAACGCCGGGTTCCATGTTCCTGCCCCCTCGCACAGGACAATGATATCAGTGCACCATGGCCCAGGCTGTGTATGGTAGCTAGAATTGAGTATAGTCATTCCCTACCAGCCCCATGCGGCATAACCTTGGGGCAATGCTCTGACAACAACACGCTGGTATGTAGTCCATGTGCCCCCTATATTACAGGACGTCATATGCACTTGCCTGCATAATCGTGTAATAATAGGTCAATGACACTTATAACTAGCTATAAGGCTTAGATGACATTGCGTTGTCAGCCAATTGCCGAGAGGAGAGTATGCACCATGAAGTCACTGGACAAAGTAAGCATGGCATATGTTTACAACTTGCTTAACGCTCGGCCGCGTGGGACTAGTAGGGGATGACTAGCCTCAACCATCGTGCAAGAAGGAGAGAAACGGAGAGACCCCTAGGGATACACGCTGGGCCCATGCATTACACGGCATGCGGCACCCATGCAGCAGACATGCAGTACCTTTGCTGTACACATGCGGGATCCTTACACAACACAAGCATCACACTTGCAACACACATGCAGTACATTCGTATTGACCTAACATTACACATGCAGTCCATTTTGCTGCCACCCCGGACTACGTGCCACCCTATCACTCTTTCACTCCGTGTTGTATAACAACTGCCATGCGTCATCCGCATGGACACACCCACCCATGCATTCATCGGTCTCGGCAGGAGCCAGGCTGCCTGCGTCATCGAACCATAAATCGAGGACCTGAATCATATGGGCTACTAGAGGCTACTAGATATAACCCAAGAAAACCATATAGTTAGCGGAAGAATTGAGTCGTAATAAAAACCACCGCAGCTAAACTCGCTGGATGGTGAAAACGAGTCTACTCTGGATGGTGAAAACGAGTCTACTCTGGATGGTGAAAACGAGTCTACTAAGCGAGTGCCTGGATAATAACGCACACCAGGACGTCGCCATGACACTCAACCATTGTTCATGTCCTGCATGGGGTCCATTCAGAGCGCTGTTGACCCACATGCATGCGGTCAACAACTACCATGATCAGCCCACATGCATGCGGTCGATATTTATAACCCCCCAAGATAAATACTTAACCCTTAAGCAGGCATGCGGTCAACAAAACCCTCCCCGCACCTTTATCGGCCCCAAAGCATAAGGTCAAAAAAAAGCCGCCAAACATTATCAGTCCCAAAGCTTGCGGTCCACCTTATCCTCCCAGCATGCGCCTCCCGTAAGCATGAGCACTGTCCTTGCTGTCCAAGACTGGCCCATGCCCGCGACCAAAAATGCCAGATAACTAAGCCCTTGCCCCCCCGCGCTCAATCAGCCAGACCTCACCCAGGGCACATTTATTCCCTGATAGCCTCCCCCGTCCCACCCCTGAGACTTCCTAGCAAGCCGCTTGCTCCCTTCCAGGCACCGCTCCTGCTCCCCAATCCAATAGAACACACCGCCCTCTCCCCTTACACTTCAAGTATCTCTCCATTCCTGCTCGAGGGACCGACTTGTTCATTTTAAAGCAAGGGCCATCCGTCCACGAGACTTCTACCTGCAAGCTCCCTCCATCCCCGAGATCCATCCATCAAGAGCCTGTTTTTCATGATCTTAGAAAAAAAAGGCACCACTCAACCCTCTGATGCTCTTGCTCCATTCCCACTTGCAGGATTTCATTTTTCTTTTCGAAGCGCGGGCGCCCTCCTCCTCCTGACCACACCGGACATCCTCACAGCAGTTCAACATCCTATTGACGCCAGAGTGCTCCCTCCGAGGCTCTGCATTCATTCCCTCTAGAAGGAAGAGGTTCTTCCATCTAGAGATTCTTTGCTCTAGAAGGAAGAAAATGGCCTTTCATCAGCGGTAAATGCGCGGGTGTAGCTTCGGCCCAGGCTGCGCTGATTCCTCAACTCTCACACCTCCCACGGGGCGTAGCTTTCATCTTCTTTTCCTTTCATCAGCGCATACACCCCCCTCAGCTAACTGCTCCAGTTCCACTTGGAGGACATTACGAGCAGTGTCGCAGCTCTCCTCCTCCAAGGCTCCACATATTCCCATGGGGGGGAAGGTCACGGAAAGATTGCGGAGAGATTGCGGAGAGGTTGCGGAGAGATTGCGGAGAGATTGCCTATTTTGAAGCATTATCATGTACTTTGAGTGAGCGCTCCATTCCTGAAGGGAGGAAGATGAAGGGAAGATCCTCCTTTGCGCAATCACGTCTTTCATGACGCGCTTGCAACGAGTGGGTGGACTATTCCCAGCCGCCTTCGAGACGCCTATTCCCAGTCGCCTTCAAGGCTGCCAGTCAGGTGCCCGTTGGCGGTCATTGCTTGCATCCCGGTCATCTGTGCAAATACACCGTGAAAGCGTCGTGTCAGGGATTAGGGTTAGGGCGCAGGAGGAATGCACCGTGAAAGCGTTTGTTAGAAATTGAAGTTGCGGCGCAAGAGGATTATATACCGTGAAAGCGTTGTGTTAGCCCGCCCAGTTCTCATGCACTCCACACAGTACTTTCCGCCTGCCCCGCCCAGTGCACCCAGTCTCCCCCCTCTCCCACACACTTGGGAAATGCGAGACGGTCCGCCGCCATGGTCGCCATTCTCCACCCTCTTCCACACACAAAACCCTAAACCAAACCGCTCCCACACACCAAACTCTCACCTTGACCACGACATCAGCAAATGTGGGACGGTCTGCTGCCTTGGTTGCCATGCACGCCTCAGCCACTGGCAGCGCTCGGTACATGGGTGCGGTACTGCTCGGCCACTTCAGCTTTGCTCCCTCATTGCCAACCTGCGAGTTGGACAAGTTGAGATGCGCTACCGTAAATTAGAGTTGCCTTCTCGGGTATGAAAACACGAAATATTTGTATGCTGCCCTCTGGGCAAATTATCCTCCCAAACTCTTGATTTCAGACAAAAACTGACGTCGACGATCAATTACTTGTAAATTTATGGATCCCTCAACCCCAAACAAATTAATTATGAGGGAAGGCAAAGCAAATCTGCGGCACTAAAAGTGGAGATGAGTTACTAATAACAGTGAGGTGACAGCTGTCATCGAACGTGAGGAGATATAATAACTCGAGAGCCCTTGCTAGACGTGTGGGGGAGACAATTGATGACAAGTGGGGTGACAATGAGGGTCAACAAATGTGAGAGGAGATCTGATGAACTTGAGAGCTTGCTTCAGATTCGAATATTCGAATACGCTTCAGATTCTAGTATGATTCACTCCAATAAGGCATGAAGGCGCCAGGAACGACGCATGGGACTTGCAACCTGAAAACCCTTGTTATGCTTTGCAACCCATCACTGTGCTTTGCAAGCCCTCTTGTCATGCTTTACAAAACCCTCGTTCAGCTGTGCCAGCGCTCTCGTTACGCTCACCTGCAGCACGATCTGCGCGTGCGTGAGCCCCGACCACGGCCGCGAACCCGTGTACATCTGCCACATCAGCATGCCAAAAGAGTACACGTCAGCCGCCATGCTGACGAGGCCCTGAGTCAGTGTCTCCGGCGGCTGATGAGTCAGCGTGCCGTAGTTCTTGGTGAGCACCTCGCTGCCCATATCAAGGCTGCGGGAGAGGCAAAAATCGCCTATCTTGGCGACGAAGTTGCGGCCGCCGACGGCAGCAGTGGGGCCGCTCGAGGACAGCATGATGTTCCAACCTGCAGGAGTGAGGGTTGGTGGTGATTTAGGGTTTAGGGTTGGACCGGTGGGGCGGAAGCCTGTGACCCCAGGGGTGATTCAGGGTTTATGGTTCATGTCATAATGTTCCAACCTGCAGGAATGAGGGTTGGTGGTGGTTTAGGGGGGCGGGTGATTCAGGGGTCAAGTTTAGGGTTAATGCCAAGAAGTTCCAACCTGCAGGGATGAGGGTTGGTGGTGATTTAGGGGGGGGGGTGATTCAGGGGTCAAGTTTAGGGTTAATGCCAAGAAGTTCCAACCAGCAGGGATGAGGGTTGGTGGTGATTTAGGGGGGCGGGTGATTCAGGGGTCAAGTTTAGGGTTAATGCCAAGAAGTTCCAACCTGCAGGGATGAGGGTTGGTGGTGATTTAGGGGGGGGGGGTGATTCAGGGATCAAAGTTTAGGGCTTATGCCATGATGTTCCAACCTGCAGGAATGAGGGTTGGTGGTGATTTAGGGGGGGGGTGATGCAGGGATCAAAGTTTAGGGCTTATGCCATGATGTTCCAACCTGCAGGGATGAGGGTTGGTGGTGATTTAGGGGGGGTTGATTCAGGGATCAAAGTTTAGGGCTTATGCCATGATGTTCCAACCTGCAGGGATGAGGGTTGGTAGTGATTTAGGGGGGGTTGATTCAGGGATCAAAGTTTAGGGCTTATGCCATGATGTTCCAACCTGCAGGGATGAGGGTTAAGAGCCACTCACCTGAAAAGCCCCCTTCCTCATAAGGGGAAGGGAGGTAGTTAACCGCAGCCCCCTTCCTCCCCTTATGGGGCCGGGGCCACTTGACCGCCACTCACCCAACAAGTCCTCCAAAGGGAGGGATGCCAGGCTAACCCCCACTCACCCGACAAGTCCCCATGCACCACCGCCTGCTCATGCAAGAAGCGCAGCGCCGAGGAAATCTCCAGCGCCGTCGCCACGACAGCCTCCATGTTGGTCCCCTTCTGCGTGTCGCTGCGGTCGAGGCACAGGTGGCCGCGGTCCAGCGCGTCCTGGAGGCTGCCCCGGTCGGCGTACTCCATGATAATCCAAGTCTGGCGCCAGGTCTTCTCCTCAGAGCCGGTGTAGGTCGACGAGACGGCGGAGTGCCCCGTGTTGTTGCCGCTGCTGTGGTTGTGCAGGGACGCCTGTGTGCGAAGAGGGGGGGTAGGAGGCAGTGATGGTGAAAAGGGGGGGCAGGGCAGTGAGGGTGGGGGGGCAGGAGGCAGTGTGTAGGGACATCTGTGTGCGATGAGGGGACTCATAGCGGTTTTAAGGGGTTCCAGGAGTTTGGGGTTGAGGCCTTCGTAAGAGCAAGGAAAAGCAATTGATTTTGAACCGAGAAAAGCCAAACACATTTACGGTGTGAGCATTAGCCTAGATCCTCCCCACCGTGGGCAGTGCTCTATCGTTCCCGTCAAGCGCGCCAACAGTTTTGTTTTGTTTTTTAAAGAAGTTTGTGAAAGGTGTAGATGGGACGCTTTTGGATAACTCCTTCTACACTCCTAAGCCTTCAACCCTCCCTTACTCTGCAACCCCGACTAAGCCTTAAACCCTCACTAAGCCTTAAGCCCTCACTTAGCCTTGAACGCTCACCGTGGGCAGCGTCTTTTCATTTCCATCCGACGGCGTGTGAGAAACGGTTTTGCTGTTGACAGAGGTGGGCGTCTTCATAATGCTCGCGTCAGACTCGCAAGAGATGCGGCCTGACAGTGCGCGGTCCGAGGAAATAATCTCCTGCGCATGTGTGTGGGGTAGAGCAAGTTGCTAAAAAGAAAATTGCTAGCATAACAGGAATTTACAGGGAACGATGAGCAGCCTGACAGTGCGCTGTCCGAGTAAATAATCTCCCGCGGAAGTGTGCGAGGGGAAGCAAGTGGCTAAATTTTTTTTGGAGGGGAAGATAAGCGGCCAGACAGTGTCCACACCCAAGACGCCCTTGACGCCCTCTGAGGGTCCCTGCATACAATACAGTCTTTCTAGTATCCCCTACAGGACATCCCTAAAAACGATAGAAAAAACGCAATGAAAACCCCGACTGACGATTACATCGGCGCCCTTGACACCCTCTACCGCGCCCTGCACACTCTTCTGCCCCGCCTCCCCCTCAGGACACCCCTAAAAGCAAAACCGCACACCATGACTCACATGCACATCGACATCGGCGCCCTTGACGCCCTCTGGGGGGCCCTGCACACATTATTCCCAGTGGCCCCTAAATGCCATCTCTTAAATCGATCGAAAAACCCATGAAAACCCCGGCTCACGTTCACATCGGCTTCGCCGCTTGAAGCCCTCTACCACGCCATGCACCGCCGTCCAAGTTCCGAACTCTGAAGATCTCGGCATGTAGCGCGTCCTCCACATGCTCGCCGCCCCCCCTAGCTCAGCATCGCTGACAGCAACGTGTACATGACGTTACATCCCCTGGTCGAGCTCATTGAATTCAATCGTGGGCGATGGGCTCATTCACTCCCAATCGAGGTGGTTGAAATTTGGAACCCCACCATCACAACCTGTCCAATAGCAGTTACCACCCTGTACTTGTACTTCCCCTACTCTGTTACAATCATACTTACCTGACGGGGTGGGCACAGTAATCATCAAGGCTGTCCCTCTGTTGTCTCTGCCCACATTGCACCTCGTGGGCGGGGCCAGCAGCAGGCGTCCAAGTGGCGTACTGCACCGTTTAATTTCTGGTAGGGGGCTGTAGCGTCCGCGCTCCTCCCCACTTACAAATCAACACGAGACAGTCACGGTATTGTGGATACAAGGTCTTGAAGTACTTCTCTTGCTATCTGTCTGAGGGTGTACTCATACGTCAGTGGTTCCACTGCCACACACCCTTACTATCTTCCTGTCTGTGAACATCGAAAGCTTCAAGTAGGAGAACGTCCGGGCGAAGGCAACAGTGTGCCAACAAGGCGGATAGCGGGAAGCATCCATAGTGGGGCGCGTGTGTCATGGACACCTAGAGGGAGTGCATTAGGTGGGATTGCATCCACAACTGCGAACATGCATTTATTTGTGCCTCTTGTCAGGGAGCGTTGGATGAGGCAGACAGATGAGGCCGAAAACCCTGAAGAAACTACTCCCCTAGGCTATAGTCTCTTCATGGGCTATGGATACAGCATGGTTAGTTAGGACCACGCATAAAAGTTAGGATAGGGCTATGGATACACGCCTTCAGTGATGTGGTGTAGGCCACCGGTCACATCAAACCGCGGCACTGCCTCAGAAGCAGGGTGCAGTCAAGCTTGCTTCAACACCTACGCCAGGCTGTGGGGCTATCTACGTCCGCCGCCAGCTAGGGGGCCATAAGGAGGTGCAGATCTACCTGTTACATCGAGGTTGGTGGCAGACTGGCAGTGCGCAAGCTGCTTCTACAACGCAGCGGTAGCACCAGCAGCACAACAAGACAGCCCCTCATGGCGGCTGCCATGACGGCCGACATGCTGCTTGTTGTCACAGAAAGCATCGGACATGCAGCCCGTTGTCACACGTAGCGCCCTTCGACGAAGAGCACAGCTGGTGTAGGAAATAACTAGATGCCTTGGAGGACCTGGAGCAGGGAGCAGCCGTCCCCAAACTGAGTCAGACAGTGACTACTCCACAGCCTCTACCCGTAACAGAGGTGCTGGCGCTGGTGGACGCAGCCTACGAGTGGGCGCAGCTGGAGGTCACCGGCCTAGGGGATCCCAGAGACCCAGCCAGCGAGCATAGGTCTGCGGCCGCAGGGCCCAGAGGTGTGACGTCATTAACTGACATACCGTACTGTCTGTTTCTTTCCTCCTCCCTCTACCTTTGGTTTTCTTTCCCTCCGACCAGATAGTCGCACGCCTATGCGGCCGAGCTTTTTCACCATGGCCCAGAGGTGTCATGTCATTGACCCATTGACATGCTTTTGCAATTCGTCAGCTTCGGCTGTGATCTCGGTGTCCGCGTGAAGCACCTTGTCGTCCAAAGCTGCCCTAGCCCTACAATGATTATTTTACTGCACGCCATACCACCTTCAGGGGACCGCCAGGCGGCCACTTGTGGGCCGATTGGGACCAAACCTCGACCGGCCTATAGCCGGTGGTCCAGGCAGCAGGGCTTGCTGCGTCAGCCCCTCACGGTCATAGTCCATGACGTAGCTGATTTGTACCAGTAGTTAATACGCGCTATAATAAGCACTGCAAGACTACGCTTTATCAACATCAACCTCTGCGCTCCCCTTGGCCGTTGCGGCCCCCTTTGCCATTGCCTCCGCCTTTGCTTCCTCTGACAGCTCCTGCTCCAACTCGAAGTTTGTGGCCACGATGTCCTTGTCTGCATGCAGCTTTGTGCGTCCTTCTTCTTGGCCGACCTTAGGGTCGCTAGGGCTGTCGCAGCCTTCACTACCTTCACCACTTTTCTATACTCAGAGGCTGTGTTGAAGGCTAGTCTCTAGTGGGACTCAGGTGTCGGACTTGGTCTTCACTGCCTTCCTTTCAGTGTCTTCTTTCCTCCCTTCTGAACAGTTGGGCGCCCACGCGGCCGAGCTTGGAGCGGGCCTAGAGGTGTAACGTCATTGACCTTCACCACTTCTACTTAAATGGAGAAGCTGGATGCCACCGTGGTTTCCATGGCTGTTGTAGCTACTCTTGCATCTCGGCCATTGGACCGCCCTTGCAGCTGGACGATCTTCAGTTGGAGCAAGGGATGGGGATGCGCTAATGGAGCTAGTTTATTTCCACAAGGTTCAGGGCTGTGACATGAAGATCAAGCTATCGGCGATGCGTTTGCAATTCTGAGGGCACATCTTGCCAGGCAGTGCTGCACTTACGTGGTGTGGTATGATGCGGCTTGGAGCCCAGTGGTGCTGATGCATGTTGCGTTTATGGCCTTGTGTGGAGACAGGGCATCAGGCACATTAATGACGTTACCCCTCTGGGCCCAGCTCACAAAGGCTTGGTCGGATGGGCGCCTAACTTAAGGGAGCCCAGTCAGTGGTGCTGAGGCTTGTGGCGTTTGTGGCCGTGTGTCATTGTGTGTGTAGACAGGGCATCAGGCAAATGCAAAGCGGGCTTGGGGAAATGCTCTGGGGGCATCCATACCCATAGGTTGAGGGATCGAACCCGCCACCCAATCTTCCCTTCCCCCCCGCCTAAGACTACTAGAACGCCGGGTTCCATGTTCCTGCCCCCTCGCACAGGACAATGAAATCAGTGCACCATGGCCCAGGCTGTGTATGGTGGCTAGAATTGAGTATAGTCATTCCCTACCAGCCCCATGCGGCATAACCTTGGGGCAATGCTCTGACAACAACACGCTGGTATGTAGTCCATGTGCCCCCTATATTACAGGACGTCATATGCACTTGCCTGCATAATCGTGTAATAATAGGTCAATGACACTTATAACTAGCTATAAGGCTTAGATGACATTGCGTTGTCAGCCAATTGCCGAGAGGAGAGTATGCACCATGAAGTCACTGGACAAAGTAAGCATGGCATATGTTTACAACTTGCTTAACGCTCGGCCGCGTGGGACTAGTAGGGGATGACTAGCCTCAACCATCGTGCAAGAAGGAGAGAAACGGAGAGACCCCTAGGGATACACGCTGGGCCCATGCATTACACGGCATGCGGCACCCATGCAGCAGACATGCAGTACCATTGCTGTACACATGCGGGATCCTTACACAACACAAGCATCACACTTGCAACACACATGCAGTACATTCGTATTGACCTCACATTACACATGCAGTCCATTTTGCTGCCACCCCGGACTACGTGCCACCCTATCACTCTTTCACTCCGTGTTGTATAACAACTGCCATGCGTCATCCGCATGGACACACCCACCCATGCATTCATCGGTCTCGGCAGGAGCCAGGCTGCCTGCGTCATCGAACCATAAATCGAGGACCTGAATCATATGGGCTACTAGAGGCTACTAGATATAACCCAAGAAAACCATATAGTTAGCGGAAGAATTGAGTCGTAATAAAAACCACCGCAGCTAAACTCGCTGGATGGTGAAAACGAGTCTACTCTGGATGGTGAAAACGAGTCTACTCTGGATGGTGAAAACGAGTCTACTAAGCGAGTGCCTGGATAATAACGCACACCAGGACGTCGCCATGACACTCAACCATTGTTCATGTCCTGCATGGGGTCCATTCAGAGCGCTGTTGACCCACATGCATGCGGTCAACAACTACCATGATCAGCCCACATGCATGCGGTCGATATTTATAACCCCAAGATAAATACTTAACCCTTAAGCAGGCATGCGGTCAACAAAACCCTCCCCGCACCTTTATCGGCCCCAAAGCATAAGGTCAAAAAAAAGCCGCCAAACATTATCAGTCCCAAAGCTTGCGGTCCACCTCCCAGCATGCGCCTCCCGCAAGCATGAGCACTGTCCTTGCTGTCCAAGACTGGCCCATGCCCGCGACCAAAAATGCCAGATAACTAAGCCCTTGCCCCCCCGCGCTCAATCAGCCAGACCTCACCCAGGGCACATTTATTCCCTGATAGCCTCCCCCGTCCCACCCCTGAGACTTCCTAGCAAGCCGCTTGCTCCCTTCCAGGCACCGCTCCTGCTCCCCAATCCAATAGAACACACCGCCCTCTCCCCTTACACTTCAAGTATCTCTCCATTCCTGCTCGAGGGACCGACTTGTTCATTTTAAAGCAAGGGCCATCCACGAGACTTCTACCTGCAAGCTCCCTCCATCCCCGAGATCCATCCATGAAGAGCCTGTTTTTCATGATCTTAGAAAAAAAAGGCACCACTCAACCCTCTGATGCTCTTGCTCCATTCCCACTTGCAGGATTTCATTTTTCTTTTCAAGGCGCGGGCGCCCTCTCCTCCTCCTGACCACACCGGACATCCTCACAGCAGTTCAACATCCTATTGACGCCAGAGTGCACCCTCCGAGGCTCTGCATTCATTCCCTCTAGAAGGAAGAGGTTCTTCCATCTAGAGATTCTTCGCTCTAGAAGGAAGAAAATGGCCTTTCATCAGCGGTAAATGCGCGGGTGTAGCTTCGGCCCAGGCTGCGCTGATTCCTCAACTCTCACACCTCCCACGGGGCGTAGCTTTCATCTTCTTTTCCTTTCATCAGCGCATACACCCCCCTCAGCTAACCGCTCCAGTTCCACTTGGAGGACATTACGAGCAGTGTCGCAGCTCTCCTCCTCCAAGGCTCCACATATTCCCATGGGGGGGAAGATCACGGAAAGATTGCGGAGAGATTGCGGAGAGGTTGCGGAGAGATTGCGGAGAGATTGCCTATTTTGAAGCATTATCATGTACTTTGAGTGAGCGCTCCATTCCTGAAGGGAGGAAGATGAAGGGAAGATCCTCCTTTGCGCAATCACGTCTTTCATGACGCGCTTGCAACGAGTGGGTGGACTATTCCCAGCCGCCTTCGAGACGCCTATTCCCAGTCGCCTTCAAGGCTGCCAGTCAGGTGCCCGTTGGCGGTCATTGCTTGCATCCCGGTCATCTGTGCAAATACACCGTGAAAGCGTTGTGTCAGGGATTAGGGTTAGGGCGCAGGAGGAATGCACCGTGAAAGCGTTTGTTAGAAATTGAAGTTGCGGCGCAAGAGGATTATATACCGTGAAAGCGTTGTGTTAGCCCGCCCAGTTCTCATGCACTCCACACAGTACTTTCCGCCTGCCCCGCCCAGTGCACCCAGTCTCCCCCCTCTCCCACACACTTGGGAAATGCGAGACGGTCCGCCGCCATGGTCGCCATTCTCCACCCTCTTCCACACACAAAACCCTAAACCAAACTGCTCCCACACACCAAACCCTCACCTTGACCACGACATCAGCAAATGTGGGACGGTCTGCTGCCTTGGTTGCCATGCACGCCTCAGCCAGCGCTCGGTACATGGGTGCGGTACTGCTCGGCCACTTCAGCTTTGCTCCCTCATTGCCAACCTGCGAGTTGGACAAGTTGAGATGCGCTACCGTAGATTAGAGTTGCCTTCTCGGGTATGGAAACACGAAATATTTTCATGCTGCCCTCTGGGCAAATTATCCACCCAAACTCTTGATTTCAGACAAAAACTGACGTAGACGATCAATTACTTGTAAATTTATGGATCCCTCAACCCCAAACAAATTAATAATGAGGGAAGGCAAAGCAAATCTGCGGCACTAAAAGTGGAGATGAGTTACTAACAGTGAGGTGACAGCTGTCATCGAACGTGAGGAGATATAATAACTCGAGAGCCCTTGCTAGACGTGTGGGGGAGACAATTGATGACAAGTGGGGTGACAATGAGGGTCAACAAATGTGAGGGGAAGTCTGATGAACTTGAGAGCTTGCTTCAGATTCGAATATTCGAATACGCTTCAGATTCTAGTATGATTCACTCCAATAAGGCATGAAGGCGCCAGGAACGACGCATGGGACTTGCAACCTGAAAACCCTCGTTATGCTTTGCAACCCCTCACTGTGCTTTGCAAGCCCTCTTGTCATGCTTTGCAAAACCCTCGTTCAGGTATGCCAGCGCTCTCGTTACGCTCACCTGCAGCACGATCTGCGCGTGCGTGAGCCCCGACCACGGCCGCGAACCCGTGTACATCTGCCACATCAGCACGCCAAAAGAGTACACGTCAGCCGCCATGCTGACGAGGCCCTGAGTCAGCGTCTCCGGCGGCTGATGAGTCAGCGTGCCGTAGTTCTTGGTGAGCACCTCGCTGCCCATATCAAGGCTGCGGGAGAGGCCAAAATCGCCTATCTTGGCGACGAAGTTGCGGCCGCCGACGGCAGCAGTAGGGCCGCTCGAGGACAGCATGATGTTCCAACCTGCAGGAGTGAGGGTTGGTGGTGATTTAGGGTTTAGGGTTGGACCGGTGTGGCGGAAGCCTGTGACCCCAGGGGTGATTCAGGGTTTATGGTTCATAATTCATGTCATGATGTTCCAACCTGCAGGAATGAGGGTTGGTGGTGATTTAGGGGGGGGGGGGGGGTGATTAAGGGGTCAAGGTTTAGGGGTCATGCCATGATGTTCCAACCTGCAGGGATGAGGGTTTAGAGCCACTCACCTGAAAAGCCCCCTTCCTCATAAGGGGAAGGGAGGCAATTAACCGCAGCCCCCTTCCTCCCCTTACGGGGCCGGGGCCACTTGACTGCCACTCACCCGACAAGTCCCCCAAAGGGAGGGATGCCAGGCTAACCCCACTCACCCGACAAATCCCCCAAAGGGAGGGATGCCAGGCTAACCCCACTCACCCGACAAGTCCCCCAAAGGGAGGGATTCCAGGCTAACCCCACTCACCCGACAAGTCCCCCAAAGGGAGGGATGCCAGGCTAACCCCACTCACCCGACAAGTCCCCCACAGGGAGGGATGCCAGGCTAACCCCACTCACCTGACAAGTCCCCCAAAGGGAGAGATGCCAGGCTAACCCCACTCACCCGACAAGTCCCCCAAAGGGAGGGATGCCAGGCTAACCCCACTCACCCGACAAGTCCCCCAAAGGGAGGGATTCCAGGCTAACCCCACTCACCCGACAAGTTTTCCAAAGGGAGGGATTCCAGGCTAACCCCACTCACCCGACAAGTCCCCCAAAGGGAGGGATGCCAAGCTAACCCCCACTCACCCGACAAGTCCCCCAAAGGGAGGGATTCCAGGCTAACCCCACTCACCCGACAAGTCGTCCAAAGGGAGGGATGCCAGGCTAACCCCACTCACCCGACAAGTCCCCCAAAGGGAGGGATTCCAGGCTAACCCCACTCACCCGACAAGTCCCCCAAAGGGAGGGATGCCAGGCTAACCCCACTCACCCGACAAGTCCCCCAAAGGGAGGGATGCCAGGCTAACCCCCACTCACCCGACAAGTCCCCCAAAGGGAGGGATTCCAGGCTAACCCCACTCACCCGACAAGTCCCCCAAAGGGAGGGATGCCAGGCTAACCCCACTCACCCGACAAGTCCCCCAAAGGAAGGGATGCCAGGCTAACCCCACTCACCCGACAAGTCCCCCAAAGGGAGGGATGCCAGGCTAACCCCACTCACCCGACAAGTCCCCCAAAGGGAGGGATGCCAGGCTAACCCCCACTCACCCGACAAGTCCCCATGCACCACCGCCTGCTCGTGCAAGAAGCGCAGCGCCGAGGAAATCTCCAGCGCCGTCGCCACGACAGCCTCCATGTTGGGCCCCTTCTGCGTGTCGCTGCGGTCGAGGCACAGGTGGCCGCGGTCCAGCGCGTCCTGGAGGCTGCCCCGGTCGGCGTACTCCATAATAATCCAGGTCTGGCGCCAGGTCTTCTCCTCAGAGCCGGTGTAGGTCGACGAGACGGCGGAGTGCCCCGTGTTGTTGCCGCTGCTGTGGTTGTGCAGGGACGCCTGTGTGCGAAGAGGGGGGGTAGGAGGCAGTGATGGTGAAAAGGGGGGGCAGGGCAGTGAGGGTGGGGGGGCAGGAGGCAGTGTGTAGGGACACCTGTGTGCGAACAGGGGACTCATTGAGGTTTTAAGGGGTTCCAGGAGTTTGGGGTTGAGGCCTTCGTAAGAGCAAGGAAGGGCAATTGATTTTGACCCGAGAAAAGCCAAACAAATTTACGGTGTGAGCATTAGCCTAGATCCTCCCCACCGTGGGCAGTGCTCTATCGTTCCCGTCAGAAAGCGCGCCAACAGTTTTGTTTCGTTTTTTTGTGAAGTTTGTGAAACGGTGTAGATGGGACGCTTTTGGATAGCTCCTTCTTCACTCCTAAGCCTTCAACCCTCCCTTAGTCTTCAACCCTCCCTAAGGCTTCAACCCTCCCTTAGTCTTCAACCCTCCCTTAGTCTTCAACCCCCACTAAGCCTCAAACCCTCACTTAGCCTTAAACGCTCACCGTGGGCAGCGTCTTTTCATTTCCATCCGACGGCGTGTGAGAAACGGTTTTGCTGTTGACAGAGGTGGGCGTCTTCATATTGCTCGCGTCAGACTCGCAAGAGATGCGGCCTGACAGTGCACGGTCCGAGGAAATAATCTCCTGCGCATGTGTGTGGGGGAGAGCAAGTTGCTAAAAAAACTTTTTGGAGGGGAAGATAAGCGGCCAGACAGTGTCCACACCCAAGACGCCCTTGACGCCCTCTGAGGGTCCCTGCATACAATACAGTCTTTCTAGTATCCCCTACAGGACATCCCTAAAAACGATAGAAAAAATCCAATGAAAACCCCGACTGACGATCACATCGGCGCCCTTGACACCCTCTACTGCGCCCTGCACACTCTTCTGCCCCGCCTCCCCCTCAGGACACCCCTAAAAGCAAAACCGCAAACCCTGACTCACATGCACATCGACATCGGCGCCCTTGACGCCCTCTGGGGGGCCCTGGACACATTCTTCCCAGTGGCCCCTAAATGCCATCTCAAATCGATTGAAAAAAATCATGAAAACCCCGGCTCACGTTCACATCGACTTTGCCGTCCTTGACGCCCTCTACCACGCCCTGCACTGTCGTCGCTGTCTGGACATTGCTGCTGCTGCCGACCTTCATGACGCAGCGGCTGCCGCTGGCACCCGAGCGGCTGCCTGAGGAGCCGGCCCGGGTGGAGGGCGCCGTCGTGCGGTTGAAGTGCTTGAGCGTCGCAACGATAAGCGGATGCTTGAGCTTAGAAGAGATGACCGCTTCGAGCATAGGTCCGTCCTTAGAGGCGTCCGAATCGATGATCTTGACGGCAACGGGAGTGCCAAACCATGACCTGAGGATACCGGCAATGAAAGTAGGGTTAAGGATTTGAACGGCGGAACCAAGCCAGACCAGAGACGTCCGAATCGACGATCTTGACGGCAGCGGGCGTGCCAAACCACGACCTGGGGAAAACAACAATGAACAGGGTTTAGGGTTAAGAAGGCAGGTCCAAACCAGACCTGAGGCGTCCGAATCGATTATCTTTGCGGCAGCGGGAGTGCCAAACCACGACCTGGGGAAAACAACAATGAACGTAGGGTTTAGGGTTTGCAAGGCAGATCCAAACCAGACCACAGGCCGGAGACAATTAAGAGAAGGTTGGGGTTTTCAAGGCGGTGCAAAACCAAGACCTGAGGGGGACAAGGGCCATATAGGGTTTACGAGGTGATGCCGATTCCACAAGACAAGGAGGGGCAAAAAGAGCATGGCCACAAAGGGACGATAGGGTTCAGGGTTGATAAGGTGGTTACAAACGAAGGGGATTATGAACATAGTGTTTAGGGTTTGAAAGGCGGTGCACAACCAAGACCTGAGGAGAAACGCAATGATCGTAGGGTTTGGGGTATAGAAGGCGATGGAGCACAATTGACGTATAGTTTAGGGTTTTGGGATAAGGCGCCAAAACACAACAGAAAGAGGGGCACAATGGAGAGCCCCTCACACAGGGTGAAGGGTTTAGGGTAGACAGTGCCAATCCACAATATAAGGAGGAGCACGGAAGACACAGGGTTTAGAAGGCCGTGCCAAACCACGCGTAAGCTTAGGGTTTAGGGTTTTAGAGGGGAGCATGAAAGACACAGGGTCTAGAAGGCGGGGTGCCTGACCACGAGTAGGCTTAGGGTTTCAGGTTTTAGGGAGGAGCAAGAAAGACTCACAGGGTTTAGAAGGCGGGTTGCCAAACCACAATAAGGCAGGCACTCACGCATAATACACGCTCCCGAACGTGCCCTTGCCCAGCAAGTGGCCCATCTCCAGCCCCTCCAGCTGCGCCGGAGAGCTGAGTACGGACGACATGTCGCTGACGCCGCTCAGGCTGGAGCGCTGCGAGCCCGCGACGTCCACGGTCATGAAGTAGTAGTGGCTAGCGTGGCCGTCTGCGTCCTTGACGGGTAGGAAGGATGGGATGCCGATCGGCATCACGTGATCGTCCAGCGCGTTCTTCGAGGCGGGCCTGTTAACGCGTTTCGGGGTTCAGGGTTCAGGGCTCAGGGTTGGAAGTTCGAGGATGGACGGACTTTTAGGTTTTGGGCGGCGCCCTTGACGGGCAGGCTCGACGGGTTGCCGATCGGCATGACGTGGTAGTCCAACGCATTCTTAGAAGCGGGCCTGTCGCGTATTCGGGCGTTCCAGTTTTTGAAGGCTGGGGTTAAAGGATTGACAGGCAGGAAGGACACAGTACCGTATGAGGCCCGTAACGTGCAGCTGCTTGGGGGGAAATGTCTAAGGATTGCACCCCCCCTCTTTACAATTCCAGCGCCTGTGTGTTGATAGGGTGGTGGGGCTGGGGGTGGGGGGCGTGATGGGCTATCGGATGCCAATCAGAAAATCTCCCCCACACACACGGACGCGCCCCCCACACAAACCAGAGGGCCCCACATAAACGCACCCCCCCATACAAACTAGAAGGCCCCACACAAACGCACCCCCCCACACAAACTAGATGGCCCCCCACAAACGCGCCCCCCACACAAACTAGAGGGCCCCACACAAATGCGCCCCCCCACACAAACTAGAGGGCCCCACACAAACGCGCCACCCACACAAACTACAGGGCCCCACACAAACGCGCCCCACACACAAACTAGAGGGCAAGCACACCTGAAGGTCAGCGTCAGGGCGCCGGTTCCGGAAGCAGATCCGGATCCAGATCCGTGGCACTTAGCGCGCGCCACCTTGACCGTGAAGGCCTTGTTGGCAGATACTGCATCGAGGAGCTCCTGCAGGACCAAAGAGGGGGGGGTCAGGGTGTAGGATGAGGGTGTAGGTGTGTAACACCTTCATCCTTTTCTTCATCCCTTTATTTCCCCATCTTCTACCCCCCCATCCGTCCCTTCTCCCGTCCTCAAACAGCACCTCCCCTTCTTCCTCATCTTCCCCACCCTCTTCTCCCCCTCTTCCTACCTGGGACATGATGGTCTTCCCGCACCCGTCCTCAAACAGCTCCTCCAGCGTGCGGTGCACCACATCCTCGCGCTCAAAGCCTACACCACGCAGACGGAGTGAGGAAACTTCTGATCAAACACAGCATCGTACGATCAACAGAAATTGGGCAAATTTAAAGTCTTCCCGCATCTATCCTCGAACAGCTCGTCAACAGCCCATCCTCGCGCTGAAAGCCGGACCACAAAGGAGAAGCGTGTTGGCCAAGGGTTGGAAGCTTTGCTTCACACCCACATCTTCAAGGCCCCAGTTACCAATTTGACATGGCCTACCTGTCATCTTCCTGAGTGTGTCGGCCTATTTGGCATAACGGCATGACCACATGGCCTACCTGCCATCTTGTTGAGTGCAGGCCTATTCGGCATAACGACATGGATTACCTGTCATCTTGTCCAGTATGGCGAGTGCGTACAAGGCATGATGGCAAAGCATGCCTGTCATCGTGTTGAGTGTGTCGGCCTGTTCAGCATGACGCCATTACGGCATAGCCTACCTGTCATGTTGTTGAGTGTGTCGGCCTATTCAGCATGACGCCATTACGGCATAGCCTGCCTGTCATGTTGTTGAGTGTGTCGGCCTATTCAGCATGACGGCATAACAGCATAGCCCACCTGTCATCTTGTTGAGTGTGTTGGCCTATTCAGCATGACGCCATTACGGCATGGCCTACCTGTTATCTTGTTGAGTGTAGCGTTGGCGTACAAGACCTTAAAGCCCTTGACGTCGCTCGTGTCCAGCAGCACAACGCAGTGCTCGAAAGCGTCTAGGGCGCGCTGCAGGTGGCCGTAAGAGGCGGCCAGGTCCTTGGTCTTGGCCTGCACCGGGAGGAGGGGGGCAGGGGGAGGGAGAGACTGAAGTAGGGAGAAGGATCATGGGAGGTGGCTGTAGGAGGTGGCCAGGTCCTAAGTCTTGGCCTGCACCGGGAGGAGGTGGGCAGGTGGAGGGAGAGACTGAAGTAGGGAGCAGGATCATGGGAGGTGGCCGTAGGAGGTGGCCAGGACCTTGGTCTTGGCCTGCACCGGGAGGATGGGGGCAGGGGGAGGGAGAGATTGAAGTAGGGAGCAATATCATGGGAGGTGGCCGTAAGAGGTGGCCAGGACCTTGGCTTAGCCTGCGCCTGGAGAATGGGGGCACTGGGACATAGACAGGCCGTAACCATGTTCGAAGTGGCACCTCACAGTGCTCATGCAAGGCGCGCGCTGCAGGTAGCCATAAGTAGGACCAGGTCCTAGGTCTTGGCCTGGCAGTTGCCCTCGGTTTGTTGGAGGTGGCCAAGTCCTACATCTCCACAATCTGCACCCTTTCAAACCCACCTTGAGCGCAATGCCCTTCTCCAGCTACCAGTCCCCTCTCCAACCAGAGCACTAGGGCAGTGCCAATTACAGTCCTTTCGGTGGCTGAAGTGCGTACGGTAGCTGAGTTTCAGTCACCGTACTTTCAAAGGAAATCCAGCTAAATTAACCAGGAAGGGACCATAATCTCCAACAAGATTTCTAATTTACGGCGCAAATGCACGGCACTGCTTCCAACATCTCCCTCTCTCTTTGCTTGGGCATGAGATTTTTATGAAACAAAGATCACCGACTTCATTTTTTACCTTGAGCGCAATACCCTTCTCCAGCTGACGCACCACCAGCTCCGACAAGTTGTTCATGATCATGCAGCTGCCTGCAGAAGGAGCAGAGCAGGAAAGGCAGCACAATCGGGCTGAAGGCAGAAAGGCAACACGATAAGGACAGAGTCAGCTCCGACAAGTTGTTCATGAGCATACAGCTGCCTGCAGGCACGGCAGAGTAACACAGTATAGGCAACAATATCAGGCTGAAAGCAGCGGGAATTTGTTCATGATCATGCAGCTGCATGCAGGCACGGCAGAGTAGTCAAGGTCACATGATCAGGCTGAAAGCAGAAAGGTAACACGGTAAGAACAATAGGCTGTGGCAGGCAGTCCATAATCATGCAGCTGCCTACGGGTGGAGGAGCAGAGCAGGACAGGTAACACCCTATCAGCACGAAACCAGACAGGCAACACAGCCTGGACAATACCAGGTCTAGGAGAAGAGAAGAAAGGTGGCGGGAACGGACATCAGTCGTACTGAAGGAGGAAAGGTTGCGCCTCAAAAGAGGGCAAAAGTGCCTCCTCACACCGAATCAGTCATGCCCTACCGGGACACACCCAACACATTATAACAAACCGTGCTCGTGCACGTGTGACACTAGGGGAAAGGTTGCGCCACAAGAGATGGCAAAAGCTTCTCTGCACACCGCAACAGTCATGCTTTAACTTAACATCCTCCACACCCAACGCAGCATACCAAACCATGCTCGTGCACATGTGTCGTCTCCCTCCCTCCATATGCGTCCTAGGGTTCATGGTTTTAAGTTTGTTGTAAACCAATATTCCGTTTTGACATTGTAACCCTTTCAACCACCTGCGTCCCAAAGTTTAGGGTACAGGGCTTGGTCTAAACCATGCACCTGGCCTAACCATGCACCTGGTCTAAACCATGCACCTGGTCTAAACCATGCACCTGGCCTAACCATGCACCTGGTCTAAACCATGCACCTGGTCTAAACCATGCACCTGGCCTAACCATGCACCTGGTCTAAACCATGCACCTGGTCTAAACCATGCACCTGGTCTAAACCATGCACCTGGTCTAAACCATGCACCTGGTCTAAACCATGCACCTGGTCTAAACCATGCACCTGGTCTAAACCATGCACCTGGTCTAACCATGCACCTGGTCTAAACCATGCACCTGGTCTAAACCATGCACCTGGTCAAAACCATGCACCTGGTCTAAACCATGCACCTGGTCTAACCATGCACCTGGTCTAAACCATGCACCTGGTCTAAACCATGCACCTGGTCAAAACCATGCACCTGGTCTAAACCATGCACCTGGTCTAAACCATGCACCTGGCCTAACCATGCACCTGGTCTAAACCATGCACCTGGTCTAAACCATGCACCTGGCCTAACCATGCACCTGGTCTAAACCATGCACCTGGTCTAAACCATGCACCTGGTCTAAACCATGCACCTGGTCTAAACCATGCACCTGGTCTAAACCATGCACCTGGTCTAAACCATGCACCTGGTCTAAACCATGCACCTGGTCTAAACCATGCACCTGGTCTAAACCATGCACCTGGTCTAAACCATGCACCTGGTCTAAACCATGCACCTGGTCTAAACCATGCACCTGGTCTAAACCATGCACCTGGTCTAAACCAAGCACCTGGTCTAAACCATGCACCTGGTCTAAACCATGCACCTGGTCTAAACCATGCACCTGGTCTAAACCATGCACCTGGTCTAAACCATGCACCTGGTCTAAACCATGCACCTGGTCTAAACTAAGCACCTGGTCTAAACCATGCACCTGGTATAAACCATGCACCTGGTCTAAGCCATGCACCTGGTCTAAACCAAGCACCTGGTCTAAACCATGCACCTGGTCTAAACCAAGCACCTGGTCTAAGCCATGCACCTGGTCTAAACCATGCACCTGGTCTAAACCATGCACCTGGTCTAAACCATGCACCTGGTCTAAACCATGCACCTGGTCTAAACCATGCACCTGGTCTAAACCATGCACCTGGTCTAAACCATGCACCTGGTCTAAACCATGCACCTGGTCTTAACCATGCACCTGGTCTAAACCATGCACCTGGTCTAAACCATGCACCTGGTCTAAGCCATGCACCTGGTCTAAACCATGCACCTGGTATAAACCATGCACCTGGTCTAAACCAAGCACCTGGTCTAAACCATGCACCTGGTCTAAACCATGCACCTGGTCTAAACCATGCACCTGGTCTAAACCATGCACCTGGTCTAAACCATGCACCTGGTCTAAACCATGCACCTGGTCTAAGCCATGCACCTGGTCTAAACCATGCACCTGGTCTAAACCATGCACCTGGTCTAAGCCATGCACCTGGTCTAAACCATGCACCTGGTCTAAACCATGCACCTGGTCTAAACCATGCACCTGGTCTAAACCATGCACCTGGTCTAAACCATGCACCTGGTCTAAACCAAGCACCTGGTCTAAACCATGCACCTGGTCTAAACCATGCACCTGGTCTAAACCATGCACCTGGTCTAAACCATGCACCTGGTCTAAGCCATGCACCTGGTCTAAGCCATGCACCTGGTCTAAGCCATGCACCTGGTCTAAACCATGCACCTGGTCTAAACCATGCACCTGGTCTAAACCATGCACCTGGTCTAAACCATGCACCTGGTCTAAGCCATGCACCTGGTCTAAACCATGTACCTGGTCTAAGCCATGCACCTGGTCTAAGCCACGCACCTGGTCTAAACCATGCACCTGGTCTAAGTCATGCACCTGGTCTAAGCCATGCACCTGGTCTAAACCATGCACCTGGTCTAAACCATGCACCTGGTCTAAGCCATGCACCTGGTATAAACCAAGCACCTGGTTTAAACCAAGCACCTGGTCTAAACCATGCACCTGGTCTAAACCATGCACCTGGTCTAAACCATGCACCTGGTCTAAACCATGCACCTGGTCTAAGCCATGCACCTGGTCTAAGCCATGCACCTGGTCTAAACCATGCACCTGGTATAAACCATGCACCTGGTCTAAACCATGCACCTGGTATAAACCATGCACCTGGTATAAACCATGCACCTGGTCTAAACCATGCACCTGGTCTAAGCCATGCACCTGGTCTAAACCATGCACCTGGTCTAAACCATGCACCTGGTCTAAACCATGCACCTGGTCTAAACCATGCACCTGGTCTAAACCATGCACCTGGTCTAAACCATGCACCTGGTCTAAACCATGCACCTGGTCTAAACCATGCACCTGGTCTACGCCATGCACCTGGTCTAAACCATGCACCTGGTCTAAACCATGCACCTGGTCTAAACCTTGCACCTGGTCTAAACCATGCACCTGGTCTAAACCATGCACCTGGTCTAAGCCATGCACCTGGTCTAAACCATGCACCTGGTCTAAACCATGCACCTGGTCTAAACCATGCACCTGGTCTAAACCATGCACCTGGTCTAAACCATGCACCTGGTCTAAACCATGCACCTGGTCTAAACCAAGCACCTGGTCTAAGCCATGCACCTGGTCTAAACCATGCACCTGGCCTAACCATGCACCTGGTCTAAACCATGCACCTGGTCTAAGCCATGCACCTGGTCTAAACCATGCACCTGGTCTAAACCATGCACCTGGTCTAAACCATGCACCTGGTCTAAACCATGCACCTGGTCTAAACCATGCACCTGGTCTAAACCATGCACCTGGTCTAAACCATGCACCTGGTCTAAGCCATGCACCTGGTCTAAACCATGCACCTGGTCTAAACCATGCACCTGGTCTAAGCCATGCACCTGGTCTAAACCATGCACCTGGTCTAAACCATGCACCTGGTCTAAACCATGCACCTGGTCTAAACCATGCACCTGGTCTAAACCATGCACCTGGTCTAAACCAAGCACCTGGTCTAAACCATGCACCTGGTCTAAACCATGCACCTGGTCTAAACCATGCACCTGGTCTAAACCATGCACCTGGTCTAAGCCATGCACCTGGTCTAAGCCATGCACCTGGTCTAAGCCATGCACCTGGTCTAAACCATGCACCTGGTCTAAACCATGCACCTGGTCTAAACCATGCACCTGGTCTAAACCATGCACCTGGTCTAAGCCATGCACCTGGTCTAAACCATGTACCTGGTCTAAGCCATGCACCTGGTCTAAGCCACGCACCTGGTCTAAACCATGCACCTGGTCTAAGTCATGCACCTGGTCTAAGCCATGCACCTGGTCTAAACCATGCACCTGGTCTAAACCATGCACCTGGTCTAAACCATGCACCTGGTATAAACCAAGCACCTGGTCTAAACCATGCACCTGGTCTAAACCATGCACCTGGTCTAAACCATGCACCTGGTCTAAACCATGCACCTGGTCTAAACCATGCACCTGGTCTAAGCCATGCACCTGGTCTAAGCCATGCACCTGGTCTAAACCATGCACCTGGTATAAACCATGCACCTGGTATAAACCATGCACCTGGTCTAAACCATGCACCTGGTATAAACCATGCACCTGGTATAAACCATGCACCTGGTCTAAACCATGCACCTGGTCTAAGCCATGCACCTGGTCTAAACCATGCACCTGGTCTAAACCATGCACCTGGTCTAAACCATGCACCTGGTCTAAACCATGCACCTGGTCTAAACCATGCACCTGGTCTAAACCATGCACCTGGTCTAAACCATGCACCTGGTCTAAACCATGCACCTGGTCTACGCCATGCACCTGGTCTAAACCATGCACCTGGTCTAAACCATGCACCTGGTCTAAACCATGCACCTGGTCTAAACCATGCACCTGGTCTAAACCATGCACCTGGTCTAAGCCATGCACCTGGTCTAAACCATGCACCTGGTCTAAACCATGCACCTGGTCTAAACCATGCACCTGGTCTAAACCATGCACCTGGTCTAAACCATGCACCTGGTCTAAACCATGCACCTGGTCTAAACCAAGCACCTGGTCTAAGCCATGCACCTGGTCTAAACCATGCACCTGGCCTAACCATGCACCTGGTCTAAACCATGCACCTGGTCTAAGCCATGCACCTGGTCTAAACCATGCACCTGGTCTAAACCATGCACCTGGTCTAAGCCATGCACCTGGTCTAAGCCATGCACCTGGTCTAAACCATGCACCTGGTCTAAACCATGCACCTGGTCTAAACCATGCACCTGGTCTAAGCCATGCACCTGGTCTAAACCAAGCACCTGGTCTAAGCCATGCACCTGGTCAAAACTTTTCACCCTTCACCCACCTGCATCCCATGTACGCGGCTTCACGTCCGCAAAGCAGAGCGTCCCCAGGCGGTGCCCGTTGCTGGCTACCAGCGGCGCGCCACAGTAGAAGCGCACGTGCGGCGGCTTGGTGACTTTGAGGTTCTGCGCAAAGCGCGCGTCCTCGTGCGTGTCGGGGATGACCAGGATCTGCGGGTTCTTGAAGGCCAGCGACCAGCCGCACAGCGTCCAGCGCCAGGGGAACTCGCCTGGAGGAGGTGTGAATACAGTGTGGAAAGTGTGGGAAAGTGTGCTGGTCAAACAGGTCACGTAAGGTTGCCAGCTCATCCCTCCTTCCTCCGCCGCCATAACTAGCCCATCCCTCATCCCCAGCCCGTCGCCCTCACCGCGTGGGATGACATTGCCGTCTTGCTCCGAGATGAACACACGCTGCTCGTCGAACAGGGCGCACAGGCTCGCCGGCGCTTGGAAGATGCTGCTACACAACTGAAGGATGCTGCGGGAGGGGTGGAGGGGAAAACGGGGTTAGTACGGGCGGGGGCGGTTGGAGAGGGGGCAGCAGGCAAGATCAGGGGACGTGCTCACATACTTCTAGATCGCTACCAGTCCTATGAGGTGCCAGCACTCACTTGACAATCTCTGGGTCTTCCTTCGGGTCATCCAGCCAACCCACACCCTACTCACTGGCTTACAGGGGGGCCTTTCTAACATATGCTCACATACTTCTAGATCGCTACCAGTCCTATGAGGTGCCAGCACTCACTTGACAATATCCGGGTCTTCCCTCGGGTCATCCAGCCAACCCACACCCTACTCACTGGCTTACAGGGGCCTTTCTAACACATGCTCACATACTTCTAGATCGCTACCAGTCCTATGAGGTGCCAGCACTCACTTGACAATCTCTGGGTCTTCCTTCGGGTCATCCAGCCAACCCACACCCTACTCACTGGCTTACAGGGGCCTTTCTAACATATGCTCACATACTCACTTGACAATCTCCGGGTCTTCATTCGGGTCATCCAGCCTGCCTAGGGCGCGGGTGGTGGCCAGTCGCTGGGCCTCGCAGGGCGGCCTGGGGGGGCCCAGGTAGTGCACCTTGTACGGCAGGCCACAGGCAGGTCCTGGGGGAGCAAAGGAGGGGGGGGGGTGCTGATGTTAATATTGTGAGGGAGGGAAAGTTAATACAGTTGTGGCAGCTAATATTAATGCAGTTGTGGGAGGGATGGGGGCCCAGGTAGTGCACCTTGTAAGGGTGGCCACAGGCAGGCCCTAAGGGAGTAGAAGAGGGGGGGGGGGGGGGCTGATGATGTTAATATTAGTGTGGGTTGAAGGTGTGGAAGGGAAGGGGGCACAGGTAGTGCACCTTGTAAGGGTGGCCACAGGCAGGCCCTAAGGGAGTAGAAGAGGGGGGGGGGCTGATGATGTTAATATTAGTGTGGGTTGAAGGTGTGGAAGGGAAGGGGGCACAGGTAGTGCACCTTGTACGGGAGGCCACAGGCAGGCTCTAAGGGAGTAGAAGAGGGGGGGGCTGATGTTAATGTTGCGTGATGGTTGGAGTGTGGGAAGGAAGGGGACCAAGGTAGTGCACCTTGTACGGGAGGCCACAGATATAGAACTTCGTGTGTGTTAAGTTCTGGAGGTTGGGGTGTGGTAGGGTGCATTTCATAAAAAGTCATTCGTTCGACTGCACTCCAACACTTTCTACGGAAGTGCCAAACATCATTGAATCAATGACAGTTTCTTCACAGCGAACGGCTTGGGCCACCAGCGGTAGGCCACAGATTAGATTTCGCCCCCTCATTCATGGTAGCGCAATCCGGCAGAACATGGGTCCGGCAGAACCTGTGCCGTTTTGCGCCGTATCGTGGTACCATGCCCTCATTAATGGTGACACAATCCGGCAGAACCTGTGCCGTATTGCGCTGTATCATGCCGTATCGTGCTACCATGCCCTCATTGACCCAGTGGTCGCTGACCAGCAGCCTCTGCAGATGCAACAGCATCAGCCATGCCCCCATGCTCCCATGCCTGGCCAAGGTGGTCTGGTGCGCACCTAAAGCAAGACTGGCAAGTGCATGTACTACAAGCAGCAGTCTTCCTGTGTACAAGCCTATGTACAAGCGTGTGGGTCTTTGGGGGAAACAGTCTTTCGATCCATGAGGCAGTGCAAGGAGGTGGGGGGGGGAGGGGGGATCCGCAGATTTGCTCTCGTATGCGCGGAATCTGTTCATGACAAATCGTGACACACAGCGTCACTCTTAACTTCCGAAGAAAGCACATGCAAAACGATGAGGCGCCAGTGGAGATGTGACGCTTTTACTGTGAAGATGAGGATTCGAACAGCGTCCACCTGATACGGGGTCGATCAGGTTGCCAATGAGCTCTGTCGGGGGCATCGCGCAGGGCAGCAGATTCCCCACCAGCTCGTGCACCTCCTCCACCGGCACCTCCTGGTTGATTGTGGCAGCGGTATCGTCGCAGGACGAAACTTTTGCGCTTGCAACTACCATCTTGCTGTCCATGGCAATGGGGGCTTCGGCAAGGGGTGCATCGGCCAGGGGGCCTGCAGACTTCTTGGCTGGGCTATCCAACATCATGTTGGTCCCCTGTGTGACAAGCAAGCAGAAAATTAAATTATTCCCGTCTCAAACAGCATGGGCGGTAGATAGGAAGCATTATGGAGCCAAATCACACGCGTGAGCGAGGCCCGAGCATGCCAGGTAAATGTAGGACGGAGTTGCGATGTGGCAGGGGATGTGACAGGGAAGCAGCAGAGACAAGGGGGCACAGCATGCCAAGCCAGTCTTGACGGAAGTCAGACCAGCGTGTACCGAACCAAACGCTGCATATCCAGAGAGTGTTGGGCGTGGCGATTTCTTCACACCCAGATTCGCATCCATTACGCCCCATTGAGAGCTCCTCTCCCATTCAGTCTCGACGGAGGCTCAGACTCTGCAGCAAACTCACCTTGCCATCTACATTGTTGGCCGCATACTTATGATCGGGCTTGCTCGCGCTGCGACAAAGGAGAGTGCACATGGGCGATGCCATCAGCATAGGGAGCCGAACAGGCTCGTTTAGAACTGCGCTACCGCCCTTGGTACCAGTGGTAGAACAATTGCCCTATCCGCGTTCTTAACACTGTCGTGGTGCTCTCACTCCAATGCTTTCCCAGTCAAGCTGCTCACCAAATCCCCATCGCTCTGCAAAAGCTCTTTTTCCTGATTCGAAACGAGTCGCGTCTGCGCCAAGATTGCAACGCGAAGAGTTGGGTAGGGCACTAGCGCAAGATGTGTTTAATAGCTTGGAAATCGAAGGAGGCAGTCAGGTCTCCCGTAACTTTTCCATACCAAAAGGGGGGGGGGATTCTGTACCAAAAAGGGGGGTGTTCTGTCATATTGCATATCGACTCTTACGCTGCGAATTGTATAGCATAATTCTAACCAACATGTTTAAATAATTTACATGGATCCATTTAAGCTCAAACGCGCACGCGGTAAAGTGACTGCCCCCAGTTCCTCGGACAAGCAGCCGCTTCCCTCGATACCGGAGCACAAGTTTCTGAGACCAAATAGTAAGGCCCCGACCCGTAGCAGGCGTACATCAAAGCCTGGAGTGCTTGGCGTTGACGATGACATCAGTGGCGGTGATGCGGACGCCTACGAACCTGGCGATGGCCCTTCCTCCAGTCACACAGACTGGACTGAGAGGCAACGTAGGCGAGATGCGCGGTTTCGGCAAGGGCAGAGAGGGCTACAGGACACCTACGCACAGAACCAGCCACTTGCTTCGCATTTCTTCGACATCGACCAGAAGCAGCAACTTCGCCTGCTTCAGGGGAGACTGGACACAGCTTGGCAGCTGCACAAGTGTCCAACATCACGTGATCAGCCTGCAGGAGCCAGCCAGAGCCCAGCTGAGGACGACTTCTACCCTCAGCCCCCCATGCCTGTTAGATACTTCAGCCTTACCTGCTCTGGCAGCCTCAACATCCCTGAGTGGCAGTGCGCATGCTGCCAGCAGAGATTCACTCCATGCCCCTCAGTGCTGGGCTGCTTTCCCAGCAGTCCAAGCGCGCCGTCCACGTGGTACGACCTGAGGCTTCTTCAACTGTATGAGCAGCTGGGAATCTCAGAGGGCCTCTCTGCCACAGGTATGCTGAATAGGACCACACCTCAAACACTAGTATGCATGGTGTTGCTCACCTGCTTGCTCAATGCCTATTTACAGGGTTCCTTCAGGGCCTTCACCATGTGCAGCAATTTTGGAACGAGCAGGACTATCCAGACAGACCCATCCAGTCAGACAGCTTTCACTCAACCATTTTATCCGCACTTTATCTTTAGTCCGGATAAAATAGTTAGCGATTTGAGATCTCTCTCTTTTGACTCTTCCTATGACTCTGTCTCTTCTATAGCCCTACCTTACAGCTTTGAGAAACAAATCCCTACTAAAAAAGCGCCAATATTTCGCTGTTATGGTTGACTTGGATTCGCTGCGCAACCTGGGGATTGAGACAGACCAAGGTCCTTTCTGTCACTGCCCCATCTGCTGTGCGCATCCGGAAGGTTCGATATTTTACTGTCGTACCTCTGTTCAGTTCATGTTTTAAATCCTGTTTTCCATGCAGATCCCAAGGATGGTGACTACGTCAGGTCGCTTGCCTCTGATGCTGTCACTAAGGTCAATCACTTCAAAAACTGCGGTATGTCAACTAGGGACTTGGAACCACGCATAAATTCCTTCTACGGTGCCGCAAATGCTGAGGTTCGGGACCTGCATGGAAATCAACAGCTAAACCTGAACAGCTTTGTGGCAGCCCCGCCTACAGCTGCAGCCCCGCCAACAGCTGCAGCCCCACCGACAGCTGCAGCCCCACCTACAGCTGCAGCTTATGGCGCTGTATAACTTTTCTTTATTTCACAGCCGTTATCAAGCCTCGTCCGCTACATGACGTATGCGCACCGCCGTGACTTCATAGAGGCAGCCTTGGCTCTCATCTCTAGGGAGAAGTTGTGGACTCTTGTGGATTTGTTGATCAGACGGTACAACCACACGCTCAAACTTAAAGGTAGGTGGGAGCGAAGAGCTCTTCATCCGATTTGTCCATAAACCCCCATTTTTGTGCAGGGCAGTACACCACTGAGAGAAACGAGATTGTGGCAGCTGCAGCTGCTGCTGGTGTCACTGACATCGAGCAAGCACGGCAGCATTTTGTGTCGTCCACGGTACCTGAGCAATCTACGGTGGCTCAGCATCCCGATGCATGGCAGGCAAGTTCAGAGTGAAAGAAGCTGCAAGGCACCCAACTTAATTTAACAAGATTTCATGTATTCTATCCAGGTGGACTATGTGCGGCTCCTGCGGTTGCTGGATTGTCATAAGCTCCTCGTCTCTTCTGGCACCAGGATAGCAGCTGTCTCTTCTGCCTCCGCTGCGGCCTTGATGGCGAGAGCTAGCAGCGAGAAAGCGAACAAGAAGGTCAACGACCAGCTGGCATCACTAGAGATGGCTCACAGCATTCGTCCTCTCGAGCGTTGGCTGCCCGACTCCCCTGAGTACCGCCGTAACTTGAAGATCTTGAAGAAGAGGGAGATCAGCAGGTGAATCTACATGCATGCATTCTGCCTGCCTGTTTGCCTTCAGTTATCACTAACCGGATACTTACCTACCTGCTTACCGTGCTTGCAGCTATCAAAGCCAAGTGATGGCGGCTGTACACGAGATCAAGAATCTGCGCTCTCAGCGGGAGCATGAGGATGCCTCAAGCAAGGCGGGCAAGACAATGATGAAGCGGGCGGATAGGAAAAGGTCCCAGATGATGAACACTTTGCAAGAGATGTATGTGTGGCAGTGTGTAGGGACCACTCAGGGTATAGTTGAGGTGCAGCTACGAGATGGAGAGGTGAAGCAAATGCGTAAGAGTGGGAATGCCCCATGGGATGCAGCTGGGTGTGGTGGGAGCCAGCTATATTATGGGAAGCAGTACCACCTTAGCGTTTCTAATTTGGAGCGGTGCGAGGAGGAATTGCCTGATCTAATAGTCCAGGGGAAGAGGCTGGGATGGCTGGATCGGACCCTTGTCAAGATGATACTAGCATTGCAGTTGAGGATGCAAAGCTGCAGGCAGAAGGCATTGATACCAATGCAGAGTTCAGCGAGTTTCAGATCCACAGCCTTAGCCCCAGTCTCACAGCCTTAGCCCCAGTCTCACAGCCCGACAGCCTTAGCCCCAGTCTCCCAGCCCTAGCCCCAGTCTCACAGCCCGACAGCCTTAGCCCCTGTCTCACAGCCCAACAGCCTTAGCCCCCGTCTCACAGCCCAACAGCCTTAGCCCCCGTCTCACAACCAACACCCTTAGCCCCCGTATCCCAGACCAACAGCCTTAGCCCCAGTCTCACAGCCCGACAGCCTTAGCCCCAATCTCACAACCCGACAGCCTTAGCCCCAGTCTCACAGCCCGACAGCCTTAGCCCCAGTCTCACAGCCCGAAAGCCTTAGCCCCAGTCTCATAGCCTTAGCCCCAGTCTCACAGCCCGACAGCCTTAGACCCAGTCTCATAGCCTTAGCCTCAGTCTCACCGCCCAACAGCCCTCCCTTCACTTTATTTCCCACTTCACATCCTTTTTTTCCCTGCCCCCTTTTGTTCGTTTTTCGTTCCTACCAACCCTTCACTTCGGCGCGCATGCGGCCGAGCCTTTTTAAGCAGGGCCAAGAGGTTTAACGTCATTGGCCTTACAATCTTGAAATCTGGCAGCATTCAATGCATCTACTGATACCAGGCCCTAAATGCCTGCCGTAAGCGGGGTGCGCGGAGGGAAAGTAAGGGGAAAGAGCCCCCAAACTGAAATTGTCTGAAATGCAACAAAAATGGCAGAGTCAGCTTAGCAGCTCCTCTGAAATCCATATCAAACCTTATAATCTTGAAATCTGGCAGCATTCAATGCATTTACTGATACCAGGCCCTAAAAGTCAGCCGTAAGCGGGGTGCGCGGAGGGAAAGTAAGGGGAAAAAGCCCCCAAACTGAAATTGTCTGAAATGCAACAAAAATGGCAGAGTCAGCTTAGCAGCTCCTCTGAAATCCATATCAAACCTTATAATCTTGAAATCTGGCAGCATTCAATGCATTTACTGATACCAGGCCCTAAATGCCTGCCGTAAGCGGGGTGCGCGGAGGGAAAGTAAGGGGAAAGAGCCCCCAAACTGAAATTGTCTGAAATGCAACAAAAATGGCAGAGTCGGCTTAGCAGCTCCTCTGAAATCCATATCAAACCTTATAATCTTGCAATCTGGCAACATTCAATGCATCTACTGATACCAGGCCCTAAAGGCCTGCCGTAAGCGGGGTGCGCGGAGGGAAAGTAAGGGGAAAGAGCCCCAAAACTGAAATTTTCTGAAATGCAACAAAAATGGCAGAGTCAGCTTAGCAGCCCCTCTGAAATCCATATCAAACCTTATAATCTTGAATTCTGGCAACATTGAATGCATCTACTGATACCAGGCCCTAAAAGTCAGCCGTAAGCGGGGTGCGCGGAGGGAAAGTAAGGGGAAAGGGCTCCAAACTGAAATTGTCTGAAATGCAACAAAATGGCAGAATTAGACCCAGTCTCATAGCCTTAGCCTCAGTCTCACCGCCCAACAGCCCTCCCTTCACTTTATTTCCCACTTCACATCCTTTTTTTCCCTGCCCCCTTTTGTTCGTTTTTCGTTCCTACCAACCCTTCACTTCGGCGCGCATGCGGCCGAGCCTTTTTAAGCAGGGCCAAGAGGTTTAACGTCATTGGCCTTACAATCTTGAAATCTGGCAGCATTCAATGCATCTACTGATACCAGGCCCTAAATGCCTGCCGTAAGCGGGGTGCGCGGAGGGAAAGTAAGGGGAAAGAGCCCCCAAACTGAAATTGTCTGAAATGCAACAAAAATGGCAGAGTCAGCTTAGCAGCTCCTCTGAAATCCATATCAAACCTTATAATCTTGAAATCTGGCAGCATTCAATGCATTTACTGATACCAGGCCCTAAATGCCTGCCGTAAGCGGCGTGCGCGGAGGGAAAGTAAGGGGAAAGGGCCCCCAAACTGAAATTGTCTGAAATGCAACAAAAATGGAAGAGTTAGCTTAGTATCCCCTCTGAAATCCATATCAAACCTTATAATCCTGAAATCTGGCAATATTCAATGCATCTACTGATACCAGGCCCTAAAAGTCAGCCGTAAGCGGGGTGCGCGGAGGGAAAGTAAGGGGAAAGGGCTCCAAACTGAAATTGTCTGAAATGCAACAAAATGGCAGAATGAACCAGGGGCATTCCTGGCCATCGCTGCATGCAAGGTCCTCCTAGTTGCCTTTTTTGATTTTGGCATATGGTCGTAGAATGTCTCCATTGCATGTATTTCTCCAGAATCGACAGCATCGAGTGCTTGCTGTTCTAGAATCCTCCCCGCCATCTCCTGCAAGAACGGATGGAAAGTTAAGGCATAGGGCTGGATGATCCACAACTCGTGTTCACTTTAGGGGCAAGCCACCACTAGGCAAGTTGAGATCAGGACGGTGACCCAATCAACATGACTTCATGAATGTGAGATTACTACGTCAGTACGTCACGCATTTAAGAGTCGTACACATCACCAAACTAGCCTTCACAATAGGAATGGCTCTTGGAGGCCTGCCTTTGAGGGCCCTTGTGACCACAGGTGAGGTGCACGACCTCAATCTCTGGAGGAACTTCTCAGTGGGCACGAAAGACTTCTTGCGCTTGGCATCGCGTAGGGAGCACGTGCGCTCCTTGTTCACACGGGTAAAGCTTAAGTCGGCTGAGCGGGGCTGAGATGAGCTGGGCTGAGTTGGAGTCAGTTGGGCAGACTTGGGCTGGGCTCCATCTCGTCCCCTGTCTCCTCCATTGTCGCTGCCTCCTCTGCCAGCTAGTGGAGATGGTAGTCCTACTCCTGGCTCTTTCCTCCTCCTCAACCATGTCTGGCTGTTCGTGACGACTTGATTGCCTGTGGGCAGAGGACTCTCTGCTCCCCCTCCCCTCCCATGCTCCTCCTCCCCTCCCCACGACATGCTTGGGCTGGCTGTGACAGGCTTGACTAGAAGCTCATCTCCATCTCCATGTGCCATGCCACTCTCCTCAGTCTCACTGCTGCTTCCATCCTTGGTTCCGACATGTTTCCTCATGCGCCTAGTAGCTGATGCCCCCTCCTCTTCCCTTTCTGATGGAGAGCCTTCTCCACTGGTGCTGTGGATGGGATCATCTGTCGAGCTAGCTTCTCCAAGCCTGAGGTCTGAATCTGGACTATTATACCATCCTTTATAGCTTGCTGCATGACCTGTTCGAACCAGGTAGCATCCTTTGGTGGCTTATTGTTGGACATGGCCAGCAGACGCTGCTGTGCCGGATTCGATACATCTTGGTCTTCGCTGTTGATACTCTCCACGAGCTTAATGAACGCATCCTTTACATCTGAGGGGAGGGCCCAGGCACGACCACCGAGGAAGTGGCGCCAATGTCTGAGCGCCTGTGTGTGGAGCATGACCGTCCTCCCCCTGGTCGCGATGAACTCGTCCGCTTTACGAATCAGAACAGTGTTCCTACTAGAGAGTTTGTTGGAAGCTGAATTCCTGACCTTCCTCACTCTCTTCTCGGCGCTTGACAGGGCAACTGTATTGGTTGCATCCATCACGTTCAATCAATACGTGTCAATTATTGAAACATGTATATTATAATTATGCGATGCCATTCGCAGCGTAAGAGTCGATATGGCAAAACACCCCCCCCCCTTTTGGTACAGAATCCCCCCCCCCTTTTGGTATGGAAAAGTTACGGGAGACCTGACTGAAGGAGGAAATCGGTACCGAGGGAGATTGTGCGGAACTGGCATTCCAGCTATATTTGTCTGGTTTCGGCGCCAGTAGGATAATTAGCGACCACTGGAGGGTGGGACACTGGGACCTCCTCCGGTGTACGGCATTTAAAATCCCGTATTCCTCAAGCAACGCTCAGGCGTTTTCTTTCTTTCATTTGGCCTCACTCTCCGGAGGGACTTGAAAGACCCCTCTTCGTGCTCAGCAAGGAGAGTTTGCCTAGTAGCGACAGGGTCCCGAGTGCACCACTTGGTGTGCGAATCGGTTGGTGAATAAAAAAGGGACCCCAAAACCATAGGTTGCGGGTGCACAGGTAGGCTCTCTCTCGAGATGCGATCGCTTACGTGCGGCTTGTCTGTGAGCACACTTTGCCATCCTCAAATCCACGCCTAAAAACGGAGTTCCTTCCTTTCCTTCCTTTCTTTCTTTCTTTCAGATTGCAACATCTGGGCGCCTTGCGAAAGACGCGCCACACAAATGACGTACGTATGTATCTTCGATGTGCAGGTAATCACACCACTTCGTTATATCATGATTATGGATGCTATGTCTTAAATTCGGCAGGAATGAAGTGATGTTTGGGCACACTTCTCAGCAGTGCCGCCTCGCGTAAACTGAACACGCATAAGTTCACAATTTAGAGAGCACCGACTACCCACATCTGGCACATCACACAAATGTAACACAGGGTACATCCAGACGCATTGATCTAGCTCCGTAGTCTCTGTCTGCAATGAAGTGGTTGTCAAACAAGACGGATACGACACATGCAGCTCGGCATGCAGCTTGGATGTTTGATCATATAACATGTGGCGATGTTCAACCTACTGCTGCGCTGCATGCATTACTACAAATTCGATGCATGAATGCCTACATCCCCCTCGATACCACGACATGCACATGCCATGTCGTGAACCAGGCTGTCAATTACGTACCCACCCAACAAAAAATAGGACAGTGTGGACACTGGTGCGGACAAATAGCTGCCTCGCGTCGCTCCTCCTCGTGAACCATCGAGGAACCTCGACTCACCCCCCAGACCCAAGCAAAGGCTCGTTTCTCATAAAGCTGAACCCTCAATGCGTCTCCCGCAGTAGATTCACGCGTCAGCACTCTCCGAGCGTCGTATTACGGATTTGCGGATTTACAGCCACGCTTACACTTTATCTTTCTTCCTTACCGTTCAACACACCTCTTCATAGTTCCTAATAACTCGCCAGCATCATGATTTTGGAGCGGAGATGTTCGTCCCATCGCTCCACGCACTCGTCGGTCGCCGCCAGGGTCGGCCCTCACCCCCCATTCTCTCTCACCCTACCCTTACCCAGGCAACAATCCCAGGTACGAACCTTCCCCCACACTCATATCCAGCCCTCACATGGGCAGAGGAGAAACATTGGCACTCGAGGTAGTTACCCGACTCAACATTGCTACCATGCATGACACAAATGACCCACATGCCTGGGGATGCCATCCCTGTCCACCCGGCCACAAGTCCAGGCGTGAACCTGCACCTCCACACCTGTCCCCAGCCCTCTCATGGGTTAGGGAAGACACCTGCTGGTGAAGTGGAGACAAGCCTTAGCATGGCAATATGGCATGCATGGACGCAGAGAAGACACTGGCACTAGTTGTAGACACTGGACAGTGCTGTGTAATTGCGCCATAATTCAGAAGTCGTGTCAGTAATTACGGTCCTTTCCTGGTAAAAGTAGCTGAATTTGCCTTGACATTGTGGTGACTGCATTCCGCTACGCAGTTCAGCAACCGTAGGGACCGTAATGGGCACAGCTTTTGATGTCGACCAGCCTGCGCAATGTAGCCAGGCACGTCGCTCACTCTGATGTGCACTCAACCTGGTGTGAACCCACTCAACCTGGTGTGAACCATCCCACCCTGGTGTGAATCCCCCCACGCTGGTGTGAACCCTCATGTCGGTGTCCTGCCCATATGGGCCCGGGCGGGCAACAGCACATGACGAAGCAGGTGTCGTACATGGAATCATAGTAAAGCAGTCCGGCAGAATCTTTCCAATAAAGAGCCGTACATACCATGCGAACTTGGTGGCACAATTTGGCTTTACCTATGCCACATTGTGCTCAACTGCTAGAACAGTAGGGCTGAAGTTGTGACATATCCTGCAATATAGGTATACTTTGGTAAAAAGATATGGCTTAACCCGCGCCGTAGAGAGCCGTACATACCATGCGAACTTGGTGTCACAAAATGGCTTTACCTGTGCCATATCGTGCGGTACGGTACAATTTGCTTGTACGATAGGGCTGAAGTTGTATTATATCCTGCCATAAACGGTAGCCATACAGGGTCTAATTTGGTAGTACGATCCTTAGCTCAACTCTTGCCATATCGAGACGTATTGTGCTCTTTTGGTAGCACAATCTAGCTTCACCTGTGCCTTAACGTGCTGTACTGTGCCACATTAGTAGTACCATCCAGGCTAACCTGCACCATATCGTACCGTATACTGTTTTACCTTGGTGGTAGTAACTTGGCTGAACCTGTGCCTTGTAACCTCCAACCCTACCGCCATTGAGCCTAAACCCTATAACCGCCAACCCTACCCTCCCTTATCCCTACTTCCTAAATCCAGCTCTCCCGGCTGTTCCCCCCCCCCCGCCAGCAGCGCACATTTTCTGCCTACAACGATGCCTACCTCTTCAAGTCTCAACAGGGTTAAACCCTAAACCCTGAACCCTGAACCCTAAACCCTGAACCCTGAACCCTGAACCCTACTGCAAAACCTTACCCTCCAACTGCACATCCCCGGCTGTCGCTCCCCCCCCAGCAGCGCACCCTGCCTGCACAAAACCATGCCGGGCCCTCCACCTGGGCAGGACTGGGATAAACCCTAAAACCTACACCCTTACCTCCAACCGGGCACCCCCGGCTGTGGTTCCCCCCCCCACCATCCCCCTTTATCGTACCCCCTGAACTCAGATCCCGGGCTGTCATCCCCCCCCCCAGCAGCGCACCCTGTCCGCACATGACCATGCCGGGCCCTCAACCTGGGCATGACTGGGATAAGCCCTAAACCCTACAACCCACCCCTATGACCCTACCCCCCACCCCCCCAACTTTATCCTCCCCCCTTCACTCAGCTCCCTGGCTGTCATCCTTCCCCAGCCGCGCACCTCGTCTGCACATGACCACACTGGCCCTCCACCTGGGTGACTGGGATAAAATCTACAGCCTCAACCCTATACCCTTACCTCCAATCGCGCCCCCCCTGGCTGTGGTCCCCCCCCCCACCCACTCATACCCCTTTATCCTCCCCCCTTTACTCAGCTCCCAGGCTGTCATCCCTCCCCAGCCGCGCACCTTGCCTGCACATGACTATGCCAGACCATCCACCTGGGTGCCTGGTATAGAACCTACACCCTCAACCCTCAACCTTAACCTCCAAATGCACATCCCCCGGCTGCCATTCCCCCACCAGAAGCGCACGCTGCCTGCCTACCACCACACTGGCCCTACACCTGGTTGACTGGGATGAATAGACCCTCAACCCTAAAACCTGAACCTGTAACCCTAAACCCAAACCTACAGCCGCGCACCCCTGTCTATCCTCCCCCCTAGCAGCATACCTTGCCTGTCTACGACCATGCTGGCCCCTATACGTGACTGGGTTAGACAAAACACCCTATAATCCACCCCTATGACCCTAACTTCCAACCTCTGACTGCGCGCCCCCGGCTGTCCCTCCCCCCCCCAGCAGCGCATCCTGCCAGCACATGACAATGCCAGGGCCTCTGGGAATGAGCTTGGCACGGAATTGAAAAACTTCTGGCCACGCTGGGCCATCCACCTGGGTGACTGGGTTAAACCCTAAACCTTACACATTAGACCCTAACCTCCAGCCGTGCACCCCCGGCTGTCCCCCTCCCCCCCCAGCAGCAGCGCATCCCGCCAGCACATGACAATGCCAGGCCCTCTGGGAATGAGCGTGGCACGGAATTGAAAAACTCCGCCACGGCTGGAAAGAGGCGCGCGGCAGCCTGGAAGCTATCGGCTTGCGCAACAGAGGAGGCGACGCCGGCCTGGATCCCGCCAGTGACCAGCACCTCGGATCAAGGGTGAGATCTAAAACGAGAGAGGTCTATGACAATAGTGGGATCTATGATTAGAGTGAGATATATGACAAAAACGAAATATACAACAAGAGTGACAGGAGTGACATATATGGCTCAAGCAATTGGCAGTAATGCCATACAGCTGGCTGCATCGACAATATTTGTACCATCCGCACCATCCACACTGTAGCCACCTGATCTTGATGCCTGATACCTGCTACTTCTCTGACAGGTTTGGGAGCCAAAGGGGCGCTGTTGGCCGCATCCACGCAATCTACAAATTTCTCACTGTTCACACAATTCACACCATCTGAAATATGTTAACCACCTATCTCCTAGGTTGAGGAGCCATGGGACACTATCTGCCGCATCCTCACAATTCATACAATTCACACCTTCTGAATGATGCCTGCTACCTATCTTCTAGATCTGAGAGCCATTTAATAACCGATGGCTGCATCCACACAAGTCACACAATCTGCCTGTTGCCTGCTATTAATTGTCTGTGTCTGGGAGCCACGCCGACACTGTTGGCCGCATCCACACCATTCACACCATTCACACATCTGAATGATACCTGCTACTTATCGTCTGGGACCCGGGTGTGGGACCTACAAAAGCACCGTTGGCAGCATCCACACAATTCACACAATTTGACTGCTGTCTGCTATCAATCTTCAAGATCTGGGAGCCTCGCGGATACGGTTGACCGCATCCACACCATTCACACAATCCACGTCATCCAACTGTGGCCTGCTACAGATCTTGTAGATCTGGGAGATACACGGACACTGTTGGCGGCCTCCTTGTCCTAAATTTATAACGAATGCTTCTGTTGCAGGTACAAGTGCAATGTGGAGGCAGCTGGCAGCATCCACCCATTTCACACCATTCACACCTTCAAACCCTGTTACTGATGCTCCCCCCTGCTTTGGTCGCATGCCAAAGAGCTGTCAGGAAGCATCGTAGTACAATATAGGGTTTAACATTAAACCCAAACCCTTTACCCTAAGCATCGTAGCACAATCCAGCTGAACCTGTGGCCTGTGACGCATCATGCTGTGGCATGCTACCTTGATATCACAATCCGGCTTTTGAAATTGTGCCGCATCGTATTGCCCTGAAAGCGCAATCCGGCTAAACATGTGCCAGATCGTGCCACCTTGGTAGTGCAATCCGGTTGAGCCAGTGTGTGATGACGGGTGAGATCAGGGTGGAACAATCCAGCTAGACCTGTGGTATGTTGTGCCAGATCGTGCCACCGTGGGAACACAATCCGGCTTCACCTGTGCCATACTGTGCCTCCTTATGATCTCAATCCGGCTGAACATGTGCCGTACCATGCCAGATCGTGCCACCTTGGTAGTGCAATCCACGTCATTCACACCATCCACACTATCTTGCAGGTCCAAGAGAGACGTGGACGCAGCTGTTCACACCATCCTGACCATCTACACTCTGCAGGTGTAATAACGGTGTGGAAGCTACTGGCCATTTCCACACCATCCACACCATCCACAGCATCTTGCAGGCCCAAAGAGACATGTACGCAGCTGCCCGCTGGCTGCCTCCATCCATGGCTTTGGAGCAGCTTGCAACATTCACACCATCCGCACCTTTCACACTTGACAGGTCTAATAGTGGTGTGTGGACGCCGCTGGCTATATTCACACCATCCACACCGTCCCTCTACTTCACAGGTTTAGGAGAGACGTGGACGCAGCCGGCCGCTTGCTGCTCAAGTCCATGACGTTTGAGCAGCTGGAGGCCTGGTGTGAGACAATCGGTGAGGAGTGAGGAGTGAGGATGACAGACTGATGGAAAGGAGTAAAAAGTTAGGAGAGGGGAGTGAGGATGGAAGAATGAGGAGTGGTGTGTAAAGAATGAGAGAAGGGAGTGAGGAGTGGGGATGAAAGAATGATGAGTGGGGTGTAAAGAATGAGAGAAGGGAGTGAGGAATGAAGAGCGATAATGAAAGAATGAGGAGTGGGGTGTAAAGAATGAGGAAAGGGAGCGAAGAATGAGGAGTGAAAAAAGGCGGCACTGATGGTCCCCCCCCCTCTGCCCACCCCCCCTCTGCCCACCCCCCCTCTGCCCACCCCCCCTCTGCCCACCCCCCCTCTGCCCACCCCCCTTCTGCCCACCCCCCCTCTTCCCATCCCCCCCTGCCCACCCCACCTCTGCCCACCCCCCCTCTGCCCACCCCCCCTCAGCCCACCCCCCTCTGCCCACCCCCCCTCTGCCCACCCCCCCTCTGCCCACCCCCCCTCTGCCCACCCCCCCTCAGCCCCCCCCCCTCTGCCCACCCTCCCTCTGCCCACCCCCCCTCTGCCCACCCCCCCTCTGCCCACCCCCCCTCTGCCCACCCCCCCTCTGCCCACCCCCCCTCTGCCCACCCCCCCTCTGCCCACCCCCCCTCTGCCCACCCCCCCTCTGCCCACCCCCCCTCTGCCCACCCCCCCTCTGTCCACCCCCCCTCTGCCCACCCCCCATCTGCCCACCCCACCTCTGCCAACCCCCCCTCTGCTCACCCCACCTCTGCCCACCCCCCCTCTGCCCACCCCCCCTCTGCCCACCCCCCCCTCTGCCCACCCCCCCTCTGCCCACCCACCCTCTGCCCACCCCCCCTCTTCCCACCCCACCCCTGCCCACCCCCCCTCTTCCCACCCCCCCTCTTCACATCCCCCCCTGCCCACCCCCCCTCTGCCCACCCCCCCTCTGCCCACCCCCCCTCAGCCCACCCCCCCTCTGCCCACCCCCCCTCAGCCCACCCCCCCTCTGCCCACCCCCCCTCTGCCCACCCCCCCTCTGCCCACCCCCCCTCTGCTCACCCCCCCTCAGCCCCCCCCCCCCCCCTCTGCCCACCCCCCCTCTGCCCACCCCCCCTCTGCCCACCCCCCCTCTGCCCACCCCCCCTCTGCCCACCCCCCCTCTGCCCACCCTCCCTCTGCCCACCCCCCCTCTGCCCACCCCCCCTCTGCCCACCCCCCCTCTGCCCACCCCCCCTCTGCCCACCCCCCATCTGCCCACCCCACCTCTGCCAACCCCCCCTCTGCTCACCCCACCTCTGCCCACCCCCCCTCTGCCCACCTTCCCTCTGCCCACCCCACCTCTGCCCACCCCCCCTCTGCCCATCCCACCTCTGCCCACCCCCCTCTGCCCACCCCCCCTCTGCCCACCCCCCCTCTGCCCACCCCACCTCTGCCCACCCCCCCTCTGCCCACCCCACCTCTGCCCACCCCACCTCTGCCCACCCCACCTCTGCCCTCCCCACCTCTGCCCACCCCACCTCTGCCCACCCCCCATCTGCCCACCCCACCTCTGCCCACCCCCCCTCTGCCCACCCCACCTCTGCCCACCCCACCTCTGCCCACCCCCCCTCTGCCCAACCCCCCTCTGCCCACCCCACCTCTGCCCACCCCACCTCTGCCCACCCCCCCTCTGCCCACCCCCCCTATGCCCACCCCACCTCTGCCCACCCCCCCTCTGCCCACCCCACCTCTGCCCACCCCCCCTCTGCCCACCCCACCTCTGCCCACCCCCCATCTGCCCACACTCCTCTGCCCACCCCCCCTCTGCCCACCCCCCCTCTGCCCACCCCACCTCTGCCCACCCCACCTCTGCACACCCCCCCTCTTCCCACCCCACCTCTGCCCACCCCCCCTCTGCCCACCCCCCCTCTGCACACCCCCCCTCTGCCCACCCCCCCTCTGCCCACCCCACCTCTGCCCACCCCCCCTCTGCCCACCCCCCTCTGCCCACCCCACCTCTGCCCACCCCACCTCTGCCCACCCCACCTCTGCCCACCCCACCTCTGCCCACCCCCCCTCTGCCCACCCCCCCTCTTCCCACCCCCCCTCTGCCCACCCCCCCTCTGCCCACCCTCCCTCTGCCCACCCCACTTCTGCCCACCCCCCCTCTGCCCACCCCCCCCCCCCTCTGCCCACCCCACCTCTGCCCTCCCCACCTCTGCCCACCCCCCCTCTGCCCACCCCCCCTCTGCCCACCCCACCTCTGCCCACCCCCCTCTGCCCACCCCCCCTCTGCCCACCCCACCTCTGCCCACCCCACCTCTGCCCACCCCCCCTCTGCCCACACCCCCTCTGCCCACACCCCCTCTGCCCACCCCACCTCTGCCCACCCCATCTCTGCCCCCCCCCCCCCCCCCTCTGCCCAACCCACCTCTGCCCACCACACCTCTGCCCACACCCCCTCTGCCCACCCCCCCTCTGCCCACCCCCCCTCTGCCCACCCCCCCCTCTGTCCACCCCCCCTCTGCCCACCCCACCTCTGCACACCCCACCTCTGCCCCCCCACCTCTGCCCACCCCACCTCTGCCCACCCCACCTCTGCCCACCCCACCTCTGCCCACCCCACCTCTGCCGACCCCACCTCTGCCCACCCCACCTCTGCCCACCCCACCTCTGCCCACCCCACCTCTGCCCACCCCACCTCTGCACACCCCACATCTGCCCACCCCCCATCTGCCCACCCCCCCTCTGCCCACCCCCCCTCTGCCCACCCCCCCTCTGCCCACCCCCCCTCTGCCCACCCCCCCTCTGCCCACCCCACTTCTGCCCAACCCCCCTCTGCCCACCCCACCTCTGCCCACCCCCCCTCTGCCCACCCCACCTCTGCCCACCCCCCATCTGCCCACCCCCCCTCTGCCCACCCCCCCTCTGCCCACCCCCCCTCTGCCCACCCCACCTCTGCCCACCCCACCTCTGCACACCCCCCCTCTGCCCACCCCACCTCTGCACACACCCCCTCTGCCCACCCCCCCTCTGCACACCCCCCCTCTGCCCACCCCCCCTCTGCCCACCCCACCTCTGCCCACCCCCCCTCTGCCCACCCCCCCTCTGCCCACCCCACCTCTGCCCACCCCACCTCTGCCCACCCCACCTCTGCCCACCCCCCCTCTGCCCACCCCACCTCTGCCCACCCCCCCTCTTCCCACCCCCCCTCTGCCCACCCCCCCTCTGCCCACCCTCCCTCTGCCCACCCCACTTCTGCCCACCCCCCCTCTGCCCACCCCCCCCCTCTGCCCACCCCACCTCTGCCCACCCCACCTCTGCCCACCCCCCCTCTGCCCACCCCCCCTCTGCCCACCCCCCCTCTGCCCACCCCAACTCTGCCCACCCACCCTCTGCCCACCCCACCTCTGCCCACCCCACCTCTGCCCACCCCACCTCTGCCCACCCCCCTCTGCCCACCCCCCCTCTGCCCACCCCCCCTCTTCCCACCCCACCTCTGCACACACCCCCTCTGCCCACCCCCCTCTGCACACCCCCCCTCTGCCCACCCCCCCTCTGCCCACCCCACCTCTGCCCACCCCCCCTCTGCCCACCCCCCCTCTGCCCACCCCCCCTCTGCCCACCTCCCCTCTGCCCACCCCCCCTCTGCCCACCCCCCCTCTGCCCACCCCCCCTCTGCCCACCCCCATCTGCCCACCCCCCCTCTGCCCACCCCCCCTCTTCCCACCCCCCCTCTGCCCACCCCCCCTCTGCCCACCCCCCATCTGCCCACCCCCCCTCTTCCCACCCCCCCTCTGCCCACCCCCCCTCTGCACACCCCCCCTCTGCCCACCCCCCCTCTTCCCACCCCCCCTCTGCCCACCCCCCCTCTGCCCACCCCCCCTCTGCCCACCCCCCCTCTGCCCACCCCCCCTCTTCCCACCCCCCCTCTGCCCACCCCCCCTCTGCCCACCCCCCATCTGCCCACCCCCCCTCTTCCCACCCCCCTCTGCCCACCCCCCCTCTTCCCACCCCCCCTCTGCCCACCCCCCCTCTGCCCACCCCCCCTCTTCCCACCCCCCCTCTGCCCACCCCCCATCTGCCCACCCCCCATCTGCCCACCCCCCCTCTGCCCACCCCCCCTCTTCCCACCCCCCCTCTGCCCACCCCCCCTCTGCCCACCCCCCATCTGCCCACCCCCCCTCTTCCCACCCCCCCTCTGCCCACCCCCCCTCTTCCCACCCCCCCTCTGCCCACCCCCCCTCTTCCCACCCCCCCTCTGCCCACCCCCCCTCTTCCCACCCCCCTCTGCCCACCCCCCCTCTGCCCACCCCCCCTCTTCCCACCCCCCCTCTGCCCACCCCCCCTCTGCCCACCCCCCATCTGCCCACCCCCCCTCTTCCCACCCCCCCTCTTCCCACCCCCCCTCTGCCCACCCCCCCTCTTCCCACCCCCCCTCTGCCCACCCCCCCTCTGCCCACCCCCCCTCTGCCCACCCCCCATCTGCCCACCCCCCCTCTTCCCACCCCCCCTCTGCCCACCCCCCCTCTTCCCACCCCCCCTCTGCCCACCCCCCCTCTGCCCACCCCCCCTCTTCCCACCCCCCCTCTGCCCACCCCCCCTCTGCCCACCCCCCCTCTGCCCACCCCCCCTCTGCCCACCCCCCCTCTTCCCACCCCCCCTCTGCCCACCCCCCCTCTGCCCACCCCCCCTCTGCCCACCCCCCCTCTGCCCACCCCCTCTGACTTGTGCTTCTGTCAATTTGTGTTACGTAGAGGATTCACCCAGACGTGCCCTCTACTTATGATAATGGCTGTACGCCTCATCCTCACCTGCCCCCCCCCCCCACTTTCTTCCCCTTCCATGACTTCCCCCCTTCCCCCCTTCCCCCCTTCCCCCTTCCCCCCTCCCCCCCCCCCCCCCCCCCTCTCTTCCCCTTTCATGACTTCCCCCCTTCCCCCCTTCCCCCCTTCCCCCCTTCCCCCCTTCCCCCCTTCCCCCCTCCCCCCCCCCCCCCCCCTCTCGTTTCCTTCCCCCCTTCCCCCCTTCCCCCCTTCCCCCCTTCCCCCCTTCCCCCCTTCCCCCCTTCCCCCCTCCCCCCCCCCCCCCCCCTCTCTTTTCCTTCCATGACTTCCCCACTTACCCCCTTCACCCCTTCACCCCTTCACCCCCTCTCTTTTCCTTCCATGACTGCCCCACTTACCCCCTTACCCCCTTCGCCCCTTCCCCCCCTCTCTTTTCCTTCCATGACTTACCCCCTTCCCCCCTTCACCCCCTCTCTTTTCCTTCCATGACTTACCCCCTTCCCCCCTTCACCCCCTCTCTTTTCCTTCCATGACTTACCCCCCTTCCCCCCTTCACCCCCTCTCTTTTCCTTCCATGACTTACCCCCCTTCGCCCCTTCACCCCCTCTTCTTTCCTTCCATGACTTCCCCCCTTCCCCCCTTCCCCCCCTTTCTTTTCCTTCCATGACTTACCACCTTCTTCCCTTCACCCCCTCTCTTTTCCTTCCATGACTTACCACCTTCTTCCCTTCACCCCCTCTTCTTTCCTTCCATGACTTACCCCCTTCCCCCCTTCACCCCCTCTCTTTTCCTTCCATGACTTACCCCCTTCCCCCCTTCACCCCCTATCTTTTCCTTCCATGACTTACCACCTTCACCCCTTCACCCCCTCTCTTTTCCTTCCATGACTTACCACCTTCACTACTTCACCCCCTCTCTTTTCCTTCCATGACTTACCCCCTTCCCCCCTTCACCCCCTCTCTTTTCCTTCCATGACTTACCACCTTCACCCCTTCACCCCCTCTCTTTTCCTTCCATGACTTACCACCTTCACCCCTTCACCCCCTCTCTTTTCCTTCCATGACTTACCACCTTCTTCCCTTCACCCCCTCTTCTTTCCTTCCATGACTTACCCCCTTCCCCCCTTCACCCCCTCTCTTTTCCTTCCATGACTTACCACCTTCACCCCTTCACCCCCTCTCTTTTCCTTCCATGACTTACCACCTTCACCCCTTCACCCCCTCTCTTTTCCTTCCATGACTTACCACCTTCCCCCCTCCCCCCCCCCTCTCCCCTTCCCCCCTTCCCCCCTGCCTTTGCCGTTACCTGACTTCCCTTCTTCTTAATTTTGTTCCACAGAGGAGTCCCCGAGGCGTGCGCTCCACTTGTGGAGATGGATGTTCGCCTCATCCTCCCCTTCTACTCTCCCCCCCTTCTCTTGCCCTTCCATGACTTCCCCTTTTCCCCTGCTCTTCCCTTCCCCCTTCCCCCCCTTCCGATTCCCCCTACCTGACTTCCCTTCTGCATGATTGTTTTCCACAGAGGAGTCACCGAGGCGTGCGCTCCACTTGTGGAGATGGATGTACGCGGACACCTTCTGGATGAAGGAACTGCAGGTGTGGAGAGGAAGTGTGAAAATTATGTGTGGAGTAGATGTGTGGAGGGGGATATGTGAAAAATTATGTGTGGAGTGGGAGCGGAGATGTATACAGACACCTTCTGGATGAAGGACCTGCAGGTATGGAGGGGAAGTGTGGAAATGATGTGTGGAAGGGGAGATGGAGATGGATATACGCAGACACCTTCTGGATGAAGGACCTGCAGGTGTGGGGGGGAAGTGTGGAAATGATGTGTGGAAGGGGAGATGGAGATGGATATACGTGGACACCTTCTGGATGAAGGACCTGCAGGTGTGGGGGGGAAGTGTGGAAATGATGTGTGGAAGGGGAGATGGAGATGGATATACGCAGACACCTTCTGGATGAAGGACCTGCAGGTGTGGGGGGGAAGTGTGGAAATGATGTGTGGAAGGGGAGATGGAGATGGATATACGTGGACACCTGTTGAATGAAGGACCTGCAGGTATGGAGGGGAAGTGTGAATGGGGAGGAGGGAGTGTACGTGCGTGGAAGGGGGTGGGTGGGCAGACAACTGTGGAGGGTTTGCGTGGATGTGGAGGGGAGATGTACGCGGGCACCTTCTGGATGAAGGACTGCAAGTGTGGACGGGATGTGTTGAATTAGGGAGGGGGGGCTGTATGCCTGTATTTGTACATTCGGCTGGATGGGGGAAGGTTCTGAAAGGAGGGAAGGGGGGAGTAAATGTGGGTGGAAAGGGGGGGGAGGGGGGGCAAGACACTTGGAAGGGTGTGTGAACCTCACCCACAGCCCCAAGCTGCGTTGTTTCCTTACCCCCCACGCCCTTGTTGGGCGCAGCTTTCTTTCTTTCTTCCAACCCAACCTCCGGCCATGCCCTAGTTAGGCGTAGCTTTCTTTGTTTCTTCCAACACAACCTCCGGCCACGCCCACCCCTGGCAGGCCCCTGTCTGGCGCCAATCGGTGTGTGCCTTTTCGCTTGGCGCCCCCGCATGGGCGCATATCGGCCTGTCTTTTAGTAGATTTGTGGCGTTGGCGAAACTCCTGGCCTGTGTAGCTTTTCCGTACAGCCAGTGACGTGTGACCCCTGGCAGGCTGTGGCTGACGTTTCCTGTTCATGGTAGATTGGATGGTCCTTAGAATGCATAAAACATGGATAGGAACGTACACATCTCAACGCGAGTTATTAGGGAACTGAATAGTCGCGTATATTTGAAACTGGACGATCACATGGATTTAGATTTGGAATCGTGGGCCTGCCCCTCCCTACTCAGGACACCGTCGGTGTGCACTCGGGTTTCGGCCAACGCTTCATCGACAAGGTTGGTTGTCCTGTCATACACTGGCATGCCATCATGAAGTTCATGTACATCATGGCAGCAGTTCATCATGACAGTGTGTACATCATGATGTACATGACAGTACACATAGTACAAGGCACATGGTGCATTCGGGTTTTGGCCAATGCTTCATCGACAAGGTTGGTTGCACAGAAACATATCCCTGTCACATTGACGTGAAGTACATGGCAATACATGTACATCGTGATGTACATGCCAGTACACGCAGTACAAGGCACATGGTGCACTCTGCTCTGACGTTCAGCCCCAGTGTGATGTGGACATGGTCTACATTCGGGCTTTGGTATTGTACATCACAGTCGATGACTGTACATGACAATACATAACATTGTAGAAGATGACATTCCAGTAAATTATCTTGTAGTATATTACATAGTAGTACATGACTAAGGTAAAAGACACATCATGTTATTTACAAAGTATCAAAGCACGTTTCTGATTGGCTGTGGAACCCTAAACTGTACCATACTCACCTGGCCTGCGGAAAAGCTCCGCAGAGGTAATTTCACAATGACTATCAACGACCCTAAACCCTAAACCTCAACCCTTAACCCTAAACAAACCTAATCCCTAATCCCTTAACCCTTAACCCTAAACGGAAGAAAAATGAGGTCGTTTCACCATGTCCCGCTGCGCAGCGGGACTGTTCAGGCTGAAGGCGTACGACACAGCTACCGATTTTGAATTGTTTTGGTGACGATCTCCTTTTTCATTCGGGTCAGCGAATTCATGCTTGATACCATGTCACGTATGACAGTGTTTATTCTTTTGTTGAAAGTCCACCTTTGCCACCACACCCACCCCACATGCCCACACATGCCCGCACATGCCCACACATGCCCACACATGCCCACACATGCCCACACATGCCCACACCTACACTTTCCACACCTGTACAGTGTTTCCTTTTTCTGCTACAAGTCCACCTTTGCCAGGCAGCCCCACGGCCGTTTTTTCGATTGGGACCAAACCTGGACTAGCCTACGACTGGTGGCCAAAGCAGCATGGCTGGCCACAAAGGGGGCCGCCGGCTAAGGGCTAGAGTGTAGCTGACATGTAGCTGAGTCACGGGAAAAAACACTGCCCCGGTTACCTGCTCTGCTGCATCTGCTGATGCTCTCGCGGTGTTGCATGAAAAGTGCGGGGCCTAACGCAGCCTCTGGCCAGGGTCGCCCCCACAACCACCCCCCCTGCTGCGGTCATGGACAGAAAAACATGGCGATGATCACTGTGCTCAAATAAAAGCAGTTTAAAGGCTTCAACACTTTCCGCAGGCTGTGGAAGTTTCGCAGGAGGGTTTGAGGGGGATCCTCGGAGAAAGGGCAGCACGTTCAAAAGGGCTGAGGAGCAGTTGTCGTTACAAAGTTGACGCAACCACGCACAGCCTATTGCGAAAGGGCCAGGCAGAGCGAACCAGGAGGAGGCTACCAGGGAAAACAGAAAACAGCCAACAGGCAGAGAAACAGCAGCAGAGAAGACGAACGAAAATGAGCTGTTCCGCAGACCCCATTTCTATACAACAGGGTCTGTGGAGGAGTTCTGCAGTTGGTCAGAAACGTGCTGTGAGATACTTTTGATGTCAGGATCAGGATCTGGGATGGCAGGATCGGTCAGGATCAGGATCTGGGATGCAAGTATCTGTCAGGATCAGGATCTGGGATGGCAGGATCAATGAGGATCAGGATCTGGGATGATAGTATCTGTCAGGATCAGGATCTGGGATGGCAGGATCGGTCAGGATCAGGATCTGGGATGCAAGTATCTGTCAGGATCAGGATCTGGGATGGCAGGATCAATGAGGATCAGGATCTGGGATGATAGTATCTGTCAGGATCAGGATCTGGGATGGCAGGATTTGTCAGGATCGAGAATTGCAGGATCTGTCAGATTCAGGGTCTGGGATGGCTGTATCTGTTAGGGTTGGGATCTGGGATTGCAGGATCTGTCGGGTTCTGGATCTGGGATGGCAAGATCTATCAGGATCAGGGCCTGGGATGGCACGATCTTTCAAAACCAGGATCTGGCAGGGTTTGGATCTGGGATTGCAGGATCTGTCAGGTTCAGGGTTTTGGGTGGCAAGATATATGAGGGTTCAGATCTGGGATTGCAGGATCTGTCAGGTTCGGGATCTGGGATGGCAGGGCCTTTCGAAATCAGGATCTGGAATGGCAGGATCTTTCAAGATCAGGATCTGGACTGGCAGGATCTGACAGGATCTAGATCTGGGATGCCAGGACCAGCAGGCCAACCACGACCCAAACCCTTTGCCATATCCTAGAATATTTTAACCTGAAACCCCAATTCCGTGAAGGCCATTGGTCCTCCAAAGGGCCATGGTTATAACTAGCTTAACCCTAAGCCTCAAACCCTCAACCCTGAACCTTAAACCCTCAAAACCTGAACTTAAAACCCTGAACCCTCAAACTCATAACCCCAAACATAACACCCGATACCCTCCCAAATGCCATGCTTTTAACTAGCTCAACCCAGAACTCTCAACCCTGAACCCTTAACCCCAAACTCGTAACTATTAACCCTGAACCCTTAACATATGTCCGTGTGAAGGCTGTTGGTATGGCCACGGTGGATGATGGCATGGTCCTCCAAGAGATTGTTTGCTTATGAACAGCTATACCCTCAACCCTGAACCCTCAATCTTTCAATTCTGCTCATGAAGGCTGTTGGTATGGCCACGGTGGATGGTGGCATGGTCCTCCAAGAGATTGTTTGCTTATGAACAGCTAGACCCTCAACCCTCCATCTTTCAATTCTGCCCATGAAGGCTGTTGGTATAGCCACGATGGATGGTGGCATGGTCCTCCAAGAGATTGTTTGCTTATGAACAGCTAGACCCTCAACCCTGAACCCTTAATCTTTAACTTCTGCCCATGAAGGCTGCTGGTATGGCCACGATGGATGGTGGCATGGTCCTCCAAGAGGTTGATTGCTCATGAACAGCTAAACCCTCAACCCTCAACCCTTAATCTTTAACTTCTGCCCATGAAGGCTGCTGGTATGGCTACGGTGGATGGTGGCATGGTCCTCCAAGAAGCCATGGTGGCCCAGGATGGGACACGCAAGCTGGCCTTCAAACTCACCCAAGGGGAGGCGATAGGTGGGTGGCTTTTGGGACAACATCAGGAAAGCCACTGCCTATTATTGTCATACAGTGGGTATCATATCCTCTCAAATCCCTACCTCGCACCCACAGAGAGGCGATAGGTGAGCGACCAGTGGTCTCCTTTGTAAAACAAATCGCCTGGCGGCGATTAATGTAACGATACATTTAAATCGTGGCTGGTGTGGGAACACCAGAAAGCACATATCTCCGCTCCCTATGCCGTGAGCAGGCTTTCCTTCTTCAGGATGGACCTGCTGTGGGTCGAGCGGTTCCTGACGTCTCCTGCTTTAGGCGCAGTGCGCAGCATTTATTTCTTTTATTCCCCCTTCTCTCCCCCTAGGAAAGTGTGACAGGAAGCTCTTTCTTACCGGCCTTCTTACCTGCTCTCCCTCCTACCCGAGCCGTTCACTCCACTCACTCTCACTCTTACTCTCTACATTTATTTCCACTCTTTCCACTCTCTTCACTCACTGTTACTCTGAAAACTCTGTCGCTCTCACGCAATTTCTCCACTCCTTCTCCCTCTTACCCACTCTTCCTCTCCCTCTTACCCACTCCACCTCCCCCTCTTACCCACTCCCCCTCTCTCTCTTACCCACTCCCCATCTCCCCCTTACACACACCCCCTCTCCCTCTAACCCTCCCCCCCTCTCCCTCTCACCCACTCCCCCTCTCCCTCTTACCCACTCCCCCTCTCCCTCTTACCCATCCCCCTCTCCCTCTTACCCACTCTTCCTCTCCCTCTCACCCACTCCCCCACTCCCTCCTACCCACTCCCCCTCTCCCTCTTACCCACTCCCCCTCTCCCTCTTATCCACCCCCCCTCTCCCTCTAACCCACTCCCCCTCTCCCTCTTACCCGCTCCCCCTCTCCCTTTTACCCACTCTTCCTCTCCCCCTTACCCACTCCCCCTCTCCCTCTCACCCACTCCCCTCTCCCTCTTACCCACTCACCCTCTCCCTCTTACCCACTCCCCCTCTCCCTCTTACCCACTTTCCCTCTCCCTCTTACCCACCCCCCCTCTCCCTCCTACCCACTCCCCCTCTCCCTCTTACCCACTCCCCCTCTCCCTCTTACCCACTCCCCCTCTCCCTCTTACCCACTCTTCCTCTCCCTCTCACCCACTCCCCCTCTCCCTCTTACCCACTCCCCCTCTCCCTGTTACCCACTCCCCCTCTCCCTCTTACCCACTCCCCCTCTCCCTCTTACCCACTCCCCCTCTCCCCCTTCCCACTTCCCCTCTCCCTCTTACCCACTCCCCCTCTCCCCCGTACCCACTCCCCCTCTCCCTCTAACCCACTCCCCCTCTCCCTCTTACCCACTCCCCCTCTCCCTCTTACCCACTCCCCCTCTCCCTCTTACCCACTGCCCCTCTCCCCCTTACCCACCTCCCCTCTCGACAGCGGCAACGCATGTGTCCTGCTATCCCTCCTCCTACTCACCCTCCCACTCACAGACCCCCCCAACCCTAAATCGTCTCTTCCGTCCAGGTGGTGTAATTGAGACCGTGTTAATCCCAGTGGTGCGCGAGTCGGGACAGCGGCACCGCATCACCATCTGTGTGAGCAGCCAAGTGGGCTGTGCCATGAACTGCCAGGTCAGTGAGGCTTAGCCCAAATCCTAAACATGAAACCCTGAACCCTGAACCCTTAACCCTTAACCCTTAACTGCCAGGTCAGTGAGTCTAACCCCAAACCCTTAACCCTAAACATGAACCCAAAATCCGAAACTGCCGAGTTGGCTGTGCCATGAACTGCCAGGTCAGTGAGGCTAACCTTAAACCCTTCACCTAATACCGTGAACCCTAAACCGTCAAGTTGGCTGTGCCATGAACTGCCAGGTCAGTGAGGCTAACCTTAAACCCTTCACCTAATACCGTTAACCCTAAACCGTCAAGTTGGCTGTGCCATGAACTGCCAGGTCAGTGAGGCTAACCCTAAACTGCCAGGCCATTGCGGCTTGTCGAGGCTGGAGTTTCCAGTGTGATTGTTTTAAATCAAACGGCTTTTCTTATGAATGTAATTAAGATCATTAAATCTTTAAATATTTTAAGTTTTTTTGCTACTTTGAATTCTTTTTTATTCGTTTGGTTTCAATCTAAATGTTTCCAGTCGTCCTTGTTTCATTTTTGTCTGGTTTCGCCTAATCTGATTCCCTGCCCACTTCTTTTCATTTTGTTTCCTACTTTTTCATTTTGTTTTGGTTCAGCTTAAGTTTCTTCGATGCCTCTTTGCTTTCGCTTTGGTTTGGCTGGGTATCCAAGCCCACTTATTTCCACTTTGTTTTGATTTTGCCTAAGAGGTATCGATGCCTCCTTAATTCACTTTCATTCACTTGTATTCATTTTAATTTTCTTGAAGATGGTTCCACGTACCATGCATGCATGCATGCCTCCTTAATTCACTTTGATTCACTTGTGTTCTCATTAATTTACTTCAAGATGGTTCAATCTACCATGAATCGATGCCTCCTTTTTTCGATTTGCAGTTCTGCTACACAGGCAGGATGGGGCTGCTGGGCAACCTGTCTACGGCGCAGATTGTGGAGCAGGTAGGGTGTGTGGGGGGAGGTGTGGAGAAGGTGTGGGTAGGTGTGGGGAAGGTGGGGAGGATGGGGCTGCTGGGCAACCTATCTACGGCACAGATCGTGGAGCAGGTAGGGTGTGGGGGGGAGGTGTGGAGAAGGTGTGGAGAAGGTGTGTAGGGGGGGGAGGGGCGATGGGTGTGGACCAGGTGTGGGGAGGGTGGGCGAGGGTGCGGAAAATAGGTTATAGGTATGAAGAGGGTGGAAAGTGGTGGTGGGGGGGGGGGGGCAGGTGGGGGGGGGGGGGAGGTGGGAAATAGGTGTGAAGAGGGAGGAGATTGGGAGGGGAGGTGGGTGGGGAGGAAATGGGTGCGGAGCAGGTGGGGGTGTAGAGGGTGTGAGGGTAGGACATGGGTGTGGACTGTGGAGCAGCTGTGAAGGTAACATGGCCACCGCTCAGATCGTGGAGCAGATCTGGGGTGGGGTTGTGTGGTGTAGGTGTGACCATGTATGGACCCAGTGTGAAGCTGGTGTGGGGTCCACCTGTCCATTATTCCAATCTTGGAATTTATATGTTGGGGCCTTGGGGGGGCAGTGGAACAGATGTGAAGTAGGTGTGGGTGGGTGTGAAGAGGTGTGGGGTAGGTGTGGAACCAGTTGGAATCAGGTGCAGGGGCAACAAGCTGGCCATGGCTCAAGTTGTGGAGAAGGTATGGGGGGGCAGGATTGGAGCATGTGTGGGGTAGGTGGGAGGTATGTGGGCATGGAGCAGGTGTGGAGCAGGTGTGGGGTAGGTGTGGAGCAGGTGTGGAGCAGGTGTGGAGCAGGTGTGGAGCAGGTTTGTGGAGCAAGCGTGGAGCAACCTGTCCACGGCTCAGATTGTGGATCATGAATGTATGGGACCTGTGTGGAACAGACATGGTATAGGTGTGCCAGAGGTGTGGAACAGGTGTGAAATACAATACATGTGTAAGTAATGTGGAGATGACATGGATCAGGTGTGGGGCAGGTGTGGAGCATGTAAGGAATAGTTGGTGAACAAATGTGGAGGAGGTATGAAAGGTATGGAACAGGTATGAGAGGTGAGGAATAGGTAGGAGGTATAGGCAGGTTTATCTGGTACGGAAATACGGTACGGTCAAAGGGTTCGGTCAAAGGGTACGGTGCGGATACGGTACGGCCAAAATGGCCGGACAGGTAAGAAAATGGCTGACACGGTGTTTTAACACGGTGCGGTATTGTTATGCGGTGCGAAACGATACGGTAAGCGGTACGGGATTTGGACCCAAACGGTCGTACTGGGTAGCCCTGCAGGTAGGAGGTATAGGTATTGGGGCAGGAGCTTATGCTCAGCCAGGTAGAGGCAGGGCATGATCTGCATCCATCCACTTTGTTTCTGAAGAAGGGGTCTGAAATGCTAATACCGGTAAAATCTAATTTCCGGATCTGTGACATGCATATATCTTTTTGGGACCTCGAAGCTGAAACCTGATAGACCCCAGAACCTGACCCTGAAATTCGATCAACCCAAGAACCTACAGCATGATCTGCCTCATAATTTGAACCCTGATCTGCCCCAGAACCTTCAACCTAATCTGCCTGAGACCTGAAACCTGATACATCCAGAGCCTGACACCTCATCGATCCAGAGCTGGAACCTGATCTGCGCCTACTGTACCCTTGAAACCTAAACACCCCACACACACACTCAAATTATTTAGGTTGTGGCTGCCAAGCGATACTTGGCCGAGCAGGGAGACCCAACGCCGATCACCAACGTCGTTTTCATGGTCAGTTTAGTCGGTTGGTTAGTTGGTCAGTTGGTCAGTTGCCTTCTAATACTGAATTTGAAAATGTGTGGCTGGTATGGGTGAGCAACAGCTCAACTTGGAGGCGGTCATCGCGATCTGGATGTAAATTTTAAAAGTGTCTGAAGGGTATGGGCGGGCCACTGCACAGCATGGATGAAGTGATGGAAATCTGAAGTTTGAATTAAAATTTGTGTTAAGTGTATGGGCGAACTACTGCACAACCTGGAAGTGTTGGTGGCGATCTAAATTTCGAATTTCAAATTGTGTAAAGGATATGCAGAATCACCGCTGAACCTTGGATGGTGATGGCGATCTGAATTTCGGATTTAAAATGGTGTGAAGGGTATGGGCGAGCCATTGCACAACCTGGAGGCGGTCATGGCGTCGATCAAGATCATGACGTCTCCGTTGGGCCTGCACATGTCTCACAATAAGGTATGGAGCGTGATGATGTCACACAATAAGGTGTGAAGAGTGATGCGGACACACAAAAGGGTATGAAGAGTGATGGTGGCACAGAGCAGTGGTGGAAGTGTGACATGCACATGACCATGCTGCCTTGTCTGCACGTGTCACCGAATAAGCATGAAGAGTGATGATCCACACATCACTAACATCAGTGGTGGAAGTGTGACTCACCCATGACCAGAATGATATGCATCCACATGTGTGAGGTATGATGATTTAAGACACGTGGCAATTGTGACGATGTTGCACACCTAGGTGTAAAGTTTGGCGATGTCACACCAATGGAAATGTGTGGCATGTGCATGACCGCACCGATGTGCATTCACATGTCGCGCACTAGAAGGCGTGAGGTGTGGTGATTTTACACACCAAGGTTTGGAGTATGAAGATGCCACACAGCAATGATGGGAGTGTGGCATGCACATGACCACACTTATGTGCCTAGACTCAGTGTGAAGGAGTTCTTGTCTTCAAATATCAAGAGCAGGTTTGAAAGCATTTGCTGAGTTCAAGATACAAATTGGAATTGTATTACACAAAGGAGGGGGGATGTACGCCGAGAGCTCACGCTGGCCATTAAGGAGTCATGCACATGATGTCAGAAGACATTGTGTGAATTGTGCCAGTATCACACACACCAAGGTTTGAATTTGAATTCGAACCCTTACCTCACTGTGCCATGACTTTAGATCAAACGTCTCCACATTAAGCCTGGTGACAGAGATATCTCATGAATTTGAATTCAAATTCGAACCGCACCTGTATGTGCCCGTGTCACAGGTCACCGTCTCCACAGTAAGCCTGATGCCAGAGATCTATCCCGAATTCGAATTCGAATTCGAACCCTACCTGTATGTGTCCACGTTGCAGATCACCGTCTCCACAGAAAGCCTGATGCCATACCTCTATCCTGGATTTGAATTTGAATTCGAACCTTACCTGTATGTACCCACATCGCAGATCACCGTCTCCACAGTTGGCCTGGTGCCAGAGATCCGGAAGTTTATGTCAAGTGGGCGTGGCCAACTGGCTGTCTCCCTCCACGCTACTACAGACGAGGTGAGGGCTTTGCTCTCCATTTCGGCTCGTTTTCAAATGTCAGTTGATGTCCAGTGGGTGCGACCAGCTGGCCGTCTATCTCTACACAACCACAGACGAGGGGAGGGCCCTGCTTTCTGTTTTGGCACATTTTCAAATGTCAGTTGATTTCCAGTGGTAGAGGCCAGCTGGACCTTAACCAGACCTCAGACGAGTTGGTGAGGGTGGGAGGGGGCGCGGTGGCGAGGGGGCGAGGGGGTGAGGTGGTCGCTATATGGCGCTCCGCTTCAGTTTTGAATGACAGTTGAAGTCTATCTGGCGCTGCCAGCAGGCCGTGTGCTAGGTCCAGTTGCAGAACTGCAGACAATAATGCCGAGTGGGAGAAAATCAAGTGTCGTTTTGGATTTAAGCTTTCATGAAATTATTAAGAATTAAGGAGTACTTGGGAGTCTGCCTTGCTTGATTGCTGGTCGATCACTTCAAGAATAGTGGTGGATTCAAATTCAAATTCAAAAGCCAGGGTCTGTGTTTTTTCTCCCTGCAGACAGGAATCCGGAAATGTACCCCTAACATGAAACCCGAATCCTGAAACCTTAGATCTGGAATCTTTAACATGACACCCTTACCTGAAACCTTGAAACTGCAACCTTTCACCTTGAACCCTAAATCGTGAACCCCATGCCTAAAACCCTTAAGCTTGACCCTTTCAAAAACCTTACATTTGTGTCTTCCCTTCCCCTGCTGTTTGTGTGAGCAGGTCCGGGACTGGATCGTTCCCGTCAATCGGCGCCACGACCTTGTCAGCCTGATGGGCTGCTTGGTGAGGCATGGTGTGGGGACGAATCTTGTTCAAGTTTTTTTGTGTGACCATGTCAGCCTCATGGCATGCCTGGTGAGGCATGGTGTGGGGAGTACAAATCGTGTTCAAGGGTTTAATGTTTTTCCTTTTTTCGGCAGAGCCCCCCCGGGCGGCCAAAGGTCGATGGGGGCAAAGCCCAATGAGTCACCCCGTGTCCATCCGTCCATCAGTCAGTCCCCCTGATGTTTCTGGAACGTCCCGGAAACTTATGCGCTACAGCGCAAGTCAATTGGCTGTATTTATTAGGATAATTCCTGTCAGACCTCAAAGGCCGAGGTGCAGAAATGAGAAGCTCAGCCATCAAGGCTGGATCTCACAGCGGATGATGTGAGGTGTCACGCGACAGCTGCACCTTCAATTCTGAACGCGCAATGTGATGCACATCATTACCAGCACGCACTTGGCCAGCGATAGATTTGTGACTGTTTTTGAAATTCTGTAATAACATGACGAGGGGGTTTGCATGGGGTCCATGTGACCCTGTCCGCACCTGCACCCGTCCTCTGAAAGGTCACATACCCGACGGCTCTGGCGCAGCTGCACCTCTAATTACTTGTATTTTGGCTTTTTGTGACCTTGTCAGCCTCATGGGCTGCCTGGTGCGGAGCATCGTGCAGGGGCAGCAAAGTTAACTTGAAGGGTTGAATGTTTCACACATTGTTTTTCAGTGTTTTGTACAGGACTTCCTGTTTTACATTTTTCTATTTTGGCCCTTTTAAACCACATCAGCCTCATGGGCTGCCTGGTGCTGCATCGTGGAGGGGCTGCAAAATTTGTCGGAAGGGTGGAGTGTTAAGAAATTTCTCCTAGGTAAAGGTTTCCCAAACTTGTGTTTTAGGGTTGGCATTAAGCTTAACCCTTTAAATATAATCCAGTCAAACCTTTGGAGACCAAGTTCCTCTGTAGAACGGGTGCACGAAGGGTTTAGAACAGTATTACCTATTTCACACATCCAAGTTCACACTAAATAACCGTTCACACAACTAACGTTCACACAACACCTACCTGATTGCAGGCAGAGATCTTTCCCCACTCGGCTGATGGACAGTCGATCCTGATCGAATACATCATGCTGCCGACTTATGGTCCCAACCAAGCAACCAACCAACCAACTTCCTGATTGCAGGCAGAGATCTTTCCCAGCTCGGCTGATGGACAGTCGGTCCTGATTGAGTACATCATGCTGCGGGGTCTCAACGACACTGAGGATGATGCGCGAAGGTAAAACCTGGATCCTAAATCCTAAACCCTTAATCCTAGTCCTTTAATTATGGCAGCTGAGTGGCTTAAATGAGATTGAGCATGATGCGCAAAGGTAAAACATGAACCCTTAACCCTTAACCCTAAACCCTAAACCCTTAACTCGTTACCTCAAACTCGTCACCCTAAGCTAGGGAAGTTAAGGGGCCTTAACTACACATGATGCGCGAAGGTTAAACCTGAGCCCTAAACCCTGAACCCTAAACCATAAATTCCTAACCCTATACTACGGCAGCAAAGGGGCCATAACAACATATGACGCAGGAGGGTACAACTTTGACCCTGATCCCTAAACAGTTCACACAAACCATACACACTAAAAGTAAACATTGACCCTAAACATTAAACATTAATCTTAAACAGTCGACATAAACCTAAACTCGGGAAGTTAGGGGCCCTTCACAACAACGAGGATGACGCGAAGGTAAAACCTGGACCCTAAATCCGAAATCCGAAACCCTTGACCTTAACCCCTCCATTATGGCAAATGAGCGGCTTTATCAACACTGAGGATGACGTGGAAAGGTAAAACCTAAACTTGAACAGAAAGTATGAACCCTCAAGCCAAATCTAAACTATGAACCCTAAACAATAAGGGAAGTTGAGGTCCCTTAAGGACGTTGACGAAAGTATGCGAAGTCAAAACCTGTGTACTAATCCCTAATTGTAAAAACCTTAAACCCGTGACCTTGAGCCCTCAACATTCCCTCAACCCTTTACCCTAAACCTTAACCTAGGACGTTTAGGGACCTCAACTACACTAAAGAGGGTGCACAGAAGTGAATCCCCAACAATCCTGAACATTGAACCTCTGGTAGAATCGAACGGAAGCAGACCATGTCCAGACCATGTCCAGACCATGTCCAGACCATGTCCAGACCATGTTCAGACCATGTCCACCAGATCTGTATGGAACCAACGGAGGGGTGAAGAGGTGCCCCTCTGGCTTGTGCAAATCATCCCCACACACTAACGGACCAAACGACTGGATAGCGTACCTACACCGCACTACTCAGGCTCCGCCTCTTTGCCACACACACTGTTAGGAGCGACGCCCCCCCCGCCCCTCCACTGCCCTGGTTTGGCTACTTGCAATGCTTTGACTGGTCAATATCACACTGGAGTGGTACTGCCTAGGCCTGTACCGAATACTCACAAAAGTGCGCATGGTCTGTCCAGGTGCTTACAGACCAGACTGCTCTCCCCCCCTGCCCTGATTAGGGTTAAGGGTTTAGGGTTGGCGCGATACTGGACCAGGCCAACTGTTCAAAAAACGGTACTTTTCATGATTGAACTGTTTACTCACAAAATGACTAATTCAACCACCCAACCGCCTCCTCCCCTGCCTGGCTCAGGATGTTTGCAACACCGACCAAAAGTACACAAAGCGGTACTTCCCATAACGGAACTGAGCACTCACAAAATGACACAATACAACTGAGTTCTCACGAATGTACACTTTTAATTCCACCCCCTCCCCGCCCCGGCCCATGCCCTGCTCAGGTTGCTGGAAATGCTGGGCCCGGTCAACGCCAAGGTCAACCTTGTAAGTCAAGATAGGGCCAGCAGATGAGACAAGCGTTTTTTGTATTGGCAAAGAATCCCGTATCGTATCGCATCGTATCGTATGATTTCGTATTGCCATGTTCCGTATCCTGTGTCTCTGCTCTGGAGACTTCCAGGATTGGAGGAGTCAGTGAGCCTGTGGCCTGAGCACTGATCTGTCCCGTAGTAGGTGATAACTGACATCACCGACCAGCCAGCAGCGACCGATCGCACACGGAAGAGGCTGGCATGCACGCTTGCACACGCAGCATGAACATAAAAGACCTAAGTGATGCAGCACGGCAAATCGGCAACAAGCTGGCACCATCCCAGCGATGTCGTAACGTCAACCGCCATGAAGGGTGACAGCAGTAGCAATTGATCACAGTGGAGTTCATACCGATCACACTATCACAGTGGAGTTCATACCGATCACACTATCACAGTGGAGTTCATACCCATCTGCAGCATGAAAGCAATTGATTCAATTATACCTGAGGGAAGGCAAACCAAATCTACGGTATCGTTATTTCAATTATGTGAACGCGGACTGTAAGCCAGACTCGCACGCAAAGCTGCAAGGATGTTCGTTGAGGTGTGAACCAAGGAGGTGTGAACAATTTGGAATGCGTACTAGTTTTAGAACTTGCTTCTGACTCACACCTCCATAATTCCCACACTTTTCCTGGCCCTTTTCCACACTATTTCAAACCTGTGTCAAACCCTTGCAAACCCCCGACAGATCCACTTCAACCCTCATGCCGGCACGCGTTTCCTGGCTTCGGAGCGTGACACGGTGCTGGCTTTCAGATCCATCCTTATCCAGGTGAGCTTGATCTAGATCTGGAGGCCCGCCGAGTACATATGGAGATTTGTGACCCCGGCGTTCACATCCATCCTGATCCAGGTGAGTCTGATCTAGATCTGGAGGCCCGCGGAGGACTTCTGTACATTTGCTAGGTTGACGTTCAGATTTATCCTGATCCAGTTGGGCCTGATCTAGATCTGGAGGTCTGTTTAGCAGACCTGTATTATTGTAAATAACTGGTTCCTTGCCCTCTGAGCACCGCTGGCTGCACGATTTCCAGTGTTGTGCAATTGTGCCGTAATTAAGATCACGTGTGAGTAATTACGGTCCCTTGCTGGTAAAATTAACTGAATTTGCCTTGAAATTACGGTGACTGCACTGAGCTACCGTAAGGACGGTAACCGGCACAGCACTGATGATTTCCCTCCTGTGTGGGGGGGGGGTCCTCCGATTCCGAAGCTGGTAACTTCAAGACTACCCTAGCAATGACCTGGCAGTGACCTGGCAGTGACCTGGCAATGATCCAGCAGACAAGGATTCTGAAATCTGTTGGTTGTCGCCGCTCTGGTCCCGTGCGGATGGCAATCGCTCAAAATGTTAGTTATCAATGGCTTTTATTGGGTTTAATCTCATGCAAGTACTGTAATGCTCATGGCCATTCCTTATAAGAGAATCAATCAATAGCTGAAATCAGGCTTTCTCCTCTCAGAGGAATGTGCAGGGCGTGCACGTCAGCACCACTCGGGGTGTTCCCGGGGTGTTTATTTATTTGTTATGACCAAATAAAATGAACTCTCCAGCATTTAACATGGCATCAACATGATATGAAATGCTGACATTTCCCCGTGCATGCCTGGGTGCAGGGCGGACAGACCTGCACCATCCAGGATTTTTTCCCCTTCCATTAACATTATTTAAAAATAAAATGTGCAACATTCCAACGAGACATCCACATTGCATACGATTTCAAAATCCCGCGTTGCATGCATCGGCGCGCAGGGCGTGCTGATCTGCACCTCCCGGGGTGTTGTTTTCTCCCATCACCGGTATTGATATCTACTCATAGACTGAAAGCATTCCGCCGTGCATGCATCGGCGCGCAGGGCAGGTGGATCTGTACCTCCTGGGGTGTTTTTCCCTTCCATTTCAACAAATTGTCAACATTGCATCAACATTTAAACATTTTTCGGTGCATGCATCTGCGCAGGGCGGGCGAATCTGCACCATCCGCGACAGCCGCGGCGACGACGAAATGGCCGCATGTGGTCAGCTAGGCAACGGCCCGTCATTGTCCTTCCGGCCGTCACCCATGCTGCAAGCACCTCCTAGGTTTGCTGACATGCTCGCTGCTGCTTAGGAGTGGTCGCCTGTGAACGGCCCACTGATGCTCTGCCAGCCGTCGCGCATACTGCAAGCACGGCCTAGATTCCCGGACATGCTCACTGCTGTATAGTCGAGATGGCGTGGTCGCCTGCGGTCAGCTGGGCAACAGCTGCCTACTGCTCTGCCAGCTGTCGCCCATGCCGCAAGCACAGCCTAGCTTTGCTAACGTGCTCGCTGCTGCTTAGGAGGCAGATTGGGCATTTGAAGTCGGCTGGGAAACAGCCCAGGACTGTCTTTCTGGCTCTTGTCCATTCATGCGTGTCTTATGTGTTTTTTCCTGACTCAGACCGAAGGGGCGTTGAGTTGTTAACGTTCTGCAAGGGGGTCAAGGGCGTTGAGTTGTTAGCGTTCTCCAAGGGGGTCAAGCGTGATGTGATGGAGATTTTCTGGTACAATTTGAGCCGATGCCGGTGGGAAAGTAGGCCGGGGCGCTCTATTTGTTATGCTTATAACTTGACGAAGAAAATATTGTTCTTTTAACAAAAAGTACCGCTCCTATGGCCCATTGTCCGACGTTCAAGAGTCGGGCTTCCATAGACTGACCTTGCTTTATTCCCCAACTTTTGTGTGTCTTTTACTTAATTTCCCCTTTTCTTTGTTTTTTCTAGTCCAACTTGTTTTCGATTCTGTCCTTCCAACCGATTAGTTGGGTGCCCTCGCGACTGACTATTTTGAGCAGGGGCCGAAGGTGTAACGCAATGGACCGACAATTGCATGAGACTAACACTACGAATGGATCGCGCAGCCCAAAGGTAGACAGGTTGCTGCCATGGACGTGACGGAGTAGCTGGAATAGGAGAGGAGTCCTTGTACCACCCAGACCTCCTCCATTTATTTAAAATACCTAGAAAAGAAAACGCACAGAGTGCAACCATTGCTTAGATGATAGCAACTGATGGTACACCGCTGGACTAAAGAATGGGCATAACGTACAACAGTGTTTTTTTGTTTGCGGAGCTGCCCCCTCTGCCGAAATAATGGGATGTCTAGGGAATCTGGTTTTAATACATGCGATACTTAATTATGCAGATCGACAGCATTTTCCGCGAGGATTGCAAGTGCAGCTGCCGTCTTCATCTGACCATGTCCATTAATTTTCGTTAAACTCGTTTTTGTCCCCCCGCCAACTCCCCCCCTCCATTTTTTACCCTATCCCTTGGGCCCAAAACCATTTTTAGACCAGATTTAGAATGCTCTCACAAAGCTCTACGGCTTTGAGATGACGAGGACATGATGTAATTGATTTTGTATGCCCCCTATCGCTTCTGAGGCTCCGTAGATTCAAAAAGTACATACGTTCTTGATGTATCCTAAATTTTGGGCGCCATCCTGCACCTCGGCACTGTCTTGAAGCTTAGACGCTGAGCGGCATGATCACCGACCTGTTGTCAGCTCTAATTATCCATGCAACGGCTTGCATGGTCCACGATAAGGAGAAGGTGCATAACCAGCTTGCACACTGATGTCCCGTCTGCTCCTTTCCTTTCCCCTTAAGCATTGAGTATCTTTTACTCCCGACCAGACAGTCGGGCGCCTATGCGGCCTAGCCTTTGCAGCATGGTCCAGAGATGTCGTGGCATTGACTGATGGAATCCTGCGTGGGCCCTTCCAGTAGCAAGTGGTGAGGCGCACAAATCCAGATGTTGAAGCCATCGGCGCAGTACGCCCCCTTCCCACACACACCCCACCCACAACATTTAGATACTTTGGGCTGCCTTTTCCTTTCAATGAGGGGGTATATCTTTCTTCTTTATGTTCTTCTCCTTCTTTCCTTCTCACGTTCAGTTTCTTTTTTTCTAACGGGACAGTTGGGCGCCCACGCGACCGAGCATGATTGTTTGAGTAGGGCCCAGAGGTAGTGTGATGTCATTGACACATCATTGAGCTCGTCAAGTTTTCTGACTAGCGGTGCTGGGCACATAATAATTTGTGCACTATGGCGTTCGTTACCGTGCCACACATGTTAAGACATACTGCTGTATAGGTTTCTTACCTGGGGGGGCTCTGATTTTTTTTCTCACTGCCCTAGCTTCTGTAGTGCTACATCTAATTTGCAGGCACATGTACCATGTATCAATGTAAAGCTCCGCTGGACTGTCACACCTCACGAACACACTTCAAGCCATCAGAGCATATGTCCCGTGCAGCAGCCCCCGCTAAGAAAGTCGAATTTAAACCCCATAACGTACAGCCGTTGCCCCGAAATCGAACATTAGCGTAGCTTGGACCGTGACTAGCAATCAACACCCGTTGCCGCACCGCCATGCAGCACTCCCATACGACAAACCGCCACGCCACTCCGAAGGCAGCCATGCGCCATGCGCCATACAGCGCATGTGAAGCAGTCATGCGGCCATGCAGCGTCGCCCGCATGTGATTGCGACAATCATGCACATGTCCTGCGCATGTGTATCAAATTTACTTCAGATGTACAACCAGAAGCTTCTAAGCAGTAGACGAGGGTGCGTAGGGCACTACTGTCCGCTTCGCATTGTCCTTGAGCCACTCGATCACCGAAATATTTCTGTAGGACTCCATCACCTGTAGAACAAGCGAACAGCAAGACGGAAAACATCAGACATCGCAAAAACCACAATAAATTCGAATATTGGCACCGCACAACTTCAGCACCTCACAGCCTTGTCAGCATGCGACTCTGCAAGTGCCGGGCGCCTGCTCAAAGCAGTACATGCAAAACCCACTATTATTTCCACCACTTGTTTTTTTTGTCAGTTTTGCCCCGAGGCACTCATAACTCTAAAACCCTAAACCTCTTATGCTCCGCCCATGCTCTCAGAGGGATTCCGAACCCCAATCAGCTGCATCCCCAACCTTTGTCCGCGCATGGAAGAGCACCAAACCCTAGACGGCTGAACCCTCAACCCTCCTCAGCTCCCGGAGGAACACTAAACCCTCAACCCTCCTCTGCTTCCATCTGCGCACCTGCTCCCTGAGGGCAGCATCATCAACCTCCAGCTCCTGGGCCTGCCGTGCACGAGGGCGGTACAGACACAAAACATCAGGCAGTACATTGAAATCTGTACACGTGCACACATTCCACTGAACAGTGCTGGCAGTACATCTACACATCCGGCATGCAGTACATGTGTGAACAGCATGGCCACAGACATTGCCCTGTCGCCAGACGTACACATGTTGACATGATTCTCGAGAGGGACCGTGTCCAATGATATTTGTTGACTGGCCCCTTCATGAAGAGCCTTCAGCTTCAGAAAAAAGGTAACATGACATCGGAAGCTGATATGCTCATGGGGTTTAGGAATCGGAAGCTGAAGCACCCATAAACACCAACGTGTGAAAGCCACGGTTATGCTCACCAGTGATTGTGGGTGGTTCAGCTACACGTCAGCTAAAATCTGGCCTACGGCCGGCAGGGCTTGGTGCTACACGCTCTGCTGCTGCAGGGGCCACCGGCGGTAGACCAGTCAAGGTTTCTTCCTCATTGGCCCAGCAACGGCCCAGCAAGCCCCTAAGCTGAAGATCCACACTCGAACTTAAGGTTCACACTTCATTATATACTGAGTCACTGGCACACAAGCCTTCTGGGTTTAGGATTTATATTTAGTGTTAAGAGTTTGTGAAAGAGGTGCATACCCTGAACCCTAAACAACAACGACTGAGGGATCAACAGACCGTAGAAGCTGGCTAGAAGCCAGGCCTTTCTGTACTGCTTCTTGACTCACCACGTACATCTGGGCATGTGTGTACTGCTTCTCAACCCACCTCGTACTATTTTGTATGTATGTACTGCCTGTCAACTCACCACGTACTGCTGCTTCTGCACGTCTATTTCTGCCTTGAAGTCTACCTCATCGACCTTCAGGTTTTCAGCATCGAAGATCTCGTCTACGGCAATGTTGAAGCGGACCTGCACGCAAAAAACCGAATTCAAATTCAAAGATCAAAGCAAAATTCTGTCGACGGCATGTTGAAACGGACCTGTGGCTGAATTATCAATTACCAATTCGAATTCGAATTCCGTCCACGGGCAGTGCTAAATAAATCATGCATATACCACAAGGCGTGCCGGATTTGAGACAAACACAGTCGGAAGGGAAAGCCACCGTAGCTTGCATGACTTTTCTCTTGTTATGATGATAACGGCACGGACGCGACCCAGGCCCATGCCGCGCTGTTTCCTGAACCTTCGCGCCTCGCAATTTTCTTTCTTTCAATGTGTGAGCGTATTCAAACTCAGGCAACAGCCTGCTGATTTGATCTGTCTGTTCCATCATAAACTCACCCAATCAGTCCATGCTGTGTAGAACGGGCAGTAAACCATGTGAAGCTCATCCTCGCGACATTTAAGATTGCAACATCTACAAATCCTCTTGCTAAGAGGCACAAAAGGTTTCTCAAAACGCCCCTTCTCAACATTCAGCCAATGCGACCCCATCCGATACCGGGCGACAGCAAAAACAATATTAGGCTTGCTCAAATTGTACCAGAAAGTCTCCTTCACATCACGCTTAATTTGGAACAACTTGGAAAACGTAAACAACGTGAACCCGAGCGTTCTGAGTCAGGGGTAGCACGTATTGCCAAAGCCGTACGTGGCATATCCCTGGATATATTGGAAAGCCACTGATCCCGAGCTGAATTCAGTATAACTTCAATATCCAAAGAGGTATTGGCTGAAGCAGTCAATCAATCAGTACCCAGAGTCATCAATATCGAAGACAAAAAAACAGCCCAACAAAGTGAAGTGCGAGCCAAATCACAACTTTCCTGCATAGCCTGAGCAGCACGGTATCTGCACCAGGATCTATCAGCCGCGGGCCGTGATCAATATTGCTCCCCCATGACATGTATGTTGAAGCAATCTACACCAATGCAACATTCCTCGAGTTAAGGGCTTTTGAACCCTGAACCCTAAAAATCCTATACCCTATACCCTAAAACCTAAACCCTAAGACTAGAAAACGTTTTGGTTGGTCTCGGAGCACCCTAGCGCCAGACTTGGATATTGGACGAGAACGCATCATTCTCCACTGGAGCAGCTGTGATGAGGCACACTGTCGTCAGGCCAGGGTTGTGGCACCACGATCTCATTCTCTGTCGCCCCTTGACCTTGTATTTATCCAAAGCCGCCTGCCTGGTAAGGTCCCAGGTTCTCAGGCGCCTTCTGAATAATGAGAACATGAACGCAGTGGTGCCTGAAGCGTCTAGGGCGACCTCAGCTTCGCTGTCACCAAGGTCGAGACCCTCAAACGCAGAGCCGCTGCACAAGCCAGTACCAAGATCCCACACCCGGACAGTCCCATCTTCAGAGTTGCTGACAGCTGTGCGGCCGCTGAAATCCATTCCAACGCTGCAGACGTCACCTTGGTGTCCCTCCATGGTGCGCACACATTGACCGGTGCGTGTATCCCACAAACGTACGGTCATATCGTACGAGCCTGAAATAATCAAGCTGGTTTCCTCCGAAGTTTGCCAGTCAGCAATGCAGGCATCGTGCCCTTTCAGGCTTGGCATAGCCTCCAAACCTGTGGACATGTCCCGCATCTGGAGTACCTTGTTAGCTAATGAAAGGCTATAAACAACGCAGCTCATGCCGTGCCAGGTAGCGGCATCAATGCCGCCTGTGACATCTGATGTCTCAAAGACACTTCGGCGCTGATGGGTGGCCAGGTCCCAGATGTTAATCACCCCATCGATATTGCGAACAAGTGCCAGGCCATTGGAGCTGACATTGATTCCGCGCACTGTCTCTGCGTCCCCATCTCCCATTGGTATGCGGTCCACCATCATCTGCTTGTCAAGATCCCAAATTTGGAGCGACACTTGGCCTTCATGTAAGACATCAAAGACCAGCTGGGAGTTCCACAAGCAGCTGATCAGTTTATGGCCGGTGCCTGCCCAATCCTCATGAGGGCCATCACCCTAAGGATGGAAATACAAACATGTTAAGCGAGCTCAAGGCAGTCAGCCCCCCACACACATCAATACAAATCAATTTTAGGCGATGTTGTAGCCCAGGTGGCTCAAAATCAACACGCCTACAGCAACCTCCAGTACTCACATTGGCGACAAGTGGGCAGGACACTGAGGGGGGCTGACTGATCCGAGGAACACACGACGATCCCTGTGGATGTAAAGCAACATGGACATAATGCAGTGCAACCTCTCAATGGCTGAAGCGGCGATAAGAGACCAGGGGGACAGGAACAAGAACTGGAGATTTGAGTGCTATAATGTGCACGTTAGGCCAAAGCTCTAATCCTAAGGCATGATACACATATATCTCATACACGCTAGAAACCAGAATGATGTGGATCTCATACAACGTTGCATGTTCATACCTTGAACCCATAAGGCAGGCCGGACATCATATTAATGACCTCCAAACATGTTTCCTGACGGAGCCCTTGCAGTAGGCCCCTCTGGACAGGGCTGTACAGGGCCCCCAGAATGGGCGAGACGGCAGGCTGTGTCGCCCCGGAGAGCTGAGACAGGCATGCCCGAATCATAGGCGTGTACTGAAGGGAGTCAGACAATGCAAGCCATTCAAACAGATCTGGGTTGGACGCTGAGCTGGTAGCTGATGCCGATGATGGCGTGGGTGCAGGAGGCGAGTTCCAGAACTGAGGCTTGGCTGCATCAAAGGCACCTTGACACCGCTTCAGCAGGGCTGGCATGTTGTACTGGTGTGCAATCGGGAGAATGCGGAAGGCAGTGGCCGGGGTCACTGTCGCAGCCTCCTCGCTGATGACTGCAGGAATGCATGGTCGATATTTTCATATATATAGGGCATTAGATGCTTAGGCAGAGAATTTTCAGGCTAAAATAGGAGGCCTATTTCATGTTTTGATTAACTTAGCTAACCTGATGAGTACAACAACCTGAGCACCTCCATCCAGTCTTCCAAGCAACCATCAACCTGTCATACAGAAATTATTCAATGATTGATAGGTGTCAGTCGACACCAGGTGCTGATAGGTTACTTGCTCAAAATGGATGTCTCAGAGTATTCACCGACTTGTGCAGCAAGCAATTCAGTCATGCACTGCCCTCACGCACTAGCATTGGGAGCAAGGCATGTGAAACAGGGCAGGATAGTGACATCAGTAGTTCTCTTCAAACAGGCTTCACAAGTGATATCTGGGTTCAATTAAGTTCTCACTACCGTAATACCAATACTCAAGAGGTGGCGATCCATTGAAGCATGCAGCGCACTATCTCCGGCTGCTTATCCTTTATCAGGCTACATTGGCAGGATGGGCATGGAGGCCATGGAGGCCATGGAGGCCTTCACACCATGCATGGGACCATGGTTCAAACACAGATAAAAGAGGATTTATCCATGGGATACATTACTTGTGTGTGTGGGATACATTACTTATTGTCAACCAGAGAACTCGAGGAGCTGATACTGCGTCACTCACTGAAATAGTAGAAGATGATGCATCCACAGCAGCTTGGCTAGCATGCCTCTTCAGAGATGGTTCATCGTGGTCCTTGCTCGCTTCTGGCAGGAGCTGTCGCATAACAGCTGACGCCAACACGAGAAGCAACCGGTGTGCCTTGATGAAGCGCCCATCGGTAAATCTCAATGTGACGTCACCCTGAGATAAGGTCTCGTTTAACGTAAGCTGATCACTCATGGGATTCCGGTATCAAGTACGGTAGGTGATTGTCTGAGTCGATATTGCCCTGATTTCGAAAGAAAGAAAGAAAACGCCTGAGCGTGGCTTCAGGAATACGGGATTTTAAATGCCGTACACCGGATGTAGCAGGGCGGTATCGGGTATTTTCTGTCCTAGACCCTCGGGGTAAAGCCTTTATTTGATGGAAGCCTCTGTGTCGCAAGAGGGTCACAGTTGCTGCCATATATTTCTGCATTTGCCTCGTAGGCTTCGCTAAAGCACGGCCTGCTGGCAAAATCCACTGATCCGGGTCATCGACCCATGCATCGAGGCATCGAGCCCAGGCAGCAGCAGGGGATCAAAGGAAAGGAGCACTCACAGGTATGGTAGGTATGCTCCTTATTGCTCCTCCCTGGTCTGGAGCGTCAGTCTTGATCAGGCCAAGGAACCCAGTGAGCACCTCGCCAGGACCTCGCTTGAGGAGTGCTCACTGAATCCCTCGAGCAAGTTACGGGACCGTAAATCCATGATGGAGGGTATGCCGCGTGAACCTCTCCATCGGGCCCCCATCCCACAGCGGCCCCCCGGCAAATTTCAAATCCAGTTTTCCAAGAGGCCAGCAGTAATTATATTTATTACCTGACAGGCCAAGCAATACTGGCTACCTGTATGTTCTAAACGCAGAGTCACGGTACCTACTTTGTTGAGTGGATTCAAATTCGAATTCATATTCCGTTATAATTGATGCAGATCTTGGCGGAAAACCTGTGGGAGTGGTTCTCCAGCCAGATGGGGTTTTCTAATTTCGTTTTAAAGAATGGATGCAGATCTCGGTGTTAAAACCTGTGGGATTCGGATTCGTCTTCCAGCCAGTAGGGGATGCGAGCTCGTTTCGAGAATTCCATTACCCGACAATGCATGGCTAAAATTACTAAAAGAATCGCTGGACTTGCCCCCGCTGCTTGCAGGTCTTGCGTCCGCTGGCCCATCTGATTGATACGGCACACCAAGAGCTCAACCAGGTGGGGGGAGCAGGGAGGAGGGGGAGGGGGCAAACTGGTGAAGGAAAGAGAGCTGCCAGGTAGATTGACACAGTACATGAAGAGCTCAACCAGGTGGCGGGAGCAGGGGCGGGGGGAAGGGGGGCGGGATGGGGTAGGGGCGGGGGCGGGGCGGGACGGGGGGCGGGGGTGGGGATGGAAGAGGGGAGCGGTGACGGTGGTGGGGGGGGGGAGACGGGGCAGCTACGTCGGTAAGTTTCCGACGCTTGAATGGGTCGTTTGAATCAAGATGGGGGAAACGGGCCGTTTGAACTGGCGATTTTGCGTGATTGAATCAAGCGTACCCCCACCCCCTGCATTGTCGCCCCAGCATCCGTGCCCGTCTTCCCGCTGGCGTCAGTGTTTGCTGTAGAATTGCGCACGCATTCCGGCACGCTTGCCTGCTTGAAAGATATCCGCTGCAGGACCGAGTCCGCTTGCTCGTCCGTCCGGCTACAGTTGCAGAAATATGTTCCCTTGCCCGTCCTTCAGTCTGTTGCATATGAGTACCGTTAACTGCACTTCTTTGTCCGCCTGATGCAGACACACCCTGGCAATACTAGTAAGCATGTCTTCATTCTTGACGTAGGTGCAATAGAGTTCGGTTGAGAACCACCTAGGGAATTAGGGGGGAGACGGGGGATTTGGCAAAGTTTTGAGATGATTCTCTCTTTTCATCCACTGAAAGAGAACCAAATTTCTTCCATAACATAGATGCAGAAACCTCTGCATTTAGTTTGCCCCTTCTTCCATTTGCATACCGTTTCATGGTCTCATCCTCATCCTCTAGGTCATTATGGAAAGTAAGGTTAAATTGAAATCGAAGGTCTGTGTAGATCGGGAAGTAAATCATGTGAAGCTCATCCGCCCGACATTTAAGATTGCTTTAGGAAAGGTGAGCGTTGTGAGCGCTCCCTTTCTATCCTTTCACAACTGTCTAGACCTTCTGCCCACTGGCCCTAGCTAGTGGGCACCATGCTGCAGTGTCCTTGGCTTTTCAGCCCCATGAACCTGAACAAATTACGAACACATAGGCAGACCTCTTCACCGCAACGTACTACGGGCAGTGCTCCCTCTCTATTCCTTCACTTCATGTGCCCGCAGTAGGCTTGCTACCCACTGGACCTAGCTAGTGTGCACCATGCCGCTGAGTTCTTGGCTGTTCAACATAAACATCTCTTGAGTAAATTGATAACCCACCGGTAGAGTGCAGTTGATATGATTGGAGCGCTATAATCTTCAGTTAGGCACAGTCGATACGGACGGTAGCACTGCACCCACCGGTAGGGCACAGTCCATATGGATAGTAACGCTGCACCAAACCAGTAGGGCACAGTCGATACAGATGGTTGCGCTGCACCCGGCGGTAGGGCAGGGTCGATAAAGGCGGTTGCACTGCACCCACCAGTGACGGTCCATACAGACGGTTGCGCTGCACCCACCGGTAGGACACAATTCATACGGGCGGTTGCGCTGCACCCACTGGTAGGGCACAGGACATGCAGGCGGTTGCGCTTCACGCACTGGTAGGGCACAGGAAATGCAGGCAGTTGCGCTGCACCCACTGGTAGGGTACATGTCATACGGGCGGTAGGCTGGTGAAGCGCTGCACCCACTGGCAGGGCATATTCCATAGGGGTAGGTGCCGTGCATGCGGGTGGGCACTATACCATGGTAATACGGGCGGGTGCTGTGCACAATAAATGATGTGGGTGGGCGTTGTGCCTGTGGGTGGGGAACTGAACCAATCCGCAGGACATATAAATGCGAGTGTTGCTGTGCATATGGGTGGCACTGCCCATCGGGCAAGCGCTGTGCATGCACACGAGGTTATGGGGTGCTAAGGATTCAAGTAGGGCATTGCAAACAGGCCGGCAATAGGCATACCAGGAAATGCTATTATATGTGTGGGGCACTGTTAATACTCGAGGGATATGCTCATGCAAGAAGGGCGTTGTGCATGCCGGCGGGACGTTGCGCTTGGGCCTTGTGCGTATCAGTGTATACGGTATATGGGTCAGGCGATGCCGATGCAAGACATGCATGCTGAAATGCGAGTCCCACAGCGCTGACCCCACACTGAGGGGTGTACTACTGCCTATTTCTGGTGCTGCCTCCACTACTCTTGTCGCAGCTGCTGCCCGTTTGCTTAGGGCGGCCAAATTCCGAGCTGCCGGATAACTCTCGCTCCTGTACACATGCTGGTAGGCTTCCGTCGCTGCAGCTTAGTGACCTTGCTGCTGCTTAGAAGGCTTGGAGAGTCATGTTCTGAGGAAGAGGCAATGTCCTGACTTGTCATCAGAGTGACCGTACTGAAATAGAACAAACGCTTGAGTGTGTTATAAGGGGGGGCGTTGCCAGTGACGAGCGCAAGCAGACCCGTTAGCGTCAACTGCCTTGTTCTGCCACACTTGCTTCATACATCTCGTGAGTGGACAATGTCCCGTTGCGAGATGTGTGACTTGTGTGGTAGATGTGTTGTGGCAGGGGATTGCGGCATTGCCCTACGTGAACACCCCAAACCCTCAAAACTCTCCAAGTTCGTTGTTTCAAATTTAAAGGTGACACTTGCGCATCCGCCGACAATATCAGCCTTTGTTTACCCTGTCTGGTCGTCCATCTAGTGTTAGAGTTGTTGCTGGAAAGTCTCTCTATAGAGTTGCTAAAACAACTTGCATAGGCAAAAAGAGGGCAATAATTATCGCGGTCGATACAGAGGGAGAGGCAGTCAATGGTGAACGAGCTTGCTGCATTTTAATTTACCGAAATGAAGATATCTAAAGTAGTGTGTTCCGTGCAGACAACGGCGCGGCCCCCTCCACGGCTCCTCTGCCAGACGACACCCCTCAGCCTATCGCGCGCAAACCTGGAGGGCATTCTGTTCAGAGCGGTAAGATCTTCATCGTGTAGGACATAGGACGCAACGGCCCTTGCATAATCTGCGAAATCGTTGCATGTCCTCATTGTTCTGTTTTTTTTGCATCCAGGCAATGAGCCTTCGGACACCGATCTCCTGGATCATTCCCCTCGGTACGACGGCTGGGTGGAGGAAGAAGGCACTGCGACTGATGATCTCCCCGATCCGCCCAGTATTGGCAAGGGTTCGTCACAGGAAACAACGCGAAACTCCCGCGTTTCGTCCGCGGGACAGGGGCTTGAGACATTTATGACACCCGATTTCATGATGGCCGTCATCGCGGGTCTCGACCCGCTAGTGGCAACGAGTTACTTAGCCCTCCTCGCGAAAGCGGAAGAGATCAAGCTGGGCATGCTCCGGGTCGAGGTAAGGAATCACATCTGCCAATAAGTAGATGGAAGGGGGGGAGACAGAGGATTGCAGGTGGTGAAAGACCCCGCACTCCTTAGTTTATTTTGGCTGTACTGCCGATGAGCTATGTATTGCTCTTTATTAGCGCTTATAGCAGTTCTGACTTATGTCTGCACTTTTCAGGTTTCGGATCGGAGAAGCCAGGCCTTTATGTACTGCTTCTTGACTCACCACGTACATCTGGGCATGTGTGTAATGCTTCTCAACCCACCTCGTATTATTTGGTCTGTATGTACTGCCGCTCAACTCACCACGTACTGCTGCTTCTGCACGTCTATTTGTGCCTTGAGGTCTACCTCATCGACCTTCAGGTTTTCAGCATCGAAGATCTCGTCCACGGCAATGTTGAAGCGGACCTGCACGCAAAAACCGAATTCAAATTCAAATATCAAAGCAAAATTTAGCTACAGGTCCGTTTCAACATGCCGTTCTGTCGACGGCATGTTGAAACGGACCTGTGGCTGAATTATCAATTAGCAATTCGAATTCGAATTCCGTCCACGGCAGTGCTAAAAACATCATGCATATACCACAAGGCGTGCCGGATTTAAAAAATCCAATTCAAATTTGAATTATGGACGCGGATTAAAGTGCACAAGGCTGAAATGGCCCAGGAACAAATGCTTTGCTTCTTGGTGCTCCATGTTGGCTTCCATGAACTATCAGGGACAAGCGACACAAAATGTAAGGTCCATATACAAAACCCTGATACCAGGGGGTGGGAAGCCCACTCCCGATCACATCGTGCCAATGATTGCAAAACATTCATATCAGCTTCAGATGAAACAGTCGCTGCATCCTACAAATTTGCTTCCTGAAAACTGGCCTTGGCCTGGATCCAGCCCTTGTGGCTTCCCCCCCCCTGCTGATACAAAATCCCCCCCGATGAAATGCGTCGAATTCAGGAAACAGCAGCAGGTGGGAAATGGAAACGCATAGACGTACTGCACCTGGTACAAGTACAGTACAATTAGCAAAAGGCTGTACGATGATTTAAGCAGTACACCGTCTATGCCCTTTCACCATTCAAACGTCATGAGCGCGTTTAAATATGTGTACATCATTGATCATTCCGTAAAATTGCGAGTTGCACATGAAAGCTCATGCATGTTCGTGCGACAAGGCTGTAGTGGATTTCTAGCCTACCGGTAGTTGAGGGTGTTAGGGTTTGACAAGGCTGTAGTGGATTTTCTAGCCTACCTAAGGGTTCAGGGTGTTACGGTTTGACAAGGCGTACTGTTTTTTCTAGGCTCAGTTCTTTAAGCTGGCTACTGAACTTTTCAACACACTCCAAAATAAAGCATTCACCACACATTTCAAACTGCCACATCAAACCATCCACCACACATTTCAAACCGCCACACATTTCAAACTGCCAACTACCATATCCTCCAGGTCCGTCGTGTTCTTGTCAATGTACTCCGAAACCAACTCCTCCGTCAGCAGCTTCTCCATATCTTCCTTGGTGGCCATCCGCTAAAAGAGTGAACAGAAGAGGGAGCGATTAGGGTGACTGGAGTGACAAAATACAACAGTGGTTCTACAGCTCACACACGGTCCATATGTGTGTTGCCAGAAGTGTGATAATTTGCAGCAGAAACTCTTCAATGTGTGAACTACTTCCAGACATCAGGATCCACCAGTCAACCAGCCAAACACAGTCGGAAGGGAAAGCCACCGTAGCTTGCATGTCTTTCCTCTTGTTATGATGATAACGGCACGGACGCGACCCAGGCCCATGCCGCGCTGTTTCCTGAACCTTCGCGCCTCGCAATTTTCTTTCTTTCAATGTGTGAGCGTATTCAAACTCAGGCAACAGCCTGCTGATTTGATCTGTCTGTTCCATCATAAACTCACCCAATCAGTCCATGCTGTGTAGAACGGGCAGTAAACCATGTGAAGCTCATCCTCGCGACATTTAAGATTGCAACATCTACAAATCCTCTTGCTAAGAGGCACAAAAGGTTTCTCAAAACGCCCCTTCTCAACATTCAGCCAATGCGACCCCATCCGATACCGGGCGACAGCAAAAACAATATTAGGCTTGCTCAAATTGTACCAGAAAGTCTCCTTCACATCACGCTTAATTTGGAACAACTTGGAAAACGTAAACAACGTGAACCCGAGCGTTCTGAGTCAGGGGTAGCACGTATTGCCAAAGCCGTACGTGGCATATCCCTGGATATATTGGAAAGCCACTGATCCCGAGCTGAATTCAGTATAACTTCAATATCCAAAGAGGTATTGGCTGAAGCAGTCAATCAATCAGTACCCAGAGTCATCAATATCGAAGACAAAAAAACAGCCCAACAAAGTGAAGTGCGAGCCAAATCACAACTTTCCTGCATAGCCTGAGCAGCACGGTATCTGCACCAGGATCTATCAGCCGCGGGCCGTGATCAATATTGCTCCCCCATGACATGTATGTTGAAGCAATCTACACCAATGCAACATTCCTCGAGTTAAGGGCTTTTGAACCCTGAACCCTAAAAATCCTATACCCTATACCCTAAAACCTAAACCCTAAGACTAGAAAACGTTTTGGTTGGTCTCGGAGCACCCTAGCGCCAGACTTGGATATTGGACGAGAACGCATCATTCTCCACTGGAGCAGCTGTGATGAGGCACACTGTCGTCAGGCCAGGGTTGTGGCACCACGATCTCATTCTCTGTCGCCCCTTGACCTTGTATTTATCCAAAGCCGCCTGCCTGGTAAGGTCCCAGGTTCTCAGGCGCCTTCTGAATAATGAGAACATGAACGCAGTGGTGCCTGAAGCGTCTAGGGCGACCTCAGCTTCGCTGTCACCAAGGTCGAGACCCTCAAACGCAGAGCCGCTGCACAAGCCAGTACCAAGATCCCACACCCGGACAGTCCCATCTTCAGAGTTGCTGACAGCTGTGCGGCCGCTGAAATCCATTCCAACGCTGCAGACGTCACCTTGGTGTCCCTCCATGGTGCGCACACATTGACCGGTGCGTGTATCCCACAAACGTACGGTCATATCGTACGAGCCTGAAATAATCAAGCTGGTTTCCTCCGAAGTTTGCCAGTCAGCAATGCAGGCATCGTGCCCTTTCAGGCTTGGCATAGCCTCCAAACCTGTGGACATGTCCCGCATCTGGAGTACCTTGTTAGCTAATGAAAGGCTATAAACAACGCAGCTCATGCCGTGCCAGGTAGCGGCATCAATGCCGCCTGTGACATCTGATGTCTCAAAGACACTTCGGCGCTGATGGGTGGCCAGGTCCCAGATGTTAATCACCCCATCGATATTGCGAACAAGTGCCAGGCCATTGGAGCTGACATTGATTCCGCGCACTGTCTCTGCGTCCCCATCTCCCATTGGTATGCGGTCCACCATCATCTGCTTGTCAAGATCCCAAATTTGGAGCGACACTTGGCCTTCATGTAAGACATCAAAGACCAGCTGGGAGTTCCACAAGCAGCTGATCAGTTTATGGCCGGTGCCTGCCCAATCCTCATGAGGGCCATCACCCTAAGGATGGAAATACAAACATGTTAAGCGAGCTCAAGGCAGTCAGCCCCCCACACACATCAATACAAATCAATTTTAGGCGATGTTGTAGCCCAGGTGGCTCAAAATCAACACGCCTACAGCAACCTCCAGTACTCACATTGGCGACAAGTGGGCAGGACACTGAGGGGGGCTGACTGATCCGAGGAACACACGACGATCCCTGTGGATGTAAAGCAACATGGACATAATGCAGTGCAACCTCTCAATGGCTGAAGCGGCGATAAGAGACCAGGGGGACAGGAACAAGAACTGGAGATTTGAGTGCTATAATGTGCACGTTAGGCCAAAGCTCTAATCCTAAGGCATGATACACATATATCTCATACACGCTAGAAACCAGAATGATGTGGATCTCATACAACGTTGCATGTTCATACCTTGAACCCATAAGGCAGGCCGGACATCATATTAATGACCTCCAAACATGTTTCCTGACGGAGCCCTTGCAGTAGGCCCCTCTGGACAGGGCTGTACAGGGCCCCCAGAATGGGCGAGACGGCAGGCTGTGTCGCCCCGGAGAGCTGAGACAGGCATGCCCGAATCATAGGCGTGTACTGAAGGGAGTCAGACAATGCAAGCCATTCAAACAGATCTGGGTTGGACGCTGAGCTGGTAGCTGATGCCGATGATGGCGTGGGTGCAGGAGGCGAGTTCCAGAACTGAGGCTTGGCTGCATCAAAGGCACCTTGACACCGCTTCAGCAGGGCTGGCATGTTGTACTGGTGTGCAATCGGGAGAATGCGGAAGGCAGTGGCCGGGGTCACTGTCGCAGCCTCCTCGCTGATGACTGCAGGAATGCATGGTCGATATTTTCATATATATAGGGCATTAGATGCTTAGGCAGAGAATTTTCAGGCTAAAATAGGAGGCCTATTTCATGTTTTGATTAACTTAGCTTACCTGATGAGTACAACAACCTGAGCACCTCCATCCAGTCTTCCAAGCAACCATCAACCTGTCATACAGAAATTATTCAATGATTGATAGGTGTCAGTCGACACCAGGTGCTGATAGGTTACTTGCTCAAAATGGATGTCTCAGAGTATTCACCGACTTGTGCAGCAAGCAATTCAGTCATGCACTGCCCTCACGCACTAGCATTGGGAGCAAGGCATGTGAAACAGGGCAGGATAGTGACATCAGTAGTTCTCTTCAAACAGGCTTCACAAGTGATATCTGGGTTCAATTAAGTTCTCACTACCGTAATACCAATACTCAAGAGGTGGCGATCCATTGAAGCATGCAGCGCACTATCTCCGGCTGCTTATCCTTTATCAGGCTACATTGGCAGGATGGGCATGGAGGCCATGGAGGCCATGGAGGCCTTCACACCATGCATGGGACCATGGTTCAAACACAGATAAAAGAGGATTTATCCATGGGATACATTACTTGTGTGTGTGGGATACATTACTTATTGTCAACCAGAGAACTCGAGGAGCTGATACTGCGTCACTCACTGAAATAGTAGAAGATGATGCATCCACAGCAGCTTGGCTAGCATGCCTCTTCAGAGATGGTTCATCGTGGTCCTTGCTCGCTTCTGGCAGGAGCTGTCGCATAACAGCTGACGCCAACACGAGAAGCAACCGGTGTGCCTTGATGAAGCGCCCATCGGTAAATCTCAATGTGACGTCACCCTGAGATAAGGTCTCGTTTAACGTAAGCTGATCACTCATGGGATTCCGGTATCAAGTACGGTAGGTGATTGTCTGAGTCGATATTGCCCTGATTTCGAAAGAAAGAGAGAAAACGCCTGAGCGTGGCTTGAGGAATACGGGATGCGAAGCAGGGGAAGGGGACATGACACCGAGGGGGATGAAAGAAAGAAAGAAAGAAAACGCCTGAGCGTGGCTTCAGGAATACGGGATTTTAAATGCCGTACACCGGATGTAGCAGGGCGGTATCGGGTATTTTCTGTCCTAGACCCTCGGGGTAAAGCCTTTATTTGATGGAAGCCTCTGTGTCGCAAGAGGGTCACAGTTGCTGCCATATATTTCTGCATTTGCCTCGTAGGCTTCGCTAAAGCACGGCCTGCTGGCAAAATCCACTGATCCGGGTCATCGACCCATGCATCGAGGCATCGAGCCCAGGCAGCAGCAGGGGATCAAAGGAAAGGAGCACTCACAGGTATGGTAGGTATGCTCCTTATTGCTCCTCCCTGGTCTGGAGCGTCAGTCTTGATCAGGCCAAGGAACCCAGTGAGCACCTCGCCAGGACCTCGCTTGAGGAGTGCTCACTGAATCCCTCGAGCAAGTTACGGGACCGTAAATCCATGATGGAGGGTATGCCGCGTGAACCTCTCCATCGGGCCCCCATCCCACAGCGGCCCCCCGGCAAATTTCAAATCCAGTTTTCCAAGAGGCCAGCAGTAATTATATTTATTACCTGACAGGCCAAGCAATACTGGCTACCTGTATGTTCTAAACGCAGAGTCACGGTACCTACTTTGTTGAGTGGATTCAAATTCGAATTCATATTCCGTTATAATTGATGCAGATCTTGGCGGAAAACCTGTGGGAGTGGTTCTCCAGCCAGATGGGGTTTTCTAATTTCGTTTTAAAGAATGGATGCAGATCTCGGTGTTAAAACCTGTGGGATTCGGATTCGTCTTCCAGCCAGTAGGGGATGCGAGCTCGTTTCGAGAATTCCATTACCCGACAATGCATGGCTAAAATTACTAAAAGAATCGCTGGACTTGCCCCCGCTGCTTGCAGGTCTTGCGTCCGCTGGCCCATCTGATTGATACGGCACACCAAGAGCTCAACCAGGTGGGGGGAGCAGGGAGGAGGGGGAGGGGGCAAACTGGTGAAGGAAAGAGAGCTGCCAGGTAGATTGACACAGCACATGAAGAGCTCAACCAGGTGGCGGGAGCAGGGGCGGGGGGAAGGGGGGCGGGATGGGGTAGGGGCGGGGGCGGGGCGGGACGGGGGGCGGGGGTGGGGATGGAAGAGGGGAGCGGTGACGGTGGTGGGGGGGGGGAGACGGGGCAGCTACGTCGGTAAGTTTCCGACGCTTGAATGGGTCGTTTGAATCAAGATGGGGGAAACGGGCCGTTTGAACTGGCGATTTTGCGTGATTGAATCAAGCGTACCCCCACCCCCTGCATTGTCGCCCCAGCATCCGTGCCCGTCTTCCCGCTGGCGTCAGTGTTTGCTGTAGAATTGCGCACGCATTCCGGCACGCTTGCCTGCTTGAAAGATATCCGCTGCAGGACCGAGTCCGCTTGCTCGTCCGTCCGGCTACAGTTGCAGAAATATGTTCCCTTGCCCGTCCTTCAGTCTGTTGCATATGAGTACCGTTAACTGCACTTCTTTGTCCGCCTGATGCAGACACACCCTGGCAATACTAGTAAGCATGTCTTCATTCTTGACGTAGGTGCAATAGAGTTCGGTTGAGAACCACCTAGGGAATTAGGGGGGAGACGGGGGATTTGGCAAAGTTTTGAGATGATTCTCTCTTTTCATCCACTGAAAGAGAACCAAATTTCTTCCATAACATAGATGCAGAAACCTCTGCATTTAGTTTGCCCCTTCTTCCATTTGCATACCGTTTCATGGTCTCATCCTCATCCTCTAGGTCATTATGGAAAGTAAGGTTAAATTGAAATCGAAGGTCTGTGTAGATCGGGAAGTAAATCATGTGAAGCTCATCCGCCCGACATTTAAGATTGCTTTAGGAAAGGTGAGCGTTGTGAGCGCTCCCTTTCTATCCTTTCACAACTGTCTAGACCTTCTGCCCACTGGCCCTAGCTAGTGGGCACCATGCTGCAGTGTCCTTGGCTTTTCAGCCCCATGAACCTGAACAAATTACGAACACATAGGCAGACCTCTTCACCGCAACGTACTACGGGCAGTGCTCCCTCTCTATTCCTTCACTTCATGTGCCCGCAGTAGGCTTGCTACCCACTGGACCTAGCTAGTGTGCACCATGCCGCTGAGTTCTTGGCTGTTCAACCCAAACATCTCTTGAGTAAATTGATAACCCACCGGTAGAGTGCAGTTGATATGATTGGAGCGCTATAATCTTCAGTTAGGCACAGTCGATACGGACGGTAGCACTGCACCCACCGGTAGGGCACAGTCCATATGGATAGTAACGCTGCACCAAACCAGTAGGGCACAGTCGATACAGATGGTTGCGCTGCACCCGGCGGTAGGGCAGGGTCGATAAAGGCGGTTGCACTGCACCCACCAGTGACGGTCCATACAGACGGTTGCGCTGCACCCACCGGTAGGACACAATTCATACGGGCGGTTGCGCTGCACCCACTGGTAGGGCACAGGACATGCAGGCGGTTGCGCTTCACGCACTGGTAGGGCACAGGAAATGCAGGCAGTTGCGCTGCACCCACTGGTAGGGTACATGTCATACGGGCGGTAGGCTGGTGAAGCGCTGCACCCACTGGCAGGGCATATTCCATAGGGGTAGGTGCCGTGCATGCGGGTGGGCACTATACCATGGTAATACGGGCGGGTGCTGTGCACAATAAATGATGTGGGTGGGCGTTGTGCCTGTGGGTGGGGAACTGAACCAATCCGCAGGACATATAAATGCGAGTGTTGCTGTGCATATGGGTGGCACTGCCCATCGGGCAAGCGCTGTGCATGCACACGAGGTTATGGGGTGCTAAGGATTCAAGTAGGGCATTGCAAACAGGCCGGCAATAGGCATACCAGGAAATGCTATTATATGTGTGGGGCACTGTTAATACTCGAGGGATATGCTCATGCAAGAAGGGCGTTGTGCATGCCGGCGGGACGTTGCGCTTGGGCCTTGTGCGTATCAGTGTATACGGTATATGGGTCAGGCGATGCCGATGCAAGACATGCATGCTGAAATGCGAGTCCCACAGCGCTGACCCCACACTGAGGGGTGTACTACTGCCTATTTCTGGTGCTGCCTCCACTACTCTTGTCGCAGCTGCTGCCCGTTTGCTTAGGGCGGCCAAATTCCGAGCTGCCGGATAACTCTCGCTCCTGTACACATGCTGGTAGGCTTCCGTCGCTGCAGCTTAGTGACCTTGCTGCTGCTTAGAAGGCTTGGAGAGTCATGTTCTGAGGAAGAGGCAATGTCCTGACTTGTCATCAGAGTGACCGTACTGAAATAGAACAAACGCTTGAGTGTGTTATAAGGGGGGGCGTTGCCAGTGACGAGCGCAAGCAGACCCGTTAGCGTCAACTGCCTTGTTCTGCCACACTTGCTTCATACATCTCGTGAGTGGACAATGTCCCGTTGCGAGATGTGTGACTTGTGTGGTAGATGTGTTGTGGCAGGGGATTGCGGCATTGCCCTACGTGAACACCCCAAACCCTCAAAACTCTCCAAGTTCGTTGTTTCAAATTTAAAGGTGACACTTGCGCATCCGCCGACAATATCAGCCTTTGTTTACCCTGTCTGGTCGTCCATCTAGTGTTAGAGTTGTTGCTGGAAAGTCTCTCTATAGAGTTGCTAAAACAACTTGCATAGGCAAAAAGAGGGCAATAATTATCGCGGTCGATACAGAGGGAGAGGCAGTCAATGGTGAACGAGCTTGCTGCATTTTAATTTACCGAAATGAAGATATCTAAAGTAGTGTGTTCCGTGCAGACAACGGCGCGGCCCCCTCCACGGCTCCTCTGCCAGACGACACCCCTCAGCCTATCGCGCGCAAACCTGGAGGGCATTCTGTTCAGAGCGGTAAGATCTTCATCGTGTAGGACATAGGACGCAACGGCCCTTGCATAATCTGCGAAATCGTTGCATGTCCTCATTGTTCTGTTTTTTTTGCATCCAGGCAATGAGCCTTCGGACACCGATCTCCTGGATCATTCCCCTCGGTACGACGGCTGGGTGGAGGAAGAAGGCACTGCGACTGATGATCTCCCCGATCCGCCCAGTATTGGCAAGGGTTCGTCACAGGAAACAACGCGAAACTCCCGCGTTTCGTCCGCGGGACAGGGGCTTGAGACATTTATGACACCCGATTTCATGATGGCCGTCATCGCGGGTCTCGACCCGCTAGTGGCAACGAGTTACTTAGCCCTCCTCGCGAAAGCGGAAGAGATCAAGCTGGGCATGCTCCGGGTCGAGGTAAGGAATCACATCTGCCAATAAGTAGATGGAAGGGGGGGAGACAGAGGATTGCAGGTGGTGAAAGACCCCGCACTCCTTAGTTTATTTTGGCTGTATTGCCGATGAGCTATGTATTGCTCTTTATTAGCGCTTATAGCAGTTCTGACTTATGTCTGCACTTTTCAGGTTTCGGATCGGAGAAGCCAGGCCTTTATGTACTGCTTCTTGACTCACCACGTACATCTGGGCATGTGTGTAATGCTTCTCAACCCACCTCGTATTATTTGGTCTGTATGTACTGCCGCTCAACTCACCACGTACTGCTGCTTCTGCACGTCTATTTGTGCCTTGAGGTCTACCTCATCGACCTTCAGGTTTTCAGCATCGAAGATCTCGTCCACGGCAATGTTGAAGCGGACCTGCACGCAAAAACCGAATTCAAATTCAAATATCAAAGCAAAATTTAGCTACAGGTCCGTTTCAACATGCCGTTCTGTCGACGGCATGTTGAAACGGACCTGTGGCTGAATTATCAATTAGCAATTCGAATTCGAATTCCGTCCACGGCAGTGCTAAAAACATCATGCATATACCACAAGGCGTGCCGGATTTAAAAAATCCAATTCAAATTTGAATTATGGACGCGGATTAAAGTGCACAAGGCTGAAATGGCCCAGGAACAAATGCTTTGCTTCTTGGTGCTCCATGTTGGCTTCCATGAACTATCAGCGACACAAAATGTAAGGTCCATATACAAAACCCTGATACCAGGGGGTGGGAAGCCCACTCCCGATCACATCGTGCCAATGATTGCAAAACATTCATATCAGCTTCAGATGAAACAGTCGCTGCATCCTACAAATTTGCTTCCTGAAAACTGGCCTTGGCCTGGATCCAGCCCTTGTGGCTTCCCCCCCCCTGCTGATACAAAATCCCCCCCGATGAAATGCGTCGAATTCAGGAAACAGCAGCAGGTGTGAAATGGAAACGCATAGACGTACTGCACCTGGTACAAGTACAGTACAATTAGCAAAAGGCTGTACGATGATTTAAGCAGTACACCGTCTATGCCCTTTCACCATTCAAACGTCATGAGCGCGTTTAAATATGTGTACATCATTGATCATTCCGTAAAATTGCGAGTTGCACATGAAAGCTCATGCATGTTCGTGCGACAAGGCTGTAGTGGATTTCTAGCCTACCGGTAGTTGAGGGTGTTAGGGTTTGACAAGGCTGTAGTGGATTTTCTAGCCTACCTAAGGGTTCAGGGTGTTACGGTTTGACAAGGCGTACTGTTTTTTCTAGGCTCAGTTCTTTAAGCTGGCTACTGAACTTTTCAACACACTCCAAAATAAAGCATTCACCACACATTTCAAACTGCCACATCAAACCATCCACCACACATTTCAAACCGCCACACATTTCAAACTGCCAACTACCATATCCTCCAGGTCCGTCGTGTTCTTGTCAATGTACTCCGAAACCAACTCCTCCGTCAGCAGCTTCTCCATATCTTCCTTGGTGGCCATCCGCTAAAAGAGTGAACAGAAGAGGGAGCGATTAGGGTGACTGGAGTGACAAAATACAACAGTGGTTCTACAGCTCACACACGGTCCATATGTGTGTTGCCAGAAGTGTGATAATTTGCAGCAGAAACTCTTCAATGTGTGAACTACTTCCAGACATCAGGATCCACCAGTCAACCAGCCAAACACAGTCGGAAGGGAAAGCCACCGTAGCTTGCATGTCTTTCCTCTTGTTATGATGATAACGGCACGGACGCGACCCAGGCCCATGCCGCGCTGTTTCCTGAACCTTCGCGCCTCGCAATTTTCTTTCTTTCAATGTGTGAGCGTATTCAAACTCAGGCAACAGCCTGCTGATTTGATCTGTCTGTTCCATCATAAACTCACCCAATCAGTCCATGCTGTGTAGAACGGGCAGTAAACCATGTGAAGCTCATCCTCGCGACATTTAAGATTGCAACATCTACAAATCCTCTTGCTAAGAGGCACAAAAGGTTTCTCAAAACGCCCCTTCTCAACATTCAGCCAATGCGACCCCATCCGATACCGGGCGACAGCAAAAACAATATTAGGCTTGCTCAAATTGTACCAGAAAGTCTCCTTCACATCACGCTTAATTTGGAACAACTTGGAAAACGTAAACAACGTGAACCCGAGCGTTCTGAGTCAGGGGTAGCACGTATTGCCAAAGCCGTACGTGGCATATCCCTGGATATATTGGAAAGCCACTGATCCCGAGCTGAATTCAGTATAACTTCAATATCCAAAGAGGTATTGGCTGAAGCAGTCAATCAATCAGTACCCAGAGTCATCAATATCGAAGACAAAAAAACAGCCCAACAAAGTGAAGTGCGAGCCAAATCACAACTTTCCTGCATAGCCTGAGCAGCACGGTATCTGCACCAGGATCTATCAGCCGCGGGCCGTGATCAATATTGCTCCCCCATGACATGTATGTTGAAGCAATCTACACCAATGCAACATTCCTCGAGTTAAGGGCTTTTGAACCCTGAACCCTAAAAATCCTATACCCTATACCCTAAAACCTAAACCCTAAGACTAGAAAACGTTTTGGTTGGTCTCGGAGCACCCTAGCGCCAGACTTGGATATTGGACGAGAACGCATCATTCTCCACTGGAGCAGCTGTGATGAGGCACACTGTCGTCAGGCCAGGGTTGTGGCACCACGATCTCATTCTCTGTCGCCCCTTGACCTTGTATTTATCCAAAGCCGCCTGCCTGGTAAGGTCCCAGGTTCTCAGGCGCCTTCTGAATAATGAGAACATGAACGCAGTGGTGCCTGAAGCGTCTAGGGCGACCTCAGCTTCGCTGTCACCAAGGTCGAGACCCTCAAACGCAGAGCCGCTGCACAAGCCAGTACCAAGATCCCACACCCGGACAGTCCCATCTTCAGAGTTGCTGACAGCTGTGCGGCCGCTGAAATCCATTCCAACGCTGCAGACGTCACCTTGGTGTCCCTCCATGGTGCGCACACATTGACCGGTGCGTGTATCCCACAAACGTACGGTCATATCGTACGAGCCTGAAATAATCAAGCTGGTTTCCTCCGAAGTTTGCCAGTCAGTGATGCAGGCATCGTGCCCTTTCAGGCTTGGCATAGCCTCCAAACCTGTGGACATGTCCCGCATCTGGAGTACCTTGTTAGCGTTTGAAAGGCTATAAACAACGCAGCTCATGCCGTGCCAGGTAGCGGCATCAATGCCGCCTGTGACATCTGATGTCTCAAAGACACTTCGGCGCTGATGGGTGGCAAGGTCCCAGATGTTAATCACCCCATCCACATTGCGAACAAGTGCCAGGCCGTTGGAGCTGACATTGATTCCGCGCACTGTCTCTGCGTCCCCATCTCCCATTGGTATGCGGTCCACCATCATCTGCTTGTCAAGATCCCAAATTTGGAGCGACACTTGGCCTTCATGTAAGACACCAAAAACCAGCTGGGAGTTCCACAAGCAGCTGATCAGTTTATCGCTGGTGCCTGCCCAATCCTCATGAGGGCCATCACCCTAAGGATGGAAATACAAACATGTTAAGCGAGCTCAAGGCAGTCAGCCCCCCACACACATCAATACAAATCAATTTTAGGCGATGTTGTAGCCCAGGTGGCTCAAAATCAACACGCCTACAGCAACCTCCAGTACTCACATTGGCCACAAGTGGGCAGGACACTGAGGGGGGCTGACTGATCCGAGGAACACACGACGATCCCTGTGGATGTAAAGCAACATGGACATAATGCAGTGCAACCTCTCAATGGCTGAAGCGGCGATAAGAGACCAGGGCGACAGGAACAAGAACTGGAGATTTGAGTGCTATAATGTGCACGTTAGGCCAAAGCTGTATTCCTAAGGCATGATACACATATATATCTCATACACGCTAGAAACCGGAATGGTGTGGATCTCATACAACGTTGCATGTTCATACCTTGAACCCATAAGGCAGGCCGGACATCATATTAATGACCTCCAAACATGTTTCCTGACGGAGCCCTTGCAGTAGGCCCCTCTGGACAGGGCTGTACAGGGCCCCCAGAATGGGCGAGACGGCAGGCTGTGTCGCCCCGGAGAGCTGAGACAGGCATGCCCGAATCATAGGCGTGTACTGAAGGGAGTCAGACAATGCAAGCCATTCAAACAGATCTGGGTTGGACGCTGAGCTGGCAGCTGATGCCGATGATGGCGTGGGTGCAGGAGGCGAGTTCCAGAACTGAGGCTTGGCTGCATCAAAGGCACCTTGACACCGCTTCAGCAGGGCTGGCATGTTGTACTGGTGTGCAATCGGGAGAATGCGGAAGGCAGTGGCCGGGGTCACTGTCGCGGCCTCCTCGCTGATGACTGCAGGAATGCATGGTCGATATTTTCATATATATAGGGCATTAGATGCTTAGGCAGAGAATTTTCAGGCTAAAATAGGAGGCCTATTTCATGTTTTTATTAACTTAGCTTACCTGATGAGTACAACAACCTGAGCACCTCCATCCAGTCTTCCAAGCAACCATCAACCTGTCATACAGAAATTATTCAATGATTGATAGGTGTCAGTCGACACCAGGTGCTGAAAGGTTACTTGCTCAAAATGGATGTCTCAGAGTATTCACCGACTTGTGCAGCAAGCAATTCAGACATGCACTGCCCTCACGCACTAGCATTGGGAGCAAGGCATGTGAAACAGGGCAGGATAGTGACATCAGTAGTTCTCTTCAAATAGGCTTCACAAGTGATATCTGGGTTCAAGTTCTCACTACCGTAATACCAATACTCAAGAGGTGGCGATCCATTGAAGCATGCAGCACACTATATCCGGCTGCTTATTATCCTGTATCAGGCTACATTGGCAGGATGGGCATGGAGGCCATGGAGGCCATGGAGGCCTTCACACCATGCATGGGACCATGGTTCAAACACAGATAAAAGAGGATGTATCCATGGGATACATCACTTGTCAACCAGAGAACTCGAGGAGCTGATACTGCGTCACTCACTGAAATAGTAGAAGATGATGCATCCACAGCAGCTTGGCTAGCATGCCTCTTCAGAGATGGTTCATCGTGGTCCTTGCTCGCTTCTGGCAGGAGCTGTCGCATAACAGCCGACGCCAACACGAGAAGCAACCGGTGTGCCTTGATGAAGCGCCCATCGGTAAATCTCAATGTGACGTCACCCTGAGATAAGGTCTCGTTAAACGTAAGCTGATCACTCATGGGATTCCGGTATCAAGTACGGTAGGTGATTGGCTGAGTCGATATTGCCCTGATTTCGAAAGAAAGAAAGAAAACGCCTGAGCGTGGCTTGAGGAATACGGGATGCGAAGCAGGGGAAGGGGACATGACACCGAGGGGGATGAAAGAAAGAAAGAAAGAAATCGCCTGAGCGTGGCTTCAGGAATACGGGATTTTAAATGCCGTACACCGGATGTACGGTAGCAGGGTGGTATCGGGTATTTTCTGTCCTAGACCCTCGGGGTAAAGCCTTTATTTGATGGAAGCCTCTGTGTCGCAAGAGGGTCACAGTTGCTGCCATATATTTCTGCATTTGCCTCGTAGGCTTTGCTAAAGCACGGCCTGCTGGCAAAATCCACTGATCCGGGTCATCGACCCATGCATCGAGGCATCGAGCCCAGGCAGCAGCAGGGGATCAAAGGAAAGGAGCACTCACAGGTATGGTAGGTATGCTCCTTATTGCTCCTCCCTGGTCTGGAGCGTCAGTCTTGATCAGGCCAAGGAACCCAGTGAGCACCTCGCCAGGACCTCGCTTGAGGAGTGCTCACTGAATCCCTCGAGCAAGTTACGGGACCGTAAATCCATGATGGACGGTATGCCGCGTGAACCTCTCCATCGGGACCCCATCCCACAGCGGCCCCCCGGCAAATTTCAAATCCAGTTTTCCAAGAGGCCAGCAGTAATTTTATTTATTACCTGACAGGCCAGCATTCCAAGAGGCCAGCAGTAATTTTATTTATTACCTGACAGGCCAAGCAATACTGGCTACCTGTATGTTCTAAACGCAGAGTCACGGTACCTACTTTGTTGAGTGGATTCAAATTCGAATTCACATTCCGTTATAATTGATGCAGATCTTGGCGGAAAACCTGTGGGAGTGGTTCTCCAGCCAGGTGGGGTTTTCTAATTTCGTTTTAAAGAATGGATGCAGATCTCGGTGTTAAAACATGTGGGATTCGGATTCGTCTTCCAGCCAGTAGGGGATGCAAATTCGAAGTCAGATTAAAATACATGCAGATCTGGGCAGCTCTCTGCTGGGCTGACAACCTGTGGTTGTGGCTGCTCAGCCTGGTGGAATTGTCTGATTCAAATATGGGAATATCGGAAATGGTTAGAGAATCTCAGGTCTTGCTGTCCAGTCAGATGGAATTTCGAATTCAAATTCGGAAACAATGAGAAGTGATCTTGGTGGAGGATCTGCAGTGTCTTTCCAGCCACTGGTGGAGACTATAATCACATTATCAGGGAGTTGCCCCCAGTGATTCTTTTAGTGGGTACTGGGTACGACTCGTACCGAAACATGGTATCGAACAATTTTTGTCTTGGAGTTCAACGCAGTCGCTCGCTCGGTACCGAAAAAATCCCGAAAACGAGCGGGAACCATTGAGAATCGGGATTTTTTCGCGCCTGCGGCGCTCGTTTCGAGAATTCCATTACCCAACAATGCATGGCCAAAATTACTAAAAGAATCGCTGGACTTGTCCCCCGCTGCTTGCAGGTCTTGCGTCCGCTGGCCCATCTGATTGATACGGCACACCAAGAGCTCAAACAGGTGGGGGGAGCAGGGAGGAGGGGGAGGGGGGGAGGGGGAGGGGGCAACCTGGTGAGGGAAAGAGAGCAGCCAGGTAGATTGACACAGCACATGGAGAGCTCAACCAGCCAGGTGGCGGGAGCAGGGGCGTGGGGCAGGGGGGGCGGGATGGGGTAGGGGCGGGGGCGGGGCGGGGCGGGGGGCGGGGGGGGGATGGAAGAGGGGAGCGATGGTGGTGGGGGGGGGGAGACAGGGCAGCTAGATGAAAGGGGGGGAGACAGAGGAGTGCAGGTGGTGAAAGACCCCGCACTCCTTAGTTTATTTTGGCTGTACTGCCGATGAGCTATGTATTGCCCTTTATTAGCGCTTATAGCGGTTCTGACTCATGTCTGCACTTTTCAGGTTTCGGATCGAAAATCTAAAAACATGTTATGTTGACATAAACATACCAAGTCGACATAAAATGAGCGTGCGGACGATCACAGTTGCTGTCCGTTTCCTGCGCTTTAGTGCTGCATATCGATGTCGTTGAGAAGCAGCTAATGGGTGCATCAAATGGGTGTAGCACTCAATCTGAAGGCGATCGTGCTTATGTTCAAGTTATGTCCACTTGATATGTCGACTTGACATGTTTTAGATTTCAATCCGAAACCTGAAAAGTGCAGACATAAGTCAGAACCACAATAAAAAAGGGAGCAGCCCAACCTGGACTTTTTTAAGTACCTGGGGGGGCAAAGACAGATACGGAGTTTTAAAGGTGTGGACGGAACTTTTTCCGGGGGTACGAGACGTTACACCTCACCCGGGTGCTGAAAGCGTAATGCATGGGCCCAGCGTGTATCTTTAGGGGGATCTCCCTTCTTCTCCTTTGATATTTTTTTGCACGGTGGTTGAGCCTGCTGGTCACAAATGCCATGCTTACCTTGTCTAGCCTCTCCGCCCTCTCCTGTCGGCGATTGGCAGACAGCGCAATGTTATCTCAGCCTATAGCTAGTTATAAGTCAATAACGTTACACCTCTGGGCCCTCTCAAAGCTCAGCCGCATGGGCGCCTAACTGTTCAGAAGGGAGAAAAGAAGAAACTAAAAGAAGGGGGGGGGGAAAGGAACAAAAGGAGAGGCCGGGAAGGCAAAGAAGACCGGGTCCGACACCTGAGTTCCGCTAGTTATAAGTGTCGGGAATAAACGATTAGGGGGCAGATAGACTTGCCTACATACCAGCGTGTTGTTGTAAGAGCATTTCCCCAAGTCCGCTTTGCACATGCCTCATGGCCGAGCTTCAGGTCAGCATGGCCCAGAGGTGTAATGTCATTAACATGCCTGATGCCCTGTCTCCATGCAGGGCCACAAAAGCCACAGGCCTCAGCCCTCAGCACCAACGGGCTTCCTTCCAGTTAGGCGCCTACGCGGCCAAGCCTTTTCGAGCAGGTTGTCATGCTGATGTAGCGCACCACGCGTATTACTGAATTATCAGTTCCTTGTTTAAGGATTCCTGCAGTTTAACTGAAAGGGTGTCTTTAATACCTCCTTTACTTGTTTCCTGTACTTGCGCAGTCATTTACTGGGTGCAGCGCTAAGCCCCGACAAGGTCCCAGAGGTGTAGAACGGTGCATACCCGCTGGGCCCTGATGAACGCTCGGCCGCGTGAGGCTGGTAGGGGATGACTAAGCAAGCTCAATTCCATTCCAGCAGGGCCCAGATGTGTAACGTCATGGACCACTGTGATCCAAGCCGCATGCCGTAGCACCTGATTGGCGCATCTCTGTTTGTAGTGGCCAGTCATGAGGGAAATCGCAAAGTAAAAGAGGTACCGACGAGTGACTGATCCACAGTTACTATGACTCGGGGGAGGGTGCGCGTATCCCGTACGGGCACTCAGGTTTACCTACGGGTCGCCTATACCTAGGGATCCGTTAAATTCACGAACGATTGGAAACGACACGTAGTTCTTACTTCTTACTTGTAGTGGCCAGGGTTTGGGGACATCGCCTTTGTACGGTACAGCTGACATACTTAAGTTGTGGCGTGAAGCTGGTGGACACTGACCGGGGACCCCTGACTTGCTGGGCAGGGTGGGTTCTTGGGCCCCCAAGCAGGAAAGGGGGGGTTCTTGAGAAAGACTTCCCCCCAAGCAGAAACAGGCTTTACCCAAGAAGACCATGCAGAAGATTCCCCTTGCTTAAGCTTATGGAAAGTCCTTATCTTGGGTAAGAGCATTGCTAAGGAATGTAAGAAGAGGGTAAAAAGATTGACAAAAAATATTTGAAATTAGCGAACAGGCAGCTGAGGATGATGTCTAGGGTCCAGGGTACCCAGTACGACCTTTAGAGTCAAAACCTCGTCCCGTTTACCTGGCCATTTTGGCCGTACCGTACCGTTTGACCGTACCGTATATCTGTACCGGTTAACCCTGCCAGGGTCGACACCTGGCACGTTGCCAATGACACGGGGAGAAGTCAATGACATTACACCTATGGGCCCAGCTCAAAAAGGCTCGGCTGCGTGGGCGCCCAACTGTCTCGTTGGAAGAAAATAAACTGAAGTTAAGAGGGAAAGAAGTGGTGGCTGAGATTGCAAAGGGGATGGCCTTGTGGGCTGGCACCTTGCATGGCAACAACTTTGCCACCCCAGGCCATGGACGCTGGTGATCCATCAGGCCCACTCCCTCTGAGAGTACTGCTAGAGCATGTGGCGATGGCGTGGCGTAGCTCTGTTCTCAATTGGATGCTTAAAATGGGGTGATACTATTTTATTTTTGAGAGGTTGGGCAGGACCCCCTAAGGGCGCCACGGACTTCCAGCAGTTGCACCAGGGCAGGCATCAGTGGGAGGCTCTAGCTTATGTTGAGGACGTGGTAGACTTTGTTGAGGGCCAGTCTGCTGTCTTTGTTTTAGCCTCCCTCTCTTTCCCTTTTTGTCTCTTTCTTGCTTTTATAGGCAGGGATTCTTCGGTCTGCCTTTTGCGTTTTCCGGAGGGTGTTTTTATTTGCCCGTTGTGCTCCTCTCTGTCTTTCCTCTTGCTTCACTTCCTTTCCTTATTCCTCCCAACCAGGCAGTTCGTCGGAGAGCCCGCAGGCATGGGTGGGAGGCCCTGGTTTTGTGCTACTTGTAGTTTTACTTTTTGAAGGCTAGTCTCTTCAGTGGCAGGGGTTACGGTTTGCCAGACCTTTGTGTTCTTGTTGTTTGGTTGGTGAACTTGCCATTCTTTCTTTCCTCTTGTGCCTTATCTCTTGGCTTCCTCAGCTGACTTTTTGTTTGCCAACGTGCCCGAGCTTCATTTCAGCCTGGCCCAGAGGTGAAACGTCATTAACTGATGTCCCGTCTGTTCCTTTACTTTCTTCTCTATACTTAAGTTTCTTCTTTTCCCGACCAGGCGGTCGGGCGGCCATGCAGCCGAGCCTTTATAGCATGGTCCAGACGTGCAATGTCATTGAAATCTCCCGTGGCTTCTTCCAGTAGCAAGTGGTGAGGCGCACAAATCCAGATGTTCAAGCCCTCAGCACAGTACGCCCCCCCCCCCCCCCACCCACAGCCTTGAGCTCGTCCTGTTTTTACCTACCGCTACTGGGTTTATATAACATATAGGTACTGCATTATGGCGTCCGTTACCAAGCCAGAAATGAATTTTTTTAGCTGTATTGGTTTCTTGCCTAAGGGGGCCTCTGGTTTTTGCTCACTGCCCTAGCTTCTGTAGCCAATATCCGTTTTGCAGGAACATGTACCATGTATCAATATAAATTCCGCTGGACTGACAGAATTCACGAATACAGTTCAAGCCATCAGGGCACATGCCCCGTGCGGCAGCCCCCACTAAGAAAGTCGAAGTTAAGCCCCATAACGAACAGCCGTTGCCCCCAAAGCGAACATTAGCGTGGCTTGGACCGTGACTAGCAATCAACACCCGTTGCCGCACCGCCATGCAGCACTCCCATACGGCAAACCGCCATGCCACTTTGAAGGCAGCCATGTGCCATGCAGCGCATGTGAAGCAGTCATGCGGTCATGCAGCGTCACCCGCATGTGCTTGGGACGATTATGCACATGTCATGCGCATGTGTACCAAATGTACTGCATATGTACAACTGGAAGATTCTAAGCAGTAGACGAGGGTGCGTAGGGCACCACTGTCCGCTTCGCATTGTCCTTGAGCCACTCGATCACCGAGATGTTTCGGTAGGACTCCAACACCTACAGTACAAGTGAGCAGCAAGAGGGAAAACATAAGATATCGCAAAAACCACAAGAATTGCGAAAATCCGCACCGCACAACTTCAGCAGTGACAGATTATAAGGAGCTGAATCAGCACCTTATCATCTTTTCAGTATGCAACTCTGCAAGTGTCGGGCGCCTGCTCAAAGCAGTACATACACCACCCACCATTATTTGCACCACTCGTTTTTGAGCAGTTTTGCCCCGAGGCGCTCATAACTCAAACCCCAACCCTCATATGCTCCACCAATGCTCCCAGAGGGGTACCGAACCCTAATCGGCGAAATCCGCAACCTTCGTCTGCGCCCGGAAGGGCACCAAACCCCAGACGGCTGAACCCTCAACCCTCCTCTGCTACAGGAGGTACACTAAACCCTCAACCTTCTGCTCCTGGAGGAACACTTAACCCTCAACCCTCTGCTCCCGGAGGAACACTAAACCCTCAACAGGTCAACCCTCACCCCTCCTCTGCTCCCTGAGATGTATTCAACCCCAAATGGCAAAATCACCAACCCTTCCCTGCTTACGGATGCACACTAAACCCTCAACGGGGTTTTTGTGCCTTCTAGCCTTAATAGCTCAATCCTCAACGGCTACCGGTAGCACAATAAACCACCAATGGCCAAACCGTCAACCCCTCTCTGCTCTCAGAGCAACACTTCACCCTCAACCCTCCTCCGCTCCTGGAGGAACACTAAACCCTCAACCCTCCTCTGCTTCCATCGGCGCACCTGCTCCTAGAGGGCAGCCTCGTCAACCTCCAGTTCCTAGGCCTGCCCTTAACGGCTAAACCCTCATCTTCCCCCGCTGCCAGAGGTGCACCAAATCCCAAATGGCTGAATGCTCCTCTGCTACCAGGGGCGCACTGAACCTTATACGGCTGAACCCTCAACCCCCCTCTGCTACCAGACGCGCACTGAACCTTGAACGGCTAAACCCTAAACCCCCTCCTCTGCTTCCATTAACGCACCTGCTCCCTGAGGGCAGCCTCGTCAACCTCCAGCTCCTGGGCCTGCCGTGCACGAGGGCAGTACACACACAACACATCAGACAGTACGGTACATTGAAAGCTGTAAACATGCACACATTACACTGAACAATGCTGGCAGTACATGTACGCATGCGTCAGGCAGAACATGTGAACAACATGGCCACAGACCTTCCCCTGTCGTCAGACGTACACATGTAGGCATGATTCTCGAGAGGGGCCGTGGTCAATGGTTTTGTTTAACTGGCCCCTTCATGAAGAGCCCTCCGCTTCAGAAAAAAGGTAACATGACATCGGAAGCTGATACGCTCAAAGGGTTTAGGGTTTAGGGTTTAAGGATCGGAAGCTGAAGCACCCATGAACACCAATTTGTGAGCGCCACGGTTGCGCTCGCCAGTGATTGTGGGTAGTTTAGCTACACTTCAGATACACTTCAGCTACACGTCAGCTAAAATCTGGCCTACGGCCGGCAGGGCTTGGTGCTGCACGCTGTGCTGCCGCAAGGGCCACCGGCGGTAGACCAGTCAAGGTTTCTTCCTCATTGGCCCAGCGATGGCCCAGCAGGACCCTAAGCTTAAGATCCACACTAAATTGAAGGTCCAAACTGAGTCACTGGCACACAGGCCTTCTGGGCTTAGGATTTAGAATTAGGGATACAGTTTCGTGGGAGAAGTGCATACCCTGAACCCTAAACACCGACACTCTGGGGGATCGACAGACCGTAGAAGCTGGCGAGAAGCCAGGCCTTTCTGTACTGTTTCTTGACTCACCACGTACATCTGGGCATTTTTGTACAGCTTCTCAACCCGCCTCGTACAATTGGGTCTGTATTGACTTCCAACTCACCACGTACTGCTGCTTCTGCACGTCTATTTCTGCCTTGAGGTCTGCCTCGTCAACCTTCAGATTTTCAGCATCGAAGATCTCGTCCACGGCAATGTTGAAGCGGACCTGCGCTCAAAAAAACGAATTCAAATTGAAAATTTAAAACAAAAGTCTGTCAACAGATTGGTGAAACGGACCAGCGCCTGAATGATAAAATTCCTATTCAAATTCGAATTCCGTCCTCGGCAATGCTAAAAAATCCTTCATATACCGCATATACTGCATGCCGGATTGTAAAAATCGAATTCAAATTTATAATGGACGCGGATTTTATAAAAACGCGCAAGGCTGAAATGGCCCAGGAACAAATGCTTTGCATCCTAGTGCTCCATATCGGCCTCCAGTAACTATCAGGGACTAGCGACACAAAATGTGAGGTCTGTGTACTGAACCCTGATACCAAGGGGTGGGAAGCCCAATCCCGATCACATCGTGGCAAACGATTACAAAACATCCATATCAGCTTAAGATACAGCAACCCTTGCATCCTACGAATTTGCTTCCTGAACACTGGCCTTGGCCTGGATCCAGCCCTTGTGGCTTCCCCCCCCCTGCTGATACTACATCCCCTTCGATGATGTGCTTCAAAGTAAAAAAGCAGCAGCAGATGAGGAATGGACAGGCATAGTCGAACCGCACCTGGTACATGTACAGTACAATTAGCAAAAGGCTGTACGATGATTGAAGCAGTACACCGTCTATGCCCATTCACCACCCACACGTCATGAGCACAATTAAAAAGGTATGCATTTCACCACACATGCCACAACTGCCACCTACCATATCCTCCAGGTCGGTCTTGTTCTTGTCAATGTACTCCGAAACCAACTCCTCTGTCAGCAGCTTCTCCACATCTTCCTTGGTGGCCATCCTCTAAAAGAGTGAACAGAAGAGGGAGCGATTAGGGTGACTGGAGTGACAAAATACAACAGTGGTTCTACAGCTCACACACGGTCCATAAGTGATTTGCCAGAAGTGTGATAACTTGCAGCAGATACTCTTCAATGGTTGAGTGTGTGCAATATACAACGCAGGCAACAGCCTGCTGATTTGATCTGTCTGTTGCATCGTCAACTCACCCGATCAGTCCATGTTTGCTGTTATAGCACACTCCTCTGCAGCATCACACTAGACTGATTTATCACACGCATCTGCTGCATCACACTAAACGGCTGCATCACACTTGACAGATGCACCGCACTTAACTGATACATCACACAACACTGCCTTGTCACACTAAACTGAGGTATCACGCCATGCGGTCGCACCACACCCAACTGCCACATCACACTAAACTGATGTGTCACTCTTGACTGCTGCACTTTACAAACTGTTGTATCCCACTAAACTGATGTATCACACTTAACTAATGTGTGACTCGTAACTTATGGATCACACTCAACTTCTTTACCCCACTAAACTGACACACAACACAAAGCTGCAGTATCACACCCAACTGTTGCACCACACTCAACTGCTGAACCACACTCAACTGCTGCACCACACTTAAATGCTGCATTTTCATACCTAACTGCTGTATCCCACTAAACTGCACCATCATACTTGAACTGTGCATCATGCAAGACTGTTGCATCACACTTTACTATTGCATCACACCAAACAGTTGCAACAAAACCTTCTTGCTCACACCTTTCTGGCTGTTGCATGCCACGGCATAAACCCTATATTGCTTAACATGCACATGGGGTTGTTGCGGCAGTTGTTGCACTACACCCACCTTGTTGATCATGTACATCAGGTTATTGCGGTAGTTGTTGCTCCCCATGTCCAGGACCAGCTTCTCGGGAACTTCGGACTTCTCCATGCAAGCCACGACAGCCTGCAACCAACATTCAAAAATTCAACCGGCGTTCAAATGCAACGAACATTCAACATGCAACCGACGTTCGAAATGCAACTGCCATGCAAACTGCATGCAAATCACAGCAGCGTGCATCAACGCAAACTGATTATTTCAATATGCATGCCTGCAACCAACCTTCGAAATGCAACTGGCATCCCCAAAGCAAACAACGCTGAATGAGTATCCCTGCTCCCCTCCCCCCCGTGCCCCTCACGCCAAGATCTTGTCCTCCAGCTGCTTGTCCAGCTCTTTGATCCGCTGCGTGGCGACAATTCGGGTTTTATTCCACCCTACCCCGCCCCCCCCTCCATTCTCAGTCCCCCTTCTCCCCCCTCACGTCCAAGATCCTGTCCTCCAGCTGCTTGTCCAACTCCTTGATCCGCTCCATGGCCGTCGTCGCCAGCAGGCCGCTGCGCATGGCCTCCGCAGAGTCGAATTGCGACACAAAGTGCGCCTTGACAAAGTCGTCATCAAACTAGGGTGGAGGGGAGAAAGTGTGGGAACGTGTGAATATGTGTGGAGAGAGTGGGAGGTGTAAACGTGTCAATTGATTGCCAGCAGGTCACAGCGCATTGCTTCAGGCGCGTCAAATCGCGGCACAAAGTGTGCATTGGCAAAGTCGTCATCAACGTTTAAGAGGCGGGTATTACCCTGAACCCTTATCTCCTTATCCCCTCACCTCAGGCAGCTCCCAGTTGAAGAGCTCGTGGACCTTGATCGTGGCATCGGCCTCCGTGTTGCGCCACAGCTCGACGTTGTAGTCGTCCGGGAACGTGATCGTGAACTTGCGTTCCTCACCCGCATTGACGCCCAACAGGTTCTGAACGGGGGCAGAATCGTCAGCAGTTGAGGTGAAGGCTTAGGGTTCAGGGTTAAGTGTTTAAGGTTCAGGGTTAGTGGCTCGAATGCCGATCCATGTTTGCATTGACGCCCCCTGGGTTCTGAACCAAAGCAGAATTATCAACAGTTTACGGTCAAATGTTTCAGCGTTTGAGGCCCAAGGTTTCATCCCCTCGCCCACCTTGCTGAGCTCAACGGGTCCAGCTCGGTATCAAACTGAATCTTTAGGGGTTCAGGGTCTGGGGGTTCAGGGTTCGAGGGTTCATGTTTCATCCCCTCTCCCACCTGGCTAAGCTCCAGCGGGTCCAGCTCGGTGTCAAACTGGATCTTGATCTTCTTCATGCCGGGAAGCGATGCCTTGCTGCTCTGGGAGCGCACGTCAATGTCCATGATACAGGTGTCGCCTTGCTGCAACCCACGTCCAACCTGCAGGGTCAGGATTCGGAGTTAAGTGTTTAAGACCAGGCAGTGAGGTCTTGCTGCTCTTGGAGCGTACATCAATGTCCATAATGCAGACGTCGCATTGTTGCAGCCCGCGTCCAACCTGCAGGGTTAAGTGCTTAGGGTTCAGGGCCACCACAACGCGTCGGAAGACCCTTTTTCTGCAGCCTGCTTCCAACCCGTGCATTTAGGTTTCAGGGCCCGATGTACAACTGTACAGCCTCCATTACTCGAAGAACAACTGTGCAGCTACCCACCACAACGCGTTGGAAGCCCTTTTGCTTCCTGAACTGTCGAATGAGGTCCTCGACTGCAGCCTTGTCCGTGCTGAGGTCACCCGTATCACTACACATGGAGCATCAGGTTTAGGGTTGGTCCAAGGTTAGCGGTTCGTTTAAGCAGAGGTTCAGGTCACCCTTTGGCAACATTTAGAAAGTTCTAGGGGAATGTGCTGAGGTCACCTGTATCACTGCGCGCAGGACATAGCAAGGTTTGAGATTAGTTGGAGGTTGACGGTTAGTTGAGGTTGACGGGTAGTTGGAGGTTGACGGTTAGTTAGTCACCCGTATTGCTACATGTAGAAGGGTATAGGGGAATGTGCTGAGGTCACCCATATCACTACACATGGGGCGTTTAGGTTTCAGGGTTAGTTGGAGGTTGAGTCACCCGTATCACTACATGTAGGGCATAGCAAGGTTGGTTGAGGTTAGTTGGAGGTTGGCGGTTTGTTTAAGCAGAGGTTCAAGTCACCCTTTGGCAACATGTAGAAGGGTCTAGGGAAATGTGCTGGAATCACAGGAACAAACAAGCCATGCAGCCATGCAGCCGTGCAGCCACGCAGCCATGCAGCCATGCGGTAATGCGGTAATGCGACAATGGGTTCATACAGCCATACAGCAATGCGTTCATGCAGTCATGCGACCATACAGCCATACGCAGTCATCCGTTCATCCAGCCATGCGCAAGACAACCAGGCAACCATGGCATCACAAAATATGGTAGAATACAGCCATGCGCAAGACAACCATCACAAAATATGGCATCACAAAATATAGTAGAAATACAGCCAAGCACAGTTCCTTCGATGGTGACCTTAACAGTACATTTCCGTTTATAGGTTCCAGTTTTTATTTTTGTGTTTGTGCACAGCTAGCCATGCAACGAAACCATCATTGTGCCTTGCTGAACTTGCTCCCAGGCGATCATATGTCTTTGCAACCAGGCTTCCAAACACATGCTTCTCACTAGAGAGTGACCTCTGCCGCTCATTAAGACTTCTTCCACTCGATAGGGGTCACGGCGGGTTCAAAACTTTTAGCAGCCATGCAAGCCATGCAGCATAGCAGGCCATGCAGGCCATGCAGTATGCATGTCAAGCAGCCATGCAAGCCATGCAAGCCATGCAGCATACAGCCATGCATGCCATGCTCAGCTCACTCACTTGATGGTGACCTCTGCCTCTCGGTAAGACTTCTTCCACACAATGGGAGGCATGGCTTCATACTCCACCTCCATTGTGAACGGCCTGAGCACATCCAAGGAGGGAAACTAATTCATACCAAGCTTTGCAGACTTGCAGGATCACCTAGATCCTATCCTAGATCCTGAATCAGATCTCCTGCAATACCTGCTTGATGGGTCAAAGCTGGCCTTCATCTCGTTGACATCCGAGGCGTAGCGCACACTTCCAGGGACAATCAGGTCCCCTCCTAGATCCCTTACCAGATCCTGAATCAGATCCACTACTACATCCTCTTCCTTGACCGGATCAAAGATTGCCCATATCTCGTTGACGCCCCATGCGATGGGCACACTTCCAGAGACAATCAGGTCCCCTCCTAGATCTCCTCCCAGATCCTGAATCGGATCCACTACCAGATCCTCTTCCTTGGCCGGATCAAAGATTTCCTCTATCTTGTTGACGTCCGATGCGATGCGCACACTTCCAGGGACAATCAGATCCCCTCCTAAATCTCCTCCCAGATCCTGAATCGGATCCACTACTAGATCCTCTTCCTTGGCCGGACCAAATATGGCCCATATCTCGTTGACGCCCGATGCGATGCGCACACTTCCAGAGACAATCAGATCCCCTTCTAGATCTCCTCCCAGATCCTGAATCGGATCCACTACTAGATCCTCTTCCTTGGCCGGACCAAATATGGCCCATATCTCGTTGACGCCCGATGCGATGCGCACACTTCCAGAGACAATCAGATCCCCTTCTAGATCTCCTCCCAGATCCTGAATCAGATCTACTATCAGATCCGCTTACTTGGCTGGATCAAAGATGGCCTCCATCTGGTTGACGTCCGAGGCGATGCGCACACTGTCAGGAACAATCAGGTCCTCCTTGCCCACATTCTCCATGACCTGCGCATGCAGGTAGAGACGGGCGATTGCGGCGGGTGGCAGGCAAGAGGGGTGGGTTGGAAGGGCGAGAAGATGGCAGCAGTCCTATCAAATATTGAAATCAAGAATTGCATCTTAATCTTTATTCAATGCTAAAACGCGTGGTGATATATCCGAAGTCTATGTCGTTTTCGATAGTGAAACATATTCGTAAATACGAAGCCCGCTGGTGGGCGGGTCAGTGGGTACTGCAAGCTCCCCCCCCCCACATTCTCCATGATCTGTGCATCGCTAGGACCCCACATTCTTCATGACCGGTACCTCAAGGTAGGCAGGTGGGCGGTGAGGGCATTGAGGTAGGCGACTGGGCCAGACAGGCAAATCGGTGGGACATGGCGGGTGATTGGGCATGGCGGACGACTGGGCATGGCGGGCGAGCGGGCATGGTGGGCGACTAGACATGGCGGGCGACTGGGCATGGCGGGCAACTGGGCATGGCGGGCAACTGGGCATGGCGGGCGACTGGGCATGGCGGGCGACTGGGCATGACGGGCGACTGGGCCAGGCGGGCGGCTGGGCCAGGCGGGTGGCTAGGCCAGGCGGGCGGCTGGGCCAGGCGGGCGGCTGGGCATGGCGGGTATTGAGGCAGGCGACTGGGCCAGGCGAGCGAATCGGTGGGACATGGCTGGCGACTGGGCCAGGCGGGTGACTGGGCATGGCGGGTATTGGGGCAGGCGACTGGGCCAGGCGGGCGAATCGGTGGGACATGGCAGGCGACTGGGCCAGGCGAGCGAATCGGTGGGACATGGCAGGCGACTGGGCCAGGCGGGTGACTGGGCCAGGCGGGTATTGAGGCAGGCGACTGGGCCAGGCGAGAGAATCGGTGGGACATGGCGACATGGCCCCCCCCCATGTCCCCTTTCCCTACCTTCAGCAAGGGCCTGCTCCATGATCTCCCCAATCACCCCTTCCCCTGCACACCTTCTCTCCCCCCCCTAAATAAAATTGAAGGGTTAAAACAAAGCCCAGATTTTGAATTCCTCCGACAAAAGCTTTTCGAACAGTTCAAGGTAGGTCCAAAAGCAGCTGTTTTGAAACAAGTATTTGAGCAAAAACAAGCAGGACCTGAATATATGCCTGCTACCATGTAGAATCGAATTCCTACCCTCACGTCCAATGGCCCCTCCCTGTCCCCTTTCCCCACCATATTTAGATCTGCTACATAATCTTCTCATTTGTCCCCTCCCGCGTGCACCTCTCTCCTGAACCCCCTCCATACCCCACCTCCTCTTATGCCCCTTCCCCCCCTCCACCCTCTCCCTGCCTTCTCGAATATCCCCCCCCCCTCCCCCCTCTCTCCCCACCTTCTCCAGTGTCTGCAGCCTTATTCTCCATTGTGTACCTTCTCTCCCCTCTCCTCCCCCTTCTCGAATCCCCCCCCCCCCCCTCTTCCCTGTCCCCACCTACACTAGTATCTGCGACATAATCTCCTCACTCTCCTTTCAGCACCTTCTTTCCCCTCTCCCCCTCTGGTATGTCCCCCCCTCTCATCCCACCTTCTCCAGTGTCTGCGACATGATCTCCTCGATGACCGTGATCTTGAATGCACGCTGGCCGCCGCATTGTGTGACCAACATGGACAGGGGGATCTTGTCCTTGCGGAAACCTGGGGTTCAAGGCAACACATTTGTTAATGACGGTAGGCTTAGTTTCAGTACTTATATTCAGGGCTTGGATTCAGGACTTCTACTCGGAGCTTGGATTCAGGGCTTAGGTTCAGGACTTGGATTCCGGATTTGTATTCAGGGCCTAGATTCAGGACTGAGATTCAAGACTTCTATTATGTACTGGAATTTGGGCCTACTCTAGGTTACAGGACTTAGATTCCGGATTTGTATTCAGGGCTGACATGAAAGACTTCAATTCAGGACTTCAATTCAGGACTTCAATTCAGGACTAAGGTCGAGGACTGAAGTCGAGGGTGTGCAGTAACTGCAGTGCAGGGTCTAGGGTACAGGACTTGTTCTAGTCCGCCCTTGTCTTGAACCTAAGCAAGCCTCACGCGCACCTTACATGTTCAAACAACTGCGCTGTATAGAAAGAAAACACCCACTCTGTATGGAAAGCAATAGGGTCCTTCGAAAAACCAAGCCCAAGATGCACCCTGCATGCTGCCGACAGTCTTCTTCAGGTTTTCAACTATCATTTTTAAGGGCCAGGTCTGAAGTTTTAGCATCTCCCTTCTCGACTTTCTGGTATTCTTTTCTCGAGAAACGTGAGCCCCAAGGCGCATCTTGCCAATTTCCGACGATCGTCATGAGGTTCTCCACCACAATTTGAAGGGTCAGGCCTTGTGTTTTAATATTCCCTAACAAATATTCAGGTATTGCCTTTATGACCTTTTGAGCCATATGAGCCCCAAGGCGCACCGCAAATATTTCCCTTCTAGAATTTCAGGTATTATGTTTTCGAGCCGTGCGAGCCCCAAGCTTGCCCCAAGCTTGCCCCAAGATCTCCCCAAGGCACACCCTGCAGATTGCCGACGATCTTCTTGAGGTTCTCCACCGTGGTGTTGAAACACTCCTGCAGGTGAGAATATGAGACCGTCATTAGGTTGAAGGCAGGCAAACAGGCAAACAGGCAAAATGGACAGCGGATGGGGAAGATGGAGCCTCAGGAACAGGTATCCAGTCAGGGCAACAGAAAACATAATACAATATGTACTGCGTCCAGGTTGCCCATGGGGATTCCAGGCCAGTCGAAACATATAATTCAGGATTTGACAGTCAGGACTTCAAAATCAAGATTTCACTGTCAGAAATCCAGACTGATTACACAGGATCACTCAATGTGCGAAAATCAGGATTCATAAACAGTTTCCAATCAGGATTTCAAAGGTAGGTTTTCAAGTCAGGAGTTGGGTCAGGATTCCTTAGCCAGGATTATAGATGTAGGATTCTTCAGTCAGGATTTCAAAATAAGAATTTGACTGCCAGGGTTGGTTCCCAACAGGCGGTTAGCTCAGGAGTTCAAAATCGGGTTTCCAGGTAGGATTTCAAAAAGGATTTGACAGCCAGGACTTTAAATCAGAATACTGTACCACCAGGGGGGACCGATAGGGATACCAGGCATAATAAAAATATTAGGATTTAATAGCCACCAAATCAGTCAGGACAATGTCAGGACCTCTACATCAGAACTTCACAGCCAGCGTTTCACAGCCAGGGTCGCAAGATTTCAAGATTTCATGACAACATTTAGGATTTGCCACTTGATCATATATATCCTAGCCAGGATTCCTGTCAGAATATCAAACCAGAATTTCACACCCATGATATCTCAGTTCAGATTTCTGAGACAGGATGTCAAAAACAGGATTTCATGATCATGGTGGCACAGAGTGTTAAGTGTGTCTGGATTTCAAAAATCAGAATTGGAAATCAGAATCCTCAACCAGGTCAATAAACCAGGTCTTACAGCCAGGATTATGCAGCCAAAACCTAAGTAAGCTTGATTTCCATCAGTATTTCTTAGTCGGCATTTAAAACTTCAGGAAAATCGAAATCCTGGATTTCAAGATCAGGATGCTACAGCCAGGCTTTGAAGCCATGATTTTACAGGCAGGGTTTTCATACCCAGGATTTAAAGACCGGGATGCTACAGCCAGGCTTCGCAGCCATGATTTTACAGGCAGGTTTTCATAGGCAGGGCTTAAAAAGCAGGCTTTGGAACTTATGAATTTCAGTCAGAATCGCAGTCAAGATTCCGAAGCCGGGATTTCAAAATCAGGATTCCAGCCATGGTTCAGTGAGCATTTCAAAACCAGGATCACGATCAGGATTTCAAAAACATGGCCCCACAGCAAGGAATTCAAACGCGACATGTCACAGCCAGGATTTCAAAATCTGGACACCATAATCAGGATTACCCTCATGTCTCACCTTTGTCATGGCCGCAGGGATAGTGATGGTGAGCTTACGTACGGTTGACGAAACAACATCCTTCTCAACCTGAGAGTGGCGCGTGAAGATTGCGAGGGGCTTGATATAAAGAAACAAACACGCATGTTCCAACTACCGGTATGTCATCAACCATGTCATAATTAGGGAAGCAGCTGTCCGGCGAGGTGCCTAGTTACCCTGAATGCAGTTTTTGTGATTGCTCCATCAGCCAAACATGGCCGCATCGCAGCCATGCAGCCATGCTTGGGCCAGACGCAGCCATGCAGCCATGCACCCAGGGCCAGATGCAGCCATGCAGCCACGTACTCAGGGCCGGATGTAGCCATGCAGCTATGCACTCAGGACCAGATGCAGCCATGCACTCAGGGCCAGATGCAGCCATGCAGTCATGCAGCCACGTACTCAGGGCTGGATGAAGCCATGCAGCTATGCACTCAGGGCCAGATGCAGCCATGCAGTCATGCAGCCATGCACTCAGGGCCAGATGCAGCCATGCAGCTATGCACTCAGGGCCAGATGCAGCCATGCAGTCATGCAGCCATGCACTCAGGGCCGGATGTAGCCATGCAGCTATGCACTCAGGGCCAGATGCAGCCATGCACTCAGGGCCAGATGCAGCCATGCAGCTATGCACTCAGGGCCAGATGCAGCCATGCAGTCATGCAGCCATGCACTCAGGGCCAGATGCAGCCATGCAGCCATGCACTCAGGGCCGGATGTGGCCATGCAGCTATGCACTCAGGGCCAGATGCAGCCATGCACTCAGGGGCCGGATATAGCTATGCAGCCATGTACTCAGGGCCGGATGCAGCCATGCAGTCATGAAGCCATGCACTCAGGGTCGGATGTAGCCATGCACTCAGGGGCCGGATATAGCTATGCAGCCATGTACTCAGGGCTGGAAGCAGCCATGCAGTCATGCAGCTATGCAGTCAGGGCCGGATGTAGCCATGCACTCAGGGGCCGGATATAGCTATGCAGCCATGTTCTCAGGGCTGGATGCAGCCATGCGGTCATGCAGCCATGGACTCAGGGTCCGATGTAGCCATGCAGCCATGTTCTCAGGGCCGGATGCAACCATGCACTCAGGCCTAGGTACAGCCATGCAGTCATGCAACAATGCAGTCAGGGCCGGATGTAGCCATGTACTCAGAGCCAGATGCAGCCATACACTCAGGACCGGATGTAGCCATGCACTCAGGGCCAGATGCAGCCATGCACTCAGGGCGAGATAGAACTATGCAGCTATGCAGCCATTTACTCAGGGCTGGATTCAGCCATGCAGCCGTGGCCGCATGCAGGTATGCACTCAGGGCTAGATACAGGCATGCAGCCATAAAGCCATGCAGCATGCTCACCTGGATATCCTCCACAGCAATGGCAGCGACAATGACCGACCGGCGACGCGTGCTCCTGGAGGAACGGGGAGCGGCAGTGGAGGAGGAGGCGCAGGCGGCAGGCCGCTGCGCTGACACAGGCGCCTGCATGGGTGGGATCACATGTTTTATACACACTGTGCAGAGGGTTGGGTAAACAGCGTATCCAGGGTCTGCGGCGTAAGTGTGTAAGTGCGTGGAGCGTGTGAAAATGGCAGATGTAGTGGTTTGAGCTGATCAGAAGAGCAGTTGAAGAGTCTGCTGTGAGTTGTAATAGCAGACGACAAGGGCAGATTTAAAATTTGAAATGGCCATGGCAAGGAGGGCTGGGGGCAGCAAGCCCTGCTGCTTCGGCTGTTTGAGATTTAAACCCCATCAGCCCAGTGGTGGCGGCTCAGTCGCCTGCCAGGGTGTTCTGGCTGGTGCCAAAATGAAATGGCGGTGGAAATCCAGAGATAGCATGCAGCCTGAATTTGCGTACAAGAGTTTATATAGCAAGAGATTACGGGATGTGCTTTTGAAGAGATGGTGTACATGGCATGCAGCTGGGATTTGTCTGGAAGAGGATTCCGCACAGGAGATGAGGCGCTTTTGGATTATATTTGATGCAGTGCCAATGGCGCAGTTCCTAATCCAGAACAGAAGGCTGCGTGACCAAACTCGATCACCCCAGCCATGCATGCAATTGGGGTGACCATCAATATTCCACGACCATGCAATGACGTTCAGAATGCATGTTTCTCTCGATGTTGTTATCCGCTTGGTCCCTCTGCTTGCAAGGAAAAGCAGGACGCGTTGGCCTTGCGCCCGAGCTCGATATATCCGCTGACAGGTGCGTGAAAGAACCTAGCAGCGTCGAATGCTGCTTTGATGATTGATATTTTTATAATAGTGTTGAGCTGAGCTTTTGTGAGGCGTATTGTGTGCCGATGCGCATGCCGCTGACACGCACCATCGCGATAATGGCGGAGGGGGCTGTCTTGGCAGCGCTGCTCCGCATCACATGGGAAGCGCTTGACTGGCAGGACGCAGCAGCTCCCGCTGACACATGCCGCCGTGCAGATCTTGGCTGCTGTCGCATCATGCCCTTTCCAGATGAAACGTTCATGGCGGCCGACTGTTATCGCTGTGTTCTGGCAGGTTATTTAAATGGAAGCCAGTGCGCAAGCTAAATGACAGCGTTTTATATGGGATCACAAATGCTAGGATGAGAGGGTCTTCTGACTCGAGATTGTGCCGCATCATCCAAAACGTCTGTTACTTGGACCCGTACGTTTATCTCGCAGCATGGTTGCATGGGGATCACCGATGGGGATCTTGCTTCGTGCTATGTCGGGAGTTAAATTATCCATCTAGGCTGAAATTAACAAGACGGTTATAATAATAATGCATCTCTTAGTTAGGTCGAATGCTGACATGAGCGATCCTCCGGGGGACTGCAATCAATTTTGATTTCCAGCATGGACTAGATGCATGCTGATTGCTGACTCATGCATGGCATGCTTGAACATGACCCCTCAAATATCCCAGATATACCTCGAGTCCCATACTCGAAACCATGGGCTTTAAATAACGACACCATCTACGATATCTGGCGGAGTAAGAATAGCAGAATGGATTTTCCGTGATTAAGGTGGTCATGAAGTGTGACCATTGTGTGATGTATCTAGGGCCGCGGCATTGCGACATCCCGCTCTGCCACCCCCCATCGCCCCTCGTACATTCTTCTACGCATGATCACTTCATGATGCCTCGCATTCCTTGACGCCACACGAAGAAACTCAATATAACACGAATTCGATCGCTTGCATCCTCTACACGCGACGCAAATATAAGAGCACGCCACCCGCATCGCATCCCCCAAGCCCGCCCCTCTTCGCCTCCCCTGCAAGGGAAGAAACCACTCAGGTACACTCATCCTATCCTCTCCCGCATATGCCCCTTCCTGATCCCTTCATATCTCCTGTATCTACCCCCCCCCCCCCCTGCTATCACACATCACCCGTGCTGCTCTCCTGTCCTCGACACCAGCCTCGACACCAGCCTCCCGGATTCGAACATTTCAACGAATCACCAACTCATGCCTCTTCGCCCCAACCACGCAGCGCACATTTCCTCGCATTAAAGAACGACGACATCGCCAGCTGCCACAGTGTCACTCCTCTAACACATCTGCCATGTCGAAGAACTGCTAGCATCATTGACAACTGCCTGCCTACGCTTCCGCTGGCACGACTGCATCATCAGCATCATCATCATAATCTATAGCAAACTAAGCAGCAGTTTCAGAAGCAGAAGAAGCAGCAGGAGCAGAAGCAGCAGGTGCTGCACTTATCGCCATGTCGATGGATAATTACGTCCGCGGGAAGGTGCTCGGTAAGGGCTCATTCGGCTCTGCTGTGCTCGTCACCAGCAAGAAGGACGGCAAACAATACGTGATCAAGGAAATCGATATCAGCAGGATGCCGGCCGCGGAGCGAGAGTCCGCGAAGCAAGAAGCAACGGTGTGACCTGATGGGACCGCTATTACTTCTGCTGGGGCAGGCAGGGATGAGGCTTGAGAACTACCAGGAGCGATGAGGTCTCGGAGGATAGCTCTGATGAGGGGAGGTACATGGAGCAGGAGGAATGCCATGCAACCGTGGGAGCAGGGATGGGGGGCGAGGAGGCAGCGGTCAAACGTGGTGAACATGCGCATGGTTGCAGACAAATTTTGCTTACATGCGTCATGCCTATGGCATACATGTGAATGCATAGCACACCTATTTGCATGCAATACATTTGTTCGATGCGTTGAATGCATGCATGCATGCGTGCATGGTTCCATGTTTGCATGCATGGTGATTGCAGCCTGCTTGGTCTTTGGACTTATGAGCGTGATGAAGCTCCCATTCTGCATATTTTTCTGGGCAATTACGATATCATGGGATCTGCAAGGACTTGCATGCATGCACGTCTGCAGACAAACGTGTATTTACACGTATGCATGTCTGCATGCCTACCTACATGCATGCGTGCACGTCTGAATGCACGTCTGCATGCCTACCTACTTGCATGCGTGCACATCATCATGCACGTCTGCATGCCTATCTAGATGTATGCATGTATCTCTGCAAGCATATCTGCGAGCATGAATGTCTGCCTGCCTGCCTGCCTGCCTGCCTGCCTGCCAGCCAGCATATTTGCTTCTTGATGTGCAACCCTTGCTCCATTTAAAATTCACGTGTCACCTGCATGCATGGATTCAGTCTGCATTGCATCTTGCCCGTAGCTTCATGCGACACGGGCTGTGTATTCAGACCCTTAGTTTGCTAACAGGACGTCGCCCCGAGTTGAAGCCTGCCTGGCGGGCAGATTTACCCAGAACGGCCGTTTGGGTCCAAATCCCATACTGCTTACCGTATCGTTTCGCACCGCATAACAATACCGCACCGTGTTAAAACACCGTGTCGGCCATTTTCTTACCTGTCCGGCCATTTTGGCCGTACCGTATCCGTATCCGTATCCGTATCCGTATCCTTATCTATACCGTACCTTATTTCTGTACCGGGTTGAAGCCCTCCTGGCCAGCACAAACCTCCCCACCCACCTGACTTACCTTTCTACTCGCCCACCATATTCCATACTCCATGCACCATGTTCCCCCACCTGCGCTTGCTCACTGTGTTCCATCCCATGCGTGACCCCCTGTCTTTCCCCTTTTTTGCTGCAGCTGCTCATGGCGCTGAAGCACCCCAACATTGTGCGGTGCATCGAATGCTTCACCCATGCCAACAAGCTCTGCATCGTCATGGAGCTCTGCTCTGAAGGCAAGTCGCAGGGCAAGCGCAAGGGGGTGCAGATGAGTCTTGCCGTGCCCTCTGCCTTACCCTGTCCTACCCTGCCCTGCCCTGACCAGCCCATACCCACACCCTGCCTTGTCCCTGCCCTCAGGTGACCTTCATGGCATTGTACAGAAGCGCAAAGGGGTGCAGATGAATGAGGATGTGGTGATGGACTGGATGGTGCAGATGTGTCTGGGGCTGAAGCATGTCCACGACCGGAAGATCTTGCACAGGTGGGAGGGAGGAAACGGAGGGGAGTGGGGAACGGGAGGAGAGGGGGGGGGGGGGGGGGGGGCAGATAAATGAGGATGGTGTGATGGACTGGATGGTGCAGATGTGTCTGGGGCTGAAGCATGTTCACGACCGGAAGATATTGCACAGGTGGGAGGGAGGGGAGGGGGGGGGAGGGGAGGGCGGGAGAGGGAGACTGGGAGGGAAGGAGAGGGAGGGGTTGCCGATGAATGAGGATGGTGTGATGGACTGGATGGTGCAGATGTGTTGGGGCTGAAGCAAGTTCACGACCGGAAGATCTTGCACTGGTGGGAGGAGGGATGGGAGAGGAGGAGGGAGGGGGAGGAGGAGGGAGGGGAGGAGGGAGGGGGGGATGGAGGGGGGGAGTTAATGGCCCGCAGGGACAGCGGCATCAAGGCCTGTCTGCTTATTTATTAATTAAAACAAACACGTTTTTTATTTACCATTGCACTTATATCAAGGCTAGTAAAGTGTTTGAATATTGATGTTTGAAGATTGATGTTTTGTTCATGAGGTTTCTTTTTATACCCCGTAGGGACATAAAAGCCCACAAGATGTTTGGTTGTTTTTTTGAATCTGAATTCTGGACCCCCCCTGCAGGGATATCAAGGCCCAGAATGTCTTTGTGTCCGCTGGAGGGCTGCTCAAGTTGGGAGACTTCGGTGTTTCAAAGGTCTTGGCCAGGTGCGTTCCTTGGCAGTGATTATTTCAGTGGGTACCGGGTACAACTCGTACCGAAATACGGTATTGAACAATTATTGGTCTTGAGATCAACGCACTCCCTCAGAGCACTGGAATCGAAAATATCCCGAAATGCACCGAAAACGGGCAAAAACAGCTGAGAACCGAGATATTACGCGCCTGCAGCGCTCGTTCCTAACATTTCAGTACCCTACATATATTAATAGCAGATATCACTACAAAAAGTCACTGTTCCTTCTATGTTCGTATTTGTGTGTTGGTTGGTCTGTCAGTTGGTCGAACGGAGGGCACCCCAAGTTCGGAGGGCTGCTCAAGTTGGGTTACTTTGGTGTTTCAAAATTGTGGCCAGGTGTGTACGCTTGTACTTTTGTAGCTGAACTGTATCTGAACGTTAGCTGAGCTGTAGCTGAAATGTAGCTGAATTGTAGCTGGCGCAGCACTGTTGTCCCCCCTCCCTTTCAGCATATGGCAGCTGGCAGCCATGGCGGCCAGCACTCCATACTACCTGATCCTAGACCATGTTATACGCCTGTAGCTGAAATGTAGCTGAATTTTAGCTGAAATGCAGTTGAACTGTAGCTGCATTGTAGCTGACGCAGTATCTCTGCCTCCCGCCGCCCTTTCAGCACGTGGCAGCTGGCAGCCACGGCGGTTGGCACTCCATACTACCTGAGTCCGGAGATCTGCCAGAACAAGAAGTACAACCAGAAGAGTGACATCTGGTCGCTAGGCTGCGTGCTGTACGAGCTGGCCACGCTGAAGCACGCCTTTGAAGCGCCCAACATGCGGGCGCTGATTCAGAAGGTAACAGTCTAACAGAGGCAGTTAGATTGAGCTGCTCCGGACGCGTGCAGGTCATGTGTAATATCACAGAGTTAGGATAAAGCTGCGTCACTAGGTTCCAGGGTTAGAGGGTTAAGGCTTAAGGCTCTTTAAATGCAAGGAAAAAGTGTATGCGAGCTACTCCACGGGCATGCGGGTTTAGGGATCAGCACAGCGTGATGACGCAAAGCTACGTCCTTAGGGTTCAGGGTTTATGAAGACGGTGTCTGTGTTTTGGCCGCGCTGAAGGATGTTTTCACGGCGCCAAAATTGGGTGCTTATCTGGAAGATGTGTATTCGTGTGTGTCGCAGACTATTGTGAGTGGGCTATCCTACTTCGGGATAGAACTGCTGCGGGTCGAGCGGTCCTGACGCCTTATGCTTTGGCTGAGTGCGTAGTCTTTCTTTTTATTCGTGCGTGTGTCCGGCTGGGTGGATGGTGGTTGCTGCTTTACTCCTCATTTATTTTGCTTGGACTCAAAATAAAATGGAGGCAAAAAGTGAGAGGCAAAAGTGTGAGGAAAAAGTGTGGGGGAAAAACTAGGCCGGCCGACCGATCCTTGGAAGCCTCGGACATACGTCAACACAAAGAAATATCACAGTTCTGAGACTGAGGCATTTTTGAACAGTTTCAATTCACAATGTCCGCCGGTCTGAATTGTCCCCCCCGATGTTTTGTTTTTCGTGACTCAGCTACATGTCAGCTAAACTCCGGCCTCTGGCCTAGGGGCCCATTTGTGGTCAGCCATGCTGCTTTGGCCACCAGTGGTAGGCCGGCCCAAGTTTGATCCCAGTCGGGCCTTCTTCGGTCGTGGGACGGTCTGACAAAGGTGGACTTTGTAGCCGTAAACAGAAACACCGTAACCCTAAACCCTAAACCCTAAACTAGAAACACTGGTCCACCCTTTTTCCCCTACGTTCCCTTGAAAAAGGTCCCTCCGACTTGCATCCCCCCTCCCCCCTGTTCTTACTGACCCACCATAGTCCCATCCTCCCTTTAATCAGGGTATACAGACCGGGTCTTGGGCGCCTCGTAAAGCAGTGCTTCCCAAAATCCACGCCGCATCGGCGCTCTTATTTGCTTTCTTTATGTACTTCATTTTTACAGGTCACCCCGTGGAAGTTCAGACCGCTACCTCACGCTGCCTGCTGCTGCCCTCCAATTTTGTACTGCCCTCCACTATGTGTACTGCTTTTAGACAGGTCGCCACATGGAAGTACATACCGTTATCTTATGCTGCCTGTGTTGCCCTCCATTTTATGTACGGCCCTCCAGTACTTGTACTGCATGTGACAGATCATCACGTTGAGGTACACGCCGTCGCCCTTCATGACACGTACTACACATTGAAATGACGCCACGTACTGCCTGCTGACAGATCATCACGGGGAAGTACACGCCGCTGCCCTCCACTCGGAGCAAGGAGATGCGCGACCTGCTTGACCGCATGTTGACAGTTGACTGGCAGGTGGGTGGGTGTTAGGGTTAGGGTTTAGGGTTATAAGTGTAAGGGTTAATGGCTGGGGTTTATTCGTTGGGTTCAGGTTCATGATTGTTAGGGAGGAATATTGTGTGCAAAGATGCGTGACTTGCTTGGTCGCTTGTTGACAATGGACTACTAGGGGGGGGGTCCTCAGGATTAGGGTTACATTAGTGTAAGGGTGTAGGATCGGGGTTGGTGTTTATGGGTTGTGGAGGAATGGTGAGTGCAAAGATGCGTGACCTGCTTGCCCGCATGTTGAATGGCAAGTGGGTGGGTGTGAGTGTTGGAGTTTAGGGTTATTTGCGTTAGGGCTCAGGGTTGGGGTTGAGGGTTATTGGGGTTAGGGTTAAGGATGATTAAGGGGGAATAATGGGTGCGAAGGTGCGTGGCCTGCTTGACTGCATGTTTATTAGGGCCTGACAGGTGGGTGGGTGTTAGGGCTTCCCTGCCCCTTACCCCCCCATTCCCTGCCCCTCCCCCCTCCTCCCCCCCATTAGTCACAACAGCGTCCCACCATCAATGACATCCTCACCCTCACCCTGCCCCCCCCCCTCCCCCCTTTGCCCCTCCCCCCCCCATGCCCCTCCCCCCGCCCCTGCCCCTCAGCCCCCCCCTCCCCCCCATTCTCCTGTTCCTGTCATTGAAGCGTCCCACCATCAATGACATCCTAGCCCTCTTCCCCCCCCCTCACCCCCCCTCACCCCTCCTCTCCCCCCCCCCCCCTCACCCCTATTTTTCTGTTCCCGTCACAGAAGCGTCCCACCATCAATGACATCCTCGCCATGCCCATCATTAAGGGACGCATCCAGAAGTTCCTTTCCACAACGCTCCAGGTGACTGCAGGGTGGACTAGCCACTTATACTTAAAATGCTGGACTGATAAGCCACTCAATAAAATAATAAAATTTACCCGCCAAGAGGTGAAGGCAGGGCGAATTGGGCACTTGATAAGGAAATAAATTGTTGTGCCAAAAGGGTGGCTGCACATTAGGACTCGCCATTTATCAATACCGGTAAATAAAGAGTTTGTTGCATAAATAAATAAATAAACAAATTGTTGTAAAAAGAAAGAAAGAAAGAAATAACTAAGTGCAGAAAGAAAGAAATAATTAAATGACTTGTTGCAGATAAAAATAAATAATTAAATGACTTGTTGCAGGTGAGTACCTGCGACAGGGATCAGCAGGTCAAACATGGAGTCCCCAAAACATGCCCCTCCATGATTTCACTCACAAGGCGATCCATAGCAACGGAATGTGCCAACTCGTCATATTGTGTTTTTCAGGTTTTATCTTGTTATGTTTACGCTACCTAGCAGTCAATGGTACCGTCTTGGCTTGTGAATTTTGACACACTGTAATGGTACCGTCTTGGCTTGTGAATCTTGACACACTGTAATGGTACCGTCTTGGCTTGTGAATTTTGACACACAGCGATTCATGGCAGTGGATTGTAAACCACTATCGTTTTACTCTTTTTACTACTTTGATTTTATTTGATTGCAGGCCCATGAATTCAGCCACACCGTGATCCATGGCAAGCCCAAGGCGGGACAGCTCGTGGTCCAGGCTGCAACCCTGCTGAACGGAAACCAGCCTTCGGCGTTCCCCGCCCAGGTGCAGTAGTACAGAAGTACACAATTCCAGTAGTGCACTATTGCAGCAGTACATGAGTACGTATCCTGGTCCATGCAGCGAACATGATCAAAACATAATATGCCTTCGGTTGTCTCCGTCCAGGTGCAGTAGCACTGCAGTACAACAGCATGACAGTACAACAGTACAGCAGTACACAAATGCATACTGTGGTCAAAACTGCACTGCAACCCCTGATTTACATTTTGTTGCCGTTCCCCTGTCGGAGTGCAGTACGACAGATGCGCAGTGCATGCTGTACACACACACACGCGTACGGATCGTGGTCCGGGCATAAACCCCTGGTTGACGCCGGCCAGCTGTCGGTGTTCCCGCCTACATATAGTAGTACAGAAGTACAGTATAACATCAGTACCAGCACATTAGTAATTCACACATTGGGATGGTAGGAGAGCACACAAGTGCAGGGGGGAGGGGGGAGGGTCGTGGAGGGGAATGTGAGAGGTGTGGTGTGGTGGTGAGGACTGTGTGAGGAGGAGTGTGGAGCGGAATGTGTGAGGACGGGTGCGGAGGGGTGTGAAAGAGTGTGGTATTACCTCCTCAAAGGTTTGTCGAAATAAAAAAATATGGCGGTGTCTGGCCATGCCGATGCAGCTGCAGAAATGAGAACCTTTCCTGACTGAGTCAAGGGTTTAAGGTTCCTGAATGAGGGTTTAGGGTTCCTGAATGAGGGTTTAGGGTCCCTGAATGAGGGTTTAGGGTTCCTTAAAGAGGGTGTAGGGTGTAGGGTTCCTGAATGAGGGTTTAGGGTTCCTGAATGAGGGTTAGGGTTCCTGAATGAGGGTTTAGGGTTCCTGAATGAGGGTTTAGGGTGTAGGGTTCCTGAATGAGGGTTTAGGGTTTAGGGTTCCTGAATGAGGGTTTAGGGTTCCTTACCGAGGGGGGGGGGGGGTGTGCTTTCCACTGCATTGGATCCGGATGTTAAGTCGCACCCTGTTGTGCACCATGGTGGAGGCTAACCTTTAACTGCCAGAGTCAGAATCCAACGAGCAGTATTGGTATTCCGCGCTTGATATTTAGCTTTGACTGCATGCATCATTTCGTCATTACGTGTAACAGAGTGGTGAAATTTGCTGTGCCGTGACATGTAACGTGTGACGAGAGTGATGTGGTGTGCTGCACAGATGGCGGCAGCCCAGAGGGCGATGCAGCCCTCTCCCGGTAACGGCGTGGGCGGTGCGCTGCCGCCGCCCGCTGCGCGGCAGGCCCGGCCCGGCTCCGGCGCGTCCCCGCCGCCGCACGGATCCCCCGCGTCTGCGGCTGCGGCGGCGCAGCTGAAGGCTGCGGCGGCTGCAAAAGAAGTCGACACCATCGTGAGTCATCGGGGAGTTGTAGTTACATAGTTAACGCTTTAACCCACAGCTAAACCCTAAATCTTACACCCTAAACCCTAAACCTAAGTCAGGCAGAGCGCACCGGGGGCTGACCTTGGACCAAAACCGAAACAGACTCGCGCTAAACAGCTAACCAACAGAAAAACGTGACAAACAAATTAGTAGAAAGAAAGGGGAGTGTGTCACCAGGAATTAATGCAGGGGGGGTGAGTTGCAGGTTGCGGCAAGTAGCTGGTGTGAATGGTGTGAAAGGTGTGAATGATGATAATTCCAGTGGCTGTACTTTTTGCGCTTTTACATGTGGCATGCTGGTAAATATTTTGGCCTCCTCTCACCACTGCCACGCCTCCTCATCTGCATCGGCTCTCGCCTGCCTCTCCTCTAACACTATCCAATGTGAAAGAGAGGAAGCAGCTTACAACCGCCTTCCTCTCCTCTAACCCTCTCCTCTCACGCACCTGTCGTCCCTCTTCCCATCCAGGCTGCAAAGAGGATGGAGGAGGACGATCAATGTGAACGATAGAGATTTCGGCTGACAACCTGCCTTTCCTCTCCTCTAACACTCCCCTCTCACCCTTCCCTTTCCTCTAATCTCAGCCTGCCCTTTCATCTTTGACACTCTCCTCTCACCCATGTCTTGTACCTCCTCCCATCCAGGCTGCAAAAAGAAAAGTGGAGGACGTTCCATGTGAACAAGATAATACAGCTGACAACCTCCTTCCTCTCCTCTAACACTCTCCTCTCACCCTGCCCTATCTTCTGATCCACCTGCCCTTTCATCCATGACACTCTCCTCTCACCCATGTCTTGTCCTTCTTCCTATTTATGAGGTATAGAGTAAGGAGGAGGATGTTTGACGTGCGCGAGAAAATTCTACTGGTAACCTCATTCCTCTCCTCTAACACTCTCCTCACACCCTTCCCTATCTTCTAAGCCCCCCTCTCCCTTGCACCCCTGCCTCTCTCTTCTCACACATACATCACCCCTCTTCCCATCCAGGCTGTGAAGAGGAAGGAGGAGGACGTTTGACGCGAGAGAGAGAATGCAGTTGACAAGCTCCTTCCTCTCCTCTACCTCTCTCTTCTCATTATTACCTCTGCCTTGTAAGCCTTTTCTTCCCTTTCACCCTTACCTCTCCTCTCACCTGTATCTTCCCCCACTTCCCATCCAGGCTGTAAAGAGGAAGGAGGAGGACGTTCGACGAGCGCGGGAGAACGCAGCAGTGCAGGCTCAGCGCGAGATTGAGCGTATGAAGCTGGACGAACAGAGAAAGAGGCTGGAGCAGGTGAGAGGGGGTTGAGGGGAGTGGAGGAGGGGGCGGGGAGGTGGTAAAGGGAGGGGGCAGGGGAGGAGAGACAGAGAATGCAGCAGTGCATGCTCAGTGCGAGATTGAGCGGTTGAAGCTGGATGAACAGAGGAAGAGGCTGGAGCAGGTGCGAGGGGCTGAGGGGAGTGGAGGAGGGGGGGGGGGGAGGTGGTAAAGGGGGGGGCAGGGGAGGAGAGACAGAGAATGCAGCAGTGCATGCTCAGTGCGAGATTGAGCGGTTGAAGCTGGATGAACAGAGGAAGAGGCTGGAGCAGGTGCGAGGGGCTGAGGGGAGTGGAGGAGGGGGAGGGGGGGGGAGGGGGTAAAGGGGGGGGGCAGGGGAGGAGAGAGATTGAGTGTTGGCCTGCAATACCGCGTCCAATAGCATCTTTCTGTCATCATTACGTGTTGATAGGTTTATAGGTCGAGTTGTGCTCCCCGTGTTGACTGCGATGTCGTGTTCAATAGCATCTTTCTGTCAGGACTGCTCCATAGCCGTTTAAAGTAATATTTCCGTGCTCCTAAGTTCATGGATCTTGTTTTTGCTCCCCATGTGGGCTGCAGGACCGTGCTCAATTGGAGGCCGACCGAAAAGGCCTCGAGGTCAAGCGTGCCGAGGATTACCGCAAGGCTAAGGCAAGCTGGGTTTTTACATGAATCATAAATGGCTAAAGACTAGTTCCCTACATTAATATAATAAATGATCAAGTACCAGTACCGTAAAATAATGATAAATGACCAAATAATGATTAATGACCAAATAATGATTAATGACCAAATAATGATAAATGACCAAATAATGATAAATGACCAAATAATGATAAATGACCAAATAAAGATTAATGACCAAATAATGATTAATGACCAAATAAAAATTAATGGCCAAATTATGATAAATGACCAAATAATGATTCATGACCAAATAATGATACATGACCAAATAATGATTAATGACCAAATAATGATAAATGACCAAATAATGATAAATGACCAAATAATTATTAATGACCAAATAATGATTCATGACCAAATAATGATTAATGACCAAATAATGATTAATGACCAAATAATGATAAATGACCAAATAATGATAAATGACCAAATAATTATTAATGACCAAATAATGATTAATGACCAAATAATGATTAATGACCAAATAATGACCAATGAACAAATAATGATTAATGAACAAATAATGATTAATGACCAAATAATGACCAATGACCAAATAATGACCAATGACCAAATAATGATAAATGACCAAATAATGGTTTATGACCAAATAATGATTAATGACCAAATAATGACCAATGACCAAATAATGATTAATGAACAAATAATTCAATTATAAGAAAATATGTGTACCAGTAAATCTAGAAACAACCCTCCAACTTGTCCTTGAAAGGCCGGTGAGAAAAGGATGCCAGTGGTGAAAAGTAGCAAACGAATGACGAAGTGATTCAATTATGAATACCGACTGGTGATGGTGAGTGAATAGGTATCCCCTGTGACCTCCTATTCAGGAGGTGGGGAGGAGGGCTAATGCCAACGATGAAATGAAGGCTAAAAAGGAGCAGATAATTAAATGGTTAAGAATACTGCTGCCAGTAAATGAATAAGTACCCCCGTCAACCACCCCGTCAACCTCCCCGTCAACCTCCCCTCAAAGGCCAATGAGAAGGTGTGGTAGAGAGCTGATGACAAAAAGTCAAAAGGCCACCTTATGTTTAAATGCTAAATAAAAAAATACGACACTAATGTGGTTCAATTAAATTGAGAAGTATCCCCTTTTACCTCCTCTCTTAGGCTAATGAGGAGGTGGGGCGGAGGGCAGCCGCCGAAGACGACAAAAAGTCGAAAGAGGATGCGGCGAAACGCAAAAAGGCGGACGAGGAGACGCGGCGGCGCGAGACGGAGAAGCAGGCCAGAGTGGGTGTCACAGTGATTATTTTGGTCGGTACTGGGTACGACTTGTACCGAAACACAGTTTAGGCATGCACTCCAAGATAGCGAGAATGATGAAATAAATATCCCCGAAGCTGATAAAATAAATATCCCCTAGCCCTAAAGAAATAAATGTCTTCCATACCGGCACTGTATGTGTATGAGGAGGAGCGGTCCGAATGTGAGCGGGATTAATAAATAGTCATCCTAAATAAAAACCGGGCAGTCGTTAATGAATAATATGTATCATACATACCGGTCAATAACAGTCATAAATAACAGAGGGATTCATAAATAGTTGTTGTGATTAAACAGTCATTAAAGACGAGCCCTAAATAAATAGTCATAAATAGATATCTTCCATACTGTAAACCGGTGTGCAGGAGAAGGAACGGTCGGACATGCACTCCCTGATTACGAGGGGGGTACAATAATGATACGGTACCGGTAGTCATCCTTAATAAAAATCCATCAATGACAAACCCTAAATAATTAAATAATGGTATGCAGGAGAAGGAGCGGTCAGACATGCACTCAAAGATTGCGGCTCAGAAACAGGAGTACTTGGACAGACAGGTGGGAGGGAGGGAGGGAGGGAGGGAGGGAGAGGGCATGCACATTGAGGTGGGGGGGGGGCATGTAAGGGTGACGAGGGGGGAGAAGACTGAACAGCTTTTTATGTTCATGCTGAGAGGAGCAGAAGTACTTGGACTGACAGGTGGGAGGGAGGGGGGGGCATACAAATGGGAGGGAGGGAGGGGGGGCATGCAAATGGGAGGGAGGGAGGGGGGGCATGCAAATGGGAGGGAGGGAGGGGGGAGGCATGCACATGGGAGGGAGGGAGGGGGGGGCATGCACATGGGAGGGAGGGAGGGGGGGGCATGCACATGGGAGGGAGGGAGGGGGGAGGCATGCAAATGGGAGGGAGGGAGGAGGGGGGCATGCAAATGGGAGGGAGGGAGGGGGGGGCATGCAAATGGGAGGGAGGGAGGGGGGGGCATGCAAATGGGAGGGAGGGAGGGGGGAGGCATGCAAATGGGAGGGAGGGAGGAGGGGGGCATGCAAATGGGAGGGAGGGAGGGGGGGGCATGCAAATGGGAGGGAGGGAGGGGGGAGGCATGCAAATGGGAGGGAGGGAGGGGGGAGGCATGCAAATGGGAGGGAGGGAGGAGGGGGGCATGCAAATGGGAGGGAGGGAGGGGGGGGCATGCAAATGGGAGGGAGGGAGGGGGGAGGCATGCAAATGGGAGGGAGGGAGGGGGGGGGGGGGGGCATGCAAATGGGAGGGAGGGAGGGGGGAGGCATGCAAATGGGAGGGAGGGAGGGGGGGGCATGCACATGGGAGGGAGGGAGGGGGGGGCATGCAAATGGGAGGGAGGGAGGGGGGAGGCATGCAAATGGGAGGGAGGGAGGGGGGGGGGCATGCAAATGGGAGGGAGGGAGGGGGGAGGCATGCAAATGGGAGGGAGGGAGGGGGGAGGCATGCAAATGGGAGGGAGGGAGGGGGAGGCATGCACATGGGAGGGAGGGAGGGGGGGGCATGCAAATGGGAGGGAGGGAGGGGGGAGGCATGCAAATGGGAGGGAGGGAGGGGGGAGGCATACAAATGGGAGGGAGGGAGGGGGGGGCATGCAAATGGGAGTTAGGGAGGGGGGGGCATGCAAATGGGAGGGAGGGAGGGGGGGCATGTAAATGGGAGGGAGGGAGGGGGGGGGGGGCATGCAAATGGGAGGGAGGGAGGGGGGGGCATGCAAATGGAGGATTATAATTTTGGGGGGTTAAATGATTGTGAACATATTTAACTAATTGTATATCAACTTACCGGAGGGAGAACACTGAAAAGCTGATTCCATTGATGCTGGGAGGATCAGGAGTAGATGGGCAGGCGGGTGTGTGTGTAGGGGGGGGGGGGGATTGGAGGGCTTTAACCCAGACGGTAACCAAGGGAGGAGAAGGATTGACAGCTTATTATGTTGATGCTGGGCGGAGCAGGACTTCGTTTTTTTATTTTTTAAATGCCTCCGCAAGCCGCCGCCTGGAGATCCTGCGCGGGGCAGAAGACCGCGTGCAAGGCCGAGCGGGTGACCGCGCCGCGGCTCGGCGCCAGCGGCAGGGAATCCTGAACCTTTCTCCTGGAACCTGATATTTTACCGCAGGCAGCTGCCTTGAGGAACCGCGCGGCAGCAGAGGACCGCGTGCCGAGCCGGGCCGGTGGCGGTGCCGCGGCGGCCTGGCGCCAATGGCAGGACATTCCTAAACCCTTTCTCCTTAACCCTGAATTGTTACCGCAGGCAGCTGCCTTGAGGAACCGCGCGGCAGCAGAGGACCGCGTGCCGAGCCGGGCTGGTGCCGGTGCCGCGGCGGCCCGGCCCCAGTGGCCGGACATTCCTAAGCCCTTTCTCCTTAACCCTGAATTGTCACTGCAGGCAGCGGCCTTGAGAAACTGCGCAGCCGCAGAGGACCGCATGCCCAGCCGGGCCGCGTCAGTGGCAGGACGTTACGTAACCCTCCCTCCTAAACCCTTATTCGTTACCGCAGGCAGCTGCCTTAAGGAACCGCGCGGCGGCGGAAGACCGCATTCCCAGCAGGGCCGGTGGCGGCGCCGCGGCGGCCCGGCGCCAATGGCAGGACGTAGAGGTCCCGGAGCCCAACAAGCCCAGCGGGGGAGACAGGCCCTGCGGGGCGGGGGGCGGGGGAGCGGGCGGTGGGGACAGGCTGAGCGCGGCAGGGGGCGGAGGAGGTGGTGGTGGAGGCGGAGGAGGAGGCGGAGGTGGTGTGGGGGGAGAGCTCACGCCAGAGCAGCGCCGAGCGGTGTGGGAGGAGATGCAGGCGCGTTGTGAAGTAGTGGTGCTCTAAAACCTAGGTTCAAATCCTGAATCGTTAACCCTAGGTCGAAAGCACGTAGCCTTAAACCCTAGGTCGAAAACCCTAAAATAGGGATGGGTAGAGTGTGGGGGGGAGGGGGAGGAGGTGCAGGTATGTGCTTCTATACCCTAGGCCCTCAACCCTCAATCCTCAACCATGAACCAAAAACCCTTATGTCTAATCCATAATATGGCTTAACACTGAGCCAAAGGGGGCTGTCAAGCCCTGAACACTGTGTCCAGTGACCTTAAACCCTAACCATGCAGGCGGAGATGCGGGCGGAGATGCGGGTGCGTGTTGCCTTTATGGAGTACTACTTCCTCGAAACCCACACTAGACTAGAGGCGGGCAGAAATTAGGGCTTAGGGTTTAGGGTTGTCGGGGAAACCCAGCACTTAACTAGAGGCGGGCAGAGTCCAGTGGGGGGCGGAGGAGGAGGCCGTTAAAATGCTAACCGCTGTTGCAATGCTAACCGCCGTTGAAAGGCAAATCACCGATGAAAGGCAAACCACAGTTACAATGAGAACTCCCGTTCATACGCCAGCTGCCGTTGAAGTGCTACTGCTCGCCAAGTGTCGACTAGCAATTCAACCGACAAAAATCCATCATTTTGTTGCTTGCAGTGATTCCGCTGGCTGGCCTGACTTTTTATTTCATGCCATGGTGCCTTCCCGCTGCACGTAGGAGGGTGTGCGTCGCAACAAGCAGCAGGCGGCAGGAGGAGACGACAAGGCGCGCGGTGCCGGCCTGGCTGCCTTCTTGGGCGTCCCCGAGGAGGCCGGTGGACGGGGCGGCGATGCGGGCAGGCGCGAGGGGGATCGACCAGCAACGTCAGAGGAGGCAAGGTGCGCTTAAGGTTGAAGGTTTGGGGTTCAGGGTTGAGGGTTAGGGTCTGGGGGGTTAGGGTAAAGGGTTTTAGCCTGAATGCCCTGCGAGTAGGTAAGGGGGGTTTAGGGTTTAGGGTCGTGGTGGCAGCAGTATATTTGTCTGGCTAAAAACAAAACCTTTTGCCCCCCTTAAGCCCACAAGCTAGGCAGGCCAAAGGTAGATCCAAGGGGGCTAGGTGCGCTTTAGGTTCAGGACATCAGGGTTGAGGGTTAGGGGTCTTGGGCTTGAGCCAAAGCGCCCTCATCCCCCCTTTATAGCCCTCAGCCTAGACAGGCGGAGTCCCCTGCGACATCCGAGTAGCTAGGTGTGTTTGGGGATCAGGGTTGAGGGTTTGGGATTGAGAGTTCAAGGTTCAGGGTTTGATCCAAAGATCCGAGTTGGCGAGGTGCGGTATTCAGGTGGCAGCATTGGCTTAAGATCTCACTGTGCACCAAACCCTCAAGCCCTCCAACCCTCAAGCCCTCCAACCTTCAAAGGCTTTACCTCGCTTGCAAAACATGGGCCTTAGGCACCCCTCATAAAGGACATTGTTCACGGCATCTCCACTGCACAGCACAGTGCAGCACAGTGTGGTACAACACAGTACATCAGAACAGCCCAGCCCGCCCCTTCCAGCCCCACCCTGTGTCCCGCTCCGCTCATCCCCCATTCCTCTCCTTCCCCGCCCCACCCAGCATCTTCCCGCCCCTCCCCCGCTCCTCCTCCTCTTTTCTCCGCCCTGCACCCCGCCTCGTCTCTCTTACAGGCATATATCCCACACTGACTAAAAGGCGACAGCAGTGTTCAATCCCGGCCCCACCCTACTCGATCCCACCCCCTTACAGGCACAAGGCCTATGCTGACAACAGGGTGGCTGCAGATCTCAACCCTCACCCCACCCCACCCCACCTCGCCCCACCAACTTACAGGCGCAAGGCCTAAGCTGTCAACAGGGTGGCTGCAGATCTCAACTCCTAACCCGCCCCACCCCACCCCACCCTACTCCACTTCACCCCACTAATGTCCCAACTGCCTCACACCCCGCTTCACCCCACCCCACCTTGCCCCACCCTCTTACAGGCGCAAGGCCTACGCTGACAACAAGGTGGCTGCAGATCTCAACCGCCGCCAGGTGGAGGGTGATCGCTACCAGCAGCAGAGGCAGCCGGCAGGAGCGGGAGCCGCAGCCGGAGCGGGAGCACCCCGGGCCAATGCACGCAATGGGGACTATTATGACAGGTGGGTCCAGGGTTTAGTATGAAGGGTTTAAATGTGCAGGGGGAAGGGTTTAGGCAGCCGGCAGGAGCGGGAGCGGGAGCCGGAGCGGGAGGGGGAGCACCCCGGGTCAACGCACGCAATGGGGATTATTATGACAGGTGGGGCCAGGGTTTAGGGTTCCGTGGAAGAGGAGAAGGCAGCATGGGAGGCGGAGATCCATCCTGCCATTTCCTGTATTATCTCTGCCCCACTAGCTCTACCTGCCTCCTCCGCGACACAGGACCCAACCTCACGTCCGCAGGATAAGGGTCAAACTCGAAGAGAAGTGTGGAGCGCATGAGAGGGAATGCTGTCCCGCCCTGTTCGGTACCATCTCTGCCACCTTTACTCAACCTCCCTCCTCTGAAACATGGAACCCAACCTCCGCCCCACCCACAACACCCCACCCCACCCTCCCCCCCCTGCCCCCCCCTACCCCACTCTTCCCCACCCCACGGAACTAAACCTTCTTTCCGCTCCGCCCCGACCCGACCCGCAGGAAGAAGGTCAAGCTGGAAGAGGAGCGTGCAGCACGGGAGACGGAGATCCGGGAATTCCAGAAGGCGCATTACCGAGAGATGCGGGACGCGGCCGCTCGCAACAGGTGCGCATCATCCACACATTGGCCCTTAACCGTAGTACAAGGTAGAAAGTGAACCCTAGTACATCGTAGGACCTAAACCCTAGAACCGTACATCATGTACCGATAACCATATTGTAGTACCGTACATCACTCTTGCAAGATGCAAGGCACGGCCGCTCGCAACAGGTGTGCGACATCCACACATTGGCCCTTGACGTAGTACAAGGTAGAAAGTGAACCCTAGTACATTGTAGGACCTAAACCCTAGAACCGTACATCATGTACCGATAACCATATTGTAGTACCGTTCATCACTCTTGCAAGATGCGGGGCACGGCCGCTCGCAACAGGTGCGCATCATCCACACATTGGCCCTTAACCGTAGTACAAGGTAGAAAGTGAACCCTAGTACATTGTAGGACCTAAACCCTAGAACCGTACATCATGTACCGATAACCATATTGTAGTACCGTTCATCACTCTTGCAAGATGCGGGGCACGGCCGCTCGCAACAGGTGCGCATCATCCACACATTGGCCCTTGACCGTAGTACAAGGTAGAAAGTGAACCCTAGTACATTGTAGGACCTAAACCCTAGAACCGTACATCATGTACCGATAACCATATTGTAGTACCGTTCATCACTCTTGCAAGATGCGGGGCACGGCCGCTCGCAACAGGTGCGCATCATCCACACATTGGCCCTTGACCGTAGTACAAGGTAGAAAGTGAACCCTAGTACATTGTAGGACCTAAACCCTAGAACCGTACATCATGTACCAATAACCATATTGTAGTACCGTTCATCACTCTTGCAAGATGCGGGGCACGGCCGCTCGCAACAGGTGCGCATCATCCACACATTGGCCCTTGACCGTAGTACAAGGTAGAAAGTGAACCCTAGTACATCGTAGGGCCTCAACTCTAGAACATCATAGAGGTTTGACTTAGAGCTGTACCTGAGTTTGTACCTGAAACTGCTCCTGAGTTTGTACCTGAAAATGTACCTGAAAATGTACCTGAAAATGTACCTGAAAATGTACCTGAGTTTGTACCTGAAAATGTACCTGAAAATGTACCTGAAAATGTACCTGAGTTTGTACCTGAAAATGTACCTGAAAATGTACCTGAGTTTGCACCTGAGTTTGTACCTGAAAATGTACCTGAAAATGTACCTGAGTTTGTACCTGAAAATGTACCTGAAAATGTACCTGAGTTTGTACCTGAGTTTGTACCTGAGTTTGTACCTGAAATTGTACCTGAAATCGGACCTCGTCATGTACCTGAAACTGCTTCCTGCGTCCTCATCAGGCGTCAGATCATGTCCGACATCGGGGCCGACATGGAGAAGCCGGGGTGTCAGGCTGGCTCAGGGGACAGGCGGCCGTCCCCTCAACCAGGAGGTCGGAGGGAGGCTGCGGAAGGTGAGGGGGCTGCATGAGGTGTATAACAAGTGTGAGAGGTGCTGGGTGGTTGCGTGGCTGTGCACCATCTTTGTGTGTGATGTTGTTCACAATTCACTGTCATGTTGTGCTGATGACCACTGTGTTGATCATCACGTTCATGTGAACTGACAATGATGGTCATGATGCGGGGATGTGTTCATGGTCAAACTAGCCTGTGTTCATGTCACACTTACCTGTGTTCATGTCACACTTACCTGTGTTCATGTTCACACTTACCTGTGTTCATGGTCAAACTTACCTGTGTTCATGTCACACTTACCTGTGTTCATGTTCAAACTTACCTGTGTTCATGTTCAAACTAACCTGTGTTCATGTCACACTTACCTGTGTTCATGTCACACTTACCTGCGTTCATGTTCACACTTACCTGTGTTCATGGTCAAACTTACCTGTGTTCATGTCACACTTACCTGTGTTCATGTTCAAACTTACCTGTGTTCATGGTCAAACTTACCTGTGTTCATGGTCAAACTTACCTGTGTTCATGTTCAAACTTACCTGTGTTCATGGTCAAACTTACCTGTGTTCATGGTCAAACTTACCTGTGTGCATGTTCACACTTACCTGTGTTCATGGTCAAACTTACCTGTGTTCATGGTCACACTTACCTGTGTTCATGGTCAAACTTACCTGTGTTCATGGTCAAACTTACCTGTGTTCATGGTCAAACGTACCCGTGTTCTTGTCACACTTACCTGTGTTCATGTCACACTTACCTGTGTTCATATTCACACTTACCTGTGTTCATGTCACACTTACCTGTGTTCATGTCACACTTACCGGCCACCGGCTACATCCATTGATCAAACTTGGTTTCATGCCGACACCTGTGTGCATGTCACACTTACCTGCATTCATGTTCACACTCACCTGCGTTGTTGTGTTGCTGATCGATCTCTCTATTGATGTTAGCCATTGGCCATTTACTGTGCTGCTCACAGAAGTCGAGGACGACGAGGAATTTTATTTATTTATTATTTCTTTTATTTTATCTACATCTTTGCTTATCTTCTTATATATTTACTGTGTTGCTCGCAGAGGCTGAGGACGATGAGGAATTTTCCGCCATGGTCAAGGACATGCAGGTGGGGGGGGGACAGTCGGGGCAGGGGGGAGAGGCGGGACAGGGGGAGAGGGGGGGCGGGGGTTAGAGGGGGGGCAGGGGGACAGGCGGAGCAGGGGCAGAGGCGGAGCAGTTGGAGAGGCGGGGTCGGGACAGGTGGGACGGGTGGAGAGGCGTGATTGGCATTGTTTTTTATTTATCCGCCTATGGTCAAGGACATGTAGGTGAGGGGGGCACAGGGGGGGAGGTGGGACAGAGACACGCAGGTGCGGAGGGCAGAGGCGGGGCGGGAGGAGAGGTGGGGCCGGGGCAGAGGTGGGACAGGAGGAGAGGCTGGACTGGCTTTTTTATTATTATATTATTTTTTCCCCGCTAAGGTCAGGGACATGCAGGTGAGGGGGGCAGGGGCATGTAGGATTTTTTGCAGGACTCATAGCAGGCAGGCAGATTATTCTGAGCGGGGCAGGCACGTTTCTTTCATTTAATTATTTTTTGTATTTAATTTAAATTTTTGCAGGACTCAGGGCAGGCAGGCAGATTATTCTGAGCGAGGCAGGCGTTTTTTTTTTAATTACCGGTACCGGGCGTTTTTTTTCTTTTTGCAGGACTCAGGGCAGGCAGGCAGAGGTTCTTCTGAGCAGGGCAGGGCACGTTTTTAATCTCGAAACCACGCGCCCTCGGATTTGTACTTTCTTTCCTGCTTGATACGGGGCTGATTAGGGTGGGGGGGGGGGTAAGGGTATATTGCTGATGAGCGTCCATGGACCCTGAACCTTGTACCCTAAACACGTAAAAGCTTTACGGTATACCTCAACACAGAAGCCTCAACCCCTAGACCTTTAACCTGTCATCCTAAACCAGTAACCAATAGCCTAAACCCCCAAATGGGCAAACTGACGGGCACAGCCCTAAAGCAATCGGGTCTCGCTCCGCTTTGCAAAATAAACCGGTTGACGCCAGTTGCTCATACGAGTCATGCCCCACAGTACATGTACCGCACATATACCGTCGATGTACATTCCTGTTACGGCACTGAAACCCACCTGATGCCGATAGCCCACGCCTCTGCCAACATAATGTACATACATTCCTGGGCGGTGCTGCTCACCCACCCATTTATGTACCACACTTGTACCGCTGATGTACAATCCTGTAACAGCATTTAAATATGCCTGTTGCGGATCCTCACCTTCCCCACGCTGCGTAGGATGTCCTGGGCGGTGCGGGGCCCTGCTGTGACAACACCGGGGAGGATGACGATGACGACGGGGGTGACGCACGGACAGAGGTAAGGGTTTAGGGTTTAGGATATCTTTCCTCGGCTACGAGTCTCCACCTTTGGCAGGCTGCCCTGCAGCCGCCGAAAGGCCCGATTGCGACTATATGGACCGGCATGAGATGGATGGTTGAAACAGCATGGCCGGCCATAAATGGAGCCTCCAGCCAAAGGCTGGAGAGTAGCTGACATGTAGCCGACATGTAGCTGAGTCACGAAAAAAAAACGCTGAGATGAGGCCTCTGCGACAATTGTTGATTCGTCGTATTTCAATGCTGCCCTCAGCCCTGAAGTGTACCTGAATTTTGACGGAGGGCAAAGCACGTATCATACCAGGATAAGGTAAGAAGATCTGGTTGCTGAAATCCTCCTGGCCCGTAATTCGATCTGCACAACCTCCACAGTTGTATTTATTTGTAAACAACAACTGATTTATTGACAAGCCAGCGCAGCTCGGTTTGGTCAAGGACACTGTCAACATATTGTTATCACCTGGCCATGCCTAAATCTCTGTATTTTTAAATTGAATTTGAATTCAAACCCACTCAGGCCATGCGCGGCCGCTTCATGCTGAATGGCGAGCCGGTGAAGCTGGGCGCGGTCAAGGATTCGGACCCGCTGGGCGTCAAGGTGGAAGCGTTAAAGGTGTACCTCGAGAAGGCACTGGGATCAGGGCCCTTCCTCAAGTACGTGTTGCGGTACAATGTGCGCCCTGAAGTACAGGTTTTGAGACGATGTTTCCTTGATTAATGAGTTCAGTATGTGAAGGTACAATTTGCACCCTGAGGTACAGATTTTGATGTGTTACTTGCTTTGTCGACGAAACACGCAGGACGTGCGGTGCAATGTGCGCCCTGAAGATGTTTTTCCACGCTGTATGAATCACTTGCATTCTGCGGTACGATTTACTTTCTGAAGTACAGTTGTTCAGGTATTTCATGTATTTTCACCCGGTAGATGTTCAAGCACAATGCTAAGTACAATACTACTTGTGCAGCGAACACTTCATTTTTAAATTTGTCAGAGTTCTTGTTGCATGTTCCTTGCCACTTGTTAGGGTTTTGCGGACTGCTTTACCTGTAGGGGCTTGCTTTACCTGTAGGGGTTTGAGGACTGCTTTACTGATTGCAGACTGAAATCCGAATGTTGTATGATCAGCATCCTACTCCTGTTTATGTTCTTATTGCACCTGACATACCTGAATTTGAATTTGAATGTCTGTACTTCAGAGTCTACCGCCGGCTGGAGTCGCTTAGTGCTGATGATGACGAGGGAGAGGTGAGAGAAAGGGTGGCAAATGATACTGGTCAGGGGGGCAAATGACACTGGTCAGGGGGGCAAATGACACTGGTCAGGGGGGCAAATGATACTGGTCAGGGGGGCAAATGACACTGGTCAGGGGGGCAAATGACACTGGTCAGGGGGGCGAATGACACTGGTCAGGGGGGCAAATGACACTGGTCAGGGGGGCAAATTACACTGTAAAAGGCAAATTGTCGACAAGCACGCATGATTTCCGACTGAAAACTGGCGCTGACAATAGATAAAATTAGTAAATTAGTGGATTTCTCAACCTTAAAACCCGTAAATTATGAGGGAAGGCAAAGTAAATCTACGGTACAAAGGTGCCATTCCGTGTTCTATGTCTGATCTTGAAGGTAGCCAATCAACTATCTATTTCTCCGAAAATGATTTCCTGCCAGAAGTAGATATTAAGATGAAACGCACGAGGACTGGCCTGTGAATGGGAAGCGCTCCGAGGTGTGGGGGCGTGGTCGCGGAGGGCTTAGCGGTCTGAACCCAAACCTGTAACCCGTAACTCGTAACCCTTAATATCAAAATTGGCCGCTCCTCCCTCCCTACCTGCAGGTCAGCAATTTTGCACCCAACTACAAACCGACGGTGGGAGTTGGAATTCGAATTTGATGGCCAGATTGCTGACCTAAACATGTGCGCCCCGTCCCTCCCTCTCGGCCCTCAGGTCAACAATTGCGCACCCAATTGCCAACCGGTGGGAGTTTGAATTCAAATTTGATGGCCTGAATGTTGACCTAAACATTTGTGACCCGTCTGTCCCTCAGGTCAGCAATTAAGCATCGAATTCCAAGCCGGTGGAAGTTAAATTCGAAATTGAAGGCCTGAATGCTGACCAGCTAACCTAAACATTTGCGCCCCGTCCCTCCCTTTTGGCCCTCAGGTCAAAAAATTCTGCACCCAATTGCCAACCGGTGGGAGTTGGGATTTAATTTGATGGCATGAATGCTGACCAAAACATTTTCGACCCGCCCCTCCCCCCCGCCCTCAGGTCAACAATTGTTCACCGAATTCCAAACCGGTGGGAGTTTGAATTCAAATTCCATGGCCTGAATGCTGACCTAAACATGTGCGCCCCGTCCCTCCCCCTCGGCCCTCAGGTCAACAATTGCGCACCCAATTGCCAACCGGTGGGAGTTTGAATTCAAATTTGATGGCCTGAATGCTGACCTAGACGTTTTCGCCCCGTCCCTCCCCCCCGCGCCCTCAGGTCAGCCGGGAGTTCTTGGCCGTGTTGGGCCAGGAGAAGTTGGCCTACCTCGGCCTAGTGCACCAGCTCATTGTGTGCGAGGAGCAGTGGGCGCAGTCGCACTAAGTCAAGCGGATTTGATGATGAACCATATCGGACGTGAAGTTTTGTGAAGGTTGTGAAGCTTTGACAGTCCATCAGAGCATCACGTTTGATGCATGGGAAAGGTGCCCGCAAACCGGTTAGAGCACACTGAGTAAACTATGACGGCGAGCGGGAAAACGGTATCCCCAAAGGGCAAGCCACTAGTAACTCCCACGCCCCCCACGGGGCGTAGCTTTCTTTCTTTCATAGTTCTATAGGACAGCGAGCGGGAAAAAGGTGTCCCACGGTCCCCAATGGGCGAGCCACAACAACCACAAACGAGTGGAGTGGGAAGGAATCCCGGACATGAATTTTTGAACCTCGGCCAGGTGCATTATGGTAAGCTTTTGTTTGCAGGTCAACAGTGCATCACATGTGATCATGGTAGCACAATCCGGCTGAACCGTATCGAGTCGTATCGTGGCACTTTGGTAGTACAATCCGGCTGAACCGTATCATATGCCGTATCGTGCTACCATGCATTTGATGCGTGGGTCATGTGCCCATACACTAGCACTAGCTCATTCAATAATGTACGCAAAGCAGTAGGCACAGTTACAGCAAGCCAAGTTGTTCGAACCCGAATATGTGTGGATTTGGATTCGAAACATAACATGTTTGAATTCGAATTAGATTGGACTCGGATTCGAAACACGGTCCGAGGACACAGTCCACTGTTTTATGCTGCATGGGCGGGCCCAGAGGTGTAACGGCATTAGCCGTTTTATGCTGCATGGATCATCCGGACTGCCTCTGGTTGGGTCGCGGTCTGAAAAGGTACAAGTAGGGTGAATGGGTGATTAGCGCCGTGATTTGAATAAGGGCGAGCTTGCACGCAGTAAGTCAATAACGTTACACCTTTGGGCCATGCTAAGATAGCTCAACCCCATGGGTGCCCGACTGCCTGGTCGGGAAGTAGGAAGAACACATGGGGTCGATTGTGTCGCTCAGTGCTGGCCGGTGTAGGCTGGCCAAAACAAAATACTCAGGCCGGCAAAAGAGGAACATCTTCTTGGCTACCCCCAGCCTTTCCCTCCCGGAGATAAGACCAATGTAATAGTTCCTAAGCGTGGACGGATAGGAATTAAGAGGAGGGGCGGCTCTGGCAAGAAGTGGACATGCAAACAAGTCAATGCCATTACACCTCTGGGCCCTGATCAAAAAGGGTCGGTCCCGTGGGCGCCTAAATGTCCCGTTGGAAGAAAAGAAACTAGGTATGAGGGCAAGACCAACGTTATAGTTCCTAGGAGTGAGCGGATAGGAAGTTGGGAATTAAGAGAGGGGGCGGCCCTGACAAGAAACGGACACTCAAACAAGTCAATGACAATGGCTGGGTCATTGTCCCTTGTTGTGTTGCCTCACCAGATTACATACAGTTATTTTGTTAGGACCTGGACTTTTATATAATACTTACTTGTATATCGGGAGATGAAAGCTTATTTAAGCTATCTCTATTAGTTGGGTTCACTCTTCACACTGCTTTGCCCTTTTGAAACAGGTTTGGGGGTCAATGCGGCAGAGGCGCCATCTTTCCCCAAAGCTTCTTACTTCTCGGATGTCAAGCCTTACATTTACGCGTGGGACAAGTGTCCGAAAACTGGCCCGGGCTCAAAGTATAAGCTGTGCATTGCGCAAATTTTCTCTTGAAGGGTTTGTAAACCCACCTCCTGGACAAGTGGATATTTAGGATATTCTGAATACCCCCGCCCTGTTTATTCCCGGGGGTTTATTGCTCAAGGAGCACATACCATAACCTAGCACTGACCTACTGCCTGGTATGTTTGTATCCTTTCTCTATTTTGTTATTTGAGGGCTGGGATCTGGACGGATTGAGACTTCTTCGGACTTCCTTTACTTTGGGGGATGGCATTTTTTCTCTGTTTCCCCGTCTGTTCCTTTCCTTTCTACTATCTAATATAAATGGCGTAGAGGTGTTATGTTATTGACACCCAGCCCCGCCGGCCGTCGGCTGGTTTGTAGTTGCAAGAGTAGGTGGAGCACCCTGCCCTGATTTGCAACATCTACACTGCATTTCAGTTACCGTTTTCTCTCCGGTTGCGCTTTACTTGAGGAAATGTCATATTTTCTGTTCACGATGAAGAGCTGCAGACCCTTTGTGACTGCCCCCTTTATTTCGATAAGCGTATACCGGTATGCATATTCTCCAACTGACTCGTTTTTCAGATTTGAGTTACGTCATCGTTTCGTTTACAAAGCAAACGGATGTGTACTTATGTCGCACATGCTATAAAAGCATGAGACATAGGTCCTGCCCCACATATAATTGTATGCTGTTCTGCCCGCCATGTTTCCATGCACGCTGCCATACCCACCCATGCATGCTGGCCATGCTGCCATACCCGCCCATGCAAGCTGCCATGCATGCCGATTACTTTAGGCTCTCTAGCAAGCAGTAGCTGCACATAAGGTTCAGCAAGGTCCATGCGCACAATGCAGACCCTATCAGGGTAAACGTTACACCAGCCACGTGCACTTGTACCTCATGGGTGTAGCTGTATGTCGAACTGATTGTGAGTCTGTGATACCAACCGTCACTCACGAATCGAATGCCCGGATGCTGTTGCGGACGCAGGTCATATGTACGTTGGCCCCACGGATGTCAGTATTCTGCACACCGGCTTGGCCGTTTAAACATATTCACTCGAGGCATTGCGCATTTATAGCTGTTCTTCCGGGCCATTCATGCTCCTCTGGTTCTCGGTTCTCCCCGTCACCCCGCTGATTTCCTTGCCCAAGAAGCTCTAGCCCCCACGTCGCGACCCCCCATTTTTGCACTCATTCCTATCAATTAGGGCTCGACATGTGGTCGAGCTTGTTGACGGGCTGGGGATTCGGCCTTCCATTCATTGGTCCGGGAACTAAGCAACTTTTCCATTGGGGAATCTCTCTTTTACTTTGCTTTATTAGTTCCAAGTCGAGATTAGACGCTGACGCGTTCGAGCCAGTCTAAGCAGGGCCCAGAGGTGTACCTGCATTGTCCGATGGGGCTCGAGGGTTTCGACCACTCTGGCGCAGGAACACGGACACTTGAAAGTTCTCCTCACCTGCACCTGCGTGGACGGATTCCAATGTCCGAACATCTTGGATCTTGTTCACACCTTCTAACCGGCCAACGTCTAACTCTGCTCTGTTCGATAGAATCATCTCACCACGGCCCTACATCTTTTCACATCGACGATACCGCATCATGATGCTGCCGGTCTCCCGAGGCTCCCTAGGGCTCGCCCAGAGGCGCTCAGGCGTTTCTTGCCATCTCAAATCGAGCAAGCCGCTCGTCGCTTCACGACCATCGCCCTTTCAAGCCCCGAGACAAAAACCGTGAGTATGAACCCTTCTGCCCCTCCTCGCCAACGTGGCCACCGACGTGCACTCGTGACCGACCATCAACCCACCTACCCGCGCATCTGCGAAAAAGATTTGCCTGCATATTTCCATTGTGGCGCATGCAACGCGGAGTGCACGCGACATTCGATCCATCCCGATCGCAACGAGATGCGTGCCCTCGAATTTGGTTTGGGAAATCCCTCTCTCCCTAGTCTGGGCCTGCTGCGTGGGTTCTTAGGGCACGGTGGGGTGCTGCTGCTTGAGCGGGGGATTCTCCAGCATAGGATACCTCACCTCTCCTTGCATCCCTTTTTTAAGATCAGCACCTGGCTTCACTTAAGGGCAGCATTTTGTACTCTTGCAACAACATCAGACCTCCACATCAGCAGATCCGGATGTCGCACCACACCGCCATGCATGCTATGTTCCCATGCACAAACGTTTACGGTGTACGGCATTTTAAATCCCGCAGTCCTGAAGCCACGCTCAGGTGTTTTCTTTTCTTTCTTTCTTGATCTCCCTCACTGATTCTCATTTTATTTTGATTCCTTGAAATCTGTTCATCCCTGCTCGCTTGTTTCTTTGTGTTTGATTCCCATGCCCGCCCTCTGTTTCTCTCAAGCAAAGTGCCATGCAGCACGCATGGCTGCGGCTCGCACGAGCTGGCGTTACACATTCTGCATGGCTGCTGCTCACACAGCATGGCTGTGGCTCCTACAGCATGTTTGCTTCTCATGCGTGCAGCGTGTATGGCTGCTTCTCATACAGCATGGCTGCCTCTCATAAGCACAGCTTGCATGGCTGCGGCTCATAAGCACAGCTTGCATGGCTGCCTCTCATAAGCACAGCTTGCATGGCTGCCTTTCATCAGCACAGCTTGCATGGCTGCGGCTCATATGTTCCGGCAACACACATTGTTCTGCGCCTCTCATGCAGATATGGGCTCCTCACCCAGGCCTGTCTGCCCCGCCTCCTGTCACTTACCCATCCACCTAGTGTTTTGAGCCTTTTACCTGGCTGCTGTGGCTGAGCGCTGCCACACTTTTGCCTGGACTTAAAAAAGTACGAGGCTGGCCGCCTTACCCTTGAAAACCTGAGACGCAAAAACACAGAAAACTGGCCGGGTGCGCATGTGGCCCTCGTCGGCAGCTGAGAAATGGCGAGCAGGAACAAAAAGGGCACACGGCCAACAAGCTTCCACACGGCTGCAACAACTCATGCGTAGAAAGTTATATTTACACCCTGACAGCTATACCCTGTTAACCTTGCTATGGCAGATCTCGTGTCCACACTATTGCTTTGCGGTCTCGTCCACACTAGCGCTGGGGGCCAGGCCATCACTGTTAAGAGTGCTCAGTCGCCTCTTCCCATGGCCCCACATCGAAAACATGTTTGAGGAGGTAAACCCTAATTACACTCTCTCATCTTACCATAGTCACACTCCCACTCACAACTCTAATCACACCCCCTCACATGCCCTGTTTACACTCTCTCACGCAACCCTAATCACACTCCCTCACACAGCCCTATTCACACTCCCTCACGTAACCCTAGTCACACTACCTCACACAACCTTATTCACACTCCCTCATACAACCATATTCACACTCCCTCGCACAACCCTATTCACACTCCATCACACAACCCTATTCACATTCCATCACACGACCCTATTCACACTCCATCACATAAACCTATTCACACTCCCTCACAAAACCCTATTCACACTCCCTCACAGAAGCCTAGGAACCTGAAACTTCCCACACTGTTCACACTTGCTTGTCGCGCGGTCACACCTTTTGCATTTCCTGACATGCCGCACCACCACAGATCTCAGCTGCTGGCGGTAGCTGGAGGCGGATTCGGATCTAACGGATCCATCGGGAATGGCGGATCTGGGAGCGGCGGGGGCGGCGGCGGAGGTGGCGGCAGCGGCGATGAAGCCAAGGAGCCTTCAGGGAACAAGACCGGGGGGATTCCAGGACTGGCAGGTCGGTGGTCTCGGTGCATCCAAACCCTTCTCACCTTTCACACTTGGGATGTCGGAGGCTTTCCTGGCTTGGCCGGTGCGTGGTCACAGTAAACTGCATTTCACACATTCACACCGTCCATACCTTCCTCAACTGGAAGGCCACAGCTTTCTCGGGCCAGTCAGGCTGGTCGTCTGTACCTTTCTGACTATGCATGTATTGCGCACGTTTCTCACCTGGAGGGCCTTGAGCCGTCCACACCTTTCACACTTGCATGCATTGCACTACGTTCACCCCTTTCACACCTCCATGCATTGCACATATTTCATGCCTTTCATGCATTGCACACCTTTCACACCTTTCACACCAGGAAGGCTCGCGGCTTCCCAGGCTTGGCAGGTCAGTGCTCACACCTTTCACACCTTTTACACCTGGAGGGCCACGTGCCGTTCACACCTTCCTCACTTCGAGGGTCACAAGCCTTTCACGCCTTTCACACATTTGAGCCGAGCTTTTCCTCATAACGTCCTCTATTATCTACCCCAATAATGGGTCATCTAGCCTTGAACCCTTAACCCTTAAACCCTTGACCTGGAACCCTTGACCTGGAACCCTTGACCCATCACTTGTAGGCATTATGAAGGGCTGGGAGGAGCGGGTCCAATATGACGCAGAGTTCCCCCTGAAGGTCCTCATCGAGCAGGTGCGAGAGGGGGGAAGAGAGCGAGGTTCGTATTTCATACCTGAGGGAGGGCAAATGAAAGCTGCGGTACTGTTCTAGTACATCAACATATCTCTCCAGCTGTGGTACGCGCTGGCAGGACGTTGGACCGTATCCAAATTTTCTCAGCTTTCCCGCCCCCCGGCATGCACCCGACTTCGTCGCCCTCCCGACTTTGCCGCCCCCCACATGCACACAAGTAAAGCTCTTGTTCACACAAGTTAAGCTCTTGTTCACACAAGTATAGCGCTTGTTCACACAAGTATAGTGCTTGTTCTGGAGCTTAAGAGCAGCAAAAGGGTGACTTGAAGCCTGAAACAGGAAGCGGCAATAGATTCTCTGGAATACTGAAACAGGACATATAAAAAACATGTCCCTAGACTTGGAGCAGAAAAGCCGCAAACGGAACATATTTTGCGTCTGGGCGCAGGAAAAGGGCAAAAAGCTACGTGACTTCTTGAAAGCAGGAAAACGGCAAAAAGCTACATGACTTTTTTAAGCAGAAAGGCTTCAGAGCATCTCTTGATTCTTGCAGCAGAAAAGTGGCATCAAGTTGACTTTTGAATCTAATTAATGTGAATCCCCCTGAAGCGTATGTAGCCTCCCTGTTGGCTCTCAGCTGCCAAGGGCGTTGGTATGGCGGAGGCCGGTGACACATCATCTCAACAAAAGCCCCCTCCCCCCCACACACACGCACGACAGTTCCTCAATCTGAAAACGGAACCCCTCACATTCAGGTGCTGGCATTGGTAGGGCGGTGGCCGATGACATGTACTCTCAGCAATGCACTCACACACTGCATACACACAAAAGCAAAATTGAAGGAATGATGTGTTCACGACATTTTGCCACCCTGCTTTTCCCCAGGTGCTTGGCGTTGGTATGGCGGTGGCCGGGGATAAATCATCTCAACAAAGACCCCCCACACACACACGCGAAAGCTCCTCCATTGTAAAACGACACCCCTCCCATTCAGGTGCTTGGCATTGGTAGGGCGGTGGCCGCGGTGACATGTTCTCTCAATAATGCGCCCACACACATATACACACAAAAGCGAATTTGGAGGAATGATGTGTTTACGACATTTTGCCACCCTGCTTTTTCCCAGGTGCTTGGCGTTGGTATGGCGGTGGCTGGTGACATGTCGTCTCGTCCCAACTGGGGCCTGAACGAGCTGGACTTTGTTTTCAGGTGAGACGGATTTACAATAGCAGTTGATTCAAACCCAGCCAAGGCAGGCCATGCAGCTCTTAGACAGGCCCAATGCAGGCTGTTCTGCCCCCAGCCAAGATAAGCCTTGCAGCCCCTAAGACAGGTCCAAGGCAGGCCATGCAGCTCCCAAGACAGGTCCAATGCAGGCTGTTCTGCCCCCAGCCAAGATAAGCCATGCAGCCCCCTAAGACAGGTCCAAGGCAGGCCATGCACCCCCTAAGACAGGCCCAAAGCAGGCCATGCAGATCCTAGGCAGACCCAATGCAAGCTGTTCTGCCCCCAGCCAAGATTAGCCATGCAGCCCCTAAGACAGGTCCAAGACAGGCCATGCACCCCCTAAGACAGGCCCAAGGCAGGCCGTGCAGATCCTAGGCAGACCCAATGCAGGCTGTTCTGCCCCCAGACAAGATAAGCCATGCAGCCCCTAAGACAGGCCCAAGACAGGCCATGCAGCCCCTAGGCAGACCCAAAGCAGGCCATGCAGTTCCTAGGCAGGTCCAATGCAGGCTGTTCTGCCCCCAGCCAAGATAAGCCATGCAGCCCCTAAGACAGGTCCAAGGCAGGCCATGCAACCCCTAAGACAGGCCCAAGGCAGGCCGTGCAGATCCTAGGCAGACCCAATGAAGGCTGTTCTGCCCCCAGCCAGGATAAGCCATGCAGCCCCTAAGACAGGTCCAAGGCAGGCCATGCACCCCTAAGACAGGCCCAAGGCAGGCCGTGCAGATCCTAGGCAGACCCAATGCAGGCTGTTCTGCCCCCAGCCAGGATAAGCCATGCAGCCCCTAAAACAGGCCCAAGGCAGGCCATGCAGCCCCTATGCAGACCCAAGGCAGGCCATGCAGTTCCGACGCAGGTCAAATGCAGGCTGTTCTGCCCCCAGCCAAGATAAGCCATGCAGCCCCTAAGACAGGTCCAAGGCAGGCCATGCAGCCCCTAAGACAGGCCCAAGGCAGGCCATGCAGCCCCTAGACAGACCCAATGCAGGCTGTTCTGCCCCCAGCCAAGATAAGCCATGCAGCTCCTAAGACATACCCAAGGCAGGCCATGCACCTCCTAGGCAGACCCAATGCGGGCCATGCAGCTCCTAGGCAGGTCCAATGCAGGCTGTTTGGCCCCCAGCCAAGATAGGCCATGCAGCCCATAAGACAGGCCCAAGGCAGGCCATGCAGCACTAAGACAGACCCAATGCAGGCCATGCAGCTCCTAAGACAGACCAAATGCAGTCCATGCAGCCCCTAAGACAGGCCCAAGACAGGCCATGCAGTTCCTAAGACAGACCCAATGCAGGCCATGCAGCTCCTAAGACATACCCAAAGCAGGCCATGCAGCTCCTAGGCATACCCAATGCAGGATGTTCTGCCCCCAGACAAGATAAGCCATTTAGCCCCTAAGACAGGCCCAAGGCAGGCCATGCAGCTCTAAGACAGACCCAATGCGGGCCATGCAGCTCCTAGGCAGGTCCAATGCAGGCTGTTCTGCCCCCAACCAAGATAAGCCATGCAGCCCCTAAGACAGGCCCAAAGCAGGCCATGCAGCTCCTAAGACAGACCCAATGCAGGCCATGCAGCCCCTAAGACAGGCCCAAGGCAGGCTATGCAGCTCCTAAGACAGACCCAATGCAGGCCATGCAGCCCCTAAGACAGGCCCAGGGCAGGCTATGCAGCTCCTAAGACAGGCCCAAGGCAGGCTATGCAGCCCCTAAGACAGGCCCAATGCAGGCCATGCAGCCCCTAAGACAGGCCCAAGGCAGGCCATGCAGCCCCTAAGACAGACCCAATGCAGGCCATGCAGCCCCTAAGACAGGCCCAAGGCAGGCCATGCAGCCCCTAGACAGACCCAATGCAGGCTGTTCTGCCCCCAGCCAAGATAAGCCATGCAGCTCCTAAGACATACCCAAGGCAGGCCATGCACCTCCTAGGCAGACCCAATGCGGGCCATGCAGCTCCTAGGCAGGTCCAATGCAGTTTGGCCCCCAGCCAAGATAGGCCATGCAGCCCATAAGACAGGCCCAAGGCAGGCCATGCAGCCCCTAAGACAGGCCCAAGACAGGCTATGCAGCTCCTAAGACAGACCCAATGCAGGCCATGCAGCCCCTAAGACAGGCCCAAGGCAGGCTATGCAGCTCCTAAGACAGGCCCAAGGCAGGCTATGCAGCCCCTAAGACAGGCCCAATGCAGGCCATGCAGCCCCTAAGACAGGCCCAAGGCAGGCCATGCAGCCCCTAAGACAGACCCAATGCAGGCCATGCAGCCCCTAAGACAGGCCCAAGGCAGGCTATGCAGTTCCTAAGACAGACCCAAGGCAGGCCATGCAGCTCCTAAGACAGACCCAATGCAGGCCATGCAGCCCCTCAGACAGGCCCAAGGCAGGCTATGCAGCTCCTAAGACAGACCCAATGCAGGCCATACAGCTCCTAAGACAGGCCCAATGAAGGCCATGCAGCTCCTAAGACAGACCCAATGCAGGCCATGCAGCTCCTAAGAAAGGCCCAAGGCAGGCCATGCAGTTCCTAAGACAGGCCCAATGAAGGCCATGCAGCCCCTAAGACAGACCCAATGCAGGCCATGCAGCCCCTAAGACCGGCCCAAGGCAGGTATGTAGCTCCTAAGACAGACCCAATGCAGGCCATACAGCTCCTAAGACAGACCCAATGCAGGCCATGCAGCCCCTAAGACAGGCCCAATGAAGGCCATGCAGCTCCTAAGACAGACCCAATGAAGGCCATGCAGCTCCTAAGACAGGCCCAAGGCAGGCCATGCAGCTCCTAAGACAGGCCCAAGGCAGGCCATGCAGCTCCTAAGACAGGCCCAAGGCAGGCCATGCAGCCCCTAAGACAGGTCCAATGCATGCTGCTCTACCTTCAGCCAAAATAAGCCATGCAGCCCCTAAGACAGGCCCAAGGCAGGCCATGCAGCTCCGGTTAAAAATGTTATGGAGCCCGATATCTGACCGCTGCCCTTTGCATGCCCCCTCCCACAATATCCAACCTTTAACCCCATACCCTGAACCCTGAACCCTGAAGCCTAATCCGCTGTCCCGTGCCCCCCTGCATGCCCACTCTCACGGCATCCAACCCCAAACCCTAAACCGCTGCCCCGCGCCCCCCCTGCATGCCCTCTCCCTCGGCATCCCTCCTGCCCGGCGGATGACGACGTCGTCCCCCGCAGCACATTGGTGGTGAGTGTATGAACGAGTGTGTGACCACGTGGGTGACCACGTGGGTGTGTGACTTCACGAACCGGTATCTATAAATATATATACGGTAACTGCTGCACGCTGCTTGGGGCATTTGAGGTAAGTGGACTAAGAGGGGGGGGTCCAGCCGCAAAGTGTGTTGGGTTCACTTTTTCATGTCTTGCTTTGTTCTGCAAAGTGTGCCGGGTACACTTTTCATGTCCTGCTGTCTTCTGTACCACAAAGTGTGTTGTGTACACTTTTCATGTCCTGCTTAGTTCTGTACCGCGAAACACGTCAGTTCGCCATGCCAGATCACCAGTCAAGTGCGTCTGCTGTCGGTCATGTTTTCAACCAGTACCCTTCCCCCCCGCCTTAATAGTTTATGAAGCCTTGATTCCTTACGGCTGCTGCTGCTGTCTGCCCTCAAAGATTATTACCCATCCCCCTCCCCCCTACTCCTGCACCCCTCATCGTCAGGTTACCTTCCACCTCGTTGCGCATGCTGCTGCTGATTTTAATAATATTTAAGATAACAATATTAAGATCAGCACCGGTCATCCCCCCCCCCACACACACATTACACACACACTCCCCACTCCCCTGCCCCCCTCCTGCCTCCTGGTAATGAAACTTGAAACAGCTGCTGCTGCTGCTGTTAATTAAAATCAGCGCGGATGACCCCCACCCACACCCACCCACACCCCACACACCCCACCCCGACACACCCCACTCCACCCCACTCCACCCTCACACCACCTCACTCCACCTCACCCACACCCACCCTACCTGTCCACCTCACGCACCCCACCCCACTCCACCCCTCCAGCCTTTGCCCTCCTCCTACCACCAGCTTCTTTCCATCCTCAACTTCACCGTTGTGGTCAACCCTGTACTTACAACATTTTTTTTTATTTGCCCCGGTCTTATCTCCTGCTGACACCAGTTCAGATAAACTGTAAAACACATAATTCAACACCTAACCCTAAACCCTCAAATCCGGCTTAACCCTAAACCCAAAGCCTGATCCCTGTACCCGGAACCCTCCAGTGTGGCTTAACCCTAAAACCTAATTCCTAAAAACCAAAACCCAACATATTGACTACACCCCAGACCCTGGTCTTAACCCCAAACCCTAACATCTTGCCTACATACTAAACCCTAATCTATTACCTAAACCCTAAACCCTGGTATAAACCATAAACCCGAACATAACACCTGAACCCTATACCCCAAACCTTGTGCCTAAACCCTAAACTTTAACCATATGCCTTATCCCTAACGTAATGCCTGCACCCTTAACCCGAACCTAATGCCTTCACCCTAAACCCTGACCTTATGCCTAAACCCTTCAGGTGGGCTCCATCCTCAATTTCACGGTCATGTTCAACCTGGCGCCGACGGCTACGGTTGCTTCCGCTGGGGGCGGTTTCCTGCAGAAGGCCATCGGGGACTACTACCTCAAAAAATGGGGGGTTCCAGGTGGACTTGAGGGTTTGAGGGTTCAGCTAAACCACGTGGCAGTTAGGGTTGAAGCATATTAGTTGGCAGTTTCCTGCAGAAGGCCTTGGGGACTACTACCTCCAAAAATGGGGGGTGGGTGGGCTTGAGGGTTTGAGGGTTGAGCCATACCACATGGCAGTTGGGGTTCAGGCAAACAGTTGGGAGCAGTTTCCTGCGGAAGGCCATTGGGGAATACTACCTTGGGGGTGCCAGGTGGGCTTGAGGGTTTGAGGGTTTAGCCAAACCGCGTGGCAATTAGGGTTTACGCAAATCAGTTGTGGGCGGTTTTCTGCAGAAGGCCATTGGGGACGACCTGAAACCTGAACCCTGAACCCTGAACCCTGTGACCTTAAAACCTCAAAATGTTACACAGCCCGTATGTGCACCTGCCTGGTGCACTCTGTCTTTGTTTTTTGTTCCAAACCCTTCACCATATACCCTTAACCTGTTATCTCAGGTGGCAACATGTTTGAGCAGGGCGGCCACACAGCCCGCAGGCGCTCTTAACTGGTTCACACATTTTTGTTTTTTGTTCTTAACCCTTCACCCCTCATCTCAGGTGGCAACATGTTTGAGCCGGGCAGCTACACGGCCGGGCAGCGATTGATTAACTTTGCTTACAAGGGCGGCGTGTTTGCCGGCATTGGGTTTCTGGCCGGCATGCTCGGAACCAGCATCACGAACGGCCTACTGGCTGTCAGGTGGGATGGGTAGGGGGGGAGAGGTGGCTCTGGGGGGGGGGGGGGGAGGCGGGAATGGGTTTCTTGCCAATTGTAATTTTAGTACAAAAAGGGGGAGAGAGGTGGCTGGGGGGGCGAACGGCCTGCTGGCTGACAGGTGGGATGGGAAGGGGGGGAGGTGCCTCTGGGGGGTGAGGGGCAGTATTGGGTTTCTTGCCAATTGTAAGTTTATTAAAATAAGTCTGCTAGTACAACAATTGAGTCAAGTGACCTTCCAGTGATGTGAACCCTTGAGCTCAAAGCGATTTGAACGCCCCCTGCCCCCCGTTGACATGGATGAATGGGACCCGCCGTCGTAATGGCAAGCAAGCCCAATAACTGAAAGTGAACTGAACCTCAGTCGTAAATCGACCCTAATGAAGCATGTGTTAACTGAAAATGTGCACAGCACTTTTGCTCAAGGCCCCACACTGCATCGGCAGGAAGCAGTTTGACCCCGTTTTGAATTTGAATTTTGAGTTACGAGCTTGTGCAAACGAACGCGTGGGCGAAAAGTCAACTGAATCCGAGTCTTGGGCAACCAAATGTCAATTGACTGCATGTGCATCCCCTGAATCCATCGAAAGGAAACGATGTGATCCCAACTGAATCCGAGGCTGACTCAAACGCAATCCAGAAATCGTGGGCGCAATTACGGTCCCTTGCTGGTAAAAGTAGCTGGATTTGCCTTGAAATTACGGTGACTGAAACTCAGCTGCGTAATTCAGCCACCGTAAGGACAACAGGCACAGCACTGCTTCCATAAGGGTTGCCTCAGCCTCGGATTCAGTTGGGATCACATCGCTCCGTAGATGGAGTCATGGGGTAGTACAGATAGTCAGTTAACATGTGCGCTAAGGCGCAGCACTGTATTCAACTGATCGTGTGTACGACCCCCATGCCTTCGACAGGAAGCAATTCGACCCCAACTGAATCCGAGGCTGAGTCAACCCTTATTTACCCCTTATTTAACTGATCATGTGTACGACGCCCCACGCCTTTGGCAGGAAGCAATTTGACCCCAACTTCGAGCTAGTGAACGAGCCTCCAAACATCCTGTACAACTCGGGCGCATGGGCACTACACATGGGGCTCTCCAGCAACCTGAGGTACCAGATCCTCGGCGGAACAGACAGGGTGAGTGTACCACACAGCATTAGAGGCAGGGTGGGTGTACCGCGGCAGTACATGTATGTAACGTGTACTGCAGTGGGCACTGCACATGGAGGCTCTCCAGCAACCTGAGGTACCAGATCCTCGGCGGAACAGACAGGGTGAGTGTACCACACAGCATTAGAGGCAGGGTGGGTGTACCGCGGCAGTACATGTGTGTCACGTGTACTGCAGTGGGCACTGCACATGGAGGCTCTCCAGGAACCTGAGGTACCAGATCCTCTTCGGTACAGATAGGGTGAGTGTCCCGCAGCAGTAGAGGCAGGGCGAGTGTACCGCGGCTGACGGCAGTCCATACGAGGCAAGAGCAATGTGGTGGGAAGTACCTGTGGGGGTCTACTGGTACGTGATGTGCCAGATATTTGGCAGTGCTGGCAGGTTAGATGTACCGCAGCAGTACATGTGGGTTGGGTGTAGTGCTCTGAGCGCCACACGGGGGAATCTATTATTATTCAAATTCAAATGGCTTCCCATCTGTACACACAAACTCAACTGCCTTCCCCTCAACTGTAACAAACCCGAATCGCTGGCCCCTCTACACTGGTAAGGCCAAATTTCAGTCCAAATTACACTGATTAACCCGAAACCCTTAACCCTAAACCCTCAACTAGGTCCCTTCAAAATTTCTGGACACGTACAATCGCTTGCCGACCCACCTGGCCATCCATCCAGCCGATTTCCCAACTGCTTGCCCCCTAGGATTTTCGTTCAGCTCATACTCACTGCCTTAATCAACCTCTGGACCAGCCACGTCACTGCTTCATCAATAACCTGGCCATCCACCCAGCCGATATCCCAAATCCTCGCCTCATATCATGTCCATTGACTTTTCCAACCGCCTGCCCTACTGTATAACCCCTCGCCCACCCCCCTGACCAACCAACCGGCCGTCTGTCCAACTGCCTTCCTCCCTTAGTTCTTCATTCAGATCGTGCCCATGGCCTTCTTCTACCACCTGCCCACCTACCACGTGCCCATAACCTAACCACTTGCACAACCACCTAACCACTTGCACAACCACCTAACCACTTGCACAACCACCTAACCACTTGCACAACCACCTAACCACTTGCCCAACCACCTAACCACTTGCCCAACCACCTAACCACTTGCACAACCGCCCACAGAACCTGATTTCCCAACCGCTTTCTTAACCGTCCGACCGTTTGCCTAACCATACAACTGCTTGCCTAACCGCCCAACCACCTGTCCAACCGCAGATCTTCGTCCAGTTTATGCCCATCGCTATGTTCCGCCTCTACCAAACTATCATCCGAGGATCAAACAATGTTATTGGAGGTGAATGGGGATGGTGGTGGTGGGCTGTGGAGTGCGGTGGTGGGCTGTGGGATGGGGGTGGTGGGCTGTGGGATGAGGGTGGTGGGCTGTTAGATGGGGGCTGTGGGATGGAGGTGGTGGGCTGTGGGATGGGGTTGGTGGGCTGTGGGGATGAGGGTGGTGGGCTGTGGGGATGGCGGTGGTGGGCTGTGGGGATGGGGGTCTGGGCTGTGGGTGTGGTGGTGGGCTGTGAAGTGCGGTGGTGGGCTGTGGAGTGCAGTGGTGGGCTGTGAGGTTCGGTGGTGAGATATGGAGCGCAGTGGTGGACTGTGGAGTGCAGTGGTGGGCTGTGCGGATAAAAAGCTGTGGGTACAAGGTGGTGGGCTTTGGATGATGGGGTAGGACTGTGGGCTTTGGATTTGGGTGTCTATGATGACTCATGCCCACACCTCCGACCCTACCCTCTCACAAACTCACACACTCACGACTGCCCACCACCCTAACACTCTTGTTCACATACAAACACACGCTCACAACTGCCGCCCGCCCCCACGCACACAAACAAATGCTCACAACTGTCCCCCGCCCTAAACCCTTAACCCAACACACTCATCTCCCCCCCGCGCACACAAACACACGCTCGCTTGTTTGCTACGTAGGCATATCTTTCGGCACGCTGGCGAGAGTGCTGGGCGTTCAGAAATCTGGGACAGCACCGGCATTGGAGGTCTGAAGGGGGACCCCTTGCTTATTGGGCAATCTCGGGGAATACACAAGTCAATGACATTACACCTCTGGGCCCTACTCAAGATGGCTCGGCCGCGTGGGCGCTTAAATTCAGGCTACATACACAAGTATGCACCTTTAGAAACTTGCTGTGGAGGTCTCCAGTGGGACCGCTAACTCAACTCTTAACTCAACTCAGCTGACGCCTAGCCGAGTCAGACCTTGGGCCTGCAGCCTGATGAGCGACCAGGCGTCATGTGGGCCGGATTGGCCGTCGGCAGGAGCATATACCAGGGGGAGCAGGAGACAACGGGGCTTTTTCCCTGTACTTTATATACTTTCTGTACTACATGTACACCCTGTACTTCCTGGAGCGTACAAAGGCTTTTGGAGTGGAACGCACTAAGCCAGGGCACCAGCAAAGCCGTCGCGCAATCTCGTCCATCGATTCAAATTAGTTATCGTTCGGCAGTTGGACGTCTTCCAAACGGACGTCTAACTGCCACATTTGGAAGGCGACGTCTGTGCCCCGCACCTTGAGGCGTTTTAAGCTTTACAGCTTGCAATTTAATTTATTGCCTGGCTTCGAGTGGCTTTGGCCTGGGCTGCGCTGCTTCTTTCACTCTCACTGCTCCCACGGGGTGAAGCTTTCTTTCCTTCTATCACCGGGCTCTTTTCTAAACCTAGCACTAGGTTTAGGAGAGAGAAAGAGCATTTGCAGGGCTGGCTGCGCGAATGGGCGTGTGAAATGCTTTGTTAAGAACAGTGCATGCCCGCTGGGCCCTACGTGTCAATGACAGTACACTGCTGGCCCCTGCGTGTGAAATTTTATGTAATAAAGGCACGTGTGGATGACTAAACTCCTATGAGCCCTGCCTTAAAGGCTCGGGCAGTACGGGCGCCCAATCAGCTGTCTGGGTGGGATAGCATGAGCAAGTAAGAACGTAATAAACGCGATTGAAGAGCACTGGCTGTCACGTATACACTAATATTAGAATGCTTTCATGGGGCATGGGTTGGTAGGTTAATGACGTTACACCTCTTGCCCCTAATTCTCCAAAACTCATCCGTTTGACATGGGAGTTGCACCTAAGGGGTTTTAGGAGGGTATCTCGGCTTCAAGAAGTAAAACACGTTTTTAGGGACTCGGCCCCCCCCCTCCTAGTTTGACATGCGTTGACCGGGTACTTAACGTCGACCGTTGACCATGCATAGGGGTCGTTGGAAATCCATGGCCCTACCCTTTGCAGTGAGATCTTCATATCATGCAGTTTTCTCGGTTCCTCGCGAAATAAGTTGTTGTGAAACCTATGAAATCCTCATTGTTTGGCTCTCTGTACCACAGTCACTGTTGGGCAAAAAAAAGCATTTTAAGACCAGATATGGACAGCTCTCGTCAAGCTCTTTACTTTTCAAGGATGTGTTCTTAGTTCTTCCCCCCCCCCCCCCTCGAGTATAGTTACACTTTAAATTTGCGCGATCGCCAACGCACTCACTTCGGCTTGTGCGGCCCCTGGCCTGCACTCGCCGTAGACTGAAACCAGGTGCTATAGGCGGCCGAAGACCTATGTTCAGTGTCAGGATCCCTGGGGTCCCCTCTACCAGCTACATCCAGCTGCGCCCGCTCGTACGCTGCATCAATTAGCGCCAGCACCTCTGTGCCAGGTAGCGGGCTCGCGGCTGTAGGTCAGTCGTTGTCTGATACAGTTTGGGAACGGCTGATCCCAGCTCCATCTCCAGCAAAGCACCTAGCAATTCATAAATAAGTAAATAGGGAGTAAAATTGATGGATAGAATATATGGTTGACAAATAAGGGCATGCAAAGGAATCCCCAGCCACTCATACTTCTGTCACGCCTCAACGATGAATACATCATGATAAACAAAAGCTAGGTGCCCCGCTTGTTGGCGGGTTCTGGTGCGAGTGCGGGTATAGAGTTCCGGGGAGATAGAGGGGGGCACAGATTTTCAACACAAAAAATCCATTCGTTGAGGCACAGACGTTCAACAATGTGTCAGCCCTGGCAGGTAACGGCGAAGATGTATCACGTGCATGCACCGGTTTACGGGCACGTCCCATGCATCAAATGTGATGCACTGCTAGGCAGTACAAACGTGAGTGCAATTCATGGGTTAATGCCGTCACACCTCTTGCAATAAGAAGTGATGCCGTAATGGGCATATCCCCAACCTAAATATGGCAAACAGGGAAAAGGGACGTATTGACAGCTCTTGTCCACGCTTCCCAAGTCAATGACATAACACCTCAAGGCAATTATGTCTGGTAAGGAGGAAAATAAAGTTAAGGCTCGTCCCAAGTTCATGACTACACACTTCTGGGCCCTACTTAAATAAAGGCTTTTCCCACGTTAATGACGTCACACCTCTGGGCCCTGCTTGAATAAAGGCTTTTCCCAAGTTAATGACGTTACACCTCTGGGCACTACTTAGATAAAGGCTCATCCCAAGTTAATGACGCTACACCTCTGGGCCATGCTTGAATATAGGCTTTTCCCAAGTTCATGACGTTACACCTTTGGGCCCTAGTTAGATAAAGGCTTTTCCCAAGTTAATGACGTCACACCTCTGGGCCCTGCTTGAATAAAGGCTTTTCCCAAGGTAATGACGTCACACCTCTGGGCCCTGTTTAAATAGAGGCTTTTCCCAAGTTAATGAAGTTACACCTCTGGGCCATGCTTGAGTAAAGGCTTTTCCCAAGTTTATGCCGTTCCACCTCTGGGCCCTGCTCAATTAAAGGCTCTTCCCAAGTTAATGACGTTACACCTCTGGGCCCTGCTTAAATAGAGGCTTTTCCCAAGTTAATGAAGTTACACCTCTGGGCCATGCTTAAATAAAGGCTTTTCCCAAGTTAATGACGTCACACCTCTGGGCCCTGCTTAAATAGAGGCTTTTCCCAAGTTAATGACGTCACACCTCTGGGCCATGCTTAAATAAAGGCTTTTCCCAAGTTAATGAAGTTACACCTCTGGGCCCTGCTTAAATAGAGGCTTTTCCCAAGGTAATGCCGTTCCACCTCTGGGCCCTGCTTCAATAAAGGCCCTCCCCAAGTTAATGACGTCACACCTTTGGGCCCAAGTTAAATAATGGCTCTTCCTTAGATGACGACGTCACACCTCTGGGCCCTGCTTACATAATGTCTCTTCCCAAGAGGATCGGGCACCTCAGGCACACCTTCAAAAAACAAATGGCACTCAGTCGGGAGGTCGTCGGGAGGTCCCGCCAGGTATCTTCGTTCGTGTCCCCTTTGTCTCGATCGTTTGCTTTCTCCATTCGATGTTAAAGGAGATAAATAAGGTGACCCTTTCATTTCGTACTATCAAGAATAGCTAGCATACACCGGTACTGATGACACACGTTGTACGCTTTGTTGAGGCCTAGATTTGTTGCTTTTCTTTGCCTTCTTGGGGAATAGGCTTGAGAGGTGAAAAGATACTTTGGGCTGCATTTCCCTTTTGGGGGGGGGGGTATTTCTTACTCCTTTGTGTTCTTCTCCTTCTTTCCCTCTTATCTTCAGTTTCTTTTCATCCAACGTGACAGCTGGGCGCCCACGTAGCCGCGCCTTTTTAAGCAGGGCCAAGAGGTGTAATGTCATTGACTGATGACACAACCCGTAAAATCTCTATGGTGCATGTCTCCTGCGGGGTCGGCCTCACGTGAGTTACAAAAAAACATGGAGTCGCCTTGGACCGACTTTCAAGTCTCAACTACGAGGAAGGGCCTGTAACATTTTGAGTTTATGACCAGTTTATAACGATTCTTACCCGCTGGGGCCTGCTGAACGCTCGGCCACGTGGGGCTGGTAGGGAATGACTAGGCTCAATTCCAGCTACCATGCACAGCCTGGGCCATGGTGCAGCCATGCCATCCTCCTATGTGAGGGGGCAGGAACATGGAACCCGGCGCTCTAGTCGGGGGGAGAGAGAAGATTGTGTGGCGGGTTCGATCCCTCAACCTGTGAGTCGGCCTCACATGCGTTGAAGAAAACATGGAGTCGCCTTGGACCGACGTTTCAAGTCTCAACTAGGAGGAAGAGCCAGCACAATTTTGAGTTTATGACCAGTGCTGTGTGCCGATTACGGTCCTTACGGCGAGTTGCGCAGTCAACCTTAAGTCAACCTGTCAACCGTAATTCCAAGGCGAATTCAGCTACTTTCACATTCCGCAAAGGACAGTGATTCCCCACACGATTTCTGAACCACGGCGCAATTGCACAGCACTGATTGTCACACTACGGACAGCCAAGGCAGAGAATTCATCAGCCGCTAGGCAAGCACACGGCATGAGCCCCACGCCCCACGTGCACTATTCTGCGAGCTCTCGCATCACATCGAACACCCTGCCGACCAGCTCCGTGCCGCCCGTAGTATCGCTCCCGCCGCCGTCCACCGCGTCAAAGCGTTCTAGAGCGTTGTGCGCCCGCTCGACGACGTCCTTGCTCGGGTCGCGCAGCAACAAGCGCAGCTGCGCCTCCACACCCAGCTCCCGCAACTTCTGGACGCGTGCGGTGACAGCAGCATGGTTTGCTCCCTCTAGCCACTGCGAGCAAGGATTGAGTGAAGCAAGGTTTGAATATAGGAAGGACAGAATACCGATATAGCAAAGGATGCAATGGAGCAGATGCCGCGCTGTTTCCTTAACCCTCACGCCCCTGCGGGGCGTAGTTTTCAGCGGGGCGGGGCGTAGTTTTCAGCGGGGCTGGGCGTAGTTTTCAGCGGGGTAGGGCGTAGTTTTCAGCAGGGCAGGGCGTAGTTTTCAGCAGGGCAGGGCGTAGTTTTCTTTGTTTCTTTCTGAATGAAGCAAGGATGGAATGGAGCAAGGAAGGACAAACGTGTCCAACCATGTGCTGGACAAACATCGCGGTGGCGGAACCCGTTCAACTGCAAACAACATGTTGCACACAAACTGCGGGCAAGCCAACACGCACAAGTTTTAGTATAAAGACGTTTTGGGAGCCATTAAAAAAATACCAGGTCCGGTACCTAGGGCCTTGCAAGAGAAAGCACAAATAGTTTGGAGGTACCCAAAGGTCCGGTACCCTGCTTCTCGTAAGGGAAGGGCCATTCCAGAAAATATTTTCTTGGGAAAGACCCACCAGCCTCAGGCATTCAAGAATTGTGGATTTGCTTGGCCTGAACCCCCAACCCTGAACACTTAACCCTGAACCCTCATCGTGAGTTTGATGATGCAAAACAGTGTTGGTAAATCCTTGACCCTAAACCCTGAACCCTCACCATGAGGGTGGTGATGCACCACAGTGTCGGCAATCCCTTTACCCTTTATCCTTAACCCAAACCCTAAATCCTAAAACCAAACTCTTGACCATAACCCTATACCCTCACCGTGAGGTTGATGATGCACCACAGTGTCGGCAAACCCTTGACCCTAAACCCAAACCCTTGACCCTAAACCCAAACCCTGAACCCTCACCGTAAGGTTGATGATGCACCACAGTGTCGGCACGCGCAACTCCGCTGTGCACGCCGGGTTGCGAAGCTGGTGCACCAACAGGGCGGGCATATTGGAGCGCATGACTGCGTCCTTATGCCGCTCACCCCCCGTCAGCAGGTTGACCACGGTGTACAGCGCGTGCTCCACAACGATACACTGTGCTCCACTGCACAGAGAGGGACGCGGAGAGGGAGATATTTTTGGGAGATACTTTAGGGAGATATTTTTCAGGTTAATCACAGTGTACAGCGCGTGCTCCACAATGATACACGGTGCTCCACTGCACAGAGAGGGACATGGAGATAATTTTGGGAGATAGGTTTTTAGGGAGATATTTGGGGAGATATTTTAAGGATATTCAAACATACTTCAGGATACCGGGGAGTGTAAGGAGATATATCTATGCCGTGTTTTCATAGGTCGGTCCTCGAGGTCGATTGTTTTTATGCCGGTCACATTTCACATTTTCTTTTCTGGCGTCGAAAACCTGTCTGCGCCCAAGACCCCGATCCCTAAACCCTAAACTCCCACCTCGATGGATCCAACTTCTCCTCAAGCGCTGCCAGCAGGTCCGCCCCGCCCCAGTCCGCCACGGCGTGGATGCTGCTCTCCGGCCCCATGATCATGTTCCTCAGCATGCCCATCACATGCTCTTGCACGCACGGGCTGTCGCTGGTCATGAGCTGACGCATGCGAGGCCATGGCACAGCCTGAGAGGGAGGGGTATGGAGAGGGAGGGAGGAAGGGATGTGGGGAGGGAGGGAGGGATATGGAGAGGGAGGGAGGGAGAGATTACAACATGAACATAGGCGAATCAGTGTTTCTTCTTTTGGCTACGATTCCACCTTTGGCAGGCCGTCCTGCGTCCGCCAAAGCCCCAGTTGAGACTAAACCAGGACTGGCCTACGACTGGTGCCCAAGGCAGTTTGGCTGGCCACAAATGGGGCCTGGGGCCAGGGGACAGGGTGTAGCTGACATGTAGCTGAGTCACAAGAACGTAAACACTGGGGCGCATCCATGGGAGTTTCTTTCGGGACAGTTGACCCTGAGGGCAGCATTCAAAGTTATTGGTTCATACCCAAGGGAAGTCAATCCAAATCTTCGGGGGTCATTTAAAAACCCTAAACCCTTAAAACCGTAAGCCCTTAAAAACCCTGAACCCTAAAAAACCTGAACCCACAACCCACCAGCATTAGCTGCCGCCTGAACACGTCGTCACTCTTATACACAAGGTTTCGGAGCGCCCAGCAGGCCTGCACGCGCACGTTCAACTCGTCGCTGCTCGCCATGCGCACAAGGTGCCCCAGAGCCCCGCTCGACAGAACCGTATTCTTGACGGAGCTGAAGTCCAGTCCCAGATTGCAGAGTGCGCCAGCGGCATTTACCTGGTCAGGGTGTCAGGGTGTGGGCGGTGTGAGTGGGTATGTGTGGGAGGTGTGAGTGGGCATGTGCGACGGGTGTGGTAGGTGTGATAAGCGTCGGATTTCTTTTTGCACATTGCAGATTGCGCCGGCGGCATTAACCTGGCAGGGGGCGCGGTGGCATGTGTGGGAGGTGTGAGTGGGCATGTGTGGGAGGTGTGCGAGGTTTGGCATGTGTGGCATGTGTGGCGAGTGTGGGAGGTGGGTGTGGGCATGTGTGGCAGGTGTGGCAGGTATGATAAGTGTTGGGTTTCTTTTCGTCAGTCAGCTACATGGCAGCTACACTCTAGCCTTAAGCCAGAGGCCCCTTTGTGGCAAGCTATGCCGCGTTGGCCACCAGTCGTAGGCCTGTCCAGGTTAGGTCACAATCGGACCTTTGGCGGTCGCGGGTCGGCCTAGGTGTGATGAATGTGTGGTGGGTGTGGTGGGTGTGGTGGGTGTGATGAATGTGTGGTGGGTGTGATAAATGTGTGGTGCCAAGCCCAGACATCAGGGCTTGCTACACCCTACCGACTCGGCTGTGGGCCAGGTGTATCTTAATTGTAGCTGAAGCAACACATGTGCATCAGCTACACCTCAGCTACACTTCAGCTACCGTTATTTTGAAGTTTGTTTAAACACCGTCGCCTTGGCAGTCCTCCCTGGCGGGCCCTGTGTTTCATGTTTTTGTGACTCAGCTACCTGTCAGCTACCTGTCAGCTACACTCGGGCCTCCAGCCGGAGACCCCAGGTGTGGCCAGCCATGCTGCTTGGACCGCCTGCCGCCAGCCGGCCCAGGCTTGGTCCCATTCGGGCCCTGGGCGGCTGCGGGGCGTGACCCGGCACAGTTAGCCTCGTGGCCCCCAAAAAGAAAAACAATGGCCGCGGCCCCCCTCCCCCTCACCTGCACCAGCCTACACTTGTCGCCCAACAGCCTGCACAGCACCACCGCCACCTCCGCATCCAGGACCGCGCCGCGCAGGTTGGCGATGCTGCGTGAAAGCGCCATCATGCACTTGGCGGCCGCGGCCCGCACGCCGCTGTTGGCATGCTCCAGGCTCGCCACGATCTGCTTCAGCACCTTGGCTTCGATGAGCTGCTTGCGCCCGACGCTCTGGTCCATGCACAGGCAGCTCAGCGCCTGGAGCACGCCCTCCTAGGGTTAAGGGTTAAGGGTTAAGTGGGTAGGGTTTAGGGCTTTGGGGTAGGATTGTGCCCGACACTCTGGTCCATGCACAGGCAGCTCAGCGCCTGGAGCACGCCCTCCTAGGGTTAAGGGTTTAGGGTTAAGTGGGTAGGGAATATAGTTTAGGGTGAAGGGTTAAGGGTTTAGGGTTGCGCTCCACACTCTGGTCCATATACAGGCAGCTCAGCGCCTCGAGCACGTCCTCCTAGGGTTTAGGGTTTAAGGTTAAATGGGTAGGGTGTAGGGTGTAGGGTGTAGGGTCAAGGGTTTAGGGTTAATGGTGCAGAGTTTATGGTGTAGGGTTTGTGGTGAAGAGTTTGGGGTGTTGGGTTAAGGGTGTAGGGTCAAGGATGTAGGGATTACGGGGGTATGGTTAAGGGTGCATGGTTTGGGGTGTAGGGTTTATGGTGTAGGGTTAAGGGTGTAGAGTTTGAGGTGTAGGGTTTATGGTGTAGGGTTAAGGGTGTAGAGATATATGGTTAAGGGTTTAGGGTTAAGGGTTGAGAGTGTAATGTTAAGGGTGTAGGGTTGAGGGTGTAAGGTAAAGAGTGTAGGGTTAATGGTGTATGGTGTAGGGTTAATAGTGTCGGGTAAAGGGTAAAGGGGAAAGGGTGTGTAAGGTAAAGGGCGTAGGGTTCTGGTGTACGGTAAAGGGTGTAGGACTGTAGGGTTTAGGGTTTAGGGTTACGAGTTTATGTTTAAAAGGTTAAGGGTTCAGGGTTTATGGTTGAGGGTTTGCTGCAGGGTTTATGGTGTTGGGTTTGCTGCAGGGTTTATGGTTAAGGGTTTGCTGCAGGGTTTATGGTTAAGGGTTTGCTGCAGGGTTTATGGTGTTGGGTTTGCTGCAGGGTTAAGGGTTTAGGGTTTGCTTCAGGGTTTATGGTTGTGGGTTCCCTGCAGGGTTTATGGTTGTGGGTTTGCTTCAGGGTTAAGGGTTGTGGTTTTGCTGCAGTTTAGGGTTTATGGTTTGCTGCAGGGTAAGGGTTTTAGGTTTGCTGCAGTTTAGGGTTTAGCTCCTTATAGCAGCTTAGGTTGCATGAATGTTGATGTCAGAGAACTTCCCAGGCCACAAACAATGGCTTATGACCATGATGCGCGGCAGTTCTGGCACACAGTACCTGCTCCATACGCACAGTACCTGCTCCATACGCACAGTACATGCGCCATACGCACAGTACATGCGCCACGCACACTGCAGAGTCGATAGAAGGGGTTAACACGAATAGTATTAAACCTGTTAGCCCGGCAGCAAACCAGAAAAACAAGTACCTGATGAGAGCGGCCGATAGAAGGCCTGCAAAGGACAGCCGCCGGAGGTAGCTGCGCGGTAGCTGCTACCTCTTCAGGAGTTGGCGAGGGGGAGAAGATGGCACCCAAATTTACCAGCTGCTGCTGCTGCTGCTGCTGGGCTGTGGTCTTGGCGCTTGGGGCCGCTAGACTAGAAGTCAGCATGCAGGCCAGGTGTCGCACCGCGTCTGCGTCTAGGGCGGCCTTTTGCAGTTCGTCACTACATGTGGGGTAGAGGAGGGTTCCAATAGAGTTCGATTCCGAGAGGTTAAAATTCAAACTACATGTGGGGGAGAGGAGGGTTGCAAATAGGGTTTTATTCAAAGAGGTTAAAATTCAAACTAAATGTGTGGGAGAGGAGGAGGAGGAGCTTTCACTGCAAATAGGGTTTTATTCCATCAAAGAGTTTTTTAGTCAAAACCCGGTCTTTTGCAGCTCGTCACTACATGCGGGGGAGAGGAGGGTTGCAAAAAGGGTTTAATTCAAAGAGGTTTGAAGTCAAAGTACAAGCAGGGGAGAGGAGGATGAGGATGTTCATTGCAAATAGGGTTCAATTCAAATAGGGTTTAATTCACATAGGGTTCAATTCAAATAGAGTTCATTGCAAATAGGGTTCAATTCAAAAGAGGCCCATGGTCAAGGGCAGGTGGTAAGCATGCCATATCCTTAGGCATCGGCATATGAGCTTATATAAGAAAAAGATAAAGGTCACGGTATATGAGAAGTAATAATAGCTTCTATCAGTATATGTGAATCCATGTTAGCTTATATGACGTTAACGGGGTGCTTAACTAGTGGGTTTAGAGCTGAGGGTTCAAGTTCAAGAGCCCCTAAAACTTAAGGGAAATGACGTACTTCTCTTGTGAGGCCCTTAACCCTAAGCCCTAAGCCCTAAACCCTGCTCCTGAACCATGATCATTCAGCCGCCATAACAAGCACGTACTCACCAAAAACCTCGAGTGAAACAAGATGATATGTTGACTAGGGTTCATACCTGCTCATACCTGTTCCATACCTGCTGACTAGGTTCACACCAGGTTCATGCTGGGTTCATACCTGAACTCAATCAGCTTTGCCAGGACGGGTGGAACCCGCTCCAGGACGCCTGGCTCCGAAAGCAGGCGCAGCAGGACGGGCAGAGTCGCCGCCTTGGTGCCCTCCAATTTCTGCACGGGCGATTATCAGGGTGTAGGGTTTAGGGTTCAGGGTCTTCAGAGTTAAGCATGTAGGGTTGTCAGGGTCGAGGGTTGACAGTAGCCAGGGTTAAGGACTGTCAGGGTTTATGTTTTTGGACATCAGCATTTAGGGTTAAAGGTTTGGGTCGTCAGCACTTAGGGTCTGAAGTTTAGTACATCAGCATTTGAGGTTAAGGTTAGTCAGCATTCAGGGCCTAGGGTCGACGGGAAGATGAGAGCAGTAGCGGATAGTAGGCCATAGCGACAGAAAGGGCAAAGGAGCCAGAAGGAGGAAGGCAACAGCTAAAGGAGTGAAAAATGCCCACGCAAGAAATAATGAAAGCTACACCCTATTAGGGTTTAGCCCTAGTTTAGGGTAAAACCTAGCCGTAACCTTAGCTGGTCGTGAGGGAAATCGCACAAGGTTACTAAGGTACCGTTGAGTGATTGATCCACAATTGCAAAGACACGGGGAAGAATGCGCGTATCCCGTACGGGCAGGTATAATCGCCTAGGGATCCGTTAAAGATCACGAAGGATTGGAAAGCACACGTAGTTTTTACTTATTTGCCCATCTAGTGCAACATGCAGCCAAATGGGGGGCTTCCATCATCAGTTTTTTTTTAGTGGTTACCGGACCACCTCTGATGGGCAGTGCTGCGGCCACCCCTGGGCCGGTTGACACCAAACCTGGACCGACCTCCGGCCGGAGGCCCGAGCAGCAAGGCTGGCCGAGCTAGGGGCTGGTGGCCGTAGGCCACAGTGTAGCTGAAATGTAGCTGAAAGTGATGCGGTGACCACTGCAAAAGACAGTGTCCTTCATACATGCTTGAGAGTGGTGCAATATTATTTATTTGTAAAAATGTGCCTGTAGGCGAAATGCAGCAATCCATTGAGCGTAGACTTGAATTATGAGCTCTAGTGCAGGCGGTGAGAGGAACCACACAAGACAGTCCTGCTGGTGGGGTTACCCAGTACGACTGTTTGGGTCCAAATCCCGTACCGTTTCAGGATCCTATCATTTAACAATACCGTACCGTGTTACAACACCGTGTCGGCCAATTGCCCGTACCGTATCTGTATCCGTACAGTTTGACCGTACCGTTTGACCGTACCGTTTGACCGTACCGTATTTGCATACCGGGTTACCCTGCCTGCTGGTCTCACCCTGGCGGGGGTCATCGGGTCGGACACGGTCTCCTCTGACAGGGAGCTCGTCTGTGTTCGTCTTTCATGCCCTTGCTCATCTCTCATGCTATGACGTAAACGCCCCACTTCCTCCACCTCAACCTTCTCCTCGGGCTCCATCAGCTCCGAAGCCTCCGGTCTGTTGACAGGCGATACAGGCTGTACAGGCTGTACAGGCGAGGTTGCCAGTTGCGTGAGGCAGCATGCCGCCATGAAGCGCGTGAGCGGCCGTGGGTCGCGTAGCAGCAGTAGCAGGGTCTCTAGAAGGGCCATGACGGTCTTCGTGCCGTCGCCGGCGCTCGTGCTGCTGCTGGGGCGCGTAGGTGAGAGCAGCCTCTGGCAGGCAGCTGTGTTTTCCTTGAGGAGGCACGACAACAGGTGTAGGGAGGCTACCTAATTGAGGGGGGGAAGGGAGGGGGGGAGTGTTCAATGATATTTAGTTGTTGGTACCGATATTATCATTTATTTTTAATTGTTGATGTATTTCAGTTCAGTGGATTCGAAAACCTTCCCTCACAATTAACGTTGTTATGGATAGGGACTCATTAAATTTACTAACTATTGAATGACGTAGTCAGTTTCAGTCGAAAATGGAGAGTTTTCAGTCCATTTCCTGCCAGAAGGGCGCATTTTAGGAATAATTCATTCTAACCCGTGGGAAGGCCAATCAAATGTACGGCATCACATGTATTTCTAATTATTTGTGTATTACGGTACGGTAGTGTAGAGACATCAACAATGATTGGTGATAAATATACACCATAAATTTAGTGCTAGAAATCTAATTAAAACGCAACAAATGGTGAAGTTTGTTAAAGGATTTTGGGTTCTCAGTGGTAATGCTGCTTCGGTTCAAGTTTCATGGTTTGCAAGGAATGCTTACTTTTTTCGTGACTCAGCTACATGTCAGCTACACCCTGTCCCCTTGTCCGAGGCCCCAGTTGTGGCCAGTTTAACTGCCTTGGGCACCGGTCGTAGGCCAGTCCTGGTTTATTCTTAACCGGGCATTTGGCGGCCGCAGGTGGACTTGTAACCGAAAAAATAAAACTGAGTACCATTCAATTGCACATTTATATTCAAATTTAAATCACAACATAAACCAAGAGGGAGGCCCGACCCTCGCATTTGAGCAAAAATAAGGAGATATGCGCAAGGGGTATCGTGGCTTTAGAGTCCAAAACCTTAACCCTAAAGCCTATGCGCTGGGGGAAACGTGGCTATGGAGTCCTAACCCTAAACCCGAATCCCTATGCGCTAGGGGAAACGTGGCTTTGGATTCCAAACCCTAAACCCTAAACCTATGCGCTAGGGGAAACGTGGCTTTGGATTCCAAACCCTTAACCCTAATTCCTATGCGCTAGGGGAAACGTGGCTTTGGATTCCAAACCCTTAACCCTAAACCTATGCGCTAGGGGAAACGTGGCTTTGGATTCCAAACCCTTAACCCTAATTCCTATGCGCTAGGGGAAACGTGGCTTTGGATTCCAAAGCTTTGCCCATCCCTACATGTACCTGCAATGGCTTGCGCTCAGACAGTTAAAGCCCGATGCTTGCCTCCACCACTCCTGCCTCTGTCAGTACGCGCTAAGGGTTCAGGGTTTAGGGTTAAGGGTTTTGCTCATCCCCACACGTACCTGCAATGGCTTGCGCTCAGACAGCAGCAGCCCGATGCTTGCCTCCGCCACTCCCGCCTCGGTTAGTATGCGTTGCTGCGAGCAGGCACACCAGGACTCCCTCGTCAGCGTTTCTTTTCGTGCGTGCCAGGTCGCTATCGGGGGGGGGCCGCCGGGCGGCCGTTACTGGGCCGATCGGGACTGCACCTTGACTGGCCTACGGTCGGTGGCTCAAGCAGTAGGGCTCTCTGCACCAGGGCCCCATGTGATTAGTTCACAGCGCGCCGGACCACCTTCCGGTGGCTGCTGGGCGGCCACCTCTGGGTCGATTGGGACCAAACCTTCACCAGCCTATGGCCGGCAGTTCAAGCAGCAGGGCTTACTTCGTCAGGCCCGCCGTGGACCATGATGTTGCTGTATTGTAGCTGAAGCGTGCTAGAATAAACACTAGCGATTACTGATTAGGGGTTAAACCCTTAACCCTGAACTGGAGAACATGATGAGGGACCCGATGCGCCACTTCACTCGCCCTTGCCTAGATGCATTGCTGCTGGCTCGTGACGGCATGAGGACTTGTGAGCACAAGAGAGAGCTGATGTGGTGTTGACTATACAATGAACCCAAAACCCATAAATGATGACTTTAATCCAAGGATGCTGAGTTCAACCCCACACCATGTATGAATCAGGGTACGCATGCATAGTATGAATGGTATGAATGCATATGAGCAACGAATCGTTGCTCATATGCATTCACGGCGGTATTCCAAACCAGAGCTCAGGCCGTAATGTAGGCGGCATGTGTTGGCCATGTCTACTCTTTTGCTTGGACTTAAGAAAGTATGAGGCTGGCAGCCCAACCCTAGAAAACCAGGAACTTGTCGCACCTCCTCCTCTGAGCTGCCACAATGTGCCAGGACCAGCGCGGCAGCTTCCGCGACATCCGGCTGCGCCAGGTCCAGCAGTAATGAGACCAGCTGGGCGAGCGTGTGCGGCCGCAGGATGGGCTCGTGGGGCACGAGGCTGCCGGCCTGCATGCATGCATGCATGTGCATGTGCCCCGTTGGATGGGAACAAATGCATGCTGCCGAAAGGAAGGAACTGTGCATGCAGAGTGGTCGGGTGCTGGACCATGTGCGCTGCATGTGCATGTTCATGTGCATGTGCATGTGCATGCGCGCTGCATGTGCATGTGCATGTGCATGTGCATTTGCATGTGCCCCGTTGGATGGGAACGATAGCATGCTGCAGAAAGGAAGGAGCTGTGCATGCAGAGTGGACAGCCGCCCGACCATGCGCGCTGCATGTGGGCGTCGTGCATGGGTAATACAAAAAGATCACCTGGCGGGCCCTACTAAATGCAATGCCTTGTGAATATTTGCATGGGGTGCTTGGTGCACTCGGGAGGAGTTGACAGCAGGTGGCAATACGTCTCCAAACATGTTCCTCCACTTCCTGTCCCTCCACATAGTGAGGAGACTTCGCCTGCAATCAGGCCAGGTCCCATCACCTAGCGGAGGATCACCGAAATCCGCACCCCATTCCCAGCCTGCCAATTCGAGGCTCGGCATGCATGCAGTTCGACCATGTGCACTGCTTATGGGCGGCATGGGTAATAGCTGCTCGCAGATTCGAAAATTAATCAGTCACCTGTGAGTATATGAGCTTCAGTGCGCGCATGCACGCCTCTACAACTTTCGGGTCCGGGCTGGATAGCGCTGTGACGAGACCTTCCACGCCGGAGCATTGCAGCAGCTGCTCCACGCCCTCAGCCGTGCCGCAAGTCAGGCTGCCCAATGTCGTGGCAGACTGCGCCTGCACTTCGCTGTCCCTCTCGCTCAACAGCATCGTCAGGACAGATCTCACGGCTCCGATTTTCAGGAAACACATTTTCTTGCACTTGTTGCCGATGACCTGGTTTTTTATTTGGCGCAAGGCGTTTATTCGCTCGCTAGCTACCTCGGAAACCAAACCTGCCACAAGCTCTTTGGCTCCATTGTTCCGAGCCACCATTGCCACGTCTCTTTCGATATGCAGCTCGATATTCAACGACTATTTCAGTATTTTATACACAGCTATTATCTATGCCTCGGTATCACAGGGTCTCAATGAAGTGTGACGACACGAGAATTTTGCAGAAGGTGTGCCTCGGGCCAGTGGTTGGGCGGACGGGTGAACCCTAAGGCCTCGACGAAGGGTTAAGCACGAAAATCAAATCGGACAGTTGAGTGTTAATTCTAGCGCTTTAGCGACAATATGATCTGCGTTGATTTTAACGACTAGGTTCACATCGTCGAGTTGCCTGGGGGTGGATTATCGCCTTCATTGCATGCACGGCATGTCAAGATATATAGCTCCATCACGACAAGTGTACCACAACCTTCTGCAAAATCCTCTAGACCGAACTGATTTTTCACATACCGGTAACCAGCGGCTGGCGCATTTTCATCGACGTTGCCATCAGAAATCTGGACGTCTGACGCTCTACTTTTCCACGTCATGATTCTGTAAATGCAGGGGGCATAGACCTCCTGCCAGATGCAGCCACGGACATCCAATACGGCCGTTTGGGCCCAAATATCTAAAGAGTTGTCGTATTTTACCGTACTGTTTAACAAAACCATACGATAACTCCGGTATCCGTACATTGCCGTTACCCTGGATGTGATTGCCGTATAATGTTATGGGCTCTTATCAATGTCTGTTCATCATAAATCAATGACGTTAAATCTGTAAGCCCTGCATTACAAAAGCCTTGCCCCAAGATAAACAATATTTTGTGTGATGATGCATCCGATACCATTCAGCACCATGTGGTATGGCACGCAATAAAATAGACACTCCCATTCACTGTCTTGGGATGTGGCTTCGGAAGCCTTGTAGCCATTCACCGCCGCACATGTGGCTTCATCTACTTCATCACAACATTCTACCACAAAACCATCGAACAAACACGCCACAAAAACTGCACTACCGCCTTGCTCTGTGAAATATCTAAAATAATGATAAGCACCACCGGTTTTCATGAACATTACGTCCATGTAGGAAACGCCACCGGTTTTCATGAACATTACGTCCATGTAGGAAACGCCACCGGTTTTCATCAACATTTCGTCCATGTAGGAAACGCCACCGGTTTTCATGAACATTACGTCCATGTAGGAAACGCCACCGGTTTTCATGAACATTACGTCCGTGTAGGAAACGCCACCGGTTTTCATGAACATTACGTCCATGTAGGAAACGCCACCGGTTTTCATCAACATAACGTCCATGTAGGAAACGCCAGCGGTTTTCATCAACATAACGTCCATGTAGGAAACGCCACCGGTTTTCATGAACATTACGTCCATGTAGGAAACGCCACCGGTTTTCATGAACATTACGTCCATGTAGGAAACGCCACCGGTTTTCATGAACATTACGTCCATGTAGGAAACGCCACCGGTTTTCATGAACATTACGTCCATGTAGGAAACGCCACCGGTTTTCATGAACATTACGTCCGTGTAGGAAACGCCACCGGTTTTCATCAACATTTCGTCCATGTAGGAAACGCCACCGGTTTTCATCAACATTTCGTCCATGTAGGAAACGCCACCGGTTTTCATCAACATTTCGTCAAACCTAATAATGTCACCATGTTCATTATTTAATATAAAATGAACACGCATGTAGTTTAGCAACCCAGCAAGTACCATTTTCACTTTTGCATTCACGGTCAGCCAGATTGTGCTTTCTAGGCTGCACAAGCTTGGCCGGGTTGTGCAATCTAGGCAGTAGAACGATGGGCCACATATTTCGCCACCATGGGCTGGTGGGGGCGCACTCCTCTGAGCGGGGAAACGCCAACTAGAACATGCCATTGGTCTGCCTTCTATGCAGCGTGTCCATCTGTGCCTACCTGTTCCTTTATAATTATCAGCAACATTGAAATCGCTCACTTACAGAAGTTTCACACCCGGTACTCATCTCAATGATTATACAACACAGTTCACACTTGTTTTTAACACTTTACTCACTTAAGTTACGCATCACATAGTGCCTCACCCATTTCACAATTTATAAAAACACTAAGTCTCATTGAAGTGTCGCTCACGCATCACACCGTTTTTACACAGACTTATACAATTTCACTTAGATCTTCTTCTTTCCTTCTTAATTTTCCTAGGAGGCGTCCAACCGAACTCTTTTGCACCCACGTCATGTTCTATGGCTGGGGCTAATCTTCTGCACTATGGGGTTCATTCCCACGCCACTGCTCAGTGGTTGTGTGTTGGTTGCTTGCCCAGGGGGGTCACTGGTTTTCGCTCGCTGTCCTAGCATATTTAGTGCCTGTACCGGTTTACGGGCACAAGTCCCATGCATCAAATGTGATGCCCCGTTGGACTGTAAAAACTTCACAAACTTCACATCAGCAAGCAAGACCCGATGAATTCAAAAATCGCACACCTGGTTGCAAGTTGAATGTGACCGCTCTAAGTGCTCTCGCGGCAGCAGTCAGCAGGCCAACCCGGCCTTTCCATTAGGGGGCGGGGGGAGGGGATATTTTCCTCCTCTTTTCTATCTTCCCCCCCCCCCCTTTCTTGCCTTGAGTTTTTTCCCCCAGCTTGACTGTTGGGCACCCACACGGTCGAGCTTTTTTTAGCAGGGCCCAGAGGTGTGACGTCATCGCCCCCGGTCGTATGTGCTGTTGTAGCTGAATAGTAGCTGAATAGTAGCTGAATAGTAGCTGGAGCGCGCTGAAATAAACAGCGAAGTGGAGTAAGAACTCATCAGAAATCCTCATCCGGATCCTCGGGGTCCGGCTGCATCTCTAGATGTCTCACGTCCTGCGTGGATGTCACACGCCCTGCGTGGATGTGGCCTCTTGCGTAGTGTCCGCTCAGCTCTTCGTCCCTGCGGGGATCCTTTGGCACACCCACAAGATTTCAAACTTGGATGTTCTATCCTCAAGTTCACTTCTGTCAATGATGAAAGATTGGATCCACCCGATCACAATCTGCAGTCACACAGGTAATTATCTGCTGGGTGTATAAATCCACAGCCCGATCTTCAAGCCACTCCTGGACTCAACACGAAGCTGCCACGCTCAATGATTCTCAGGGTTTAACTTGGCAATCTCTCTCTGGAGATTACCACAGCAAAGTGCAGTTCAAACACTGTCCAAGGTCGTTTGCATGCAAACAAAATTCCAATTCCGCTGCACAAGCACCATTAGCAGGAATTGGCAAATCAGGCTGATCAGGCTAGATCCACTTCGTCTCTTTCTAAAGGACACGCGATGTGCGCTTCATGTCCGTGGCGGACTTCTTTCCTCACGACAGTGGACGCCTACGGGCAGGCTCAGTGACTCTTCACTGGCTGCGAGTGCTCAGCGAGTTAAGCAGCTAACTGGTTATTTGTATGTATAGCAATTGACTTAGGTAGCGTAGGCCTTCTGGCCGTCTGGGCGCGATCCAGCTGGGCTATGTTAAGGGCACTCACCGCGCGACACGCGGTGAGGTAGCCGGGGCGTAGACTGCGTACTTCTTCTTCTGCAGGGTCTCGGTTCTCTACTGGGGTACTTGTTTCCAGCTAGTTCAGCTGAGGCTGAGCTAGACTTGACTCGGATTAAGGTACTGACTTATTAGAACGCTGTAGGTCTCATACAAGGATGACGGCCGGTGCTTGTTACAATAGAGGTCTGTCCTTTAGAAAGGGACGAAGTAACTAGTTTAGGCAATTGCCGGGATACAGGGACCCGGCAGGCCCAATTCAGAGTACGGTAAACTATGCACTTCACCCTGCGTAAGCGGGTTTCTAGGTTATCTAGGTCTCAGTTCAAATCAGGAGACTCCGCAGAGAAGCTGCGGAGGCTCCGTGGCTGCTAGTGGCGGCTCAAACGGTTCTGTCACGTATACGGTAATATACTGTGACATAGGCCGCGTCCGCGCCGTTACCATCATAACAAGAGGAATTCATACAAGCTACGGTCTTGTGACCTAATTGGCTATTTTCCCAAAAGAGCCAAATGTGTTCTTTCCTTAGGAAAGGTACTTAAGTACTCCCTCCTTCCCCCCTTTCTCGTCGGGGAAACTGTGCGTGGGTATACCCACGGCCACCCAGTGGGGATGCCACCCGACAACTGTGGGTTCCCCCACGTGGGTCCACCCCCCTCCCGCGTGGGTGTACGCGTGGGGTACACCATTGGGTGCAGTAGTGGGTCATCCCACTGGGTGGTGACAATCCCCAATGGGTAATCCCACGGCGGGTCTGCCCACTGACTGCACCCCACGCACAGTTTCCCCGACGCTCTCACCATCCCATTGCCGGTAGATGTTGCTTTAAGGCTTTAGGCTGCCCGGTGTGAAACCTACCAGGACACTAGTTTTAGGCTTTAGGTTTCAGGAATCAACCCTCTTAAACGGCCGGGGTGCGCATGTGGCCCTCGTCGTCAGCCGGGTGTCTTGAAAAGTGTGGATGTGACACACGTGCAGGTACGGCGCGCGCGAGGACGAGGGCGACGGCGACAGTGTTTTTTCGACGCCTCAGTCGTACGCGGAGCTGAGGCTCGCGTGCACGTGCGAGGATCCGCTGGACAGGCCGACGTTCGAGGAGGTACTGCTCAGGCTTGAGGACGTCAAGAGCGACTGAAGGCGAATGATGATGGAATTCCTCGCGAAGCCGCGTGCGAGGCCTATCCTGCATATTGCTGTACCTGCCGTCCGATCTTGACTTGCAAACCCTCACCAGATTGCAGTAGGAACAAGGGGGCAGAAGCCTAACGTTAGCAGATCCTGTAGGGGGTGTCGCCAGCACACTTGCAGGACCGTGCGGTTCGTAAAATTGCCTGTAGGAATGACAGACGTAGGTCTGAATCCCGATAGGCACCAGCACCCTGACGTCCAACGGAGGAGTGGGCGTCTGAGGGGGCTGGAGCCGGGTGTAAACCTGATGGAAGCTAGCGATGAGCTGGTTGCAGAAGCCCTGTTGGTGGCGAAGAAGCTGGCATGGCCAGTGGAACCGCCCGCAGAAGGCTGCAAGGTGCCAGAACCGGGCCGCGTACCGCCCAGAGAGGCAAGGGCGCAGGCAGATGGCTCAGCACTAGTGAAGCGTAAAGGCATCGGTCGAGGGGGTCCAGTGCCCGCTGATTCCAGGGGTAGCCTGGAATTTGAGCAGTGGCAGACTCAAGCGGGAACACCAGAGCTGATTTTGGATCAAGCAAAGGAAGTGTCCCAGAGCTGTGACACGCGGCAGAACTGTGATCCTGAAGCCACGCCGCAGCAGAATCCGCCCAGGGTGGCAAGGGTTGCACAACGGGTCAAAGACGAGCCCAGCCAGCCGGGTCAAAGGGCCGAAGTAGCCGCAGCACCAGGGGGGTTTGCAGGCAGTGATAAAACCTGCCCAGACAAACCGCGAATGACAGCAGAGGAAACAGAGGCCAGGAGTGTGCCTGCAGGGGTCAAACGCGAGGGAGTTGAGGCCCAGCCAGCAGCGGGCAGGCAGGACTCGCAGGTCAGCAAGGAGAGGGAAAAATCAGCTGTGCCTGTAGGAAAGCCTTGGGCTGACCTAATATCCGAGGAGGAGCTGTCAGACCCAGTTCAGGAAGAGAAGGGGCGGCAGCCTAAGGCAAGGCTGCGTCCAAGGCAGCAGCTGCGACCGCGCAGGGTGCTGGTTAGAAGAGGAGCGGGATCCACAGTCTATGGGACGCCGCTGTCCAGGTTTCCGCCTAGCGTAGGCAGACCTGTGCAGAAATCCAAGGAGGGATCTAGCAGCCAGATGCAAAGGGACGACAGCCACAAGGAAATCCTGCGAGGATTTTTTCACGATCCATCAAGAGCGCAGGATACCAGCCCTAGAGAGCCAGAGCGCTCCGGGGCTGGGGGAGTAGTGTGCGGCAAAGAGGAGTCAGAAGGACAGATACAGCCGATCGGTTGGGCAGGAATTTTGCAGTGGGCAACGGACATGTGGAAGCAAGTTTTCTCCAGGACGTTCTTGCATTTCCAGGACCAGGTCACAGCCATTGAGGAGTTCAAGGCCCATCATCTGCGGGGATGGGCAACAAAGGCCATGATGGGTATTCCCCACACAGGGCAGGACAGGGCGACGCTGTTAGCCGCCCTTGGACAGGTATCCAAGGGAAGGGCGGGACGCGAAGCAGCCCTGGCTGTTAAGGCCTTCGCAGACGAATGGTGCAACGAGGTAACAGGAAATCAGGTGGAACCTGGATCCGAGCCAGAAGATGAGGAGGACCAGGCATGGGAAGGATTTGAAACAGCAGTGCAGCGGCCGGAGGAGCTCAGGGAGGTGCAAAGGTGGCAGCAGCAGGCAAGAGCCGCGCCAACCCCAACACTCAGATCTGAGGTCTTCGAGGTCAGCAGCGAGCCAAGCCTCAGAGGACGGCCATGGGGCAGGGAAGCGCCCAGAGCCAGCAGCCCAGCCGCCAGCGAAAGGGCGGAGTTGACCAGCCGATCACTTGCCAGGATGGCAGAGCAAGGCATAGCAACACGCAGAGCAAACAGGCAAGAGTCTTACGCATTACTACGCATAGTCGAGGACAAAGAGAACACATGCCAGGAAACTCAGGTGGATTACATCGAGGAATTCCTGAGGAACAGGCAGGCGTGCACAGCGAGTGGAACCAGGAGGGATGAGCATGCAGGCAGCGTGCGAAGCAGTGGTCCAAGAGTGCAGGAAGCCAGAGAGGAAACGCAGTCTGATTCCTATGCCAGGAATTACACAGGCGGGACGCAGCCAGGATGGCAGAGCCAGGATCCGCCCAGGGGGCAGGCATACAGCAGAGAACAGCCAAGCAGGCAAAGCCAGGAGCCGCCCAGAGGGCAGGCAGATGGCAGGGAACAGCCAAGCCGGCATAGCCAGGAGCCGCCCAGAGGGCAGGCAGAGGGCAGGGAACAGCCAAGCCAGCAAAGCCAGGAGCCACCCAGGGGGCCAGCTGAACACAGCAGAGGGACGCAGCATGATTGGCAAGACCAGGAGCTGCCCAGGGGACAGGCAAAACCTGGCAGAGCACAGTCTTGGAGGCCTGGCTCTGACAGAAGACCAGGCAGAAGTGAATCGGAACGGCCGCCACCTGATGGGAGTAGAAGCTCCGCAGGAAGAGCTGGCAGACTGCCATCACGAGAAGATCATGATCAGGAGGAAGATTATTACAGACATGACAGATACCATTCAGGTCGCAGCCCATCGAGGGGCGGCGGAGGAGGATCAGGGTCACGGTCAGAATCAGTAGATTCTGGACCAGGAGGAACGGACAAGCGCAGGCCGGGAGCCAGGCAGGAGTCCAGCGACCAGGAAATGAAAAGGCTCGATAGGGAGCAGGCAAGGGTGAACCTGCAGCTGCAGCAGCAGATGGTCCTGCAGCTGGCAGGGGTAGCCAAATTCACCAAAATCCCGGCTATCCAGGGCAACGTGCCGGTGTTGGATATGTCGCACCCAGGCGCGGTTGCAGCCAGGAAATATTGCCAGGCGTGTGGATATTGGGGATCGCACAACAGGCTGGCGCTGTCAGATGACCCGCCAGCGCTGGCTGTGGTGGCCGGAGAAATAGCTGGGTCGTGCCAGTCGCCATCAGCTATGCCGATGCTGGTGAAATCATTGGTCAAGCTATGGGACAGCAAGCCAGCTAGCGTGGGGCCGCTGATGGTAGCCATCAGGGCGGCGCCTCATGCAGGAGACAGGGCTGCCAGAGAAGCAGAAAGGATCAGGGGGCTGTGGATTGCCCCAGCAGAGGAGCAGTGTTGCGAAGCCTCGCTGCTAACCTTGTGGATCAAGGTAGTTCAAGCAGAAGTGGGGAAGCCAACCTCAGATGAGAGGACAGCCATCTCCAATCTCAGGCTAGGAGTGAAGACCACTCTCGACCCTGACGTCAAGCCAGAGGAGACGGTGGAAGCATTTGCTCACAGAGTACTGTCAACAGCAGAGTTGCTGCAGATCTCAAGGGATGCAGTGGACCACTTCGGCAGGAGGCCCTCTGTCTCGCATCTGTTCCGTGACGGACTTCCAGCGCTTGCTAAGGCCAAACTGGGCAAGTTTGTTATGACAGTACCGGGGTACCTCAGCATGACGGATGAAGATCAGATCGCAGTGCTCACACAGCAGGTGGTGCTGTGGGAGAAGTTTGCCCTGGAGATGGGGGACCTGGGAGGCGCAAGCCTCAAACAGATGGCCAGTGGGCCTAGCCAGGGAGAGGTGCAGCCCAACAGAACAAGGAAGGAGAGAACGGGATAGTGGGAGATGCGGACGCGCCTTGAAGGGGCAGTGAACCCCGCAGGCTCAGCAGATGCCCAGCAACAGCGGAGTGATGGTAAACCCAGAGGAGTTACCTGGGCAGATCAATCCGGGGCACCAAATTACAGCGCAGAAGGCGCTGCATGGGCAGCCAAGGCATGCTACCAGTGTGGTAGCACGGCGCACCTGGCCAGGGACTGCAGGGCGCCCAGGCCCAGGGATGAGCACAGGCCTGCGCCACTCGCTACAGACATTACAACTGGGCAGGCAAGGCCGCAGCAGCAGCAGTACCCGCTACCGCCAAGGCCACAGCAGGGTCAACATGCAGGCAGGCCGTACGAGCGGAATCAGAACAACAGGCAGTACTAGCAGTACCAACGGCCAGGGCCTGGCCAGGGGGGTTAGGCTCAGCAAGCGGCACACGTATCACACCTAAGCAGCCCAACGGGGCAAGCTGAGCCAGAGGGCTGGCAACAGACTATGGCAGAGATGCTCAGCGAGTCTGTGGCACTCATGACGCAAGTTGGGCTGGTGCCCAAACCCGCAGGATTCAAACAGGCAGCTCACAACGCTCGTCCTAGGTCATTCTTGCCAGAACCCTGCCAGGAGGAGGAACCTGAGCAAAGGCTCGTGGAACCTGCCTCCAGGAAGGGAGCAAAGAGGCTGGTTTTGAGCAAATTGGCTGACGATATGTCTGACATTCGACTGCAGGTGTTCAAGTTGAACGAGAGGCTGACATCGTTGTCGTTCACCACTATGCCCATGGGTTCAGAAGACCACAGGGGTAAGGCCAGTAAAGGCAGGCAGGAGAGCAAGGCTGTCACAGCTGCACCAAGGCTGCAGTATTTTAAGAATGACAGAAGCAACCTGGAGCAATGTGTGGGACTTATGGTCAAAGGAAAGGTCCTGGTGGCTCAGAAGGCTCTCAAGGACTCAGCATGCTCCTGCCATGTGATCACCGTCAACATTGCGGAACAGTTAGTCGCCATGGGGGCAGAGCTGATCCGGACGGATGAGAAAATCCGTACCACAGACAATACAGGGGCAGATCTGTATGGGGTGCTCTTCATTTATGTGGTGTACGGATATGGTGGGCCCAATGCCATTATGGAGCCCACGGTGGTCAGGGTCGTTAAGACGCCGCCCGATGCATATGAACACTTGGTAGGGAACCCGGAGTTCCTCAAGTACAGTGGGGTGTTGGAGGCAGCAGGAAGGCTGACCTTACGCCCCAGAGATGGTCCCCAGACAGTACGAGGGGTCAGGGACCTTACGCTGCCGCTGGTGCTAGCATCCCCAGCAGGAGGGTACCAGGCAGCAGCAGTGGCATGGGCAGGAATCCAGTGCGGATTTGCAGAACGGGAAGGGTGGCCTGCGGCCAGTGTTGAGGAAGAACACGAGCCACTCTTACAGCATGCCATGGCCACACACGCAGGTGCCGCCATGAGGACTGACCAAGAGGTGGGACAAAGCCGCGGAAAAGCTGCAGATTCAGGCAGAAGCGCCGCAGATGCAGGCAGGAGCCGCCGTGGGGGCCCACAGGAGACCCCTTCCAGGCCGCGCCAGCACAGGCAAGCGCAGGCTGCAGTGCCAAGGGAGGTCAAGGTGGACGCCAGGGCTGCTGCGTCACAGCAGAGCCAGGCGGCAGCACAGGCAGAGGCCGGTGCTGCGGTATCAAATGAGATAAAAATGGCACGCAAGGCAGCATCGAGGCCAGCATCTGAAAAGAACATCATCAGGAGGTGCTTGGGGGCAAGCCCAAGCCACCCATGCGTCTTGTGCGGAGAGCCTGGCCAGCACTCACCAGAGGAGTGCGAACAGAGAATCCAGGAGCTACTGCAGAAGGATGCAGCAGTCCCCGCAGCCCAGGAGACATCATCAGGGGCAACACGTCGGGTGGCCTTCGGGGCAGCTGCAGCAGGGAGAGCCGCATCAGGGGGATCAATAAGGCGCTCGGAGGTGCGAGTACCTGGCAGGGGCGAGAGGGCCTGTGAGGCTGATAGGGGCGTTAAGGAAGACGCCCCAGAGGCAGCAGACAGAACGCGGGGGGTAACAGCAAACCACGGCCAGGAGGAGCCTGGCAGGGAGGAGGAGAGTGAAGAGCCAGAGGATTCAGATGAGGAAGAGGCCCAGGAAGAGAGGCCCAGTAAGAAGTACGCGCATGTACTGAGACTGCAGCACCAAGTGACGTTGTTGCAGCAAGACATCAGGTCAAGAGAGGAGCAGCTATTCCGCCAGGCCGCAGCGACAGTCGAATACCTGCGGTTGCAGCAGGTCAGGTGGACAGGCCTCCAGGATGCCAATATACGGCTCACGGAGGTACAGCAGCAGTACATCTTGCGCGCATACCAGCTGCGAGAGCTGTACGCCGACCTTGGGAACCAGCAGGCAGGGGAGCCGCTGCAGTCTACAGCCCCAGCAGACCCGGAGCTGGCAGAACACATGAGAGTAATGCTTCTACCCGCGGCCACGCTCACAGATGAGGACGAGGGTCTTGGCCAGGAGGAGCCGCAGGAACAGAAGCAACAGGGCACTGGTCAGCAAGGACCAGGGGGCAGTGGCAGGGCCAGGGAGGCCAGAGTGGAGGAGCGCGCGCAGCACAGGGGGACAACCCCAGATGCTGCAAAGAACAAGGGGACCAGAGAGCGCAGCAGGAGCGCGCAGAGGGCCCACAGCGTAGAACGCCACGGGGTGGTGCCTACACCTGAGGCTCGAGCCCAGCGGCCGGACCGCGCTGATAAATACGACCAGCCTGGAGGCAGAAGGCAGCGGTCACCCAGCAGGGACCGAGGGAGCCAGCCCAGGGGCAGGTCGCAGGAGCGAGGCGCAGGTAGTCAAGCCAGGGCATACCAGCTGGAGGGGAGAGTGAAGGATACAAGAGGAACCTCCGGCCAGAGTCCGCCGGGCAGGGCTCAGGCATGGCGCAGTTGGATGGGTGGACAAAGAAGCGTCTTTGGACCCCATGATGGGGGAGTCTGCTTCAATTGTTTGAAGCCAGGGCACTACGCTAATGCGTGCCCAGAGCAGGGGGAGGCCTTGCAGCCAGGCGATAGCAACCGGTTTGACCGATTGCGAGCAGCAGCAGGCCCAGAACGGAGCTGGGGAGTCAGGGGACCTGGCAGGAGCCAAGAGGCCTCAGAAGACAGCATGAGGCAGGCTTATGAGGCTGCCAAGGTGGTCTCCTATGAGGACTGGAAAAAACAGCAGGAGGCAGCTGGCCCAAGTGAGCTGCCAGGCCCGCCGGGATGGCCGGGGCCAGCAGGGCAGTCATACAATTCCAGGTGGGTCAGCCAAGAGAGGCACACTTGTCTGATGTCTGTCCACGAGGGATTTGAGCAGAAAGCAGCAACACAAATTGTGGGCCACCAGGCCACAGCGATGCCTGTAACATTCCAAGTGGTGCCAGAGGGGCAGGTAGCCCAGCAAAGGCACCACTGGCAGATGGCGGTAGAGGCCCTGGCCATGAATCACTATGGTACTCGGCCCGCAGGGTCAGCCAGATCCATGGCGCATGCAGTGGAGTTTCTCAGGAACCTCCAGCAGAGGGGGTGCCCGGCCCCGTGTGAGGGATGGCCTGGCATGTTCCAGCAGTTTCTCACCAAAGAATGGGACATCTACGATGCCCAGATGGATGAGTTTGAGAGGCTAGAGCGGGAGGCAGGACCCCAGCACAGAGAAGACGAATGGGAGACCAGTTCCAGTGGGGACGGCTCCAACGTCTCAGAGGAAGGCTACGAGCCTCAGGCTCCTTTAACATTGCGTGAGGAGGAAGCTGCCATGCTCTGCCCAGGTACCCCGGAGGGCAACAACGACACAGGCGGCGAGGTAGCGGGAGCAGCCACCAGGATCCAGGATCGGCTCAGCATGCAGGTTCACCGCCCAAGGGCCAGGGGGGCAGCAGCTATGAGTCAAGAGGACGAGGCAGCGGGGCCCGTTAGGACCCATCGCAGTACCACCTTGCGGTCCAACCCTGAAAGAGGGGAAGAGGCGGATAGAGGGCTGCAGCGCAGCCGCAGCAGGGACGAGAGGCCCGATGCATTAAGTGAGGATTCCCAGTCCGGCCAGGCCGGTGAGGGTCGCTGCGGTCGGTCGGGCAGCAGAAGGCGTGTTCGGCCCGGGCCAGACCTGCAGAGACCGCAAGAGAGCAGGTGCTTCGTGCAGTGGTACCGCCAGGGGGAAGAGATGCCAGAGGCGTCGTCTTCGGAGGCCATGATCACTCTGCCAGCACAGTCCAGGGACGGGCTGTGTTGGTTGCAGAACCACAGGCTCCTGGAAGGCAGGGCGCAGACGTGTGTCAACATAGCGGCAGCCATGCAGGCCGTGGCCAGGATGATTTTCCCGTGGGACGCAGTCACCGCGGTCCTGCTGGGTGTAGCGCTCAAGGGGTTCATACAGCCCAGCACAAGGATGGAGGATTATATGCAGAGGGGGTGGTCACAGCATCCCATCTACGCATACTGCGTTAACGAGATGGTGGACCTAGCCGTCAAAGAAGGCATCACAGCGGTGGCCGCAGCCGACAGGGCGCACCCAGACGTGCCATACAGCACGCGCACCGAGGGGGTGTGGCAGGGCGCGCAGCCCGGGTTCATGCGCACGCCATGGGCGGAGGACTGCGTCCATCAGTTGATGGAGCACCCCGCTCTCAGAGACCGCGCTTTCTACGTGCCCGTGCAGGCCTTAGGAGGGCACGGAGGGGGTGACAGGTCAGAGGATGGAACCTACGGCGGGGCAGGGCTGTGCCATTCCGATAGGCCAAGGCGGTGTGAGGCCACCGTTGAGGCGTCGGTCACCATCCCCAGGATGGTCGCAGGTCAAGCTGTACCGTGGGGAGTGGCTCCTGGGGAAGCCAGGGCAGCCATCCCAGTTCAGCAGCTGGTAACTTACTACTACGAGGAGCTGGAAGAGGGATAAATGCCCGTTTCAGAGGCATGGATCCACATGCATGCGTCGCAGGATGACATGCCAGTCTTCCTGTTCGCAAGGAGCGAAGGGAACGTAGCGATCACCAAGTGCGCATCAGTCGACGACGCAGAGTTCCACGCACATACGCACGCCAGGGGAGCAGACCCAGCAACATGGGCGGTCATGCTCATGGCGTTGCAAAGGGTTCTGCTACCGGGCCAGCCGTCAGCAGCCGTGCGGCATGTGTGGGGCGTGGATGATCAGTGGGCGCCGCTGGAAATGACAGACTGCCCCACATGGCCATACGGGATCCAGAGGTCACCAGCAGATGGACCCATGTGGGAAGGCGAAGAGGAGTTCGCACGCTCACCGTTTGCAGTGGAGCGGTTGGAAGCATGCGTGCACCAGTGGGTGCGATGGGAGAGAAGAGCATGGCGCGACAACAGGGCCAGCAGCATGGTGCCTTATTGGCATGCAAACGTCAGGACAGTACAGCTGATGAGGCAGGCGCACCCGGCAGGGGTGCGCACGCTGCATCCCTTGTTCAGAGGAGCAGGATCGGATACCTACGAGGAGGAGCTGGAAGAGCTGAGGACCCAGCCCGTGCTGGGGCGCTGGATAGTGGGCAGTCATGGTGCCCACTATTGGGACCCCGCTGCTGACAGTGACGGACCGATCCAGGACGCGTACGAGCCACCAGAACGGGGCCATGTAGCCTTCGTCACCACACTCGGGGCAACAGCATCCTCTTGGGAATGGCTGGAGCCCATGGGGGAGATGGAGGTGTCAGCCCTGGATGCTGAGCCCGGGGATCGGGCGGAGCCCCAGACGCCCCCGGACAGTACCAGCAGATCACTTGCAGGAGACCTGGACAGCAGGGATCCAAGGTCCAGCGAAGAGCTTCACTCCCGCCAGGAAGGCACGGGACTGCTAGGAGGGGAGAACGAAGACCCTTCGGAAGGGCCACCATCACTGGTGCAGGATTCAGAGTCAGATGAGGAGTGGGGCGCTGACGGAACCCTGTTCCCGGAGAGGATCAGCATCACAAGAGCAGATGTTGGGGATGCGGATGGGATGGAAGAGCCAACCGACGCAGGCCCAGGACCAGGGAGTCCAGGGTGGGGCCTCGAGGAGGAGTTGTTACAGCTACGGCAAGAGTGGATGAGCAGCGTTAGTCAGGAGAAGGCTGCGCGCGATGAGGAGAGCAGCAGCATGAGGGAGCTGGAGGTTGGGGCGCGCCAGGCCGCAGTGGGGGTCAACCCGCGGCAGGCAGCAGCCCCACACACCTCAGACTCAGAAGTTACAGCAGCCTTTGGAGCAGGCAGTGACCGCCCAGGGGGTGCCCATTCCAGCACGCCAGTGTCAGCACAGGCAAGGGAACCCTGGGGTGACCCAGCAGCGTACAGTACAGGATGCTGGACAGCTGTGCTAAAGACCTTCGTAGATCAGCTGGACGAGCAGAGGAGGCAGGACATAGGCCTGCAAGAAGCAGGCCAAGAGTCCAGCCTGCGGTTCCAGCTGAGAGCGCTGCCAGCACCCGATACGGACCCAAGATTGGGAGGGTACGTTATGCATTGTATTGCCCAACTCGCTAGATCCCACTGTCTCCCCGCATGAAGACCCCGTGCAATTTGCCACGCGGGTGTGCACCACATATGATGCCTTCCTTGCCAGCAACAAAGATGCCTTTCTAGGGGTGTCCAGTAACAGGGCTATGGTTACAGTGGTCAGAGAGGGGCTCCCAGTCATCCGTGGGCGGATAGCAACCAACGTCATGCCCATGACCCGCTGGGGCCTTCTATCCAGGGAGGGCATATGCACCGAGCCCCAAGAGGCAGTGGAGGGGCCCCAAATGGTCCTGGTAGGTCGTACAATGGTGTTAGTTCGGATGGTCAGTCAGGTGCCCAGGGTGATGACCAGGGTCACCAGCAGTATGAGACTAGCAGACCGACATCTGGCAATGACAAGTCTTGGAGTTCCGGTGGACCTGGGTATCCAGGTGGAAATGGGAACTCTCGAGGGTCGGGCTACCCAACCGTTGCCGGAGGGGCAGGTGGAGCCGGGGGTCCTGGACAACCAGCTAGGACATGTGGATCTGAGGGTCATGAAGGTTCCAGGTACACTGGTGGATCAGGAGGGCCAGGCGGCCCAGGGTATCCTACTGGAACAGGGGGACCAGGCGGACCAGATAGACCAGGGGATGCAGATAACGGTCTCAATTGGTCTGCTGAGGGGCATGACTCTGATGATGAGGTTCAGGTCAGTGACCGCACTCACATTAATTCCAAGCATTTGCCAGAATTGGTAGCGCTTGAGGGAATGTTGTCTTGGAGAGAGTTCTCAAAGGGCATGTACGCTTATGCAGCTGCTTCTAACAACATTCTGGGACGGGCTTATAAGGTTCAAGTTCAACTGGTCCTGTCTAAGGCGAACCAACAGGGGGTTGACTTCCTGCGGAGGCACATCGCGGACCTGACGCTCTTGTGTCCCCAGGGAGGAAGGCACCTGCAGTTAGAACTTGGCTGCCGAATTGATGGTGGGGGTCTAACCCCGGTAAATGAGTCGGTGGAGATCATGTCTAATATGCGTGGTAAGAAGCTAGTGGGTTCTGCGTCACAGGTCCCCTACCCGTCACCCAATGGGCGGAAAAGGACCTTCTTTGATGCTGTGCTGGCAGTTGGCCATCGCTACCTCAATGTGGCTACCCAAGGTGAGATGATGCTATGGCACACTGCCATGAAGATGGGATTGCCCAACTCGCTAGATCCCACTGTCTCCCCGCATGAAAACCCCGTGCAATTTGCCACGCGGGTGTGCACCACATATGATGCCTTCCTTGCCAGCAACAAAGATGCCTTTCTAGGGGTGTCCAGTAACAGGGCTATGGTTACAGTGGTCAGAGAGGGGCTCCCAGTCAGCCTGAGGGCGGCTTGTGACACCGCGTTCATTAAAGGGGGGATATTCACTCAGGGCCCGGTGAAGGTGTTGGCCAAGGTAGTCCAGGCAGCTCAGCACGCTTTTGAGGCTGGTGTGTGGGACAATCTCACCAAATCTGCTGCGGCAGCTTCCTCTGACAGTTCCCCATCTGCGTCAAAGGGAACACCCCGAAGTCATGCAGGCGCAATTAGCGCAGAGGGTCTGGACCAAGGTGAGTCGCTGGACATGTTCCCTGAGGCCCAGGCTGATGGGGAAGGGCATCTGTGGAATAATGCAGCGGATGCAAAACCCGTGTACCCAGCCACAGTCCACCCACCCAGAGGGGGCCACGGAGCTCAGGGGCGTTCAATGACTGGGAGCAATCAGCCACCTTCCCAAGGAACCCCGAAGGCTTACGGGGCAACTATGCCCCCAAACCCTAGGGTAGGACCAGCGCCACCACGGCCACCCCCTAGGCCCAGGATCTGCAAACTGTGTTTCGGGGACCACTGGACTGACCTGTGTGCACAATGGCCTGAGTTTCAGGATTGGGCACAGATTGGCAGGGCAAGTGTGGCTAACGGACCTGCTGGTCGGGACAAGTGCCCCCCCACTGTTGCAGAATCTAATTTCGGACAGGTGCAGGCATGGGCCAACCTGGCTCTCAAGGAGCACCACGAAGGAGAGCGCCTCAAGCACGAAAACAGCGTAACGAGGAAGTTTGAGGGCACGGCCAACTCAACACAGGCAGGTGCATCTGACCACTCATGCAGGTAAGGGCATCTGGGGTGCCCTGCCTGAGGTGTTTAACCACCAGGATGATCAGGACCTCATGCAGGGCAACTGACTGCTCTCCCCTAAGGAAGTCTCGGTCGCATCTCTGGCCAACACCTTAGGGAAGGTCAAGGATAATTACGCTAAAGGGGGGTCAAAATTTTTTCCGGAAACGTTTGCCAGACCATCAATCGTGCCCCAGACTGGGTCGCCCGCCATTGTTACGGGCGCATAATGCGGAGGGAAGTGGGGCGAGTTGGGCAATACAATGTCCGCATTATGCGCCCGTAATGCATACTGCGCATACCGGTCGTTCCGTATGATGTCGGTTTAAATACTAGCAATGGCACGAGCACGATCCTGGGGGTCACAGAACCTGTTATTATATCATATGGATTTGGTGCAACTGAGCTGCGCACATCACACTGTCTGCTGGTAGTCAGAGAGCCTGCCAATGCCGCTTTCTCAGTCCTGATAGGGAATCCAGATGGTGCAGCCTTCTCCTCGATTCACGACGTGGGAAAAGGAACCCTCACAATGACGTCTGTTGATCCGCCGATTGTCCTGCGCATGCCTATTGCGCTTCGCAGCCCCAACAGCGTGTTTTAATCTGTGATCATTAATGCCTTTACTCTGCTAGGTGCTGTTGGGAATGTTCAGCAGATTGCAGATTGCGTCATGCTTCCTCATCTGGGGGGGGGGGTTCCCTGCTTCACACCTAATGTCATGTATTAAATAATGGTGCTGTTCCCTCCATCCTTTGCAGGCCTATTCATAAGTGAGTTCTGACACATTGTGGCATCAAGGGTTCATCCATGGTCGTTGCTGTATAAGCCTGAATTGAAGTACCGTTCTTCCAAGACGGTATAGTAAACCCTGTTAGGGGATTAGTTAATCTCTGAGCCCGCACAGTACCGTTAGTAAAGTCGCTTGTCCTCGTGCAGTAGGCTGAGTGATTTAGGTTTCCTGCTGTTGCAGATGGCACGCACTAGGCGCGGTCCGGCTCCTAAGCGCCGGCGCGCTCCGCCGCCTGACGCGGCTGACCCGCCTGCTTCGCCCGGGCGGGGCAGTGATTCCAGGTCATCTGATGAGTCAGAGCATGCTGCAGAGTGGGAGGATCCAGACGTGGATGTAGGCCTTGATGGGCAACGCCGTGCCCTCTACGAGGAATTCACGGGGCGGTGGGGGCAGAGCCGCCGCATGATTACTCGCCTGCTAGTGAAAGCAGGCCGCTGCCGCAGCATCAGCACTCCGTTGCTCCTTGCCCTGTGTGGGCGGAACCTGGAAATCAGGGACATTATTAAATGCCCTGACACCTGCGCCCTATGGGCCAACCTGCAAGGCCCTGCACAACCTGGGTCCATGCTACGCTACCGGGCAGAATTTGCCATCCGTGCTACTCTCTACGAGCAGCGGGCTAACTTTTACCGCTATGTCCTCGCGGACATGGTGGTAGAATACAGCATGTGGCCAGATTGGTACCCGGGCGTCATGACCTGCCCTAACCCATGGCGTGGTTCGGTTGAGCACCCATGGCTGGCTGAGCTGGAAGCTCAGCTGGTTCTTACCCCGTCGGAGCAGTTTGCCGATAATGTTATATATTAGCCTGCCGTTGCTGACCACTGGGACCTGCGTCTCTTCCAGATGTCGCAGAATGGCAGTCAGGGCCGCGGCGGCGGAAGGGGCGGTAATGCGCTGTCCGTCAACCACACGGCCATAATGAAACATACCACCCGAATGTTCCATTCACGCAACCACCAGTTCCACCGGGAGTTCGATGACTGCGTGACAGCGGTGCTAACGCGGCGACATCGCCGTCGCGGCGGGCGTGGCAGCGAAGGCTCCGGGCAGCCCAACGGGGGCAACCTGCAGCCACGGTCCCCCGGCGGCCAAAACCAACAGGCTGCCTCTAATGATGTGGATGCTCGATTGAACAGCGGACTGGACGAGTATATGGCTGCAGGACAGCAGCAGCAGCGTGAGCGTGAGGATGCCGCCAGCGGACCTAGCGCCGCAGTTGACGTAGCTGCAACAGCCACCACTGCGTTGACTGTCCACGAGTGGGTAACCCATAGACAGTACCAGCTGTTCCGAGCGGCTGTTGCCGTGGACAGGAGCGCGGGGGCGTCTCATGATGATGATGGAACGTCCTGGAACGCCTTCACAAGGTGCTGGCTGGGCTTCCTCGAGCTCAACTCGCCTCCGGAGTCGGATCACGCCATCATCAGGGCGTACGTGATAGATCTGGTCGGGCTTCCTACTCGAGGAACCCCAACTAACTGAAGGTGGGCGCGGTGCAGGGATCGGGGTCTGTTTAAGCAAGTGCTACGCATGTACCCTGTTCCCCGCATCGCCTCTCCCTTCCAGGCCCAGCCGAGACTAGGTGACTTGGGCGGTACGCCTCTACTGCGCCTTCTGCGTTTGCATCGCTTGCAGATCTGGCACCAGCGGTTGAATGTAGTCAGGGCAGGTCTCAGGGATAGGCGCCGGAAGCGCAAGGTTGGCAGTGCGCAGGCAGTAGTGGATCTAGCTGCCAGACAGGCACTGAACTCTGTGTGCCGCCCTGCCAGGATTGAGGTCTCCCGAGCTATGGTGCGTGAATGTAAAAATGTGCGCTGCAACGTGGGCCCTCCAGCCTCAAAAGTGTTCACAGGGTTCCGCAAGATCGCCCTGCTTGTCGTTCTCACTTTCTTCCTGATCATTGGATCTGTTTGAGCTACGCCCGGACTCAGTGAGATGCCCACATTGGCTCAAGAAGCCGTGTTCTCAAGGCTTCCCACCGTACCGCTATGCTCTCAGCAAGAGTGGGCAGCTTTCCAGGCTGATGTCTGGTACCCGGATCCTTTCGTAGAACCTTCATTTCCTGCAGCCCAGCGTAGGGTTGGGTGAGGTACCTATAGAGGAGTCGTGGGCCCTGGATAGCTTGACCCCTGACAGTCCTGCCGACCCAGTAGAACCAGGGAAACACCAGAAGATGAAAGATGGCTGGACCCTAGGGGACCATCCTGATATGTCTGCTTCAGAACGACAGGAGTTTGTTCGCGATCCAGGGCACTTGATCAAAGAGACTAGTGCTTTCGAGCTTGCTGATCTGACGGGGTACTGTGGTCGTGTCCCTGATTTCACTATTGGTCCCCCTGGAGTTTTGGTGGAAGTCACCGCAGGTGCTGTACCGCGCAAGAGCCGGAGGCGTTCTCCGTTGGAGACTGATGTCATGAACGAACACATGCAGCCCCTGTTGGCAGCTGGGTTCATAGAGCCCTGCCCGTTTGCCACCTTAACACATGAGGCGGTGATTGCAGCGAAAAAGGATCCCGTCACGGGGGCATGGACAGACAAGCGTTGATGCATCAACTATGGTAAGGCAGCAGGGGGGATAAACGCCTTCACGCCACCTGATCCCTACCCTCTGCCCCTACCTGAAGAGCTGTTTGCTGAAACCAAAGGCTGCAAATACTTTTCTGTTTGTGATATGAAGTCTGGGTTTGGGCAGACCAAGCTGGACCCTTCCTGCCAGCATCAGACTGCCTTTTGGTGGAACCGGCAGTTATGGCAGACTAAGAGGAATACTTTCGGGTTGTCCAATATGCCGGCTTACTTTCAGCGGGTCATGACGACCACAATTCAGGATGCAGGGCTGGGTCATTGCTGCTGTTGTTTCATCGATGATGTACTGATTTTCACTAAAGATCTTGCGTCACACAAGGTAGCCGTCGCTGCCTTACTGGCAGCACTGCAGAAGGTGGGGTTGAAGGTTCACCCATGTAAGTGCAAATTCTGTTTTGATGCAGTAGAGTATCTTGGGCACATGATTGACTCTGGGGGAATCTCTCCCAGCGAGACCAAGGTCACTGCCATCCGCGCCCTGCCCACGCCCACGTCAGTCTGTCCATGAACTGAGGAGGGTTCTTGGCTTTGCCAATTATTATCGGTGCTATGTGCCTAACTTCTCAACTATGGCCAGCCCCCTGAATGAACTGCTTAAAAGCGACGTGCCATGGGAATGGACGTCAGCACGAGACGTTGCATGGAACAAGCTCAAGGATGCACTGTGCCAGCCGGGCAATGCGCTGCGGAATCCAGATCTCAGCCGTAGGTACATCCTGCATACTGACTGGTCTCAGAAAGGTATGTCCGCAGTGTTGGGGCAGTTGGATGATGATGGCCATGAGTACCTGGTTGCTTGCATCAGCAGGACGTGCAATGTGCATGAGGCCAATTATGGTTCTTACAAAGGGGAGATGCTAGCTGCGGTATGGGGAGTCCGCAGTTTCCGCTATCACCTGTTGGGGGCCCAATTGCCTTTTCTCATGATCAGTGACCATAAGGGTTTGTCTTGGCTCATGTCCAACCGAGAGTTGGAGGGGCAGTACGCCAGGTGGTCAGTTATGTTGAGCCCCTTCTCATTTGAGCTGCAATATAAGCCAGGTGTGAAACACATCTTGGCTGACGTTCCTAGTCGTTATCCTGTACCTTCATCTGCAGACACGACAGGCACTCGGGAAACTCACTTGAGTGTGGATTGGCCAGTTCAGCTAGACAACAAGTTTTGCAAAAAGGCAGAGCATGATGCCCCACATGCCTTTTCACTGATGGCTGCATGCTTCTCCCGTACTCCGCAGTCACCCGTGCCCTGGGCCCTGCCAATGGCAGCACAAGCGCTAACCGAGCTGGCCGAACCCGGTAGTTCCTCTCCTGTCACTGACTCTGTGGAAATTCCACGCCCTAAAGTGTAGCCTGGAGTGGAGATAGAAATTCTCGCTAAAGAATCCCCTTTGTTCGGTAGCGTAGTAGCGTCACAAGTTACACGACTTGCCAACCAGTTGGTAATTACACCAGCTCTGAGTCAGGCCCATGTAACCTATGATCCTGATTGTATGCAAGCAGCTCATGCGTTCGATGCTGAAATATCTGGTCTCCACTGCTTCACCTCTGACTGTCTGCCTGTGTCCCCTCTGTGTCTCACCAGCAAACATCAGGCGTTGCGAGCAAGGGCTTCCGCGCAGGTCGAGGCCTGCTTTTTAAAGTTGCGTGGCACCCCTGCAGCTGTGCCAAGTCGCCTTGTTATGGGTAATGGGACGGCGGGAGACTTTGTTGAATCCATTGACTCGTCACCAGTGCACATTATTGACCTAACTGTAGCCCTGAGGGATGGCATATCTCTCATTGAGCTCTTTGGAGGGATGACCAGTGGGCTGGAATGTGTGCTAATAAATGGTATTCGTGTTAACAGATACTTGTACTGTGACACGTGTGCATCTGCCAGATCGGTTGCGCAATTTCGAGTCCAGCAACTGTCCCTTGCGTATCCACATCTGCTTTGTCCTGATGCAGTAGAGAATGCCTTTACGGTCCTTCCACAAAATGTGTATGACATATCTGAGAACCACCTCATAGCTGCAGGATGCCTAAATGGAACGCAGTGGATGGTAATCGCTGGGTTCATGTGCAATGATTTGTCATCCGCAGGTAAACGCTCAGGATTGCAAGGTGAGCATAGCTCCACTTTCTTTCCTCTCCTCAGGATTATGGGAACGTTGCAAATATTGCAGAGGTCCAGCACACCTCCCATGTACCTCATTGAGAATGTCGCAGTACAACATGCGGTGGCTGCATCCAAGATTATGTTAGAGAGCTATGTGGAACTGTGTGATCGATTGGGCACACCAGTGACTTTTGATGCAGCTGCCATGGGAAGTTGTGCACACAGGTTGCGTAATTACTGGTCCAATCTATGTGACCCCAAGGCTTTGCAAGTCGTTTTATCGTCAGTGGTAAGAGATGAGACAGTTTGTATTGCAGACATACTGGAAAGCTGTCGCAGGCCTCAAATTTGCAACAGAGTTAACCAACGTCCTTATTACCAGGCCAATGTGATTGATCGTCCATTAATTGTGCTCCCCACTCTTGTTGCCCGCCAGCACTCTTGGTCCTTCGCGCTGCCTGGAGTTTTGCCCCCTGGCCAGGGGCTTGTGTGGGAGACTGGCAAGGGTCTGTGTGACCTCACCATCCTGGAAAGGGAAAGAGCCTTGGGGTATGCGGACAACTGCACGGCCGCACCAGGTATATCTTTCCATGCTCGGCACATTCTCACGGGAGGTGCGTTTGACGCCAATGCGGTGAGTTCAGTCATTGGTTGCTTTCAGCCTGGCTATCAGATTTGGTGGTCAATCTGGGCCTTCATCTTTTACAGTTGATGCTGCATTTGAGCCTAGCCTCGAGCTGGGGGGGGAGAGTCATCAGATGCACCAGGAATTGCAGGATCGATTTAGTGCAGGATCGCATCTGATGTTTCAGTCAGCTCAAGCCCAGGCAGCTGAGCGATAGTCCAGATTCCACCATGCATATGGATGTCTGGCTTGACCTTGCAGTTATGAAGTATCTGCAACACCCAGACGTAGATGGGCTCTCCCAATGCTCAATGACTGAGCGTAGACGGATTCTGAGAAGAGCTGCACATTTTAAGTGGTCAGTTGGCAAGCAGCTGCACAGACGCATGCCAGGGGGGGGGGCTTGAAGATTGTGCCTGCCCCCGATGATCGCCTGTCATTAGTAAGACGCATGCATACGGAGAATGGGCATTTTGGTCGGAGGCGCACTACCGCATTGGTCACCATGAAGCATTGGTGGGTGGGCATATGGAATGACTGCAAGCTTGTAGTGCAGTCATGTGCAGCGTGTGACTCCTCCAAAGCTGCATTTAACCAGCAGCAGGCTGTGCTTAACCCCCTTCCCATTTAGGGCATGATGTATCGGTGGCACCTAGATTTATCTGGCCCCTATGCTGTGTCTGATCAGGGGAAAAAGTACGTCATGGTGGCTATCGAGAGTTACTCGAAATGGGTGGAAGTGTTTCCCATGAAGGACAAGTCATCTGCTGAGGTAGCGTACCATTTCTTACATGGCATCCTGGCCAGGTACGGGGCATGCGCTGAAGTCGTCACTGATGGAGGTGGGGAATTCCAGGGTGAAATGGATGAGCTACTGGTGCGAGCACTGATAGATCACAGAGTCACGTCACCTCATCACCCCCAAGCAAATGGGGCTGCAGAAAGGCTGGTTCAAACAGTAAAGACTGCGCTGCTAAGGCATCTGCACGAAGACGCAAAGCACGTGCAGACCTGGGACACGTATCTGCCCTGGATTGCTTTAGGCTATAGAGTAACGAGACATCAGAGCACTAAGATGAGCCCCTACCAACTCCTGTTTGCCTGTGATCCAGTTATCCCTCCTGACGTTATGGAACGAATGCCTGGGTTAGAAGATGATTATCTGAATGAAGATCTTGCTGCTGAGCATGTGCTGCAACGAGCTAAAATCATGGCAGAAGAATGTGCCATGGCAGGGCACAATTTGCTGGTTGCTCAGCACCGGGACACACTGAGGTATGCCAAGTTGCGCAGCGGTGCTTACCTGCCCAAAATTGCAAAGTTTCAGGTGGGACAATTTGTGTACGTCCGGAGTGAAGACCGATTGCATCATGCAGCCAGACCAGTAGTGCTTAGAGTTCATGATGTCAGACCTAGTGGGGTCTTGGTGTTAGCTGGCAGGGATGGCCGTACCATATCAGAAAATGTCATAAACTGCGCACCGTGCCATTTGCCCATCAATGAGCTGAGGGGTCCGTCACTGCAGTACCAGCGTACACCTTTAGACACTCCATGTTAAATTTGCTTGTTGCCTGATATGGACAGGCTGCTAGTCTTGTGCGATGCATGCAACAGAGGGTGTCATATTTACTGTATGACCCCTCCTATTCCCAAGGTGCCTAAAGGTCGCTGGGTCTGCGATCAATGTCTTGTCTTAGGAATCGCCACGCCCACTTTCCTGACGCAGCGTGCAGCAGCGCTGGCTGAGGAGCCATCGGCAAAGCAAGTCACGCTGAAGCCTGTGACCAGAAAGGCGCCACAGCCACCAGCTGCTCCTAAGACACTTGATGTCCGTCCGCCTATCACCAATGGCAGGGCTCCTCGGCGGGTTACACCCATTACGAGCGGTCAGCCACCGTCACCCGCATTAATGACGGAAGTGCTGCCTATTCAACGACCAACGCAACCAGCGGACGGTCTACGACTGACACCGTCTCCACCGCTGACCAGCCCAAGCGGTCGGCCAGTTCGGGTAAGCAAGCGCCCGTTGCGACTTGAGGCGCATGTCACTGGCATTTGTGAGCGCTTGGTTCCCACGATGTTTCTGGACTGGACCACTTTTGAGGGCGTGCTGGATGATATGACTTGGCTGATGCCAGGGGTTTGGTCTGGGAGAACCACAGCTGCTAAAGCGGTACTGGCACACTTAGCACGTGTCAGGGGGGGGCACCCTGCTAATACATTGGGGATAACTACAGGAGAATGCAAAACCCTGTGTAACGTCCTTGATTTAAGTTTATCCCCAAGCACTGTCATTATGTGCGCTGAGCCTGGTCTTTCCCTTGCCATGTATGAGGACCATTGGCCAGGTGTGATCACCAATTACGGATGGGCCGCCGGGGTGGCGGACTATTACCTGAACCCGATGCAGCTGACATCGTATCGATTCCTGGGCAAGCATCACGGCATGCACGTCATCATTGTCAACCCATCACCAGCACTGGCTGACATCGTGTGCGCCGTGGCTGTGTTAGCAGTTCCGCATGTAGTTTGTTGTTTGGTAGAGAGAGGGTTTTTGCAGTGCGCACCAGCGCGGTTTGAGTGGCTATGGCAGCTACAATTGCAGGGCAGGATAGCCATCAGACCAGCAGATGTTACGGTGGTTAGCGGGACGGCCAGTGGGTCTGGTAGGATTGATCGAGTGTGGATCTTAGTTTTCGCTTCACGGGAGGTCATGATTCGCATGCTGCGTTAAACCGGAAGTGGGGTGCGATGTACTGCGCAAGTTAGTAGGTTGGTAGGTCAGAGATTTGGGGCAGGGTGCACAGTGCAAAAAGGGTTTAGGAAAGAGGTATAAGTGGAAAATCTGCGTAGCAGAGGGATGATGAGGGGATCGAGTCGGGGCGTGCTTACGCTGGCAGGTCTCGTAGTTGGGGCGCATAACGCGTGGTGTGCAGATTTGAGGTTAAGAGAGTTGAATCAGGATGTATAAGCGCAGATGGGGGTTTGGGACGCATAACGCGTAGTTCTGAGATGAGTGTTACGGGCGCATAATGCGGAGGGAAATAGTGAGTATCAGGGTAGGTAGGCCTGCCAATAAAGGACGCAACGTGGAGCATGGAGTCGTGGAGCCAAGACAGAGAGGATCATCGCAGTGGATCATCGTAGATTGTCTCAAGACCTTACAAGGTTTCCCCACGAGGGTTTTCATCCTGTAATTGGTCCACTCACGGCTTATCCGTGTAAGAATCCTTGAGGTGCTAGAGTGGAGGGCACAGAGGCATTTTGACGTGCATGATATGTCAAAACATCAGCCGTAATCTCGCATGGCTGTGCCCACCTCAAGGATTAAGAGGGTCTTTTTACAGTCCTCTATTGATAATTGCTCCCCCATCTCGGACTGGGGGGGAGTGACTGCTGTGCGCAGTGATACTTCAAGGTCACTGGTACCTCGTGACAGCTGTCACGACGTATGGGTGCACCGCACGCAGGGGTGGCTTGTACATTCTTTTTGGTTTCGAATCCATTATGTTTTGTGGTACTTCGAGAATGCCTGGTTCGTTCCAGGCATTCTTCTCTTCTTACTCAAGTATACACGAAGTTGAATCACCCCATTTTAATCTGTTCTGGGACTAATTGTCTACCTGCGATATTTCGGCCCATTATCAAGGCCAGGAAACTACACTGGAAGGAGATCTCTAGTTAACTATACACTGATCCTTTCGCTCTTAAGACCACATCACTAAGTATCGAAGCCTGGACACTACACTGTGCGAATAGCTCTAGTTACACACTACACTTATTCGCTATCTCTAGTTCCATCTCCTCTACTTCCACTCCTCATTCTTCTCTTCTTAAAGGAGTGCTAGGAGCCCTTTACCAAGGGTCACCTGCTGTGCAGGAGCGATAATCTGTCTGGTGAGCAGATTATCCTCGACTTAATCCTCAGGTTACTGCACTAACCTTTGATGATTCTTCCCTTACTGTTGACAGAAGTTACGAAGTGAAGTCGACCCTGGTGAAGACTGATGCACTGATGTCGACAGTTGACAGGTTGGGACGGCTTAGATCGGACTTGTGGACGAAGCTGCCCGAAGTGATGAAGACTGAGTGTAGAGCTGACTGAACGACTCTTGATGGAGAAGATCAACTGAAAGATCAGATGATCGACTTGGTAGCCAGGAAAGGCTGGGGAAGCAGCTTGCAGTGTCGACTTAAGTTCTAGAGATTGAGCTGAGAGCTCGCAGTGTAGAGGTGTCAAGCGAGAGAACAAGAAGAATGAGGAGTGGAAGTAGAGGAGATGGAACTAGAGATAGCGAATAAGTGTAGTGTGTAACTAGAGCTATTCGCACAGTGTAGTGTCCAGGCTTCGATACTTAGTGATGTGGTCTTAAGAGCGAAAGGATCAGTGTAGAGTTAACTAGAGATCTCCTTCCAGTGTAGTTTCCTGGCCTTGATAAGGGGCCGAAATATCGCAGGTAGACAATTAGTCCCAGAACAGATTAAAATGGGGTGATTCAACTTCGTGTATACTTGAGTAAGAAGAGAAGAATGCCTGGAACGAACCAGGCATTCTCGAAGTACCACAAAACATAATGGATTCGAAACCAAAAAGAATGTACAAGCCACCCCTGCGTGCGGTGCACCCATACGTCGTGACAGCTGTCACGAGGTACCAGTGACCTTGAAGTATCACTGCGCACAGCAGTCACTCCCCCCCCAGTCCGAGATTCAGAAGGCGGAGCAATTATCAATAGAGGACTGTAAAAAGACCCTCTTAATCCTTGAGGTGGGCACAGCCATGCGAGATTACGGCTGATGTTTTGACATATCATGCACGTCAAAATGCCTCTGTGCCCTCCACTCTAGCACCTCAAGGATTCTTACACGGATAAGCCGTGAGTGCACCAATTACAGGATGAAAACCCTCGTGGGGAAACCTTGTAAGGTCTTGAGACAATCTACGATGATCCACTGCGATGATCCTCTCTGTCTTGGCTCCACGACTCCATGCTCCACGTTGCGTCCTTTATTGGCAGGCCTACCTACCCTGATACTCACTATTTCCCTCCGCATTATGCGCCCGTAATGCCTTGTATTGCCCATACAAGGGGCGAGTTGGGCAATACAATGCATAACGCATTAAAGGAGTGCTAGGAGCCCTTTACCAAGGGTCACCTGCTGTGCAGGAGCGATAATCTGTCTGGTGAGCAGATTATCCTCGACTTAATCCTCAGGTTACTGCACTAACCTTTGATGATTCTTCCCTTACTGTTGACAGAAGTTACGAAGTGAAGTCGACCCTGGTGAAGACTGATGCACTGATGTCGACAGTTGACAGGTTGGGACGGCTTAGATCGGACTTGTGGACGAAGCTGCCCGAAGTGATGAAGACTGAGTGTAGAGCTGACTGAACGACTCTTGATGGAGAAGATCAACTGAAAGATCAGATGATCGACTTGGTAGCCAGGAAAGGCTGGGGAAGCAGCTTGCAGTGTCGACTTAAGTTCTAGAGATTGAGCTGAGAGCTCGCAGTGTAGAGGTGTCAAGCGAGAGAACAAGAAGAATGAGGAGTGGAAGTAGAGGAGATGGAACTAGAGATAGCGAATAAGTGTAGTGTGTAACTAGAGCTATTCGCACAGTGTAGTGTCCAGGCTTCGATACTTAGTGATGTGGTCTTAAGAGCGAAAGGATCAGTGTAGAGTTAACTAGAGATCTCCTTCCAGTGTAGTTTCCTGGCCTTGATAAGGGGCCGAAATATCGCAGGTAGACAATTAGTCCCAGAACAGATTAAAATGGGGTGATTCAACTTCGTGTATACTTGAGTAAGAAGAGAAGAATGCCTGGAACGAACCAGGCATTCTCGAAGTACCACAAAACATAATGGATCCGAAACCAAAAAGAATGTACAAGCCACCCCTGCGTGCGGTGCACCCATACGTCGTGACAGTACAACCGGGCGCTCAGGGATCTGCAAGAGGAGTTGGCAGGAAAAATATCAGCCCTAGGAACGACAGGAGCAAAGGGAGTAGCCACCCAACAGCCGTCGGACAGTCGCAGCAGCCAGGCCCCAGGTTGGCAGCAGTCCAGGCCAATGGGCCGGGCTGGGGACGCAGCCACATGGGAGGGCAGCCAAGCCCGCACCAGCGGGGTGGAGGGCCCAGCAATGAGGGTCGCCAACGCTCGGGAAGCCATGCGACAGTGCTGGGGGCCAGAGGAACCCACGTGTGCAGGCAGCAGCAAGGCTGTGCAGCGCGCCACTCACAGGCAGGAGCGGCTGGCACAAGGCAACACAAGACAGAACCCAGGAGCAGGGCCAGAAAGGGCCGGTACGGCTTGGGCTGACACAGCCGAGTTGCGGGGGAAAAGTCAAAGAAGGCTAGGCGACGTGCAAGCAAGGCGCAGAGGGCAGCCGCGGACAGGGACCGTGGCAGCAGGCCGGGAATGGACTGCCCAGTCCTACCACTCAGGATCAGCCAGGTAGACCTGGAGATCACGTGGGCCAGAGGGCAGCAGAGGCCAGCGCAGAGCGCAGAGCCATGCGTACAGCCCACAGCGCACCAGCCGCAGGAACACACGCGGCAGCTGCCAGCTTGCAGAGGACTCCTGACCTGTACAGCATTTAAGGGGATCCTTACGAGGACGCTCTAGCTGATACTGGTGTGGCTCCTGCTGTCGGTGTGTGTACCAGGGGCGCGAGCCACCGGGCAGGGAGTGCGAGGGGGAGGATTTACAGCAAGCCAGGGAGCTTTTGTGTCCGGTCAAGAGGCAGCAGCGAAGCTGTCATCTGGATGGTTGCGCCCGCCAGCATTCATCCCCATGGGAGGTGTCAGCAGGACTGGGGGAGCCTACAGCCAGCATGAGGACTGGCAACGCAGCAACAGCACGGGCAGGGAAGAGCCGCCCGCGGAGGACGACCCGCAGGCAGCTGAGATGATCGACATGTTCCAGCCGGGGGGAGTGGTGGAACCGCCCTCGGAGTACGTCAAAACCAAGGAGGGGTGGCTGCTGGGCCAGCACCCCGACTTCACTACAGAACAGCAGGAGAACCTTGAGCAGAGCCTCAGGGACCGCCAAGGAGCGTTCGCTTACTCCATGGAGGATCTACCAGGCTACTGCGGCACGCAGGGAGTGGACACAATGTGCCTACCGGCTCAGGCTGTGCAGGCCATGGAGGCGGAGGGAGTGGTCCTTTTCGAGCCCTTTGGAGGAAACGCGTGCTCTGGCAGTGGGGAGGTGGCCGCGTCGCACAGGCAGTGCATGGGAGAGTCTGCTGCGGCAGATTGGGCCGACGCAGCACAAGAACCAGGCAGACGGGCTGTCAGAGAGGGCTGTCCAGACCCTCAAAGCAGGCCTGCGCAAGTGCTGCGAGGAAGGCAGCAGCGACGAATCCTGGGACAAAATGGTGCCTTGGGTGGCTCTAGGCTTCCGCTACTCGCCGCAGCAGGCCACGCGCATAGCGCCGTACGAGGTGCTGTTCGGGCAGAGACCCACCTTTCCCTCCAGAGTGGGGGCGGACCTGTGGAACACTGCCAAGGTGGCAACAGCAGAGGAGGCGGCAGACCTGCTCTTGGCCAGAGTGGCCAGGATCAAGGAGGCACTGCCAGTCGCGGGTTGGCACATGGATTGCTTGGTACCGGCACTCGAAGAGGTGCCTGCAGGCGAGTGGGTGTGCCCAAGGTGCGCGCCTGAAGACAAGGAAGCTGGGCCCGCTGCGATAGCAGGGCCCGCTACAGAAACCCACAGTGCGGGGGGCCAGGGGCGGCCTAGCCCAGCAGCCAGAGCGGCTGCCAGAACGGCTCCAGAGGCCAATGTCATGGACAAACCTGAGGTGGAAGTTATGGCCACCAACCCAGCAACAAGGCAAATGGAGCGGGGCATCGCAAGGCCAATGGCGAACGGGTTGTACGACATCTCGTACACCACTGGCAGGGGAGAGGCCAATGTCACCCCGAGGGCAGTAGCCAGAAGGGCTAAGGTGGCCAAGGAAGCAGCAAATGAGGAAGAAGAGTCAGCACTTGAAGGGTCTGCTGAGACCGGACCCTCAGGAAAGGCCGAGCCCAGAGCGGCAAGGCCGCTGAGCACGGAACGTTAACGGCAAGGAGCGGGCAGGCGTCTGTGTAGCAGAAGAGACATCCAGACGCAGCACGGACTGTCTGAAATTTGTTTCTCAAAATAAATGTAGCAGCAAAGCTGCAGTAGTACATATGCTGGATATGATGATGGATGAAGATAATTAGTCAGTTCGTGTGTTGATAACACAGCGGGGGGCAGACCCCGCTGATACGGCGCACATTTCCTGTGGCCTTGAAGACCAGGTGGCTATGGCGCAGTGGGGCGAGAGCAGCGGTTATTCTTAGCCTGCCCTGATGAATTTGAAGAGAGCTCTGTTTGCTAGCCGGTAGTGGGCTGAACAAGTAAGGATTTGTAGGATTACGCGCATGTGCGCATCAGCAGCTGAACTCTGTGGAATTTTTCTTTTTGAAGGCCTGAACCAGGCAGATTGCTAAAACAGTGTGAGCTTCTACGTACATATTTTCCAGAAGTTTCTTTCAGTACCACCCCTTTTCCGGCTCCCCGCGCATGCCTGGAGGGCTTAACGCTGGGGAGCGGGGGGCAAGTAAAGTAGTAGGGGCGGTACCCACGAAACAGGGACACCCAGTCAGGCACTAGACAGGAAGACTCTCCTACTGTGCCTTTCTTATCTTGTTAACAGCTCTTGTATGTAGTACAAGGAGTATGAGTGTACGGCGCTGTACCGTATTTGTGAGTAGAGGACGCCTCTCTAAGGCGTCCTGACCGGAGTTCACGGTATTTACCATAGTATTGCAGTTACTGCTTTATGGTGCGACAGCTGTCACAGTATATTACCGTATACGTGACAGAACCGTTTGAGCCGCCACTAGCGGCCACGGAGCCTCCGCAGCTTCTCTGCGGAGTCTCCTGATTTGAACTGAGACCTAGAAACCCGCTTACGCAGGGTGAAGTGCATAGTTTACCGTACTCTGAATTGGGCCTGCCGGGTCCCTGTATCCCGGCAATTGCCTAAACTAGTTACTTCGTCCCTTTCTAAAGGACAGACCTCTATTGTAACAAGCACCGGCCGTCATCCTTGTATGAGACCTACAGCGTTCTAATAAGTCAGTACCTTAATCCGAGTCAAGTCTAGCTCAGCCTCAGCTGAACTAGCTGGAAACAAGTACCCCAGTAGAGAACCGCGACCCTGCAGAAGAAGAAGTACGCAGTCTACGCCCCGGCTACCTCACCGCGTGTCGCGCTTTAAGTGCCCTTAACATAGCCCAGCTGGATCGCGCCCAGACGGCCAGAAGTCCTACGCTACCATAGTCTATTGCTATACATACAAATATCCAGCTCAGCTGCTTAACTCGCTGAGCACTCGCAGCCAGTGAAGAGTCACTGCGCCTGCCCGTAGGCGTCCGTCACTGCCGTGAGGAAAGAAGTCCGCCACGGACCTGAAGCGCACATCGCGAGTAAAGTAGTAGGGGCGGTACCCACGAGACAGGGACACCCAGTCAGGCACTAGACAGGAAGACTCTCCTACTGTGCCTTTCTTATCTTGTTAACAGCTCTTGTATGTAGTACAAGGAGCATGAGTGTACGGCGCTGTACCGTATTTGTGAGTAGAGGACGCCTCTCTAAGGCGTCCTGACCGGAGTTCACGGTATTTACCATAGTATTGCAGTTACTGCTTTATGGTGCGACAGCTGTCGCAGTATATTACCGTATACGTGACAGAACCGTTTGAGCCGCCACTAGCGGCCACGGAGCCTCCGCAGCTTCTCTGCGGAGTCTCCTGATTTGAACTGAGACCTAGAAACCCGCTTACGCAGGGTGAAGTGCATAGTTTACCGTACTCTGAATTGGGCCTGCCGGGTCCCTGTATCCCGGCAATTGCCTAAACTAGTTACTTCGTCCCTTTCTAAAGGACAGACCTCTATTGTAACAAGCACCGGCCGTCATCCTTGTATGAGACCTACAGCGTTCTAATAAGTCAGTACCTTAATCCGAGTCAAGTCTAGCTCAGCCTCAGCTGAACTAGCTGGAAACAAGTACCCCAGTAGAGAACCGCGACCCTGCAGAAGAAGAAGTACGCAGTCTACGCCCCGGCTACCTCACCGCGTGTCGCGCGGTAAGTGCCCTTAACATAGCCCAGCTGGATCGCGCCCAGACGGCCAGAAGGCCTACGCTACCATAGTCTATTGCTATACATACAAATATCCAGCTCAGCTGCTTAACTCGCTGAGCACTCGCAGCCAGTGAAGAGTCACTGCGCCTGCCCGTAGGCGTCCGTCACTGCCGTGAGGAAAGAAGTCCGCCACGGACCTGAAGCGCACATCGCGAGTAAAGTAGTAGGGGCGGTACCCACGAGACAGGGACACCCAGTCAGGCACTAGACAGGAAGACTCTCCTACTGTGCCTTTCTTATCTTGTTAACAGCTCTTGTATGTAGTACAAGGAGCATGAGTGTACGGCGCTGTACCGTATTTGTGAGTAGAGGACGCCTCTCTAAGGCGTCCTGACCGGAGTTCACGGTATTTACCATAGTATTGCAGTTACTGCTTTATGGTGCGACACCTAGGCCAATGCCACGTTGTTTCCTAAACTCTCAAGCCCCTGCGAGGCGTAGTTTTCTTCCTTTCTTTCTTTCTTGAGGAAACACCTGAGGGGCGCATTCCCGCGTGTCTGTCACTGACCCTCGGCTGGCGCCCCTCTAACCCCTCAAACCCTCTAACGCGTTAGATATCTCATGCTGTGGTATTCATCCTCTCATCAGTCATCTTCACCTTTCTTAAAATTGAACGACAGGGATTCCTCTTCAATGTTGCAAAGCAATGCCATGCCATTTAATAATCTATAATCTCATTTGTGTTTGAGGCTCAGGGTTTTATTAGGGCAAGGCCGCCTGCTACGCCTGCCTTACACGTTGTGCAGTCCAAGCAACAGCCCAAGAATAAGACAAGTCTTTTGTCCGCGGTGGATTAATTTCCTGCAAGTCCCAAATTCAAGCACCAGAGCGGGCTGGAGACAGATCGGGCTGGAGACTGAGCATCTTTTTCTTGGTCGCCGTGACTGTTTTGGGCCTACTAGCAGTATATCGCGGCCTACCAGTACCGCTAGGGGGAGACCCCTTGCTACGGTATACGCTTACCATCCCTCACAACACCACTTACACAGCCCCACAAATCCACTTACCTAGACTAAATGGGCTGCAGGCTGAGCATCTTATTCCAGGCCGCTACCGCCGCTTGGGGGCCTGCCGCCGCCTCAATCCAAGGGCCTGCCGCAGTACACAGCGGCCTACCAGCAGTACATAGCGTTACCGTAGTATCAGTCCGATTTCGTTTTATTGATCGTTTTTCAAGATAACGAACCGTTGATTTCGATTAAAATGTGTACCATGGGACAAAAACGAACCATAAAAACGATTATTTTAGCCCCAAACCCTAAAACAATCGCCACACAAAGAGTAGCTTCGTTCATGTCGCAATCACGCTCCTTTCGCATTGAAGTACTGTCGTTATGAGCAAAAGGCAGTTCACTTTCGCTGAATCAATTGCTAGAGCAAAGGCACGGGCTGTTCTGGCACCGGCAGCACCTCATCAGACATCGCCGGCTCCCGCTGATGGGGCTGTGAATCTACCCGGAGCCGCTCCATTAGCCACAGCTCCTGCCACAACTCCTGCCACTGCGATTATTGATTTAGACCCGGATGTCGAGATAGTAGGCGAGCGGCCCCGCCGCGTCTTCCAGCCGCAGCAGATTGCCGTTTTGAGTGGTTCTGGAGCAAAAACGAACCAGTGATCGTAAAAATTTCCAGCCTCTGATCAGAAAAACGAACCACTAAAACGAAAGCGTGATTTTGTTAATTAGAAGGTTTCCAAACAAAAAACGAATTCAATATAAAACGAAATCGGACTGATACTACGGTATCTTAGCGTTGTCAAAACGCTAAAGAAACGTACCGGTACATACGCTTCTTCGGTCAGAATATAACTCTTTTGCTGCAAAACATAACGTCTTACGTTGCACCTAGCTGAGTCCCTTTTCCGGTGTCAGGACCCAAAACTGCCCACACACCTGAACAACGTCTCAGGTATTCTCGTGCACACCCATATAACATCATCACCGGAAAGCCTGAAAAGAAACATAGAACTCTGAACGGCCCCCCAAAACAGCGTGCTTACCTCACACACGATCTGCCGTTGCTACCGTTGCGCACCCTATGCTTAAGCCCGCTGCTAAATTTTGAGGTTATTTTGCGAGTGGATAGTGATCCATGGTGCCTGCCTTGGACCATCTGCTGCTGTGAAAGAGAAAGAAAAGAGAGACAGCGATGCGGCGTGGATTTTGGGGAGTGCAGGCTGACGTGCCTCCGGAGCCGCATACAGGGACACGTCTGATGAGGTATTCTGGCGCGCACTAAAATAGGCAATGGTACCATATTCGAATACGGTACCGGTAACATAAAACACCAAATACGTCCAACCCTAGATTGCCCCAAGGCCCAGTGTTTCTGTTTCTCAAACTTCACTGAAGTGTGAGGCCGGCCGCCCAACCCTCGAAAACCTGAGAAGCTAGCACAAGAAAACAGCCTGGGTGCACGGGGACCCTCGTCATCAGATGAGAAAAGGCGAGCAACGTGCCTAACTTCGATGATCTGCCGTTGCAAACCACCTCTGGAGCTGCGTACAGGGGCACGTCTGAGGAGTCTGAGGCTGTGAAACAGAATACCACAGGGTCCACGCACCCCTCTCGAAAACTAATATATCAAATTCGTCGCACAGGCTATAAGTACCCTACTCCACGCACACGCAGCTGCATTGTTTTGATATTTCGGAAACACTACTCCGCGCACCCCCAAAAGTAGTTGTTAATTATTTTTCAATCACGCATCAACTCCGCGCACCCCCAACAATAATTAATTAATAGCAGAGTCTAACCCGTTCTACGATATGCTGGAAAACAAAAATTAACATTTAGTCTTCCAATGAAGGTTAAACCCTAACGGCCCCGAGATTCAGCGTGCCTACCTCGGAGGATCCGTCTACCGTTGCACACCTGTGTCTTTCTTAGTGAGTGGTATACCAATATAAGCTACAGATCAGCTACACTGTGGCACCCGGCCACAAGCCCCTGGTTCGTCCCTGCAGACCCTGAAACACAAACAAAGTTTTTCATCTTGAACCGAAAATGCACCTTGGCCACAAAGCTCAGTCCAAAGAGGCCCCAAGAGGCAGCAGCTGTGGCGGAGTCGCCCCCCCCATAGAGATCCACTCCCCTCAACCCTCAAGACTCAACCCACCTTAAAGGCACAAAAACCTAATCCAGAGTCCTTAAAAGGAGCAGATGTGGCGGGGTCGCCCACCCCACGCCCAACACAAGGCCTCAACCCTCTACCCTGATTGCACCTTTGCCACAAAGTCTAGTCTAGTCTAGTCTAGTCTAGTCTAGTCTAGTCTAGTCTAGTCTAGTCTAGTCTAGTCTAGTCTAGTCTAGTCTAGTCTAGTCTAGTCTAGTCTAGTCTAGTCTAGTCTAGTCTAGTCTAGTCTAGTCTAGTCTAGTCTAGTCTAGTCTAGTCTAGTCTAGTCTAGTCTAGTCTAGTCTAGTCTAGTCTAGTCTAGTCTAGTCTAGTCTAGTCTAGTCTAGTCTAGTCTAGTCTAGTCTAGTCTAGTCTAGTCTAGTCTAGGGAGGTCCTGAAAAACAGCTGTGGTAGGTTTGAACCCGACAAAGATCCTCAATCCCCAACCCTCAACCCTCATCCCATCTTCGACACAAAGCCAAAGCCAAAGGTGTGATGAGAAGCAGGAGCTGTGGGGGGACCTCCTCCCTCCTCCCTCCTCCCTCCTCCCTCCTCCCTCCTCCCTCCTCCCTCCTCCCTCCTCCCTCCTCCCTCCTCCCTCCTCCCTCCTCCCTCCTCCCTCCTCCCTCCTCCCTCCTCCCTCCTCCCTCCTCCCTCCTCCCTCCTCCCTCCTCCCTCCTCCCTCCTCCCTCCTCCCTCCTCCCTCCTCCCTCCTCCCTCCTCCCTCCTCCCTCCTCCCTCCTCCCTCCTCCCTCCTCCCTCCTCCCTCCTCCCTCCTCCCTCCTCCCTCCTTCCTCCTCCCTCCTCCCTCCTCCCTCCTCCCTCCTCCCTCCTCCCTCCTCCCTCCTCCCTCCTCCCTCCTCCCTCCTCCCTCCTCCCTCCTCCCTCCTCCCTCCTCCCTCCTCCCTCCTCCCTCCTCCCTCCTCCCTCCTCCCTCCTCCCTCCTCCCTCCTCCCTCCTCCCTCCTCCCTCCTCCCTCCTCCCTCCTCCCTCCTCCCTCCTCCCTCCTCCCTCCTCCCTCCTCCCTCCTCCCTCCTCCCTCCTCCCTCCTCCCTCCTCCCTCCTCCCTCCTCCCTCCTCCCTCCTCCCTCCTCCCTCCTCCCTCCTCCCTCCTCCCTCCTCCCTCCTCCCTCCTCCCTCCTCCCTCCTCCCTCCTCCCTCCTCCCTCCTCCCTCCTCCCTCCTCCCTCCTCCCTCCTCCCTCCTCCCTCCTCCCTCCTCCCTCCTCCCTCCTCCCTCCTCCCTCCTCCCTCCTCCCTCCTCCCTCCTCCCTCCTCCCTCCTCCCTCCTCCCTCCTCCCTCCTCCCTCCTCCCTCCTCCCTCCTCCCTCCTCCCTCCTCCCTCCTCCCTCCTCCCTCCTCCCTCCTCCCTCCTCCCTCCTCCCTCCTCCCTCCTCCCTCCTCCCTCCTCCCTCCTCCCTCCTCCCTCCTCCCTCCTCCCTCCTCCCTCCTCCCTCCTCCCTCCTCCCTCCTCCCTCCTCCCTCCTCCCTCCTCCCTCCTCCCTCCTCCCTCCTCCCTCCTCCCTCCTCCCTCCTCCCTCCTCCCTCCTCCCTCCTCCCTCCTCCCTCCTCCCTCCTCCCTCCTCCCTCCTCCCTCCTCCCTCCTCCCTCCTCCCTCCTCCCTCCTCCCTCCTCCCTCCTCCCTCCTCCCTCCTCCCTCCTCCCTCCTCCCTCCTCCCTCCTCCCTCCTCCCTCCTCCCTCCTCCCTCCTCCCTCCTCCATCCTCCCTCCTCCCTCCTCCCTCCTCCCTCATCCCTCCTCCCTCCTCCCTCCTCCCTCCTCCCTCCTCCATCCTCCATCCTCCCTCATCCATCCTCCCTCCTCCCTCATCCATCCTCCCTCAGCCTCAACCTGAATCCCACCTTTGCCACGAAGCCTAGCCCAACAGTGTCCCGGGAGGCAAAAGGGGTGGTGGGATCGCCCCCCACTGTTCTCAGGAGAACGCTATCTGGCTTCAGGTCGCCATGGATGATGTTGTTGGAGTGGATGTATGCGCACCCCTTCACAATTTGCACAGTGCAAGGATTGAGAGGTCAGGTTCGAGGTTTTAGGGTCAGGGTTGAGGTTAAAGGGTCAGGATTGAGGGTTGAGATTTGAGGGTTCAGGGGTCAGGATTGATGGGCCAGGGTTGAGTTTTTAGGGCCAGGATTTTGGTTAAGGTTTGAGGGGTCAGGGGTCAGGGTTGAGGGTTGATGGGTCAGGGTTGAGGGTTGAGGTTTGAAGGTACAGGGGTCAGGTTCGAGGTTTTAGGGTCAGGGTTGCGGGTTGAGATCCGAGGTTTTAGGGTCAGGGTTGAAGGTTGAGGGTTGAGGGGTCAGGGTTGAGGATTGAGGGGTCGGGGGTCAGAGGTCAGAGGTTCGGGTTGTGAACAATGTTATTGGAGTGGATGCACGCACACCCCTTCACAATATGCAGGGTTAGCAGGGTGTAAGGGTTGAGGGTTGAGGGATCAGATGTTAGCGGTCAGGGGTCAGGGTTTAGGGTTCAGACTCCAGACTTGGCGCACGAGCGAGCCGAGCATAGAAGCGCGCAGTTGCTGGGACCAGGATTCTGTTATTACAAGCCCTGAATCCTTCACCCAGCACCCTTCATGTTGCCCATACCCCCCCAAATAGATTCTTCTGCCCACCTGGGTCAGCTGCTCCAGCACATGCTCCAGATGAGGCGCACTGGTAACCGCTGCTAGAACCAGAAGCTTATAATACCAGACAAGGTTAAACCCTGAATCCATACACCCAAGATCCTTCGCCCATACCCCCCCCTAAAAGATTCTCCTGCCCAACAGGGCCAGGAGGTCCAGCACGTGCTCCAGGTGTGGCGCCCGGCCGAGCCGGTCGTAAAAGCGCCGTTGTCTGATGGCATCGATGAGCGACCCGCCATCACAATGCTCCATAATGATAGAAAGCTGCCAGTCCAGGACCCCTTGCTGGAGGGACTGTACGGGTATATAAGGGTTGCGGGTTTAGGGTGTGAGTTCAAAGTATCCATAGATGAGGGATTAGGGGCGCAATGCTCCATGATGATGGAGAGCTGCCAGTCCAGGACCCCTCGCTGGAGGGACTGTACGGGTATATAAGGGTTGAGGGGTTAGGGTGTGAGTTCAAAGTATCCATATATGAGGGATTGGGGGCGCAATGCTCCATGATGATGGAGAACTGCCAGTCCAGGACCCCTTGCTGGAGGGACTGTACGGGTATATAAGGGTTGCGGGTTTAGGGTGTGAGTTCAAAGTATCCATATATGAGGGATTGGGGGCGCAATGCTCCATGATGATGGAGAGCTGCCAGTCCAGGACCCCTCGCTGGAGGGACTGTACGGGTATATAAGGGTTGAGGGGTTAGGGTGTGAGTTCAAAGTATCCATATATGAGGGATTGGGGGCGCAATGCTCCATAATGATAGAAAGCTGCCAGTCCAGGACCCCTCGCTGGAGGGACTGTACGGGTATATAAGGGTTGCGGGTTTAGGGTGTGAGTTCAAAGTATCCATAGATGAGGGATTGGGGGCGCAATGCTCCATGATGATGGAGAGCTGCCAGTCCAGGACCCATTGATGGAGGGACTGTACGGGTATATAAGGGTTGAGGGGTTAGGGTGTGAGTTCAAAGTATCCATAGATGAGGGATTGGGGGCGCAATGCTCCATGATGATGGAGAGCTGCCAGTCCAAGACCCATTGCTGGAGGGACTGTACGGGTATATAAGGGTTGCGGGTTTAGGGTGTGAGTTCAAAGTATCTATAGATTGGGGATTAGGGGCGCAATGCACATCCCAACCATCCCAGGGGACGGTGCCACACATCCCTGCCCCCCGGGGGACAGTGGCACATGTCCCGGCCCTACCGGGGGGCGGTGGAACACGTCCCGGCCCTCCTGGGGGTCGGTGACACACGTCCCGGCCCTCCCAGGGGTCGGTGGCACATGTCCCAGCCCTCCCGGGGGTCGTTGACACACGTCCCGGCCCTACTGGGGATCGGTGACACAAGTCCCGGCCCTCCCGGGGATCGGTGACACACGTCCCGGCCCTCCCGGGGGTCGGTGGCACATGTCCTGGGCCTCCCGGGGGTCGGTGACACACGTCCCGGCCCTCCCGGGGGTCGGTGGCACATGTCCCTGCCTTCCCGGGGGTCGGTGACACACGTCCCGGCCCTCCTGGGGGTTGGTGACCGACGTCCCGGCCTTCCCTGGGTTTGGTGGCACATGTCCCAACCATCCCGGGGGGCGGCGACACACGCCCCGGCCCTCCCAGGGGTTGTTGGCACATGCCGCGGCTCTCCTGGGGGTCGGGGTCACACATCCCGGCCTTTTTTCCGGGGGTCGGGGCACACGTCCCGGCCCTCCCAGGGGGGGGCGACACACATCCCGGCCTTTATTTCCGGGGGTCGGGGCACACGTCCCCGCCCCCCCAGGGGTGGATGACACACGTCCCGTGCCTCACTCCCGGTGTTCGTTTGGGACGGAAAGTTGGTGAACACGTCACGCAATTCAAACGTGCCATTTTTGTTTCACTTTGATTCGGTCACGGTAAGTTAAAGCTAGCGTAGCGTGGAAAATGATAAGGGACAACAAAACACAGTCGAAATGCTTCCGTAAGAAAATAACCAGCAACAGCGAAGGATAGGCGGAAATTTGAACTCTGGAATTGAAGCTGCTCATCCCCTGCCCCTACCAGACCCACGCGGACGAGCGTTCAGCAGGGTCCAGCGGGTATGCACCGTTCTAAACTTTCCACCCCTTGCAGACAACTTGATAATCCGGTGAAAGCGTAACATCGACTGCATGGGTCATGGGCGTGTCCCGCAAGGTACCAGTAATCCAGTATCAATACCGTATTTCTCTTCTTGCAGTCCATTATTCTCAATATGGCGGGAGCTCTAGCTAGATCAGGCGCAAGCTCATCATGCAGAGCTGCCAGTTCATAGCCGCATCACCAGCGTGTTCTTGTCCCTCGCTCCAACCCTTCCAGTACCAGACCCCGTGTCCAGTGACAGATGTGCGCACAATCCAATTGATAGCTAAAATGGCCGTGACCAGTGCAGATCTACGCAGGTATGTGAAGATCCGGCCATGATCCGGGCAGATCTGGGCAGATCTGACCCGGAGCTTTTGAAGCTCACGTGAACTTGTAAACGACCTCGTGCACATATGTATCCTCAGGCTGGACCAGCACCGAAGGGAAGGCTGGCTGGTTGATGGAATCGGGAAAAGCCTGAGAGAAGCGGCGGGACATGCGGTACAAGGGTGAGATACAGCGGGGTAGGCGGTACAAGGGTAGGGAAGAGATGGGACGGTGGTATGAGGGTGAGGGTTACAGCAGGACAGGCGGAACTAGGGTGATGGAAACAGCGGGAGAGGCTGTACAGGGGCGGCGGTAAGCGGTAAGAGTAGGATAGGCGGTACAGGTGTGATGGAAAGGGCAAGGCAAGCGGTACAGGGTGGACAGAATAAGATGCATGGATAATTGGATGTACATGTACACAGATGTACACATTCTCAAGGTCACACTTCTGCAGTTTGTGTGAATGTGTGGGGTCCATAGGGCGCTCAAAAAGGCGCTCTCCGCGAGCACCTGCCTCCCCCCCACCCGCTCACCTGCGTCTCAAGGCAGAGACCCCCATGCTTGGGATAGCTTGTCTTTCCCTTTCCAAGCGACTGTCCTTCACCCAGGAAGTTTCCGCCTGCATGTCGGCATGGGGAAAAGGACACATCGACAAGTGGGCATGTGGCTGGGGGCCCATGGACACATGGGCACATGGATGCACAGCTACATGAATACATGGGCCCATGGACACATGGGTGCATGGGCGAATGGACACATCGAAGTATGGCTTATACACGGCTACATGGGTACATAGGCTCACGGTTGCATGGGCGCACAGACGCATGCGCAGATAGATGCAACAAATTCACGCATGGAGATATGTGGACATGGATGGATGGGCACATATGCGCATGGGCACATGGGACCATCGATGCATGGGCAGAGGGATGCTTGGGACTGAGACACATGGGAGAATGGATGCATGGGCGCATGGATGGATGAACACATGGACCACATGAATGCATGGGCACACGGATACGTGGATGCTGAGGCACATGAACACATGGGCACATGGATTCATCTGCACGGAGGCACATGCTCGCATGGGCACACAGTTCTAGCCCTCTAGGGTTAGAGCTCTTGGACGCATGGGCGCACAAGGACGCACGGATTCCTGGGCACATGGATGCATGGATGCATGGGGGCATTTACGAACGGCATCAGGGTCAAGGCTTTGGGTTCATGGGCACATGGGAGACATTACTGGACCTTTAACCCTCTTAAGTCACACCTTGATCATACCTATAAACCCAGACCAGCCACTCACTGTAAAACTGGACGCCTGGGGCGGTGGTGTAGACTGACATGGTGCGTCCTGACTTGGGGTCGGTCAATGTAGCGGCGAGCTTGGGCCTACAGGGGACCAAACAGTATGAAGGCATCTCAGCTACAACTCAGCTACATCTCAGCAAACTTCGATGGAGTAGCAGGCTGAGGCCTACCGGGGGGCAAATAATATGTCAGCTAATCAGCTACATTTCAGCTACACCTTGATGGAGTAGCAAGAGTAGGCCTGCAAGGGGGCAAACAGTGTGTAGGCAACTCAGCTACAACTCAGCTACACTCCGGTTACACCCTAGTAACATCTCAGCTACAACTCTCAGTAACACCTGCAGCAGTAATCTTAGGCCTGCACGGGGGCGCACGGACAGTCGGCAACTCGGGTACAACTCAGCTACATGTTGATTTTACAACGAGCTTAGACCTGCATGGGGAGTCAGCAACTCGGCTACAACTTGGCCACCACGCAGCTACAATATATAAAGCTTACTTGCCCCAGACGAGAGCACTCACTGGATTACTGGAACCTTTTACCCTGAACCATACCTCAATTTTCAGATGCAACCCTTCACCCTAAAACCCTCAACTGACTATTCAGATGCGACCCTTTACCCTATAACCTTTAACCCTGAACTCACTTTTCAGATGCTACCCTTTACCCTGAACTCACTTTTCAGATGCAACCCTTTACCCTAAAACCCTTCACCTGTAACTCACTTTTCAGATGCGGCCCTTTACCCTTACCTTAGAAACCTGAACCCTAATACCCTGAACTCACTTTTCAGATGCAACTCCCTCCTTGACGATAAACTTTGACTGTGAGTGAGGGTTCAGGGTCCAGGGTTAACATTGTATAAAACTTGAGGTTCAGGGTCCGTTGTTAACATTGTAGGGAACTTAGGTTTCAGGGTCCATTGTTAACATTGTAGGGAACTTAGGGTTCAGGACAAAAAACAGTTGCAGGGAGTTCAGGGTTCAGGCAGCACAAGCTCGCCGGGGAGTTCATGCTTTCATGGAAATACAAAAAAATCCGGGGAGTTTCATGGTTAAGGCACGCACGCACACCTTCCTAAATCTTGAACTGGGCCCGCGGCCCATGCCGCACTGTTTTCTTAAAATACACGCCCCTGCGGAAAACCCTAGTGTAGGGTTTGGGCTAACCTCTTAACCCTGAACCTACACGCCCCTGCAGGGCGTAGCATTCTTTCTTTCCTAACACTTAATAGGCATCGCTACAGGTATCGATTCACTGCACTTGTGGGCCTATGGTCCAATTATGAACAGAAAGCACTTGTGTTCCAAAGAAAGGAAGAAAGAAAACTTTGCCCCGTGGGGGGCGTGAGAGATAAGGAACCAACACAGCCTGGGCCAAAGCCACATCCGCGCCGCTGCCGTGAGAAAGAAGACACATCAAAATTAATTATGGCGGCTTGCGGTTTCGATTTATTTCCACACCGGGTTTAGCAGGTCGAGTGGGACAGTATTCAATTATTCGCCTTGTCTGCACGATGCAGTTGTGGTCGCACCCATCCTTGATCCTGGATGTCCTGTACCCTCATGGAAAGACCAGTATTTCCTGGATGTCCTGTACCCTCATGGGAAGACCAGTATTCCCTGGATTTCCTGTACCCTCATGGGAAGACCAGTATTTCCTGGATTTCCTGTACCCTCATGGGAATACCAGTATTTCCTGGATTTCCTGTACCCTCATGGGAAGACCAGTATTTCCTGGATTTCCTGTACCCTCATGGGAAGACCAGTATTTCCTGGATTTCCTGTACCCTCATGGGAATACCAGTATTTCCTGGATTTCCTGTACCCTCATGGGAAGACCAGTATTTCCTGGATTTCCTGTACCCTCATGGGAAGACCAGTATTTCCTGGATTTCCTGTACCCTCATGGGAAGACCAGTATTTCCTGGATTTCCTGTACCCTCATGGGAAGACCAGTATTTCCTGGATTTCCTGTACCCTCATGGGAAGACCAGTATTTCCTGGATTTCCTGTACCCTCATGGGAAGACCAGTATTTCCTGGATTTCCTGTACCCTCATGGAAAGACCAGTATTTCCTGGATTTCCTGTACCCTCATGGGAATACCAGTATTCCCTGGATTTCCTGTACCCTCATGGGAAGACCAGTATTTCCTGGATTTCCTGTACCCTCATGGGAATACCAGTATGTGTATTTTGGTACCCCACATTCTTGTACTTGAGGCCCCATATCAAAAAGGACATCGTTGTGGTCCAACCCGCCCTCCACTAGCACAATACGCTGACTGACATTTACACACACGCACACACATAGCACAACTTCCTGAATCCCCTGTCCCTGGACAAACCAATATTTATACACCGCATGTTTTGTACCTGAGGCCCCATTCCGAAAATGACATACTTGTAGTCATACCCGCCATCCACTCGCGCGATACGCTCGCTGACACACACACACACATGCACACAACTTCCTGAATCCCAATGGGCATGATCGTTTTGTGCATCTGAGGCCCCATTCCAAATAGGACATAGTTGTAGTCATACCTGCCCTCCACTCGCACAATACGCTCGCTGACACACACACTCGTGCACACACACACACACAACTTCCTGAATCCCAATGGGCATGGTCGTTTTTCGTACCTGAGGCCCCATTCCGAAAAGGACGTAGTTGTGGTCATACCCGCCCTCCACTTGCGCGATACGCTCGCCAATAGAGTGTGGCTCCAAGAAGTCAAACGGAGTGCCCTTGACAGGCAGAAGCTTCCCTGTGGGGATCTGGAGGCAAGTGTGGAAAGGTATGAACATGTGAGATAGTGCGGCTACAGGAAGTCAAACGGAGTGCCCTTGACAGGTAAAAGCTTCCCGGTGGGGATCTGGAGGCAAGTGTGGAAAGTATGAACATGTGTGGGAGGATGTGGGAAGGAGGTGGAACAGAATGCCCTCGACAGGCAGAAGCTTCCCGGTGGGGATGTGGAGGCAAGTGTGGAAGTGTATGAACCTGTGCGGAACGGTTTAAACAGGTGAGGGAAGGAAGTGGAACGGAGTGCCCTTGACAGACAGAAGCTTCCCGGTGGAGATCTGGAGACAAGTGTGGAAAGATATGAACATGTGTGGGAAGGTGTGGGAGAGAGGAAGACCGAGTGCCCTGCTCGGGCACAAGCTTCCCGGAGATCTGGAAACAAGTGTGGAACGGTATGAACATGTGTGAGAGGGTATGGGAAGGAAGTGGAACGGAGTGCCCTTGTCGGGCAGCTGCTTCCCGGAGATCTGGAAAAAGTGTGGGAAGGTATGTACATGTGAGGGAAGGTGAGAGAGGTGGGACGGGGTGACCATGACAGGCAGAAGTTTCCCAGTGGGGATCTGAAGGCAAGGGTGGTTTGGTAAGAACATGTGTGGAACGGTATGAACAAGGAGGGAAGGAAATGGAACGGGGTGACCTTGACAGGCAGCACCATGCCGATAGGTATCTGAGGGTCAGGGATAATATGTGTGAGAAAGTGTGGGCGACAGGAATGTGGATCAATGGACAGACGTGGGGATGTGTGAAAGGTGTGGGAAGTAGTGGGTATAAAGGCAACGAGACGTCTCGAAAAGCATGGACAACATCGTTCCGTAGAGGAGGAGCGCCGCCACCTCCACTCATTGGCTACCCCTCAGCTACCCTTCAGGTACCCAGCAGCTACCATACAGCTACCACACCGCTACCTCTCAGCTAACCTTCAGCTATCTGATTGGCAAAGACATGTGTTTATTTGTGGTCCATGCTGTGTTTTAAGGTGGGCTGATGCTTGAGGGTTGCCACTAGCGTCCAGCCACACTATTCGGCTTACTCTCAGCTGCACCCCAGCTAACACTCAGCTACACCATAGCTACACCAAAGCTACCCCTCAGCTACCTGATTTTCATCGACGGGTGTGTAGTGGTCTGCGCTGTGCAAAGTGAGCTGATGGTTGAGGATGGTACCGCTGGAGTGGCCGGCCAGGTTGAAGTACGAGTGTTGCACAATATTGACTGAAAGGCGCATGGAGCAGAGAGGGGGGTGGGGATCTAAACATCCTGTGCCTTAATTCTGCCTCTTGGCCCCGATCCTTCACCTGAACCCCGATCCTCAACCCTATCCCTTGGCCCTTTACCCTGATCCTCGACCCTATCCCTTCACCCTTACCCTGATCCTCAACCCTGTCCCTTGGCCATAACCCTGATCCTCAACCCTATCCCTTCACCCTTACCCTGATCCTCAACCCTATCCCTTCACCCTTACCCTGATCGTCAACCCTATCCCTTGGCCCTTACCCTGATCCTCAACCCTATCCCTTCACCCTTACCCTGATCCTCAACCCTATCCCTTCACCCTTACCCTGTTCCTCAACCCCATCCCTTCGCCCTTACCCTGATCCTCAACCCTATCCCTTCAACCTTACCCTGATCCTCAACACTATCCCTTCGCCCTTACCCTGATCCTCCACCTTATCCCTTCGCCCTTACCCTGATCCTCCACCCTATCCCTTCGCCCTTACCCTGATCCTCCACCCTATCCCTTCGCCCTTACCCTGATCCTCCACCCTATCCCTTCGCCCTTACCCTGATCCTCCACCCTATCCCTTCGCCCTTACCCTGATCCTCCACCCTATCCCTTCGCCCTTACCCTGATCCTCAACCCTATCCCTTCACCCTTACCCTGATCCTCAACCCTATCCCTTCGCCCTTACCCTGATCCTCAACCCTATCCCTTCGCCCTTACCCTGATCCTCAACCCTATCCCTTCACCCTTACCCTGTTCCTCAACCCCATCCCTTCGCCCTTACCCTGATCCTCAACCCTATCCCTTCACCCTTACCCTGATCCTCAACAATATCCCTTCGCCCTTACCCTGATCCTCCACCTTATCCCTTCGCCCTTACCCTGATCCTCCACCCTATCCCTTCGCCCTTACCCTGATCCTCACCCCTATCCCTTCACCCTTACCCTGGTCCTCCTACCTATCCCTTCACCCTTACCCCGATCCTCAACCCTATCCCTTCGCTCTTACCCTGGTCCTCAACCATATCCCTTCGCCCTTACCCTGATCCTCAACCCTATCCCTTCACCCTTACCCTGATCCTCCACCCTATCCTCTCGCCCCTACCCTGATCCTCAACCCTATCCCTTTGCCCTTACCCTGATCCTCAACCCTATCCCTTTGCCCTTACCCCGTTCCTCCACCCTATCCCTTCACCCTTACCCTGATCCTCAACCCTATCCCTTCGCCCTTACCCTGATCCTCAACCCTGTCCCTTCGCCTTTACCCCGTTCCTCCACCCTATCCTCTCGCCCTCACCCTGATCCTCAACCCTATCCCTTCACCCTTACCCTGATCCTCAACCCTATCCCTTCACCCTATACGGCTATTCCCCGATCCTCAACCCTGTCCCTTCACCCTCACCCTGATCCCACAACCTAAGCCCCCCTACCTGGTGTAGCCTGGTCTGTGGTTGCTGTCCTTAACCCTAATTCTCCCTCCTGGCCCTAAATCCTGACCCTCCATCCTAATCCTCAAACCTCAACCCTACATACCAGGTGTAGCCTGGTCAGTGGTTGCTGTGATGAGGGTGGTGAACTCATTGCTGCCCTTGGCCAGCTTGTAAATGACCGACACAAACAACTCCCCGGGGTAACCCTGAGAGAGGGGGGAGGGGCAGAGACGTGGGCAGAGATGTGGGGAGGTGCAGAGAGGGGGGGTGAGGAGGGACGCAGGCAGAGACGTGGGCAGAGATGTGGGGAGGTGCAGAGAGGGGGGGTGAGGAGGGACGCAGGCAGAGACGTGGGCAGAGATGTGGGGAGGTGCAGAGAGGGGGGGTGAGGAGGGACGCAGGCAGAGACGTGGGGTTGTAAGTGGGGGGGGGGGGGAGTGCGCTTGTAGAAAACGACATCAGTTTGGAGGGTGGAGAACTCATTGCTGCCCTTGGCCAGCTCGTTAGTGACGGATGAAAACACCTCCCCGGGAGGGACACCTAGTGGGAAAAGAGGAGCAGAGAGACATCAGGTTGCAAGAGAGGTGAGGTGGGAGTGCACTTATTGAAAATAGCATATGTTTGTAAATGACGGACACGTCCCCGGGTGGGTAACCCATGGGGTGGGGAGATCCAGAGAGACGAGGCGTGTGTGTCAGGTAGGCAGGGTTACCAGAGGGTGCTCACAAAAGTACCCGCCTGTGAATCCCTCCTCATCAATCCCCCTAGATCCTGAACCCTAGAGGTAACAGCATGCCCAGATCTAAGATCTGAGATTGGTGTCGTACATCGTACCTCATTCGGGCCTTCATAGGTGAAGTACCCGCCTGTGAATCCCTTCTCATAAATCCCACTAGATCCTGAACCCTAGAGGAGAGAGCATGCCCAGATCTAAGATCTGAGGTTGGTGTTGTACATCGTACCTCTTAAGGTATTTTCGCAGGTGGAGGGCCCACTGGTGAAGTCCTCATCATCAATCATCATTTAACTAGCACTGAGAACCCTACATAATACTTCCTTTCCTGATGTATGATCACTAATCTATGATCTGAGATCTAAATATATACACGATCAAAGATCTATGCCCAGATATATTGATCTGCGATGCGCACCTCCTCCCCGTTGGGACTCCCATACGTCAGGTGCACACCGGTGAAGTCCTCCTCATCAATCTCCCTAGAAGAGAAAGCATGCCCAGATCTAAGATCTAAGATCTAGGATATAAGATTATTGTTGCGCCATGTTGTCTATATATCTACAATACACACCTCCTCCCCGTTGGGGATCTCGTTGGTGACACACCACTTGGAAATCTAAGCGCACCACTCGAGGATCTAAGCCCAGATCTAGAGATCTAAGGTGCGCACCTCCTCCCCGTTGGGGCTCTCGTATGTCAGGTGCACACCGGTGAAGTCCTCCTCATCAATCGCGGAGGCCTCCCATCGTCGCTTGTGCAGACCCAGGGGACCACCTGCTCGCACGATTTAGGGGGAGGGGAGCGGTCATTTATAACAAACCATTGGCCACTTCTGACAAATCATTGCTCGGTCAAGCCCTTTTCATCTATCACGCATGCCTCCCACCACCCCATGCACCCCGCACCATGCAGAGCATTGACACCGCTCTTAGATTGCACCCCATGCACCCCGCACCATGCAGGGCGTTGACACCGTTGTTTGCATGCAGCGTGTGCTCCTGGTCGTCAATGGAGAACTTTGCATTTGCGATGCGGTTCGCGCAGCGTCCGACAATCGCCCCGAAGTAGTTGCATGGGTCTGCTTTCTGGGATCAAAGTGAAAAGTTCCAACAGTGATAAGAAAAAAGCTAAAAAGAATGAAGTGTGAGTGTGACTATGATAAGGAGCAAATGAGAGGACAGCAGCGACAACCATAGCGTTGAAGTACCCGCAGTCAGCCAGGGACACGTGTTCTGAGTTGAAAACGTCCCCCATGCTAGGGCCCATATGTTACTTTGTTGCTCTTGCACAGAGCACTCCGCTCAGCCAACATGCAGCCATGCGTCATGTGGCCATGCGCCACACCGCATCGCATCCAAGTCACATGGCATGCAAGGAGTTTGCTGCATGAAGACCATAACAGGCATACAAGCACCCCATGTGGTTCCCCATGCATGCAAGCACTCCATGCCCTGCCCTATGCATGCAAGCACTCAATGCGGTGCCCCATGCATGCAAGCATTCCATGCGGTGCCCCATGCATGCATGCATGCATTCCATGCGGTGCCCCATGCATGCAAGCACTCTATGCCGTGCCCCATGCATGCAAGCATTCCATGCGGCACCCCATGCCCCCATGCATGCAAGCACTCCATGCCGTGCACCATGCATGCAAGCAGTCCATGCGGTACTCCATGCATGCAAGCACTCCATGCGGTACTCCATGCATGCAAGCACTCCATGCGGTGCCCCATACGTGCAAGCACTCCATGCGGTACTCCATGCATGCAAGCACTCCATGAAGTCCCACAAGCGCGCAACAAACACTCCAAGTGGCTGATCATGCGTAACAGCACTCGTGGTGCCCCATGCATGATTCCCTGGGCAGCGCCATGCTTCATGCCCCATGCATCATGCCCCATGCCCCATGCTTCATGCAGCAGCTCACCATGTAGTTCTCAACCTCGTCATAGCCGAGGACCACGTCGGCCTTGCGGCCCTTGGCGTCTGGAACGCTCATCTTCAGAATGACGGCCCCCAAGGCGCTGATCACAACCTCCATGCCCTGCAGTGTTTATTTTAGTAGGTAAGGGACGACCATTGCTGGGCCGCCAAGCGGCCACCCCTGGGCTGATTCACACTAAACCCCGGTCGCCCAAGCAGCAGGGCTGGCCGCACCAGGGGCGTTTGGCTGGGGGCCACAGTGTAGCTGAACTGTAGCTGATAGTGGTAAACCACTCACTAAAAGAAACACTGATGCCCTGCAAACGCATGCGGGGACGGAAGTTGTGTGGCATTGCCGTTCTTGCGCTTTTATTTCAAGGACTTCAAACCGTATGAGACCTGCGGCCATCTCCCTGGGCCCCAAGACAAAAAAGGCGAAAATGCCTCCAGGTACCCCATGGTCGCCCTCACATGAGGGCGGGTTGGAGTATGCAATGCGACGTGTGCGCACACGACGTAGTGCAGATGCAAGCATGTGAAAATTATTAATGCGAGAGGCAAGAGTGCAAAAGCGCAAGATCCTGCGGGCACAGAGTTCCCTCTGCCCCCATCGAGCCGGTCCCCTCTCCTCACACCGTTGCCCCCCTTCCCTCCCACCCTCTCCTTTCCTCATTCCCTTTCCTCTCCAACATCCAGACGAGGTGCTCTCCCCCCGTCCCTCTCTCCTCATTCCCTTTCCTCTCCACCATTCCGCTATTCCATGCGGGTCGGGCATGGAATAGCAGAGTGGTGGAGAGTGCATCAGTTCAGTGCATCGGGTGGCCTGAGCAGGCATCGCTGAGCAGACTGTGATATCTCGTCCAGTTGGGTTATGCATGGGGAGTTGGGTGATGCATGGTCAGTACATTGGGTGCGCATGGGGTTATGCATGGGCCGTTGGGTGATGCATGGTCAGTACATTGGGTGCGCATGGGGTTATGCATGGGGAGTTGGGTGATGCATGGTCAGGACATTGGGTGCGCATGGGGTTATGCATGGGGAGTTGGGTGATGCATGGTCAATACATTGGGTGCGCATGGGGTTATGCATGGGGAGTTGGGTGATGCATGGTCAGGACATTGGGGCAGGGTCTGTACATTGGGTGCGCAGGGTTAGTGCATGGGGTATAGTAACGGATCGGACCGGCCTCGGCCCATGCCGCTCTGTTTTCTTAAACCACACGCCCTGGTGGAACGTCGTTTTCTTTATTTATTAATTGCATGGGGAGGCACAATACGGTCCTTGTGCATGGGGTGAAGGGCAGAGCAGGCATTGCTTAGCAGACAGATAGCTCTCAGCATTTGGGATGCATGCGTCTCCCACGAAAATGGAGTAGAGACTCTGGCAAGCAAAGATGGGTGTAGAGCGCAAATGGTCAAAAGGACAGGGTTTCACTGCAGCGATCCCTGGCAGATGGGGTTGCCTGATCCTCCCCCTCACTCTTCAGATATCTGACGCCCGTGATCATTGAAACATTATCTAACCGAGCGCCTGCGCCTCTTCATGCTCCGAATGTTCAAGGTCCGAGAACTAAACTTCGTTCGAACCATCCGGACGAGCTCATCTTGTGACAGTGGACGAAGACGAATCGATATCGCCCGTCTCCTCGCACCCTGACCGCCATCAGAGCATCGGCCGTTCGAAGTTCCATCTTTTCGCCCAGAGAGGGGGGAGGAAGCACAGCATAGGGTGGATTCTGGCTGGCGAGAGCGAGGGGGGAGGGATTGCCGGATCGGTTGAATTTTCTAGTGGTTGGGATTTCGTGTCATCCTTTAGTCTGTCCCCCTCGCAGGAGCACATTGATATGCCCTCACTGCTGTAACATGTCAGTCGTGGTACCCAGTTCCCTTCCAGATGAGAGAAAACATCATTGCCTGGAAATACACCCCGCCCTCATCGGTCGATCCCGCACAGCCTTGCCAGCAGCATCAACACATACACAATAATTGCTTGCTATCCTGATCCACACCAACCTTGCTGTTCTTAAGCGTGAATGTGGGCAATGTCTCCCACCACGTCTGTGACTTGCGCGACACCATGGACTGCAGCACCCGCATCCCAGGCAGCGATGAGGGTCCAGCGCCTCCAAAATCTGACGCTTCTCGCCTCCTGCGCACTATCAGCACGGTGCCCACAGTTGCTGCTGCTGCAAGGAGACCGACACCGGCCGTGGCCGCGACAGCGATCACGATGGCACCCGCATGGCGCGTCATGTTTGTTCAGATATGTGCGTGTTGCTGATATTATACTTTGAAAGCGTCACAGGTGCTGAAAGAAGGATATAAAGACAACGTCTGGGCGTGACTTGTGGAATTCGACATTTCAAATGCCGTACACCGGAATGATCAGGATCGGGACCAATGATCCTGTGACGGATATTTGACGCTCGAAGTTCGTCAGGATTTCTGGTTCCGGGGCGAATAGATCTGATTCAGGATGTCAGTAGGTTTCCTCGTGCAATATTCTTCAAGCCATGCAGGGGTACTTTCTTTCTTTCTCTCTAACAAAGGGGCATGCTTAAATGAAAGCCACGTCCTCTAACGTCATCTTCCATTCTCTCCAGACAGAACCCTGGCAAAATATTGCTGGCAAGCAGAAATCATGGACGGAGGGAAACATGCAGTTACACACAAATAACTCCCTCTACGTACAATGTGCATGGCTCTCTTTGGAAGAGGTCAAGAGAGGAAACTGTTCCATACTCTAGAGGAGACTGAAGGCTCCAGCAGTCCAGCGCCCCTGCAGTCGTCAGGGTTGTGTGAAGATTGCATTCACGTGTCGGCAAGCATTTTCCAGGAAGACCTTTAGAAGTTCCTGGACAGCATCTGCTCACAATTGAAAGCTGTGCAATGACTGCATGGGAATACAGGTGTGAATAGTGTGAAACACATCAGTCGAGGCAAATGGTCCAGTGGTATGACGTTGGTGGCATACTTGTGGATTTCACCAAGGCCTATGACTGTGTGCCACAGGAGAAGCTATGGTAGCACCTGTCTGAGCGGCTTCACATGCCTTCAGGCCTGTTACGCGCTGTGCGAGCGCTCTACAAAGGTGCAGTCTACACGCTCACAGACGGCCATAAAAGCACTGGCCCTGTGCCTTGCACCCAGGGTATCAAGCAGGGCTGCCCACTCAGCCCCCTCCTCTTCAGCCTCTATATCAGCGATCTGCCGGGCAAGATCGCAGCCCAGTGCCCGGCAGAGGGCATTCTGCTGGGGGCGGGGCGAAGACTCAGGTGCCTCTTATATGCTGATGATCTCTCCCTGCTAGCCAGCAGCCCGACAGGGCTGCAGAAGATGCTAGATGCCATGCATGAATATGCGGCGGTCAAACAGTCAGTTCCAGGTCAAGGTCAGCAAGACAGAGATACTGGAGTTTGGCAGCCGCTTAGCAGCGCAGCGCCGGCAATCAGCCCATACTTGCGTGTACGGCCCCGACAGGATTCAAGTGATTGGGCATCATCCAGCACGAGAGCGGCAGCATGAGGAAGGCCATGCAAGGAAGAGAGGGGCCTTTGCCTGCCGTGTTGGAGCGTGGCCGCCGCATGGCCGCCAAGGTGCGCCTCAGGCATCATCTGCCTACACGCATCCGGTTGGCGTCTGTCTATGCAGCGCCTGCGGCCAACTACGGTGATGTGGTGTGGGCCACCGATCACCTCAGGCCGCGGCATTGCCTCAAGAGCAAGATGCAGTCCAGCTTCCTCCAGCATCTGCGACATGCTGCAGGGCTACCTCCGTCTGCTGCCAGTTGGGGGTTCATGAGGGAGCATGATCCAGCCGTTACAGCAAAGTTGGAGGCAGCATGTACTTCGCTTCTACAACGCCTCAGTCGCACCATCAGCACAGCAAGACAGCCCACTCATGGCCGCAGCCATGGCGGCCGACATGGAGCTCGCTGTCAGACAGGGCACCGGAGGGCGCAATTTGTGCTGGGAATTGCTAGGTGCTTTGGAGGAGCTGGAGCTGGGATCAGCCGTCCCCAAACTGCGTCAGACAGCGACTGACATGCAGCCGCTATCTGTCCTGGAGGTGCTAGCGCTAGTTAATACAGCATACGAGCGGGCGCAGCTGGATGCAGCTGGCAGAGGGGACCCCAAAGATCCAGCCACTGAACACAGGTCTACGGCGGTCTACCGTACCTGGTTTCAGTCTACGGCGGGCGCCGTGCTGGCTCAGGCCAGGGGCCGCACCAGTCGAAGGGAGTGTGCTTGCGTGTGCATGAGCTTAAGGCTGCGGCTCGGCACCGTCAGCACGGCTGACACTCGAGGACGGCGCAGCGGTTAGCAGCGTGATGGACGGTGCTCCCAACGGTGTTGGGCAAGGGGAGATGGCGAGCATATGGAGGATGCGCTACATGTCTGCTTCCAGTGCCCTAGCGTGAAGGAGAGGCTTAGGGAGAGAGGTTGGGCAGGCTCCCCTGAGGGCGCCACAGACTTTCAACAGTTGTACCAGGGCAGGCTTGGATGGGAGGTTCTAAGTTTTGTTGACAACGTCGTACGCATTGTTGAGGCCTAGTTTTGTTGCTTTTCTTTGCCTTCTTGGGGAATAGGCTTGAAAGGGGCAAGGGTACTTCGGGCTGCCTTTCCCTTTTAGGGGGGGTATTTCTTTCCTTTGTGTTCTTCTCTTTCTTTCCCACTTTTTCCTCCTTTCTTTTGTCCTGCCCCCTTGTGTTGTTTCCATCTTTCCTCCCAACTATTTTTAGTTAGGCGCCCACGTGGCCGAGCCTATTTCAGCAGGGCCCAGAGGTGTAACGTCATTGACTTGCATGAATGCATCACACCCTGTAAAGTCCTAGCAAAAGAAAGGTTGAGGGATCTAAGCTACCGCACGATCTGCTCTCCATCCCCCCCACTTAGATAGCCAGGTTTCATGTTCCTACCCCTTCAAATAGGAGGGTGACATGGCTGCACCATAGTCCTGGACTCCTGGCAGTGTAAGGTAGCTGGAATTGAGGCCAGTCATTCCCTACCAGTCCCACGTGGCTGAGCGTTCAGCAGGTCCCAGCGGGTATGCACCGTCCTTAACATATCAGTGGAACATGCATGAGCGTTTCAGTGCTAAGCTGACCATGCATAATCCATGTCCTGAAACGTTAGAACCCTGAACTCGAAACCCTGACACTATGAACCCGAAACCCGAAACCCTGATCCAGAACTGTCGCAGTCATGCACTCCTGCAGCCTCCAATCCTCCATTATAAACCCTGTTCATAGCACTGGCTGGCTGTGAGGAAAGCTGAAAGCCAGGCTGAGAGTCCATCCTCGAAAGCCAAATTATGAGCGGCTTCTTTCTCGTTTTGGGGATCGGCCCATCTGGGATGGGCCGACCGATCGGGCGAGCGACCGGAACATCGGACTGTTGGACAGCGTGCGACGGACGGCCGGCGATCGGACCGAGCGACCCGGATCCTCGGACTTCCCGAATGGACGAGAGAGCTACCCACCGAGCAAGAAGCGGGCGAAATCTACACCCACCCGCCTTCGAGTAAAAAGCACGCAAGTTCATTACTTCCACTCGACTGCTGTCGTCAGCGTATTTGTCCCGCCAGAGGTACCAATCCCGAGGTAGGACTCCAGCCAGATCTAATTCTCCCCACACACTGCCTCTCGCCTTCTTATAGAAAGCTTTGGGGTTATTGCGAAGAGATTTCGGCAGAAACAAGCTGCGCTGGCTGCTCTCTTAAGGGGACTCGATGTATTGTACTACCTCCCCCATGCATGGAATGTGATATGCCCCCCTAGACTGCAACCACTTTACAGACTCCACTCAAACCTGTCGTGACTGCTGTTCCTCACACCTGGATCTATGCTGCCAGTTTGAGCATGACAGCCGACAGCGGAAGGCATTGCAGGGCTGCCTTGCTGCATCAACTGTGCATATATTCCAGCATTTAATCCGGCATATATTCCAGCACATATTCCAGCATTTACTCCGGCATATATTCTAGCATATATTCCAGCACATAGTCCAGCATATATTCCAGCATTTACTCCAGCAGTCTGTGTTCCAGAAGTTGGGCCTCAAGCGTGCATTTGTGCATGTGTGCATGTGTGTGTGTGTGCTTGCTGAAAATTAGGTGCCGATCCATTTCCTCCAAGCTTGTGTTGAATAACCTCCAACGGCGCACGTACTGACTTTCAAAAAGGCATGAAAGGCATGACAGACATGCCGGTTTGCCTATTTACCTCATGGTGCATGGACCGTACCACCCCATCTCGTGCTCAACAGAATCCAGTGAAGTGTGGAGTGTGGACCGCCATGAAAGCATGCCTTTTGATCTCATTATTCAGCCTTGCTCCAGCCGACAGCAGCACTCGCACATTGTAGGAATGGCCAGATACCTTACGGCCCAGGCTGCGCTGTTTCCTTACCTCTCACGCCCCCCACGGGGCGTAGCTTTCTTTCTTTCACAGATACCTTGCCTGTGCATCTCATAGTGGTTGGCGATAAATTGCTTTTACCATCCCAGCTTATGATAAACAACATCAGCACTGAAACGACTGAACTGCTTTACCGTACTAAAGATTTCCTTTGACTCCCCTCGAAACTTAAGTTGTCTGGGGCTGAGGGATACATGAATTTAAATTTACTAGTTGTAGATCATCAACGCCAGCTTTCAGCCGGAAATTAAAGGTTAAAGGTTCTTGTCGACAGTTTGCCCTGAGGGCAGCATTAAAAGAAAACAATGTTTGATGCCTGAGGGAAGGCAAATCAGATCTACGGCATTCAATTATACCTGTTTACCATTCACAAACCCCAAACCCAAACCCATTGCAGCAGGTCTGTATCCACTCCGGCCCAGCTCGAGCTCAGGTGACATCCCGGCGTGGGCTGAAGTTTCAGGATGCCTTTTGACCTTATCTCCGGAAAGTTCATCCCAGGTGAGGTTTAGGGATTAGGGTTAAGGCCGTCTGCTCGGCACACATCAGCTGTTGGGTCGATACATATAGTCGGGGCAGTATTTTCTTTTTCAATGTGCATCAGACGCCCCTTCGGATGCGGCCCGTCATCCGCCACTGGCCTAATTGGGATCAAACCTTTTACCTGCCTGCGGCCCAGGTAGGCCGCCTGCTCTTCACGCATCTGCTGTTGGGTGGTAAGAAAGAAAGCAAGAAAAATGACGCCCCCTTAGGGGCATGCGGGTTAAGGGAACAGCGCAGCACGGGGCCGAAGCCACATCCACACCGTTACCATCTTCAGACTCTGTTGGGTCGATACATATAGACGGTGCAGTGCTTTGTTTTTAATGTGCATCAGACGCTCTTTGGGTCACTGTCGGGCGGCCGCAACTGGACTGGCTGGGTCCAAACCTTTTAGCTGCCTGCGGCCCACATGTGACTCAGCTACATGCGTATTTGCCCGCAGGCAAGTGAAACATTTCCCACCAGCTAGCAAGGGAACGCTGTCCATCCTGATGGAGCATGTATGTAACTCAGGCCATTCACCTCTGTGCCTTAATGCTGCCTCTTGGCCCCGGTCCTACACCCGAACCCCGATCCTCAACCCTATCCATTGGCCCTTACCCTGATGGAGCATAAATGTAACTCAGGCCATTCACCTTTTGCCCGCAGGCAAGTAACGGCGCGGATGTGGCTATGGCCCCAAGCTGCATTGTTTCCTATACCTCCACGCCCTATAAGGGTGTACCTTTATTTCTTTTTAACCCAGCCACATCTCTGTTTGCCCGCAGACAAATCCAACATCTGGCGCGACGCCTGCGATGGCTACTATGACTGGTGAGGTTTCAGTAGATCCGGATAGATCCTGGTAGATCCTGCAAAGGCTACTATGCCTGATGAGGTTTCTGTAGATCCGGATAGATCCTGGTAGATCCTGTGATGGCAACCATGCCTGACGAGGTTTCAGTAGATCCGGATAGATCCTGGTAGATCCTGTGATGGCTACTATGACTGGAGAGGTTTTAATAGGGTCGAGGGTCGAGGGTTGAAGGTTGAGGGTTGAGGGTTGAGGGTTGAAGGCCGAGGGTTGAGTGTTGAGGGTTGAGGGTTTAGTAGGGTTGACTGTTGAGAGTCGAGGGTTGAGTAGGGTTGAGGGTTTAGTAGGTCTGAGGGTTGAGGGTTGAGGGCTGAGGTCTGAGGGCTGAGGGTTGGGGGTTGAGGGTTTAGTAGGGTTGAGGGTTGAGGGTTGAGTCGGTGGTCTCTCTCCAGTTTTACCTTCTTGGCCTTTTCGCAATGGCCCCCCCTGCCAGCTGCTGGAGTGTCTGACATGTAGCTGAGTCACAAAAAAGAAACACTGATTGGCTGGGAGGACCTGCTCCTATCCTTCATTATGCTTGCGAGTCTCGCGACAGGATCAAGGAGCATGTTCTCTCGACGATGCCCTCTCGAATGAGGTGGATCTGTGGGAATTACTTTGTTGCTCTTACCCAGAGCACTCCGCTCGGCCAACATGCAGCCATGTGTCATGTGGCTATGCTCCAAGCCGCATCGCATCCAAGTTACATGGCATGCAAGGAGTTTGCTGCATGCAGCCCATAACCGGCATACAAGCTGTGTTTGTGGTGCCCCATGCATGCCGTGCCCATGCAGACAAGCAACATATTATGGACGACACCCTCTGGAATGAGGCGGGCCTCTGTGGGGATCCGCCACAAGCACTTGAGACACAGGAAGGAAGAAAGCTACGCCCCGTGGGGGGCGTGGGAGTTACGGAAACAGCGCAGCCTGGGCCGAAGCCACATCCGTGCCGTAACCGTCTTAAAACACAACTTCATGTAGTTTCCATTTACCGATGGATGAGTGCGTGTTGTGACAGGTTGATGACAAATATTATGGAAAATGCTCCCTTGAATCCGAGGTGGATCTGAGGTGGATCCGTGGTGGATCTGAGGTGAATCTGAGGTGGATCTGAATCAGGTGAATCACCGCAGGGATCAGCCAGACACCAAGACTTGACTTGATTTTTTCTGATGCTTGCTTGCGCGTTTCGGTGCGCTGTGTTGCAACAGGGTGAAGGAACACATCCTGGAGGGTGCCCCCTTGAACGAGGCGGATCACTGCGGGGACCCACCGCTCATCCTTGCGGCTGGGAATGGACACCTGGCTTGCGTGAAGTTGTTGCTGGATGAAGGGGCAGACATTGAGCAGCGGAATGTGGTGAGAGTGTTCAGCAATTGGGTGACTACCGGTGCCCTTAACCCTAAGCCCTGAACCCTTCAGGAGTGTGGTGAGGTTTGAGTAACCTAAACCCTAAACCCTAAACCCCACAGGAATGTGGCGAGTGTTGAGCAATTTGAAATCCATATTTCAAATTTTGAATTTTCGGATTTCCTGTTACCGTAATCCGTGCATCCGGTCGGAATTTTGTGTAAGGAGCGGGCATTGAGCAGTGAAATGTGATCAGTGTTGATACTCTTTGAGGGTGGAAGCATATGAAGAGGGGAAATTTATCACCCTTGCCTTCACCACCTGCTCTAAGAACCCTGCCTGCCCATTTTATTTGATTGTGAGGGTGCGAGCACAGGACGTTAAGGGGCAATGATCAATGATCACCGTTGTCCGAAGTCCGCCCACTCAGAACCCCTGCCTGCTCAATCCTTTTTTTTAAAGCCAGGATTCAAATTTTCAATTATGGACATTCGTTTTTTCATCATTATGTTTCTTAAGGTTAAGGAGATGCCGCTCATCTACGCTGCATGCTACGGCGATCATCACCACAGCCCATCCTCTCGAGGTTCAATCGTTTTAAAAATTCAACACCTTCAGCCCCCCCAGGAAGGAGATAGATGAGCTCATGAGACACATGAGATCCATGACGCATCTCGGCCCCGAGCTGCGCTGTTCCCTCAAACCGCACATCCCTTGGGGGGCGTAGTTTTCTTTATTTTCTGACGCACCTCCGCTGTGCCATAAACGATCAGCTTGATCCCCAATCCCGTTCACCAGCCCCATATCGTCAAGCTTCAAAGAAAGAGACTCTCCATCCCCATCCCTCTTAGATAAAGCAGACACAGCTCATCCGTGCCGCGCACAACGGCCATTTGAACGTGAATCTACTCCATGCCGTCACCACCAGCATGAACCCTAAACCCTGTCCACCGACCGAAGGAACCCATCCCCTTCCCTCCCAGATGAAGCAGACGCTGTTCGTCCGTGCCGCGCACAATGGCCATTTGAACGCGGTGAAGCATCTCCTCGGCGCCGTCACCACCAGCATGAACCCTGACCCTGTCCACCGGCCCCATATCATCGCAGGTTCAAAAGTTTCAAAGTCCCCATTCCCTTCCCTCCCACATGAAAGATATGCTGCTCATCCGCGCCGCGCACAACAGCTATTTGAACGTGGTGAAGCATCTGCTCGGCGCCGTCACCACCAGCTTGATCCCCAAACCTGACCACCGGCCCCAAATCCTATCCCATCCCTTCAAGATGAAAGAGTCACCGTTCGTCCACTTGGTGACGCATCTCTTCTACTTTGTCACCATCAGCTTGATCTCTAATCCTGTCCACCGGCCCCAAATCTTTTACAGGTTCGAAAATTCCAAATTTCTAAACTTTAAAATTCCCATCCTGTCCACCGGCCCAAAATCATTGCAGGTTTAAGATTTCAAAATCCAAATCCTCTTCCCTCCCAGATGAAAGAGACGCCGCTCATCCGCGCAGCGCACAACGGCCATTTGAACGTGGTGAAGCATCTGCTCGGCGCTGGCGCCTCCGTCAACGCCATTGACATGGTGCGAGGACCGGCCAGGGATATAGGAACAACAGACATGCATGTGTATGAACAGCGGGAATCTGAAGTAATTGAGGCGTTGATCTTAGGCTGCCCATGCCCATGGCCCATGCGGCCCATGCCCATGCACATGGCCCATGCTGCTCATGCACATTGCACTTGGCACATGGCCATGGCCCATGCTTCCCCATGCACATTGCACATTGCACATGGCCCATGGCCATGGCCTATGCTGCCCCATGCTGCCCGTAGGTTGAAATTATGAACAATCAATTGCGTGATTCCTTGCATGCTTGCAGGGCGAAAACGCTGCGCTGCACTGGGCGGCCATGCGCGGCCATGTTGAGGTGGTCAGGGCGCTCCTCACGGCAGGAGCAGACAAGGGCATGCAGAACGCTCAGGTCGGTTTTCTTGTTTTGAGGTGTTATTTCCAGGGTCAGTTTTCTTCAGGTCGCTTCAGTTACAATTCAGCTACAATGCGGGGCCAGTAATTCGGAGGGCTTTGTGTACATCGTCCTCTTGTTTTGGCCACCGGCTGCTGCTGCTGCTGCTGCTGCTGCTGTAGCTGTTGCTGATTCCTTCAGCACTTTCTGCCCATGGATATCTGACAGCTGTAGTGCAGCCTGTTGGTCTTGATCTCCGCTGCTCCTCCCCTGCCTCCGACTTTTTCTTTCTCCCTTGTTGCCATATTCGACCCTTTCATTATGAGGTATGAAACTTGACCTATTGCCCCTGCACCCTTCAGGACTGTCTGCCAGTGGATCTCTGCCAGCCGCAGTGGAGCCTGTTGCTACTGATCTCCACTGCCCCTCCCCTGCTGTTGCTGTTGCTGTACCCGTCAGGACTGTCTGCCAGTGGATCTCTGCCAGCCGCAGTGGAGCCTGTTGCTACTGATCTCCACTGCCCCTCCCCTGCTGTTGCTGTTGCTGCACCCTTCAGGACTGTCTGCCAGTGGATCTCTGCCAGCCGCAGTGGAGCCTGTTACTACTGATCCCCACTGCCCCTCCCCTGCTGTTGCTGTTGCTGTACCCGTCAGGACTGTCTGCCAGTGGATCTCTGCCAGCCGCAGTGGAGCCTGTTGCTACTGATCTCCACTGCCCCTCCCCTGCTGTTGCTGTTGCTGTACCCGTCAGGACTGTCTGCCAGTGGATCTCTGCCAGCCGCAGTGGAGCCTGTTGCTACTGATCTCCACTGCCCCTCCCCTGCTGTTGCTGTTGCTGTACCCGTCAGGACTGTCTGCCAGTGGATCTCTGCCAGCCGCAGTGGAGCCTGTTGCCACTGATCTCCACTGCCCCTCCCCTGCTGTTGCTGTTGCTGCACCCTTCAGGACTGTCTGCCAGTGGATCTCTGCCAGCCGCAGTGGAGCCTGTTGCTACTGATCCCCACTGCCCCTCCCCTGCTGTTGCTGTTGCTGTACCCTTCAGGACTGTCTGCCAGTGGATCTCTGCCAGCCGCAGTGGAGCCTGTTGCTACTGATCTCCACTGCCCCTCCCCTGCTGTTGCTGTTGCTGTACCCGTCAGGACTGTCTGCCAGTGGATCTCTGCCAGCCGCAGTGGAGCCTGTTGCTACTGATCTCCACTGCCCCTCCCCTGCTGTTGCTGTTGCTGTACCCGTCAGGACTGTCTGCCAGTGGATCTCTGCCAGCCGCAGTGGAGCCTGGCTTGGAGGTACACCCGGGAGCTGCTGGCAGGTGGCCCCGCCGGAACCGGTTCTGGAGCAGCGCCAGGCGCAATGACTGTCTAGTGATGAACCCAGCAGGCAATGGCGGAATGGCCTTGTAGGCAGCTGGTGATAGGATGTCTAGGTGAAGGTTTTGAAGAGGTTTCAGAGTCCAGGAGAGCTTCATTTGATGCATGTGACCTGTGCCCGTAAACCGGGACAGGCACTTCACGAGGTGGAGTTTTGTGAAGTTTTTACAGTCCAGTGGGGCATCATCTCTGATGTGTGGGACAGGTCCCCATAACCCGGTATTTCCCTTCCTGGTTGTTACCAATCCGGCTTGCAGTACTCGCACCTCTACCCGCAAGCAGGGGGGTCGGAATAGGTTATGTACAGGCACTTCATGAGGTAACTGTGGACAGGGTTTTATACGCAGCTAACGCCAAGCTTGTCTAAGCTGAAGTCAGGTAGGCAATGTGGCAGTCTTGGAGCAGCCAACCAAAAAAACAGCTGGTTGTTCACTGCCAAGCTCTTAGAAAGAGGGTCGGTTTTAACGAAGGAAAATTAAAGTCAATGACGTTACACCATTGGGCCATGCTGCAAAGCTCGGCCGCGGAAGGAAAATTTAAGTAGTCCCTGGTCCCCATCATGTGCTTTTTTTGCTCCTAAGCGACTGCAATTCGAAAAATGTGGATCTAAGTCCCCCAAAGGTGCTTCATACTATCCCAATATACGCGTATATACCGGTATACGGTAAGTACGCTTGTTCGGCGAAGTTCGTACCATACCCGTGGTACCGCATGCGCATAGCTTGTTCTAAGCTGCCAGTGCCCCTTTCATTGGTGGCTGGGATATGAGTCCGCAGAACAGTTACAGGTTGCCTACCTGTACCTGCCGACATCTGGACAGAGGCATCACACATTGCCCGCCGTATTGCCTGGCAGCCTGGGCATAACCGCTGTGGCGCAAGTATGAATCATTTCATACTCAGTGGGCCCTGCTCGAGAAGCCTGGGGCGCGTGGGCACCATTCAGTTCGGTTTGGCAAAGAAATATCTTAACCGGGCCAGCCTCTCCTGGCACGCGCCGCCCGCATGGTGGCCAGGAAGCGCCATCATCCAGATTGCAGAGGTACATTACAATTCAACATATATACATGACCGGTAGTGGCCGGACTTTGTTTTTAAGCTGGGCCCAGAGGTGTAACATTATTGACATGACCGGTAGATACTGATGACGAAATGCCAAGGAAAAATAAGCACAACAGAAAAAGGAAAATTGCGGGATGATAGCAGCCGTGTTCAGATTGCACACCAGCTGCAGCCAGATGTGGGGACAGCTGGGCGGGGAATCAGATAGCCGCGCTGCGCACCAGGGGGAGCTGCGCACTACCTACGCTCTCATATAAAACCTGGCTGCTTTGGGGGCTTTGTGCGAACACCATAAATGTGAACCACGCCCCCACAGCCCGGGGGGCGCGCCCTCGCGGCGTAAGACTCGAAACAGCCCTCCAGACCAACCGCCGCTTGCCCGCCCGGCACACCTCCAACCGCCACTTGTTCTCAAACCAGCGGCTGAGGGTCCTTCTGCCCAACTGACACTTGTCCAACCGCCATTTGTCTGCCCAATACATCTCCAACCGCCACTTAATCTCAAGCCAGTGGCTGATTCACCTCCTGTCCAACCGCCGCCTGCTGGCCCACCGCTGCCTGCTGGCCCACCGCCGCCTGCTGGCCCACCGCCGCCTGCTGGCCCACCGCCGCCTGCTGGCCCACTGCTGACTGTTGGCTTACTACCGCTGCAGGGTAGCCGTACGTGTTGAGGGGTCCGCCGGTCAGCTGCCCTCCCAGCAGCTTTGAGCGCACGAGCACGTACTCGTTAAACGTGGCCTTGTAGGGTTGAGGGGGAAAGCGAATTAAAAAAGGGCAAGGTTGAGCGCACGAGCACGTACTCGTTAAACGTGGCCTTGTAGGGTTGAGGGGGAAAGCGAATTAAAAAAGGGCAAGGTTGAGCGCACGAGGAGGCCTTTTGGGGCAACGTGACCGTTTAGGGCAAGGTCAAGGGGACAGAGAGAATTAAAAAAGGACAAGGTTGAGCACACGAGCACGTACTCGATGAACGTGGCCTTGTAGGGTTGAGGGGGGCAAAGCGAATTCAAAAAATAATGCTTGGGCAATGTGGGGGTGCTGGAGAAACGTCTGTTCCATACAAACGATGCACCTGCCTTAATAGCTTACAATACTAACCTAATAATACAAACTTAATAATCATGATTCGCTCCATCACTTGATGATTTGGGGGCTTTTTGCCGGCTTCTTGCAAGGAAATGATCTTACACGGGAGCGCATGAGGGAGTAAGGTAAAAACCAGGCCTGCGAGGGTAGGAGACCAAGGTGAAATACCAACTTCTAAAGCATACCATGTAGAGAGCACTAAGACCCATCTATGATCTCCCTGCCCCCCACACCCTCGACTATCCTCTCACCTGCACGGTATCGTTCAGGTGTATCTGCTCACTCCCCCCCCACTTCGTCTCTACCATCCTCTCACCTGCACGGTATCGTTCAAATGTCGCAGCCCCCCCCCCCATCCACTACCATCCTCTCACCTGCACGGTATCATTCAAATGTCTCAGCCCCCCCCCATCCACTACCATCCTCTCACCTGCACGGTATCATTCAAATGTCTCAGCCCCCCCCCATCCACTACCATCCTCTCACCTGCACGGTATCATTCAAATGTCTCAGCCCCCCCCCATCCACTACCATCCTCTCACCTGCACGGTATCATTCAAATGTCTCAGCCCCCCCCATCCACTACCATCCTCTCACCTGCACGGTATCGTTCAAATGTCTCAGCCCCCCCCCATCCACTACCATCCTCTCACCTGCACGGTATCATTCAAATGTCTCAGCCCCCCCCCATCCACTACCATCCTCTCACCTGCACGGTATCATTCAAATGTCTCAGCCCCCCCCCATCCACTACCATCCTCTCACCTGCACGGTATCATTCAAATGTCTCAGCCCCCCCCATCCACTACCATCCTCTCACCTGCACGGTATCGTTCAAATGTCTCAGCCCATCCCCCATCCACTACCATCCTCTCACCTGCACGGTATTGTTCAAATGTCTCAGCCCCCCCCATCCACTACCATCCTCTCACCTGCACGGTATCATTCAAATGTCTCAGCCCCCCCATCCACTACCATCCTCTCACCTGCACGGTATCGTTCAGATGTCTCAGCCCATCCCCCATCCACTACCATCCTCTCACCTGCACGGTATCGTTCAAATGTCTCAGCCCCCCCCCCATCCACTACCATCCTGTCACCTGCACGGTATCATTCAGGTGTGTCTGCCTGAACTCCTGGATCATCTTCACATGGCTCTCAGACAGGATCTTGTCAGCATGGCCCTGGACACAAAAAAGGGGGCGCGGAGTGGGGGTGAAAAGTGAAGGGGGCAATGTGAGATCAGACAGGATCTTGCCAGCATGGCCCTGGACACAAATAGCAGGAGGCTCAGTGTAGGGGCGAAAGGTTGAAGGGTGGGGAGAGCAGTAGGGGGCAGGAGGGGGGGGGGGGAGATGCAGGTGAGGTGAGGTCAGGGGCAAGGGAGCACAGGGAGCAGCAGGGGGGGCTGGGGAGGGGAAGTGGCAGGGAGGGGAAGGGGAGGGAGGGAGGGAAGGGGAGGGAGGGAGGAAAGGGGAGGGAGGGAGGGAAGGGGAGGGCAGAAGAGAAGAAAGGAGAGGGGAGGGGGGAGGGACGGGAGAAGCTATGGGAGCTGCAGGGGTAACGGAGTGGAATGGGGGGGGAGAGCACAAGGAGCCGCAGGGGTGTTTTCAGGGGGGGGCGAGGTGAGGCCTGGGGGGGTGAGAGGGGGGGGGACAAAAAGGGACATGGTCAGAAATAGCATGGGTCATCGTAGGGGCCACGAAGATCGCAGTGAGTCTGCCAGCCAGGTTGGGATCGGCCCCAGTCAACAAAGAGAAATAAATCCATCGAAATTCATCAAAATCCTTGCCTGCAATGTCCATTTATTTGTTCATATTATTTAATTGTTTTCTACCGGCTCCAAATCTCGGAAACATGCAGGTTCAGATGTGGCATGACGACATTTCCCGCCCAAATCTCTACGATTCAAAAACGCAGCCTGGATCTGCGGGAGATCTGCCCAGAATCCGATCAATACAATACACCCACTATCTTCTTAGTAACATACAGGCGAGGTGAGGTGAGGGGCAAGGGAGCACAGGGAACAGCAGGGGGACTGGGCAGGGGAGGTAGCAGGAAGGGAAGGAGGAGGGAGGGAAGGAGGAGGGAGGGGAGGGAAGGGGAGGGAAGAAGAGGAGGAAGGAGAGGGAGGGGGGAAGCAATAAAATACACCCATTATCTTCTTAGTAACATGGAGGCATCCTCTCAACGCCTACGACACAGAACAGAGGCGGTTCAGGTTGACAGTAAACACAACCTGAACCTAAAAAGGACCCCTGTTTCTTATGCATGCCACCATCGGTGGTTCCTTTTGAAGAACGAACTCCTCCACTGAACCATGGTCTTTTCAAAAGAATTCCCGGCTCACCATGGCTGTGCCGAGGGTCTTGTTGCCGACGAGGGAGTACGCAGAGCAAGGCTCCATCTGATGTGACAAAATGGCAGTTGAACGGTTGAGAAATACAATGACAATTTAGAATGGGATGTTAGAAAAAATTAGAGGGAAATGAGGGAATACGCAGAGCAGGGTTCCATCTGATGCGACAAAATGGGAGTTTAACAAGTCATAAATGCATAATATATACCGTAATGGGAATGGGAGTTTAACAGGTCATAAATGCATGATAGAATGGGAAGGGGAATTAAACAGGTCATATAACTCAATACATGCATACAAATACGGCAACATGGGAATTGAACAGGTGAGAAAAACAATTGTAATTAAATGGGATGTAAGCGAGATGAGAGGGTAAGTAGGGCAAGGCTCCAACTGATGCGGAAAAAATGGGGGTTGCACGGGTGAGAAATACAAATGGCAACTGAGAATGAGATGTTAACAAAAGTGGATGGGTACACACAGCAGGGTTCAATCTGGTGCAACATAGTGGGGGTTGAACAGGTCAGAAATAAATGTATAATACATTCAAGCAACCTGGGCGCAATCTCGGCTGAACCTTTGAAGCAGGCGTCAGCGGCTGACGTGATTCATTGGTGAGTGACTGTGAGCAAATGAGCGCACCGGCGGCATATATTTGGCAAAAAGGTACATGTAAACCACCATCTCGATCTCTCGGCTGAACCTTGAAGCAGGCAACAGCGGATTAACCTTGAAGCAGGCAGCAGCGGCTGAGTGAGAACGGGCCCGTTGCTCACCAATGGCAGCTTGGGCACACAGGTGCATTCAATCAACCAGCATAACTAAATGTTTAAGAAACGCTCAGTGCAAGAAAGTGCATCGCTCACCACATTGGGCACACGGGTGCATGAAATACAACCTTGGTGTATTTGCGGCTAAAAATGAAACAGGCCAACGAGCACGTCGCTCACCAATGGCAGTGTGGGCACCTAGGTGCGATGGTGCATATAATCAACCAGCTCCATCTCGGCTAAACCTTCAAATATGCACCAAGTGCAAACGAGCACAGCACTCAGCAGTGGCAGCTTGGGCACATACGTGCATTCAATCAGCCAGCACCATCTTGGCTAAATGTTAACCAAACGCTCAGTGCAAAAAGTGCATTGCTCACCAAATTGGGCACACAGGCGCATAAGAAACAACCTTGGCGTAATTGCGGCTAAAAATGAAACAGGCAAACGAGCACGTTGCTCACCAATGGCAGCTTGGGCATGTAGCATTCAATCAGCCAGCTCCATCTCGGCTCAACCTTCAAAGATACACTTCAAGCATGCAATGAGTGTGTCACTCACCAGTGGCAGCGTGGGCATGTAGGCGCGGGCCTTCGCGTACAGGGCCTCGGCAAACTTGACATCCGCCTGAAAGAGAAGAATGTTGTAGGGTTCAGGGTTGGGGCTTCAGGGGGTAGGGTTCAGAGCTTCATGGCTTGGGCATGTAGGTGCGGGCCTTCGTGTACAGGGCCTTGGCAAACTTGACATCCGCCTGGAAGTTGTATTTAAAGGAATCAGGGTGTAGGGTTCAAGGGTTTGGTTCAGGGGTTCTTGGCTTGGGCATGTAGGTGCGGGCCTTCTCGTACAGAGACTCAGCAAACTCGAAGTCTGTCTACAAGTGGGAAATGTTGCAGATTCAGGACCAAGGACATAGGGTTCAGGGTGTAGGGTTCAGGACTTAGGACATCGGCCTCGGGTTTCAGCGCCTAGGATTCAGGGCTGTGGATATCAGTTTCAGGGTGTAGGGCTAAAGATACCAGGTTCAGGGTGAAGGGCTTAGGATATCAGGTTCAGGGTCTGGGGCTTAGGATATCAGGGTAAAGGATTTGGAATATAGGGTTGAGGGTCTGGGGTGCATAATATAGGGGTAGGCTTATAGGGTGCGGGGCTTAGGATATCAGGTTCAGGGCTCAGGGTCCGTGCTCAGGGTTAAAGGCACGTGGCTCTTGGTTTGGGCATATGATCCATGTGCATGGTTGGCAATTCGAGATTTCAGACTTAAACGTAAGGAAGCATACCCGGTTACTCGGGATTAAGAGTTTAGGGTTTACACCAAAGCTCTCTTCACCGGTAGGGCTAATCGGGTCTCAGGGTTACACGTATTGAAAAATAACGACACCCAGTCATGCCTCGCCTGATCCTTTGTCTGCGCTCACCGTGGGGTTGTAGGGGTCTGGGTCCGACATGCTGGACACCGCCTTCATACCCTTACCCATCAGGCCTTGGTTTAGGGTTTAGGGTAAGGGCCTGGGTTAAGGAACACACGGGCAGAATACGCCTGATCCTTTGCCTGCACTCACCGTAGGGTTGTTGTCGCGGTCTGGGTCCGGCATGCTGGACCAGGGAGTTGACACTGCCTTCATACCCAAATCCATTTGGCCATGCAGCATACCTCTATAACAACACACACCAAACCCTCTCCCCTACTGAAGGGTTGTACAGGCCTTGGTCTAGGTATTTAGGGTACGGGCCTGGGTTCGGGGTAAAGAGTACAAGCCTGGTTTAAGTAACACGCGGGTGGTCGACGCCTGATCCTTTGTCTGCGATCACCGTGGGGTTGTAGGGGTCTGGGTCCGACATGCTGGACACCGCCTTCATGCCCTTGTCCATCAGGCCTTGCAGCATACCTCTATAACAACACACAACAAACGCACTTTCCTACCGTGGGGTTGTAGGGGTCTGGGTCCGACATGCTGGACACCGCCTTCATGCCCTTGTCCATCAGGCCTTGCAGCATTCCGCTCTCCGCCTTCTCCGCCTCAGGCTTCGCAGCCGCCTTGGCAGTGCTACCACCGCTGATCTCAAACCTGGGTAACGGGGGATGGGTTTAGGGTGATGGGCTAAGGATAATGGGTGAAGTTTCAAGATTTTAGGGTGATGGGCTTCGGGTGGTTTACGGGTTTATGGGATTAAGGGCTTCGGGTGGGTTACGGGTTTATGGGATTAAGGGCTTCGGGTGGTTTACGGGTTTATGGGATTAAGGGTTTCGGGTGGTTTACGGGTTTATGGGATTAAGGGTTTCGGGTGGTTTACGGGTTTATGGGATTAAGGGTTTCGGGTGGTTTACGGGTTTATGGGATTAAGGGCTTCGGGTGGTTTACGGGTTTATGGGATTAAGGGCTTTGGGTGGTTTACGGGTTTAAGGGATTAAGGGCTTCGGGTGGTTTACGGGTTTATGGGATTAAGGGCTTTGGGTGGTTTACAGGTTTATGGGATTAAGGGCTTCGGGTGGTTTACGGGTTTGTGGGATTAAGGGCTTTGGGTGGTTTACGGGTTTATGGGATTAAGGGCTTTGGGTGGTTTACGGGTTTATGGGATTAAGGGCTTCGGGTGGTTTACGGGTTTATGGGATTAAGGGTTTTTGGGATTAAGGGTTTATGAAATTAAGGGTTTATGGGATTAAGGGTTTATGGGTTTATTGAATGAAGGTTCAGATTTTAAGGCTATGGGCTTAGGGCATCGGGTTCAGGGTTGAAGATACAAGTTCCAAGGTCTCAGGTTTTCTCCCCCTCGGGCTCCGCAGCCGCCTTGGCAGTGCTGCCTCCGCTGATCTCTGACCTGGATCAACAGTGATGGCTTCAGGGATCAGAGTAAATTAAGAATGCAGGGTTTCGGGTTAAGGCCTTGGCAGTGCTACCGCCTCCGATTGCAAACCTGGGAAACTGGTGATGGGATTGGGGTCATGGGTGAAGCGTTCAGATTTGAAGGGGGACGGGCTTAGGGTGAAAGGTTAAGGTTCCAGGGTCTCAGGTTTTCTCCGCCTCAGGCTCCATTGTTGCCTTGGCAGTGCCACCGCCACTGATCTCAAACCTGGCTCAACGGTGATCGGTTCAGGGATCAGGGTAGATTCAGAATACAGGGTTTCGGGCTCAGGCCTTGACGGTTCTGGTGCCAGCGCTCTTAAACCTTCGGTTCACAGTGGTGGGTGAAGGCTTCAGGATACAGATTCCAAGAGTGATACGTTCGGGGGGGTAGGTGAGGGCTTCAGGGTGAATGAATACCCTAAAACCATCACATAGTACAGGGTTTTGCGTTCAGGTCTTGGCAGTGCTATCGCCAGCGCTCTTAAACCTGGGTTACGGGTGGAGGGTTCAGGGTTCAGGGATCAGGGTAAATGAACAGCACATGAATAACACACGGGTTAAGGCCTTGGCGGTTCTAGTGCCAGCCCCTCTTTAGCCTGGATCAAGGGTGGTGGGTGAAGGCTTCAGGATACATGGTTCAGGGTTTTAGGTCCTCTCCGACTGGGGCTCTGCAGCCGCCGAGCGCAGTCGCTCAATACTGACAAAATCCCGGGGAAATGCGACAATGCGGAGAATCATGTTACAAATCACGCCAGCGGCATGCGCTTTAGGGGATTTCAAAACTGGACTACCGGCACCGTACTATCAGTGTAAATTGGTATCCACTATGGTCTTAAAACATGAAACCACTATGGATTAAGTGGTTAAAAAAATGGAACGGTCGAACCGTAGCTGGATAGTCGTAAAAATCGTATTTGTGCGGAAAAGTGTGTTTTTAGGCGCTTTCTTCTTTAAATCAGGATGCAAGCTATCACGTGCATATATCTGATTTGAATTGAGAGCAGCAGTAACAGATGCAGACGCAGCAGAAGCCGAAAAAATGCAGTACGGGGACGAGCAATCTTTAGATGCGGGCGACGATGCGTTTGGATGGGACGTTCCTTCACAGTTTTTTCCCACAAGCGCAAGTTTGCGAATCAGCTACTCGATCAACATCTCAGAAGAGGAGGCAGATAGCACCAGCTCAAGCAGAGAGGAGGTTGGGCAGAGAGGCAGGGACTGCTGGACCGGGGCAGGGCCAGGGCTGCTCAAGCAGCAGAAACAGCGGGGGAGGCAGGCAATACCTCAGAAGAGCATGCAGTCAGAACCAGGTCCAGCAGCGAGGAGGGCGAACAAAGAGCAGGTGTCAATGGAGCGGTGCGCGGGCACGGGCGTGGGCCCGGGCCCTAGGGTCAGATGCAAGGGTTTGGGGATGCTCCAAATGCCGATGGGAAGGCCGCGGTTGCGCTGCATGCCGCCAGAGCAGGTTGAGGCTATGAGGCAGCAGCAGCTTTAGAGAAAGTAGTGCAGTGTCGTCCCCTTGACTGAGATGGCTTGATTTGAAGAAAACCAATTTTTATAATTAATTTCGAGAAACCAAATTCAGATTTAGAAAAAAATCTCCATGCCAATGCTGGATAACATTAGGCTTCATTCAAGGCCTAAACATGGAACCCAAGCTATTGAATACAATTTGACACTGACGGTACGGTATTCATCCTGGAAATCACAAAACACATCCCAGCCGTAAACCCACTCTTCCAAGGAGACACTCCTTCAATCCACAGGTAGGAAGAAAGAAGGAAAGCTACGCCCCGTGGGGGGCGTGAGAGAAAAGGCAGCAGCTCAATCAGTTCAACCCACTAATTGTGGATGAGCCTCCATTTATTTACTCACTTGACAACCGCCTGCAGCTTCTCAATCGCAAAGTCAATGAGGCACAGCGCCTTGACCGTGGTGGCCAGCAGGCCCGAAGGCGGCTCTACAGGGACGTAGGTCGCCGCGTCCACCATCGGGGCGACGGACTGCACGGGTGGCGGCGGCTGCGGAACCGGCGCTGCGGCGGCTGCGGAGCTGCTGCCTGAGGCGGCCGTCTTGATGAGGTTGCCGGGGAAGCTTCCAGTCTCCTGGCAGAGGGGAGCAGGTCAAAAGTTAAGGGCATGAGCATCTTCTGAGAAAGGGTTCAGAGCATCTGGTGTAGGGCACAAGCATTTCCTTGGCAGCATTGCTGCTGCGGCGGCGGCGCCACTGCCTGAGAGGTCTGAGGCGGCCATCTTGATGAGGTTGCCAAGGAAGCTTTCAGTCTCCTGGCGGAGGACAACAGGTCAAGAGGGTTTAGGGCATGAGCATCTTCTCTGAAAGGGTGCTGCTGCGGCGCCACTGCCTGAGGCAGCCGTCTTGATGAGGTTACCGAGGAAGCTTCAAATTCCCGGGTGGAGGAAAACAGGTCAAGGGTTTAGGGCATGAGCATCTTCTCATAATAGCGCACCTAGCGCTACGGCCGAACGGGTGGCTGCCTTAATCCACGCCCCAGGTGTATTTAAGGCATTTAATTTATTTATTCATTCATGAACATCTTTTTGTAATGGGTTTCACGGCGTCCAGTGTCGGCCGTGAGCATTTTCTCGGAAAGGGTTTGGGGCACACAGGGTAGGGCGTTTCCTTAATTCCTAGGCCATACCCTTATTCCCAAACCATACCCCAATTCCTAGGCCCTTCCTTAATCCCTAGACCTAGCTTCACCCCGTCAGCTGATATAGGGGCTTTTCACCCTTGACCATGAACATGACTGTTTCAGCTTTGAGGGGGAGACTTGAACGAAGCCCTCGGTTGCTTATCCTGAACACTTCATTGATTACAAATCCTGACCGCGGGCCGTAAACCCTCGCTGTCTTTCTTTTTTGTGACTCAGCTACCGGTACATGTCAGATACGCTACGACCTCCGGCCGGACACCCCAGGTGCCAGGTGTGGCCAGGTGTGGCCAGGTGTGGCCAGGTGTGGCCAGGAATCATGCTTGAGCCACGTGCTGCAGGCCGGCCCAGGCTTGCTCTCAAAGGAGAAGGAAATATCCCTCCCGCCCCCATCAAAAAGGAAAGGCAGAACGGAGGCTTCTTGCCCGTGTCGGTCCCAATTTGGGGCCCTGGGCGGCCAAGGGGTGGCTCGGCAGAGGTGGCCTCATGGCCGGAAAAAGAAGCACGGAACCCTCACCTCCTTGGCCGCTGGGGGGGCTGCTTTTTCTCCAGGCATGTTGGTGGTCTCCGCACCAGCAGCGGGAGCAGGCGCGGGTTCGGGATGCTTGAACTCTGCCGCAACTGAGTTCACCATCTTGTTCAAGAAGTTCATGTTGAACTGTCAGGTTTGTCTGCGCGCATGGACCAGGACATGGGTGTAGGCAAATGTTTGTGCAAGTGCGTGTGACTTTGAATATTCATTTGCATGTCCATATGCTTGTTGAAGAAATTTATTTTGAATCGTCAGGGCTGTCATGCGCACATGGACCAGGACATAGACGTAGGCTCGTGCTTGCACATGTGCATGTGCATTTGCGTGTTCATGATTGTATGCGTGTGCGTTTGCATGTGATTTGTGACCGCAAGAGGAGGGTGGGCTGGATCGAGGCGGAGTGGTGCATGAAGTCACCATTGAGGTGCATGAGGCTAGTTTTCCTTGCTCATGCACTCCAAGGACACCTGCCCTCACGGACTGCACGGTGTATAGCAAGTTCATTATTTGCTCCTAGATGATTAGCTATCTTCCAAGCAGCTGCATTTGGGTGGGTTAGACAGCGAGGAAGGGCGGAAACTTGCGAATACCTTCGCTGGCCGCGGCAAGAGAGGGAGCAAGAAAGGTGAATCAGATGGGATAGACTGAGTAGCCTTCGAATAGCAGATATGGGTGAAAGTAGAACCTAGGGGCATTGCATCGGTCTAGGCCAGGGGACATCACGTGCGGAGCTTGCGATAGAGCGCGCGGATCTGCTTCTCTTAAATTGCCACGAACAATCACGCGCGTGTTTTATTTCGTTGGGGCAATGACAGGCTAGGTTTGAGGTGCGTGGAGGATAGGCAGGATTCGGGCTGCTAGGCATATATCCGGGCCGATAGCCGGTGGTGGTTGATGCATATCCGAAGGACCGGTTCCGAGACTGTTCGGGGATGAACGTTGGGCCGCTACTGCCAACCGGAGGCAATCATTTGGTCAGCTGCCTATCATTTCATTCATCAAGCTGATACGTCCAACACCTGGCCAGTGTGCAAGCCGGGGGATGACACGAGATCAAGTTGTCGCACCTGTACTCGCGCTCTGGTATTCGACGGAGGGTAGAAAGCGAGAGTATTGAAAGATTGGGGTGCTGCGAATGTGTAATGAGGTGTCACGCAGGAAATCGGGGAAAATCTGAATATCGTGATGAAGTTTTGGACTGTTAGGAACCAGGGTTTTTTATACATTCAAAACCCCTCCTCACCCCCTGATCCTCACAACTTTAACTGCTTCAAATACTGGACCTTTTATAACGAAAGGTAGGAGATCGTTTTGAATAACCTATGCCATTTTGAAATTTCATATGATACTCAAGAGAAAGTAAGAGATTTACACAGGGCCCCAAGCAAACGTTTCAAACAATCATCGTTTTGTGGATTAAACGAATTACACCGTTTCTCGGGGTGGGTCGGAACGACAGCCATCTTAAGAGTGGAAGACGATCTATCCAGGGGTGAGGCTGATCCCAGGCAGCCATCCGAAAGGGGATTGAGATACCAGCATGGGGCGGATCGCCAGCCATCCGTGGGTGGCAAGATGCCTCTGGCGAGGGATCCCTGCAAGGAAGCAGTAGAAGCAGTGGCCGCCGGGTGCGGAGGCACCATCCCAGCCAGGGCCCGTCAGGGGCGGGCAATGGTGGTCCATAGAGGTGGATCCACAGGCTCCAGTTTCTGGATCTGAGGGGCCGGGAAGGCGTGGATCCGGATACAGGCAGGGCTGAAGGAGTCCAGCAGGGAGAAAAAGGAAAGGCTTGTGATGGAACAGGCGGAGTTAAACGTGAAGTTGCAGCAACAAATGATGCAGTCACTGCTGGTTGACCGTAGCGTGGTCAGGCCTACCAAGATTCCCAACGTCCAAGGCAATATCTATTCCGATGTTGGACATGTCTAAGCCTGGGGCCGTGGCTGTCAGGAAATATTGCCAGACGTGCTGTGTGTGGGGATTACACAGCAGGCTTGCATTAACGGGTGAGCCGTTAGTTGGCCCTGGCCATTGTGGCAGGTAGGGGAGGTAGCGGGCTTGTGCCAGTCGCCCTCAGCTATCAATGGTGCTGCTGGTTGAGTCCTGAAATCTGGGACAGGAAATCAGTCAGCGTGGGCCCCCCCTGGAGAGGCCGTTGGTCGAGGCCATTGCAGCAGGACCAGCCAGTCCTGCGAGGGTTCTTAAAGATGCGAAGAAGGCCAAGCCGCCAAGGCTGTGTGGGTGCAGCTGGCCAGCGGGGGTAACCAGCTGGCAGGGTCCGTTCTCACCCTGTGTTTAGAAGTGGTTAGGTGGAGCTGGGAAAGCCCACTACCGAGGAAAGGGAGCAGATCACATCGCTGAGTCTGAGTGCCAAGTCAGCCTCGGATCCGGAGGTTAAGTCGGAGGAGACTGTGGAGGCATATGCACACAGAGAGATCTCCACAGCTGAGCAGCAGCTGCACGTCTCAAGGGATGTTGCAGAATTTGTTTGCAGGAGCCATTCTGTCTCCAATGTGTTCTTGGGTGGCCTGCCTGAGGACATGACGGCCAAGCTGGATTAGCATGTCATGCAAGTGGATGGCGACATGACCATGTCAGGTACGGACTACGGAGCAGATTCACACTCTGGCTCAGCAGGTGGTGTTGTGGGAAAAGTACCAGCTGGAAATGATTAAATCCAGGATGCGATATTTCCGTACTATGTGACGTATTTCATATCAGCTGCGGCGCAGAAGGGAGCAGCCGAGTGCCGGCAAGGGAAAGGCAGGCAGGACAAGGGTGGCCAGTGGGACACCGGCCCAAATATGACGGTGCAAGCAGCGGCGCATGCAGCCGTGGGGGCTAGCGCGGAACAGCCGCGCTATGAGAGCACGCCCAAAAATGTCACGTGGTCGGATCAGACTGCGGTATTGGCCGCAGGTCCAGGGGGCGACCAGAGGCCACTCCGGGCATGTTACCTGTGTGGCAGCACGGCAAACAAGTAGCGCCACTGTCCCTTATCGCAGGCAGCACAGGGGAAGCGCATACCGGCGCCTCTGGCCACATTCATTGACACGGGGCAGGCAGCTTAACCGTTGCCACCACCTCCAGCGCCACCGGGATACTCGACTGTGGAGGCCTATAAGAAGGCTCAGGGTATTAAGCAGTACAAAAAACCAGGGCAGGGGTAGGGGAAGGGGCAGGGCCCAGAGGTCTAACGTCATCAACTCAATGTGAGGCTAGGGTAGCGGGGGGCAAAAAAACAGGACGGTGGTGTGTAGGCCGCTTCTCCAGTATTTCGAGAATATCAAGAGAGCGGCCTGTTACGTGCCGTGGGGGTATGCCGGTGTTGGATGTGCTGTTTGTGGTCAGGGTGACGTGCACACCCCCTGACGCTGTTGAGCACCTAGTGGGAAAACCAGAGTTCCCAAATACGCTGGGGTGCCTAATAGAGGCCGCATGCAGATTGACCCTGCACCCCAAGCCAGGGATAGCTGACAAGGAGAGACAGAACAAGCTTTTTCTGCCGCTCCGGTTGGCACCGCCTGTGTCAGGGCTGCAGGCAGCAGCGGCTGCTGCTACTTTGTGCTTGCTAGTGCCCGTCACCAGGAGGGGGATATTTGTGTCCGTCTGTGTGCGGGGGGTGAGGAGGTGACCAGGGAAAGGGCGAAGAGAGCCGTCACAGCTCTGAAGGCTTCTGTGGAAGACCGTCAGGCTTCTGTGGAAGACCGTCAGGCTACCCGCCGCACCCAGCACTGCATAAGGTGATCGACCCCTTGCATCCTGTGTGGGTCCAACTATGACCACAGTGGTGAGGGGTGCCAGGTCCTCATAGTAGCCTGCGTTGTGCTCGCAGAGCAGGCCCAGCGCAGTGTCCTTTTGGGCATCTGGCCTGATGGGGTGGTAAGGGACCTGGATCTGGGGGAGTGTTTCCTGCAGGTGCTGAAGCAAGGCCCAAGTTTGGGCGCCGGACCGGTGGGTTTGGAGGCTGTGGTCGGAGAATCGGCGGCCTTAGCAGGCCACAGCCAGATCAGCGGATCAGGGCTGCAGACAGGGACAGTGGCCCAGTTATCAGATCAGAACCAGGCAGGCAATGCGGCAAGGGGGGTGGCCTCCCAGGGCCCACACAGGGGCATCAGGCCAGTGGGTCTGGAGGCTGCGGTCGGTATACCGGCGGCCCTAGCAGGCTCCAGCCGGATCGGTGCAGCTGGGTCTCAGTCAGGGGGGACAGGAAGGGCAGCTGTGCTTGACGGCCTGGGGCTGAGCAATCCATCGGTGGGGCTGGTAGCTGCGGTCGTAGCACCGGCAGCTCCAGTGGTCCCCCGCCAGGTTGACGGACCTGAGCCGCCGGTGGGGGCAGCATCCCAAATAACAGTGGAGGATCATGCAGGCAATCCGGGGAACGGATCGGCCTTGCAGGGACCAGGCTTGGCACTGGATCTGTAAAGATCCCAATAACCTCGGGGGACGTTTACTACTGGATCCATTGGTCTAACTGGTAAGAACGCTACGGATCCAACGGGATTAGCAATGCCTGTGTGGGTTCCGCAGGACCCCCAGAGGGCGCCGCTGGCGGTAGCCACCCAGCAGCTACCTCCAGTCGACCAGGATGGGCCCAAGCGTGGCAGGCATCCCCAGCAGCCATTAATATGTAGGGAGCTCGTCCCTTTCAAGCAGGGGGATCCGCAGCCAGGAGGACTGGACTTCTTGAGGCGCCAGAGAGTCCATATCGTTACACCTCTGGGCCCGCTCAAAGCTCGGCCGCGTGGGCGCCCAACTGTTCAGAAGGGAGAAAAGAAGGAACTAAAAGGAAGAGGGGGGCAAAGGAACAAAAGGAGAGGTCGGAGGGGCCAGAGAGTGTCGTGCAGCCAGTCAGCCAAGGGCCAGCATAGGAGGAAGCTGCCAGGCAGCTGCCCCGCCCCGGCCAGGGGGGCGCCTGTGCGAGTCAAAAGTGATGACACGGACCCAAGGGGGCAGGCGGTATCACTGCGCCTTGGGAATGGCCCTAGATCTTCCCAAGGGCTGGCACCAGCAGACAGCGAGGCAGGGCCGGGGACAGGCCCTGTCGGCGTTGGACTTGGACACTTGGTGGTTAAGGCGGTCTGGAGGGTTAGTGTTGAGGAGGAGAAGGAGCAGGAGGAACATGTGTGGGGCAAGCTACTAGATCCCCCCCGCTACAAAGGCTGGAGCGGTCGGTACAGAGGGGGGATGGCTACAAGGGGGCAGCGGCGCAAGCTTGACCCGTCCCCGGAGGAAAGGTGCTGCAAATTCATGCAAGGCATCAAGCATGCGTTGCAGCCCTGCTGGGGTGCGGGCTGGCAAGGAGAGGTCATCCGCATACAGGAGGCAGCGTAGCTGTCGCCCCGCTTGCATCTCAATGCCCTCTGCCGGGCTCTTGGCTGCGAGCATGGCCGGCAGGTCACTGAGGTATAGGCTAAAGAGCAAGGGGCTGAGGGGGCAGCCCTGCTTGATGCCTCTGGTGCAAGGCACATGACCAGTGCGCTAGTGGCCGTCTGTGAGCGTGTAAACTGCACCGGCATAAAGCGCTTGCACCGCACGTAAGAGGCATGCATGAATGTGAAGATGCTCGCATAAATGCCGCCACAGCTGCTCCTGGGTCACGCTGGCATAGGCCTTTGTAAAGTCCACAAAGGCCACATGCAGCTTGCCACGGCCTGCAGCTGCCCGTGGAGCATGGACTGCATGCCGGAGGAGGAAAGTAGCCTGGAGCGTGCTACGGCGCTGTTGAAAACGAAACTGCTCAGGAGGGACGTGGCCATGCAATCGAGCCCACTCATCAGTGATGGCAGTGATGAGCATGCTGGCAATCTGGCATACAGCCGGTAAAGCACGCTAGTGATGGCGATGGGCCGGTAATTACTGGGATCAAGGGGGTCGCCCTTCTTGTAAACATGATGAATCCTGACTGGCTGCCAAGCACTAGGCATTCCCCCCCGCACCGCCATGGCAGTGAACCAGTCTTGCAGCAGATCCCTCAGCACGTGGTGCCGTTGCTCCCCATCTGAATCGTCCTCTACCATAGCCAACTTGATAAAGGGTGCCCCGCCTCTCTTGCAGCTGCTCCCGGTAGACGTTGCACTCGACACAACCTGTCAACTATAGCCGCTGCCATATGGCACGTGCAATAGCGGCGACGTCGTCGTGCTGTGGACTTGTAGCGCTGCCTGGCTGCCTTGCGCTCTGGGCCCGGGGCACTGCAAAGCGACTTTGCTCGCATCGCAACATAGGCGCTCTGAAACTCCGTATCCCACCAGGGGGGGCGCTGATGCTGCCCACGCTGGGCATGGGGCCGCGGAGTGCGTGTCATGCTAGCAGCTCCGGCCGCAGACCAAATTACAGCAGTGAGCGCCGCTGCGGCTGCTTCGTCGCCAGCTCCCGCAATGGCCAGGCTGAAACGCTGTAGGCCCTGCTCATCGCGGGCTAGCGCGGCGCTGTACATGTGCGCCTTATCATTTGTCTAGGTCAAAATGGTTCGACAGCTTCTTGCTGGCTGCCCAGCATTAGGCTTGACCTCCCCCCACGTCGATGCCGCTATCTACCGGAGGTTGAAAGGTCGCCGCAACCGGACGATGATTTGAGAGGTCCGGTTGGGTGGGAAGCAACCCGCTCACCTCCACATGCTACATGGCACCTCTTCCGTTTAGTGTCTTCTTCTCTCCCTTCTGAACAGGTGGGCGCCCACGCGGCCGCGCTTTGAGCGGGCCCAGAGGTGTGTAACGTTGTTGACCTTACTTTACTTTATTCCGAATCCGTATCCTTACTGTGCAACCCCGGGCTCAAGAGAACATGTAATACATACGGTGGCCGAAATGAGAGTAGACGAAGGGAGGCACCGCCTTAGGGAGCCGCTTTATTCCTCTTCATGAAGCCGCTTTGTTTCTCTTCTTGAAATGGGGGAAGGCGGGAGCGATGCTCAGCCCGGCTGAGAACTGCGAGAGCTGTGAAGGCTGGGAGGTGCGACCGGCATACATACATACGACAGCTTCGGTGCTCTGTCTTCAACGCCTCTTCTGGGAGAGGGCGGGGAGCGATGCTCAGCCCCGTCCATCCCCTTGAGGAGCTTCAACTTACACACACACGGCAAGCAGAGCCCCCAGCCGCCCGCCTCTCTCCTCTTCCCTGCAAACCGATAAGAAGTTGCAGAGAGCTCCGCCTTCTCAACCTCTGTACCCTGTCCCAGAGGGAAGAATCGAGCCCAACAGCTCTGAAAGCTAATAGCAGGCAGAAAACAGGAGCACGCAAGGAAGCACTCACACACTCGGAGGCTCTACCCCCTGAACACCCTTCCAGCATTCCAAAGCTCGTAAGCACAACACAGGGGCGTTCACCGGCCCTGCAAATACAGAGCGTAACAAACAAAGGGAGCCCAGCCACACACGACGCGGCACTTGCACTCTCCCCCCATCCCCGAGCCCTCCCACCTCACGGAAAACAGAAAGGTCACACGCTGGTCTGGTCTGGTCACACGGTGGTCTGGTCTGGTCTGGCCACCACGCTGATAAGCAAACGGGACGGTCATTGTCAAAAGCCCCAGCTTCTCCTCAGCTCCCCCCCCAGCCTTCTCTCTTACTCTCGCTCTCACGCCCCCCTTCCCATCCCACCCACCCTGCTGCTACTGAGGCGGAGACTGCTGACGCTGAGGCAGCGGTGGGGGCTGGAAATCTCAGCCCGATGGCCTTGAGCCCCCCCCTTGTCCTGCCTGCCCTGACCCCCTTCGTGGCCGTGGATGGCGTCTGAGGTCATGAGCATGCCCTTCAAGACTGAAGTGCTGCAGGCCATATGATGTCGGCCTAAAGGCCGGCCTCGACGCCGTGGCAGGGTGCGGATGCACCTGTCCACGCAACCAGTCATCCACCCATCCACCCAGAGATCTGGGAGACCCCAGCGCCCATCCCAACGATTGAACCATCAGCAAAATTGCCGCTCTGTCGACTCTGTCTCGGCTATAGGCAGCTCCCGAGGCTTCTGCAAACTGAAGCGAGTCGAAGCCGTATTGTGCAGCAGCCTCCACAGGGCAAGAAGAGGAGGCTTCTGAGGAATCAGATCCGCCGGCAGAGACACTGCGGCTGCCGCCCTCCGCATCATATTCATCAGGAAAGTAGAAAAGTTGCAGGTGGATTCAGGAGCGAAGCATGAGCGGATCAGCGAAGTGGGGGGGAGGCGTCCTTGACGACTGGTGGGGTTTGACTGGGTTTCTGCAGCAAAGGGAGAGCGGGTGTCCAGAAGACCAGATTCGTGTCACATGGCCTGGTTCCACACATGAGAATGCCTTGAACGAGCGTGCAACATTGCCCATTGGCAGAGTTATGGGAGGCTTCATTAGGTCTACCTTCACAAGCAGCCCCAAGTCATGAGGGTACTCGCATCACCTCAAAGCCTCCGGTTGCATCCCCGGGTCTATGCTGGGCCCCATGTCTGCTGGATGCACAATGCGCTGCATGCATTGCTAGCAATGAGGAGCGAGCGCATATGTCTCAAGGGGCGTGCTCAAGGTGGTGGTGCGACAGCTGGCAGGGGGGGAAACGCCGAAACGGCTGGCATGCTGGACGAGAGGCTGCAGGGGGGGGAATGCGTTCGCAAAACGTCGGCCAGAGGCTGAGCAAAAAGCAGTTCAGTTCTGTGTGCACATGCTTAAAGAGAAGGCGGGGAGAAGGGGGAATGCATCCCCAGAATTTAAACCTGCAGCTGAGCAAAATGCAGTTCAGTTCAGCAACCGTTTCAGCTATCTTTCAGCCTCAGGACTGGGGCCCCATGCGTTCCCCAAACCACCCTCAAGCAGCCCCATGCAGCTCCGGGCCTGGGAGACACGCATGGTGGGGAAGGGGCATGTACCTGCTCGCAGCGGTCCCCCAAAGAAAAATTGCAAAGGGGGGACGGATGTCCCCTTCAACAACGTCCAGCCGCTGAATGGCAATAAAGGGTTTACACCCCGTGTGCCCCAGAAAAATGCAGGGAATGGTGTGGGGACGTCCCAAGCATTTACTGCGTGCTCCCGCCCGCCCATGCACCCCCATAAAAGTGTAGCTGGCCACAGCGGAATTCCTTTTGAAGGGCCCTTGCCTAGCCTCATATGCACCGAGGCAGAAGCGAGCGGGGCACGCGGGCTTCGGTGGAATCCAAGATGGGTCACACATGTTATAGCATCTACCCCTCCTCGCTCCACACCTGTCCCTCCTGCCAAACCCACCTGCCCCCGAGGCCCCTCCCGCCACCGCCGCCACTGCAGGCAACAAGCACCAAACGATGTGTCGGGAAATGATCAAATCTAGAAAAGTAAGGTAGCAAACATACAGTATCCTGGGCAGCAGGCAATGCGCTCCAGGGGCAGGGGCGGGCTCCATAGAATTGCAGGGAGGTGCGCCACCGTAGGGGAGTAGCGAAGGGGGGAAGTGCGCCAGGGTTGGGTAGTAGCGGTAGACGTAGGACAGGGGGCCCGACATGTGGGCTGGAAGACAGTCATGCAGTCAAACAGGGGGACAGCCGGACAGGTGGGAGAGGCAGGGGAAGGCAACGAGGGCGGCAGCAACAGGGTGGTGCTCGAAGGGTTTGCAGAACCAAGGCTCTGCAGGTTTCTCAAGGAGGGGGATGTGCGTGCTAGGTAAATCAGCGCTGACCTCCTGCTGGAGGCAGATATGTAGGATTGGGGGCGCATATATTATTATTCCCAGTGTTTAGCATGCCTCCAAAAAGGCAGGCGTGCTCAGGTGGAGGGGAACGGCCTCCGGCCATAAAAAGCCAATGCATCTCGGGGCATGGTGCACGCACACACTTCACACCTGGCTGGGCCGGACGGGGGGCCACAAGGGCGGTACAAACCAGGGGCGGCCCCAAGTCCATCGCAGCCTTGATGCACTTATTCACGGACACCCGCCACCCCCTGCCCTTGACTGCAGCTGTGAAATCCTTGTCGAATGCCCTTAAGCACCATGCAATAAGGGCGGCAAGAGGGCGCATGGGGGCAGGAGGGCGGAGGAGGAGAACATCCTGCAGGGCGCAAGTGGCCGCGCACTCGGCTCACGCCTCAAGTCGATGCGAGCCATAAGGGGGCCAGCGCGTGGCCATGCGTGGCGCACACCAGGCGGGCAGGCTTCACCCTGGAGATAGAAACATACGACCAGGCAGGTAGGCTACAACCTGGGGACTCCCTCCTTCCCTGACCGCCTAACGACCAGCCCAATGTCCCAAAAATGCAAGAAATCGGGAAGGACGACGGCGGCGGTACCCAGAAGAGAAATGTAAGACTTATGTCCTCCCTGCCAGCTCTACATGCAACATGCGAGTGCACATGGGAGAGGCGGGCGTGCAGCAGGGCACGATGCCAGAAGGAAGTGAGTATTTCAATTGAGTGTGTGGATAAATGAAGGTTCAATAGTTCAGCAACCTTCCGGCTTCCGGACCAAGGCCCATGAACGGCCAGGCATGCTGCATGGGCCTGTGCCTGGTAGCCTGCCCGGGTATGGCCCAATCATTGGCGGCCATGGGGCGGCCAAGACCTCACGGTTAATTCTCAGGTCGATGCAGGGTCTCAGGGTTGACCCCCAGATCCATGCAGGACCTCAGGGTTAAGCCCCAGGTCCAAGCAGGGCCTCAGGGTTGACCCCCAGGTCTATGCAGGGCCTCCGGGTTGACCCCCTGGTCCATGCAAGGCCTCTGGGTTAAACCCCAAGTCCATGCAGGGCCTCAAGGTTGACCCCCAATGCCACTACTTGGCAGGCGCATGGATGGGCCACAGTTCATGTACAATTCAGCTACATTTGGCAGGCTCCGTACGCGTGCGGCCAGCCACAATGGATAGCCCATGGCAGCTACATGTCAAGAGGCTCCACGCATGCATGATGATGGAGCCCATGCATGCAGCGTCCATGCAGGGAGACCATGCATGCATGAGGGAGTCGATGCAAGGAGTCCCACATGCATGCATGGAGCCCGAGCGTGGGCTCCGGTGGGGACTATGTGAGAACCGGTGCCTTCCCCTGGAAGGTTATTATGCGCCCCCCCCGCATGGCCTAAGGGCATGACACACACCTGTCGGAGGATACCATGTCAGCAGGCAGGGGGGGAGGGTAGCGGCAGTGGAGGGCGAGAGGTCAGGGGGAGTGTTAGGAATCTTGGGAGCCCATGCAGGGAAATAATTGAAGCAGGGTGCAGCTCTCTGCCAATGGAGCCACATGGATGGCCATGCCGCCCCATGCAGTTCGCACGTCTGTATGGTGATGCGAGGGGCCCGGCCCTTCCCTATACCCTGCCTGTCATGCCCTCTCCTCCAGGCCTGTGAGGCACGCTGGCGCTATGCACAGGCACGACCTCAGCCTGCCGCAGCATGGGGCGCTATGCACCATTTGAATGCATGGTGATGGAATTAAGGGGGGAGTGAGGAATCCCTGCCCACATTCAACCCCACATCCAACCGTTGCCTTCCCAGATTGGTGGGAGTGAAGAATCCCAGCTGCACAAGGGTTGGAAGAAGAAACGAACCTGCAGTTGGACGCCACTTGTAGGGTCCTCCAGCAACATTGAGGGTAGTTGCCAGGGCGACCGCGTTGCCATCGTTGTCGGTGAGAGATCCCTGTCCCCGTCCTGCTGCTGCCTCTAAAGCAATGGCTTCACCAGCTGTAAGCGCTGCTCCACTAGCTCGGTACTTGGCAACTGTGTTGCCATCCTCATCTCTGACCACGATATCCATACCTGACGGAAAGCCCAAGAGAAGGGAGGTAGATGAACCCGACAATTTGAGCACATGGAGCTGGATATCGGTGCAAAAGGAAGAGGGCGTCGTGACTTATAACTCAGAATTGTGGGGCGGTGGTTTATGCTCATGGCCGACGAAATGCACCTGAGAAACGCACCTAAGAAAGAGCCTCAGCTCCTCGAGGCTCACAGACGAGCCCCTGCATGAAAACAAGTAAATGATACTCATAATGAAAAAGGAGTCTACCGGTATCTGGCGACCTCAGGAAAATTTGGTCGACCCCACCTCAGGAAATCTCCTTCTCTCTTGAACCAGCTAGCCTGGACTGGATGGGGCTGATTAAAGGGAATGAATGGCTTGGTGGAAACGTTCTGCTGCGCCTGGAGAAGAAGCGAATCGGTACACGCAAAGGTGGCAAGAAGTTTTGTCCTGTCATGACAATAAAAAACAAGGAAAGAATTAAAGCGTATTGGCCTCGAAAAAGTTCAGAAAAGGTCGAATTCGCACTTCGACAACTTCACCTCGACTCATTTACATGTCACCTTGACCGGCAGCTAGGAAGGGCATAAATCCTAGGGGTTGGTAGAGCAGGAGTACTTTCTTTTGAACTACCTCCTCCAAGTGACACAGGCAGCACGTCAGCCCTCAGTCCCACTCAGAGCAACAACCAGCTTTGGCGGGCCACTGTGTTGGGAGCGCCGCCACCTCCCTCCGGTATCCGCTGTTGCTCCGGCATCTGGCGTAAGACAGCAGCAACGATGCCAACGGATGCTACTTCGATGCATGGTCGCTGGTCGGAGCTGTGGGCGCCGCTGCGCTCCCTCAAGCTAGGGGAGGAAAGCGGCCTCGGAGCTTGTTGGAGAGGAGGCATGAGGCAGATCTGGGCAGCGGTAGGTGACGGGGGCTTTGCAGGTCCAGGAGACCTTTCTGAAGTTGCAGCAAGAGAGGCTGGCCCTGAAGGACCAGTTGAAGCCGGTGGGGCAGGCCCTTGCGCAGGTCTAGGTGGTTTGGAGTGTGGGTTCGGGTGGGCTAAGTGTTGGTGTGGGGGTGCGAATGAGTGTGAAGGTGGTCCGGAGGGTGACTGTCGTGCTTGTTGGTCATTCCCTCCCCTCCCCTCCCACCACCATTGTTGTGCGTGCTTGTTATTCCGGCAGCCTCACCCTCCCAGTTAGTTTATCAGCCTTTATGCTCCCACACCTTACATGCCTATTCACACATCTGCCCCTCTCCGAGGCCGCCCACGAACTGCAGAGAGCATGCAGCCACCAAGCGCAGTAGCGCACGCGCCGTTGGGGGAGCAAGGGGGAGCGGGTCCCAGCCGGGAAGATGGCGGGCCTGGTCATAGGGAGGCGCTAGGGCTATGCATGGACTCATGGGCCCTAGAGGCGTGGTTCAGTGTGGCGCTGGGCCTAGCAGAAACTGTGCCTCTAGAAATGGCTCGCAGGTCGGCATATGTGACTCAGAATGATGACCCGTCTGCGGGTGTTGTCCAGTCACTATGCGCTTGTTACTGCAGAAGAGGCGTGCACGGGTGCCGGAGAGGTGGCCGCGACCTACAGACAGGGTATGGGGACGGCAGCGGCAGCCGACTGGGCAGATGCAGCTCAAAAGCCGAAAGGAAAGGAGAGCCCAGGTAGACGATGGGGATAGTGAGGATGAAAGAATGGAGGTTGCCAAGGGGGGGGGCAGGACTAGCACCCCAGGTTGACATCTGGCTAGATGAACCGGTCATGCAGTACCTGTGCCAGAGGGAGCACCAGCCAGGAATGAGCCTAGAAGAGCAGGCAAGGGTGAGGCGCAGGCAGCACCGTTGAGGTGGGAAGAAGAGAGGGGAGGTTTCCTGGTGCGCATCATGGCAGACGGACGGAGGTGTGTAGTGCCCAGGCCCGAGGATCGGTTGGCAGTGATTCAGGAGGCTCACGCCAGCACTGGGCATTTCGGGAGCCATCGTGCGGCGTTCATGGTAGTGCAGCAACACTGGAGGAGAGGGCTCAGGAAAGCGGTCAGGTAGGCAGTCCAAGGGTGCCAGGTGTGCGACCGGGCCAAGGGATCCACGTTTAACCACTTGCAGCCAGAGCTTCATCCGTTGCCTATCGAAGGGCTGTTTTTCAGATGGGGAGTGGATCTGTGCAGACCTTTCACGCACGCCAACACCAAGGGGCAACAAATTTGCCCTGATGTGTGTAGAGCATCATTCTAAGTGGGTAGAGTTAATCCCCATCCCGAGCAAGGAATCTGATGTGACGTCCATGGCATTTTTCCAGAACGTAATATATAGCCAGGTTCGGAGGTTGCGCAGAGGTGGTCACGGATGGAGGGACGGAGTTCCAAGGAGAGTTTCAGGATATGCTTTTGGATTGCTTCATAGATCACCGCACCACCGCAATCCTAGCAATCCCTAGCATTGTTCTCCTATTTTCTCATCCAAGCGCTCTCCTCCTATCCGAAGCTCATCCCGCATCGGATCCCTTTCCCCGCCCCCCTTGCTTGCCTGGAGCTTGCACAGCGTCTGCGCATCAGGCAGCAGCCAACTCCACCAAAACCCATGATGCAGAAGCGTCCTACCACATCAAACAGGGTCATACCAAATAACCAAAAGCAGCGCCTAAATCTAAAAGCAGAGGACTGGGGAACTTGGCAGCCCCGTGCTCAGAACAAGAAAGCCCCCTAAAGGACAAACAATTTTTCAGCAACTTAGGGGGAAATGTCTGCTTGGAAAATCCTTTCTTGGGAAATCTTCTGCATGGTCTGCTTGGCCCAATCTTTCAAAATCTTCGATTGACCATGCAAAATCGGTATAACGCTGGTGGCATCCATACCCAGAGGTTAAGGGATGGAATACGCCACATGATCTTCTCTCTCACCGCCTAAAACGCCGGACCCCATGTTCCTGCCCCCTCACATAGGAGGATGGCATGGCTGCACCATGGCCTAGTCTGTGCAGGGTAGCTGGAATTGAGCTTAGTCACTCCCCACCAGCCCCACGCGGCCGAGCGTCAAGCAGGGCCCAGCAGGTAGGCACCTTCTAAATAGGGGGGGGGGGTGTCGCACCATAAAGCAGTAAACGCGCCAATATGGTAAACTCCGTAATCTCCGGTAAAGACGCCTTAGAGAGGTGTCCTTCTACTCACAAACAGGCTCCTTGTACTTCAGACAAGAGCTGTTAACTGGCTACTGTAAGGTTCAGCCCTAGCGGGAAGTCTCTCTGCCTAGGGGTAAGTCTGGGTGTCCCTGTCTCGTGGGTACCGCCCCTACTACTTCACTCGCCCCCCCGCTCCTCAGCGTTAAGCCTATCAGGCATGCGCTGGGAGCCGGAAAAAAGGGTCGGTACTGTTAGGAAGAAATTTCTGGCAATATGTACACCTCAGAAGATAAAAGTATCAAAGCAAATCTGCCTGGTTCAGGCCTTCTACACACATCTGCCTGGTTCAGGCCATATACACAAATCTGCCTGGTTCAGGCTGTCCACACGCATCTGCCTGGTTCAGGCCATATACACAAATCTGCCTGGTTCAGGCTGTCCACACACATCTGCCTGGTTCAGGCCATATACACAAATCTGCCGTCCCATCTGCCTGGTTCAGGCTTCCTTCAAGGCAAAATTCATATAATCTCTGCAAGCAATGCGCACATACAGCGCGTCATTCTAAGCATCTCAGTTGCTCATCACCAAACTTGGCTGTTAATCAGAATCATCAGGCCAGGCTAAGTATAACCGCTGCTCTCGCCCCACTGCGCCATAGACGCCTGGTCTTTTAAGGCCACAGGAAATGCGCGCCGCAGCAGCGGCTTCTGCCCCCTTGGGTACTATCACTACTCCACAAAATCAAGTCTTGTCGTCCATGCGCTAGCATATGTACTACCGCAGCCTTGCTGCTGCGGCTCTTGAGAAACAAATTTGTATAACCCGTCGCTGCTCTAGGTCTTGCCGCCACCTAGCATAATCCGCCATTGGCCCACTGGCCTCCGGCCCAGCACCTGCCGTGCACTAGGACCAGGTGCGCTGTGCCTGAAAGCGTCAGTCTTCTGCTGCTCAGTTTCCTGCCCTGTCCTGCCGGTGACGGTGTGGGTATCGTCATATGCTCAGCAGCCTTGCCGCTCTGGGCTTGGCCTTCCCTGAGGTTCAGGTATCGGTGCACCCTTCAAGTGCCGATTCCTCTTCTTTGTTGGAAGCCTAGCGCCACCTTGGCCCATCTATGGACCGCTCACGGGGTGACACTGGCCTCTCCTCATCCAAGGAATATCTTCCTCCAAAAAGTCTCTGCTTCCAAGAAGCCTCTCGCTTCTCTTCCTCCTCTTCCGTCTCTTCCCCCTCTTCCGTCTCATTCTCCTCTTCTGCCGCAGGCCTGTGATCTGTGACAGACAGGTCCCCCATTTCCAGGGCGAACTTCTCCCACAGCACCACCTGCTGCGTCAGTACAGTGATCTGCTCCTCATCAATCATATTCAAGTACCCTGGCACCGTGATTACGAACGTGCTCAGCTTGCCCCTGGTGGCCATTGGCAGCCCCTCATAGAACATGTGCGAGACCGAGTGCCTTCTGCCAAAGTAGTCCACTGCATCCCTGGAGATCTGCAGCAACTCTGCTGTGGACAGTACTCTGTGCGCAAACGCCTCCACTGTCTCCTCTGGCTCGACCTCTGGATCCAAGGTTGTTTTGACTCCCAGCTTGAGGTTGGTGATCGCGGATCTCTCATCCGAGGTCGGCTTCCCCACCTCCTCCTTTACCACCCTGATCCACAGGGTAAGAAGGGAAACCTCACAGCACTGCTCCTCTGCTGGAGCGGCCCACTGCCGCCCGATCGGCCGATCCTTTTCATGTCCTTGGTGGCCCTGTCCCCTGCGTGGGGCGCTGCCCTGATGGCCGCCATCAACGGCCCCACACTGGCAGGCTTGTTGTTCCACAACCTGGCCAGGGATCGCACGAGCATGGCCATGGCCGAGGGTGACTGGCAAGATCCAACAATTTCCCCTGCCACCACGTCCAGCGCCGGTGGTTCATCCGACAGCGCCAGCCTGTTGTGTGATCCCCAATAGCCACACGCTTGGCAATATTTCTTGGTTGCAACCGCGCCCGGGTGTGACATATCCAACACCGGCACGTTGCCTTGGATAGCTGGGATTTTGGTATATTTGGACACCCCTGCCAGCTGCAGGGACAGCTGCTGCAGCAGCTGCAGGGTCCTCCTTGCCTGCTCCCTATCGAGCCTCTTCATTTCCTGGTCGCTGGACTCCCGCCTGGCCCCTGGCCTGCGCCTGTCCGCTCCACCTGACCCCGACTCGTCTGACCTGGAGTCTGATCCAGATCCGCTACTGTCGCCCCCTGATGGGCTGCGCTGGTACTGGCTGTTTCTGCGGCCAGCCCCATCCTGGGCTTGTCCGCCCCCGGACGACTGTCTGCCGGCCCTGCCCGTGGAGCCTCTGCTCCCCTCGGGTGGCGGCTGATCAGTCTCATCTCTGCTTTTTATCTCCTCTGGGCCAGACTCCCGAGGCTGTGATCCTCTGCCGGATTCTGCCTGCCCCCTGGGCGGCCTCTGGCCTGGCCCGTCTGGCTGTGTCCTCCTGCCGTATTCTGCCGGGCCCCTGGGCGGCTCCTGGCTCTGCCATGTTGGCTGTTCCCTGCCGTCTGCCTGCCCCCTGGGCGGCTCCTGGCTCTGCCAGCTTGGCTGTTTATTTCCGTCTGCCTGCCTCCTGGGCGGCTCCTGGCTCTGCCAGCTTGGCTGTTCCCTGCCGTATGCCTGCCCCCTGGGCGGCTCCTGGCTCTGCCAGCTTGGCTGTTCCCTGCCGTATGCTTGCCCCCTGGGCGGCTCCTGGCTTTGCCAGCTTGGCTGTTTCTTTCCGTCTGCCTGCCCCCTGGGCGGCTCCTGGCTCTGCCAGCTTGGCTGTTCCCTGCCGTATGCCTGCCCCCTGGGCGGCTCCTGGCTCTGCCAGCTTGGCTGTTCCCTGCCGTATGCCTGCCCCCTGGGCGGTTCCTGGCTCTGCCAGCTTGGCTGTTCCCTGCCGTATGCCTGCCCCCTGGGCGGCTCCTGGCTCTGCCAGCTTGTCTGTGTCCCTCCTGTGTAATTCCTGACCCAGGAATCTGACAGCACCTCCTCTCTGGCCTCTCTGGACCCTGGGGTGGGCGCGGCCCTTGCCTGCTGCTGCCACCTTTGGACCTCCCTGAGCTCCTCTGATTGCTGCACAGCTGTTTCATACCCTTCCCACTCTTGATCCTCCACTTCTTCATCCTCGGGTTCAGATCCAGGCTCCTCCTGATCTCCTTTCACCCCATTGCCCCACTCATCTGCGAAGGCCTTAACGGCCAGGGCTGCCTCGCGTCCTGCTCCTCCCTTGGACGCCTGTCCAAGGGCGGCCAACAGCGTCGCCCTGTCCTGCCCCGTATGTGGAATCCCCATCATGGCCTTCGTTGCCCACTCCCTCAGATGATGGGCCCTGAATTCCTCAATCGCATTCACTTGATCGCTGAAGTGGGAGAAATACCTGGAGCAAACTTGCTTCCACAGGTTCGCCGCCCACCGCAGAATCCCCCTCCAGCCGATCGGCTGCAGATCCTCCTTAATCAGCTCCTGTAGATCTGCCACCTTCACCGCCCTGGAGTGCTCTGACTCTCTGGGGCCTTCCTCCTGTGCCCACGCTGGATTATTGGAAAATCCATACAGGCCGCCCCCTTGGCTGCCGCCTCTCTTCACTGGGCCGCTAAATCCCTCCTTGGATCTCTGCACAGGCCTGCCCACACTGGGGGGAAACCTGGACAGGGGTGTTCCATACACCGTGGACCCTACCACCCTCCTGACTGGAGTGCGGCGCGGCCTCAGCTGCCTCCTCGAATGCAGCCCTGCCCTCAGCTGCGGCCCCTTTTGCACTTGCACCTCTGGAATGGGATCTGACAGCTCTTCTTCCCACATCATGTCAGCCCACGGCTTTCCCACCGGCACAGCCACCCTTTTGCTCTGGATCCGCGGTTCATCGCTCTCCTGCAAAACCTGCCCGGCCATCGCTGGTTTGGCTCCTGCCCCCTCGCGCTTGACCTCTGCAGGTCCGCGCCTGGCCACACTGACCTCCCAGAGCCTGGCCAGCTCCACATCTGCAGGCACCGCAGCATGGATTGCTACCAGGCACACATTCCTGCTGCTGCTGTCGTCCACGGGTGCTGGCACCGGAGACCTGCTGCTCCTAGCTGCTTCCACGTCACTGTCAGCTGCCCTGCCTGCCACTGCCTGGCTGGACCTGCTGCAGCCGTCTGGGCCGAGACTCAGGCTAGGGCTGGCTTGACCCACTGGCCCACACTGCTCTGCTGAGTGGAAGCCCTCCTGCCTGGGAAATCTGGGCGCGCACCCCTGGTGCTGCGGCGGTTGTGCCTCTTCTTTCGCCTCATGGCTGGCCTGCTCAGCCCTGTGCCCCCCGGGTAGTGCCACGTGCCATGCAACCATGGCTGTCTGCTGCAGCTGCTGCTCTTCCTCCTCCTCGCCTGTTGGCAGCAGCGCCTGTAGGTTCTGTTTGGCATGTTCCAAGCGATGCTTCATCATCCTCAGCTGCCTGGTCATCCTCATCTTCCATGCCAACATTGGCTGCCTGGCCACCCACAGCTGCCTGGCCACTCCTTTGAGCTTCTGCCGGTACCAGTTAACCTTTTCCCTCAGCATGGGTATGGAGATTCCCTGCTCCTCTGACCCCTCAGGATTCTCTGCCGCCTCCAGCTGTTTGTTGGCCTGCTGGGCCGCCCCTGGTTCTGATATTGGCACCTGGACCCCTCCTGGAGCTGCTGCCACTGGTGGTGTGACAGGCCCATCCTCTTCTGGCTGGTGCATCTGCATCTGCACAGGCACCGGCGCATGCCTGTGCACGTGGTCCTCAACCTCACTTGATCCAGCTGGTTCCTCAGCCACCTGCTGGTTCAGCTTCTGCTCCCACAAATGCAGGTGGCTCGGCTCGCAGCCACCGGCCACCACAGGTGTCACAGGAGCTGCCTCCCTCTGCAAGCACAGCTGCGGCGCCTGCACCTGCAGTTGGCCTGGCTCGCAGCCACCGGCCACCACAGGTGTTACAGTACCTGCCTCCCTCTGCAAGCACAGCCGTGGCGCCTGCACCTGCAGTTGGCCTGGCTCGCAGCCACCAGCCACCACAGGTGTCACAGGACCTGCCTCCCTCTGCAAGCACAGCCGTGGCGCCTGCACCTGCAGTTGGCCCGGCTCGCAGCCACCGGCCACCACAGGTGTCACAGGGGCTGCCTCCCTGTGCAAGCACAGCCGCGTCGCTTGCACCTGCAGTTGGCCCGGCTCACAGCCACCGGCCACCACAGGTGTCACAGGGGCTGCCTCCCTCTGCAAGCACAGCCGCGTCGCCTGCACCTGCAGTTGGCCTGGCTCGCAGCCACCGGCCACCACAGGTGTCACAGGGGCTGCCTCCCTCTGCAAGGACAACCGCGTCGCCTGCACCTGCAGTTGGCCTGGCTCGCAGCCACCGGCCACCACAGTTTGATCCTCCTGATCCTGTTTATCCTGCTCTGGGACGACCCCAAACCTCGCATAATCCTCAGCCTCGCTTGCCCTGCGCGGGCCAGGCCTGTGCTCAGCCCTTCCTGTCAGATCACTGCTGATCAGGTGCAGCTGCTCGCTAGCTACCGGGCTATCCTGCCTTGGTGGCCAGGCACTTCCTGCCTGGAAACAGCTGATCAGGTGCAGCTGCTCGCTAGCTACCGGGCTATCCCGCCTGGGTGAAAAGGCCCTCCCCCAGGCTTGCTGTAGGTCCCTGGGGCTTGGCTCACTGTCACTGCTGAGGATATCAAACATGGACCAGCCGCTGGGGGTTACCTGACCTCCTGGCTGCTTCACACGCCGGGTCACTGCCTCCAAGGGTGTGCACTGCTGACGCACAGCAAGGCTCCTTAACCTCACCTGCTCCGGATCATTCTGGTCATCCCCATGGACTTCTGTACAATACAGTTCCTGCTCTCCTTGCAACGCAGGGAATTCTTCTGTTAAGGTGATTACTGCGTCACACGCAACTTTCCACACTCCAGCGATCCACTGCCCTAGCATGTTCCACCCTATTGGCTGAGCCAGATCCTCCTTCCTTTTTACTGGAGGCCGTTTCGCAGTGGCGTCTTTTGCTCTACCCACCGCCTGCAGATCTGCAGGTTTCCTTATCACATGACCTCCACCACGGGGCATCGTACCGTTCTCTTTTTTAACGCACAGCGCGGCACCTGCCACTCTCAGCAGCCTCTTCTGCGTCGCGTATTCTGGCCCACTGCCTAGGTCTCTGGCTCCCTCGCACTCTGCTGCCCTCTCTGGGGCTGCAGAGGCGCCTGCCCCTTGATCACCGTGATCGGGCTCGTTCATGACTCGTCGCGCAGCCCCTGCCCCACTGGGCAGGTCCTGCTGCGGTGCGCCTTCTGGACCACTGTCCCGATCTGCGCCACTGGTCTGCGACACCTCAGCGGCCGAGTCCAATGTCAGCTCAGGGGTTCCTCCCTGTCTCAACCACTGCGTGTATTCCAGGCCTTGCCTTGGAACATCCAGGGTTGATTGGGGCACTGGCCCACCTCGGCCGATCCCTTTGTGCGACACTTCAGCGCCCACAGTGCCATCAGCCTGCCCAACGCTCTTGGGCCAAGCTTGATCTGCACTGGGCACCTTGCACCCCAAATCTGCGGGATCCTCGATCCCTGCTAGCCTGCGGAAAATATGCATCGCTTCTCTCTCAAGCGCCATCTGCTGCTCTGAGTCCAGTCCTGTCTTGGGTCGCTGCCCCCTTTCCTCCCGAACTGGGTCTGAAAGTTCCTCCTCGGATATCAGGTCAGCCCAAGGCTTTCCCACCGGCACCGCTAATTTTTCAAGTGCTGCCAGTGGCTCTGCACTCACCTGCAAGACCTGACTGGTCACCGCTGGCTGGGCAACTGCCCCCTCGCGCTTGACCACTGCAGGCACTCGCCTGCTCTCCATTTCCTCTCCACCTGGCTGAAATCGGCCGGCTAGCCCCCCTGGGGCTGCGGCGATCTCTGCCTTGTGTTCCGGCTGACAGAGCTCCACCAGTACCCGCTGCGCAACCCTCGTCACCCTGGACGGAATCTGTTGCGGCGCGGTATCTGGATCGCTGTCACGCCGTATGCCTCTGCTCTGGGACACCTCAGCCACCTGATCCAAGATCAGATCCGGGGTTCCCGCCTGCGTCGGAACCTGCTCAGATTCCAGGTTGCTCCTGGAATCAGCAGGCAGTGGGCCTCCTCGCCCAATGCCTGTCCTTATCACACACACAGCGCCATCGGCCAGCATTCCTGCCGCTCTGGGCAGGAAGTGGTCAGGTCCTGACACCTTGCAGGCCCGTGCGGCCGGATTCACTGGCCCTGCCAGTTTCTCCGCCATCCGCAGGGCTTCCTCTGCCATCAGTGAATCAGCCACCTCTATCAGGTCTGCACCTGGCTCCAGCCCCCACACTCGCCCGCTGCGGCGCTGGGCGTCGGGGTGCTGGTGCCTATCAGGATGCAGGTTACACTCTGCCATTCCTACAGGCAATTATACGATCCACACGATCCTGCAATGTGCTGGCAACACCAGAACAGGATCTGCTAACGCTCAGGCTTCTGCCTCTTGCACCTACTGCAGCCTGGTGAGGGCTTGTCAGTCAGGTCAAGCCGACAGGTACAGCAAAAAAAAACAGGACAGGGCTTCTGCCTTCCTGCTTTTTCTTGCTAATCAACCAGAATCTGGCGGAATCCTCCGTCGCCTTTCTGGCTGGGCAGCTCTAGATGTCACACGCCCTGCGTGGATGTAGCTTCTTGCGTGGTGTCCGCTCAGCTTCGTGATCCTGCGGGGATGCTCTGGTCCACCAAAAAAAATTCAAACTTGGATCTTCAATCCACAAGTTCACTTCTGTCCATGATGACAGATTGGATCCACCTGATCTCAATCTTCAATCACACAGGCAGTATTTGCTGGGTGTATAAGTCCACAGCCAAATCTTCAAGCCTCTCTGGGCCTGGCACTGAGCTGCCACACGCAGTGACTCACAGGGTTTTACTTGGCAATCTCTCTCTGGAGATTACCTCAGCCAAATTGCAGTTCAAGCACCTTTCCAAGGTCAATTGCTGACAAGCAGAATTCAAATTTTTTGCAGCACAAACACCTTCAGCAGGAACTGGCGAATCAGGCTGATCAGGCTAGATTCACTTCGTCCCTGACCCTTTCAAAAGGACACGAGATGTGCGCTTCAGGTCCGTGGCGGACTTCTCCCTCACGACAGTGATGGGCGCCTACGGGCAGACTTCGTGACTACTCACTGGCTGCGGGTGCTCAACGAGTTAAGCTTCTAAACTTGTATTTGAATGTCAGGCAATATCTTTGGGAGGCACCGGCTTTCTGGCTGTATGGTCGATCCAGCTGGGCAATATCAGGTGCACTTACCGCGTCACACGCGGTGAGGGGTACGGGATCGTAGACTGCGAACTACTGTTCTGCAGGGATCTCGTTCCTCAACTGAGGTCTTGTTCTGCTGCTGTCTCAGCGGAGGTTGAGCTTGTCTTGACTTGATATAGGTACTGACGTTATGAACACCTCAGGCCTCATGCATTGGATGCCGGCCGGAGCTTGTTACATAAGAGGTCTGTCCTTTTGAAAGGGACGAAGTAACTAGTTTAGGCAATTGCCTGGATACAGGGACCCAGCAGGCCCAATTCAGAGTACGGGACAGCTAAACCCCTGGCGTAAGCGGGTTTCTAGGTTCCTATTCAAATAAGGAGGATCCGCAGGGAAGCTGCGAAGCCTCCGAGGTCGCAAACTGCGGCCTAAACGGTTTTGGCACGTATACCGTAATATACCGTGACAGGGGGACTCAAGAAGGAAAGAGCCCCATGACGGAAGTCAGTTGCGGCGGGTCGGGGTTTCATGCAGCCCCGAAGGACAGGCGGTCACCTAGGACACCATCGTGTGCTTTACAAAGCTACCATCGGCTGTGGGCTTGGTGATGCCACGTTCTTGGGCTGATAAGGACAAAGCCTACAACCCAGGGCTTTGACGGCCCCAGAAGAAGGCACGTAAGCTAGGAGGTTGCTCTAGCTTCATTAAGCAAGTCATGCTGCATTAACAACAAGCTCAAATGGAAATAGTAGTCTGGGCAGGTGAAAAGAGGGTCAAAGCCCAAAGTAGCCAGGTAATTATATACCAAGCACGATAATATACTGCCAGTGGAAAGGGCCACCTCAAGGGGGAAAGGCCCTTGCTACAGTTCTGGGCCAGCAAGGAGGGCTAGCCCGATGATGATGGCCCGTCAACCGAGTTAAGGTGCACATGCAGCTGTGGCATGAGACAAAGTCGCCTCGTGAACGCATTCCTTTAGTAACGCTATGATTAACATATTCCTGCTGGGCACTTTGTTCCTTCTATTCTGTTCCTTCCTAATCATCCAACTCGGGTATCGATGTTAACGTCTTGAGTCGGCATATTGCTTGGATGGAAGCCATGGCCCCCGCCACCAGCGAGGAGATTGCCCTCAAATCAGCTCCTGTGTGCAACAAATGAACAAGGAAAACACTGTGCCTTAAAGATGAAGTAGGCGCTAGATTTTCCCCTGCACTCCAGCTCTGACAAACTCCAACAACAGAGTTCAGCATGCCAGCCAACAACAGAGTTCAGCGTGTCACACCTGTTTCGTTGTTGAGCTTCGCCAGGCTGCAAATAAGCGATGCGTTCCCATTAAGGAAGGACGCAAGCATCTTCGCATCCAAAACTGCGCATAAAAGGAAGGTATCAGTTTTGAAGTACTTCGTAGAAGCAAACTGAATGACAAACTAGAGGTCACAGGCGGGCGAGGATCCCACCTTTACTCTTGAGAAGCTTGGTCACATTTTTATCCTTGCGTACGGAGGACCAAAAGCGCTTTGTGAATGTCATGAGAATGTTGGGGTCGATACCTGCACACATAAAAACAGCATCATCTTCGTCAAACATAATCAGATGATATCCCCCAACTCCTCCCAGCCAGGCTCTAACACCTGGACAAGAGGCTGCGGGGGTAATGCGTTCGCAAAACGTCGGCCAGAGGCTGAGCAAAATGCAGTTCAGTTCTGTGTGCACATGCTTAAAGAGAAGGCAGGGAGAAGGGGGAATGCATCCCGGAATTTAAACCTGCAGCTGAGCAAAATGCAGTTCAGTAAACTTCAGTTCAGTTCAGTTCAGCAACTGCTTCAGCTCTCAGGACTGGGGCCCCATGCGTTTCCCCATGCACCCTCAAGCAGCCCCATGCAGCTCCAGGCCTGGGAGACACGCATGGTGGGGAGGGGGCCTGTACCTGCTTGCAGCGATCCCCAAAGAAAATTGCAGAGGGGGGACGGATGTCCCCCTAAACAACGTCCGGCCGCTGAATGGCAATGAAGGGTTCACACCCCGTGTCCCCAGAAAAATGCAGGGAATGGTGTGGGGACGTCCCAAGCATTTACTGTGTGCTCCCGCCCACCCATGCACCCCCATGCGCCCGCTTGCATCCTCTCCCTCATGCAAACAACCCCATGTGTGCCTCTTGAGCATGCCCCTTTGCGTCCCCCCGCGACAACACGAGATGCCATGCCAAGTATCAGAGAGCCCATGCATGCATAAGGCAGTCATTGCATGCGTTGTCCATGCAGGGAGGAGTGTCATGGAGCCTGGTCAGATGGGCTACAGTTCAGCTACAGTTCAGCTACCGTCGGCCACACTGGCGGGTCACATGGGCCTATGCATGGGTCAGCATCTCCCCCCTCCTCGCTCTTCACCTGTCCCTCCCACCAAACCCACCTGCCCCTGCTGCCCCTCCTGCCGCCGCCGCTGCTGCTGGCGACAAGCACCAAACGATGTGTCAGGAAATGATCAAATCTAGAAAAGTAAGGTAGCAAACATATCCTGGGCAGCAGGCAATGCGCTCCAGGGGCAGGGGCGGGCTCCATAGAATTGCAGGGAGGTGCGTCACGGTAGGGGAGTAGCGAAGGGGGGAAGTGCGCCAGGGTTGGGTAGTAGCGGTAGATGTAGGACAGGGTGCCCGACATGTGGGCTGGAAGACAGTCATGCAGTCAAACAGGGGGACAAGTGGGAGAGGCAGGGGAAGGCAACGAGGGCGGCAGCAGCAGGGTGGTGGCTGGGCAGCAGGCAATGCGCTCCAGGAGCAGGGGGGGGCTCCATAGAATTGCAGGGAAGGTGCGCCATGGCAGGGGAGGAGCGAGGGCGGCGCAGCATGGGAGAGGGCAGCAATGGGGGAACCACACGTGCGCTGCCCCACCCCGGCGACTGGGCTACGCGTCTGTGCGCAGCCCCACCGCGCACTCCTCCGCGAGCAAGGAGGGGTTGGAGAACTGCAAGTGGCTGAGAGGGATCTACCCTGCAGAGGCATGCAAGCTCCAAGGCAGCATGCAGCCGCCTTCCTGCATACATTTTGTCGGCCACTACCTGGGAGGCGCATGGATTAGCCACAGTTCAGCTACTCTTGGCTACAATTCAGATATACCCTTCAGCAGGCCCCGTGCGCGCGGTCAGCCACACTGGATGGCACATGGCAGCACATGCATGGAGTCCATTTGCCCATGCTGGATCTCTTGGGAGACCATGCGGGGACTGTTTAAGCAGTCCCAGCCAACTCGGGAAGGCGTGCGACAGCACCTGCCATGCCAGAGAACCCCATGCATGCATGATCTCACAATTCAGCAGCGTGCACTCACGGCACCCCCATGCAGGGTTACCCAGTACGGAAGTACGGTGCGGTGACACGGTACGGTACGGATACGAACACGGTACGGTCAAAATGGCTGGACAGGTAAGAAATGGCCGACACGTTGTTTCAACACGGTAGCGTATTGTTAAACGGTGCGACACGACACGATAAACGGTGCGGGATTTGGACCCAAACGGTCGTACTGGGGGCGGCAGCACATGCACAGAGCTCGGGGCTCTTGCGAGACCATGCGGGGACTGAGTCCCACCCACCCTGGAGACAGGCGTGTGACAGCACATGCCGTGAAGGGGGGGGCGCATGACACATGGCATGGAGGGGCAGGCCGGGGGGGGGCAGGCTGGATGGAGCCATATCGGGCAGGAGGGTGGCATGCAGGAGGGCAGGCCGGAATAGGGGGCTGGCGGCAGCAAGGAGGGGTGGGGGGATTCAAAGGAGGTGCAGGTGGCGCGAGCGCATGCGCCTAAGGGGGCGTGCTCAGGTGGCGCGAAACAGGCTGGCATACTGCAAGTCAGGTACCCTTCAGCAGGCCCCATACGCACGCGGCCAGCCACATTGGCCGTAGCAGGCGCAAGTGGGGCACGCGGGCTTCGGAGGGATCCAGGTGTGCACAAATTGAAGGATCGGCTAGGCAAGGCAAGGCAAGACGGCCGGTGTGCCAGGATGTTGGAATTAGATTCAAAACATGGAAGACGCACTTGTTGGCAGACATAGGGAAGACATCGCATAGTGGGGCGAAGATCTCTTGAAAAACTGAGGGGCATCCCACTCCCAAAAGAGCAGGGCCCGGGGAGGCCAAGGGTCAGCATAACGCAATGCGAGGCGGAAAACGGGGCTACAGCACGAGTGTGGGAGGGAAGGGGGCAGCATCGAGGGTGGCAGAAGCTCGCGGTGACGCAACCAGAGGGGCAAGTGGGAGAGGCAGGAAGGCAGTAACGAGGGTGGTAGCACCAAGTACACAGTAAGGGCAGCCAGCGTAACGAGACAGAGCATGCAATGGGGTCCGCGGCGGCACCACTGAGAAGAGGGGCAAGAGTGGACAATGGAGCAAAATCGGGGCGGGAGGGGACAGGCGCCACAGCAGCTGCTGCAGCCTCCACTGCAGTCAGGGTTCATAGCTGAACAAAAATAAAGGATCAGCAAGGGAACACATAATTAAGAAGAAAAGAGTGGGGTCCGCGGCGGCACCACTGAGAGGAGGGGCAGGAGTGGACAATGGGGCAAAGGCGGCGGGAAATCATGCTGGGCAGCAGGCAGCTGCACTTCATCTTCATCAGGGCTGCGCGCCTGTCATTTACACTCAGGCCTTCGGCTGCATGCTCCAGATGTGACCAGGCATTTTGCATGGGCTCCAGCCGCATGCCGGTCTAGGTTTTGAGTCTAATGGGCCTTTGGTGGCCACGGGGAGGCCTGCCAAAGGTGGTCTAACTGTAGCATGGCAGAGGGCAGCAATGGGGGACCGTAGGTGCGCTGCCCCAACCCGGGGACTGGGCTACGCGTCTGTGTGCAGCCCCACCGCATACTCCTCCACGGGCAAGGGGGAAGGAGGACTGCCAAGCTGGGGGGATGCATCCTGAAGCGTCTGGCATGCTCAAGGGCGGCATGCAGCCGCCTGCCTGCAGACCTGATGTTGATCACCACCAGGCAGAAGCATGGTGCCCAGACAAATGAGCTACAGTTGAGGTACAATTCAGCTAGCCTTCGACAGTTTCCATGCGCGCGCGGCCAGCCAGACTAGACCGCGCGTCACTGACCTACAGCCTTTTCCTTCGGGGGCAGGCTGGGGGGGGGGGCAGGCCGGGGGGGCAGGCTGGAGGGGGCAGGCTGGAGGGGGGCGGACCGGGGGGGGGGGACACCGGGGGGCTACAGGCCGTGGGTGGGGGGCAGGCTGGGGGGGGGGGGGGCGGACAGGGGGGGCGGGCCCGGCCGCCCCGGAGGGGGTCAGGCCTGCTCATTGGTGACCGTGGGGAAGCCTCCCAAAGGTTGATGGTACTGAGTTCTGACGACACAGAACACAACCTTTCATTTCTGTTTAGTTCAGCTGCCTAGTAGGCTGGCAGGTGCACCACCACAGAAGGCATCTCACCTTGGTCAATTTTTTGCCGGATGAAGTCAACTATGGTTACAACAGCCTGGGCTGTTGTGATTCGCCGGCTTTCCGAGACGCCAGGGGGCAGGCTATCCACGAACGCACCCAGTTTGCCTTTTCGCAATCCGGGGCAGCTCGCAAAATGATGGCGAAAGCAACATCCTGGGAGATGCCCATCTGCAGGCATGAGAAGAGAGAGGGAGACCCCCGTGGTCATGCATGGCGACTGTGCTGATGGGCTCATTGAGGTAGCGTGCCGTGAAAGCATGGGCATGTGCAGCAAGGAGAATTGCCAGTCAGGTGAAGTCGAGGTGCATGTGCGGTATCCTGGTCGAATTTACGGGTTCGAAGGCTCACATTGCCAAGAAGAAATGCCAGGAACGATCGTTTGCAGTGCACTCGAACACACCGAGTCGGCTAATTCGCATTGTCCCTACTACTTACAAGATCCTCCTCCTCCCAGAAGCTGCTAAGCAAAGTTATTGGTCGACGCAACCCGACCAAAACTAACCTTTTATTCCTAGCTGCTCCTCCTGCATCTATCTCTCAAACCTTCTCACTACTAATGGAAGACAACAATGTGAGGGGCCAGCAACCAGCTACCACAGAACCTTCATCTGAATCCATGCATAAAGCAAGCAAATAATACAAAACCTACGTTGACTTTATCTGCGAAGTATTTGACGGGACCTTTTCGATGCAGGGTGAGCGACGCGCGCCCAAGAGGAGTAAGAGGAGTAAGGACAATATAGCAACGGAAGTACGTATATTCGGATGATTCTGTTGGATCAAGTTTAAGTTAGGCCCTTGATGACTGATTCTGTCATTCTGCTCTTATGATTGACTGAGACTGCCTTAGGACTGATTCTGTCGTTCTGATCATTCTGCACTTCTGATTGACTGAGTCTGCCTTAGGGCTGATTCTGCCATTCTGGTCATTCTGCTCTTCTGATTGACTGAGTCTGCCTTAGGGCTGATTCTACCATTCTGGTCATTCTGCTCTTCTGATTGACTGAGGCTGCCATAGGGCTGATTCTGCCGTTCTGGTCATTCTTCCATTACGAACCCTAAACAGGGTACTCGCACTTAAACAGGGTACTCGCACCTTAACAGGGTACTTGCTTATAAACAGGGTACCCGCACCTAAACAGGGTACTCGCACCTTAACAGGGTACTCGCACCTAAACAGGGTACTCGCACCTTAACAGGGTACTCGCACCTAAACAGGGTACTCGCACCTTAACAGGGTACTCGCACCTAAACAGGGTACTCGCACCTTAACAGGGTACTCGCACTTAAACAGGGTACTCGCACCTTAACAGGGTACTTGCTTATAAACAGGTACATACCCGCACCTAAACAGGGTACTCGCACCTTAACAGGGTACTCGCACCTAAACAGGGTACTCGCACCTTAAGGGGTCGGTCAGACTGCGTTGCGTTTGAGGTTGCGTTTGGGAGTGCAAACGCAAACGCAGACGCGAAACGCAGAGGGGGGGTGGGGGGGGTGACGTTTGGATAAAATATTGTAATGTTTAAATGGAATCAACTGCGCTCGTATCTGCTGATAGGCTCTTTTCGATTACGAATGTCAAACGCAACCTCAAACGTGACGCAGTCTGACCGACCTCTAACAGGGTACTCGCACCTAAACAGGGTACTCGCACCTAAACAGGGTACTCGCACCTAAACAGGGTACTCGCACCAAAACAGGGTACTCGCACTGGCACCTAAACAGGGTACTCGCACCTAAACAGGGTACTCGCACCTAAACAGGGTACTCGCACCTAAATAGGGTACTCGCACCTAAATAGGGTACTCACACGTAAACAGGGTACTCGCACCTATCTAAACAGGGTACTCGCACCTACACAGGGTACTCGCACCTAAACTGGGTACTCGCACCTTAACATGGTAACCACACCTAAACAGGGTACTCGCACCTAAACATGGTACCCGCACCTAAATCCTAGACCCTAAACTGTCACCGCCCTAACACTCTCTTTCACTGCCCTAAAACTTAAACCCTAAACCCTAAACTGTCCCTGCCCTAACTCGCTCTGTCACTGCCCTAAAACCTAAAACCCTAAACCCTAAACTGGCACCGCGTGCCCTTACTCGTACTGTTACTGCCCTAACTTGCTCTGTTATTGCCCTAAACCCTAAACCCTAAACTGCCACCGTCCTAACACACTCTGTCACCGCCCTATCTACTCGCTCTGTCCCCGCCCTGAACCCTTAACCCTTAACTGACGCCACCCTAACACGCTCTGTCACCGCCCTCAACCCTCAACCCTAAACCCTAAACCCTAAACTGTCGCCACCCTAACACGCTCTGTCACCGCCCTAACTGGCTCTGTCACTGCCATAAAACCTAAACCCTTAACCCTAAACTGACACTGCCCTTACTCGCTCTGTCACCGCCCTAAAACCTTAACCCTAAACCTTTAACAGTCACCGTCCTAACACGCTCTGTCACTGCCCTAACTCGCTCTGTCACTGCCCTAAAACCTACACCCTGAACCATAAACTGTCACCGCCCTTACTCGCTATGTTACTGCCCTAACTCGCCATGTCACTGCCCTAAAACCTAAACCCTAAACCCTAAATCCTAAACCCTAAACCCTAAACCCTAAACCCAAAAGCCCTAAACTGTCACCGCCCTGACTCGCTCTGTCACCGCCCTAACACGCTCTGTCACTACCCTAAACCGTAACCCTAAAGCCTAAAACTGTCACCACCCCAACACGCTCTTTCCCCACCCTAACTCGCGCTGTCACCGCCCTAAAAACTCAACCCTAAACCCTAAAACTGTCATTACCCTAACTCGCTCTGTCACGGCCCTAAAATCTCAAACTGTAAACCTTAAACCTTAACCCTAAAATCTTTAACCTAAACCTTCAACCTAAACCCTTAACCTTAAACCTTGACCTAAACCCTAAAATGTCACCGCACTTACTAGCTCTGTCACCGCCCTAAAACCTAAACCCAAATACCTAAACTGTCATCGTCCTAACTCGCTATGTCACTGCCCTAAAACCTTAACCCTAAACCCAGAAATGTAACCACCCTACCTCGCTATGTCACCGCCTTAACTCGCTCTGTCCCCTCCCACACTCGCTGTGTCACTGCCCTAACTCGCTCTGTCACTGGCCTTAACTCTAAACCCTAAAACCCCAAGCCCTAAACCCTATAGCCGTCAGAATGGTCGGAATAGCATAATGGGGGCGGATGGGCTGGTACCGATCAGAACGTCAGAATGGTCGGAAGAGCAGAATGGGGGTGGGAGGGGTTCCTCCCTATCAGAACGTGAGAATGGTCGGAATAGCAGAATGGGGGTGGAGGGGGTCCTCCCTATCAGAACGTCAGAATGGTCGGAATAGCAGAATGGGGGTGGGAGGGTTCCTCCCTATCGGAACGTCAGAATGGTCGGAAGAGCAGAATGGGGGTGGGAGGGATTCTTCCCTATCAGAACGTCAGAATGTTCGGAATAGCAGAATGGGGGTGGGAGGGGTTCCTTCCTGCTATCGGAACGTCAGAATGGTCGGAATAGCAGAATGGGGGTGGGAGGGGTTCGTTCCTTCCTGCTATCCGAACGTCAGAATGGTCGGAAGAGCAGAATGGGGGTGGGAGGGATTCTTCCCTATCAGAACGTCAGAATGGTCGGAATAGCAGAATGGGGGTGGGAGGGATTCTTCCCTATCGGAACGTCAGAATGGTCGGAAGAGCAGAATGGGGGTGGGAGGGGTTCTTCCCTATCAGAACGTCAGAATGGTCGGAATAACAGAATGGGGGTGGACGGGGTTCCTCCATATCGGAACATCAGAATGGTCGGAAGAGGAGAATGGGGGTGGGCGGGGTTTCTCCCTATCAGAACGTCAGAATGGTCGGAACGTCAGAATGGACGGAATGGCAGAATCGTCGGAATCACAGAAATGTACGATATCGCTAGCAGAATTATTCGACATTGGACAGTAATTCTGTGATTCCGTTGGAGGGAAAAATATTCCGATTCTGGTTAAGACAAGGCAGAATTCTACTCAAAACTTGCAAAAATCTGTTTGAGGGAAATTTCCTCGATTCCGCTGTTCAGCAGAATTTCCGGTTTTCCGCTGCTTGCTTATGGGAGTAAGAGGAGTCAAAGTGAAAACTAGAGGCTCACTTCAACTGCAACAGAAAAGCCACCCAAACAAACAAGACACAAAGTTTTTCCACTCACACTTGTGGTCAGTTCCATGCATGCAAGGTGTGGAATTTGCCACACTTCTTGAATTATTGATATTCCCATATTCCGACAATCGCGCCCATTCCACCCCCTCCTCCTTCCCCGACTTCCTCTCATACACTTATCATCCTTCTGGGCATCTCAGCCCCTGTGCCACCTAGCCCCTGTGTGAATTTTAGCGGTGACACCTAATCGTCCCACCATGCAGCACTATTTTGCAGGGCCTTGCTTCTTCGAGCCCATGGAGCACCACCCTAGTGCTGCCACCCTCGATATTGTTCTCTTGCCTCTCCCACCTGCCCCCCTGGCTGCGTCACTGCGAGCTCCTGACACCCTCGATGCTGCCCCTACCCACCCACACTCGTGCTACAACCCCGCTTTCCGCCTCGCATTGTGTAATACTGACCCCGCTCTTTTGGGAGTGGGATCCCCTCAGCTGTTCAAGAGATCATCACCCCACAATATGAAGTCTTCCCTATGTCTGCCATAAAGTGCGTTTTCCATGTTTTTGATATAATACAAACATACCTCCCCCTTGCCTTCATGTACCACTCGCTGTCCGCTGCGCCTTTGACCACTTCTTCTGCAACACCATCCACTTCAACAACGTCTACCTCGCCATCTACCACGCCCTCAACCACGCCAACATTACCTACTGCTCCATCCATTCTCTCTACCATCATGCAGGTGAGGGGGAGGGAGGTGGGTTTCCTCAGTGGTTTCACGGTATCTCTGGCAAGATCCATTCCCCCCGTGTCCCCCCCCATCCTGTCTTCTCCAGCCTTATACCGGAAATCACACCTGGGCAGGTGGGCTCTAGGGTGTGGGGTGGAGGGGTCGGGCCCGCACCCAGGATGACCCAGCCACCAGGACATGGCGCCAAGTATTGTGGCGGCCACATATGAAGCTAAAAGAGTAGGCACGTTGCCATGTGACCCAGGCATTGGCCCATGTGACCCGCCAGTGTAGCTAACGGTAGCTGAACTGTAGCCCGGGCTCCATGACACTCCTCCCTGCATGGACAACGCATGCAATGACTGAGACGAGAAGGAACTAAAAAGCCGGGGGGCAAACAACAACAACAACAAGAAATGACCAAAAGAGAAGGCCGAGAAGGCAAACGACACCGGCGCCTCAAAATCCCTAGAGACTAAACAATGCCCTCAGCACAGAATTCAAAAGCAAGTGCATCCCGCCCCTGCTCAGACTGATACAACTGGTGGAAGTTAGTGGCAGCGCCCGGAGGACCCTCCCACCCCCGCTCCCGTAACTGCTCCCTGACACTAGGGCATTGCGTGCTGATCGCGCCGAGCCGCAGTCGCAAATTTATGCACACACAAGCACACTCCCTCTGGCTAGTGCGGCTCTTGGCTTGCGCCAGCTCGGCACCCGCCGTGGATTGCGGCGATGGATTGGAACCAGGCGCGGTAGGTCGCCGCAGATCTGTGCTCGGTGGTAGGGTCCCTGGGGTCCCCACCGCCGCTTGCGTCCAGCCGTGCTTGCTAGCAGGCTGCGTCAACATGTGCCAAAACCTCTGTGACGGGTAGGCGCTGTAGGGCACCTGCTGCCTCACGTAAGGTGGGGGTGGCTGTCCCCCGCTCCAGCTCCTATAATGCACCCAACAGATCATAGCACCAAGTGCGGCCGCCAGTGCCGTGGCTGACTGCAAGCTGCATATCTGCTGCCATGGCTTGAGCCATGAGAGGGCTGTATTGCTGTGCCGCTGGTGCCACCGCTGCATTGTAGAAGCAGAGGATATGGGTCCTCCAGTCTCGCTGTAGTGGCTGGAGCTGCAGCTCTCTCATGACTCCCCAACTGGCGACTGATGCAGGTAGCCCCGCAGCCTGGCGTAGGTGCTGAAGCAAGCTGGACTGCATTTTGCTGGAGAGACATTGCCGCGGCCGAAGGTGGCTGGTGTCCCACACCACGTCGCCGCAGTTGGCTGCAGGCGCTGCGTACACAACTGCCAACCTGATGCGGGTTGGAAGATAGCGCCTTAGGCCCACCTTGGCTGCCATGCGGCAAACACGGTGCAGCGCGGCAGCCAAAGACGCCTCTCTACCCTCCATGGCCCTCGTCATGCCGCCGCTTACGTGCTGAGTGATGCCCAAGATCTTGAATTCTTGGACACGCTTCACGCGAACCGGGGTTCATGTGACGATGTTGTTATTCCGTGGTCTAGTCCCCTTGCGCTCACATCAAGCCTGGAGTGGATAGGGCAGGTGGCAGCCAGCGAGTCCGGAGTTTGACAATGTTTGTTTCCTTACGCTGGACGAGTGGGGCAGCTGAGGGCAAGCAGGAAAGGTTTTCAAGAGCCCTGTCTCAGTAGCTGGACCGGTGCAGCAGCCAGGGGCAAGCGAAACGGTTTCAGAAAGACTTGTTTCCTTACGCTGGACCAGTGGGGCAAGCAGGACAAGTTTTTTTTCAAAGTCTTGTTCCCCTGCCTGGACCCGTGGGGCAGCCAGGGCAAGGAAAGTTCCCAAGGGTTATAAGCTCTCTCCCAGTGCATATATCAGTAACAACCAGTAGAACCCCCCCTTATATCCGTCTTCCCACGCTGTGTCTCTTTGTGCCAGGCGGGTGGGGAGCGGGGAGTGAAGACTGAAGAGGCGGGTTCGGTACCCACGAGACGAGCAGTCAAGTCAGCCTAACCAGTAGAAGCAGCTCATGCACTGCAACTGCCTTGCTACTGTACGACAGTGTAGTTAATTTCCAGCGTGCTGTATCTTTGTAGCTGCTGTATGAAGTACCTCAGAGTTCGAAGCAGAACTCCAGTTGTGAGTAGCAGGTGTGTCTCTGAAACACATTTGCTAAGTTTTCCATAGTAGGGCGTTTAACATTCTATGGGGCGACATAAAGAGCAGAGGGCTGAGAGGACAGCCCTGCTAGATGCCTCTGGTTCAAGGCACATGACCAGTGCGCTTGTGGCCGTCGGTAAAGCGCTTGCACAACAGACACCAGGCTTGTGAAAGTCCTCACAGTTTCTGCTTGTTACGTGTTAGCAGGTTCATGTCTCATGCATCAAATGTCATGCTCCAGTTTTTTATGGTTTAGGAACCCCAAACCCTATATCAAAGTATTTCCCCCCTCTTTTCTTCTTCGCATCCCCTCTCTCATTTCCGACAGATGGACGCAGATGCAGCCGAGGCTTTCGAACATGACCCAAAGGTGTCTCGTGAATAAAAACTGCAATGCTCCGCTCGACTGGACTAAACAACATCACTTTCTGGTCTATTCCCCCCCCCCCACCCCAGCCCCCTCTCTTTCCTTTACTGTGGTTCCCTTTCCCTACCAACCAGACAATTGAACGTGACTGAGACTTTCGAGCAGGGCACAAAGGTAAACTTTAGCAAGGCCCAGACGTGATACCTCTAGGCCCTTTTAAACATGCTCGGCTGCATGAGCACCCGACTGTTCGATTCCGTAAAAAGGGTCAGAAACAAGAGGCAAATTTGGTCCATGGGCAGACAAGAACCAGTGGAGTAACGCCATTCATCTCCTTCAGATTTCTAAAATCAGCCTATCGAATGCCATCAGGCGTATGCGACCAGTGTCCGCAAACCAATTCAAACACCCGTACAGTTTATGACGTTACACTTCTATCTGGGCCACGCTAAATGAAGCTGGGCCATGTCGGCACCCGTAAAGTACGAGACCGCGAGCATGACATGATAGCTAAGCGCTGTCCTGCCCAATCAAACTCAGACATCAGTCCATGTATAACCTCAGACAACTATCCAAGGCCATGAGGAGCACTTTGAGCATCCATTCAGCATGACGCCGCAGCATGACGCCGTTCTTGGAAGTCGGAGGTAGCCATCCAACTTCGACCTCGGAAAGTGATCCAAGGCATGATGGTCTGAAGGGTAGCATCCCAGCCAGTGCTATGCCATTGCGCCATAATTTAGAAATTGTGCAAGTAAGTACGGTCCCTAGCGTATACAAATAGCTGAATTTGCCCTGAAATTACGGTGACAGACACTCAGCTACGCAATTCAGCCACGGTTAGGACTGTAATTGTCACAGCACTGATCCCAGCACTCATTCCCACTCGAACTCAGACAGCAGGGCCAGGTGGTCAGATGGATACCTGCAAGAGGGGATAGGGCCAGGGCCGCAGCATGTCAGTCATATCTCAGCTACATCCTCATGTCCAGGCCACGTCATTTCAGCTACATTTTAGCTACATCCCTGTGTCAGGGCAACCTCATTTCAGCTACAATCCAGCTACATCCCTGAGTTGGTAAATCATTTCAGATACATCTCAGCTACATCCTCATGTCAAGGCAGAGCCATTTCAGCTACAACTCAGCTACACCCTCATGTCAAGGCAACGCCATTCCAGCTTCATCCCTTCGGCAGGGCAGCGTCAATTCAGCTACACCTCAGCTACATCCCATGTCAAGGCAACGCCATTTCAGCTACATCCCTTCAGCAGGGCAGCGTCAATCCAGCTACACCTCAGCTACATCCCATGTCAAGGCAACGCCATTTCAGCTACATCCCTTCAGCAGGGCAGCATCATTTCATCTACCCCGTGCTTGGCAAAGCATCGCGTCTGATCTCACCTTCAGTCAGACATACCTCAGCTACATCTCAGCTACATCCCCAAACCCTATACTCTGTTCGTTGCGTGACCTGCGCTTGGTACGTCATCGGGTCTGACGTCCTCTTCCGTCAGCTACATCTAAGCCACATGTCAGCTACATCCCAAAACCCTAAACCCTGTCTGCTGCGTACCCCGCGCTTGGCAAGGCGTTGGGTCCGATGTCTACTTCTGTCAGCTACATCTAAACCACATGTCAGCTACATCCCCGAACCCTTAACCCTGCCCGCTGCGTACCCCGCGCTTGGCAAGGCGTTGGGTCCTATCTCTTCCTCGGTGAGCATGCACCAGCGGCTGACGGGGCTGAGCAGGCGGCCTTTCGTGAACCACATCTGGTCAATGATGCGCTTGGACTCCCCCTTACTCCTGGAGGATGGTGTGGGGTGAGGTTCAGGGCTTAGGGTCATGTGTCACAGGGTCAGGATTCACAGGTTCAGGGCTTAGGTTCAATGATGCGCTTGGGCTCCCCCTTACTCCTGGAGGATGGTGTGGGGTGAGGTTCAGGGCTTAGGGTCATGTGTCACAGGGTCAGGATTCATAGGGTCAGGGCTTAGGTTCAATGATGCGCTTGGACTCCCCCTGAGTCCTGGAGGATGGTGTGGGGTGAGGTTCAGGGCTTAGGGTCATGTGTCACAGGGTCAGGATTCACAGGTTCAGGGTTAAGGTTCAATGATGCGCTTGGGCTCCCCCTTACTCTTGGAGGATGGTGTGGGGTGAGGTTCAGGGCTGAGGGTCATGTGACACAGGGTCAGGATTCACAAGTTCAGGGTTAAGGTTCAATGATGCGCTTGGGCTCCCCCTTACTCTTGGAGGATAGTGTGGGGTGAGGTTCAGGGCTTAGGGTCATGTGTCACAGGGTCAGGATTCACAAGTTCAGGGTTAAGGTTCAATGATGCGCTTGGGCTCCCCCTTACTCTTGGAGGATGGTGTGGGGTGAGGTTCAGGGCTTAAGGTCATGTGTCACAGGGTCAGGATTCACAAGTTCAGGGTTAAGGTTCAATGATGCGCTTGGGCTCCCCCTTACTCTTGGAGGATGGTGTGGGGTGAGGTTCAGGGCTTAGGGTCATGTGACACAGGGTCAGGATTCACAAGTTCAGGGCTTAGGTTCAATGATGCGCTTGGGTTCCCCCTTACTCTTGGAGGATGGTGTGGGGTGAGGTTCAGGGCTTAGGGTCATGTGACACAGGGTCAGGATTCACAAGTTCGGGGTTAAGGTTCAATGATGCGCTTGGGCTCCCCCTTACTCTTGGAGGATGGTGTGGGGTGAGGTTCAGGGCTTAGGGTCATGTGTCACAGGGTCAGGATTCACAAGTTCAGGGTTAAGGTTCAATGATGCGCTTGGGCTCCCCCTTACTCTTGGAGGATGGTGTGGGGTGAGGTTCAGGGCTTAGGGTCATGTGACACAGGGTCAGGATTCACAAGTTCAGGGTTAAGGTTCAATGATGCGCTTGGGCTCCCCCTTACTCTTGGAGGATGGTGTGGGGTGAGGTTCAGGGCTTAGGGTCATGTGTCACAGGGTCAGGATTCACAAGTTCAGGGCTTAGGTTCAATGATGCGCTTGGGCTCCCCCTTACTCCTGGAGGATGGTGTGGGGTGAGGTTCAGGGCTTAGGGTCATGTGACACAGGGTCAGGATTCACAAGTTCAGGGTTAAGGTTCAATGATGCGCTTGGGCTCCCCCTTAGTCCTGGAGGATGGTGTGGGGTGAGGTTCAGGGCTTAGGGTCATGTGACACAGGGTCAGGATTCACAAGTTCAGGGTTAAGGTTCAATGATGCGCTTGGGCCCCCCCTTACTCTTGGAGGATGGTGTGGGGTGAGGTTCAGGGCTTAGGGTCATGTGTCACAGGGTCAGGATTCACAAGTTCAGGGTTAAGGTTCAATGATGCGCTTGGGCTCCCCCTTACTCTTGGAGGATGGTGTGGGGTGAGGTTCAGGGCTTAGGGTCATGTGTCACAGGGTCAGGATTCACAAGTTCAGGGCTTAGGTTCAATGATGCGCTTGGGCTCCCCCTTACTCCTGGAGGATGGTGTGGGGTGAGGTTCAGGGCTTAGGGTCATGTGACACAGGGTCAGGATTCACAAGTTCAGGGTTAAGGTTCAATGATGCGCTTGGGCTCCCCCTTACTCTTGGAGGATGGTGTGGGGTGAGGTTCAGGGCTTAGGGTCATGTGACACAGGGTCAGGATTCACAAGTTCAGGGTTAAGGTTCAATGATGCGCTTGGGCTCCCCCTTACTCTTGGAGGATGGTGTGGGGTGAGGTTCAGGGCTTAAGGTCATGTGTCACAGGGTCAGGATTCACAAGTTCAGGGTTAAGGTTTCAATGATGCGCTTGGGCTCCCCCTTACTCTTGGAGGATGGTGTGGGGTGAGGTTCAGGGCTTAGGGTCATGTGACACAGGGTCAGGATTCACAAGTTCAGGGTTAAGGTTCAATGATGCGCTTGGGCTCCCCCTTACTCTTGGAGGATGGTGTGGGGTGAGGTTCAGGGCTTAGGTCATGTGTCACAGGGTCAGGATTCACAAGTTCAGGGTTAAGGTTCAATGATGCGCTTGGGCTCCCCCTTACTCTTGGAGGATGGTGTGGGGTGAGGTTCAGGGCTTAGGGTCATGTGACACAGGGTCAGGATTCACAAGTTCAGGGCTTAGGTTCAATGATGCGCTTGGGCTTCCCCCTTACTCTTGGAGGATGGTGTGGGGTGAGGTTCAGGGCTTAGGGTCATGTGACACAGGGTCAGGATTCACAAGTTCAGGGTTAAGGTTCAATGATGCGCTTGGGCTCCCCCCTTACTCTTGGAGGATGGTGTGGGGTGAGGTTCAGGGCTTAGGGTCATGTGTACACAGGGTCAGGATTCCACAAGTTCAGGGTTAAGGTTCAATGATGCGCTTGGGCTCCCCCTTACTCTTGGAGGATGGTGTGGGGTGAGGTTCAGGGCTTAGGGTCATGTGACACAGGGTCAGGATTCACAAGTTCAGGGTTAAGGTTCAATGATGCGCTTGGGCTCCCCCTTACTCTTGGAGGATGGTGTGGGGTGAGGTTCAGGGCTTAGGGTCATGTGTCACAGGGTCAGGATTCACAAGTTCAGGGCTTAAGGTTCAATGATGCGCTTGGGCTCCCCCTTACTCTTGGAGGATGGTGTGGGGTGAGGTTCAGGGCTTAGGGTCATGTGACACAGGGTCAGGATTCACAAGTTCAGGGTTAAGGTTCAATGATGCGCTTGGGCTCCCCCTTACTCTTGGAGGATGGTGTGGGGTGAGGTTCAGGGCTTAGGGTCATGTGTCACAGGGTCAGGATTCACAAGTTCAGGGTTAAGGTTCAATGATGCGCTTGGGCTCCCCCTTACTCTTGGAGGATGGTGTGGGGTGAGGTTCAGGGCTTAGGGTCATGTGACACAGGGTCAGGATTCACAAGTTCAGGGTTAAGGTTCAATGATGCGCTTGGGCTCCCCCTTACTCTTGGAGGATGGTGTGGGGTGAGGTTCAGGGCTTAGGGTCATGTGTCACAGGGTCAGGATTCACAAGTTCAGGGTTAAGGTTCAATGATGCGCTTGGGCTCCCCCTTACTCTTGGAGGATGGTGTGGGGTGAGGTTCAGGGCTTAGGGTCATGTGACACAGGGTCAGGATTCACAAGTTCAGGGTTAAGGTTCAATGATGCGCTTGGGCTCCCCCTTACTCTTGGAGGATGGTGTGGGGTGAGGTTCAGGGCTTAGGGTCATGTGACACAGGGTCAGGATTCACAAGTTCAGGGCTTAGGTTCAATGATGCGCTTGGGCTCCCCCTTACTCCTGGAGGATGGTGTGGGGTGAGGTTCAGGGCTTAGGGTCATGTGACACAGGGTCAGGATTCACAAGTTCAGGGTTAAGGTTCAATGATGCGCTTGGGCTCCCCTTACTCTTGGAGGATGGTGTGGGGTGAGGTTCAGGGCTTAGGGTCATGTGACACAGGGTCAGGATTCACAAGTTCAGGGTTAAGGTTCAATGATGCGCTTGGGCTCCCCCTTACTCTTGGAGGATGGTGTGGGGTGAGGTTCAGGGCTTAGGGTCATGTGGTCACAGGGTCAGATTACACAAGTTCAGGGTTAAGGTTCAATGATGCGCTTGGGCTCCCCCTTACTCTTGGAGGATGGTGTGGGGTGAGGTTCAGGCTTAGGGTCATGTGCACAGGGTCAGGATTCACAAGTTCAGGGTTAAGGTTCAATGATGCGCTTGGGCTCCCCCCTTACTCTTGGAGGATGGTGTGGGGTGAGGTTCAGGGCTTAGGGTCCATGTGGCACAGGGTCAGGATTCACAAGTTCAGGGGTTAAGGTTCAATGATGCGCTTGGGCTCCCCCTTACTCTTGGAGGATGGTGTGGGGTGAGGTTCAGGGCTTAGGGTCATGTGTACACAGGGTCCGGATTCACAAGTTCAGGGTTAAGGGTTCAATGATGCGCTTGGCTCCCCCTTACTCTTGGAGGATGGTGTGGGGTGAGGTTGCAGGGCTTAGGTGCATGTGACACAGGGTCAGGATTCACAAGTTCAGGGTTAAGGTTCAATGATGCGCTTGGGCTCCCCCTTACTCTTGGAGGATGGTGTGGGGTGAGGTTCAGGGCTTAGGGTCATGTGTCACAGGGTCAGGATTCACAAGTTCAGGGTTAAGGTTCAATGATGCGCTTGGGCTCCCCCTTACTCTTGGAGGATGGTGTGGGGTGAGGTTCAGGGCTTAGGGTCATGTGTCACAGGGTCAGGATTCACAAGTTCAGGGTTAAGGTTCAATGATGCGCTTGGGCTCCCCCTTACTCTTGGAGGATGGTGTGGGGTGAGGTTCAGGGCTTAGGGTCATGTGTACACAGGGTCAGGATTCACAAGTTCAGGGCTTAGGTTCAATGATGCGCTTGGGCTCCCCCTTACTCTTGGAGGATGGTGTGGGGTGAGGTTCAGGGCTTAGGGTCATGTGACACAGGGTCAGGATTCACAAGTTCAGGGTTAAGGTTCAATGATGCGCTTGGGCTCCCCCTTACTCTTGGAGGATGGTGTGGGGTGAGGTTCAGGGCTTAGGGTCATGTGACACAGGGTCAGGATTCACAAGTTCAGGGTTAAGGTTCAATGATGCGCTTGGGCTCCCCCTTACTCTTGGAGGATGGTGTGGGGTGAGGTTCAGGGCTTAGGGTCATGTGTACACAGGGTCAGGATTCACAAGTTCAGGGTTAAGGTTCAATGATGCGCTTGGGCTCCCCCTTACTCTTGGAGGATGGTGTGGGGTGAGGTTCAGGGCTTAGGGTCATGTGACACAGGGTCAGGATTCACAAGTTCAGGGTTAAGGTTCAATGATGCGCTTGGGCTCCCCCTTACTCTTGGAGGATGGTGTGGGGTGAGGTTCAGGGCTTAGGGTCATGTGTACACAGGGTCAGGATTCACAAGTTCAGGGTTAAGGTTCAATGATGCGCTTGGGCTCCCCCTTACTCTTGGAGGATGGTGTGGGGTGAGGTTCAGGGCTTAGGGTCATGTGACACAGGGTCAGGATTCACAAGTTCAGGGTTAGGTTCAATGATGCGCTTGGGCTCCCCCTTACTCTTGGAGGATGGTGTGGGGTGAGGTTCAGGGCTTAGGTCATGTGTCACAGGGTCATGGATTCACAAGTTCAGGGTTAAGGTCAATGATGCGCTTGGGCTCCCCCTTACTCTTGGAGGATGTGTGTGGGGTGAGGTTCAGGGCTTAGGGTCCATGTGTCACAGGGTCAGGATTCACAAGTTCAGGGTTAAGGTTCATGATGCGCTTGGCTCCCCCTTACTCTTGGAGGATGGTGTGGGGTGAGGTTCAGGGCTTAGGGTCATGTGACACAGGGTCAGGATTCACAAGTTCAGGGCTTAGGTTCAATGATGCGCTTGGGCTCCCCCTTACTCTTGGAGGATGTGTGGGGTGAGGTTTCAGGGCTTAGGGTCATGTGACACGGGTCAGGATTCACAAGTTCAGGGTTAAGGTTCAATGATGCGCTTGGCTCCCCCTTACTCTTGGAGGATGGTGTGGGGTGAGGTTCAGGGCTTAGGTCATGTGACACAGGGTCAGGATTCACAAGTTCAGGGCTTAAGGTTCAATGATGCGCTTGGGCTCCCCCTTACTCTTGGAGGATGGTGTGGGGTGAGGTTCAGGGCTTAGGGTCATGTGACACAGGGTCAGGATTCACAAGTTCAGGGCTTAGGTTCAATGATGCGCTTGGGCTCCCCCTTACTCTTGGAGGATGGTGTGGGGTGAGGTTCAGGGCTTAGGGTCATGTGACACAGGGTCAGGATTCACAAGTTCAGGGTTAAGGTTCAATGATGCGCTTGGGCTCCCCCTTACTCTTGGAGGATGGTGTGGGGTGAGGTTCAGGGCTTAGGGTCATGTGACACAGGGTCAGGATTCACAAGTTCAGGGTTAAGGTTCAATGATGCGCTTGGGCTCCCCCTTACTCTTGGAGGATGGTGTGGGGTGAGGTTCAGGGCTTAGGGTCATGTGTACACAGGGTCAGGATTCACAAGTTCAGGGTTAAGGTTCAATGATGCGCTTGGGCTCCCCCTTACTCTTGGAGGATGGTGTGGGGTGAGGTTCAGGGCTTAGGGTCATGTGACACAGGGTCAGGATTCACAAGTTCAGGGTTAAGGTTCAATGATGCGCTTGGGCTCCCCCTTACTCTTGGAGGATGGTGTGGGGTGAGGTTCAGGGCTTAGGGTCATGTGACACAGGGTCAGGATTCACAAGTTCAGGGCTTAGGTTCAATGATGCGCTTGGGCTCCCCCTTACTCTTGGAGGATGGTGTGGGGTGAGGTTCAGGGCTTAGGGTCATGTGTACACAGGGTCAGGATTCACAAGTTCAGGGTTAAGGTTCAATGATGCGCTTGGGCTCCCCCTTACTCTTGGAGGATGGTGTGGGGTGAGGTTCAGGGCTTAGGGTCATGTGTCACAGGGTCAGGATTCACAAGTTCAGGGTTAAGGTTCAATGATGCGCTTGGGCTCCCCCTTACTCTTGGAGGATGGTGTGGGGTGAGGTTCAGGGCTTAGGGTCATGTGACACAGGGTCAGGATTCACAAGTTCAGGGTTAAGGTTCAATGATGCGCTTGGGCTCCCCCTTACTCTTGGAGGATGGTGTGGGGTGAGGTTCAGGGCTTAGGGTCATGTGACACAGGGTCAGGATTCACAAGTTCAGGGCTTAGGTTCAATGATGCGCTTGGGCTCCCCCTTACTCTTGGAGGATGGTGTGGGGTGAGGTTCAGGGCTTAGGGTCATGTGACACAGGGTCAGGATTCACAAGTTCAGGGTTAAGGTTCAATGATGCGCTTGGGCTCCCCCTTACTCTTGGAGGATGGTGTGGGGTGAGGTTCAGGGCTTAGGGTCATGTGACACAGGGTCAGGATTCACAAGTTCAGGGTTAAGGTTCAATGATGCGCTTGGGCTCCCCCTTACTCTTGGAGGATGGTGTGGGGTGAGGTTCAGGGCTTAAGGTCATGTGTCACAGGGTCAGGATTCACAAGTTCAGGGTTAAGGTTCAATGATGCGCTTGGGCTCCCCCTTACTCTTGGAGGATGGTGTGGGGTGAGGTTCAGGGCTTAGGGTCATGTGACACAGGGTCAGGATTCACAAGTTCAGGGTTAAGGTTCAATGATGCGCTTGGGCTCCCCCTTACTCTTGGAGGATGGTGTGGGGTGAGGTTCAGGGCTTAGGGTCATGTGTACACAGGGTCAGGATTCACAAGTTCAGGGCTTAGGTTCAATGATGCGCTTGGGCTCCCCCTTACTCTTGGAGGATGGTGTGGGGTGAGGTTCAGGGCTTAGGGTCATGTGACACAGGGTCAGGATTCACAAGTTCAGGGTTAAGGTTCAATGATGCGCTTGGGCTCCCCCTTACTCTTGGAGGATGGTGTGGGGTGAGGTTCAGGGCTTAGGGTCATGTGTCACAGGGTCAGGATTCACAAGTTCAGGGCTTAGGTTCAATGATGCGCTTGGGCTCCCCCTTACTCTTGGAGGATGGTGTGGGGTGAGGTTCAGGGCTTAGGGTCATGTGACACAGGGTCAGGATTCACAAGTTCAGGGTTAAGGTTCAATGATGCGCTTGGGCTCCCCCTTACTCTTGGAGGATGGTGTGGGGTGAGGTTCAGGGCTTAGGGTCATGTGACACAGGGTCAGGATTCACAAGTTCAGGGTTAAGGTTCAATGATGCGCTTGGGCTCCCCCTTACTCTTGGAGGATGGTGTGGGGTGAGGTTCAGGGCTTAAGGGTCATGTGTCACAGGGTCAGGATTCACAAGTTCAGGGTTAAGGTTCAATGATGCGCTTGGGCTCCCCCTTACTCTTGGAGGATGGTGTGGGGTGAGGTTCAGGGCTTAGGGTCATGTGACACAGGGTCAGGATTCACAAGTTCAGGGCTTAGGTTCAATGATGCGCTTGGGCTCCCCCTTACTCTTGGAGGATGGTGTGGGGTGAGGTTCAGGGCTTAGGGTCATGTGACACAGGGTCAGGATTCACAAGTTCAGGGTTAAGGTTCAATGATGCGCTTGGGCTCCCCCTTACTCTTGGAGGATGGTGTGGGGTGAGGTTCAGGGCTTAGGGTCATGTGACACAGGGTCAGGATTCACAAGTTCAGGGTTAAGGTTCAATGATGCGCTTGGGCTCCCCCTTACTCTTGGAGGATGGTGTGGGGTGAGGTTCAGGGCTTAAGGGTCATGTGTCACAGGGTCAGGATTCACAAGTTCAGGGTTAAGGTTCAATGATGCGCTTGGGCTCCCCCTTACTCTTGGAGGATGGTGTGGGGTGAGGTTCAGGGCTTAGGGTCATGTGACACAGGGTCAGGATTCACAAGTTCAGGGTTAAGGTTCAATGATGCGCTTGGGCTCCCCCTTACTCTTGGAGGATGGTGTGGGGTGAGGTTCAGGGCTTAGGGTCATGTGACACAGGGTCAGGATTCACAAGTTCAGGGTTAAGGTTCAATGATGCGCTTGGGCTCCCCCTTACTCTTGGAGGATGGTGTGGGGTGAGGTTCAGGGCTTAGGGTCATGTGACACAGGGTCAGGATTCACAAGTTCAGGGTTAAGGTTCAATGATGCGCTTGGGCTCCCCCTTACTCTTGGAGGATGGTGTGGGGTGAGGTTCAGGGCTTAGGGTCATGTGACACAGGGTCAGGATTCACAAGTTCAGGGTTAAGGTTCAATGATGCGCTTGGGCTCCCCCTTACTCTTGGAGGATGGTGTGGGGTGAGGTTCAGGGCTTAGGGTCATGTGTCACAGGGTCAGGATTCACAAGTTCAGGGTTAAGGTTCAATGATGCGCTTGGGCTCCCCCTTACTCTTGGAGGATGGTGTGGGGTGAGGTTCAGGGCTTAGGGTCATGTGACACAGGGTCAGGATTCACAAGTTCAGGGCTTAGGTTCAATGATGCGCTTGGGCTCCCCCTTACTCTTGGAGGATGGTGTGGGGTGAGGTTCAGGGCTTAGGGTCATGTGACACAGGGTCAGGATTCACAAGTTCAGGGTTAAGGTTCAATGATGCGCTTGGGCTCCCCCTTACTCTTGGAGGATGGTGTGGGGTGAGGTTCAGGGCTTAGGGTCATGTGACACAGGGTCAGGATTCACAAGTTCAGGGTTAAGGTTCAATGATGCGCTTGGGCTCCCCCTTACTCTTGGAGGATGGTGTGGGGTGAGGTTCAGGGCTTAGGGTCATGTGACACAGGGTCAGGATTCACAAGTTCAGGGTTAAGGTTCAATGATGCGCTTGGGCTCCCCCTTACTCTTGGAGGATGGTGTGGGGTGAGGTTCAGGGCTTAGGGTCATGTGTCACAGGGTCAGGATTCACAAGTTCAGGGTTAAGGTTCAATGATGCGCTTGGGCTCCCCCTTACTCTTGGAGGATGGTGTGGGGTGAGGTTCAGGGCTTAGGGTCATGTGACACAGGGTCAGGATTCACAAGTTCAGGGCTTAGGTTCAATGATGCGCTTGGGCTCCCCCTTACTCTTGGAGGATGGTGTGGGGTGAGGTTCAGGGCTTAGGGTCATGTGACACAGGGTCAGGATTCACAAGTTCAGGGCTTAGGTTCAATGATGCGCTTGGGCTCCCCCTTACTCTTGGAGGATGGTGTGGGGTGAGGTTCAGGGCTTAGGGTCATGTGACACAGGGTCAGGATTCACAAGTTCAGGGTTAAGGTTCAATGATGCGCTTGGGCTCCCCCTTACTCTTGGAGGATGGTGTGGGGTGAGGTTCAGGGCTTAGGGTCATGTGACACAGGGTCAGGATTCACAAGTTCAGGGTTAAGGTTCAATGATGCGCTTGGGCTCCCCCTTACTCTTGGAGGATGGTGTGGGGTGAGGTTCAGGGCTTAGGGTCATGTGTCACAGGGTCAGGATTCACAAGTTCAGGGTTAAGGTTCAATGATGCGCTTGGGCTCCCCCTTACTCTTGGAGGATGGTGTGGGGTGAGGTTCAGGGCTTAGGGTCATGTGTCACAGGGTCAGGATTCACAAGTTCAGGGCTTAGGTTCAATGATGCGCTTGGGCTCCCCCTTACTCTTGGAGGATGGTGTGGGGTGAGGTTCAGGGCTTAGGGTCATGTGACACAGGGTCAGGATTCACAAGTTCAGGGTTAAGGTTCAATGATGCGCTTGGGCTCCCCCTTACTCTTGGAGGATGGTGTGGGGTGAGGTTCAGGGCTTAGGGTCATGTGACACAGGGTCAGGATTCACAAGTTCAGGGTTAAGGTTCAATGATGCGCTTGGGCTCCCCCTTACTCTTGGAGGATGGTGTGGGGTGAGGTTCAGGGCTTAAGGTCATGTGTCACAGGGTCAGGATACACAAGTTCAGGGTTAAGGTTCAATGATGCGCTTGGGCTCCCCCTTACTCTTGGAGGATGGTGTGGGGTGAGGTTCAGGGCTTAGGGTCATGTGTCACAGGGTCAGGATTCACAAGTTCAGGGTTAAGGTTCAATGATGCGCTTGGGCTCCCCCTTACTCTTGGAGGATGGTGTGGGGTGAGGTTCAGGGCTTAGGGTCATGTGTCACAGGGTCAGGATTCACAAGTTCAGGGTTAAGGTTCAATGATGCGCTTGGGCTCCCCCTTACTCTTGGAGGATGGTGTGGGGTGAGGTTCAGGGCTTAGGGTCATGTGACACAGGGTCAGGATTCACAAGTTCAGGGTTAAGGTTCAATGATGCGCTTGGGCCCCCCCTTACTCTTGGAGGATGGTGTGGGGTGAGGTTCAGGGCTTAGGGTCATGTGACACAGGGTCAGGATTCACAAGTTCAGGGCTTAGGTTCAATGATGCGCTTGGGCTCCCCCTTACTCTTGGAGGATGGTGTGGGGTGAGGTTCAGGGCTTAGGGTCATGTGACACAGGGTCAGGATTCACAAGTTCAGGGTTAAGGTTCAATGATGCGCTTGGGCCCCCCCTTACTCTTGGAGGATGGTGTGGGGTGAGGTTCAGGGCTTAGGGTCATGTGACACAGGGTCAGGATTCACAAGTTCAGGGTTAAGGTTCAATGATGCGCTTGGGCTCCCCCTTACTCTTGGAGGATGGTGTGGGGTGAGGTTCAGGGCTTAAGGTCATGTGTCACAGGGTCAGGATTCACAAGTTCAGGGTTAAGGTTCAATGATGCGCTTGGGCTCCCCCTTACTCTTGGAGGATGGTGTGGGGTGAGGTTCAGGGCTTAGGGCCATGTGACACAGGGTCAGGATTCACAAGTTCAGGGTTAAGGTTCAATGATGCGCTTGGGCCCCCCCTTACTCTTGGAGGATGGTGTGGGGTGAGGTTCAGGGCTTAGGGTCATGTGACACAGGGTCAGGATTCACAAGTTCAGGGCTTAGGTTCAATGATGCGCTTGGGCTCCCCCTTACTCTTGGAGGATGGTGTGGGGTGAGGTTCAGGGCTTAGGGTCATGTGTCACAGGGTCAGGATTCACAAGTTCAGGGTTAAGGTTCAATGATGCGCTTGGGCTCCCCCTTACTCTTGGAGGATGGTGTGGGGTGAGGTTCAGGGCTTAGGGTCATGTGTCACAGGGTCAGGATTCACAAGTTCAGGGCTTAGGTTCAATGATGCGCTTGGGCTCCCCCTTACTCTTGGAGGATGGTGTGGGGTGAGGTTCAGGGCTTAGGGTCATGTGACACAGGGTCAGGATTCACAAGTTCAGGGTTAAGGTTCAATGATGCGCTTGGGCTCCCCCTTACTCTTGGAGGATGGTGTGGGGTGAGGTTCAGGGCTTAGGGTCATGTGACACAGGGTCAGGATTCACAAGTTCAGGGTTAAGGTTAATGATGCGCTTGGGCTCCCCCTTACTCTTGGAGGATGGTGTGGGGTGAGGTTCAGGGCTTAAGGTCATGTGTCACAGGGTCAGGATACACAAGTTCAGGGTTAAGGTTCAATGATGCGCTTGGGCTCCCCCTTACTCTTGGAGGATGGTGTGGGGTGAGGTTCAGGGCTTAGGGTCATGTGACACAGGGTCAGGATTCACAAGTTCAGGGCTTAGGTTCAATGATGCGCTTGGGTTCCCCCTTACTCTTGGAGGATGGTGTGGGGTGAGGTTCAGGGCTTAGGGTCATGTGACACAGGGTCAGGATTCACAAGTTCAGGGTTAAGGTTCAATGATGCGCTTGGGCTCCCCCTTACTCTTGGAGGATGGTGTGGGGTGAGGTTCAGGGCTTAGGGTCATGTGTCACAGGGTCAGGATTCACAAGTTCAGGGTTAAGGTTCAATGATGCGCTTGGGCTCCCCCTTACTCTTGGAGGATGGTGTGGGGTGAGGTTCAGGGCTTAGGGTCATGTGACACAGGGTCAGGATTCACAAGTTCAGGGTTAAGGTTCAATGATGCGCTTGGGCTCCCCCTTACTCTTGGAGGATGGTGTGGGGTGAGGTTCAGGGCTTAGGGTCATGTGTCACAGGGTCAGGATTCACAAGTTCAGGGCTTAGGTTCAATGATGCGCTTGGGCTCCCCCTTACTCCTGGAGGATGGTGTGGGGTGAGGTTCAGGGCTTAGGGTCATGTGACACAGGGTCAGGATTCACAAGTTCAGGGTTAAGGTTCAATGATGCGCTTGGGCTCCCCCTTACTCTTGGAGGATGGTGTGGGGTGAGGTTCAGGGCTTAGGGTCATGTGACACAGGGTCAGGATTCACAAGTTCAGGGTTAAGGTTCAATGATGCGCTTGGGCTCCCCCTTACTCTTGGAGGATGGTGTGGGGTGAGGTTCAGGGCTTAAGGTCATGTGTCACAGGGTCAGGATTCACAAGTTCAGGGTTAAGGTTCAATGATGCGCTTGGGCTCCCCCTTACTCTTGGAGGATGGTGTGGGGTGAGGTTCAGGGCTTAGGGTCATGTGACACAGGGTCAGGATTCACAAGTTCAGGGCTTAGGTTCAATGATGCGCTTGGGCCCCCCCTTACTCTTGGAGGATGGTGTGGGGTGAGGTTCAGGGCTTAGGGTCATGTGACACAGGGTCAGGATTCACAAGTTCAGGGCTTAGGTTCAATGATGCGCTTGGGCTCCCCCTTACTCTTGGAGGATGGTGTGGGGTGAGGTTCAGGGCTTAGGGTCATGTGACACAGGGTCAGGATTCACAAGTTCAGGGTTAAGGTTCAATGATGCGCTTGGGCTCCCCCTTACTCTTGGAGGATGGTGTGGGGTGAGGTTCAGGGCTTAGGGTCATGTGTCACAGGGTCAGGATTCACAAGTTCAGGGTTAAGGTTCAATGATGCGCTTGGGCTCCCCCTTACTCTTGGAGGATGGTGTGGGGTGAGGTTCAGGGCTTAGGGCCATGTGACACAGGGTCAGGATTCACAAGTTCAGGGTTAAGGTTCAATGATGCGCTTGGGCCCCCCCTTACTCTTGGAGGATGGTGTGGGGTGAGGTTCAGGGCTTAGGGTCATGTGACACAGGGTCAGGATTCACAAGTTCAGGGCTTAGGTTCAATGATGCGCTTGGGCTCCCCCTTACTCTTGGAGGATGGTGTGGGGTGAGGTTCAGGGCTTAGGGTCATGTGTCACAGGGTCAGGATTCACAAGTTCAGGGTTAAGGTTCAATGATGCGCTTGGGCTCCCCCTTACTCTTGGAGGATGGTGTGGGGTGAGGTTCAGGGCTTAGGGTCATGTGTCACAGGGTCAGGATTCACAAGTTCAGGGCTTAGGTTCAATGATGCGCTTGGGCTCCCCCTTACTCTTGGAGGATGGTGTGGGGTGAGGTTCAGGGCTTAGGGTCATGTGACACAGGGTCAGGATTCACAAGTTCAGGGTTAAGGTTCAATGATGCGCTTGGGCTCCCCCTTACTCTTGGAGGATGGTGTGGGGTGAGGTTCAGGGCTTAGGGTCATGTGACACAGGGTCAGGATTCACAAGTTCAGGGTTAAGGTTAATGATGCGCTTGGGCTCCCCCTTACTCTTGGAGGATGGTGTGGGGTGAGGTTCAGGGCTTAAGGTCATGTGTCACAGGGTCAGGATACACAAGTTCAGGGTTAAGGTTCAATGATGCGCTTGGGCTCCCCCTTACTCTTGGAGGATGGTGTGGGGTGAGGTTCAGGGCTTAGGGTCATGTGACACAGGGTCAGGATTCACAAGTTCAGGGCTTAGGTTCAATGATGCGCTTGGGTTCCCCCTTACTCTTGGAGGATGGTGTGGGGTGAGGTTCAGGGCTTAGGGTCATGTGACACAGGGTCAGGATTCACAAGTTCAGGGTTAAGGTTCAATGATGCGCTTGGGCTCCCCCTTACTCTTGGAGGATGGTGTGGGGTGAGGTTCAGGGCTTAGGGTCATGTGTCACAGGGTCAGGATTCACAAGTTCAGGGTTAAGGTTCAATGATGCGCTTGGGCTCCCCCTTACTCTTGGAGGATGGTGTGGGGTGAGGTTCAGGGCTTAGGGTCATGTGACACAGGGTCAGGATTCACAAGTTCAGGGTTAAGGTTCAATGATGCGCTTGGGCTCCCCCTTACTCTTGGAGGATGGTGTGGGGTGAGGTTCAGGGCTTAGGGTCATGTGTCACAGGGTCAGGATTCACAAGTTCAGGGCTTAGGTTCAATGATGCGCTTGGGCTCCCCCTTACTCCTGGAGGATGGTGTGGGGTGAGGTTCAGGGCTTAGGGTCATGTGACACAGGGTCAGGATTCACAAGTTCAGGGTTAAGGTTCAATGATGCGCTTGGGCTCCCCCTTACTCTTGGAGGATGGTGTGGGGTGAGGTTCAGGGCTTAGGGTCATGTGACACAGGGTCAGGATTCACAAGTTCAGGGTTAAGGTTCAATGATGCGCTTGGGCTCCCCCTTACTCTTGGAGGATGGTGTGGGGTGAGGTTCAGGGCTTAAGGTCATGTGTCACAGGGTCAGGATTCACAAGTTCAGGGTTAAGGTTCAATGATGCGCTTGGGCTCCCCCTTACTCTTGGAGGATGGTGTGGGGTGAGGTTCAGGGCTTAGGGTCATGTGACACAGGGTCAGGATTCACAAGTTCAGGGCTTAGGTTCAATGATGCGCTTGGGCCCCCCCTTACTCTTGGAGGATGGTGTGGGGTGAGGTTCAGGGCTTAGGGTCATGTGACACAGGGTCAGGATTCACAAGTTCAGGGCTTAGGTTCAATGATGCGCTTGGGCTCCCCCTTACTCTTGGAGGATGGTGTGGGGTGAGGTTCAGGGCTTAGGGTCATGTGACACAGGGTCAGGATTCACAAGTTCAGGGTTAAGGTTCAATGATGCGCTTGGGCTCCCCCTTACTCTTGGAGGATGGTGTGGGGTGAGGTTCAGGGCTTAGGGTCATGTGTCACAGGGTCAGGATTCACAAGTTCAGGGTTAAGGTTCAATGATGCGCTTGGGCTCCCCCTTACTCTTGGAGGATGGTGTGGGGTGAGGTTCAGGGCTTAGGGTCATGTTTCACAGGGTCAGGATTCACAGGTTCAGGGCTTAGGTTCAATGATGCGCTTGGACTCCCCCTTACTCCTGGAGGATGGTGTGGGGTGAGGTTCAGGGCTTAGGGTCATGTGTCACAGGGTCAGGATTCACAGGTTCAGGGTCCAATATTTTCTTTCCCCCAGTTGAAATAAACATTTCCCGCACAGTGCCATTGGTACCAACTAGGTTCATGCCAACTAAGTTTCCCCATCACCTTCCTTGTGCTCAACTCGTTGGTCCGGTACCGTCTGTAAAAATATTTTCTTTCCCCCGAGTGAAATAAATACTGACCGTACTGTGCCATGAATAGCAATCATACCCGCAAGATCCACACCTGAGGACTTCCACGTGCTCAACTTGTTGGTCCGATACCCCGCCAATACACAATCTTCCCTTTTCCCAAAGTGAAACAACTACATACTGTTAGCAGTTATCGTCCGCACCCATTTCCGCACCTGAACCGCCACGTGCTCAACTCGTTGGTCCGGGAACGCCCGTGCCGTATTTTATTTCCTTGTTTTCCCAAATAATATGAACACTTACCGTACCAGTTCTGTACAGTACCTGAAGCAGTTAACATGCCGATGGGATCCACACCTCAACTTGCACGCGCTGAACTCATTGGTCCGGTACCGCCCGTGCCGTATTTACTCCCCCCCCCCACATAATATAAACACTTACTGCACAGTACCTGAAGCAGTTAACACGCGAATAAGATACACACACCTGAACTTCCAAGGGCTGAACTCGTTGGTCCAGAACATCTTTTGGATATACCGGTCAACCAGAATATGTAGTACATATATGTAGTACATATTTTTACATACCGGTCAACCAGTATCTGTAGTACATATGTTAACATACCGGTAAATCAGTATCTGTAGTACATATACGGTATGTAGTACATAATTTTACATACCGGTAAACCAGCATCTGTAGTACATACATGTAGTAGATATTTTTACATACCGGTAAACCAGTACATGTAGTGCATGTTTGATAAAGTGCATATATGCTCTGTATATATTTTGTATAAACTGGTAAACCAGTATATGTATTTTCAGCCCCCCCCCCCAATAGTTAAAAATAGTTCCGCACCTGAACTTCCACGTGCTGAACTCGTTGGTCCGGTACCGCCCGTCGGCGCCCTCTGCCGAACAAGCCGCCTCGGGTGGCGTTGCACCGGGCTCCACTAGCCTACATGTCTCCAGGGGCAGTGGCTTGATGTCCCAGAGGGAATGCAGATCAGCAGGATGCATCCGAACCTCCTGCACACACATGCAGCAGAGGGGATCAGGGTTTAGGGTCCATACAGCCAAGGGATCAGGGTCGAGGGGCAGAAGCAAGGAGCGCGATAGGGGGACCCATGTTCAGGTACGGGTAAACAGTTTACCAGGTGAAAGGGGGGGGGAGGGGGGCAGGGAGGGGGGGGGAGGGGGGCAGGGCTGACCTATACTTGTGTCCAGGGGTAGCGGCTTGATATCCCGCAAGGAGAGCAAACCAGCAGTAGGCAACCTGACCTCCTACACACAATTAGGGGAAATGGGATTGACAGGTTGACATATGCTGAAATGCGGGTAAGCACAATCAGGAGTGAAGGGGGTGGGGTGACAAGGAGCGAAAATCAGTAGGCTGCAATCGGACCTCCAACACACATGTACGCACACAGATGTAGAAGAGGGTAAGAGCTGCTGTACAACTCACCTAGCAAGTCAGGCTTTCTGACATGTACATCCTAAACAACTTACATCCTGCACCGCCCCTGGCATAAACTACTTGCATCCTGTACATCCTACCCAACACGTCGTGTTCTCTGGTGTGTACATCCTACATCCTGTACAGCTTACCCAACACGTCTTGTCCTCTGGTGTGTACATCCTACATCCTGTACAGCTTACCCAACACGTCTTGTTCTCTGGCGTGTACATCCTACATCCTGTACAGCTTACCCAACACGTCTTGTCCTCTGGCGTGTACATCCTACATCCTGTACAGCTTACCCAACACGTCGTGTTTTACAGCCTAAACAATATGAATCATGCCAAGACTCTCTCCTGCACAGCCTCCGTCCTATACGGTGTACATCCTGTACATCATGTACTGCTTACCCACAAGTCTGGCTCTCCGGCAAAGCATCAAAGTCTCCGGTGATAATGACAGGAACGGAACTACGGAAGTTAAGCTGACGGGGGTGCCCCCCCCGACCCCAGCTGATGATGTGCAGCTTAAATCCTGAATGGCCTACAACAGGTACATCCTGAACATCCTGTACATCCTGTACATCCTGAACAGTTTGCATCCTGTACATCCTGGACCAATTTCATCCTGTACATCCTGGACCGATTTCATCCTGTACATCCTGAATTGATTTCATCCTGTACATCCTGGACCGATTTCATCCTGTACATCCTGAATTGATTTCATCCTGTACATCCTGGACCAATTTCATCCTGTACATCCTAAACCGCTTTCATCCTGTACATCATGTACTGCTTACCCGACACGTCTGGCTCTCCGGCGAAGCATTGAAGTCTCCGGTGATAATTACGGGAACGGCGTTGAAGACCCCGGGGACGGCACCCGACACCGGCACACTCCCCAATCGATGCCCAAACACCGCCGACACCTGACTCCCTAATCCCTCGGCGGACGACGCCACCCGCCCGCTGCCCGTGCCCGCTCCGATTTCGGACGTCCCCGCCACATCAGCGCCGGCGGATGCGTCATCGGCCGGAGCAGCAGGCGGGTCCTGCTCCGCAACGTTTCCGTTTTTGTTGTTGCCGTTCGGGCTGCTGCTTGCAGCGCCGCAGCTGTTGCCGTTGCTGGCATCGGCGGCAGTTGTCTCGGCGGCGGACCCGCCGCAGCCTCCAATGGCTGCTTCGATCGCCGATCCTGGAAGAAGCTCCGGCTTGAGGTGGTGAAGAAGCTGGCGGATCTGCCGGATCCGGACCTGAAGGGGGTGCAGCAGGCACGCACATCATAGATTTTACAGATCCAGACCGGATCTGACGGATCTGGACCTGAAGAGGGGGTAGCAGGCACACGAATCATAGATTTTATAGATCCCGTCCCAATCTGCTGGATCCGTACCTTGCGGGCAGCAGATAGCAGGTATTCATATTAATATAATGCGCATTTCACAGATCCAGACCGAACTGACGGATCTAGACCTGAAGGTCGGGCAGCGGGCAAGCTTATCAAAGGTTGTATAGATCCAGACCGGATCAACCGGATCCAGACGTGACAGGCGATCAGCAGGCAAGCTTATCAAAGGTTGTATAGATCCAGACCGGATCAACCGGATCCTGCAAGTACATAACGCTGTAACCAATATCACCAGTAGAGCTTTCCCCCCGCCCTTTTATCAGGGTTATGAGGGTCTGAATGACCAGGGTTCAGTCAAACAGGAATAACCCTTGGATGCAAATGCAGTTTTGTTTACTAAATTCCACGCTGCCCCCTCATTGCCTAGAATATTATGTACCAACAAGAAGGTTTCTCCCCCTCTCTTCCAGCAGCACCCCCCTGCCCCCACCCCCCTCCCCCCTGCCCCCACCCCCCTGCCCCCACCCCCCTGCCCCCACCCCCCTGCCCCCACCCCCCTGCCCCCTCCCCCCTGATCCAAAGCATACTGTCCCCCCTCCTAGCAGCTAGCGCCCACCTGCTCCTCCGCCGCCCCCTCCTTGGCCTTGAGGTGAGTGGTAACCATGACCACGTCCCTTCCAGTCCTAGAATCACGCAGGAGCACCTACAGCGAAAAGGCGCAGGAAATATAACATGTCCATACTCATGGGTGAGTAGTTCATACTCTGAGGTGAGTGGTAACCATGACCACGTCCCTTCCAGTCCTATAATCATGAAGGAGCACCTACAGCGAAAAGGCGCAGGAAATATAACATGTCCATACTCGTGGGTGAGTAGTTCATACTCTGAGGTGAGTGGTAACCATGACCACGTCCCTTCCAGTCCTAGAATCACGCAGGAGCACCTACAGCGAAAAGGCGCAGGAAATATAACATGTCCATACTCGTGGGTGAGTAGTTCATACTCTGAGGTGAGTGGTAACCATGACCACGTCCCTTCCAGTCCTAGAATCACGCAGGAGCACCTACAGCGAAAAGGCGCAGGAAATATAACATGTCCATACTCGTGGGTGAGTAGTTCATACTCTGAGGTGAGTGGTAACCATGACCACATCCCTTCCAGTCCTATAATCATGAAGGAGCACCTACAGCGAAAAGGCGCAGGAAATAAAGGAACACAACACTGACACCTTCATACATCCCTTGACACAATTGCAAGGATCATTCTTCCACACGTCCTCTCACACTTTTGCAACAATCATTCTTCCACACGTCCCCTGACTCCCCTCAAACATTTCCAACCCTCACTCTTCCACACATCCCTTCACACAACGGCGAGCACAATTCTTCCACACATCCCTTCACACAATTGTAAGCCCCACTCTTCCACACTCACTATCCTCACAATTACAAAAAATCATTATTCCACGCATCCCATCATGCAGTTGCAAAGTATTCTTTTTCCAAACACCTAAATAAAATTGCAAAACAGAATTCTTTCAAACACCTTTGAAATCAAATCTCAAAGCAAAATTCTTCCACACACTCCTCCACACAAGAAGCAAGCAGCCAAGCATCATAAATCCGCACCCCTCTCCACAGCCTTGCCTGGACAGAACCTTCAACACTAAACCCTTAACCCTTCCACAGCATTACCTGGAGAAAACCTTGTGACTTTTTGTGGCCCTCTTCATCCATGAACATGCTCCCTGATGCAACAGAAGCAGTGCAATTTAGGGTTCAGAGTTCAGGGTTTAGGGCCCACTGCCACTCCCCCACTAGCAAGAAGCGAGCCCTGCTGTATAAGATTGCAACTCTCCCCTCATCATACACACAATCCACACATATTCACACTTCTCACCGTGCAGCTCCCCCATGAGAGAGAAGCGTGCCTTGCTGTACAAGATCCCCCCCCTCCCCTTCGATCAAAGAATCCACTTATATTCACACTTCTCACCCTGCGGCTCCCCCACTAGAGAGAAGCGTGCCTTGCTGTACAAGATTGCAACGCCATCCGCGGGACAGTGGTAGCGCGCGCAAGGAGAGGCATACTTGGGAAGGAAGCAGCCCTCGTAGCCTAAGGGGGCCAGCTGGGCCAGCAGCTCGGGGTATCGGTTCACCTCCTGTTGCGTGGTCATTGGTGTTGCATGGGGGTGTTGCATGAGGGTGTTGAATGGGGATGTTGCATGAGAGTGTGGCATGGTGGTTCTGCACATGGGTGTTGCATGGGGGTGTTGCATGGGGATGTTGCAGAGGGGTGTTGCAGGGGTGTGTCTCATGGGGGTGTTGCATGCGGGTGTTGCAGGGGTGTGCGGCATGGGGGTGTTGCAGGGGAGTGTGTCATGGTGGTGATGCACAGGGGTGTTGCATGTGGGTGCTGCATGTGGGCGCTGTATGTGTGTGTTGCAAAAGGGTGTTGCATGTGGGTGTTGCTTGGGGATGTTTCATGGGAATGTTGCCCTCCAGGGTGTTGCACATCAAATGCCCCATAAATCCACACAGCCTCCCATGTAAATTTATCGAAGGGGCCTAGGTGTTTATAGATCAAAGGAAGAGCCAAACAGGGAAAACAGGGTTGTTGAGTATCGATGGATAGGGCGGTGTGGTTGCTGCATACATGCTTGGTAAGGCGATGGGGTTGTTGCATGCAGATTGGTGAGGCGGTGTGCCTGTTGCAGTGGGGCTTGGTGTTGCAGAATCCCTACTTGAAGGCAGATGATGTCCGCGCATGACTCAGCCAGCTCAGCCAGGATGAGAGGCATCCGGTACTCCCACTCCAGCAGCTTAGGGTCCACCTTTGATATGCATGGCAAGAAATGGAAGACACGGCGAGGCATAACATGACAGTGCGTTTGGACAGAGTATGAGTCAACCTGTCATTAAATCCAAAGGGAAATAGGATACACCCTACCTCCCCATGCAGCAGCTGTCATTCACCCCCATGCCGAAGCTCACATGCGTCCCAATGCAGCAGCTACCATGCATCCCCATGTTGAAGCTACCATGCATTCTCATGCAACAGCTACCACATATCTCTGTGTTGAACCACCCATGCATCCCCATGCAGCAGCTAGCACATATCTCCGTGTTGAACCACCCATGCATCTCCAATGCAGCAGCTACCATGCATTCCCAAGTTGACGCTACCATGCATCCCCATGTTGAAGCTAGCTTGCATCCCCGTGCAGCAGCTAGCATGCATCCTCATGCTGAAGCTACCATGCATCCCCATGTTGAAGCTACCATGCATCCCCATGCAGCAGCTACCATGCATCCCCATGTTGAAGCTACCATGCATCCCCTTGCAGCAGCTACTTGCATCCACATGCTGAAGCTACCATGCATCCCCATGCAAGAGCTACTACGCATCCCCATGCAGCCCCTACCATGCATCCTCATGCAGCAGCCTCCTACATTCCCATGTAGCAGATATTGTGTATCCCCATGTTGAAGCTACGTTTCATCCCCATGCAGCAGATGACATGCATCCCCATGCAGCAGGTACCATGCATTTTATGTGGAATCTACCATGCATCCCCAATCCCCTTGCAGCAGCTACCATGCAACGCACTGTCGCGCACTGATGCGCTGGACTGCTCACCTTAACAAAGTCTCCATTCTGGGCAAGACCTGGCGATCAGCAAACAGGGCAAGGCAGGTGTTAGTAACATGGAGGGTGCCCGGGGGGTGGGGGAAGGGCCCATCCGCCGAAGGACCATCCTTGCTAGGCTGCTGTCAAGGAGCTGCCGTAAGGATCATGTAAATGACCATAACATTTGTCTCATCTCATTTTTGGCTTACCGGTAAATGTCGCTTTATTAAAAACTGGCCAATTTGTTTTTCCACATTCATCTTCCATGCCAGGTATGGTGGTGATGATGTCCCCGTTTAAGAGAGGAGAGGATTGCATGCCTGTGTCGGTCCGACAAAAAGGTACGGGTCCAAGCAGGAAAAGCAGTGCATGAACTCTGTGTTTATTTCTCGTGACTCAGCTAAAAAGTCAGCTACGGTTACAGCTACAGCCAAAGTTGAACTCGAAGCTGAAAAAAGCAGTGCATGAGCTTGGCACAGGGTGTCTTAAAGTGTGCGCCAGACAACCAACAAAAGCCGCCGGGCGGAACCACTGCTGGGCCAATTGGGATCTAACGTTGACCGGCCTACGACCGGCGGTTACGACCAGTTATGACAGTTATGACCGGTTATGCCAGTTATGACAGTTATGACCGGTTATGCCAGTTATGACAGTTATGACCGGTTATGCCGCTTATGGCCAGCCTACGTTGCACCGCCTACGGCCGGCGGTTAGAGCAGCATGGCTTGCAGCGAGGGCATCACAGACAAAGGCCGTGATGTAGCTGAATTGTAGCTGGGTTTTAGCTGAAGCACCCTAAAATAATCACAAGTGTGGCATGTGGTAAGCATGCAGAAGCCTTTCAGGCACATGCCATACAGGAACATTACAAACAGGGGACATCCTCCGCGTTACGCATGAGGTGCACAGCTGGTCATGCGCATATGTGTGCCGTCCATGGGCAGAGTTTGGCCAATGAAGGAGACAGCTACGCATGACAGAGACAGGTTTATAAATGATCCTCAGCTTTGTGCACGAAGCACAGCACTATAAGTATATGAATGGTCCACAGCTTTGTGCATGGAGCACAGCACTATGAGTATATGAATGTTCCACAGCTTTGTGCATGGAGCACAGCACTATGAATATATGAATGATCCTCAGCTTTGTGCATGGAGCGCAGTTTGGTTAATGAAGGAGACAGTTTTGTAAACGATCCACAGCTCCATCGTGCATGGAGCACTGGTTCATGCACAACTTCATGCATGGAGCACAGCTTTATGCATGGAGCACAGCTTCATGCATGGAGCACAGGCTTATAAATAAATGATCCTCAGCTGTGAGCATGAAGGAGACAGTTTGTGCATGGTCCATGGTTTTGCAAGCGCAATTTTGTCCTGTGCATGATTTATTGATTGACAGCTTGGTGCATGAAGGAGGCAGCTGTGTGAATGATCCACAGTTGTGTGCATGGAGCACAGCTTCATGCATTATCCACAGCTTTGCATGCGCTGCGCTGCGATCTGCATGATGCACAACTTGGTGCACGAAGGAGACAGCTTAGAGCGTTGAATGAACCACAGCTCTGTGCATGGGGCGCGGCATGGTAAATGAAGGACACTGCTTTGGGCATGATCCACAGCTCGATGCATGAGTAAGACAGCTTGATGCATGAGGGAAATAGCTCTGTGCATGGAGCGCAGCATGGTAAATGAAGGGCACTGCTTTGGGCATGATCCACAGCTTGATGCATGTGGGATGCATAAGTGAGACAGCTTGGTGCATGAGGGAATTAGCTTTGGTCATGATCCACAGCTTGGTTCATGCGGGATGCATGTGGGACACAGCTTGTTGCATGCGGGATACACTTCGGTCATAAATGATGTAGCTTGGTGAGTGAGGCCAATGAGGGAGACAGCTCTGGGCATGTAAGCGACAGTTAACGCATGATCCAAAACATTGTCTCACCATCGGCCAGGATATTCCACGTCACTACTCGGAACCGATGGTCCACGCTGCCTCTGCCCGTTGCGAGGGCTAGCAGCTTCCGCTGGATCCTGGCGCTGCTCTGCTGCATCTTCGTTGAGCTCATTGGTATGTCCGACTGAATGCTTGCGCACAAGGTCAAGCCGCGGCAGCCCGGTCCCAGTGCGAGGGTGCTCAGCGCAAGATGTTGACGGTGCGCGCACACGATAAAACTGCAACTCGGAGGAGATCTCACTGGCGCCAGATTCCGGCCAAGACGCATATGTGTCAAGAGGGTGGATTCGTGTCCCCCTCTGTAGCCTTTGTCTAGAGTGATAGGGTCGGTGGACGCTCCCCCCGATATTGCCAGACAAGGTACGGCAACACGTCAGCAGTGTAGCACGAGTTTCATTCGAGATTAGGCGGAACATGGAGCCCCCTGATGGAAACGCTATCGGCAGTGATTTTTTAGCAACATCCGAAATTCATGGTTGGATACTGAAATGTTCGGAATGAGCGCCGCAGGCGCGACAAATCTCGATTCCCATCTGATTTCGCTCGTATTCCCTCGCAAGTCTATCTTTTTAGTGTTACATCTGCAACATGTGACGCACCAGCATGGAGGCATGACGGTGACACACATGCATGAGTGCACGGGGGCACGACCGTGACGCACGACCGTGACAAACCTGCTTGGGGGCACGACCGTGACAACCCTACATGGGGGCACACCTCCATGAGAGCATGGGGGCACGAGCGTGACACATCAAAATGGCGGCACGGCCGTTACACACCTGCCTGGGGGCACGACCGTGACACACCTGCATGGGGGCACGACCGTGACACACCTGCATGGGGGCACGACCGTGACACACCTGCATGGGGGCACGACCGTGACACACCTGCATGGGGGCACGACCGTGACACACCTGCATGGCAACACGACAGTGACACACCTGCATGGCGGCACGACCGTGACACACCTGCATGGGGGCACGACCGTGACACACCTGCATGGGGGCACGACCGTGACACACCTGCATGGCAACACGACAGTGACACACCTGCATGGCGGCACGACCGTGACACACCTGCATGGCGGCACGATCGTGACACACCTGCATGGGGCACGACCGTGACACACCTGCATGGCGGCACGACCGTGACACACCTGCATGGCGGCACGACCGTGACACACCTGCATGGCGGCACGACCGTGACACCCCTGCATGGCGGCATAACCGTGACACACCGGCATGGGGGATCAATCGTGACAGACATGCATGGGGAAACGACCTTGACACACTTGCATGGCGCCATGACCGTGATACACCTGCATGGCGGCACAGCCGTGACACACATGCATTGATGGCCGCACAACCGTGAAACAACTGCATGGCCCAGAGATGTAACGTCATTGTATAGTGAAACACCTGCATGGCAGCAGGGACGTGACACACATGCACGGCATCACGACCGGAACGCACATGCATGGGGGCACGAACGTGACACACTTGCATAAGGGCACGACCGTAACATTCCTGCCTGGGGGAACGACCTTGACACCCTACATGGGGGCACGACCGTGACACACCTGCGTGGGGTCGAGAACGTGAAGACGGGCATGGCGGCACGACCGTGACACACCTGCATGGCGGCACGTCCTTGACACACGTGCATGGTGGCACGACCGTGACGCACCTGCATGGGAGCACGACCGTGACACACCCGCATGGCAACACGACCGTGACACACCTGCATGGGGGCACGACCGTGACACACCTGCATGGCGGCACGACCGTGACGCACCTACATGGGGGAAAGACCGTGACACACCTGCATGGCGGCATGACCGTGACACACCGGCATGGGGGATCAACCGTGACAGACATGCATAGGGAAACGACCTTGACACACTTGCATGGCGCCATGACCGTGATACACCTGCATGGCGGCACAGCCGTGACACACATGCATTGATGGCCGCACAACCGTGAAACAACTGCATGGCCCAGAGATGTAACGTCATTGTATAGTGAAACACCTGCATGGCAGCAGGGACGTGACACACATGCACGGCATCACGACCGGAACGCACATGCATGGGGGCACGAACGTGACACACTTGCATAAGGGCACGACCGTAACATTCCTGCCTGGGGGAACGACCTTGACACCCTACATGGGGGCACGACCGTGACACACCTGCGTGGGGTCGAGAACGTGAAGACGGGCATGGCGGCACGACCATGACACACCTGCATGGCGGAACGTCCTTGACACACGTGCATGGCGGCACGACCGTGACACACCTGCATGTACAGCACATGTAGGTGTGTCACGATTGCCATGAAAGAAAGTAAGTCTGGCTTTCTTTCATGGCGGCACGACCATGACACACATGCATGGGGGCACGACCGTGACACACCTGCATGGGGCACAACCGTGACACACCTGCATGGCGGCCTGACCGTGACGGTTGTGTTACACGCGATGTCTCTCAGTGCTGCTGCACAAGCTTCATTGGATCAGCTTGCCAACTTGCTTCACATCATCCATGCTCATGTGGCAAGTCAGCACGACAATGTCAAGGCTCAGGACTTCCTCATCACTATACCCGTCCCCCCCTATCAAGAGTTCAGTTCTAAAGATCTGCTGCCCATTGCTTTAACAAAGAGCCTGAGCCAATGGTGACATGCGATTCAGCCCAAGAGCGTCCTGACATGGGGCGTTCTCATCACCCTACGAGACTTGGCATCCGGCACAAGCCGGCCCAGTCCAGGTTGGGAGGGAGTTGTGGGAGGGCCTGGCATATCCAACGGTCACCTCAAAGCCGCGGTGTTGCACTACCCCGTCCCCTTCTCGACCAGCTTACCGTCATGCAAGGATGCCCGACTGGCGTGCATGCAATTTGGCACACACACACACACACACACGCAGCCGAGCTTTTGTTCCTTTCCCCCCCTCTTCCTTTTAGTTTCTTCTTTTCTCCCTTCTGAACAGTTGGGCGCCCACGCGGCCAAGCTTTGAGCGGGCCCAGAGGAGTGACGTCATTGAGACAGGCAGCCGAGCCACGCAGACATGACCATTGACGGACAGAGCTTCTTGTGGACAAAGCCCCGTGAACGTTGCGGTGAAGCGCGGGATCAGCAACATGGCTGTAATTGAAGTGTAGCTGAACCTTCCTGAAGTGTAGCTGAACTGTAGCTGGGCATTAGCTAAACTGTAGCTGAACTGTAGCTGAAGTGATGGGCAGTGTGATGTGATGCCCCTCGCCTATTGTCGAATTATCGTAATGGACTAATTCAGCACCAGAGATGTAGCTGAATTGCGGCGGAGGCACGAAATAATGCCCCCTAACTGCCCTAACTGCCCCCGTGTGGTGCCCCTCTCTGGTCACTCCGTCACTGTGCATGCCTGGATCAGTTAGGACCAGGTCTCCCGGATACTAAGTGGAGATGTTGCTGTAGCGCAGCTGAGCCAATCTTTGTTAGCTCCGATAAATGCCCCTTCCTTAATTTTGGGGGATGGGCTTTTTCTTCTCCTTTTTCTGTCTGTTCCTTTACTTCTCCCCTAGCCATTAGTTTCTTTTCCTCCTCACCAGACAGTCAGGCGCCCACGCGTCCAAGCCTTTCCTGCATGACCCAGAGGTCTTATGTCATTGGCCTTGATTGCCAATGAGGACAGAACCCCCTGGATGTGGACCCTTGGCTGATGGGATAAGGGTTCATGGTTATAGGCAGTGGACCCTTGGCTGTCAGAAGGTCTTGACAACGATGTTACATTATTTTATATGCCCCGTCAGCCACGCCGTCCGCCTTCATAAGGGAAACTCAGACCCATCGGTCATATCTAAAGGGCGCATGGGTCCATGTTAATTGGGGGCTGCCGGAGTGCCGGGTAACCCTCACGGAGTGCATTCGGATCAAGATAAAACTTCACACGAGCATACCTGCCTCTCTGAGTCTCTGCAGACTTTATCTAGCTCTCAAAGGGACCGTTTGGCTTGTGGATACTTCAGCGTGCCACGTGCTTGGTTACTACTTAAACCACACTGCCACGTTCCTCGGTCTTGAACTAAGGAAGCACACAGCTATGCCCATCACGGGCTGACGGGTCATTGGTCAAGGGAACAACACGGCATGGGCCGTGCATATGCTGTTGCCATCTCGCCAAGTTCTGATTCGTGACAAGGAGGTGTGGAACATCTTGCATCAGTTGCATGTGCCTCATTCTTGTATACTGTACAATTGAGAGCGGGTGGTTATGTTTGCCCAGGTCGCTGATCATCGCCAAGATGTGGATGATGCCCATAGTCTGCCGCGGCTGCAGAATCTGTACTCAAATCCACCCAGAATCTGTGTTCAAATCAGCACGTTTCGCCGATGACGTCATCACGAACACGGGTGCGGTACAACCGCCGGCCCAACCGTCAAAACACCACCTGCGTCAGCAGCGCCTGCGCCAATCCCATGCGCCGAATAAGATCGCAATATACCTTGTAATACCGGACATTAGCAAAAATACAAGCCACACAACACTTACATCGCGTACGCACCTGAATGAGTGGGTTGCACAGCTTGCGCGGCGCTGGCCTACGCGCACCTGAGGGGAGGAAGCTGCGGCAGTCGAACGGGCGAACGCTCTCGCTTCAGGTACGCCGTCATGAGCATCTAATACACTCGTGCTACTAATCCGCGTCATAAGAATCGGAAAGAATCTCGCTCGAGCAGGTGGGGCTTAACGTGTCGCCTTCGACCCTCCTGCAGATCGCGCACTGCTGGCATGCCCGATCGGTCGGCCCCTCCGCGGCAGTCCCCAGCTGCAGCAATCGAGATCACTACTCTAGGATGCCAATCATCATTGGTGCTGCTCCTGCTGCTGCTGTTGGTGCCAGCAGTGCCGGTGTGGGATCTGTCGCCATGCACATGGGCAGGAAGCGCGCAGTGGCTTGTGATGCTGCACCAGCAATGGCACCCGAGACACTTTCAAAGGTGTGGCATCAGCATGGCGCATCAGCATGGGCATGGTAAATTGAAGCAGAGGGGCATAGCATGTCACACAAGCAATGAGCAATGGAAAATACGCAGCATAACACGCAGTGGCTTGAGAGGCTGGGGGCTGTGGCAGTGACTGCACCAGTCACAGCAATGGACATGGAACATGGGGAACAGGGCATGGGTTGAAGAGTAAGGCGTTGCACATGGAAGTAGGACATGGGTGACAGAGGAAAAGGGCATGGGTTGAAGAGTAAGGCGTTGGACATGGGAGTAGGACATGGGTGACAGAGGAGAAGGGCATGGGTTGAAGAGAAGGGCGTTGCGCATGGGAGCAGGACATGGCTCAAGGGGAGCAGGGATTGGGTAGCCGAGGAGTAAGGCATTGCGCATGGGGAGCAGGGATTGGGTAGCCGAGGAGTAGGGCATTGCGCATGGGGAGCAGGGATTGGGTAGTCGAGGTGTAGGGCATTGCGCATGGGGAGCAGGTTAGGGTAGCCGTGGTGTAGGGCATTGTGCATTGGGAGCAGGGCATGGGTAATAGAGGAGTAGGGCATTGCGCATGGGGAGCAGGGCATGGGTAATAGAGGAGTAGGGCATTGCGCGTGGGGACCAGGGCATGGGTAGCAGAGGAGTAGGGCATCGTGCATGGGGAGCAGGGCATGGGTAATAGAGGAGTAGGGCATTGCGCATGGGGAGCAGGGCATGGGTAGCAGAGGAGTAGGGCATCGTGCATGGGGAGCAGGGCATGGGTAACAGAGGAGTAGGGCATTGCGCATGGGGAGCAGGGCATGGGTAATAGAGGAGTAGGGCATTGCGCATGGGGACCAGGGCATGGGTAGCAGAGGAGTAGGGCATTGCGCATGGTACTAGAGCATGGGTGACAGAGGAGAAGGGCATGGGTTGAAGAGTAGGGCGTTGCGCCTGGGAGTAGGGCATGGGCGACAGAGGAGAAGGGCATGGGTAGAAGAGAAGGCGTTGTGCATGGGAGTAGGACATGGGTTACAGAGGAGAAGGGCATGGGTTGAAGAGTAGGGCGTTGTGCATGGGAGTAGGACATGGGTGACAGAGGAGAAGGGCATGGGTAGAAGAGGAGTAGGGTGCTGTGCATGGGAGTAGGACATGGGTGACAGAGGAGAAGGGCATGGGTAATAGGCGTGCCGTGGCCAGGCTGTGTCATGGAGCCTGCTGCCAGATTGTGCAATCATGGCAGACATATGCGCGACAGTGTTATATTTTAGTGCGTACCAACGGCTGCTGGCCCTGGCAGCAGGTGCCTAGTCACACCAGCCCCTTGCTGCCGTCATCTTTGATGTAGCTGAAATGTAGCTGAAATGTAGCTGACATATTGCTGAATTGCTTTGTGAATCAACTGTGATGCAGGCGAGAGTGTGCTTGTTCGGGAAAAATATGTCCAGCCCGGGTCCGGAGGGCTTCGACAGGCAAATGGTGAGAGATGCGGTTTAGATGTAAGGGTTTAGGGTTCAAGGTTAGAGTCAGTAATAAGCTGTGGCTCCTCTGGACCGCCTCTATTAGTGTCTCCTTTTTCTTTTACCTGTACCTGTACCTGTACCTGCTTCCTTTTCCTGCCACAAGTTCAACTTCGGCTACAAGGCCACCTTGCGCAGGCCGCCCCCAGGCCGCTTAAGGCCCGCTTGGGACGAAACCTGGACCGGCCTATCACTGGTGGCCAAAGCAGCATGGCAGGCCACAAACAGGGCCTACGGCCAGCGGCTCAAGTGTAGCTAACATGTAGCTGAATCACAAAAAAATAAACACTGTTCTCTATGGGCGCGTTGGAATTCAAGGGCTATGATCAGGATGTGACTAAGGGGCCTTGAGCTGCCTGCGCCCTGGTCCCCTTAGGCCGGCCGGATGGTAGCTGAATGGTAGCCGAATATGGGCTGAGTGGTAGCAGAATATTTGCTGAACAGTAGCAGAATGGTAGCTGAATTGCCAGCTGTCATGCGATAAATGTCGCTGCCTGGCGCTCGCCCTAGACCCTTATCGCCCCTCGTCTCGATTTCAATAGATGATTTCAGCAGGGCTTGCTGCACGAAGGCCCCCTCAGCTGTGGACCAGAATGCCGCTGATTTGCAGCCGAAGAGCGTTACAATAAGATTGTATGGCTTCGAACCTTGAGCCTGACGTCCCCTGTCTGCAGCTGGGCTTCAAGGGCGCCAACCTGGCGGAAATGTACCGCCTCGGTCTACCTGTACCGCCAGGCTTCACACTCACGACTCAGCTCTGCGCCGAGTACCTCGGCACCACCTCAGCAGCTTCTGGATCTGGCAGTACACAAGGCGGTACGGCAGGCAGGGTGGGCAGTACGGGCAACGGCAGCGCTGGTTCCGGAGCCCGGGAGCTGCCGGCTGGTTGCTGGAAGGACGTTTTGGAGGCTATATCTCAGGTAAGCGCTTTATCACCTTGATATCTTGATCTAAAGGCTTCCGAATTTAGGATGTGTCTTAAGCCAATTTAGCTGAATGATAAAGAGGTGAACACTGAAAGTGCATGAATTAGGAGACTGCGCACGCCCCGAAGAGGGGCGTGAGCAGGTGAGCACTTCATCTCCCTGAGACCTTGTTGCCTGGGCTCAAGGATCAGGGGTGAGCACTAAAAATAGTAAATAAAGAAGCTGTGCACGTTTGAAGGTGGTCGTGAGTAGGTGAGCACTTCACATTTATCGATAAAGAAGCTGCGCACCTCGAAAGGTGGTCGTCAGCAGGCAAGCACTTCATATCCTCACGACTTTGCTTCGTGAGCTCAAGGATATTGGATTTGTCTAAACTGATTTAGGATTGTCCCATACCCTCGTCTCTAACCTCTTATCCTACACCCTTTTACTCAAATGAGCGACCGTACTGCAGGCAAAAGATAAACCTACGGTAAAGAAAACATACGGTAGGTAAAAAGTAAAGAAAACAAAGGTTACCAAATAAAGGGAATATCAGGACAATACGCCCCTATCTGGACTGTAAACCCTCAATTAAAACCTCTACATCTTTAAACCGCCCCCCTAAACCCTGACCCTAACCCCTTACCCCTTACCTCTAAACGTGTGACCCAGGTTGAACAGGAAACTGGCTGCAAGCTAGGGGACGTCGCCCTGCCGCTGCTGCTGGCAGTGCGATCTGGTGCAGCGGTGAGTGGCTGCGGTACGGCAGTACAGGGATGATGTACATTGCAGGACAGTGTAATACTAATAGACGCCTCCCCTGGGCCCCTGACCACCAAGGCCGCTTAACCAACCAGAACCTGTCCACACATGCCGCTGTCCAATGTATGAATGGTGAGATGTGGAACCTAGGTGTGGGCGATGACGTGGCGGCCACCCCACACTTTAAATGGTCGCTGTCTCGATACTTATGTCACTGTGCAGAAGCTGAATACAAATACGATGTGACAACCAATCCACACATTTGTCTAACCCAAGCACTGAACCTCACACTTTTCATCCCAAACCCTGAAACCCCGCACCCAGGCGGCTGTCCCTGGCATGAACGACACCGTTCTTAATCTGGGTATGAACGATGAAGTGGCGGCAGGAGCGGCAGCGGGAGGCATGCCCGGCGGCTCGCGTCTCGCGTACGACTCGTACCGCCGCCTGCTGGCTGCGTTTGGTCACGTGGTCATGGGCCTGCCAAGCAGCCTGTTTGAGGACGCTCTGACAAATCTGAAGGTGGGTGGCAGAGCATCCTTTTACAGCTGTGGTTCTGCTACATTTCAGCTGCATTTCAGCTACAATTCAGCTACATAGAAGTTATAGTCTGGGCAGAATCCAGGTGTATTTCAGCAACATTTCAGCTACATGTCAGCTACATGTCAGCAACATGTCAGCAACATATCAGCTACATGCTTGGCCAGGCTTGTTGCTCGTGAGTGGTTCACGTGTCTGATCAGGGTAGAGCCCCCACGTGGTCATGGGCCTGCCAAGCAGCCTCTTTGAGGATGCGCTGACGCATCTGAAGGTGGGCCACGGCTTTCCTTTACTCGTGGTTAGGTTGCACTTCAGCTACACTTAAGCTACAATTCAGCTACATTTCAGGTATTAATCTGGTCATATTCAGGTGCATTCATTTGCATATGAGCTACATTTCAGCAGCACACTGAACGTCTTGCATGCTTCTTTTCGTGGATGTAGCGCGAGTGCGGATTAATTTCGGAACACGAGATGTCAGTTGAAGACCTGCAACTGCTGGTTCAAAAATACAAGCTGGTAAGCGGTTGGGTTTCGGAGGCTGAGCAGTCAGTGGGGGCCTGCAACGGCAGGCTATGAAATACAAACTCGTGAGCGGTTGGGTTTTGGAGGCTGAACAGTCAGTGGGGGCCTGCAACGGCTGGCTGAAAAGTACACTTTGGTGTGCTAGGCCATGGCGGTACGTACGTGAACTGTGTACCGCCCATTTGTTGTGCACGCCCATGGTGCAGTACAGTACATCGGCCGCAGTACGTCCAGTCTTCCTGTCAGAAGCGATCTTGTCCTGGAGGTGCCGGTGCTACAGCTTAATTTCCCCCGAATCCATGACCCTTAATCCTTAACCCAAACCCTGAACTCTTTACCATAAACCCCCGACCCTGGATTTTTTGTGTAGGTGTTTTGGGTGCAGATTTTAGGGTTTAGGGCACCCTATACTCCAAACCCCTACCCCCTGAGCCCTACACCTCTAAACCCTACACCCTTAAGTAGGTAAATGCTGTCACTCCCTATTTGACTGCTACTCAGCTGGTCGATCGTCTCCCTTGCGTCTTTTGTGGATGTGCTGTAAGAGCGGAGCATGTACGGCCAGAAGTACAGGCATGTTAAGTGCGGATGTACTGCTCGCTCTTCAGGTGTACTTGGAGCGCGGGCTGCAGTTCCCGCAGGACACAAGGGTGCAAGTACGGTTGGCGGTACACGCAGCCTTGGATGCATGGGGGAGCGAGCGAGCCGTCTCGTACCGCTCCGTACATCAGATCACCGACCACAAGGTAAGTAGGATTGGCGGTACACGCGGCCCTGGGGAAGCGAGCGAGCTGTCCTGTACCGCTCCGTACATCAGATCATCGACCTTGCGGTACATAGTGGCTGACTGTACTGTGCCAGCCGTACTGGCTGTCAGTACCGGCCACCTGCCGGCAGACATGCACCTTTCTTAATAACTGGAGTTCAAATGGCTGTTTCAAGCAGGTATGGTGCCGGCACTGGCTGCCAGCTGGCTGTACTGTGCTGGCGGCACTGGCTGCCAGCTGGCTGTACTGTGCTGGCGGCACTGACTGCCAGCTGGCTGTACTGTGCCAGCCGCACTGACTGCCAGCTGGCTGTACTGTGCCAGCCGTACTGGCTGCCAGCTGGCTGTACCGTGCTGGCTGCACTGGCTGCCAGCTGGCTGTACTTTGCCAGCTGCACTGGCTGTCAGTACTAGCCACCTGCCAGCAGACTGCACCTTTTTAAATTAACTGGCTGCCAGCTAGCTGTACCGTGCTGGCCGCACTGGCTGTCAGTACTGGCCACCCGCCGGCAGAACTGCACCTTTGTAAAAACAACTGGAGCTCAAACGTCTGTTTCAAGGGCGCTCCGGCGACCGTCCACCCAGTTGAACTAAAGGGGTTCGTTTGTTTTCGGGATTGTTTTTTCGTACTGGGCAAGTATGCTCGACTCTTGAGACTTAAAATTGTTGGATACGCTGGCCCTGTGCGAGTTGTACCCCGAGTTATAACCCGGTAAATAAAAGGTGTATAAATGGGATGTTGTGTCCCTGTCTCATACCCTGAACCCTAGACCCATAACCTCTAAACCTTACTCACTTCTGTTCACTCTTCTCGTTTTTTCAAGCGTCTCTGCTGCTGCCGTTGCTGCTGCTGTTCCTCAAGCTCCACGCACACAATTTGGGTCCCAGATGGTCCTAGATGGTAGAGGCGTAGTGGCGGTTAATTAGCGTTTTAGTTTTCATTGTAAATAAAGATATTTGAAAAATATACCGTAATTTAAATGCCCATTTTCAAAATGTTCACCATCTGATTTGTACCGCCCCTTGCGACCGGGATTTCCGATTTCAGGGCACCGCGGTGACGGTCCAGGCGATGGTGTTTGGCAATGCGGGCGCCGGCTCCGGAACCGGGATATGTTTCACGCGCAAGCCTGGCACCGGAACCAAGGAGCTTCAGGGTCAATACCTGACGGATGCCCAGGTAGGTGTATCGAATAGAGTTAAACGTTTAGGGTATTGATATAGGTGTATCTAATAGGGGGCATGCCTCCTCTTGGAGGGGGGCAAGGTCAATACCTGACTGATGCTCAGGTAGGGGCATTCTAGCCCTAAATCTTAATGATTTGCCCTGGTCTTAGATCTTAATCCTATACCCTGGCCTTAGATCTCTATGTTCAACCATGGCCCTAGGTTTCAATGTTAAAACCTGGATCTAGATCTCAATGTTCAACCCTGGCTCTAAATATGAATGTAAAACCTCGACCCTAGATCTCAAGGCTGCCACCTAGAAACCTTATTATTGTTGTTTCAGGGTGGAGATCTGATGGCCAGCCCGAGGTCTTCCCTCACCATCGCCAAGCTGGCGGAATTGTCTCCGGAGCTGTATGCTGAGCTGGCAAGCACCTGCAGTACGTTGGAGCAGTACTACAAGGACATGCAGGTGAGGAAGACATGATGCGGGTTGGATTTTTCCTGTGAAGGACAGAATGCGGACAGCGGTAAAAATGGAGAAAAAGGGAAAATAGAGAAAATAGGGGAGGAAATGAAAAATAATGGAAAAGGGCTACCAGTTTCTACGGTACTGAAATGTGTAATACAGTACTATGAAACCCTGAACCCTGAACCCTGAACCCTGAACCCTGAACCCTGAACCCTGAACCCTGAACCCTGAACCCTGAACCCTGAACCCTGAACCCTGAACCCTGAACCCTGAACCCTAAACCCTGAAACCTTGTACAGGAGGTTGAGTTCACCGTCCAGGGTGGCAAGCTGTACGTGCTGGAGAGCCGCAGTGGCAAGAGGGCGGGGGCTGCTGCTGTCAAGATAGCGGTCGACTGCGTTGATGAGGGCTTGGTCGGCACAGATGCGGTACGTGGGTGTGGGGGGCGGGTGGTGGGTGGTGGAGGAGGGGCGTGTGCGGGGGGGGGGGGGGGGAGGGCGGCAGCTGTCAAGATAGCGGTCGACTGCGATGATGAGGGCTTGGTCGGCACAGATGCGGCACGTGGGTGGGTGGGTGGTGGATGTGGGTGGGGGGGGAGGGGAGGGGCGTGTGCGGTAGGGTCTAGTTTTAAGTTTAGTATGTGTGGGGGAGGGTGGGTGTGGCTGCTGTCAACATAGCAGTCGACTGCGTGGATAAGGGCTTGGTGGGCACAGCACTGTATAACTTACTTGTTCTGGCATGCTGGTTTTGAACGAGGGCGTATTGTTTTTTTGCTCTTGATGCCGTGTTTGTTGGCAACCCTGATGGTCACCTCATGTCGCTCACTCAAATTGCTTAAATCGCTCACTGAACGGATTATCGCCACCCACCTCGGCCCTCCTCTTAATCCTTAAAAAACGATTCTCGCCACCCACCTCGGCCCTCCTCTTCATCCTTAAAACATGATTTACAGGCGATCCTCATGGTCAGCCCCGGCCATTTGGATCAGCTTGTACCTAAACCGCTCACTTCTGAGAACTTATCCGCTGGATCCTAATTTTCCCTTTTTCTGGAATTTTGACCTTCACAGGCGATCCTCATGGTCAGCCCCGGCCATTTGGATCAGCTGCTCCATCCTCAGTTCTCTGATGAGGTCGATTACAAAGCTGACGTGTTGGGAGAGGGCCTGCCGGCATCCCCGGGCGCGGCAGTCGGCCAGGCCGTATTTTCAGCTCAGGTGGCGGAGGAGTGGGCGCAGGCGGGCATCAGGGTCGTCCTCATTGTCAAGGTGTGAATGAGTATGGGGTGTGGGGTGTGAGCAAGTGTGGGTCTGGCGGTATTTTAAGCTTCAGTGGCGGAGGAGTGGGCGCAGGCGGGCATCAGGGTCGTCCTCATTGTCAAGGTGTGAATGAGTGTGGGGTGTGAGCACGTGTGGGTCTGGCGGTATTTTTAGCTTCAGTGGCGGAGGAGTGGGCGCAGGCTGGCAGCAGGGTCATCTTAATTGCCAAGGTGTGAATGAGTGTGGGGTGTGAGCACGTGTGGGTCTGGCGGTATTTTCAGCTTCAGTGGCGGAGGAGTGGGCGCAGGCTGGCAGCAGGGTCATCCTAATTGCCAAGGTGTGAATGAGTGTGGGGTGTGAGCACGTGTGGGTCTGGCGGTATTTTAAGCTTCAGTGGCGGAGGAGTGGGCGCAGGCTGGCAGCAGGGTCATCCTAATTGTCAAGGTGTGAATGAGTGTGGGGTGTGAGCAAGTGTGGGCCAGGCGATATTTCCAGCACGTGTGGCGGAGGAGTGGGCGCAGGCTGGCAGCAGGGTCATCCTAATTGTCAAGGTGTGAATGAGTGTGGGGTGTGAGCACGTGTGGGCCAGGCGATATTTCCAGCTCTTGTGGCGGAGGAGTGGGCGGCTGGGCGCAGGCTGGGATCAGGGTCATCCTCATAGTCAAGGTTTGAACAAGTTTGGGGTGTGAGCACGTGTGGGTGTGGACAAGTGTGGGACGACAGTATTTCAGCTCAGGTGGCCGAGAAGTGCATGCCGGCTTGCTATGCGTCGTCCAGATTGTCAAGGTGTACAAGGTGTGAAGTGTGGGGTATGAGCAAGTATGAGATGTGGGCAAGTGCCGGAGAGGCGGTGTTCAGCGTCCAGGTCGCTGAGGAATGGTCGCATGCTGGCATATGCGTCGTACTGTTTGTCAAGGTGTGAACTGGTGTGGGTGAAATGTGTGGGACAGGCGGTGTTAAGCGCCCGGAGAAGTGGGTGTTGTTGGACATGCAGTCATGCACTCAACCTACACCCATTCAGATACTGAGAGCGTTTTTAGCCTGCCAGGCCTGTCCTGACAGGATTCAAATTTGAATTCAAAAAGCCGCGACACCATCCTGGATCCACCTTCAAAACCTTGCGCAGGACCCAGGGAATGCCCAGGGCTTGTTCTGGGTGCAGAGAGCAGTTTGATATGATACACAATTGAAACCAAATTTTAAATTTGACTTCAGTGCTTGTGTGTTGGACAATTTCTGCCTTGTGTAGGAGACCCACCTTAGGGCATGTTCAGGGCACAGTGCATGTGCTGTCGACAGGGTTCAAATTGAAATTCAAGTAGCAGCGCCTTTGATCTCCCTGTTCTGCCATGAGCAGGGAACCACCCCGAGGACGTGAAGGGCGTGTTCAGCGCAATGGCGTTTTTGAAATGATGCTATTTGATATTCAAATTTAAATTCAAATCACCCCCCCCCCCCCATTGCTCCTCCTGTTTCGCCATGAACAAGCAACCACGCCTGAGGGTGTCAAGGGCATGTTCAGCGCTCTGGTTGCCTCATTTTTTAAACGACGCAACCTATACTGATTCAAATTCAAACTGGCATCCCCCAAGTGATCCTGATCTGTATTTCCTTCAACAGGGAACCGCGCCTGAGGACGTCAAGGGCATGTTCAGTGCGCATTAAAAAAACGATGCAACTTAAACATACTCAAATTCATCCTGGCTTCCCCCGATGGATTCTGCTTTATCTGCTTCAACAGGAAACCACGCCTGAAGACGTCAAGGGCATGTTCAGTGCACAGGGCGTGCTGTGCCAGCTTGGTGGGATGACCAGCCACGCGGCTGTTGTGGCCCGCGGCTGGGGCAAGCCCTGCATCACAGGAGTCGCAGATCTGCTGGTGAGGTTTGGGGGATTTTAAGATTTGGGGCAGGCCCCTGATGGCGTGCTGTGCCAGCGGGGCGGGATGAAAGGCTACGCCCCGTGGGAGGCGTGAGAGTTCAGGAAACAGCGCAGCCTGGGCCAAAGCCACATCCGCGCCGTTACCGTAATCTTATTTGATAATTCATCAACCCGCTCCCCGCTCCTCTCTCAGGTGGACGACCACCAGCGTGTTGCGCGCATCCTTTAATTATAGCTATAATGATGGGTGCATTTGTTTTATTCATTTAATTAAAATGACATTTGTTTTATTCACTGACCTGCTCCCTGCTCCCCCTCAGGTGGACGACCACCAGCGTGTCGCGCGCATTAATGGGCGGGAAATTCACGAGGGGGATTACATCTCACTCAACGGGACCACGGGTAAGAGTGATTAAAACCCTAAACCCTAAACCCTTGCCAGGAGATCAGGAACCAGGAGGACCACAGAGCTGGTAGATAAACAAATGTATGATTTAGGGTTTAGGGTTTAACCCTTTGGAACCCGACCCAGAACCCATCAATGTCAAACCCTAAACCCTCAACAGACAGACCCTGACGTAAACCATATTTCCAGATGTCAGCGCCCTAAACCCTCGACCATGTACCCTGGGACGGTATTTTGACCCGCCAACCTGTGTGCGAAGGAGATCATTTCTGGCAAGCAGTCTCTGTGTCCTTATTATAGCTGGGGGGAAACCCTGTATCCTAAACCCTGTACCCTAAACCCTGTACCCTAAAACCTGTACCCTAAACCCTGTACCATAAACCCTTGCCCTTAAACATTGGTTTTCGCCGGGGTAACCATTTCTGAAAAGCAGCCACTGTCCCCTCCCAAGCTGGCGGGCACTCCAGGCTGCTTCACATTCCAGGATGAAACGATCATCAACCCTGTACCCTTCACCCTTAGGGGTATAAACCTTCACCCCTAGACCCTAAAATAGGATGAAATGATCATCAACCTTGTACCCTAAACCCTTGCCCTCAAACCCTAGTTTTGCGCCGGGGAAACTATTTCTGGCGAGCAGCCACTATCTAACCTGAAGCTGGCGGGCACTCCAGGTTGCTTCACATACCAGGATGAAACGATCACCAACGCTGAACCCTTCGCTCTTAGGGTTAAGGGTCTACACCCTAACCCCTTAACCTTGAATTATATGAAATTGTCATAAACCCTGTACCCTTCGCTCTTAGGATTTAGGATCTAACCCCTTAACCCTTAACTAGGATGAAATGATCACCCACCCTGTACCCCAATCGCCCTTAGGTTTTAGGGTGTAAACTTCTAACCCTAAACCCTAAACTAGGATGCAATGATCATCAACCCTGTACCCTTCGCTCTTGGCCTCACACTTTTTTTTTGTAGGAGAAATCATTTCTGGCAAGCAGCCGCTGTCCCCTCCCAAGCTGGCGGGCAACCTGGGCCGCTTCATGCATTGGGTGGACCAACGCAGGCGCTTGAGGGTCATGGCCAATGCAGGTAAAAGGGGAGACGGGCTCTACTGTTATTCCTTTTATTTATCTATCTATTATTGTAATTTATATGCTGCTTTGGGCCTGATCAAAATTACCTTAGCCAGGGCACTGGGTGGACCAACGCAGGCGCTTCAGGGCCATGGCCAATGCAGGTGAATGGGATCTGTTTCTTTTATTTCTTTCATTTATAATTATTTATCTTGATTTATTTTTTATTTTTTATTTTTATTTACCGTAGATCAGCTTAGCCTGCCCGCAACAGTTTAGTTTCACCAGGGGTGCGCTATAGGCCGCGCAAACTATACCGGTAAAGTAAGTAATATCGGGGTGCGTGATAGCGACGCGGGGAGAGATCGGTTATAATCACTTAGAACCAGTTGGAATCGGGCGGTGCATGGACTAATGAACAATGACCCTCCCCCCTGCAGATTTCTCCTTCAGGGCTCAATAAACAATGATAAAAGGGGTGCGGGCTTATTATAAAAATGTATTTCCTAGGAGTGCAGGCAGGCTATTTTAATCTATAACACATATATATTTGTATATCTTTTTATTTGTATCAACTTGCTGCCAAGGGCTTGCTGATCAGGCGCTTGACGGTCGTTATGAACGCAGGTGGTATGAGGGCCGTATTCATGTCATATGTTAAGTTTATTTCGTTAAAGGAGGACGATATTCAATAACTCTCGATTCCCATCTCAAAACTGGCCATGACGATCGATCATTAGTGGGCCCATCTACACACAGCGGTGTGCAGGGTTCAGGGTTTAGACGATTGATCATTAGTGGGCCCATCTACACACAGCGGTGTGCAGGGTTCAGGGTTTAGACAATTGATCATTAGTGGGCCCATCTACACACAACGGTGTGCAGGGTTCAGGGTTTAGACGATCGATCATTAGTTTGCTCATGCATCCCTCACCCCCCAGGCGACGTTGATTTGGCGGAGGGCAGCGCACATCTCCAGACATACGGTACCTGTGCACCTACAAAAGGAGAACTCTAATTAGTAACTCCTATTTAAAAACGAGTAGTTAATAGCTCCTACACAAGGAGGATTATAATTAATAACTCGTTAATAACTCGTTAATAACGGAGGATTCTGATTAATATAGCGTGCACCTTCCAAGCCCTTGCCACGTCATACGATTTCACACCTTCTGCCGCCCCCCCCCCCCCACACACACCAGTGTTTCTTTTAGCGTGCTTCAGCTACAATTCAGCTACATCAAGGCCTGGGGCAGCAAGTCCTGCTGCTTCAGCCACCGGCCAAAGGTCGGTCAAGATTTTGCCCCCGCTGATCCAGAAGGCACCAAATGGTATGGTGCCCGCTAAAAGAAACACGGACACACACAGACATGCCCATTTCGCACCTGCTGCCCCCCCCCCCCCACACACACAGACATGCCCATTGACGCGGCCGAGGCGCGCAAATTCGGCGCCGAGGGGATCGGGCTCTGCCGCACCGAGCACATGTTCTTCTCCAGCGAGCAGCGCATCGCGACCGTCCGGAGGATGATCGTGGCGCCAGTGAGAATAACTACATTTAATTAAAGAGGGGGAGGGGCAATAGATAGATTAATAAGCAGACGAATGATGCTTTGTGGTTTTAAAGGGAGCTGTGCTAGATAACAAATATTTTCTCCAGCAAGCAGCGCATCGCCCCCGTCCGGAGGATGATCGTAGCGCCGGTGAGAAGAAATAATAAAAATTAAGGGGGGAATTAAATCAATAAAAGTACGGGAAAAGAGAGGTGTTGTTGTTGAAGAGGGCGTTGTCGTACGAAGCACATGCTTTTCTCGTGAATATCCGTACGAAGAGACTTTGCAACAGAGAGGACTATACCTCACAGCAGTGCGGTAAAAAAAAAGCAACCCCTAACCCCTGACCCCCTAACCCCTGACCCCTAACCCCTGACCCCTAACCCCTTACCCCTAACCCCTAACCCCTAACCCCTAACCCCTAACCCCTAACCCCTAACCCCTAACCCCTAACCCCTAACCCCTAACCCCTAACCCCTAACCCCTAACCCCTAACCCCTAACCCCTAACCCCTAACCCCTAACCCCTAACCCCTTACCCCTAACCCCTAACCCCTAACCCCTAACCCCTAACCCCTAACCCCTGACCCCTGACCCCTGACCCCTGACCCCTAACCCCTAACCCCTAACCCCTGACCCCTGACCCCTAACTACTAACCCCTGACCCTGACCCCTGACCCCTAACCCCTAACCCCTAACCCCTAACCCCTGACCCCTGACCCCTGACCCCTGACCCCTAACCCCTAACCCCTACCCCTAACCCCTAACCCCTAACCCCTAACCCCTAACCCCTAACCCCTGGCCCCTAACCCCTAACTCCTAACCCCTGACCCCTGACCCCTAACCCCTAACCCCTAACCCCTAACCCCTAACCCCTGACCCCTAACCCCAACCCCTAACCCCTTACCCCTTACCTCATATCCTCATAAACCCATAAACCCATAAACCCTTAACCCCATAACTCCCAACCCCTAATTCCTGCTCCTGTAGACTCAAGCTGCCCGCAAGAAGGCGCTGGACGCCCTGCTGCCCTATCAGTGTGAAGATTTCGAAGGCATTTTCAGGTGGGACGATTTCGAAGGCATTTTCAGGTGTGAAGATCTCGAAGACTTTTTCAGGGGTGCAGATTTCGAGGTTAAGCACAGGTGTGGAGATCCATGATAGTGTGGGGTGCATTGTGGGAGGCATTTCAAATATTACCCCACAGTATTTCAGAGATCGTGATGCAATCTCTTCACTCTTCCTAGTATCACATTAGTATTAATTCAATACCGGTATTAACTCAATACCGATATTAATTCAATACGGTACCGGTATTAATTCAATACCGGTATTAATTCAATACCGGTATTAATTCAATACCGGTATTAACTCAATACCGATATTAATTCAATACCGGTATTAATTCAATACCGGCATTAATTCAATACCGGCATTAATTCAATACCGGTATTAAATCAATACCGGCATTAATTCAATACCGGCATTAATTCAATACCGGTATTAATTTAATACCGGCATTAATTCAATACCGGCATTAATTCAATACCGGCATTAATTCAATACCGGTATTAATTTAATACCGGTATTAATTCAATACCGGCATTAATTCAATACCGGCATTAATTCAATACCGGCATTAATTCAATACCGGTATTAATTCAATACCGGTATTAATTTAATACCGGCATTAATTCAATACCGGCATTAATTCAATACCGGTATTAATTTAATACCGGTATTAATTTAATACCGGTATTAATTCAATACGGGTACGGTATACCATTTCCCAGTTTCCAAATACCGTGCTATTTATTCAATATAAAGTTAACCCTCTTGTGTAAAGATTATGGGGGAAGGCATGCATTGCTTTTAAGCTTTCTCTATTCCCTTGAATTTGATGTACCGCATGTACAGCAAGCCAGCTTGCAGGCTGCACGAGACACTTACCCGAATTCACACCTGGTGTACCGTACATGGTACACTTGTCACACAAGCTGTTACACTGCGCTGGGTACAAGCAGCATGTAGCACTGTATTTAGTGTGGGTTGAGGGTGTAGGGGGTTTAAACCCCTAAACCCTAAACCCTGAACCCTAAACTACGCTGGTACAGACAGCACATAGCACCGTTATTTAGTGTGTGTTCAGCCACAGTTTAGCTACATTCCAGCTAAAGTTAAGCTACATTTCAGCTACAGGTAAGCCACATTTCAGCTACAGTCCATCTTTAGTTCAGGTACAGTTCAACTACATTTCAGGTACAGTTCAGCTACAGTACAGCTAGTTTCAGCTTTATGTCAACTACAGTTGGGCTACTTTCCAGCTTAGGTTCAGCTATAGTTCAGCTGCGTCATAGCCTTTAGCTGGTGCAGCAGGCCCCTATGCACCTCGGGACAACGACCGTAGACCTTTCCAGTCAGTTGGCTGGTGCGGGTTGGGTCCCCATCTGTCCAGTCGCCCGGCCGGTTTGGTCCCGATGGGCCCAGCTCAATGGTCGTCGCAGCTCAATGGTCGTCCCAGCTCAATAGTCAGCCCAGCTAAATGGACAGCCCAGCCAAGCGGCGCATCAACCCCATCGGCCCAGTTACACCTGTGTCATGACCTGCCAAATGCAGTCTGCTGCGCACGGCAAAAGAAATCGACGTCTAAGCTGCCGCCAGCTGCCGACGTCTAAGCTGCCGCCACGGCCCGTCACACCCTGTTTCATTCATCACTCGTACCCGCCTCACCCTGTATCAATGATCACTGTTACCCGCCACACCCTGTTTCGCGTACCACTCTTACGCATCACACTTGTTACTCTCCATGGCCCTGGCAGGTTCGTGGACGGCATCCCCATCACACTTTTCTGCTGCCCCCCCCTCACACGTATCACACTCCACACACACTTACCACACTGTTCACACTTGTCCCATCTTTCTGGCCACAGGTCTATGGACGGCCTCGATGTGACCATACCTCTGTTGGACCCGCCCCTCACACTTACCACACTGTTCACACTTGTCCCCTCTTTCTGGCTACAGGTCTATGGACGGCCTCGCCGTGACCATCCCTCTGTTGGACCCGCCCCTCACACTTACCACACTGTTCACACTTGTCCCCTCTTTCTGGCCACAGGTCTATGGACGGCCTCGCCGTGACCATCCCTCTGTTGGACCCGCCCCTCACACTTACCACACTGTTCACACTTGTCCCCTCTTTCTGGTATTAGGTTAATGGATGGCCTCCCCGTGACCATTCATCTGCCGGGACTGCCCCCCACACTTCTCACACTGGCCACACTTGGTCCCTCTTTCTGGTCATAGGTCAATGTACAGCCTCCCGTGACCATCCATACACCAGGACTACCCCTCACACTTCTCACACCGTCCACACTTATTCCCTCTTTCCGGCCTTAGGTCCATGGACGGGCTCCCCCTGACCATCCGTCTGCTGGACCCATTCGTCACGCTTACCACTATGTTCACACTTGTCCCCTCTTTCTTGCCTCAGGTCAATGGACGGCCTCCCCGTGACCATCCGCCTGCTGGACCTACCTGTCATACTTCTCACGCTGTCCACACTTGTTCCCTCTTTTTAGCCTCAGGTCAATGGACGGCCTCCCCGTGACCATCCATCTGCTGGACCCACCCCTCACGCATCACACAGTTCACACCTGTCCCCTCTTTCTGGTCATAGGTCGATGGACGGCCTCCCCGTGACCATCCGTCTACTAGACCCACCCCTCCACGAGTTCCTGCCTGACGGTGACATGGAGGAGGTACGCATGGGCAACCGGATTTATGGGCCGCCGAATAAGTGGGCAATTGCATCAGTAGGTAACCCAAATTAGTGGGCAACCGAATCAGTGGGCAACCGAATCAGTGGGCAACCAAATTAGTGGGCAACCGAATTAGTGGGCAACCGAATCAGTGGGCAACCAAATTAGTGGGCAACCGAATTAGTGGGCAACCGAATTAGTGGGCAACCGAATTAGTGGGCAACCGAATTAGTGGGCAACCGAATCAGTGGACAACCGAATTAGTGGACAACCGAATTAGTGGACAACCGAATTAGTGGACAACCGAATTTGTGGGCAAGCAAATGAGTGGTCAATCCAATAAGGGGGCTACCAGATTAGTAGGCAGCCAAATTAATAGGCAACCAAGTTAATGGGCAACCGAGTAAGTAGGCAACCGAATTAGTGGGCAACCGAATAATTTGGTAACTGAATAACTGATCAAGGTCTCGGACGATGCTGCTCCCACCAAGAAGGGAGAGGGCCTGCCTGACATATGGCGCAACCCTCAAACGCGGCAGCACCACAGCTCGCTCAAGGTTTTGGATGGTCGTACGGAAACTCATCGGGTTCTCTGTGCACGCTGTTGCTAGCTCCCGTATTGTTACCCTTGGTCACTTTTTCACAAACATAGCTTCACACTTGCCCACTCTTTCTCCCCACAGGTCTGTGCTTCTCTAGCTCACGAGGCAGACATGAGCGTTGAAGAGGTCAGTTGGTTAGCAGGGTTAAGGTTTTCGAAACCCTGCATTTTCAACTCCTCAACCCTGAAACCCAATGAAGGGCGATATGGTCGTTGAGGAGGTCAGTTGGTTGGCAGGGTTCAGGGTTTGGCGAGATCGTGGACCCTGAACCCTGAAATCCAGGAGATCCTGAACCCTGAACCGCTAAACTGAAGAGATTTTTGACCCCAAACTTTAAAATGAGCAGATCCATTGGTTGGCAGCGTGAAGGATTACGGGTGAAGGGTCATGAGTTAATGCTTGAGGGCTGAGCGTGCCTGCGGCCGCCTTTCCAGGTCAAGGGGAATGTGCATGCCTGCGTCTGCCTGTCTATTTCAGATTTAAGGTTGAGGGCTGAAGGCTGTGCTGCCTGCGACCGCCTGTCTATTTCAGGTTAGAGGTTCAGGGTTGAGGGTTGAGGGTTGAGGGTTGAGGGTTAAGGGTTGAGGGTTGAGGGTTGAGGGTTGAGGGTTAAGGGTTGAGGGTTAAGGGTTGAGGGTTAAGGGTTGAGGGTTGAGGGTTGAGGGGGTTTTCAATGCCTGCAACCGCCTGCATATTTTGAGTGTTCTGTGTCACCGGTTGATAACCTCCTCCTGTATTGCTTTACTTCTGCCTGATCCCGCCTGATACAGGTGTTCTAGTTAGGGCTAAGGGTTAAGGTTAATAAGGTTGTAAGCCCTAAACCCTCTGATCCCGCCTGAAACAGGTGTTCTAGTTTAGGGCTAAGGGTTAGGGTTTTAAGCCTTATACCCTAAACCCCCTGATCCCGCCTAATACAGGTGTTCTAGTTTAGGGATAAGGGTTAAGGCTGTAAGCCCTATACCCTAAACTCCCTGATCCCGCCTGAACCAGGTTTTCTAGTTTAGAGATAAGGGTTAAGGCTGTAAGCCCTAAACCTTACACCCTCTGATCCCGCCTGATACAGGTGTTCTAGTTTAGGGTTAATGGTTAAGGTTGTAAGCCCTAAACCTTAAACCCTCTGATCCCGCCTGATACAGGTGTTCTAGTTTATGGCTAAGGGTTAAGGTTGTAAGCCCTAAACCTTACACCCTCTGATCCTGCCTGATACAGGTGTTCTAATTTAGGGATAGGGGTTAAGGTTGTAAGCCCTATACCCTAAACCCCCTGATCCCGTCTGAAACAGGTGTTCTAGTTTAGGGTTAAGGTTGTAAGCCCTTAGCCCTAAGCCCTAAATCCTCTGATCCCGCCTGAATAGGTGTTCTAGTTTAGGTAAAAGGGGGTTTTAAGCCCTTAACCCTAAACCCTCTGATCCCGACTGAAGCAGGTGTTCTAGTTTAGGGTTAAGGTTGTAAGCCCTTAGCCCTTAGCCCTAAACCCTCTGATCCCGCCTGAATAGGTCTTCTAGTTTAGGTAAAAGGGGGTTTTATAGCCCTAAACCCTAAACCCTCTCATCCCGACTGAAACAGGTGTTCTCTGTCAACAATGGATCACCATCTCCATCTCGTGAAAGAAAGAAAGAAAGAAAGCTACGCCCCGTGGGGGGCGTGGGAGTTAAGGAAACAGTTCAGCCTGGGCTGAAGCCACATCCGCGCCGTTACCGTTACGGCCATCTCGTGTTGTCTGTCATCAATTGATCACCATCTTGTGTGCTGTAGGTTTCATTCGCCTTCCCTTGGGTAAACAACGGCGATTTATTTTAATGTTGCCCTCAGGGCAGAACATAGTTTACAAATCTCAAATTTCAATTGAAATCTGGCATTTATAACTGATAACTAGTATATTCATGAATACCTCAACCCCAAACGACGTGAATAATGAGGGAAGGCAAAGCAAATCTTCTTTAACGCTGAGCGTGTACCCGATCCCTCCTGCTCCTGTTTTTTCTTCCCCTAAACCCCCAACTAGGGTATTTCTCGTCATCGATTGATCCCCTCCCTGGGTCCTTGTATCGCTTAGCGTGTCCCAGGTCCCATCTGCTGCAGGTGTTCTCCGTGAAAGATCAGCTGGAAGAATTTGCGCTGGAGGAGGACGCTGCGCTGTTTCCTTTCCTCTCACGCCCCGCACGGGGCGTAGCTTTCTTTCTTCCTGTGTCTCCAGTGCTTGTGGCGGATGTGGCTTCGGCCCAGGCTGCGCAGTTTCCTTGACTCTCACGCCTCCCACGGGGCGTAGCTTTCTTTCTTCCTGTGTCTCAAGTGCTTGGGGCGGATGTGGCTTCGGCCCAGGCTGCGCAGTTCCCTTGACTCTCACGCCTCCCACGGGGCGTAGCTTTCTTTCTTCCTGTGTCTCCAGTGCTTGTGGCGGATGTGGCTTCGGCCCAGGCTGCGCAGTTTCCTTGACTCTCACGCCTCCCACGGGGCGTAGCTTTCTTTCTTCCTGTGTCTCCAGTGCTTGTGGCGGATGTGGCTTCGGCCCAGGCTGCGCAGTTTCCTTGACTCTCACGCCTCCCACGGGGCGTAGCTTTCTTTCTTCCCGTGTCTCAAGTGCTTGGGGCGGATGTGGCTTCGGCCCAGGCTGCGCTGTTTCCTTGACTCTCACGCCCCCCACGGGGCTTAGTTTTTTTTTGTATTGCTCAGCGTGTCCCGCCTGCTGCAGGTGTTCTCCGTCATTGAGAAACTGGAGGAGGTGAACCCCATGCTAGGCTTCCGAGGATGCCGTCTGGGAATCAAATATCCGGAGATCACGGAGATGCAGGTGAGATCTAGATCCAAGTTTGAGATCTGGATTGCAGGTGTGATCTTGATAAATCGAAAGCTGAACTTCAAAGGATGTCACCTAGGAATCAAATATCCGGAGATCACGGCGATGCAGGTGAGATCTAGATCCAAGATTGAGATCTGGATTGTGGGTGTGATCGAGAGAATCGAATATCCAGAGATCACGGTGGTACAAGTGAGATATAGATCCAATGTTGAGGTCTAGATTGTGGGTGTGATCTAGGTCAACCCCAAGCTACGCCTCAGAGGGTGGTGTCTGGGAATTGAGTGTCAGGAGATCACGGAGATGCAGGTGAGATCCATATCCAAGGTCGAGATATGGATCCAGGGTTGTGATTCCGGAAATGTAGGTGAAGCTTAGGTTGATGCAAGGGGTCGAGTTATAGATCTAGGGTGAGACCTAGATCCGGGATGGCATGCAGATCCTGGAGGTGTCCGAATTAGGCAGGCCGCCTTACCCGCCAAGGGATGGATGGATGGCAGACCTCGGCGAGCCAACAGGCATTTGCCCAACAAGCATGGCGCTACAGCCTGCCGCACATGGGGCCTCCAACCGGTCGAACTGCCACTCATCCAACTGCCAACTGCCAGATGCCCCAGTACCAAATTTTAAATTGCCAACCGGTCCAACTGCCAACTGACCAACTGCCATGCAGGTCCGAGCTCTGTTCCAGGCTGCCGTCAACTGCCACATGGCAGGCGCAGTTGTACTGCCTGAGATCATGGTACCACTGGTGGGCACCCTGGCGGAGCTTCGGAACCAGGAACTGCTGATCCGATTTGTGGCGGAGGAGGTGAGGGTAAAGAGTGGGAGGAGTGAGAAGAGTGAGAGCTCTGGAACGAGGTGTAAGTGATCCAATCATTGGTTGAGGAGGTGAGGGTGGCAAGTTATGAGAGTTATAAAGAGTGGGAGGAGTGAGAAGAGTGAGAGATCCGGAATCAGATGATCCAATCAATGACCGAGGAGGTGAGGGTGGCTGATGAGAAGAGTGGGAGGAGTGAGAAGAGTGAGAGGAGTCGGTGGGAGGGGGAGGGACCCTGAACTGCATACTGGTTCACGTATTAATGTTGCCATTTGGTTTTTTATTAGGTGCAAGTTTATCTTCTGATCAAGTGCAATTATGTTTTGACCAGGTGCAATTTTGTGTTTTGACCAGGTGCAATTTTGTTGCATCGTTTTGAAACTGATGCAAGAATGTGCTGGCCATGCACGGTTGCACACAATCACCACTCTTCCTGATATGTGAGAATCCGCGGCCGTGGCTGTTACCAGCAGCCCGCCTTCCTGCCGGGAGTGAGAAGAGTGAGAAGGGTGAGGGTGGCTGGTGATAAGAGTGGTAGGAGTGAGAAGAGTGGGAGGGGTCCGTGGCTGTTAACAGCAGCCTGCCTTCCTACCCGGGGTGAGAAGGGTGAGAGATCTGGAAGCAGCTGATCCAATCATTGACCGAGGAGGCGAGGGTGGCTGGTGATAAGAGTGGTAGGAGTGAGAAGAGTGGGAGGGGTCCGTGGCTGTTAACAGCAGCCCGCCTTCCTGCCCGGAGTGAGAAGGGTGAGAGATCTGGAAGCAACTGATCCAATCATTGACCGAGGAGGCGAGGGTGGCTGGTGATAAGAGTGGTAGGAGTGAGAAGAGTGGGAGGGGTCCGTGGCTGTTAACAGCAGCCTGCCTTCCTGCCCAGAGTGATCGCTGGCCGAGGAGCTGTGAGCAGCAGGCCTGTCCGGAGCAGCTCCCAACAAGCCCGCTGCCCAAAGCAGTGCAGCAGTGTGGGAAGTGGGAGGCAGGAGGGGGGGCATGCAGAACCTAATGCCCTGCAGCTGTGGCGGCTCCCAAAACTTCAAAAAGTCAAAGCTTCAAAATCATAAGAGAGTCTTAACATTGAGACCAATTTCCGTTGCCCGTCCGCTCCTTTCGCTCATGCCCGCGTTCTTTCTTCCTTCCCCGCCCGCCCGCCCCGCCATCTTTCTCCCTCCCCGCACGCCCGCCCCGCGTTATTTTTCGCTCATGCCTGCGTTCTTTCTCTCTTCCCAGCTTGCTCAGATCAGGGGTCAGCGTGCCTGCCACCCACAACCTGCACATTCCACACCTCCTACACACACTTCCCTCTCCCTACCCGCCCACCCGCCCCGCGTTCTTTCTCCCTCCCCGCCCACCGCATACTTTCTCTCTCCCGCCCGCCCGCCCCGCGTTCTTTCTTACTCCCTCCCCGCCCGCCCGCCCCGCGTTCTATCTCACTTTCCCGCCCGCTCTGTTCATTGGCGCTCATGCCCGCCATCTTTCTCCCTCCCCGCACGCCCGCCCCGCGTTATTTTTCGCTCATGCCTGCGTTCTTTCTCTCTTCCCAGCTTGCTCAGATCAGGGGTCAGCGTGCCTGCCACCCACAACCTGCACATTCCACACCTCCTACACACACTTCCCTCTCCCTACCCGCCCACCCGCCCCGCGTTCTTTCTCCCTCCCCGCCCACCGCATACTTTCTCTCTCCCGCCCGCCCGCCCCGCGTTCTTTCTTACTCCCTCCCCGCCCGCCCGCCCCGCGTTCTATCTCACTTTCCCCCCCCGCTCCGTTCGGTGGCGCTCAGACCCGCGCTCTTTCTCCCTTCCCCGCTTGCTCAGATCAACGGCCAGGTGCCTGCCACCCACATCCTGCACATTCCACACCTCCTATACACACTTCCTTCTCCCTGCCCGCTCCAATACCTAGGGGCTTGGGCCTGTGGGCCTGTCAGGACAGCTCCACTACAAGGTTGGGACCATGATCGAAGTTCCCAGAGCGGCACTGATGGCCTCTTTCAGGGCACCACTGATCCCTGCTTGCTCCCTCCTGCCTGCTCCATTACTCAGGAGTTGAAGTCAGCTGGCCTGTCAGGACAGCTCCACTACAAGGTTGGGACCATGATCGAGGTTCCCAGAGCGGCACTGATGGCTGCATCCATTGCAGAGAGCGCTGACTTTTTCAGCTTTGGAACCAACGATCTGACGCAGGTGGGTGACAATCTTAAGGTATTAGGGTTCAGGGGTAAAATAAACGTCTTGTTAACAGATCCTGCACCCTGCACCCTAAGACATGCCTGATGGCGGCCTCTATTGCGGACAGCGCCGACTTCTTCTGCTTCGGAACCAACAATCTGACGCAGGTGGGTGACAATCTTAAGGTATTAGGGTTCAGGGGTAAAATAAACGTCTTGTAAACAGATCCTGCACCCTGCACCCTAAGACATGCCTGATGGCGGCCTCTATTGCGGACAGCGCCGACTTCTTCTGCTTCGGAACCAACAATCTGACGCAGGTGGGTAGCCAATTTAGGTTTCAGGGTTTAGGATAAATGCATCCTGCAGCCGGGATGAACATGTCATCGTGTATGGCGGCGGATGGCGCGAGTGGGTGGCAGGTGTTAGGGGACAAAATCATCCTCATCTTAACCTCATCTTCAAACCTCATGTTCAAACCTCATCTTCAAACCTCATCTTCAAACCTCATCTTCAAACCTCATCTTAAAACCTCATCTGAAAACCTCATCTGAAAATCTAATCTTAAAACCTCATCTTAAAGCCTCATCTTAAAACCTCATATTAAAACCTCATCTTAAAACCTCATCTTAAAACCTCATCTTAAAACCTCATCTTAGAACCTCATCTTAGAACCTCATCTTAAAACCTCATCTTAAAACCTCTTTCCCCATTTCTCCTGTGGTGTGCAAGATGGGCCTCCGGCTTCAGTCTCGATGATGTGATGTGTGGACTGATCCATGAACCCTAAAACCGATCCATGAGCCCCAAGCCCTAATTTATGAACCCTAAACCCTCATCCTAGAACCATAAACAATTAAGCCGCTCATTGTTAATCGCTTAAGACTTCATCCATGAACCTCTCAACCCTACACCCTATACCCTAAACTCTCAACCCTCAATCCACAACCCTCAACCCTGCAACGTCTTTTCTCCCAATGTGTAAGCAGATGACCTCTGGCTTCAGCTGCGATGCTGTGTGGCGGAATGGGGGAGGCTGCCAGTTACTGGGTGGTTTGTGTAACAAAAATCGTGTTTCCCTCCCGTTGTGTGCGCAGATGACATTCGGCTTCAGCCGCGATGATGTCAGCAAGTTCCTGCCGTCCTACCTTGAGCAAGGCATCCTGAGACACGACCCATTTCAGGTAATTTCTTCCGATTAGGTTTTGCACCAGGGTTACCCAGTATGACCGTTGGGCCCAAATCCCGTTCTGTTTACCATACCGTACCGCACCGTTCAGCAATACCGTACCGTGTGAAAACACCGACCCAGCCATTTCGTTGCCAGTCTGTTCATTTGTCCGTAGATCGTACCGTATCCGTACTGTACCGCTTGACCGTACTGGGTAACCCTATTAAGGGTTCATTAAGGGTTATTTACGTTTATCTTCAACCTTCAACCCCTAGTTTGAAACCCCTAGTTCGAAACCCCAGTTCGAAACCCCTATGTCGAAACCCACAGTTCGAAACCCCTAGGTCGAAACCCACAGTTCGAAACCCCTAGGTCGAAACCCACAGTTCGAAACCCCTAGGTCGAAACCCCTAGGTCGAAACCCCTAGGTCGAAATCCCTAGTGTGAAACCCCCAGCTCGAAACCCCCAGTTCGAAACCCCTAGGTCGAAACCCCTAGTACGAAAACCCTAGGTCGAAATCCCTAGTGTGAAACCCCCAGCTCGAAACCCCCAGTTGGAAACCCCTAGTGCGAAACCCCCAGCTCGAAGCCCCCAGTTCGAACCCTAGGTCGAAATCCCTAAGTCGAAACCCCTAGGTCGAAATCCCTAGGTCGAAACCCCTAGGTCGAAATCCCTAGGTCGAAACCCCTAGGTCGAAACCTTGTACCTTTTACCCCAAGAAACCCCCTTGAATACTGACACCTAATACCCTTTAATCCTGAACCCTACATTCCTGAAACCCTTGGGTTGAAACTTTGAACCATCCATAAGGTTTATCATGACGTACTTTATCCTTCAGGTGCTGGACCAAGAGGGTGAAAACCTAAGCCCTGAAAACCTTAACCCTGAAACCCTAAGCCCTGGAAAATTTGACCCTGAAACCCTTAACCCCGAACCCTGAAACCCTGAGTTACAACTTTTGGCACTGGAACCGTTCAAGTGCATCGCGACATGTATGCCCGAAGGGTACGAACAAGGCACGTCGCCATTTCAAACAGTCACACCATAAAGGATGCCACTGACCAGCCAAAGGCAGGCGCGTGCATCAGTTCTTACATTTTGTGCAACTGTTCACACAATGTGTGCACCAGCTCACACAACATGTGCAACAGTTCACACAACATGTGTCGCGACACGATTTTCCCTTCAGGTGTTGGATCAGGAGGGTGAAATCCTTAACCCTGAACCCTGACCCTGAAACCCGTAACCCTGACCCTAAGTCACGACTTGATTTCCCCTTCAGGTCCTGGACCAGGAGGGTGTCGGCCAGCTCATCCAGATGGCGGTGGAGAGAGGGCGGTCCACACGCCCCGACCTCAAGCTCGGCATATGTGGGGAGCAGGTAGGGTTGTGCCCAGGGTTCCCCTACAGGCCCTAAGGCTTTAACCCTAAGTGTCAGGAGCAGGTTTGGTTTCGCCTCGGGTTTTATCCTACAGGCACTACGGCCTAATGTGTCAGAAGCAGGTAGGGTTTTGCCCCGGGTTTTCACTACAGGCTCTAAGGCTTAAACCCTATGTATAGTTCCACTTCTCTTCAGTGCTCCTTTTTGTTTGTAACTCAGCTACATGTCAGCTACATTCTGGCCTCTGGCTGGGGGGGCGCATCTGGCTAGCCCTGCTGCTCTGGCCACCAGCCGTAGGCCGGTCCAGGTTTGGTACCAATCGGGCATTTCACGGCCGCAAGGTGGCCTGCCGAAGCTGGACACTCGTAGCAGCAAAAGGAACCATTGTTGCTCCTCAACACATGGCTATGCTTGGCACAGTTGCTGGGTGCAACCCCGTCAGGGTGCACTTCTGGCAAAGCTGGGAGTGTTAATTTTTTCGTGACTCAGCTATATGCCAGCTACACTCCAGCCTACTGCTGTAGGACCCAGGCATGGCTAGCCATCTGTCGCCAGCCATGCTGCTTGGGCCGCCTACCGTTGGCCGGTTCAGATTCTGTCCCAATCAGGCATTTTGCGGTTTGGGGGTGGCCCGCCGAAGGTGGACTCATAGCTGAAAAAGGAAAGCTTGATAGCTGGGTCGCTCACGCAGCTGCTCATTTGCACCTGTCACCATTGTTCTCTTTGCCGGAAGGGTTACAACAGGAGGTTACACCAGGGGGGGCACATCTGGAGGTTACACCAACGGTACCAGGGAGTTACAGCTAGGGTTACACCAGTTACATCCAGGGGTTACACCAGGGGTTACATCACTTACACACTTACACCTAAGGAGAATACGAGGGGGGTACTCGACAGGGTCCATTTCCTGCATAGATGGGGCTCACACTTATAATGTTGTCCATACCTGCGTATCACTCTTGCAGCCGTGCATCACGCTTGCAACTGCTTCCATGCCTGCAGGTCACTCTTGCTGCTATTTCTATAAATGGGTATACCCTAAACCCCCCACTCTCCAGTCTTGCATTGTGTCAGGGTGCACTCCAGTCTTGCATTGTGTCAGGGTGCACTCCAGTCTTGCATTGTGTCAGGGTGCACTCCAGTCTTGCATTGTGTCAGGGTGCACTCCAGTCTTGCATTGTGTCAGGGTGCACTCCAGTCTTGCATTGTGTCAGGGTGGTGACGCCAGTCTTGCATTGTGTCAGGGTGGTGACGCCAGTCTTGCATTGTGTCAGGGTGGTGACGCCAGCAGTTTGCAGTTCATACGTGAATGGAACACTCAAGCCGTTTTGTTTGCTCGTGGTTTTGTTGTGGGTCAGGTTTGGTGGTAAACCACAACGGATGCATACATGGAGAAGTATGTATCAGTTGTGGTGACCCCAAAATACCTCCTGCAGACTATCTATGGGGCGCACTCTTGCAACTGTTTGCATACCTGGATGACCTTGATCATCCCTGAACCCTGAATCCTAAAATCGTATATTGCATTGTCTCAGGGGGGCGACTCCAGCAGCGTGCACTTCCTGCATAACTGGGTCACACACTTGCACCTGCTCTCGCAGCTGTTCGCATAAAAGGATGACCTTTAACACTGAACACCGAACCCTAAACCATGCACAAATACAGGGCACCAAACCCTGAATCCTAAACATGTATTTTTCATTGTTCCAGGGTGGCGACCCCAGCAGCATGCACTTCCTGCATATCCGGATCACACTCTTGCAAATTGCATTTGTGTGTGTAAGTGGATGGCCCGAACCCCTGCAGACTAAACCCTGAATTCATTGCCCCAGGGTGGCGACCCCAGCAGCGTTCAGTTCCTGCATGACATCGGCTTGGACTACGTGTCTTGCTCTCCGTTTAGAGTGCCCATCGCTCGGCTGGCAGCGGCTCAAGCAGCCGTGAGGGGAGACGCTGCCGCGGCTAAAGCTCTTGCGAAGGCAGGCCCCGTATACGCTATCTGAGCGGGGGCTGGCTGCAAGCCATGCAGCCAAGGGGGGAGGGGGTCTGCGGCCAAAGCTCTTGCGAAGGCAGGCCTTGTATAGGCCATCTGAGCAGGGGCTGGATCCAGGTCAAGCAGCGTAGGGGGTAGGGGGTCTCTGCGGCCAAAGCTCTTGTCAAGGCAGGCCTCGTATAGGCCATCTGCTGAGCGGGGGTTTGCTGCAGGCCAAGCAGCCGAGGGGGTGGGAGTCTCTGCGGCCAAAGCCCTTGTCAAGGCAGGCCTCGTATAGGCCATCTGCTGAGCGGGGGTTTGCTGCAGGCCAAGCAGCCGAGGGGGTGGGAGTCTCTGCGGCCAAAGCCCTTGTCAAGGCAGGCCTCGTATAGGCCATCTGCTGAGCGGGGGTTTGCAGCAAGCCGCCAGCCATGAGGGAGCAGCGGCCGTTGATGCTGTGGACCTTAAACTCCATAGCATCATGTCCTCTCATTCCTTTGGGGCCATCTGTGAATTCCAGTCTCGCACTCGGTGCCTTACAGTTCCCTAAGTCCCTTGCCATCTGAGAGCTCAGGCAGCATCCATGAGTGCGGGTCTGGCTGCTGCTTGAGCGGCTGTCAGGAGGCATGCGGCTGCGGCCAATGCTGTTGTGAAGGCCGGCTCCACGTCTTGATTTGAATTTGAGGTGTCGGGGCTGCGCTGAGGTATTGATGAGTGTGAGTCTGGCAGCAGCAGCTTGAGCGGCTGCCCGAGGGCATGTTGTTGCGACCACTGTTGTTGTGAAGGCAGGCTCCGTGTCCTTCATTTTAAGCAGCCAAGGCAGCGCTCAGGCGTTAATGAGAGCTTGTCAGGCAGCAGCTGGAGCGGCTCTCAGAAGAAGTGTTGGTGTGGCTTTTTTTTGCTGTCGGCATACAATGTGTCAATGACGTTACACCTCTGGTCCCTGCTCAAAAAGGCTTGGCCGCGTGGGCGCCTAACTGTTTTGGGCAGACACAAAAAGGGAAGGGGTAAATAAACTGAGTTGACAGACAAAGGGCTGGAAAGGAAAGACAAAGGAAGCTCTAGCCTCTGAGAACGTCTACTCCTCAACAATATTTACCACGACTTCCACAAAGCCAGGGCATCCCACCCATGTCTGCCCAGGTTAATGACGTTACACTTTGGGCAATGCTTAAAAGAAGCTCGGCCACATCGGCAAGCAAATTGGGTGCTGATCGGGTGCATAACGTCCTCCTGCTCCAACAGCAGTCAACGCGGCTCGCGCATGCCTTCAAGGCACATGCGGTTAAGCCTCATGATGATGATCTTGCCGGGACCATCGTTGCCCTGATGTCTTGCAATGTCATGCCGTCCAAACGGGCCTTTTGATCAGCGGACAATTCGAAGTTGAGCCTCCGGGAGTCTGAGCCACGCAGCTTGTACGTTAACCTACACACAAGAGTAAAATGAGAGGGTATTTAATTATGGTGAGGGCATGCCAGGGATGGGAACACGAAAATCAACATTTCAGCTAATCTTTGTCACCGTATTGCCACGATGTTTTGGTGCTTCGACTTTGGGGGTAGCAGCCCCCAATAGTAGCACCATCGATATTAGGGGTCCGCGCGAACCCCCAAATTCAAATCACCACACATTTTCAACCCAAGTGTGGCGTTTCAGTGACATACCGCTGACACTCTCCTGTGCCGTCTAAGAACGGGTTCTTCACTATCGAGGGCACCACCCCTCCTCCCCGACCACCCTTAGCGTATGACCACTCACGAACACGCCAATGCCGCTAATTGCTGTTAATTCTGGGGGAAAATCAACCCCCAAAGTCATATCACCGGAATATATTGAAGGCTTCAGCGAACCCCCAAAGCGAACCCCCAGAATATTATAAAAGGCCTTAAAACGGACCCCCAAAGGCATCGAAAGCCCAGAACATCGTGGCAGTACGGTAATAAAAAATGCAATAAGTGAACACAACTTAAAACAACGGGATTACATATGTGGATTATGCATTATGATGGGTGCACCTTCCTCCACCACATTATTATTCAGGAGGGAACTCACATCAAACAATAGACAAGGTGATCAGCATGCCTAAAACAGGCGGTGGACCGTGGCATGGTTCTATTTGGCTCCAAGCTAGAGGTGCTGGCATTTACCATTTCACACCAGTGTCATGAAGTTGGGGGGTGTAGGTTTCACCTCTCTTAAACATCTGAACACTCCTTATAACCTAACGTTTGCCTGCCGGGCACTCACATGTCAGCATCTCTTGCTGCCTCCTCCGGGGTTTCCCTTGAGCATCCAGAGATCCTCTCTATCCCCTTGCCTCCTGGTACATCCACCCGTGCGACCCATGCTTTGCCATTCACCTGTAGAAGAGAGGGCAGGGGATTTAATTTGCTAGGATGCAAAGTGTTGGGGCCTTTCACAAACTGCCGGTATCATAGGGCAGGTCATGCGTGTACACGAATCGCTGCCACATTGGTAACTGTGGTTCTGGGCAGAAAACTTTGATGCAAACTTCCAACCTTTCCCAACTTGCCCGCCCAACGTAGCGGAAGACGACACCCCTGAGAGCTCTTGCCAGGCGCTCCATTTCCTCCTTGATGTCTTGCAATGTCATGCTGTCCAGACGGGCCTTTTGATCAGCAGTCAAATCAAAGTTGAGCCGGGCCTCTGGGCCATGCAGCTTGTATGTAAATCTGAATGAGTGAAATGAGGGAGCGAAAAAAAATATTGATGGCAAAGGTATGCCAGGGAATGGAGCACAGAAGTCCACAATGCAAATATCAGCCAGTCCCAGTAAATCATGAATGCAGCAAGTGGAAAGCTCTCTAAAATAAGAGAGCACGACTACAGGATTGGTGAAATACACACCGTCATATGGCCGGGTGCGCTCTAGAATCCACCCTATAATAAACCACCAAGGAAGAAACAATTGACAATTGATAACGCAAGTGATTACTCTGGCTGAATACAGAATGGTTGAAACATGGTAAAGTCCTAGCCCAGAGCTGGATGTCAGTGCTGATACCTACCATTTCACAATTCACACCCTCTGATGGACAGCAGCATGGCTTTCTTATACATATGCCCACACCCCACTCCCCAATGTTCGCCTGCCAAACACTCACATGTCAGCGTCCCTGGCTGCCTCCTCCGGGGTTTCTCTATAACATCCATGGATGACCTTTTTTTTGCTCCCAGGGATACGCACCATAGTTACCCATTTATTGGCCTTCAGAAAAGAGGGCAGAGAATATGAGTATGGTCAAAAATAGGAAATTGATACTACATGTTGGCATGAATTCCCTTTCTGTCTCACCTGATATCGTGTCTGGTACGCATGCAGATACGTTAACGCATCCGGGTGCACGTCCCATAAGCAGAGGTGCATCAATGTCGGCATCCAACAGTTCTAGCTAGCCACACGGGCATAAACTGAGGTGAATCAATGTCAGCATGCAATGGTGTAGCTAGACGTGCATACAAGGATGCATGATGAGCTAACATTGCATAGGAGTGCTTTGTCTATTTGTCACACTGAAAATGAAAGACAAGTAGCATGCCATGGACATTACATGACCGATGAAGGCATGATCACTGTACATGTACCCAACTGCCCATGCTGTTTTAAAATCAAAGAAACACACATGGGACTCATCATGCTAGTAAACCACATCATCATGCTAGTTAACCACATCACCATGAATTCATGATGCTAGTAAACCACATCTTCATGATGCATGTCAGTCAGCACCAGTGCATGATCCATTCATACCTGTCCAACACCGACTCATAAACTGACCCAATTTCATTCATGATGCGACTCAGGAAGTAAATACCACATTGTTCCTTTGTTCACCTTCAAATGAATATAGCGGAAGCCAGACAATGATGACCCAGGTGCAGCTGCTGTTTCTCCTGATGGTGACGATGATCCCTGCATGGAGTATGCTGTGGAGGCGTTTGAGGCCCCCCTCTTGGTCGCAGACTGTGTTGTTGTTGCCACACCCCGAGTATTAGCCACCATCCGCCTGGCCCACAAGGACCCTAATTGTTCTGACAGCGGCCTCAAGACACCAGCCGCAACCAAGGAGCTCAGCCCGTGCACATGGGGGGCATTCCTACCAGGGCCGGCGGGCGCGGCCATGCCGCCCGCCTGCAGACTGCAAGTAGACGACCCGGTGGTCCGTTGCTCCCTCAAGCTGCCTTGCTCTCCACACAGGTGCTGCCCATCGTTCAAATCCGGCTCCGGCTTCAGCGGCTTGGAGGCTCTGGAACCCAACGCTGCTGCTGAGCACAGCCCACGAAGCTGTGAGGCTGATTCGGCGGGATGGTAAGTGAAGCTGCAGGGTCTGGGCTGGAGGAGTGAGGCTGATGGGATGAGCAGTGGCGACAGGGTCCCCCAGGAGCACCACCCATTTCCAGGGTTGTGGCTGTGCACGCGCCTCACACTTGTGGACGAGACGGCCCTTGGGGACCAGACACAGCAAAATACATCTGTTGGGGGGGCAGGGAGGCAGGGAGGACCCATTGGCTTAAAAGGAGGACGGAATGATGCGGTGGGTGGCAGGGGCCAGTATTTCTTTTTTCGGCTACAAGGCCACCTTGGGCGGGCTGCCTCAAGGCCGCTAGAGGCCCGATTGGGACCAAACTTGGGCCGGCCTACTACTCGTGGCCAAAGCAGCAGGGCTGGCCACAACTGGGCGGAGGCCAGGGTGTAGCTGTCAGGTAGCTGAATCATGACGAAAGAAAAACTGGCAGGGGCGGGTGGGAGGGACGGACGTGGCCTCGGCCCATGCAGCACTGTCTTCTTATCCATCACGTCACTGTGGGACATAATTATGTCCTTCTTTATATCTGTACAGGATTTGAATGATCTGCAACGTTAACGATACTTTGATGGGCTGCCACACTGGCGACAAGAGATCCTTCACTGGAAGGGCCCTGAGTCCCAGGACCAATTTCACGAGGGAGCAATATGGTATTAGCTTCATTGGCCAGAAGCTTACATAGGTATGCGAACATGATCCCTCCCTTTACAGCCCAAGCAAGGGCAGCTATCATGCCAGCTCCTTGCCATATCTGCCTTACCAAGGTGCTTCCAGAAAACACCGGTGCTGGTGCTGTTGGTCGCAGCGCTCTTGAAGTGGCTAGCTGATGCAAGGTTTGAGCAGATCCTGTATGCCAGCATTCCCCTAGCTCTTCAAATAATGAGAAGGCGGTTGTCAGTTTATAAGGCCTGGCTAATGGGTCGGTTCATACAGATCTGTCGAACATGCAAGCCCCGCTTGTTTCATGCGATCATGGTAGGACCCATGTGCAGGACCGCCGTTTCCAGTTCGAAAAAAAACAGATGACGTAAGTTTGAGAGAAGAGGGTCTGAGTAGATGAGTGAAAACGCCAAATCACGGTGAATGAATTGAGCCCTGCGACCCTCGCAAAATCCTGAACTGCACTGAGAGAATGCAAAGGGTGCAAATTTGTCGCAAATTTGTCGCAAATTATTGCTCAGGTAGAGGTTGATGGGCAATACTCAGAAAACGGAAATCAAATTCATTGATTTCTTCGTGACACTCTTCGGAGGGCCTGTCTTTGATCTCTCCTGAAAACCGCGATTGAACACCTAAACTTACTGCGCAGTGTTTTTCCGGTGTTGCAAACTCACCTTGCAACGCCCTGAAGATGCTTCTGTATTCTTACTCACTCGCTTGCTTTCACAAGTTGATAGTGGACTCCCTATCTTTCCAGAGGATATTTGACTCGTTATTGCAGCTTATCTTGACGCTCTTCCAGAACCTCGCAGCGTCCAGCTGCGATGTTAGCCAAGTCCTGGACGATCGCGGTCGCGACCGCCCCGTCCTGTCGCAGATGCGGACCTTAGACAAGCAAGCCGCGCCCGACTGCGCCGTAGCCGTTACGCCCAATAGACAAGTAGACATTGCATGGCTGATGCTGAGATTGCATGACATGCCAGCACAGCCCCACTCCCGCCTCACCTGCATGGCGCTATGCAACCACCTGGCGTGTGCGCTGCCCTCCTTGACAGGGGCATGCCGCTCATGGATCTCAGAGCCTGCACATCTCTTTATGCTGCAGCCCAGGGCAGGCACTGCACCCTCATCATCTTCCTGTACAGCCGCATGAGTGAAGGGGGCGGCCGGTCCCTACAAGTGATCGTCTGATTGATCAGTTCATGGTGTGGCCGCTGGTTTGTGCGCTATAACACGCTGCGTCCAGCAGCCACGTCATGACTTGACGGATGTTGCTGCGGCTCGGGGCAGAGCTTCAAAAGATGGGCTGCAGCCTACTGCAGCAAGCCGCGAAGACCTGCAACGTCAGACGTTTACGACAATTCCGGCAGAGGGCTTCGCATGGCGGCGGCCAACGCCCTCCTTGCGGCCATGGCGACGCTGCTGGCAGCCGGCGTTTTCGACCACCTTGCACAGGATACTAGAGGGCGTTCCTGGAGGCCTTATAAGAAAATCGCAGTACCATTCCTTCACTACACGCTGCGGGCGCCTCTTTTAATTCCTATTTCGTTTTTGTCGTTTTTCGCTCTTGTCATGTTGTTGATGAAGGGGACAAGGCCATTCTCAATCTCGGAAACAATAGAGTACCCGGTTTGGAAGCCTGCTTGGCTACAGCAGGCACTGTGCGCTCAAGAGTCAAGACTTGGCTGCATTAACATAAATGAGGTTGTGCTCAAGCCACACACTATTTTCTGCCCGTGGTCTGTTGGCTAACGGTGCGGATGTGGCTTCGGCCCCGAGCTGCGTTGTTCCTCTTCCCTTAACCTACACGCCCTTAGGGGGGCGTAGTTTTTCTTTCTTTATGCCCGTGGTCATGAGGGCCTTCTCAAACATGCCGGAGCATCTGTATTTCAGTATGCACCGGCATATTTATATGCTGGATCCCAACCCTCATTGCATGTCCTACGGTTGAGAGATGTGAAAGAAAAATGATGAATTCTGCCCACTTTGATCACGCCTGTCAGAGTCTCACGCACCTGTCTTTTCTCCACTCTGGTCTTCGCTGGGGTCTGTAATTATGACGAACTTTCCGCACATTTGTTCTCTTATTTGTGATGCCAGGGCGGCCAAGCCTGAAACATGTCATATGCCTGTAGAAACTTGCCTCATCCTACCCCCCCCAATCCATTGATTATTACGCACCCTCACCAACGTATTGTCCCGCAGCGGTTGGCGCCCGTACATGTCCCATCAAGCACCGCGTTGCTCGACAGGGCCTTGACGGCCTGGCAGCGATTGGCTTGTCACGACAGGCCACGAAATGTTGCCCATAAGGAAGTTCTGCGATTCTTCTGGTGCAGGGTCCGACCAGGGTCCCACGCACCCTTTCTTTACGTCCGCTACATACAATAGAGGTTTTCCGCGTTTATTTGAGTGACCAAGATCAACTAACGTTGGTCTCGGCAGGGATACGCCTCGGCCAGGGGGACCCACATCGCGGGCTCAGAAAAAAAATGCGTGCAATTGCATGACGCGTTTGATACACTTGACGGTGGCTTCCGAGCTGCAGGCCTCGAGCGACACGTGTCAAACTCTAACTGCCAATTAGTGGATAGGGCACATGGGGCTGTGCGCTCGGCATAGAAAAATCGCAAATAATCAGCGCGATAAGCAGCTTTAGGGGGGACCATTTGGCTTCTCCGTGTCGCTGACACGTGTCTGCGACACTCTTTGCCACCCGTGGAGCAGAACGTGTGGACTCTGGAGACTTCCAGTCGCTGGGCCTCGAGTGTGGGCGCTGAGGGAGCCAAGGACTGAGCATGTGGCCTGCGCACCGTACGTTGCGATGATAGGTGACAATTGATAGGTCAGCATCGAATGACCGATCGCTAACACAGCTGCGATACCGAACCGACTGAGTGTGGCATCGATCTCAGTGAAGTTCACACACAGAACCTGCGAAGCATAAAACATGCCGATAAGAGCATGGACAGGCTCGTGTAGGCAAAGCTCGGAGTGTATTCAGCATCCAGAAAGCGGACGTACAAAATTCGTTCACTTTCGATGCGTTGTATATCAGCATTGTTTTAAATTTATACGCACGCGAGCCACGGAAGGACTGCAGAAAGGACTGCACCTTGCAGAATCCAGGGAAATCCTGCCCTGTCCGCGACCTACTTTGTGCACTAACTTGCCGATGCGGCCACAGCTGGCTCCGAGCTAAATTGCAGTGTTTACCCATACACATACCCCGGAACTCGCCCAAGCGCTAGAACAGCTTAACCCTGCCACTGCTGCCCTCCATGCCACAGACCCCCTCAATGCGTACACCCTGCTTCAACCCCTGTTTCACCTGGGGATCACTCACCTAGCAGACCTGACGGAACAGGGAGGCAAGCACGTGATAGATGGGACAGGCCTGAGAAACAGATACGGGAGAAATGTCAAAGACAAGCACATCATAGCCTTAAACAGACTCTCAGTCATGGCAAACAACGGACCGGGTGCAGACAGAGACCTTAGAGACATGATTCGAAAAAGAAACACGGTGTTGAGCCTCCCAAAGGATCAAAGAGAGATACACCAGGGAAACATGTACATCACTGCTATAGCAAGAAACCCCATGCCAACAGGAACCATGTTTCAAGCTTCCCTTCACCCCGACCAGACACTGATCACCCAGTATCTGAATACCAAGGACATCGGCATTCCAAAAGCAACAGAAACAGAGAGACCGGGAGACCTCGCTGATACCCCAGACCCCACACAGCAACAAGAGGGCACAGCAAACCTGACTGGACAGCAAGGCAGCAAGAAGAAACAGCACTGGCGCAAGGACCCTACCCTCCATAGAGACAAGAAAAGACAAGGATGCTCGTCAACTACGAGCCTACGGAAAGAGATTGCGGCCCCACGCAGAAAGTGCCAGACAACAGGAACATGCCTATGTACCAGACATGACTACAAAAGGAAGGAGGCAGAGCGCATTTTTGCATTTGCCAAAAGCAAAATATCAGAAGGAGAAAGGGCGGCAACAGTCATACAAGAGATGTATGGGCACACCAACCAAGTAGCAGCCATCACAGGCTGGAGGATGGTCACAGAGCCAAGCAAAGGACGCCACCAACGAGGGAAAGACAGAATCAAGCAAATTCAATACCAAGTCACCTGGCACCCAAGCATCATCGATGAATGGGCCATCCCATACCACAGCATGGCAGGGTACACACCAGAGAAGATAGAGGCTTCTTGCCGGAAGACTCTTGGACTTGGTCAAGACCTGCATGCCCATGATTGGGCAGGTGTTGCAGCATGCGAATGTTGCTGGAACCCACATAGTCTGCAGTACGATGACGCATCCGGATGCTATGATGACATCATCACATGAGATGTTTGCTACAAGTACTTTCATGTCCAATGCCTAGGCCAACCAGTGGACTGGAGACCCAGCGAAGACAAATGGACATGCCCGGCGTGTACACATGCAACTAGCACCACACAAGTGGAGGGGCTGGTTAAAGTCACATGGGAGCCTAGCTGGGAACCTGAAGAGATGCTCCTTACCGAAGAAAACACGGCCGCCCTCCTACGACAATGGATCTCTGAAAACCACGACCAGCCACCTGCGAGGACCTCCGAAGGCACCATGCTAGATAGGCACCTGTCTAACATGGCCCGACAAGGGTTTCACCAAAATCACAGCGATTGGGATACCACCCTGGGAGACAATATCCGGGAAATGATAACCTTCGACATGGAGCCAATTAACCCGCAACTGGACATCCATGCTGTGACGGGAGAGTGTAAAATCGAAGTGAGAGAGTTTGAGACATGGAACCCTAAGAGTACCAACCAAATCACGACTACAGAGATGGCATGCGTGTACAAGGGGAACGGCCGGTGCGTCGGGACAATCGCCAAAGACAGACTCGTCACCCTCAGAAGATTGTATGAACAGGCTGCATATGAAGGCATCCATGCTAAAATGATGCCTCCCCCATCCTCCTTTGAAGAGGAAGTGGTTGACCTCATCATCAGACACAAGGAGGGGACAAAGACACAGACCAAACAAATACAGGACAATTTCAGCATCCCACCACAATTCAGAGCGTTGATAGACACGCACTTTGGCATCTCCAAGGAACGGTTTTCTAGCCCCCTCCAAGTTCGAGATCACGCCACCACCTACTGGAGTATATTCCCGAGGGACCAGGCCTTCCAAGCACAAACAAATGCCTTCCAACACAGGTGGACAGGGTACTCACATGCCTTCCCAAACCGGGATGAACCATCCCTCGAGAAAGCAGTCCGATGGGCGGTGTGGTCCGCAGAAATGACCAGGGAACCGACAGCTACTGTCTTGTACCTGCCCAGGGGGATGAAGTCGTCAGGCAAACCCTCATACCAAAAGTGGTTGGACAAATATCCGCAATACTGTACAAGAATAGCCAGCACCAAGAGCTCCCCTTTCCCCTTGTGGAAAGAGGAGAGTTGGACGCAAGGAGCAACCCCGCCACCCATGCACAAATGCCACATGGACATAATCGTTGTGTGGAACAAAGAAGCCCAGTCCGAGCAAATCGGGTGGAAACAGGATCTTCTCATCAGACTGCTCCGCACAACCCTCGCACATGTAGAGAAACACCCGCAAGCCGGGGCCACCCCCCTGCTAACCGCAACATGGACCCGACCTCCCCCCCCATTTGGGAATAGGGTGGAAGAAGATCAAGGAGAGCAGAACCATCCCCAACCCATGATAGGATCACGCTCCTTCCAACAATCTCCAAGGGACACAGAAATCCCTAGCGCAACAAATGCAGACCCAATGGACGCATGCAATTACCTGGAGTGGTTCCAAGAAAACAGCGCGCTGAAGCACAATTGGAGGGAGTTAGCCTACACCGATGGCAGTTGCATTGAAATCAGCCTTAAAGACGGCAGGAAAGCTCAACTAACTGGCGCTGGCCTCCACATCCCGAGCGCCACCGCCGATCAACAAGACACCACCATTAACCCGGCCGGAGAGGGTCCCACAAACACCATAAACAGAGCTGAGCTGGCAGGGATTTTTGGAGCCCTGGTGAAAGAACAGACCAAAATAGCTGTTGACAGCGCCACCTCCTTGTACCAAATCCGCAAAGCCATCCGATCCCCCATGTCTCTCACCTACCACAAGCACAGAGACCTCCTCCAGCATATCGTGGGCCAACTCCAGCTCATGGCGTCCAAAGGCAAAATAGTCGAATTCCATAAAGTGAAAGCCCATAACGGGGATATCGGAAACGAGAAAGCCGACGGGGTTGCAAAACGGGCAGCCACTCTAAGGGGAGAATGCGATCTGACCGTACCTGTGAGCTCCGAACCCTCGCAGTACGGTTCTTTCTGGCTTTTCACAAAACCTAAGGAAGAGGACCCTATTCAGGGTGAGCCGCAAGGATTAGAAGATCTGAAGGGTGCCCTGAAGACGCACATTCACGAGCGCCAAAAGCTGGGTCGATCCAACATCGATAGCGTATATTTTCAAGGGTGGCAAAGGTTGCAATCGATTGCTAATGGGGCCCTCAGCAACAGTTTCTTTAACCACCCAGGAGTCACTCTGGCGGAGAAGAAAACAGCCCTTCGATGGCGACATGGATGCCTTTGGAATAACAAGGTGGCTTTCAGGTGGGGCAAAAGTACCACGGACAAATGCCCCTTGTGTGGAGAGCATGACAGTGCAGGCCATATCACAGGCGCATGCAGGCACCCCGAAATGCAAAAGATGTACATAGAGCGCCACCATGGCACAGGAAGGATTTTGCTGAGGGCTGTATCGAAAGGCAGCATGGGAGGGGACATCGTCATGGCAGACCTGGGAACGGCCGAGAAGTGTGAGAGAGCAGGAGCACCAGCCATGCTGATGAATAAAGTCCCCTCGTACTTAATCCCCCACGCTGAGGCACCAGCACTTGGAGCCGTCCAAATGAAAACGAAAATGCAGCCTGACATGTTGTTGATGCAAACGACAGGACAAAAGAAGGACGTTATAGTCCACATTGGGGAATTTAAGTATTGCAGAGACACTGAGCATGGAGACCAATTAAAAGCCTGCTTAAACCAGCACACGGATCTCGTTGAGCTACTGATCTTGAACGGGCACCAACGAAACAACATAAAAGTTATACCAATCTTGATTGGCACCTCGGGCACTATTTATAATAAGCACACAATTGAAGCCATGATGTCTCTAGGGATCACCGCGTTCCATGCTAAGAAATGCGCCCAGAAAATGCATGTCCATTCGATAAAACTCTTGCACAGCATAGTACAAACCAGACGCAGACTCGAATATTTTTCAGCCACAAAGCCTGCCACTGGGCCAATAAAGCACACCCATAAGAGAAAACCACCGTGAGGAAGTTGTTTCTTTCTTTTTGCCTCATGGTAACGGCGCGGATGTGGCTACGGCCCCAAGCTGCGTTGTTTCCTTAACCTCCACGCCCTTATAGGGCGTAGCTTTCTTTCTTTCTTTCTTTTGCAGTGTTTAGGGCTTTCAAAAGGGCTTCTTTCGACGTGTGGAAAGCATGGAGAAGCTCAGCATCGGCAAGCTACGCCTTGCAGATTCCGGGGGAAATACCGTTTGTTGCATGTTTTCTTACTTTATGAATCCTTGTGCCCCATCCCATGCATGCAGCTGATTACATTTCCTGCAAAGATAGTAGGGGACATGTCGCAACGGAGATGAAATGCCTGCCCGAGGACCTATTCTGTGGTGGCACCAAGACCGGGAAAAGAGAGTTCGAAGCGGGCCGCCAAAAGAAGGCCCTCGGATGGACATGGCCGATCGCGACAATTTACATCTTGGGCTGTGCCGTTGGGGGTGTTGTCAGCTTTATCACAACCATGCCTCAGTGCCAGTGGTATCACAACCATGTATGGAACTAGCAGTGACAGTGGCTCAAGCATGGTTGTGATGAAGCTGACAACACCCCCAACGGCACAGCCCAAGATGTAAAATGTCGCGATTTGCCATGCCCATCCGAGGGCCGAAGCCACCTTCTTTTGGCGGCCCGCTTCGAACTCTCTTTTCCCGGTCTTGGTACCACCAAAGAATAGGTCCTTGGGCAGACAATTCATCTCCGCTGCGACTTGTCCCCTAATATCTCTGCAGGAAATGTAATCAGCTGCATGCATGGGATGGGGCACATGGATTCATTAAGTAAGAAAACAAGCAACAAACGGTTTTAGAAGTGGAATTTCAAAATAATTAGGCCATTCACTGACTGGGGTTGAAATAAGGCGTTGAGGAAAGAGCCTAAAGAGGATTTGAGATACCGTTAGTTCTCACGTGTCCTTAATTTGTTGGACTTCATGTAGAGGTCGTATATGACAATGTGAGCCATTGATGCCAAGGCCTCTATGAAGCACACTGTAGTCATACCTGCAAAAAGTAGGTGAAGGTTTACTATTCGAGGGCGGACGCCGGCAGGACTGACGCAGTGACGCACATATAGCTTCGTACAATCAAGCCCCGACAACATCACAAAACATGTCCACATCGCAATTGCGCACCTAGGTATCCGATGGCCAGGGGGACTGCTACGAAGCAGTTGAGAGTCAAGGTGATAGTCCATGCTCCCAATTTCCTATCTGCGTTTGCCTTAAACTGACGACGCCGCAACGTGTCCGCGCGTATCCAAGACGTGAGGAAGATGGCTAGAAGAATGATACCAACTCCCGCAATCAACAATGATTTTGTATGCCAGTTAACTTGGTGACGGCCTTGCGGCCTGCCATTTCGCATGATGCCTCTTGAACACCGGGATGTGTGACATGGGACATGATATTTTCAGAAAAGACACAATAACCAAAACCCATTCCATCTTAGTTGCCGGTGACCTGAAATGTGCAAGCAAGTTTTGCCGATCGGGCGGGTTGCACATGCCTCCGTTTCCTACGTCCCGGTGCGCCATGCAAGTGAGGAGCGGTGGGTGACATTCCGTGCATGTTTCTAGATGGGGCATGGGGCTGCATGGATGAGTGGCTACACTTGATTGTCTGGTCTTGTGTCTCAAGCAAAGTGCGCAAGCAATGGTTGTGGCCATGCATGCGACTAGCAGGCAAGGATTTCGCTGTGACCCCCATCGTTGCAGCTGGACTGAGTGGCAACGATCTTTCCTGCGAAGATCTTTATGGTTTTGGATGACCTGCATGGATTTATGCTTGTACAATGTCGCGGAGCCGTGCATCGCCTGCGACCCTGTCTGCTCCGACCGGGCCCTCATCTCTCCGACTCGCTGGCAGTGATCCTGATTTCGACTTGCGATCGTAAGGCCTCAATAGTTATATGTTCAACCTGCGCAATGCCGAGGTGCCGTGCACAACCTGCCCCCCTGCCAGCTCACCCCCGTATTGAAGGGTTGCTCCAACTCGCACGCTGACATGTGAAATCCATTTCCGAGGAACGCTTAATTCATGATCGGTACTGCATTGCCATTGTGATAAAAGGAGAGGAAAAGAGAACGCCAATGCGGCGTGGATTTTGGGAAGTATAGGTTGACGAGACGCCCAAGCCCCGGTATGTATACCCTTAAAGGGAGAAAGGGGCTATGGCGGGTCAGTGAGAACAGGGGGAGATGCTGGACGGCAATCGGGTGGACTGTTTTCAAGGAAACGTCGAAGTCGATGAATGGAATAGGCAGATTGGACAGTGTGAACTGCTAGTTGTTTGAGCAGTGGGGGAACGTTGAAGGGTGTGATACCAAGGATTGGAAAGAGGTGCATGGTATCTTTATAGAAAATGCCAGAGCAACCAATGATGACGAGGTGAACATACCGATAGAAAGAAAGAAAGAAAACGCTTGAGCGTGTCTTTTGGAATACGACATTTGAAATGCCGTACACTTGGGGTGCACTCGACCATAGTCCTCGAGCCTGCCTGTCATGAGTGATCGAGTGATAAGTGGAGTGGTAAGTGGAGTCCTCGAGTCGCTGAATTCAGCGCGCCCGACTATAATTTATCTTTCATTGTATGGAAATGGTTTCTTGTAAACCTTATATCGAAAACGTAGCTTACAGCCTGTTTCCGATTGACCCCGATGGACCCCGGAAAAATTTCGGGGTGGTCGTTTCCGACTGATGTCATGAGACAGAATCTCGCGATTCACGGTGTATGGTGCCGTCTTTCTTTTGGTGTGTCATATTTTGTTGTTGTTGTTGCTGCTGTTGTTGCTGTCCATTAGTACCAAGACGATAGGCAGGGTTCGTGAGGCCGTTCAAAGAGAACTGCGTCTGTTGAGGCTCCCAAGCATTCTGATACGGTGTGTGGCCAGGATCGTCCCAACGATCGCCTCCTCCAGCCACGGCCCAGCATCGCATCATCATTCGGATCACCCATGGCAGTTGGCGCGATACAAATACGCACTATAGGGCAGTCGGCGCGATATCAGCAGAATAATTCTAAGGGCCTTGCCAGGTGGACAACAGAAACACCCCGGAATTTTTCCGAGGAAGGGGGGGGGAAAGAAGCCGATGCCGTAAAGGTACGGCATCCAAGCACCCAAGAACTTTTCCGGGGAGCCCGTTTCACCTCGGAAAGACCCCGGAATTTTTACGGAGTCAATCGGAAACGGGCTGTTAAGGCCCAATTCCACCAGTGTCTGGAACTCGAAAAAGAGTGTCAGCTGGATAAAAGTCAATTCCACTAGTGTTCGGGGTTGTGTTCAGGATCCTGCCCACCCATTATCCGTACCCGGCGAGGCATGATTTTTGCATCGACCCCTATGGGCTCGATGCACAAATCATGCCTCGCCGGGTACGGATAAGCGTGAAAGCGAGGCTTGGCTCCATTTTATCACTTGATTATCACTCAGTCGCTCTCGCAATCGTCTCGCAATTGGTCAATTCGGCTCTTTCTATCTTTCTTTCTTGATTCGTCTCTTTCGCCATGGCTGACAAACCGCCTGTCGGCGACAAAGATCTTGCAGGCGAAGAGATGTGCAAAGATATGGCAAGCAAAGAGCATGGCAAAGAGCTGCGCAAAGAGCAAAGATCAATACAAAGAGCAACGCATAGAGCAGAGTGCAGTGCAGAGATAGAGCAGAGTGCAGCGCACATAGCAGAGTGCAGCGCAAAGAGCAGATAGAGTACACTCCAGCGCAAAGAGCAGCGCAAAGACAAGAGCTACACAAAGAAGAAATAACTGCTCAAAGACAAGTGCAGTGCAAAGAGCAGCGCAATGAGTAGCGCAAAGAGCAAAGAACAGCACAAAGAGTAGCGCAAAGAGCAGCGCAAAGAATGGCGCAAAGAGCAGATCAAACAGCAGCACAAAGGGTAAGCGCAAGGGCAGATGTGTTTGACAGGCTGTAATGCAAAGAGATTTGGTTGCCCCGGTCTATTATTCAAGACAAGAAAAAATATGTACAAGTTGTCGGTGTACGGCACCACAGTTGATTTTAGGGCTTCGCCTGAACTGCGGTCATGTTGGCAACCAACTCGGGCAGTTGCGTATCAAACTTGCCATGCTGGCTGACAGCCTGGCCGACAGCTCACTGCGCATTATCCCCTCGTCTTTACGCACGTTCCACGTGCCCTTGCTACCTCAGCCCTCCTTTATCACGATCGCTTGTCAATACGCAATATGTATCGCTCGAGTGGAACGCCGATGGAAAAGCAAGTGAGCAGCGATGACAGCTGTAATTCAAAATGTTCACACTCGTCTCTGACAGTCGCTGCACCAAGACACCATTATCCCGCCGTAGTGCATGTGGTGCATGATGGTGTCCGATGATGAGACAAGTCTGAATGAAGCCAGCTAAATGAAGCCACGTCAAAAATACTCGGTTCATACCTGGTCGGAACCTCCAATACAAAGTGTCCACCCCCCCATAGCCGTAAATAGTTCCGGGGCCTATTGCCACCATTACACCTGGCGATTTCGCCCGTACCCGAACACATCGCAAGCTCAAGTGGAATTGCATTTGCCGTATTCCCCTGCCCTGTGTTTCCAACCAGAAAACCCGCCACCGGGATTAATCCCGGCGAGGCTCAGGTGGAATTGGGGCCTTACTTAACTGTTAGATTTGCGTTAGCTAGCTTAAATGCTTAAGACCCACAACAAAAAAGCCCATTATACGGGAGATTTTGGCAGCTTCCGATGCGGCTAAATGGGTCATCATGTGTAATCCTGCTCAGTAGAGCTTTTTGCAAACTGTTGCCGTACACATCATATATCATTATCGATCTCGAGCCCTAGATGGTGAGAGATAGATGTTATGAGCACCTTGACCCAGAGATAATGGCATGCGGTACACATTACGGCAAGCCCTCACTCATATCTACAGGCCAGGAAGTCAGCAGGGGGGACCTTCTTCCCCCATGACACGGACGAATCGTGGTTTGCATCAGACCTTACCCATTCTTTGCAGGAACACATGTCCCGAAACTTCCCCCTCCTAACAGATGGTCCTACTTCTCCCCCTCTGCCCTGGCTTGCGCTATGCCCGCATGCAAGTTCTCGCTGCCTCTGCCCTTGCCTCCTACCTTCCCATCTTATGGCACATGGGTATGCCCTTTAGTGGTATTCGCAACAACCTCAAATCGCGCACCAATACCCTGTGGATTGCATCTACAGCCATGCATATGAACCGCCCTTACAAAACAGCTGTAGACACTCGCACCACCCCCCACCGTCCCATGTGCTCCCATCCCAATGATACCCTTGGCCATCTTCTAGGCGGTTGTGCTCATTCCTCCATGTCCGCCTCATACATTGTTCGACACAACCGAGCTCTCTGCATTATCCAAACTGCTATTGCTAATGGCTCCCTAGGCTCCTCTTTTACTACCATGGATGCCACTTCCCGTGCTAACCTTCCCTTCGGGGTCTATACACCCGTCTTCCACGTTGGCTGGTGCCCCGACGGGCGACGGCCCCCCACTTTCCCTGACACCTTTGATTACCGTACTGTGACAAACTGCGACCGGATTTGCTTGTTGTCCAAGGTCTCCCACATTCCGAATTCCTTCGTCTTTCCCGCGTTGGCCAACTCTCTTGTTCACATACTATGTCTCGCCTCTAGTAGAGGACTTGCACTGTACACGTACTGGTAGTTGAAGTCGGTTACGCATCCGAATTTTCTTTCGAACAGTGCCATACCCGTAAATCAGAACAACATTTACAACTTATCCTTCTCCTCAAACATAAAGGCTGGACAGTTTCCTTGGCACCCGTTCTCCATCCTGCCCTTCCACTTGATCCTTCGCCGACCGTGCCCATCCCCCCCTCTCATCCTTCCCCGCCTTCTTCTCATACACATATCATCCTTCTGGGAACCACAGGCTTCCTCTTTCGTCCTGCCGATAAAATCCTCAGCATGCGGGTGATGAGACTGCCAATTTCGGTAACGCCAGGCTGGCTGGCGTTATGGGAGTGTGAATTCTGGAGCTCCAGTGTGACGGGTTCGCACCATTTGCGTGAACAAGTCAGCTAAGTCAGTCCGATACCGATTTTCATCTCCTACTTGTTTTAAGTTTGAAGAGGAACGGTCAACTCAGAGCTATCGTTGTCCAATATCTTCAAAGCTCTCTTATTTAATGGTCACTTCACGTCATCCAGCCCTTATGTTGCTGGGTACCGAGGCCATGCCGAGGAGGAAGTCGAAGCGTAGCCGGTAGGAGGCCCGAAGAGGAGGCTTTCGTTCGGTCCCACCATCGAGGAGGTGGAAGAAAACAAGTAGAGGAGAGCGGGGCTAAAGTGGTTTCTCCAGAAGTGGGTCAGCGTACCTGTCGCACCATAAAGCAGTAACTGCAATACTATGGTAAATACCGTAAACTCCGGTCAGGACACCTTAGAGAGGTGTCCTCTACTCACAAACACGGTACATCACCGTACACTCATGCTCCTTGTACTTCAGACAAGAGTGTGTTAACAAGATAACTGTAACAGGAAGTCCCTAACTGGATGTCTCTGCCTAGAAGTCTCCGTCTCGTGGGTACCGCCCCTACTACTTTACTCGCGATGTGCGCTTCTGGTCCGTGGCGGACTTCTTTCCTCACGTCAGTGATGGACGCCCACGGGCAGGCTCAGTGACTCTTCACTGGCTGCGAGTGCTCAGCGAGTTAAGCAGCTAACTGGTTATTTGTATATATAGCAATTGACTTAGGGGCATAGGCCTTCTGGCCGTCTGGGCGCGATCCAGCTGGGCTATGTTAAGGGCACTTACCGCGTGACTCGCGGTGAGGGTGACGGGACGTAGACTGCGTACTTCTTCTTCGGCAGGGTCTCGGCTCTCTGACTGTGGTACTTGTCTCCAGCTATCTCAGCTGAGGCTGATCTAGGCTTGACTCTGGTTAGGTACTGACTTATGTGTAAGCTGAAGGTCTCGAAGACGGCCGGTGCTTGTTACAAATAGAGGTCTGTCCTTTAGAAAGGGACGAAGTAACTAGTTTAGGCAATTGCCGGGATACAGGGACCCGGCAGGCCCAATTCAGAGTACGGTAGAACCTGTCAAATCTCCCTGCGTAAGCGGGTTTCTAGGTCTCAGTTCAAATCCGGAGGCTCCGCAGAGAAGCTGCGGAGTCACCGAGGCCGCTAACTGCGGTCTAAACGGTTCTGTCACGTATACTGTAATATACTGTGACAGCTGTCGCACCATAAAGCAGTAACTGCAATACTATGGTAAATACCGTAAACTCCGGTCAGGACACCTTAGAGAGGTGTCCTCTACTCACAAACACGGTACATCACCGTACACTCATGCTCCTTGTACTTCAGACAAGAGTGTGTTAACAAGATAACTGTAACAGGAAGTCCCTAACTGGATGTCTCTGCCTAGAAGTCTCCGTCTCGTGGGTACCGCCCCTACTACTTTACTCGCCCCCCGCTCCCCAGCGGTAAGCCCTCCAGGCATGCGCGGGGAGCCGGAAAAGGGGTGGTACTGAAAGAACTTCTGGAAAAATATGTACGTAGAAGCTCAAATCATCATCTGTAAATCTGCCTGGTTCAGGCCTTCTTCAAATCTGCCTGGTTCAGGCCTTCTTCAATCAGAACTAAAAAAATCAACCGAGTTTCAGTTGAAGCGCAATGCGCAGAATCCTACAAATTCAAGCTGTTCAGCCCACTATTGGCTAGCAAACAGAGAAATTTTCACAGTTATCAGGTCAAGCTAAGAAAACCGCTGCTCTCGCCCCACTGCGCCATAGCCGCCTGGTCTTCACTGGCCACAGGAGATGTGCGCCGTAGCAGCGTGATCCGCCCCCTGCTGTGTTATCATCGCCCGAGTTGACTAATTCTCCTCGCTTTATTTTCATAACATATGTACTACCGTAGCCTTGCTGCTACGGTGTTTTGAGAAACAAATTTTCACTATGCTGCTGCGATAGCTTTAACACTACTCCTGCATCTTCCGTCTTCGGTCCGCTGGCTGCCGGCCCACTGCCTACCGGGTACTAGGACAAGCCGCGCTGCGTCTGCATTTCTGCTCTGTAGGCGCCTGCCCGCTCCTTGCCAGTTACGGCGTGGGTGACGTCACGTGCTCAGCGACCTTGCCGCTCTGGGCTCGGCTTCAGGTCTCGGTAAGCTCCTCAAGGGCTGACTCCTCTTCTTCCCTTGCTGCTTCTTTGGCCACCTTAGCCCTTCTTGTAACTGCTCTCGGGGTGACATTGGCCTCTCCCCGGCCAGTGGTGTACGAGATGTCATACAACCCGTTCGCCATTGGTCTTGCGATGCCCCGCTCCATTTGCCTTGTTGCTGGGTTGGTGGCCATGACTTCCACCTCAGGCCTGTCCATGACGTTGGCCTCCTGGGCTGTCCTGGCAGCCGCTCTGGCTGCTGGGCTCGGTCGCCCCTGGACCTGCAAACTGCGATCCTCTGTGGCGGGCCCTGCTACTGCAGCGGGCCCAGCTCCCTTGTCATCAGGTGTGCAGTGTGGGCACAACCACTCGCCCTCAGGCACCTCCTCGAGTACTGGTACCAAGCAATCCATGTGCCAACATGTATTGCAGGCATCACACAAAAGCATCACCTCTCCGCGATCAGGCAGCTGGCACACCTCGCAGGACAGGCTGTTATTGGGTCTGGCGGTACTGAAATCAACCACTCCCTTGAGGTTGGGCAAGTGGCATGGAGAACAATTGACAGCATTCTCTGTTACTGTGAGGCCATCTGCCCCCTCCAACACCAAGGTTCCCGTTGCCCCCAGTGTTTTTACCCTGAGGATCTCAGGCCTGGCCTTGGGATCGAGGCTGCGTCGCTCTGATGAATACTTCACATACACGTAATCTCCCTCTGCAAAACGCCTGACCTGGGGGACATACCCTCCCCCACGAATGCGTGCATATCGCAGCTTGTCGCGGTGCTGCGCAATTTTCAGATGCTCACCCGCGACTGGCAGTGCCTCTTTGATCCTGGCCACTCTGGCCAAGAGCAGGTCTGCCGCCTCCTCTGTTGTTGCCACCTTGGCTGTGCTCCAGAGGTCCGCCCCCACCCTGGAGGGAAAGGTGGGTCTCTGCCCGAACCAAGGTAGCACGATCCGGATACGCTTCTGCTCCGGTCCGCTCCGCTCCGCTTCGATACGGCGGGCTTGGAGTATCACTAGTTTGCAGTCAAAAAACTTGTTTTAGGCACATCACTGGCATACATACTGGCTTACAAAGATATGAAGATGGTTGCATGCCAGCAGACAGCCCCCATGTATGCCCAGATGGCACATCCCCCCCTCTACTGGCCCCAAAGTAGCCATGCCTCCATGCAGCATGCATGCATATTAGTCAGGACTAAGGACCATGCAAATTGCTATGGCAAAACAGTCAATGATCGATGCAGTCCCCAAATCCTGAATTGTCCAAACAGTAACAACTTCAGTCAGTACGGTTGTTGCCATGCATAACTAATCCCCCCTCAAGTTTCCCCCCTTGCTCTTCAAATCTGCAACCTTGCTTGATACCGTCGGTATGCAGAATTTGGCGACTTAAGCTCAGGGTTCCCCGGGTGAAGGCTGGATTTCCTTAGCTCGTGCTGAATTGCTGATCGATCGGACGACTCGGAAACCGTAGTCACGGACGTGTTTCGTTGTTTTCGGAGTTCGTTGTTCTTTGAAACAGCCAATTGATTGATAGCATAAATATTTCCCTGTCACTTCGTTGCAATGGGCTTAAGGCTTCGTCCGGAGCCAAAAAAGCCTAGCTAGCTTGCATTGCTTGCAATGCCATCGCGAATTGGAAGACAACTTGGAGGGGTCAGATGGTTTACGCGTTTCCTGAGGTTATCAACGAATATGTCTAGAACGTCAGCGACGTCCTCAGTTCTATCGGACATGTGACGGTACCGTATGTAGGCGTACTATCGCGTGGTTGTTGATTCCCGCCCCCTGCTGTGGCCTCTAAGCAACACGTGTGCAAGGGCTGCATGGCCTGCCATGTCGCCCGGAAGGGCTGCACACACATTTCATGCATGGTGAGCCGGATCGGAGCAGTATTGCCGTATCCGGAGCGGAGCAGCGATCCGCTCCGGATACGAAACAGGTTTTGCCGTATTGTGCTACCTTGGCCCGAACAGCACCTCGTACGGCGCCATGCGCGTGGCCTGCTGCGGCGAGCATCGGAAGCCTAGGGCTACCCAGGGCACCATCTTGTCCCAGGACTCGTCGCTGCTGCCCTCCTCGCAGCACTTGCGCAGGCCTGCTTTGAGGGTCTGGACAGCCCGTTCTGACAGCCCGTCTGCCTGGGGGTGGTTGGCAGAAGTGGTGCGATGGTCAATAAAGCAGTCCAACAACATGTCCTGAAATTCACCCTGGAACTCTGTACCCTGGTCTGTCACCACTTCTGCGCATCCCCCGAAACGTGCGACAACATTTTGAAAGAATGCCAAGGCCGTCACATCAGACGCCTTGCTTGGAATGGGGATCAACTCCACCCATTTGGAGTAATGCTCCACACACACCATCACAAACCGATTTCCCCTGGAAGTGGTCGTGAATGGACCACACAGGTCCACTCCCCACCGGAAAAACAACCCCTCAATGGGTAGCGGGTGCAGGTTGGGCTGTATGTGATTGAACGTGGATGCCCTGGCCCTGTCACACACACCGCATTCCTGCACCGCCTTCTTGACTGCTGCTCGAAGCCCCCGCCACCAATGCTGCTGCATGACCATGAAAGCCGTGCGGTGGCTGCCAAAATGGCCCGTACCTGCATGCGCTGTCTGGATCACTGCAAGCCTGTCTTCTGGCCTGGGTACCACACAACGTCTACCATCAGGCATGAGTCTCATCAGGACTCCTCCCCTCTCTGATTCCCACTGGAATGGCGCTGCTCTGCGCTGTATTCTGGTCTGTTCTCCTAGCTCTGTTCCCTGAACATATGTCTTCCCACGGGGGAACCTCAAGACGGGCTCATCTGCCCACACATCAACCCTAGCCGATGGTCATGCAGGACAACCTGGCTGGTCCTTCTCACCCTCTGTGTCCCTGGTCACTTTGATTCCAACATCAACTTGTTCCTCAGGTGTGTTCCCACCTGGTTCCTGTGCCGCGTCGGCCCAGTCTGCCGCAGCCGATTCTCCCAGGCACTGCCTGTATGACGCGGCCGCTTCTCCGCTGCCAGAGCACGCGTTTCCTGCAGTAGCAAGGGCATAGTGGCTGGACATTAAAGTCGCCCCCAGCACTGGGTCCCTGTCCTGGCCTGGCAGCTTTGTCCTGCGTGTCAATTCTGCTGGCATGATTTTAGCACACTCAAGTGCCACATTGAGCCATGCTCCTAGTGCCCACGAATCCATGCACCTGCCTAAGGCTGCCCGTCTGGCTGCCTCTGGGAAGTCTGGGCGCGGCAATGTGGACCCCACAGCGTACCCCATGGCTCGCTCACGCTCGTTTGCGTTGGGCTCCTGCAAGTCCCCCATGGGTCTGTACACCATCCCATTTTGCCCGTTCCGAAAAGAATATGATGAGGGCGTGGCCATCAAACATGGCAGCACCTTCCTGGGCTGGCCTGTTACGTTGATGCGGTACCCCCCATTGTCCGGACATGATACTACCTGGGCCTTGCTGCCCTTGTCCAGAATGTCGTCTACTATCCCCTCGTGGGGTCTGGTTGACGCACGAATCACAAACTCAATATCTGCTGCGGGGGCTATATTCCCCCAATAGTTGCGGGTGCGGTGGGCGTAAGACCCCACCTGCGCTGCGTCAAACAACGCCGGTGTCCCCAGAATCCTGCACACCTCCTGAAAAGCCTCAACACTGGCCTTCACACTCTTCTGATTCAATTGCATTGCTACATTCTCAATCAGGTACGCTGGCGGCCTAGGCCCCTGCATGAACTGTAGTGTACCCAACAGCTTGACTAACGGGAAGAAAGACTTGCTTCTCTCTCCCGCGAGCCCACGCCCCTTGCCAGCTGACGAGAGGTCCTGGCACTCCCAGCCTGCTACCATGAACCACTGGCGCCCCTCCTGGGCACCCGCCTCCTTGAGGTGCTCTGCCGTAATGGCATACACATCTTGGGGCAATGCTCTGAAAGCCTTATCAAACGCTTTGACCGGAAGCAACTGAGGGTATCTCCTGTGCAACTGCAACAGGCGACCCCCTGTGATCTCTCTGACTTCCTCACTGATATCGGCATACAAGTACTGCACCACTGGGATACCTGCCCTGAGCACCATTTCCAGCCCTGAGCACATACCTCCAAAAGGCTCGAAAAGGACGACTCCCTCGGTCTCCATGGCCCGCACAGCCCCACTCGACAGGCAAGCTGTGTCCAGGCCTGCATGTAAATGAGGGGGCGTCACCCGAGGCAGGTCAGCAAGAACATCACTGATCATTGTCCTGGACCGCTCCCTGGTGCTGAACGCCTGTTCTGCTGTACTGACAGGCTGTGCCTGTTCATCATCGTCAGTGGCGGCAGAGGATATCTCCTGCCCCACCGGCGCTGTCACGCAAGCTGCCTCTGCAGCTCGCAACATCTGTACTCTCCTTCTGCCCTCCTGCGCCATGCGCACTATCTGGTCTGCATGCCACTGGCTCACTCTGCCCAACCCCGTGAGCAAAGCTACTTGTTTCCCACTTGCCTCCTCCTTGACTGCTGGCTCGGGAGCGACTATATCAAGCCTGGCCCCTGTGCGGTCAGCAGAGGATGGGAGGGGCGATCTGGACGGGATGTCCGCATTCTGGTGGCATGCTCCTGAGCGGTGGACAATGGTAATGTCCAGCTCTTGAAGCATGAGAGCCCACCTAGCGTGCTGGCCCACCAACGTCTGGTTGTCCATGAGGTAAGTGAGCGGCTCATGGTCAGTGATGAGATGCACCTTGCACCCAAACAGCATGTGGCGGTATGTGCGTGCTGCATACACTGCGGCCAGCATCTCCCCCTGGAACGAGGAATAGTTCCTCTCGCTCTTGTTCAGGGATCTGGACGTGCATGCCACCATATACTCCCGCCCGCTGTCATCACACTGCCCTAGCACGGCGCCTATGCCTTGCTTAGAGAAATCTGTGTACAATAAGAACGGCCTTGGCGGCCCCTTGCCGTCTGGCCCTGTCCCACTGTAATCTGGTCTGCGCAGGACTCTCCCGCCCTCGCACATCTCTGTCTTGATCAACTGGAACGCCTGCGACTGCTCTGGCCCCCACACAAACGGGACCCCCTGGACCAGCAATGCGTTGATGCATGCCGCCTTTTTCGAGAAGTCCGGGACGTAGCACCGGTAGAAATTCAAGAATCCCATGACCTCCTGAATGTTTTTCACCGATGCGGGCTCTGGCAGCGCCATAACTGCTGCTATCTTAGCTGCGTGCGGCGTGAGCCCCTGGGCCGACACATTGTGACCCAGGTACTCTACTGTTGCACACCCAAACAGGGACTTGTCGGGGTGCGCCCTTAATCCTACACTGTGGAGCATGTCCAACATCAGCTCCACATGCCGGATGTGTTCTGCCGGTGTGTCACTGTACACTAGCAGATCGTCAATGAATGCTACGCAGAACGCACTCAGGCCTGCCCTGGCAATCTCCTCTTCCATCATACGCTGAAAGAAGGGAGGCCCATTGCGCAGACCGAAGTTGAGCTTTGTGTACATCCAAAGCTCAGGTCCCATCCAGAAAGCTGTCTTAGGCTGGTCCTCGACCTTTATAGGGATCTGCATGAACCCCGACCGGAGATCAACCTTGCTGAATATTTTGGCAGTGCCTAGGTTCTGAAAAATAGTCTCCATCCTGGGGATTGCAAATTCCTGCTTAGCCGTACGCAGGTTTAACCTGCGCATATCGTGCGCTATCCGATGGTCTGTCCACTCCCCAGTCTCAGCACTCTTCTTGGCTGCTACTACCGAGTTGGCCGCAAACTTGATAGGCCCCCCCTGGGGCACCTTGACTATGATGCCTGCCGCAATCATCGGCTGACACTTTTCCTTAAAAATCGCCGCCTTAGGCGGTGGCATATCCCTGGACTTCTGAAAGCACGAACTGACCTCGTCTTCTAAAGCCAGTGTAAACTCACCCTACGTGCCGCAGTAGCCCGGTAGATCCTCCATGGAGTAAGCGAATGCTCCTTGGCGATCCCGGAGGCTCTGCTCCAGGCTCTCCTGCTGCTCCGCAGTGAAGTCGGGGTGCTGGCCCAGCAGCCACCCCTCCTTGGTCTTGACGTACTCCGCGGGTGGCTCCACTACTCCCCCCGGCTGGAACATGTCGATCATCTCAGCCGCCTGCGGGTCGTCCTCCGCGGGCGGCTCTTCCCCGCCAGTGGTGTTGCCGCTGTGCCAGCTCTCCTGCTGGCTGCAGGCACCCCTCCTGCTGGCGCCCCCCATGGGGATGACTGCTGGCGGGCGCAACCATCCAGACGACAGCTTCGCTGCTGCCTCCTGTCCAGACACAAAAGCCCCTTGGCCTGCTGTAAATCCTCCTCCTCGTACCCCCTGCTCGGTGGCTCGCGCCCCCGGCACACACACCGACAGCAGGAGCCACACCAGTATCAGCTGGAGCGTCCCCGTAAGGATCCCCTTAAATGCTGTACAGGTGAGGAGTCCTCTGCAAGCCGGCATCTTCCTCGTGGGTTGCTGCGGTAGGTGCTCTGCGGGCTGTACGCATGGCTCTGCACTCTGCGCTGGCCTCTGCTGCCCTCTGGCCCATGTGATCTCCAGGTCTACCTGGCTGATCCTGAGTTGCAGGACTGGGCAGTCCATTCCTGGTCTGCTGCCACGGTTCCTGTCCGCGGTCGCCCTCTGCGCCTTTCCTGCGCGTCGCCTAGCCTTCTTTGACTTTTTCCCTTGCAACTTGGCAGTGTCAGCCCAAACCGCACTGGCCCTTTCTGGCCCTGCTCCTGGGATCTGTCCTGTGCTGCATTGTGCCAGCCGCTCCTGCCTGTGAGTGGCGCGCTGCACAGCCTCGATGCTGCCTGCACCCGCGGGCTCCTCTAGCCCACAGCCCCGTCGTACGGTTTCCCGCGCGCTGGCAACTCTCCTTGCAAGGTCCTCCCCCCTGCCGGTTTGGGCTCGGCTGCTGCGGCTGTCCGACGGCTGTTGGGTGTCCGCTCTTTTTGCTCCCATCGTGTTGAGGGCTGATATTCTCTCCGTCAGCTCCTCCTGTAGCTCCCTGACCGCCCTGCTGTAACCTCCCATCCTGGGGTCCGGATCGGGCTGTGGCAGCATTCTGAGTCGGAACAGAAGGCTAGCCTCCTGGCTTGCCTCTTGCTGCCCCATTTCCTGCCTTCGTAGCACGTCCAGCTGATCCACGAAGTTCCTTAGCACTGCCACCCATCGTCCCGTGCTGTATGCTGCCGGGTCGCCCCAGGGCTCCCTTGCTGCTGCCTGTGCTGGCGTGTTGATCTGGGCGTCCCCTGGGCGCCTGCTGCTCACCTCGCCTGTTGCTGTCCCCTTGGGCTGGCAAGCGTGCTGGTCTGCTTCCTGCCGCGGGCTGACCCCCACTGCGACCTGGTGTGCCTCCTCTTCCAGTGTGATCTCGTTACTGAGCTCTATAGCGGCCCTCCTGCTTCTGCGCTCCTTCATCGCTGCTTGCTCCTGAAAGACGCTGCGCATCCACGCGCGCCGCAGCTGTGGCAGCTCTTCCACTAGGTCGTACCTTGGACTCCCTGGTCCTGGGCCGCTGCCGGATGGCATATAATTTCCCTCTGCATCTCGAGCCTCTGCTCTGGCGACGCTATCCTGGTCCGGGGGCATGGCTCCTCCCTCGTACCACTCCTCATCTGACTCAGTGATCTCCACCAGTGGCGGTGGACCCTCTGAAAAGTCGTCGCTGAACTCTGGGTTCCTGCTGTCTAAGTCCTCCGCGAGCGGTGCGCCGATATTGTCTAGGGGTGCCTGGGGCTCTGCCCGTCCCCTAGGCTCAGATTCCAGTGCTGATACCCCCAAGTCGTCCACGTGCTCCAGCAATTCCCATGAGGCTGCTGCTGCCCCAAATGTGGTGACAAATGCCGCCTGGGTCCATTCTGGCTCCCCATCCTGGACAGGGTCGTCGGTGGCAGCCGTGGGTTCCTCCGCATAGGCGCCGCGCCTGCCCACCAGCCAGTGTCCCATACTCGGCTGGTTCCTCAAGTCCTCCAATTCCTCCTCGATGCCTACTTCCCCTGCTCCTCTGAACAGGGGGTGCAGCGTGCGCACCCCTGCTGGGTGCGCCTGTCTCCACAACTGCGTCGTTATGACGTCTGCCTGCCAATAGGGCAGCACGCTGCTGTCCCTGTTGTCGTGCCACGCTCTCCGCTCTTGACGCACCCACTGGTGCACATATGCTTCCAGGCGTTCTACTGCGAACGGCGAGCGCGCCAGCTCTTCCTCTCCTTCCCACATGGCTCCTGATGCTGGCGTCCGCTGGGGTCCGTAAGGCCATGTGGGACAGGCCGTTACCTCCGTAGGCGCCCACTGATCCTCTACACCCCACACATGCCGCATGGCCGCTGACAGCTGTCCTGGGAGCAGGACCCTCTGCAGCGCCATAAGCATGAGCGTCCACACCGTCGGGTCTGATCCCCTAGCGTAGGTATAGGCATGGAACTCCGCCTCGTCTACTGACGCGCATTTAGTGACTGCCACGTCCTGTTGGTGCCTTGCGAACAGGTAGACGGGCATATCATCGTGAGTCGCGTGCATGTGGATTGTGGATCCATGCCGATGAAACGGGTAACTCCCCATCTTCCACCTCCTCATAGTAGTAAGTTACTAGCTGCTGGACCGGGATGGCTGCCCTGGCCTCCCCTGGTGCTGGCCCCCACGGCACTGCCTGTCCTGCGACCATCCTGGGGATGACAATGGACGCCTCTATGGTCGCCTCACACCGCCCTGGCCTGCCTGGATGGCACAGCCCTGCCCCAACTGGGGCCTGCTCTGTTGTTTCCACCAATCTCTCGTACTCGCCCATGGCTTGGACTGGCACATAAAATGCTCGGTCTCTGAGGGCTGGGTGCCCCATCAGCTGATGGACACAATCCATCGCCCACGGTGTGCGCATGAACCCGGGCTGCGCGCCCTGCCACATCCCCTCGGCCCGCGCAATGTCTGGCATGTCCGGGTGCGCCCAGCCTGCTGCATCCACCGCTGTGATGCCTGCTGCGATGGCGAGACCCACCATCTCGCTAACGCAGTATGCATAGATGGGGTGCCGCGACCATCCCCTCTGCATATAATTTGCCATATTTGTGCTGGGCTGGATGTATCCTTTGAGCGCAGCGCCCAGCAGGACAGCTGTCACCGCGTCCCATGGGAAAATCATCCTGGCCACTGCCTGCATGGCTGCTGCTCTGTTAACACATGTCTGCTCCCCGCCTCCCAGGAGCCTATGGTTCTGCAGCCGACATGGCCCGTCCTTGGACTGTGCTGGCATAGTCAGCATGGCCATGGAGGTGGACGCCGCTGGCATCTCTTCCCCCAGGCGGAAGTACTTCACAAAGGGCTCGCCTGCTGGCAGCGACGGCGGGAACGGCTGTATGTAGACACGTTCTCTGCTGTAGGACCTGTCTCTGCTGAAGGACTGGTCAAGCTGGCTGTCCTTGCCCCTTGCGTCAGACCTCCCTCCCCTCTCGCTGCTGTGCTGCGTCTCTCCGTCCCCGTCTACTCCTCCCCAAGCATTGCACCGAGAGGTAGTGCTTTTATGGGTCCTAACGGGCCCCGCCAGAGCGTCCAGCTGGCTCCCTGCTGCGGCCCCTCTGGCCGCTGGGTATCGAGACCCCGCTCTGGGTGGATCCCTTGTCCCGGCGGCTGCTCCCGCTACCCCTCTGCCTGTGTCTTGATTGCCCTCCGGAGTACCTGGACATAACACGACAAACTCTTCCTCATGCAAGGGTGAGGGTTCCTGAGGCTCATATCTGCCTGCTGAAAGGATGGACCCTGAATCGGTCTCCCACCCGTCTACGCTGTGCTGGGGTACTGCCTCCCGCTCGCGTCTCTCAAACTCATCCCAATGTTCATCATACTTGTCCCATTCCCTGTCTAGGAACCTCTGCAACAGATTTGGCCATCCTTCACACGGAGCTGGGCACCCCCTCCTCTGGAGATCCCTCAAGAATCCCATCGCATGTGTCACAGATCTGGCCGACCCTGCAGGCATGGTCCCATAATGGTTCATGGCCAACGCCTCTACAGCCATCGTCCAGTGGTTTACCTGACTGGCCACCTGCCCTTCTGGCACCCTCTGGGGAGCCACCTGAACTGGTCCTGCATGACTGACCTCAGCCTGGTAGGCACCCCTGTCCTGGCTAAATTCCATGTGGCCTGTCATGAAGCACGTGTGGCCTCCTGTCCCACCCCACCTTGGCTGCTCGCCCTGTTCTGGTGGTTCTTGTCGCGCTGGCGGTCCTGGCCACGCGCTTGGGCCCGCTGCTGCCTGCTGGAAGTCCCCTGCGCGGGGCGTCCCCATGGCTGTCTCGAATTTCCTGCGCCGGCTCCCCACGGGTACCCCCTGGCTCCTGCCTGGCCCCCAGGCTCCATAGCCCCGCGCCGGGCCTGCAGGTGCCCCTGGCCTGTCGCCTGTTAGCGCGGCCTGCTCCGGGTTGGTGCACTCGTTGGCAAAGTGCCCTGGCTGGCCGCACTTGAAGCACACTCCACCATGGCGGGGTCCTAGGTTACGCCTACGCTCTGCCACCCCACTGCCCTCTGCCAGGGCTCTGCCCGGCGGACTCAGGCCTGGGCCTCGCTGGTGCCCCGGCCCCTGCCTGTAAGGCCTGGCAAACTCCTCAGGGCGCCGCTCCCTGGACCTGCCCCTGGGCTGGTCCCTGCTGGGTGACCGCTGCCTGCGGTCCCTGCTCCTCTCCTCACTGGTGCTGCGTTGCGCCGCGCCTTGCCGCTGGGTCCTGGCTGCCGGCGTTGGCACCGTCCCGTGGCGCTCCTCACTGACGGCCCTTTGCGCGCTTCTGCTGCGCTGTCGGAGTCTTCTGTTCCCTGAGCCGCCCTCGTCACTGCTACTGGAACTGTGCTGACCTGCGGCCTGTTGCACTCCTCCCTGCGGATCCCCCTGGTCGGCATGCTCGCACTCCATGACTGGTAACGGGGACGGGGTCGTCAACATTTCCCTGAAGCACCCCGCCATCTTTGGGTCCTCTTCAAATGGGAGCGGCTGCCCGTGGTTTGGCAATCCCCCCAAGTGCTGTGTTCCTAGGGCTTCCTGCAACTTGGTCAGCTCATCGGCACGCAGGATGTACTGCTGATGGACCTCTGCCATGGCTTGCTGAGCATTCTGGATGCTCTTCCACCTGGCCAGCTGGCCTTTTAGGTACTCCACGATTCCCGCTGCCTGCTTCCACATCTGATTTTCTCTCCACCTGAGAGCTTTTTTCAGCCCGTCAACTTGCCCGGTCAGCCTGCCGATGTGCCCGTCTCGACTGCTGGTCCCTGGCTCTGGAACCTTTTCGACGCTGCACTCCTCCTCCTCCTCTTCCATCTCTTCTTCCTGCGCCTCGTCATCGCTGCTGCTTGCTGGTTGCGCAGGAGGCCTTGCTGCCCTTGGCTGCCCCTGCAGCTGCTGCTGTTGCGCCTGCCTGCCATCGCCGTCGCTGGCCTGTTGCGCCTTAGGCCCTGCCACCTGCGGTTGCCCTTGCAGCTGCTGCTGCTGCTGCTGTTGCGCCTGCCTGCCATTGCCGTCGCTGGCCTGTTTCACACTAGGCCCTGCTACCTGCGGTTGCTTTTGCAGCTGCTGCTGCTGCTGCTGCTCTCCCCTGCTGAGCGCCGATTTTGCTTGTGCAGCTCTGTCGGCTGCTGCTGTGCCATATCTCCTCTGCTGTGCGGCAGGCGGCGCTGCCTGCACCACAGGCGCTGTTTCTGGGATCCGCGAAAGGACCTGAATCCTCCTCTCACACTCCTCCGCCGAGTGCCTGTCTGGCTTTCCGCACAAGGCGCACGGGTGGCTAGGGCATGCTGGCATGAAGCTCCTGACGAACTCTCTCTCCTTGTCGGAGACTCCCGCGGCTCTGCGCGCTCTGGTCACCTCATCTGGGGTTGCTGCGCCGGCCTCTGCCATTGCCGCCTCGATTGGCACCGGCCTTTGTCTTTGGCGACTGGGGTGTACCGAGTTGCCTGGTCCTGCGTCCTGTCCAGCCCTCATAGCTGCAACTGCGCGTGTGGCCATGGCATGCTGTAAGAGCGGCTCGTGCTCTGTTTCAACTGTTGCAGCGGGCCACCCCTCTCTTTCTGCGAATCCGCACTGGATTCCTGCCCATGCCACTGCTGCTGCCTGGTACCCCCCTGCTGGAGATGCCCGCATTAGTGGCAGCGTAAGGTCCCTGACCCCTTGCGCTCTCTGTGGGCCCTCTCTGGGTCGTAAGGTCAGCCTTCATGCTGCCTCTAATACCCCGTTATACTTGAGGAACTCCGGGTTCCCTACCAAGTGCTCATATGCGTCCGGTGGTGTCTTAACGACCCTGACCACCGTGGGCTCCATAATGGCATTGGGCCCCCCATATCCATACACCACATAAATGAACAGCACTCCATACAGATCTGCCCCTGCATTGTCTGTGGTACGTATCTTCTCATCTGTACGCACCAGCTCCGCCCCCATGGCAACTAATTGCTCTGCAATATTGACAGTGATGACATGGCACGTGCATGCAGAGTCCATGAGGGCTTTCTGAGCCACCAGGACCTTCCCTTTGACCATAAGTCCCACACACTGCTCCAGGTTGCTTCTGTCATTTTTGAAATACTGCAGCTGGGGTGCAGCTGTCACCGTTCTACCCTCTGGCCTGGTGTTACTGGTCTCACCCTTGTAGTCGTAGTTGTCTGCTCCCATGGGCATCGTGGTGAAAGACAGCGCTGAGAGCCTCTCGTTCAGCTTGAACACCTGTAGGCGGATGTCGGACATATCGTCAGCTAGTTTACTCAATACCAGCCTCTTTGCCCCCTTCTTGGAGGAAGGTTCCACGAATCCTGGCACTGGTTCCTCCTCCTGAAAAGGTTCTGGCATAAACGACTTAGGACGGGCGTTATGAACCGCCTGTTTGAAACCCGCAGGCTTGGGTACCAGCCCAACCTGCGTCATGAGTGCCACGGACTCGCTGAGCATCTCTGCCATGGTCTGGTGCCAGCCTTCTGGCTCAGCCTGCACCGTTGCATTGCTGAGATGCGACACGTGGGCCGCCTGCTGCGCCTGACCCCCCTGGCCAGGTCCAGGCCTTGGATACTGCCTGTTGTTCTGATTCCTGTCATACGGCCTGCCTGCAGCTTGTCCCTGCTGCGGCCTTGGCGGTAGAGGGTACTGCTGTTGTTGCGGATACTGCTGTTGCGGCTGTCTGGACGGTCCAGGTGTGATGTCTGTAACCAGGGGCATAGGTCTGCGCTCATCCCTGGCCCTGGGCACCCTGCAATCCCTGGCTAGGTGCGTCGTGCTACCACACTGGTAGCATGCTTTGGCTGCACCTGAGGCACCCTCAGCGCTGTAATTTGCCGTCCCTGTTTGGTCCGCCCAGGTAACTCCTCTGGGTTTACCATCCATCCGTGACTGTGGTACTGCTGCTGAGCCTGCGGGGTGCACAATTCCATCAAGGCGTGTCCGCATCTCCCACTGTCCTGCTCTCTCTTTTCTGCCCATGTTGGGCTGTGCTTCTCCCTGGCCAGGCCCGCTGTTGGTTATTTGCCTGAAGCCGGTTCCTCCCAGGTCACCCATTTCCAGTGCAAACCTCTCCCACAGCACCACCTGCTGCGTGAGTACTGCGATCTGGTCTTCATCGTTCATGCTGAGGTACCCTGGCACCGTCATAACGAACTTGCTCAGCTTGGCTCTAGCAACAGCTGGGAGTCCGTCGTGGAACATGCGCGAGACCGAGTGGCTTCTGCCGAAGTGATCTACTGCATCCCTTGAGATCTGCAGCAACTCTGCCGTTATCAGCACTCTGTGAGCAAATGCTTCCACCGTCTCTTCTGGCTTGACGTCGGGGTCTAGAGTAGTCTTTACTCCTAGCCTGAGGTTGGTGATGGCCGTCCTCTCCTCTGAAGTTGGCTTTCCCACTTCCTCCTGGACCACCCTGATCCACAAAGTGAGCAGCGAGGCTTCGCAACCCTGCTCCTCTGCTGGGGCTATCCACAGCTGCCCGATCCGCTCCACCTCTCTGGCAATTCTGTTTCCTGCGTGGGGCGCTGCCCTGATGGCTGCCATCAGTGGCCCCATGCTGGCCGGCTTGCTGTCCCACAGCTTGACCAGCGACTTGATCAGCAACGTCATAGCTGACGGCGACTGGCACGATCCAGCTATTTCACCGGCCACCACAGCCAATGCTGGCTGGTCATCCGACATTGCCAACCTGTTGTGCGATCCCCAGTATCCACACGCCTGGCAATACTTCCTGGCTGCAACTGCGCCTGGGTGTGACATATCCATGACTGGTACGTTGCCTTGGATGGCCGGGATCTTGGTGACCTTGGCTACCCCTGCCAGCTGCAGGACCATCTGCTGCTGCAGCTGCAGGTTCACCCTTGCCTGCTCCCTATCGAGCCTTTTCATTTCCTGGTCGCTGGACTCCTGCCTGGCTCCTGGCCTGCGCCTGTCCGCTCCTCCTGGTCCCGAATCTACTGATTCTGACCGCGACCCAGGTCCTCCACCGCCGCCCCTCGATGGGCTGCGGCCTGAATGATACCTGTCATGTCTGTTATAATCCTCCTCCTGATCATGATCTTCTCGTGATGGCTGTCTGCCCGCTCTGCCTGCCGAGCTTCTACTTCCTTCGGGTGGCGGCCGTTCTGATTCGCTTCTGCATGGTCTGCTGTCAGAGCCGGGCCTCCAAGACTGTGCTCTGCCGGGCTCTGCCTGTCCCCTGGGCAGCTCCTGGTCTTGCCATTCCTGCCGCACTCCTCTGCTGTGTTCCGCTGGTCCCCTGGATTGCTCCTGGCTTTGCTGGCTTGGCTGTTCCCTGCCCTCTGCCTGCCCTCTGAGCGGTTCTTGGCTATGCTGGTGAGGCTGTTCCCTGGTATATGCCTGCCCCCTGGGCGGCTCCTGGCTCTGCCGACCTGGCTGCGTCCCGCCTGTGTAATTCCTGGCATAGGAATCAGACTGCGTTTCCTCTCTGGCTTCCTGCATTTTTGGACCACTGCTCCGTGCGCTGCCTGCAGGCTCATTCCTCCTGGCTCCCCTTGCTGTGCCCGCCTGCCTGTTCCTCAGGAATTCCTTGATGTAATCCACCTGGGTTTCCTGGTATGTGTTCTCTTTGTCCTCGACTATGCGTAGCAACGCATAAGACTCTTGCCTGCTTGCTCTGCGTGTTGCTGTGCCTTGCTCTGCCATCCTGGCGAGTGATCGGCTAGTCAACTCCGCCCTTTCACTGGCGGCTGGGCTGCTGGCTCTGGGCGCTTCCCTGCCCCTTGGCCGTCCTCTGAGGCTTGGCTCGCTGCTGACCTCGAAGGCTTCAGATCTGAGTGTTGGTGTTGGCGCGGCTCCTGCCTGCTGCTGCCACCTTTGCACATCCCTGAGCCCCTCCGGCTGCTGCACCTCTGTTTCAAATCCTTCCCAAGCCTGGTCCTCCTCATCTTCTGGCTCTGATCCAGGTTCCTCCTGATTTCCTGTTACCTCGTTGTACCATTCGTCTGCGAAGGCTTTAACAGCCATGGCTGCTTCGCGTCCCGCCCTTCCCTTGGATACCTGTCCAAGGGCGGCTAACAGCATCGCCCTGTCCTGCCCTGTGTGGGGGATACCCAACATGGCCTTTGTTGCCCATCCCCGCAGATGATGGGCCTTGAACTCCTCAATGGCTGTGACCTGGTCCTGGAAATGCAAGAACGTCCTGGAGCAAACTTGCTTCCACAGGTCTGTTGCCCACTGCAAAATTCCTGCCCAACCGATCGGCCCTTCTGACTCCTCATTGCCGCACACTACTCCCTCAGTCCCGGAGCGCTCTGGCTCTCTTTGCATCTGGCTGCTAGATCCCTCCATGGATTCCTGCACAGGTCTGCTCACGCTGGGTGGAAACCTGGACAGCGGTGTGCCAAAGACTGTGGATCCAGCTCCTCTTCTAACCAGTGCCTTGCGCGGCTGCAGCTGCTGCATGGGACGCAGCCCTGCTTTAGGCTGCTGCCCCTTCTCTTCCTGAACTGGGTCTGGCAGTTCTTCCTCGGATATTAGGTCAGCCCAAGGCTTTCCTACCGGCTCAGCTGTTTTTTACCTTTCCTTGCCTGCCTGCGAGCTTTGCCTGCCCGCTGCTGGCTGGGGCTCAGCTTCCTCGTGTTTGACCCCTGCAGGCACACTCCTGGCCCCCTCTTCCTCTGCCTTTATTCAAGGTTTGTCTGTGCAGGTTTTATCACAGCCTGCAAACTCGTCTGAAGCTGCGGCTACCTTGGCCCTTAGATCCGGTTGGCTGGGCTCTTTTTTATCCCGTTGTGCAACACTTGCCACCCTGGGCAGGCTCTGCTGCGGCTCGGCCTCAGGTTCACTGCTCTGTCGCGTGTCACAGCTCTGGGACGCTTCCGTTGCTTGATCCAAGATCAGCTCTGGGGTTCCCGCTTGAGTCTGCCCCTGCTCGAAATTCAGACTGCTGTCTGAACCAGCGGGCAATGGACCCCCACGACCAATGCCTTTTCGTGTTACTAGTACTGCACCATCTGCCTGCGCCCCTGCCTCTCTGGGTGGTACGCGGCCCGGCTCAGGTACCTTGCAGTCCTCTGCAGGCGGTTCCACTGGCCCTGCCAGCTTTTCCGCCATCAACAGGGCCTCTGCCACAATTTCAGCGCTAGCATTTTTTAGGTCTACACCCGGCTCCAGCCCCCTCAGACGCCCACTCTTCCGTTGGACGTCAGGGTGCTGGTGCCTATCGGGGTTCAGATCTACGCCTGTCATCTCCACAGGCATTTTACGAACCGCACAGTCCTGCAGGTGTGCTGGCGACACCCCCTACAAAACCTGCTAACGTTAGGCTTCTGCCCCTTGTCCCTACTGCAATCTGGTGAGGATCTGCTAGTCGAGGCCGGACGGCAGGTACAGCAATTACGCGGGATAGGCCTCGCCCTCCGCTTTTATGCTCACTAAATTTTTAATCTGGCGGAATCCTCCTTCGCCCTTTTTAGCCACTCCCACCTTTGTTGGCTGGGCTGCCTCTAGCTGGCACACGTCCCGCGTGGATGTCTCGCGTCCTGGGCGGATATATCCTCTTGCGTAGTGTCTGTTCCTCTCTGCCGTCCTGCGGGGATCCTTTGGTACACCCACAAAATTTCAAACTTGGATGTTCTATCCACAAGTTCACTTCTGTCAATGATGAAAGATTGGATCCACCTGATCACAATCTGCAGTCACACAGGAAATTATCTGCTGGGTGTATAAATCCACAGCCAGATCTTCAAGCCACTCCTGGACTCAACACTAAGCTGCCACGCTCAGTGATTCTCAGGGTTTAACTTGGCAATCTCTATGGAGATTACCACAGCAAAGTGCAGTTCAAATGCTGTCCAAGGTCGTTTGCATACAAACAAATTTCCAATTTCGCTGCACAAGCACCTTTAGCAGGAATTGGCAAATTAAGCTGATCAGGCTAAATCCACTTCGTCCCTTTCTAAAGGACACGCGATGTGCGCTTCAGGTCCGTGGCGGACTTCTTTCCTCACGTCAGTGATGGACGCCTACGGGCAGGCTCAGTGACTCTTCACTGGCTGCGAGTGCTCAGCGAGTTAAGCAGCTAACTGGTTATTTGTATATATAGCAATTGACTTAGGGGCATAGGCCTTCTGGCCGTCTGGGCGCGATCCAGCTGGGCTATGTTAAGGGCACTTACCGCGTGACTCGCGGTGAGGGTGACGGGACGTAGACTGCGTACTTCTTCTTCGGCAGGGTCTCGGCTCTCTGACAGTGGTACTTGTCTCCAGCTATCTCAGCTGAGGCTGATCTAGGCTTGACTCTGGTTAGGTACTGACTTATGTGTAAGCTGAAGGTCTCGAAGACGGCCGGTGCTTGTTACAAATAGAGGTCTGTCCTTTAGAAAGGGACGAAGTAACTAGTTTAGGCAATTGCCGGGATACAGGGACCCGGCAGGCCCAATTCAGAGTACGGTAGAACCTGTCAAATCTCCCTGCGTAAGCGGGTTTCTAGGTCTCAGTTCAAATCCGGAGGCTCCGCAGAGAAGCTGCGGAGTCACCGAGGCCGCTAACTGCGGTCTAAACGGTTCTGTCACGTATACTGTAATATACTGTGACATACCCCGTCGTGCATCCAGAAGCATGTAGAGGTAAAGGGTCCTCCTTGTTAGAGGTAAAGTCACAGCAAACGAACAAAGTTGGAGGAAGTGCGCCCGCATACACATGCCAGGCTGCATGAAGCAGTTGCGGGGGTGGCTGGTTCGTGGCGTAGATAAGTCAATAAGACAATAACGTTACACCTCTGGGCCCGCTCAAAGCTCGGCCGTGTGGGCGCCCAACTATTCAGAAGGGAGTACTAAAGAAGGAACTAAAATGAAGAGAGGGGGGAAGGAACAAAAGGAGAGGCCGGGAAGGCAAAGAAGACGTGGTCTCCGCTCACTCTGTGCTTCTCCCTCTACTGAGTGGTTCCCGCCACCTCTCATCCTGACCACATGCACTAGGCGGTTAGACCCTCATAATGACCTCCACGGCTCCACCCAACCTCCGCAAGAGAAAACTCAGTGCCTTGGATGGGTTAGTGCACTTTATCCATGCACTTGGACGTATGGACTGCCGGGCGTATATCCCGTCCGTCGTAATGGCCGGTATTGGCAAAACACTGGATCATGTGTTCTCTTCCGGCTCTTATGCGCCCGAGTCCCGGGTGCCCGAGTCCCATGAGTCGTGGCATGAACCGAGGTTGTAGAGGTAGCTGCTGGACGTGGATGTTGTCAACAAGAAACGACCCCGGGAGGACTCGAACCTCCAACCCTCAGGACCGAAGCCTGATGCGCTAATCCATTGCGCCACGAAGCCATGATTGAACGATCTTGCACAGAAAATAATGAAAAGTATGCGCTTAACTCTCACGCCCCCCACGGGACGTAGCTTTCTTGCTTGCTTGCTTTCCACCCTGTCAGCCCCACTTCAGTGGTTTCCGAGAAATGTGATGTGGAAGGACGCTGGGGAACCTGGGGACGTTGGAGTGGAGGGGGGGGGCAAAATAGGCTGTGGATTAAAGGAGAGAAGTCGTGTAGGCAGTTTACAATTGGGGAGACCAGGGTAAAGTCCAGGGTGGGTTGCACACCTGCCTGCCTGTTATGCACCTGTCTGCCTGTTATGCACACACCTGTGCCACCTTCTTTCCTTCCTTCTTACCGTAAGCTTATGATACTTGCGGTACAGGCGTACAGTCGCTCACCTTCAGAGCTGGCAGTACAGCCGCTTACCTTGGAAGTTGGCAATACTGGCAGTACAGTCGCTCACCTTGAAACTGACAGTATTGGCGGTAAATACTCTCACCTTGAAAACAGCGGTACTGGCGGTAAAGGCGCACAGTCTATCACCTTGAAATATAACTGTACTGCCAGTACAGTTGCTCACATGATCATAGCTGTCAGTCCAGTCACTGAACTTGAAGGCTGGCGGTCGTGGAGGTATTGCCTCTCACCTTCAAGGCTGGCAGTACTGGCGGTACAGGTGTACAGCCTCTCACCTTAAAAGCTGACAGTACTGGCGGTCAAGCTGCTCACATTGAAAGCTGGCAGTGCAGCCTCACACCCTGAATGCTGGCAGTAGGGGCAGTTCAGCCGCTCACCTTGAAGGCTGGCGGTACAGCCGCTCCATCAGGCACAGCTCGTGCCCCACTTCGGACAGGCAGCCGGGATCCAAATAGAGGGAACCGCAATGGGACACCATCATCTGGTCAAAGGGATTGATGAGTAGGTCAGGGAGTGGCAGTACAGGGGGCGGCAGTACAGGGGCCGGCAATACAGGGGGCGGCAATGAGGCACCACCATCTGTGACGACTTGATCAGCATGAGCGCGATACAGGGACAGGGAGTCACAAAGGGACATCTGGTCAATATCTGGTCATAGCAAGAGAGCATTTCACAAGTTCAGAGATGATATTATGAGCAGGAGAGCGATTCACTTGTACAGGAGAGATCCAGTGTAGCCGCGGCAGTACATGGAGCGGCAGTACAGGGAGCGGCAGTACAGGGGCGGCAGTTTGCTCTGGGGGATTCCCGGGCGAAGCATTTCCTGCTCCGCTCGAATGCCATCATCTAGGTACAGGGAGTGATGATGGGCCAGCAGGAGGTCCTGTTTTATGGCTGGGGCTTATCTCCTGCACTATGTGGCTCATTCCCACGCCACTGTCATGTGGTTGTGTGCTAGTTGCTTGCCCAGAGGGATCACTGGTTTTCGCTTACTCTCCTAGAGTATCAAGTGCCTGTACCGGTTTACTGGCACATGTCCCATGCATCAAATGTGATGCTCTTTTAACCTGTAACCAAAATTTACATGCAAGCTCACCTTGATGTCCTCCTCCACTGAGGGGAAGCGGCCGCCGGGCAAACGCTGAAGCAGATCCTGCGAGAATGAATGCACACATACATACGCATAAGCATGAGTTTTTCCGCTCGCTGTCTTATATAATAGTGTTCTAATATATGATTTTTGTTCGCATATTCCTCTTTTTTTTGTTCCTAGCAAGAAGACGGAGGCGCTTAGCAAGCCTTTCATGAGTTTCATTGCTTACTGGTACAGGTCTTACAGTTTTTTTAAAAATCCCTTCAATTCAATTCTTTATATCTGAATGGTCCAAAATAATTGCTGGACTAGAACCTCTTTTATTTCCCCAAGGGTCCGGGAGACAATTCAAAGAACGATAATGGCTGAAAGCTATATTCAATACGTTACCTGAACCAGGAGCTCACAGTACTGAACACGCTGCCGGTGTGGGTTCTCAATGCTGGCACCACCGCCCCACTCCACCTGCAACCACAATTTGAATTCGATTTTGAAAATGTGGGGCGCTGTCTATCAGCCAGGCCGGTGGGGGGTGCCAATGCTGGCGCGGCAGCCCCGCTCCACCTGCAACCACATTTAAATTTGAATTTGAAGGAAGTGGTCTGGCGCTGTCCGTCCTCCATGCAGGTGACGATTCTCTATGCTGGCGTGACCGCCCCACTCCAACTGCAACCACACTTCGAATTTGAATTTGAATGTGGCGTGGCCTGGTGCTGTCTGTCAGCCACGTCAGTGAGGGTTCTCAATGATGGCGCCACCGCCCCACACCAACTGCAACTACACTTCGAATCGAACTTGACACGTCCTAGTGCTGCCCATCAGGCAGCCAATGCGGGCTATCAATACTGGCACACCTGCTCCATTCTACCAGCAACCACATTTTGAATTCAAATGTGAAGTGGCCTGGCGCTGCCTGCCAGCCAGGCCAACGAGGGCTATCAAAACTGGCGCAACTGCCCCAGTCTACCAGCAACCACCTTTGAATTTGAATTTGAATATGAGCCTGGTGTGACAAGGTAAGGTCCCATGGCCACGCTAATGAGGGTTCCCGACAAGCCAATCCAAATTCAAATCCGGAAGGGATCTCAAGCAATCAATGTTCAGGAGGGATATCAAGCCATGCCGATTGAGGCTTCTTGACCAACGCTGTGCCGATTACGGCCTTACTATGGCTGATTTTAGAGTTTCCACCCCGGTGCCTTTTAGAACGCTCCAGGCCACCCTAGGCGGGCCGCCGTGTGGCCACCTTCAGGCCAATTGGGACCTAACCATTAGCGGCCTACAGCTAGTGATTTTAGCGGCAATTGGTTCCTCAGGCCCTCACGGCCTTACGCCGTGATGTAGCTGAGTTGTAGCCGAATTGTAGCTGAATTGTAACTGTAGCGTGTGCTTCAAGGAACACTGCTCTTCACATAAGTCATCCAAGATGTGTTGTTCACATTTCGTGATTTTCTTATACCCAATCTAAGAGCTCACCATCCAGGGGCTGGCGTTTAATTCCCTGGAGTTTTCCTCCCACCCAATCCAGGCGCTCCCCATCAAAGGGCTGGCATTCGCATTCCTGTGAATTCTTTTCAACTGATATATTTCCTCACCATCCAGGGCGACTTGGGCACGGGCATGCCAAGGCCCTCGGGAAGGCTGAAGCGGACCGGACCGTTGGGAAGACCCTCCACGAACAGCATCACCTCGCCGCCGCCTCCGCTACTACCGCCCATCCGTCCCCCGCCGTCCTTGGTGCTCTCATTCCCACTTCCTGGACTCCCGCTCCCGCTCCCGCTGTCCTTGCTGCTCCTTTTCCCGCTTCTCTTGCTCCCGCTCCTGCTCCCACTCCCGCTGTCTTTCCTGTTCCTGCCTCCGCTGCTCCCGCTGCCGGTGGGTTTTGGTGTGACCATCACGGCTGAGTCCAGGTACTGCAGCGCCTGCCCCCAATAGTGCCCATCCGAGAAAGCCTGCGGAGTGTTCTGCTGCTGGACTTCCTGCTGCGTGTAATCCTGGGTGTTCTGCTGCCGGGTGTGTTGTTGTGGCTGGGTGCGCTCCTGGGTGGTCTGTCCCTGGTCATCCTGTTGGGCGCCCCCAAGCAGGCCCTCCTCATGGACCTCGTCCCCCCCCTCGTAATTCTCCTCCTCTTCCTCCAGCTCCTCCTCCGAGGTGACCTCCTCCTGGATATCCTCCAAGGTAGCGGATGAGCCGATCCCTCCGAAACCGGATCCAGGACCGGATCCAGGCCCTCCCAAAACACTGCCGGCCGAAACAGCGCCCCCGGCTCCAAAACCCGGAGGCGCGGAGGTGATGCTCTCCTCCTCGTCCATGTGCAGGTCGAACCAAAACACGACAGCGTTCAGGACTCCTCGCTCCACGACACGCAGCCTGAATGGGGAGCCTGATGTACCGCCTGTACCCGCACCTGCGGGTCTTGTACTGCCTACCGCTGCGGGAGTTGTCCCGTCGGCTGCTTCCGCAAAGTCAACGTGGGTGACGAGACAGGGCTCGGTGAGCCTGCGGTGTGGCAGGCCCTCGAGGCGTACTGCGCTGTACTGCTTGGCCCACCTGCGGTACACTCAAGGCGGTACACGGGGACCGAACTGAGTGCTGATCGTGGTATCAATGAAGACAAAACCTCAGGAGACGGCTTAGGGTTTAGGGTTAATGTTGTAGGGTCAAGGTCTTAACCCTAGTGGGACATTTTATTACTCCAGGACACAATAAATACTTCCTGCCCGAACTCTGAATATGGCCCATTTAGAAGTGCCCGTGTCGCAGCGCCCAGGTACCACAAGGCAGGCCCATATGACCAGGGTTCAGGGGGGACCATAAGCCTAACCCCATTTTTAGCTTGTACTGTTCAAGGGTCTGGGGCCTGGAACCTGCCGGAACTTAAAAATTGAAGGGTTTTGGGTTCAGGGTTTGGAGCCTGGAACATGCAGAACCCTGAAAGAAGAAAGAGGTCGGGGTTAAGGGTCATTATTACGAAGTAAAAAAAAACTTTTGGAAGGACCCGGCAGAGCGAACCGGGAGAAAATACAGTTAAAAAGTAAACCCTACGAGAAGCACGGCAAGAGGAAGAGAAGCTTACTTGATGCAAAATGCAGCAGTTCAGAGTCTAGGGCCTGCATCCTGCTTAAGCCTTGAACTAACGGGTGTGGGTTTTAGGGCTAAGGGTTTTGGGCCAGGTACCTGCTGCAAACCTGCAGACAATGGTGAGGAATCTGACGTTTCCTGTGTGGCATGAAGTCCTGAAATTTCTGCATTTATCAACGGGTTTAGGGTGAAGGTACATAGCAATCCCCATGCAGCCCTGATTTAAGTATATTTAAAAGTTTGAAGTTTGAAGTTTGAAGTTTGAAGTTTGAACCCTCAATGCATTAAGGTTCAAACTTATAACCTTATCTCTCAGCCTACCTACCGGAATCTGTTGAGAGCGCTCATGTCGAACCCTAGGCAACGTCCCGTCAACACTTCCACACCCATGCAGTACAGCGAGGCGGCAGCAGGCACTACGGTTGCACCCGGTCGCAACACCCTCCGTCTGGCAGCTGCCAAGAGCCCAACGCAGTTGTTTCCAAGCAGGCCTGGGAAAATAAATGAGTGTGAACGCTAGGTCGGATGTGTGAACACAAGTATAATTACTGTGAGCAGCACCCTCTCCGCCTGGCAGCTGCCAAGAGTCCAACGCAGTTTTTCCGAGCAGGCCTGGGAAGATACAATGTGTGGAATCTAAGTTGGATGTATGAACGGAAGTGTGAGGAGAGTGAGCATCACATTTAGTCTGACAGCTGCCAACAGCTCCGCAAAGTTTCAGCCGAGCAGACATGGGAGAAGTCAGAAGAGTGACGTATGTCATGGTAAAAGTGCTTATGTTAGCGTGATAAGTGTGATCTGCAACCACCGTCTGGCCATCACATACTGCCTCACATAGTCGTAGCCGAGAGGGCATGGGAGAAGAGTCATGTATGCCGGGGTCAAAGTGTGACTCAAAGTGTGGGAAAAGGTGGGTTGCTTTTCAAGAATGGCTATCCACCTGCTGGTGCCCACGTTCATTGAACAGGCCCATGTATGCCGGGGTCAAAGTGTGACTAACAGTGTGAAAAAGGGTGGAATTTCCGAGTATGGTACACACCTTCATCGAACAGGTCCATGATCGCCAGGTTGGCGCCCATGTGGCTGAGATGCAGCCCCCTCTGCAGTTCTGCCACATCAGCGTTCACCACTGCCACCTGATGAGCGATGTAGAGGGGGGGAGGGAAGACGGGAGGGGAGCAAAGGTATGGGATCAAAAATTGTAATAGCAAGAGGCAGACCCCTCTGCGGGTCTGTCACATCAGCGTTTAAAAATGCCACCTGATAAGAGTTGAAGAACCAAGGTGGGGAGGAGGGGAGGAGGGAAGGAGGGGAGGAGAGGAGCAATGGGATAGGATCAAAAGTAGATGACAACAAGATCCAATCCCCTCTTATGGTCCACCATGTCAGCGCTCACCACCAGAATTCAGCATTCACACATCTCAAGGCAGCCCAATGCGCGCAAAACGTTCCATCCCCTCCCACACTTACCCACACATCGCATTTCCACACAATTCAGTATTCACACCTCTCAAGACAGCCTAGTGCGTTCCACAACGCTCCACACCCTCCCACGCTAGTTTACACATGCATCTCCACACTATTAGCATCCACACCTTCCTGAACAGCCCATTGCGTGCCACAATGCTTCACACCCTCCCACACTTGCCCGCACATCCCATCATCACACTATTAGCATCCACACCTTCCTGGACAGCCCATTGCGTGCCACATTGTTTCGCGCGATCTCGCACAGGGTCTCGTGAGCGTCCACCGCCACAACGGACTCTGCACCGGCCCTGCAGCATCAACAGCAGCAGCAGCATAAGGTGATCAGCAGGGCTGCAAGACAGCAGCAGCTGCAGCAGGACAGGTATAGGGGGACAGCAGGGTAGTAGGACAGCAGCAGCAGAGCAGGAAGAGGGGGCAGCAGGGCAGTGACAGGGCAGCTAGGGGGGCACAGCTAGCCCTGCAGCATTAACAGAGGCAGAACAAGGTGGTCAGCAGGGCAGAGCATTACAGCAGTATTAGCAGCAACAGCAGCAGCAGCAGCAAAAACAAGGCAGAAGCTAAAGTAACAGGGCAGCAGGGCAGCAGCAGGAGGATCAGCAGTAGCAACACAAGGTGGTCAGCTACATCAAGAGAAGGGCAACAGCAGGGCTGCAGCAGCTACAAAAATAACAAGGGGGGGCAGCATGGCAGTAGAAGCAGCAACAGCAGCAGCAGCAGCAGCAAAATGGGGGCAGCAGCAGCAGCGGTGGCGCCAGGTGGGCAGCAGCAGCATGAGGGGGACAGCAGCAATAGGAACAGCAGTGGCAGCGCAAGCTAGGTAACAGCATCAAGAGGGGGGCAGCAGCAGCAGGTAGAGGTGGGCTGCAGGGCAGCAACAGCAGCACCAACTACAGCAGCACCAACAATAGGAACTACAGCAACAACGACAACAGCAACAACAGCGACAACAACAACATATTTTCCTGTTTATCAACAGGAAAAGCAACAGCAACAGAAAGAATAACAGCAGCAACAACTGCAGCAACAGCAGCAACAGTAGCAACAGTAGGGGGCAGCAGGGCAGCAGGGCAGCGGCAGCAGAGCAAGAGGGTGGCAGCAACAACAGAAGCAGAAGCAGGTAGAAGAGGGGCAGCAGGGCAGCAGCGATAGCAACAGGGCAGCTAGGGGGAAACAGGACAGCAACATGACAGGGCAGCTAGACGAGAGCAGCAGGATAGCAAGGGGGGAGCAGAAGGGAAAGAGAGTGGCAGCAGCAGCAACCGTTGAAGAAGGAAGAAGGTAAACGAAAAATGGGTGCAGATTGAGGGGGGTAGCAGCAGCAGCAACAGTTGAAGAATGGAAGATGGGAAGCGACAAATGGGCGCAGATTGATTCAGCCTCCCTCATCAGTTACCGATGAGCATTGTCAGTTGCTCAATAAGAAAAGCAAGGAAAACAAGCAATCCGTTTAAGTTGGTGAATCTAGCATTCCGGCCGAAGCATGGAAATTGCCACTAAGCGTTACAAACCCCTAGGCCATCACCCACCGAGCTGCCATCATGGCCAGAGCCCCACTGCCACAGCCCAGGTCCACAGCATGCACTGGATCACCTGCAGATCAACAATGTCATGAAGAAATTTAATTCAACATTAATATACCGTGCTATGACAGCATAGGGCCACAGCCCGGATAGGGCAACATCCCGGACAGGTCCACAGCCTGGATCACCCGCAGAGCAACAATGTCATGAAGAAATGTAATTCAACATTAATATACCGTGCTATGACAGCATAGGGCCACAGACCGGATAAGGCCACAGCCCGGATCACCTGCAGAGCAACAATGTCATGAAGAAATGTAATTCAACATTAATATACCGTGCTATGACAGCATAGGGCCACAGCCCGGATAGGGCCACAGCCCGGATCACCTGCATAGCGACAATGTCATGAAGTGGTTCGGGTTTCCAATCTAAGCCCTGAAGCCCAAAGCCTAAACCCTAAACTAGTACTCACCAATCTTAACCCTAGCAAAGCTACTACGGCTCATGTCCACAACATGCACTAGATATCCCTTGTGGCAATTAACTGTTTTCCCGCTGACTTTATACCTTATTTTGTGTCCGAACTGGCTTTTGGGCACCTGCGCCCCTTGCATCAAATAAGGTGCCCAGCTAGACTGTAAAAACTTCACAGCACTCTCCGATCAGCCCATCCTGTGCAACTCCTTATATTATAACCCAGGTTGTTCTCTTTTGCTTGGACTTGAAAAATATGAGGCTGGCCGCCCGGCCCTAGGAAATCTGGTGCGCAAACACAGACAAACAGCCCTGGTGCGCTAGCGGCCCCAGGTTCAATGCCCGCCGCCTAGATGATTTGGTGTCTTAAGGTTGGAGCTAAAAAGATATTCAAAGTGTGGAGTGGCCGCCACCTCATCGTTCATACCCGGATTAAGAATGGTGTCGTTTATACCAGGGACGGGCGCCAGGATGATGTTCCAGAGTTTGGGATCGGCATGTGGGTTGGCCAAAAGTGTGGAGTGGCAACCATGACATCGTTCATACCCAGAGCAAGTACCGCATCTGTCATGACCAGACAGCGGCCTGTGAGTTCTTAAATAATTGAACATTAAAACGGGAAATATGTCCCAGTGGATCATATTATTAAAAGGAAAATTCACAGATTGCTCATAATAGATACCGCGAGTTCTTAATGGGTTTGGGGTGATTGGAAGTGTGGACGGCTGCCAGCTCCTGGTTCACACTCTGTGTGTGCGTCTTTCCTGTTTTCTCTTGACGACGTGGGCTACAAGGGTGTTCCCGGTCTGTTTTCTCGTCTTTGTGCACAGGTTTTTGAAACGGGGGTTGATAGCCTCACACTTTGTTGGGGCCAAGCAAAATGAAGCTGTTGTGTGAGTGTGTGTGTGTGTGTGTGGGGGGGGGGGGCGTAAATTAGAAGCTACCACCTATGCAGCCCAGCCCTTACACTTCTGCCTAAGGTCCTGATCTTGTGACTGCTCAGTAGATGTTGCGCTTTTGTTCTTATCCTTTTTTGCGCTATGAACCTTGAAAGTACGGTCAAATCGGTCAACAAGTGCCGCGCCAAATCAGCTCAATAAATCTGCCTTAAAAGTTTCCGGCAGACTGCGCGGCCAGATGGATGGCGCGCTCGGAACACAAGAAAACCGAAAGGGAACCGTCATTCACACCAGTATATAATTACGATACATTTGACTTGCCTTCCCTCGGTTTGAGTAAATTGCTTTATTTCTCATTTGAATTGCAATATCGGTATTGCTTAATTAATGCTCCCCTCAGGCGAAACATCCGCAAAAGCACTGCATTTCCGACTGAATGCGTTGAAAATTGAGGACTGATTTTACAATGAATATTTCCCCCCTTAACAAGATAAATGTGGGGAAAGACAATTCAAATATATGTGATATATCACTCCACCTGCTGCTCTGATGGATTGCACAGCTCTCTGGATGGCACGCTGGTAGGCCTCAAGCCGCGGCGTGTCCGCCAGCATGGCCAGCTGCTGCTGCTGGGGCAGACTGGCATCTCTGCGGTGAAGGAAGCGGTACGCACCCTCCTCCAGGTCGAAACTCAGCCTGCGCAGGGAAGGGTTTGGAGTAAGGGTTGTGTGTTTAGGGTTGAGGGTTTCAGGCCTGAAGGTGTATTGGTTAAGGGTTGAAGGGGTGAGGGTTTAAGGGGTTTGGAGTGAGCGTTCCGTGCTCAAGGGATGAGGGTTCAAGAGTTGAAGGTGCATTGGTTGAGGGATTAATGGGTGAGGGTTAAGGGGTGAGGGTTTGTGGGGTGAGGGTTTTATGGGTGAGGGTTTGTGGGGTGAGGGTTTTAGGGGTGTGGGTTTAAGGGGGGAGGGTTTATGGGGGGAGGGTTTATTTGTTGCGTGTTTAAGGGGAGAGGGTTAGGTAGGGTTAAGGTACTGCTGGTGCCGGATGATGTCACGACATTTCCTGAGGCGAAGTGCACGTCCTCCTCCAGGTCAAAGCTGATCCGGTGGAGAACAAGTGGTGAAAATATCAACACCGGGAAGAAATGGGGTGGGACAGGGAAGGGAAGGGGGTCAGCCAGGCAGCTGTTTTCTTTTTGCCAGGCAATTCTGGGGGGGTCGGCCTAGGCCTGCTGTTGTGTCTAAAAGTGGCCAGCAGTGTGGATGGAATATCCCCCCATTGTTGGTTAACATTTCCAAAGAAAACATCTGCATTAGAATCCGCCGTGCGATAGGTCTCCCTTGCAGACCTCTCCGAAAACTGCCCATTCCTTAAGCTCGGGTCAATCAGCCATGAGGCAAGAAGCTTGTCAGATGCAGGTCCCTTTCAAGGGCCCTTCTATGAACGCAGCCATCACCATTTGTCCTTCGAGGGACCCAGCCATGTACTGCTCCCAAGCATCGAGGCCATCACTCGACTGTGTTTTGTATTGTGAGCAGGAGCAGTACAATGCCCATGTGTACCGCTAGGGACCCAGCCATGTTCTGCCAGATAACCTGTCATGTACTGCCAGTGAACCGGCCATGTACTGCTCCCACGCCTCAAAGCAAAAAAGTGACTGTGTGTTTGAATCCTGAGCAGGGGCAATACAATACAATGCCTGCACGTACTGCAAGTGAGTCTGACATGCACTGCCGGTGTCAGCTGCCAGCCGGTGCAGTACATGCTCATAGGTACTGCACATTGACCCCAATGTACTGCTCGTAAACAAACCACCAGCTGCTTGTTTTGCGAGCTATCAGCAAGTACAGCAACACGATCATATTGGACAGCAACACGGTCATATTGGCCTGTCATGTACAGCTCAGAAACAAGCCATCACCTGATTGTGTTGTGAGCTGTTAGCAGGGGCAACACCACACCCATATATACTGCAAACAGGCTTGCCATGCACTGTTCCTAAGCAAGCCATCACCTGATTGTGTTGTGAGTGGCCAGCAGGGGCAGGACCATGCCTGCATGTACTGCAAGGGAGCCCGCCATGTACTGCAGAGCCGGCTGTACAGAGGCTGAGTGGATACTGTGGCTGCAAGTTCCTTCCGCTATATTTTGAGTTTGAAAACCTGCAGAGGAGGAATGACAGGGGATGGCTAGTTGACCCTTCTCTTGTTGCTCATGACTATAGCCTTAACTCTTACCGTTCATTTGATTCGCCTTCCCTCGGGCAACGCAAACAATTTCTTGTAATGCTGCCCTCAGGGCAAACTGTCAACACAAACTATTAAGTTTCGACTTTAAACTGGCGTCGACAATCGAGAATTAGTAAATTTATGGATCCCTCAACCCCAGACAACGGTAATCATGAGGGAAGGCAAGGCAAATCTACAGTTACCCTATCACTTCATCAAATTCAACTACCGTGTCAAACTATCTGAGGCATACCCTGGCATGCCTTGGCTGATATCTCCTCCAGATAGTGTTTTTACTGGCCGTCACGGAGAGGCACTGAGTCGGAGGCCTAGGCTATGCTGTATGCAATACACCTGATCTCATCACACCATTGTTTCTTTTCCGGCTACAAGTCCAACTTCGGCAGGCCACCCAGCGGCTGCCAAAGGCCCAATTGAGATCAAATCTTGAGTCTGGACCTACCTATAACTAGTGGTCGAAGCAGCAAGGCTGGCCACTAATAGGGCCTCTGGCCAGCGGCCGGAGTGTAGCTGACAAGTAGCTGAGTCACAAGAAGAGAAACAGCGTGGCTGACATGAAGCTGAGTCACGAAAAAGAAACAACACCACTCACCAGTACTCCACCACACATCCTCGTACAGCTGTACTTCCCCCCAGTAGGCCACTGCGTTCCAGCTGCCATCCACAAGCAGCTCCAGGTCCAGGTGCTTGCTGTTCAATCAGCAGTGCAGGCAGGGGGAGGGGGATTCATAATGTTTCCTTCATAAAAAAACTCAATACAACTACAACAACCACTAACAATTTTATATTATAGAAAAATGAATCAGCCAGCAGCTTCAGCTCCAGGTGCTTGCTGTTCAGTCAGCAGTGCAGGCAGGAAAGGAGGGAGGAGGGAGGGCCGGAGGGCTTTAGCTCGCACCTCAAGGTCCAAGTGCTTGCTGTTCAATCAGCAATGCAGGCAGAAGGGGGGGGGGATTCATATTGTTTCCTTATAAAAGAAACTCAATGAAACTACAAAAAACGTTTACAATTTTTATATTGAAGAAAATGAATTAGCCAGCAGCTCCAGGTCCAGGTGCTTGCTGTTCAGTCAGCAGTGCAGGCAGGAGGGGGGGGGGAGGCGAAAAGGGGGGGAGGGGTTAAGCTAGCAGGTCCGGCTCCAGGTGCTTGCTGTTCAATCAGCAATATAGGTTATGGGGGGGGGGGGCAGAATGGGGAGTGGAGGGAGAGGATTGGCTGGCAGCTCCACATCCAGATGCTTGCTCCCTATCCAACAATCAAGTCAAGCAACAAGAAAAGGGATGGCGAAAATTGTGATGATTTGCAGCTTTTGGGGAGTCCTTGCAAGTTGCAACCCACGAAAGATGGAACTGAATCTTACGCCCCACAAGGCAGTGGGAGTTCAGGAAACGGCGTGGCACGGGCCGAGGCCGCGTTCGTGCCGCTATCATCATGAGGGGAAGATAGTGAAATAAGCTACGCGGTGGCTTGTCCTTTCGGCAGTGTCTGAACAACTATGGCTTCCTCAATCCAGGCCCAAGCTGGCAATGCTTCGTCCATTTAAGCTCTCTGGTCCCTATTTTACTCCCCTACACCACTTTAGCCCACATTTCAAACCCTTGTACCCCTTTAACCCTGTACAACTTTTACCCTGTACCCCTTTTAACCCTTTAGCCCCTATTTTAAAGCCCCTTTTTAAAAGCCCCTTTATATGTCAACTGCGTTAGCCCCCCCTCCACGCTGGGCCCTGGAAAGGGGCCTGCCACTTAAGCAATACAAGTTCGTTTTCTCCTGTTTAACCTTTGGCGGGGAAAGGCTCCGTCACAGCCTACAAAACCCCTTGTTTGGGGAGACTGGTCCGCCCCCCTACGTGACAGGCCCCTTGCCTTGGCCCCTGGCACCCATTGCCACCCAGAATGGGCCTCCGGACAGCATCACCGCGCAGGCTTTGTATAATATTCTACCGAAAAAGTCCAGGCAGCAGCACAGATCAAATTGCCTCATAGCTCATCAATATGCTGGCATTGAGAAACTTCCCCAGGGCAAAACACACTCTGTGCATAGCCTATTTATATCGTACTGTATGCTATATGTTTGCCCTGTACATCCTGTGCATAGCCTACTTACCATCCGGGTAGCAGTTAAGATCAAAAGGCCCCAAAGCTCATCACTACGCTGGCTTTTTGAACTGGCCCCGTGGCCAAACACACTCTGCACAATATCCTACATGCCTGCTGGGTGAATCCCGGCGGCAACCAAGATCAACAGGCCCAATGTGAAACGCGATAAATGTGTATGCCCAACGTGAAAAGTCTATATGATACATCTCTGAGATGGTTCATCACTGCAAGGTTCCGCTTTAAGAGATCGACACGAAGCAATGCCCACTGACCTCCTGCATATACCTGCTGGCTGAGTCCAGGAGGCAGCGCAGATCAAAATGCCCCCAAGCTTATCACCAAACTCGTTCTTATAGTTGGCCCCGGGGCAACCCATTGGTAATGCACACTCTGCGCAATATCATACACACCTGCTGGATGAGACTGGGAGGCGGCGCAGATCAAAGTGCCCCCAAAGCTTATCACCATGCTGGCTTTTATAACTGGCCCCGGGACAAAAACACTGAGCAATATCCAGCGCACCTGCTGGATGAATCTGGGAGGCAGCGCAGATCGAAATGCCAGCAGTCCATCGGAGCTGACAGCGCCTTAAACATACCCCGATCCTGCCGATCCTGCCGATCCTGCAGGTCCTGCTGATCCTGCTGATCGTGCCTCTGCGTCTCAGCCTGCTCTGGCTGTTGTTGCCTTTGCTGCCCCTGCTCCTTCTGCGGAGACTGCTGCCCCTGCTGCACATCAGACAGCTGATGCTGTTCATGAGACAGCTCCTGCTGCCGTTGTTTCTGCTGCCCCTGCTTCTGAAACTTCTCCTCTTCCTGCTCCCACTTCTCCTCCCGCTGCTGCTCCTGCTGCTGCTCCTCAAACTCCCCCTCATCCTGCTCCTGTTTCAGCCCAGGATCAGAAGCAGGCTGGGGCTTGGGATCAAGTTGCTGATCCCTGCGCCCATTGACGTCAGGCTGTTGCATCACCGTGTGTGTTTTCTGCTCCTTTGTTTGACCCTGGGGCAGTGGCTGGGAGCATGTCCCTTCCGTCATAGAATCACATATGGCTAGCCAGGGGCCGGAAGGGTCGAAGCTGTTGCCTTCTGCTGCCAAAGCAGAAGCAGGGTCAGGAGGGGGGACCAGGGCAGGAGTGGGACAGGGAAGCGGGCAGCCTGCTGAAGGCCCAGAGAGCCACCTGAGAGGGGGGGGGGGTAAGCACTGCTTCAGGGGCAGGAGCAGGGTGCAGGCCTGCCCTAATGCACCTCCTATATACACATGATTTGAAGGTGCTCGCAAGGATTCAGGATTTCGACAAGTTGTTTCGACAATGAGTTTCGACAAGGTTTCAGGTGTTGATAGCATTCGGCAGTGTTTGAGTTACACGCCACCAGTGTTTATTTCAGGACGTGCCAGAGAACCTTCGGGGGGACACCGGGCAGCCATTATTGGGCCGATTGGAACCAAACCTTGCGGCCGTAGGCCGTAGCAGTAGGGCCTGCGGCACCATGCCCCCACGGCCGTTGGCAGTGATGTAGCTGAATTTTAGCTGAAGTGTACTAAAATAATCATTGCACTCCACTGCCCGCTGGGAGGCTTTCCCCACACTTATTCACATTTTCAGATTTATAAAATAGTTATAAGTTTAAAACGGCCTCTTGGCCAAAATAAGAAGAATGTTCAATTGCATGTGCTTTATATTATATATCCTCTATACCTCTTTCCTCTCCTCTATTCCTCTCCTCTATTCCTCTCCTCTATTCCTCTCCTCTATTCCACTCCTCTATTCCTCTCCTCTATTCCTCTCCTCTATTCCACTCCTATATTCCTCTCCTCTATTCCTCTCCTCTATTCATCTCCTCTATTCCTCTCCTCTATTCCACTCCTCTATTCCTCTCCTCTATTCCACTCCTCTATTCCTCTCCTCTATTCCTCTCCTCTATTCCTCTCCTCTATTCCTCTCCTCTATTCCACTCCTCTATTCCTCTCCTCTATTCCACTCCTCTATTCCACTCCTCTATTCCTCTCCTTTATTCCTCTCCTCTATTCCTCTCCTCTATTCCTCTCCTTTATTCCTCTCACTCTATTCCTCTCCTCTATTCCTCTCCTTTATTCCTCTCCTCTATTCCTCTCCTCTATTCCTCTCCTCTATTCCTCTCCTCTATTCCTCTCCTCTATTCCTCTCCTCTATTCCTCTCCTCTATTCCTCTCCTCTATTCCTCTCCTCTATTCCTCTCCTCTATTCCTCTCCTCTATTCCTCTCCTCTATTCCTCTCCTCTATTCCTCTCCTCTATTCCTCTCCTCTATTCCTCTCCTCTATTCCTCTCCTCTATTCCTCTCCTCTATTCCTCTCCTCTATTCCTCTCCTCTATTCCTCTCCTCTATTCCTCTCCTCTATTCATCTCCTCTATTCCTCTCCTCTATTCCTCTCCTCTATTCCTCTCCTCTATTCCTCTCCTCTATTCCTCTCCTCTATTCCTCTCCTCTATTCATCTCCTCTATTCCTCTCCTCTATTCCTCTCCTCTATTCCTCTCCTCTATTCCTCTCCTCTATTCCTCTCCTCTATTCCTCTCCTCTATTCCTCTCCTCTATTCCACTCCTCTATTCCTCTCCTCTATTCCTCTCCTCTATTCCTCTCCTCTATTCCTCTCCTCTATTCCTCTCCTCTATTCCTCTCCTCTATTCCTCTCCTCTATTCCTCTCCTCTATTCCTCTCCTCTATTCCTCTCCTCTATTCCTCTCCTCTATTCCTCTCCTCTATTCCTCTCCTCTATTCCTCTCCTCTATTCCACTCCTCTATTCCTCTCCTCTATTCCTCTCCTCTATTCCTCTCCTCTATTCCTCTCCTCTATTCCTCTCCTCTATTCATCTCCTCTATTCATCTCCTCTATTCCTCTCCTCTATTCCTCTCCTCTATTCCTCTCCTCTATTCCTCTCCTCTATTCCTCTCCTCTATTCCTCTCCTCTATTCCTCTCCTCTATTCCTCTCCTCTATTCCACTCCTCTATTCCACTCCTCTATTCATCTCCTCTATTCATCTCCTCTATTCCTCTCCTCTATTCCTCTCCTCTATTCCTCTCCTCTATTCCTCTCCTTTATTCCTCTCACTCTATTCCTCTCCTCTATTCCTCTCCTCTATTCCTCTCCTCTATTCCTCTACTCTATTCCTCTACTCTATTCCTCTACTCTATTACTCTCCTCTTTCCTTTCCTCTTTCCATGCAGGTATTGCCAGTTGAGATGCATCTCCATCACTCCATTTCTCTCACCAGCACCAACCAATGTAGTGCCACAGCATTTACATTCTGCCCCATTCAACACTTCACGAAGCAGGTTTGTTTCTTTTATTTTCCTATGCTCTCTCATTGCCCGTGGGATGCATTCCGGTTGCATTTACCGGTACAGATTGATGCCACCTGGCTGCCAGCAGGCCCATCCTGTCTTAATCAGCCTCGCCAATCTTTAAGACGCAACTTAATTTCTTTCAAATTTTCTTTGCTTTTGCATTGGTCGCTCTGATGTCTCCCACTTGGCATCGGAACTGGCCCATCGGCCAGCTGCTAGCTATCCTGTCCCAATTGACAATTCCCCACTCCCACCCACTATCTTTTGCTTTCCCTCTGCTTGTTGCATTCCGGTTGCTCTTACTGGTGCCGCTAGATGCCGCCCAGCCGCAGCCCATAGTGCCTCAGTATACCCCACGCACCTTCATGACGCAGTTTTATTTATTTTTATATGGCGCCTCATTGCTTCCTATGATGCATTCTGGTTGCTCGCACCAAAACCGATTCATGCCGCCCATGTGCAGCCCACACTGTTTCAATATCTTCACTCCCCTTCTCAGAAAGAAAGAAAACTCCGTCCCGCAGCGGCGTGAGGGTTAAAGAAACAGTGCGGCATGGGCCTTAGCCGCTCCCCTTCTCAATGCAGTTTAATTTTGTATGTCCTAGGGAATTAAATTGCGTTCATATTGCTTGTTGTGAATTTTTTGATGCTCCCCGGTTGCTCTTACCGGTACCTATCGATGCCGCCCAGCTGCAGCCCGCATGTTGATTCTGCGGTCTGGACCTGCAGCATGGATGGGTCCAGATGCCAGGTACGTAAACCTCATATTAAACATTTGCTGCTGTTACTTGTTGCAGTGTTTGCGCTTCCACCCCAAGGCAGTTTTGAAGAGCCAGGCAGTAAAAAAAGGCAGTACACGGGTCTGACAAGGGCTCAACAGGGTACACAGAGTTAAACAAGGCAATGTAAGGGTCTGCCAAGGGTTCTATAGAGTAGAAAGAGTATTTAAAGGCAATAAAAGGGTCTGAAAAGGTAGAAAGAGTTTCAATAGTTCAAACGGACTTCGCAATTTTGCAAGAGGAGGAGCGGAGTACAATAAACGAACCACAACACAGACCGATTTGAATGCCATGGATATTTAATTCAACAATATTGATTTGTCGATTTGTATGATAAATGGACGGCTGGGCAAGTGAAGATTTCCAATGGAAAGCCTTTTACACTCGAGTTTACTGCACCATTGAGAACCCTTTGACATGCAAAGAGGTATGAAACTATGCCACTAGGAAAACTTGGCCACCTGTATTTACCGGGAAATCTAGCCAATTCAACGCTCAGATTCAAATTCCCGACTTCAAATCAAACACCGCTACACCAGAATTCGAGCTCAATCAGTTTAGCGGATTTTATCCAGAAGTTGTTTGAAGGGGGCGAAAATTATGAGCAACACAGTGAAACCCTAAACCCTAAACCCTAAACCATAAACCATAAACCTAAACCTAAACCCTAAACCCATAAGCCTTAAGCCTATGATGAGCACCACAGTGTAAGCCATCAGCTATACCACTAATTGTGCTACACAATACGGCCAGGGGCATGCCATTCAAATATAAAGCTCCTTTTATCCAAGTATATGTCTCAGGCCCCCTCTCCATTACCTGCAGCGCCTGTACCCTGACAGCCAGTGCAGCTGGCACCACCAACGCATCAGGCAGCACTGGGGCTGACACCAAATACTGAATTGCAACACGGCTGAAAGCACAAACCTAGGACCCCCTCTCCATTACCTGCAGCGCCTGTACCCTGACAGCCAGTGCAGCTGGCACCACCAACGCATCAGGCAGCGCTGGGGCTGACACCAAATACTGAAATGCAACACGGCTGAAAGCACAAACCAAGGACCCCCTCTCCATTACCTGCAGCGCCTGTACCCAGACAGCCAGTGCAGCTGGCACCACCAACGCATCAGGCAGCACTGGGGCTGACACCAAATACTGAAATGCAACACGGCTGAAAGCACAAACCTAGGCCCCCCTCTCCATTACCTGCAGCGCCTGTACCCTGACAGTCAGTGCAGCTGGCACCACCAACGCATCAGGCAGCACTGGGGCTGACACCAAATACTGAATTGCAACACGGCTGAAAGCACAAACCTAGGCCCCCCTCTCCGTTACCTGCAGCGCCTGTACCCTGACAGTCAGTGCAGCTGGCACCACCAACGCATCAGGCAGCACTGGGGCTGACACCAAATACTGAAATGCAACACGGCTGAAAGCACAAACCTAGGCCACCCTCTCCATTACTTGCAGCGCCTGTACCCTGACAGCCAGGGCAGCTGGCACCACCAACGCATCAGGCAGCACTGGGGCTGACACCAAATACTGAAAAGCAACACGGCTGAAAGCACAAACCTAGGCCCCCCTCTCCATTACCTGCAGCGCCTGTACCCTGACAGTCAGTGCAGCTGGCACCACCAACGCATCAGGCAGCACTGGGGCTGACACCAAATACTGAAATGCAACACGGCTGAAAGCACAAACCTAGGCCCCCCTCTCCGTTACCTGCAGCGCCTGTACCCTGACAGCCAGTGCAGCTGGCACCACCAACGCATCAGGCAGCAATGGGGCTGACACCAAATACTGAATTGCAACACGGCTGAAAGCACAAACCTAGGACCCCTCTCCATTACCTGCAGCGCCTGTACCCTGACAGCCAGTGCAGCTGGCACCACCAATGCATCAGGCAGCACTGGGGCTGACACCAAATACTGAAATGCAACACGGCTGAAAGCACAAACCTAGGCCCCCCTTTCCATTACCTGCAGCGCCTGTACCCTGACAGTCAGTGCAGCTGGCACCACCAACGCATCAGGCAGCACTGGGGCTGACACCAAATACTGAATTGCAACACGGCTGAAAGCACAAACCTAGGCCCCCCTCTCCGTTACCTGCAGCGCCTGTACCCTGACAGTCAGTGCAGCTGGCACCACCAACGCATCAGGCAGCACTGGGGCTGACACCAAATACTGAAATGCAACACGGCTGAAAGCACAAACCTAGGACCCCCTCTCCATTACTTGCAGCGCCTGTACCCTGACAGCCAGGGCAGCTGGCACCACCAACGCATCAGGCAGCACTGGGGCTGACACCAAATACTGAAATGCAACACGGCTGAAAGCACAAACCTAGGCCCCCCTCTCCATTACCTGCAGCGCCTGTACACTGACAGTCAGTGCAGCTGGCACCACCAACGCATCAGGCAGCACTGGGGCTGACACCAAATACTGAAATGCAACACGGCTGAAAGCGCAAACCTAGGCCCCCCTCTCCGTTACCTGCAGCGCCTGTACCCTGACAGCCAGTGCAGCTGGCACCACCAACGCATCAGGCAGCAATGGGGCTGACACCAAATACTGAATTGCAACACGGCTGAAAGCACAAACCTAGGACCCCTCTCCATTACCTGCAGCGCCTGTACCCTGACAGCCAGTGCAGCTGGCACCACCAACGCATCAGGCAGCACTGGGGCTGACACCAAATACTGAAATGCAACACGGCTGAAAGCACAAACCTAGGACCCCCTCTCCATTACTTGCAGCGCCTGTACCCTGACAGCCAGGGCAGCTGGCACCACCAACGCATCAGGCAGCACTGGGGCTGACACCAAATACTGAAATGCAACACGGCTGAAAGCACAAACCTAGGCCCCCCTCTCCATTACCTGCAGCGCCTGTACACTGACAGTCAGTGCAGCTGGCACCACCAACGCATCAGGCAGCACTGGGGCTGACACCAAATACTGAAATGCAACACGGCTGAAAGCACAAACCTAGGCCCCCCTCTCCATTACCTGCAGCGCCTGTACACTGACAGTCAGTGCAGCTGGCACCACCAACGCATCAGGCAGCACTGGGGCTGACACCAAATACTGAAATGCAACACGGCTGAAAGCGCAAACCTAGGCCCCCCTCTCCGTTACCTGCAGCGCCTGTACCCTGACAGCCAGTGCAGCTGGCACCACCAACGCATCAGGCAGCAATGGGGCTGACACCAAATACTGAATTGCAACACGGCTGAAAGCACAAACCTAGGACCCCTCTCCATTACCTGCAGCGCCTGTACCCTGACAGCCAGTGCAGCTGGCACCACCAACGCATCAGGCAGCACTGGGGCTGACACCAAATACTGAAATGCAACACAACTGAAAGCACAAACCTAGGACCCCCTCTCCATTACCTGCAGCGCCTGTACCCTGACAGCCAGTGCAGCTGGCACCACCAACGCATCAGGCAGCACTGGGGCTGACAGGAAATACTGAAATGCAACACGGCTGAAAGCACAAACCTAGGCCCCCCTCTCCATTACCTGCAGCGCCTGTACCCTGACAGCCAGTGCAGCTGGCACCACCAACGCATCAGGCAGCACTGGGGCTGTCAGCAAATACTGAATTGCAACACGGCTGAAAGCACAAACCTAGGCCTCCCTCTCCATTGCCTGCAGCGCCTGTACCCTGACAGCCAGTGCAGCTGGCACCACCAACGCATCAGGCAGCAATGGGGCTGACACCAAATACTGAATTGCAACACGGCTGAAAGCACAAACCTATGACCCCTCTCCATTACCTGCAGCGCCTGTACCCTGACAGCCAGTGCAGCTGGCACCACCAACGCATCAGGCAGCACTGGGGCTGACACCAAATACTGAATTGCAACACGGCTGAAAGCACAAGCCTAGGACCCCCTCTCCATTACCTGCAGCGCCTGTACCCTGACAGTCAGTGCAGCTGGCACCACCAACGCATCAGGCAGCACTGGGGCTGACACCAAATACTGAATTGCAACACGACTGAAAGCACAAACCTAGGCCCCCCTCTCCATTACCTGCAGCGCCTGTACCCTGACAGCCAGTGCAGCTGGCACCACCAACGCATCAGGCAGCACTGGGGCTGACACCAAATACTGAATTGCAACACGGCTGAAAGCACAAACCTAGGCCCCCCTCTCCATTACCTGCAGCGCCTGTACCCTGACAGCCAGTGCAGCTGGCACCACCAACGCATCAGGCAGCACTGGGGCTGACACCAAATACTGAATTGCAACACGGCTGAAAGCACAAACCTAGGCCTCCCTCTCCATTACCTGCAGCGCCTGTACCCTGACAGCCAGTGCAGCTGGCACCACCAACGCATCAGGCAGCACTGGGGCTAACAGCAAATACTGAAATGCAACACGACTGAAAGCACAAACCTAGGACCCCCTCTCCATTACCTGCAGCGCCTGTACCCTGACAGCCAGTGCAGCTGGCACCACCAACGCATCAGGCAGCACTGGGGCTGACACCAAATACTGAAATGCAACACGACTGAAAGCACAAACCTAGGCCTCCCTCTCCAATACCTGCAGCGCCTGTACCCTGACAGCCAGTGCAGCTGGCACCACCAACGCATCAGGCAGCACTGGGGCTGACACCAAATACTTAATTGCAACACGGCTGAAAGCACAAACCTAGGCCCCCCTCTCCATTACCTGCAGCGCCTGTACCCTGACAGCCAGTGCAGCTGGCACCACCAACGCATCAGGCAGCACTGGGGCTGACAGCAAATACTGAAATGCAACACGACTGAAAGCACAAACCTAGGCCCCCCTCTCCATTACCTGCAGCGCCTGTACCCTGACAGCCAGTGCAGCTGGCACCACCAACGCATCAGGCAGCACTGGGGCTGACACCAAATACTGAATTGCAACACGGCTGAAAGCACAAACCTAGGCCCCCCTCTCCATTACCTGCAGCGCCTGTACCCTGACAGCCAGTGCAGCTGGCACCACCAACGCATTAGGCAGCACTGGGGCTGACAGCAAATACTGAAATGCAACACGACTGAAAGCACAAACCTATGCCCCCCTCTCCAGTACCTGCAGCGCCTGTACCCTGACAGCCAGTGCAGCTGGCACCACCAACGCATCAGGCAGCACTGGGGCTGACACCAAATACTGAATTGCAACATGGCTGAAAGCACAAACCTAGGCCCCCCTCTCCATTACCTGCAGCGCCTGTACCCTGACAGCCAGTGCAGCTGGCACCACCAACGCATCAGGCAGCACTGGGGCTGACAGCAAATACTGAATTGCAACACGGCTGAAAGCACAAACCTAGGCCCCCCTCTCCATTACCTGCAGCGCCTGTACCCTGACAGCCAGTGCAGCTGGCACCACCAACGCATTAGGCAGCACTGGGGCTGACAGCAAATACTGAAATGCAACACGACTGAAAGCACAAACCTATGCCCCCCTCTCCAGTACCTGCAGCGCCTGTACCCTGACAGCCAGTGCAGCTGGCACCACCAACGCATCAGGCAGCACTGGGGCTGACACCAAATACTGAATTGCAACATGGCTGAAAGCACAAACCTAGGCCCCCCTCTCCATTACCTGCAGCGCCTGTACCCTGACAGCCAGTGCAGCTGGCACCACCAACGCATCAGGCAGCACTGGGGCTGACACCAAATACTGAATTGCAACACGGCTGAAAGCACAAACCTAGGACCCCCTCTCCATTACCTGCAGCGCCTGTACCCTGACAGCCAGTGCAGCTGGCACCACCAACGCATCAGGCAGCACTGGGGCTGACACCAAATACTGAAATGCAACACGACTGAAAGCACAAACCTAGGCCTCCCTCTCCAATACCTGCAGCGCCTGTACCCTGACAGCCAGTGCAGCTGGCACCACCAACGCATCAGGCAGCACTGGGTCTGACACCAAATACTTAATTGCAACACGGCTGAAAGCACAAACCTAGGCCCCCCTCTCCATTACCTGCAGCGCCTGTACCCTGACAGCCAGTGCAGCTGGCACCACCAACGCATCAGGCAGCACTGGGGCTGACAGCAAATACTGAAATGCAACACGGCTGAAAGTACAAGCCTAGGCCTCCCTCTCCATTACCTGCAGCGCCTGTACACTGACAGTCAGTGCAGCTGGCACCACCAACGCATCAGGCAGCACTGGGGCTGACACCAAATACTGAAATGCAACACGCCTGAAAGCACAAACCTAGGACCCCTCTCCAATACCTGCAGCGCCTGTACCCTGACAGCCAGTGCAGCTGGCACCACCAACGCATCAGGCAGCACTGGGGCTGACACCAAATACTGAATTGCAACACGACTGAAAGCACAAACCTAGGCCTCCCTCTCCAATACCTGCAGCGCCTGTACCCTGACAGCCAGTGCAGCTGGCACCACCAACGCATCAGGCAGCACTGGGGCTGACACCAAATACTGAATTGCAACACGGCTGAAAGCACAAACCTAGGACCCCCTCTCCATTACCTGCAGCGCCTGTACCCTGACAGCCAGTGCAGCTGGCACCACCAACGCATCAGGCAGCACTGGGGCTGACAGCAAATACTGAAATGCAACACGGCTGAAAGTACAAGCCTAGGCCTCCCTCTCCATTACCTGCAGCGCCTGTACACTGACAGTCAGTGCAGCTGGCACCACCAACGCATCAGGCAGCACTGGGGCTGACACCAAATACTGAAATGCAACACGCCTGAAAGCACAAACCTAGGACCCCTCTCCAATACCTGCAGCGCCTGTACCCTGACAGCCAGTGCAGCTGGCACCACCAACGCATCAGGCAGCACTGGGGCTGACACCAAATACTGAATTGCAACACGACTGAAAGCACAAACCTAGGCCTCCCTCTCCAATACCTGCAGCGCCTGTACCCTGACAGCCAGTGCAGCTGGCACCACCAACGCATCAGGCAGCACTGGGGCTGACACCAAATACTGAATTGCAACACGGCTGAAAGCACAAACCTAGGACCCCCTCTCCATTACCTGCAGCGCCTGTACCCTGACAGCCAGTGCAGCTGGCACCACCAACGCATCAGGCAGCACTGGGGCTGACAGCAAATACTGAAATGCAACACGACTGAAAGCACAAACCTAGGACCCCTCTCCATTACCTGCAGCGCCTGTACCCTGACAGCCAGTGCAGCTGGCACCACCAACGCATCAGGCAGCACTGGGGCTGACACCAAATACTGAATTGCAACACGGCTGAAAGCACAAGCCTAGGACCCCCTCTCCATTACCTGCAGCGCCTGTACCCTGACAGTCAGTGCAGCTGGCACCACCAACGCATCAGGCAGCACTGGGGCTGTCAGCAAATACTGAATTGCAACACGGCTGAAAGCACAAACCTATGACCCCTCTCCATTACCTGCAGCGCCTGTACCCTGACAGCCAGTGCAGCTGGCACCACCAACGCATCAGGCAGCACTGGGGCTGACACCAAATACTGAATTGCAACACGACTGAAAGCACAAACCTAGGCCTCCCTCTCCATTACCTGCAGCGCCTGTACCCTGACAGCCAGTGCAGCTGGCACCACCAACGCATCAGGCAGCACTGGGGCTGACAGCAAATACTGAAATGCAACACGGCTGAAAGCACAAGCCTAGGACCCCCTCTCCATTACCTGCAGCGCCTGTACCCTGACAGCCAGTGCAGCTGGCACCACCAACGCATCAGGCAGCACTGGGGCTGACACCAAATACTTAATTGCAACACGGCTGAAAGCACAAACCTAGGACCCCCTCTCCATTACCTGCAGCGCCTGTACCCTGACAGCCAGTGCAGCTGGCACCACCAACGCATCAGGCAGCACTGGGGCTGTCAGCAAATACTGAATTGCAACACAGCTGAAAGCACAAACCTAGGCCCCCCTCTCCATTACCTGCAGCGCCTGTACCCTGACAGCCAGTGCAGCTGGCACCACCAACGCATCAGGCAGCACTGGGGCTGACACCAAATACTGAATTGCAACACGGCTGAAAGCACAAGCCTAGGACCCCCTCTCCATTACCTGCAGCGCCTGTACCCTGACAGCCAGTGCAGCTGGCACCACCAACGCATCAGGCAGCACTGGGGCTGACACCAAATACTGAATTGCAACACGGCTGAAAGCACAAACCTAGGACCCCTCTCCAATACCTGCAGCGCCTGTACCCTGACAGCCAGTGCAGCTGGCACCACCAACGCATCAGGCAGCACTGGGGCTGACACCAAATACTGAATTGCAACACGACTGAAAGCACAAACCTAGGCCTCCCTCTCCAATACCTGCAGCGCCTGTACCCTGACAGCCAGTGCAGCTGGCACCACCAACGCATCAGGCAGCACTGGGGCTGACACCAAATACTGAATTGCAACACGGCTGAAAGCACAAACCTAGGACCCCCTCTCCATTACCTGCAGCGCCTGTACCCTGACAGCCAGTGCAGCTGGCACCACCAACGCATCAGGCAGCACTGGGGCTGACACCAAGTACTGAATTGCAACACGACTGAAAGCACAAACCTAGGCCTCCCTCTCCAATACCTGCAGCGCCTGTACCCTGACAGCCAGTGCAGCTGGCACCACCAACGCATCAGGCAGCACTGGGGCTGACACCAAATACTTAATTGCAACACGGCTGAAAGCACAAACCTAGGCCCCCCTCTCCATTACCTGCAGCGCCTGTACCCTGACAGCCAGTGCAGCTGGCACCACCAACGCATCAGGCAGCACTGGGGCTGACAGCAAATACTGAAATGCAACACGACTGAAAGCACAAACCTAGGACCCCTCTCCATTACCTGCAGCGCCTGTACCCTGACAGCCAGTGCAGCTGGCACCACCAACGCATCAGGCAGCACTGGGGCTGACACCAAATACTGAATTGCAACACGCCTGAAAGCACAAACCTAGGACCCCTCTCCATTACCTGCAGCGCCTGTACCCTGACAGCCAGTGCAGCTGGCACCACCAACGCATCAGGCAGCACTGGGTCTGACACCAAATACTGAATTGCAACACGACTGAAAGCACAAACCTAGGCCTCCTTCTCCACTGCCTGCAGCGCCTGTACCCTGACAGCCAGTGCAGCTGGCACCACCAACGCATCAGGAAGCACTGGGGCTGACACCAAATACTTAATTGCAACACGGCTGAAAGCACAAACCTAGGCCCCCCTCTCCATTACCTGCAGCGCCTGTACCCTGACAGCCAGTGCAGCTGGCACCACCAACGCATCAGGCAGCACTGGGGCTGACAGCAAATACTGAATTGCAACACGGCTGAAAGCACAAACCTAGGACCCCTCTTCATTACCTGCAGCGCCTGTACCCTGACAGCCAGTGCAGCTGGCACCACCAACGCATTAGGCAGCACTGGGGCTGACACCAAATACTGAATTGCAACACGGCTGAAAGTACAAACCTAGGCCCCCCTCTCCATTACCTGCAGCGCCTGTACCCTGACAGCCAGTGCAGCTGGCACCACCAACGCATCAGGCAGCACTGGGGCTGACACCAAATACTTAATTGCAACACGGCTGAAAGCACAAACCTAGGCCCCCCTCTCCATTACCTGCAGCGCCTGTACCCTGACAGCCAGTGCAGCTGGCACCACCAACGCATCAGGCAGCACTGGGGCTGACACCAAATACTGAATTGCAACACGGCTGAAAGTACAAACCTAGGCCTCCCTCTCCATTACCTGCAGCGCCTGTACCCTGACAGTCAGTGCAGCTGGCACCACCAACGCAGCAGGCAGCACTGGGGCTAACAGCAAATACTAAATTGCAACACGGCTGAAAGTACAAACCTAGGACCCCCTCTCCATTACCTGCAGCGCCTGTACCCTGACAGCCAGTGCAGCTGGCACCACCAACGCATCAGGCAGCACTGGGGCTGACACCAAATACTGAATTGCAACACGCCTGAAAGCACAAACCTAGGACCCCCTCCATTACCTGCAGCGCCTGTACCCTGACAGCCAGTGCAGCTGGCACCACCAACGCATCAGGCAGCACTGGGGCTAACAGCAAATACTAAATTGCAACACGGCTGAAAGCACAAACCTAGGACCCCCTCTCCATTACCTGCAGCGCCTGTACCCTGACAGTCAGGGCAGCTGGCACCACCAACGCATCAGGCAGCACTGGGGCTGACACCAAATACTGAAATGCAACACGACTGACAGCACAAACCTAGGACCCCCTCTCCATTACCTGCAGCGCCTGTACCCTGACAGCCAGTGCAGCTGGCACCACCAACGCATCAGGCAGCACTGGGGCTAACAGCAAATACTAAATTGCAACACGGCTGAAAGTACAAACCTAGGACCCCCTCTCCATTACCTGCAGCGCCTGTACCCTGACAGTCAGTGCAGCTGGCACCACCAACGCATCAGGCAGCACTGGGGCTGACACCAAATACTGAATTGCAACACGGCTGAAAGCACAAACCTAGGCCTCCCTCTCCATTACCTGCAGCGCCTGTACCCTGACAGTCAGTGCAGCTGGCACCACCAATGCATCAGGCAGCACTGGGGCTGACACCAAATACTGAAATGCAACACGACTGAAAGCACAAACCTAGGACCCCCTCTCCATTACCTGCAGCGCCTGTACCCTGACAGTCAGGGCAGCTGGCACCACCAACGCATCAGGCAGCACTGGGGCTGACACCAAATACTAAATTGCAACACGGCTGAAAGTACAAACCTAGGACCCCCTCTCCAATACCTGCAGCGCCTGTACCCTGACAGCCAGTGCAGCTGGCACCACCAACGCATCAGGCAGCACTGGGGCTGACACCAAATACTGAAATGCAACACGACTGAAAGCACAAACCTAGGACCCCCTCTCCATTACCTGCAGCGCCTGTACCCTGACAGCCAGTGCAGCTGGCACCACCAACGCATCAGGCAGCACTGGGGCTGACACCAAATACTAAATTGCAACACGACTGAAAGTACAAACCTAGGACCCCCTCTCCATTACCTGCAGCGCCTGTACCCTGACAGCCAGTGCAGCTGGCACCACCAACGCATCAGGCAGCACTGGGGCTGACACCAAATACTAAATTGCAACACGGCTGAAAGTACAAACCTAGGACCCCCTCTCCAATACCTGCAGCGCCTGTACCCTGACAGCCAGTGCAGCTGGCACCACCAACGCATCAGGCAGCACTGGGGCTGACACCAAATACTGAAATGCAACACGACTGAAAGCACAAACCTAGGACCCCCTCTCCATTACCTGCAGCGCCTGTACCCTGACAGCCAGTGCACCTGGCACCACCAACGCACCAGGCAGCACTGGGGCTAACAGCAAATACTAAATTGCAACACGGCTGAAAGCACAAACCTAGGACCCCCTCTCCATTACCTGCAGCGCCTGTACCCTGACAGTCAGTGCAGCTGGCACCACCAACGCATCAGGCAGCACTGGGGCTGACACCAAATACTGAAATGCAACACGACTGAAAGCACAAACCTAGGCCTCCCTCTCCATTACCTGCAGCGCCTGTACCCTGACAGCCAGTGCAGCTGGCACCACCAACGCATCAGGCAGCACTAAGGCTGACACCAAATACTGAATTGCAACACGGCTGAAAGCACAAACCTAGGCCTCCCTCTCCATTACCTGCAGCGCCTGTACCCTGACAGCCAGTGCAGCTGGCACCACCAACGCACCAGGCAGCACTGGGGCTAACAGCAAATACTAAATTGCAACACGGCTGAAAGCACAAACCTAGGACCCCCTCTCCATTACCTGCAGCGCCTGTACCCTGACAGTCAGTGCAGCTGGCACCACCAACGCATCAGGCAGCACTGGGGCTGACACCAAATACTGAAATGCAACACGACTGAAAGCACAAACCTAGGACCCCCTCTCCATTACCTGCAGCGCCTGTACCCTGACAGCCAGTGCAGCTGGCACCACCAACGCATCAGGCAGCACTGGGGCTGACACCAAATACTGAATTGCAACACGGCTGAAAGCACAAACCTAGGCCTCCCTCTCCATTACCTGCAGCGCCTGTACCCTGACAGCCAGTGCAGCTGGCACCACCAACGCATCAGGCAGCACTGGGGCTAACAGCAAATACTAAATTGCAACACGACTGAAAGCACAAACCTAGGCCTCCCTCTCCATTACCTGCAGCGCCTGTACACTGACAGTCAGTGCAGCTGGCACCACCAACGCATCAGGCAGCACTGGGGCTGACACCAAATACTGAAATGCAACACGACTGAAAGTACAAACCTAGGACCCCCTCTCCATTACCTGCAGCGCCTGTACCCTGACAGCCAGTGCAGCTGGCACCACCAACGCACCAGGCAGCACTGGGGCTAACAGCAAATACTAAATTGCAACACGGCTGAAAGCACAAACCTAGGACCCCCTCTCCATTACCTGCAGCGCCTGTACCCTGACAGTCAGTGCAGCTGGCACCACCAACGCATCAGGCAGCACTGGGGCTGACACCAAATACTGAAATGCAACACGACTGAAAGCACAAACCTAGGCCTCCCTCTCCATTACCTGCAGCGCCTGTACCCTGACAGCCAGTGCAGCTGGCACCACCAACGCATCAGGCAGCACTAAGGCTGACACCAAATACTGAATTGCAACACGGCTGAAAGCACAAACCTAGGCCTCCCTCTCCATTACCTGCAGCGCCTGTACCCTGACAGCCAGTGCAGCTGGCACCACCAACGCACCAGGCAGCACTGGGGCTAACAGCAAATACTAAATTGCAACACGGCTGAAAGCACAAACCTAGGACCCCCTCTCCATTACCTGCAGCGCCTGTACCCTGACAGTCAGTGCAGCTGGCACCACCAACGCATCAGGCAGCACTGGGGCTGACACCAAATACTGAAATGCAACACGACTGAAAGCACAAACCTAGGACCCCCTCTCCATTACCTGCAGCGCCTGTACCCTGACAGCCAGTGCAGCTGGCACCACCAACGCATCAGGCAGCACTGGGGCTGACACCAAATACTGAATTGCAACACGGCTGAAAGCACAAACCTAGGCCTCCCTCTCCATTACCTGCAGCGCCTGTACCCTGACAGCCAGTGCAGCTGGCACCACCAACGCATCAGGCAGCACTGGGGCTAACAGCAAATACTAAATTGCAACACGACTGAAAGCACAAACCTAGGCCTCCCTCTCCATTACCTGCAGCGCCTGTACACTGACAGTCAGTGCAGCTGGCACCACCAACGCATCAGGCAGCACTGGGGCTGACACCAAATACTGAAATGCAACACGACTGAAAGTACAAACCTAGGACCCCCTCTCCATTACCTGCAGCGCCTGTACCCTGACAGCCAGTGCAGCTGGCACCACCAACGCATTAGGCAGCACTGGGGCTGACACCAAATACTGAAATGCAACACGACTGAAAGCACAAACCTAGGACCCCCTCTCCAATACCTGCAGCGCCTGTACCCTGACAGCCAGTGCAGCTGGCACCACCAACTCATCAGGCAGCACTGGGGCTGACAGCAAATACTGAAATGCAACACGACTGAAAGCACAAACCTAGGACCCCCTCTCCATTACCTGCAGCGCCTGTACCCTGACAGTCAGGGCAGCTGGCACCACCAACGCATCAGGCAGCGCCAGGGTGGAGAGAGCATGTGACACAGCCGGGAGCAGGCCAGAGGTCAGCAGCCCATCATCCAGCATGTCCACGGCCACAACCAGGTTGACAGGTAGAGGCATGTCGCTATCACCCAGGGAAATATCGCTGGGGCGCTTGCAGATCACCTGTGTCAGGAATAGCGGCAAGAGGCGTCAGGTTTAGCAGGGACGTCATCATAAGCAGGGGCATCAGCAGCCCATCATCCAGCATGGCCACAGCCACGACCAGATTGACGGACAGAGGCATATCTGTATCGCCCAGGAAAACGTCGCAGGGACGCTTGTGGATCACCTAAAGCATGATTATCGGCATAAGCATCAGCATAAGTATATGTATCTGCATAAGCATAAGCAGCCCATCGTCCAGCATGTCCACGTCCACGACCAGGTTGACGGGCAGGGGCATGTCAGCGTCCCCCAGGGAAACATCGCAAGGACGCTTGCAGATCACCTGCATAAGCATCAGCTGCAGCATAAGTATCATCATAAGTATCTGCAGCCCAGCGCTCAGAATGTCCACGTCCACGATCAGGTTGACGGGGAGACTCATGGAAACGTGGCAGGACCGCTTGAATTCCACCCTTTGCACCAGGGAAGGCTAGGGTGGAATGCCCTGGCTTTTGTGGAAGATGTGGTAGATGTCGTAGATGTTGTAAAGGCGTAGACGTTTTAGAGGCCGGAGCTTCCTTAGACTGACCTCCTGCCCACACCTTTGGTGTGTCCCTTGATTTTGTTCCCCACTTTTTTGCTTTTCCTGACACACTTTTGTTTCTTCCTCCCAACCGATTAGATAGGCAGATTAGGCACCCACACGGCCAGGCCTTCTGAGCAGGGCCCATAGGTGTACTGTCATGGACTTGCCTGGAAAGACTGGGGGTCTGCTCCATTATGCAGCATGACCTCTCGGCAGGCCTGAGCTAGGTACAACCACCTGGATAAGTGAAGGGATGGGAGAGGAGGGGAGGGGAGGGGAGGTAAATTGTACACAGTATCAAGGTAAGGACCGCCAAGCCATACAAAGCCACAAGGAAGGAAGAATGAGAACCAGAGGGCTTGCACTGTACAGAGGCTCAGGCCTGGGTAGGGTACAACCACCTGAATAATTGAAGAGAGGGGAGGGGAGGGGAGAGGAGGGGAGGCAAGTCTTACACAGTGTCAAGATGAGGAACGCCAAGCCGTAGAAGCCACAAGGAAGGACAACTAAGAACCAGAGGGCTTTCACAGGACAAAGACTCAGGCCTGAGCAAGGTACAACCACCTGAATAGTTGAAGAGAGGGGAGGGGAGGGGAGGCAAGTTTTGCACAGTGTCAAGATGAGGAACGCCAAGCCGTAGAAAGCCACAAGGAAGGACAACTAAGAACCAGAGGGCTTTCACAGGACAGAGACTCAGGCTTGAGCAAGGTACAACCACCTGAATAGTTGAAGAGAGGGGAAGGGAGGGGAGGGGAGGGGAGGGGAGGCCAAATTTACACAGTGTCAAGATGAGGAACGCCAAGCTGGATAAAGCCACAAGAAATGAAAACTAATAACCGGAGGGCTTGTACAGTACAGAGGCTCAGGCTTGGGCAAGGTACAGCCACCTGAATAATGAGAGAAAGGGGAAGGGAGGAGAGGAGAGGTGAAGTTAGCACAGTTACACAGTAAAAAATTGCGGACCACCACGCCAGATAAGAACCAGAGGGGTCAGCACAGTGTGGAAGGAAAGGTTTAGTGTTAAGGGTATAGGGTATAGAGTTTAGGGTTTAGGGTTAAGGACATTATTAGGGTTCAAGGTTTAGGGTGTTACTCCTGGAAGGAGGGAAGTTGGAGCTACTTTACAGCCCACCGGATCTCGTTTCATCGTATGTGATATGACACACACCCGCTCGGAGGGGCTCCAGCAGCAGCAGGCCGGACCCGGATCCAAGCATCAACATCAGTGCTGTGCAATTGCGCCGTACTTCCAGAAATCGTGGAAGTCCCTTGCTGGTAAAAGTAGCTGAATTTGCCTTGAAATTACGGTGACTAAACCTCAGCTATGGAATTCAGCCACCATAAGGACCGTAATCGGCACAGCACTGATCCGCATCCGGCGGTCCAGACCACGACTCAACACCTGCATTCGAGTTGGACATCTGTCCGTACCTTTCCACACATGTGACGTGGAACGCGCCCGCCTTCAGCGCCACGAGCGGCAGCAGGCCGCATCCCCATCCCAACACCAGCACCCGGCAGTCCAGGCCGCGGCCGCGCACCGTGCCCACCGCCAGCTCCACGGCGCGTCTGGCCGCTTCCAGGCGGCGTGTGTCGGGGAGGACGCGGTCGAGATAGCGCAGGGGCAGGCGGATGTCCGCCTGTGAAAGTGTGAATCCAGAGGAGGCAGTGGAGGCAGGCTAGGCAGCAAATAAATGACCAATGCGTGGCAAGGCTAGTTTGGGGGGGGAGGGGTGGAGGGAGGGGGGACTGCCAGGTTCCAGTCAGTCGGGCTGGAATTGCTGTGGAGGTCGTGTCTACCCGCATAGTCGAAGGAGGCTGAAATAAGATAGAGCCAGGTTAGTTCACAAGCGGATGTTTGCCTGTGTAGCCGGAGGGGCTGTGAAGGGAGGAGAGGTGGGCAAGGCAGAATAAACGGCCAAGGCCAATGGCAGGGTAACTTTATTTCTTCCTACTTTGGGGGGAAGGGGGGTGGGGGAGATGGGGAGGGGGGCACGAGGTACCAGCCAGTAGGGCTTGAGTTGCTGTCGCGGTAGCGCAGCGGCAGGCGAATGTCCGCCTGCGAAGCCAAATGGGGCAGCAGAGGGAGGAGAGGCAGGCCTGGCTGGTATAAACGATCAATGCCAGTGGCCGGGATGATTGGGTGTTCGGGTGTGCAAATAAAACAATTTGAGGTTGTACTGAAGGAGGCAGTAAAGGTAGGAGAGGCAGGCCTGGCTGGTATAAACGATCAATGCCAGTGGCCGGGGTGATTGGGTGTTCGGGTGTGCAAATAAAACAATTTGAGGTTGTACTGAAGGAGGCAGTAAAGGTAGGAGAGGCAGGCCTGGCTGGTATAAACGATCAATGCCAGTGGCCGGGATGATTGGGTGTTCGGGTGTGCAAATAAAACAATTTGAGGTTGTACTGAAGGAGGCAGTAAAGGTAGGAGAGGCAGGCCTGGCTGGTATAAACGATCAATGCCAGTGGCCGGGATGATTGGGTGTTCGGGTGTGCAAATAAAACAATTTGAGGTTGTACTGAAGGAGGCAGTAAAGGTAGGAGAGGCAGGCCTGGCTGGTATAAACGATCAATGCCAGTGGCCGGGGTGATTGGGTGTTCGGGTGTGCAAATAAAACAATTTGAGGTTGTACTGAAGGAGGCAGTAAAGGTAGGAGAGGCAGGCCTGGCTGGTATAAACGATCAATGCCAGTGGCCGGGGTGATTGGGTGTTCGGGTGTGCAAATAAAACAATTTGAGGTTGTACTGAAGGAGGCAGTAAAGGTAGGAGAGGCAGGCCTGGCTGGTATAAACGATCAATGCCAGTGGCCGGGGTGATTAGGGGGTGGGGGGTGGATGGGGGGGGGGGATTAAAACGCTTTGAGATCCTGCAGAAGCTGCTTTTTAGCGGGGGGGGGGCACCGCGATTCCAGCCGTGATGGCCGGATTGTCTGTCGAGAGATGGAGCGGGCGCAGTGGATGTTGTTTAGGGCAGGCGAGGCAGATATAAATAAGGATGGCCTAACCCCTCAACCCTACACCCTTTACCCTAATAAGGATGGCCTAACCCCTTAACCCTACACCCTGCACCCTTCACCCTAAATAAGGATGGCCTAGCCCCTTAACCCTACACCCTTCACCCTAATAAGGATGGCCTAACCCCTCAACCCTACACCCTTCACCCTAATAAGGATGGCCTAACCCCTCAACCCTACACCCTGCACCCTTCACCCTAAATAAGGATGGCCTAACCCCTCAACCCTACACCCTTCACCCTAAATAAGGATGGCCTAACCCCTCAACCCTACACCCTGTACCCTTCACCCTAAATAAGGATGGCCTAACCCCTCAACCCTACACCCTGCACCCTAATAAGGATGGCCTAACCCCTCGACCCTACACCCTGCACCTTCACCCTAAATAAGGATGGCCTAACCCCTCAACCCTACACCCTGCACCCTAATAAGGATGGCCTAACCCCTCAACCCTACACCCTGCACCCTTCACCCTAAATAAGGATGGCCTAACCCCTCAACCCTACACCCTGCACCCTTCACCCTAATAAGGATGGCCTAACCCCTCAACCCTACACCCTTCACCCTAATAAGGATGGCCTAACCCCTCAACCCTACACCCTGCACCCTTCACCCTAATAAGGATGGCCTAACCCCTCAACCCTACACCCTGCACCCTTCACCCTAAATAAGGATGGCCTAACCCCTCAACCCTACACCCTGCACCCTAATAAGGATGGCCTAACCCCTCAACCCTACACCCTGCACCCTTCACCCTAAATAAGGATGGCCTAACCCCTCAACCCTACACCCTGCACCCTTCACCCTAAATAAGGATGGCCTAACCCCTCAACCCTACACCCTTCACCCTAATAAGGATGGCCTAACCCCTCAACCCTACACCCTGCACCCTTCACCCTAATAAGGATGGCCTAACCCCTCAACCCTACACCCTGCACCCTTCACCCTAAATAAGGATGACATAACCCCTCAACCCTACACCCTGCACCCTAATAAGGATGGCCTAACCCCTCAACCCTACACCCTGCACCCTTCACCCTAAATAAGGATGGCCTAACCCCTCAACCCTACACCCTGCACCCTTCACCCTAAATAAGGATGGCCTAACCCCTCAACCCTGCACCCTTCACCCTAATAAGGATGGCCTAACCCCTCAACCCTACACCCTGCACCCTTCACCCTAATAAGGATGGCCTAACCCCTCAACCCTACACCCTGCACCCTTCACCCTAAATAAGGATGGCCTAACCCCTCAACCCTACACCCTGCACCCTAATAAGGATGGCCTAACCCCTCAACCCTACACCCTGCACCCTTCACCCTAATAAGGATGGCCTAACCCCTCAACCCTACACCCTGCACCCTTCACCCTAATAAGGATGGCCTAACCCCTCAACCCTACACCCTGCACCCTTCACCCTAATAAGGATGGCCTAACCCCTCAACCCTACACCCTTCACCCTAATAAGGATGGCCTAACCCCTTCACCCTAAAACCTAAAAATGAGATCATTTCAGTGATTCTTGAAGTCAGTACTTAGTACTGGTACGAATTTTGCTGAAACACGGTATGGAACAAGGTATGGAACGAGGTATGGAACAAGGTATGGAACAAGGTAAGGAACAAGGTGTGGCTCAAGGTGTGGAAAACAAGTTGTGGAACGATTGTTGGTCCTTGAGTCGAGCGCAGTCGCGCTGCACTGGAGCATCCTGAACGAGCGGAGTTGTAAGCATCAGAAATCTCCGCGCCGGCAGCATGATTGCCGGATTCAAGTGCCGAACAAATACTGGTAGGGTCGAAATCATTAAAATAATCACTAGGTGACATGCCTTCATATCTAGAAATAAAGTTATGAAGGAAATGCATTCCGCAGGGAGGTGAGGTCAGGGTTTAGGCCTTCAGGGATGAGTGCGGCGTGGGCAAATGGACCAGCAGAATGCCTTCGCCTTGTTACAAAGTCGACGCAACCACCCACAGCCTTTTTTGAAAGGGCGAAGCAAAGCAAAGCAAACGAGGGGGGAGGGGGAAGCAGGCTTGTCTTTGGATGTCAGGCAACAGCTAAACAGGGTCATAAGGCGGTCAAGATGGTGCGGCCGCAGGCGGATGTCAGTCCACGTTGCAAGGGGATGCGGGTATTAGTGCAGTGCAATTGCGCGGAAAATAATGTGTTGTAAGAAGTAAGAACTGCATATGGTTTCAAATCCTTCGTGCTTATTAACGAATCCCTAGGTATAGGCGATCCCTAGGGACAGACCTGCCTGTAAAGGATACGTGCATTCTTCCCCGTGTCATTGCAATTGTGGATCAATCACTCAACAGTACCTCAGTCATCTTTTGCGGTTTCCCTCTCGACCAGCTACGGCATTTAACGCCGCGAGGTTTTACGAATCGTTCAGTTGTGTAAGTAATTACAGTCCCTTACAGGTAAAGTACCTAAATTGCCTTGAAACTACGGTGACTGAAACTCAGCTATACAATTCAGCCTCCGTAAGGACAGTAATCGGCACAGCACTGAAAGAAATGCTGGAGAAGTCAAGAGAGGCAGAAAATTAACACAGCCGGAAGCCTGGCATTTTGGGGTTGGATGGGAACAGGCACGAATACAGATAATAGGGATCTAACCCCTATACCCTCCCTATACCCTCCCTATACCCTCCCTATACCCTCCCTATACCCTCCCTATACCCTCCCTATACCCTCCCTATACCCTCCCTATACCCTTCCTATACCCTCCATATACCCTCCCTATACCCTCCCTATACCCTCCCTATACCCTTCCTATACCCTCCCTATACCCTCCATATACCCTCCCTTTACCCTCCCTATACCCTCCCTATACCCTCCCTATACCCTCCCTATACCCTCCCTATACCCTCCCTATACCCTCCCTATACCCTCCCTATACCCTCCCTATACCCTCCCTATACCCTCCCTATACCCTCCCCCTACCCCCTACCCTCTTCCCCCTATCCCCTACCCCATACCCCCTGCCCCTACCCCCTACCCCGGCAAACAGGCCATGATACGAATAATGGCCCCCCCTAGTGGAATTCTGAACCTTAAATCTAGGTAAAACCCTACCGAAGAAACAAGATCAAAAGTAGTCTAGACATCCCCATCGAATGGATCGGATAGATGCGGTAGTAGCAGGCCCCATCGGCCTTCTCTATACTCTCTGCCCGCTTTCCAATAATAATGGTCTCACAGCCATCATTGTTGTGTACTGTAATCTACCCCCGATAGATATGGATTGCGTTGGTTCTCTTATTCCTTCTTTTTGCAGGGACTTGACAAGGTGTGAGGCCGGCCGCTCAACCCTATTTTACCCCCCTATCCCCTCCCCCCCCCTCCAACCCTCCCCACACCAAACTGTTCTTCAACATCCCAAAAATCGGCAACCCAGCCTCGTTCTTGCCTGCACAGTCATGTAGTTGTATATATCGCGGGTGGCCTGCTCCCTTTCAGCCTGACAGGGGGTCAAGAGCTGAGTGGGGAGACGGTCCTCACACCTGGAACACAAGTGTGGGGGGATAGAGGTGGGATCAGAGAATTACGTTACAGGTTAAAGGGTGTTTATGCATACCACGAGGAGGAGGAGGTTTGCTCCCCGTCAACTGAAAGGGCACCAGCTGCTGGGTGGGGACAAGATCTTGTTAACTAAAACTTAAGGATTGGCGTAGCGGTTTGGGGGCCAATAGATACCATAAGGAGGGGGCTCGCTCCCCGTCGGCTGAAAGCGCATCAATTGCTGGGTGGGGACATCGTCCTGTAACCTGTAACTAAAGAATTGGGGCAGAGATGTGTGTGTGGGGGGGGGCATAGGAACGTTCAGGAGGGGGCCTGCTCCCTGGGAAAGGGCATCAAGTGCTGGGTGGATACATGCTCGTGTCATCTGGAACTAAAGGGCTGGGGCAGTGGTGTGTGGGGGGAGGGGGGGGGGGGGGTACGTATTTGAAAATGGAGGCCCGCTCTCTGACAGATTATAAGGGCGTCAACTGCTGGGTGGGTACATGATCCCGATACATTCCGGATCCGGATCCAATTTGTGTACAATTAGGGACCAGATCCAGATCCACATTGAGATCCAGATTGTCTTACAGACTGTAGTGAGGATAGGCAAAGCATATGTGCGACAGTATCTGTCTCGTCATTTATATCTCTGTCTTAAACCCTAGAAACATGCACCTGTGCCGTGCCAATTGGGGCAAGACAAATGCAGTCCGCATTCGATACTGAGCTGGAATTAGTGGGATCCTAACTCTCACTGGGGCAAAGTAAGTCGATGTGCAATGCAGTCCGCATTTGACACTGACCTGGAGTCCTAGCCCTCACTTATCCTGGCGGGCCGACCGGGCCGTCGCTACCGTACACACAAATACAATTACCGCAGTCACGGACGTATTTCGTTGTCTTGATCGTTCTTCAGGGAGCAACGAAATCGACTGTGAAAATGTTTTTGACTGGAATTTTTCACGTTAAGGTGCAACGAATCAAAAAATTCGCCAAAACAGCGACTTGTTAAGCAACAACGAAATTCGAAAACAACGAAACACTGACTACAGTACGTGTTCTGTCATTAACTGATAAAGTGCGCCAGTGTCGAGTGGGGAATGGGTTTCACAGTCCGCATGCATGCCATGCTAATATGGAATCCTAGTTTAGAGTTTAACCCTCACTTGTCCTGGCGGACTCACCGGGATTTAGCCATCCTAAACAAAACATTTATTTTCCTGAGATCCCACCTTAGCTGAGTGGGACAATGAACAACACAGTCCGCATTTGATGCTGACCTGGAAAATCCTTACCCTCACTTTCCCTGGCAGGCCCACCGGGCTGCTGCCATCCTGAAGAGACTATCAATGCAGTGTGCATTTGATGCTAAACTGGAATCAGCCCCACCGGGCCGCAGCAAACAAACATAATTTACCCCCCCCACACCCTCAAATCACCTGATATGGCGCACCAGATTTGCACCGGCGCCAAGTGGGGCAATGACTAAATTCCCGTGCCATGCCTGTATTTTCACCGGGGTTGGCCGGAAGGGAAGTTGCCCTGACAGCCGGTCGAAATGGGCCTTAAGCCCATTCCAGCCGGTGCCAGCCCTGGCGTAACTTCCCTCTATCATGCTGAGCTGGAACCCTAACCCCTCACTTGTCCCGACAGGCTCGCTAGGCCGTAGCCATCCTAAACAAATCATTTTTTTGTCTGAGATCACCTGATATGGTGCACCGGTGCTGAGTGGGGCAGCGATGCGATGCGTAGGTCTGGCTCCGGGGGGGGAAGTGCCCTTCGCTCCAGGTGCCGACCTGAGCGTGAAAGTGACAGGCTTAAGTCTGCCATCCTTTTCACAGCTTTTCTATCTCCAGGTGCCGGCCGGTGCAGAGAGGGCCGGAGGTTGAAGCTTAAAGGTCAGTCTGCCACAATTTTCAGAGCCTTCCCAAGCCTTTCCACAGCCTTTGCGGAGCCTCTCTAGCTCCGAATTGCCGGCTTGAGGGTGAAATTGAAGGGACGAGGTCTGTCACAATTTACAGAGCCTCTCCACATAATTTGCGATGCCAGGTGCCGTCCGGAGGGTGAAACTTTAAAGACAAAGGCTACCTTGATTTCCAGAGCCTTCCGAAGCCTTTCAGATCCATTCTACACCGTTAAAGCGGTTTGACTCCGCGTTTAATTAACTGTTAAGGAGGTACACGGAGTGGTGCGCGACAGAATAATAATTAACAACTATTTGGGGGGGGGCGAGGAGTAGCTTTTCCAGCACCAAATATAAAATACAGCAAAACATTTCAGGTGCGCGTGCGCGGATAAGGGTACTTTTGCCTGCGCGGCGAATTCGATATATTAGTTCTCAATAGGGGTGCACGGACCCTATCCCGTTTAACGATATCCTATACAAATAAGTTATCCCCCTTTGGATATAATACGCCCGAGGATTAAGGACGCCTCCCGTTTCGCTGCAGCACTAGGTGGGCTACCAGCAGATCTGTTATTGGACTGTCCTTCCAACACCCCACCCACACAGGCTAGACCCTTTTTGTAACTAACCTTCCAGCCCCCCGACCACACAGGCCAGACAGGCTTCCATTTGTGTGACCGGCCTTCTAGCAACGCTCTGTGTGCCATTAACCCCCCCCCCTGCCACACACACACACCTTCCCAACTGACATTCCAACACCCCGACCATTTAGGTCAGACCCTTTTTGTGACTAACCTTCCAGCACAGCCTCCAGCAGGCTCTGTGTGCCCTCCCCTCCCCCTCCTCTCCCCGATTTTGTGTGTGCCCCTCCTCCCCCGCCCGGTGCCCCCCCTTTTCAACTGACATTCTGACGCCCCACTCACCCAGACCAATCCGGCTTCCTTTTCGTGACCAACTTTCAGCACATTGCCCAGCAGCGCTCTGTGTGCACCCTCCCCTCCTGTCGACCCAGTTCCCAAATGACATTTGAGCACCCCACCCACACAGGCCAGACCCCTTTCGTGCCTGACCTTCCAGCACCCCCTCCAGTAACGCTCCGTGTGCCATCTCCTTTTGTGTCCCCGCTCCCTCCTGCCCCCACCCCCCCACCCCCCTTCCCAATTACGCTGTGTACCATCTCCTCGTCCCCGGTCATGAGTGTGTGCGTCCCTGCTCCCTCCTGCCTCCCCACCCCCCACCACACACATTTTCAACTGACATTCCAGCGCCCCATACACATTGACCAGACCCCTTTGTGACTGACCTTCCAGCACACCCTCCAGCAATGCTCTGTGTGCCATCTCCATCCCGACCCGGGCGTCGACATGTGAGGGGTCCAGCTGCAGGTGCAACAAGGGCCGGGTTTCAGGATTGGGGCTACAAGAGTTTAGGTGTGTAGACTTATTTTAGGGCTTTCCGTGCGTGGTTTAGTTTTGAGGTTAAGGGTTTAGGGTTGGGTAAGTGGTTTGGGGTTCTGGTTTATCGCACTTTCACCATCATGGGCTCGAGTTATCTTTGTCAATCTCAGTAGCCCATATGCATCCCTTAATAGTTTACAACACATTTGATTATACATTCGGCAATGTGCTCTGAATGCGTTCTCCACTTCCGCCCAAGTGTCCACATGTGAGGGGTCGACCCACAGCCGTTATTACGTGTCAAGGTGTTGCCATCGCTTTGAGGATCCATTGGGGGGCATGAGTGCGTCATACCCTTAATGCCAGTGTCCTCGTGTGAGGGGTCGACCCACAGCCGTTATAATGTGTCAAGGTGTTGCCATCGCTTTGAGGATCCATTGGGGGGCATGAGTGCGTCATACCCTTAATGCCAGTGTCCTCGTGTGAGGGGTCGACCCACAGCCGTTATTATGTGTCAAGGTGTTGCCATCGCTTTGAGGATCCATTGGGGGGCATGAGTGCGTCATACCCTTAATGCCAGTGTCCACGTGTGAGGGGTCGACCCACAGCCGTTATTATGTGTCAAGGTGTTGCCATCGCTTTGAGGATCCATTGGGGGGCATGAGTGCGTCATACCCTTAATGCCAGTGTCCTCGTGTGAGGGGTCGACCCACAGCCGTTATTAAGTGTCAAGGTGTTGCCATCGCTTTGAGGATCCATTGGGGGGCATGAGTGCGTCATACCCTTAATGCCAGTGTCCACGTGTGAGGGGTCGACCCACAGCCGTTATTATGTGTCAAGGTGTAGCCATCGCTTTGAGGATCCATTGGGGGGCATGAGTGCGTCATACCCTTAATGCCAGTGTCCTCGTGTGAGGGGTCGACCCACAGCCGTTATTAAGTGTCAAGGTGTTGCCATCGCTTTGAGGATCCATTGGGGGGCATGAGTGCGTCATACCCTTAATGCCAGTGTCCACGTGTGAGGGGTCGACCCACAGCCGTTATTATGTGTCAAGGTTTTGCCATCGCTTTGAGGATCCATTGGGGGGCATGAGTGCGTCATACCCTTAATGCCAGTGTCCTCGTGTGAGGGGTCGACCCGCAGCCGTAATTACGTGTCCAGTTGTTGCCATCACTTTGGTGATCCAGTTGGGGGCATGCATGCGTCATACCCTTTATGCGAGGCTTTTGTTTTCAGCAAGAAAGAGAGAAAGTCTGATCCACCGAGAGTCGTTGGCGTGATGGGTAGGGGAGTCCCATGCCTCGGCTTTAGACGTCCCACTGATGGGTTATATTATAGTGGACCCGCACCACTCTTCTCTTTTCAACGGCAAGGCGTCACAGATGGGCTGCATGTCCCCTGTTGCCTTTTTGGAACGGCATATTATCACACCCAGGGCTTGTTTGCGATGTCTGGCTTAGGGTTCAGGATGAATGTGTTTGGGTTAAGGTTGCAGCTTCTAGGGTTGAGGGTTCATTGTGTATGTTATGACCTGGCTACAAATACCGGTATAGGGTTTATGTCCCCTTTTGGTACGTCATATTATCACAGGTAGGGTTTGTTTTTCATGTACTATTTAGGGTTCAGGATGTATGGGCCTGGGTTAAGGATGCAGCTTCTAGCTTTCTAGGGTTAATGGTTGCTTATCTTTTTGATGGCCAGGCATCACAGGCAGGTTGCATGCACGCTGCCGTCTCGGCATCGTATCACAAATAGGCTTTGGTTGTGATGTACAGCTTAGGGTTCAGGATGTACGGTTTTGGCTAAATATATTAGTTTCTAGGGTTAAGGGTTGCTTGTCTGCTCATCGGCCTTGCTAAGGGGGCTGTCCCTTAGGTGATATAGACCCGCACCCTTTGAGGACAGGCCCATTGCTGGACTGAAAATATACGCTGCATTTCTCAAAAATTTGCAAGCAAGCAAGTTCCACGTGCATGGCGTTTAGTTACATAAATGCCGGTGAGTAAGGAGTACCTGTAGGGCCTTTTTGGAAGCCATGAGGGCGTCCCTGTGGCAGGCCAGGCCGTGAAGGGCCTGCCCCTTATGTATTTTCTGATGCAAAGAAAGAAATTATGGGAAATGCCGGTGAGTAATCAAAGGACCTGTAGGGCCTCTTCAAATGCCAGGAGGGCATCCCTGTGGCAAGCGTGGTCGTGAAGGGCCTCCCAATATGTGTTTGCTGATGAAGAGAAAGGAAAATAATGGGAAATGTCGGTGAGAAAACAAAGTACGTGTTGGGCCTCTTCGAACGCCATGACGGCGCCCCTGTGGCAGGCCAGGCTGTGAAGGGCCTGCCCCACATGTATTTGCTCATGAAAATAAAGGGAAATAATGGGTTATGTCGGTGTGTAAACAAAGTACCTGAAGGGCCTCTTCGAATGCCAGGAGGGCATCCCTGTGGCAGGCCAGGCCGTGAAGGGCCTGCCCCATCCGCACGGTGGCCTTGATGTGGATAGGGTGGTACTGGTGCTGTCCCCTGCTTGCATTGCAGTGCACCATTAGGGTTAAGGGCATAGGGTTTAGGGCCTTGGATGCCAGGTTTAGGGTGCAGATTTTAGGGTTTGAGAGGGAAATCAGGAAATGGGGATTGGCCTAATATTGGCCAAGAATCTGCCCGACTTGTATTACGTTTAGACATGCCTTGTGGCCTGCCTCAAGTGTGGACAAAAATCCAGAAACATCTGTAGCCCCAGGCACAGTTGAGATGGTTCACAGACCCGTTTAAGCCTTCACACTTACAGCCCCTTCAAAGCCTGCCGGGCGTCATATGGTCTTGCTACAACGTGATTGTTTGCTCGCCCGTTGAAAAACACCCTGGACCAAGGGCAGTGCTCTTATAATAGGTCACCCAGGGGCCTCACCCCCGGCAGTGCAGCTCTGAGCATCTCCTACGCCTGCCTGGTGTCATGGAAATGCTCACTAATACTGATCAACAGCATCCTGAGACTAGAATGATGTGTTAGCATGGATCAGTCAATGGCCTCACCCTGGCAATGCAGCTTTGAGGAGCTCCTTGGCCTGCCTTGCATCATGAAGGGCCTCGCTGTGGAGGCCTAAGGCAAGCAAGCTGCCTGCGGAAGGGGAGCAACAGCAGCAGGGCAATATGGATTCGGAATAATATGCATGTGACCAAGGGGAGAAGAAGCAAGGAAGGAATAGCAACATGGCAACATGGAGCTAGGGGAGAAGGAGCAAAGGTGCGATAGCAACATGGCAATAGGGAGCAAGGGCTGAAAAATATTCAAAGCAATATGAATAAGTCATTTGCTGAGTATGATGCATCCATGGTTCAGATATTAGAGGTTGGGTTTTAGGTTTTAGGGTTTGGGGCTAGGGTCCGGTATCGTTTCGTGAAGTTTTCAATGGTACATGGCAGGTCAAGTTGTGTGAAGTTTTGCATTTTACAGGCCAGGCAGTGTTTTGTGACATTTTTCATTTGACAGGCCAGGTTGATTTTTGCAAAGCTTCGCAAGTTTGTAGCCAGCAGACTGCCCGCAGAAGCGTAAATCTGATTGATGATACCTGCACGGTTACACAGGCATACGTGCGGCTCTAGATGATGCGTTACGACCTAACAAAAAATTTCCCGAAAGACCCCAATTATAAAATTTCAAAACTGGGAACATCAAATGGGATTAGTTCTACCTGTGCAGTGACACAGGCATACGTGCAGCTCTCGATGCGTCAAGCCGAGCTGATGATACTGTTGACTTGGAAAATTTTCTTCAAACATAGTAAATGAAATGGGCATTCCCTGCGTGGTTGCTCAGGTAAACGTGCAGCTCTAGATGATGCGTTACGACCAAAAAATAATACTCCCCAAAGATAAGAACCATACAGAGTCAAAAATTAGGAACATCAAATGTGATTGGTATTTGGTCCTACCTGCACGATTACACAGGCATACGTGCAGCTCTGGATGCGTCACGTTCATCTGACGAGACTGATCGAGCAGCAGGCCAATTGCCGCACAAGCTCCAACGTGGTCTCCTGCTCTAGCCAGCAGCACAGCCTCCTGATCATGGGTATGAGGGGGGGGATATGTCGGGGGGGTGGAGTGTGGGTATGGAGGGATGGAGCATTGGCATCAGGGGGGGAGGGGGTAAGTTGGAGGGATGGGGGGTGGGGAATGACGTGTGGTTGGGGAGGGGGGCATTTGGTGTGGGTGAAGTGTGGGGATGCATTGTGGTTGAGGAGGGGGAATCTAGCCTGGGTCAAGTGACGGGAATGGGGAGTGGGTGAAAAAAGAGTTAATCCACCAGGTGCATGCATGCAGAATAAAAGTAGCTGTCCGTCAACTGCCTTAATTGCTCGATCAGTGGGCTATTCTCGCGCTGACCGCTCATTTCGCTGTGCATGTCGCTCGGCAGATAACAGCATGAGGCTCACCCTATTTTTCTGGGTCAAGGAGGTCCTTGTCTGCGAACGGCCAGCAGCGGATGCTCCTCCCGTTGCTGCATTGCTGGATCCGGATCTGCCTGCTGCTGCTGCTGCTGCTGCTGCCCTGCTGGATCCAGATCCACCTCCTGCTGCTGGCACGGCAGCCTTGGTGCGCATCATGCTCTCCTTCCTCTCCATGATCAGGGCGGAAACCTTCCACAGGGAGCAAGGGTTCAGCTTAATTATTTGGGTACATATTCATTGGGGGAAAACAACTGGGCATAAATGACTTGGAAATTTATTAACTAGGTACGAATGAGGGAGTAGGGTTCGGATGAATTACCGGTAGGTAAGAAATAGGTGGGTACAAATTAAAAGGTTACAATAATGCATGGTGAGAGCACTGACTGGCCGCGTCATTCCTCCCTTACGACGACACTTTCATGCGGGCCAAATTGAGATGCCGGCATGCTGAGTCCGCGGAATGCATGGTGAAAGCGCTGGCTGACCGCGTCGTTCCTCCCTAATGACTGCACTTTCACGCGGGCCGAGGCTGAACACTGATTGGCATCAAAGATGGGCTGGTTAGGGACCTCTGGATAGTATCAAGCTTATCAAGCCCTGTGTTGGGCCCTGAGGGTTTCAATCCAGACTCACTTATTTCCACTATGGGGCGTGCCCTACGGCGCAATATGAGATACAGGTACGCTGCGCTTGCATGATGCATGGAAAAAGCGCGAGAAGTGACACCATTGTGTTATATAGCGTGCACAAGACCAAGTTTGCATGGCTGTTGGGCGGCCGCTGCTGGGCTTCTTAACTTGGCGCAGGTCACGCACGAGTACATGACTGACTATTTCATGCAGACTGAGCAAGGCAGCACAATACAGCATGATACGGCACAGGTCAAGCTGGATAGTACTGTCACGGTAGCACAATAGGACACAGTGCAGAATGATACGGCACAGGTTTATCCGGATTCTGCCACCATGAGACCGAGGACTACGCCAACGATGCAGAGCAGCAGGGAACCCGAGCCAGGAGTCTCTCACCGACTTGATGTGCGGAGGGTTGGTGCCTGCTGCCACAGCCGCATTTGCTGCTGTTTCTGTTGCTGTTGTTGCTGCTTCAGCTGCTTCAGCTGCTGCTGCTGCTGCTGCTGTTGCTACTGCTGCCGCTGCTTTTGTTTCCCTACTTTTTGCTGCTGCTGCCAAAGGGCGTATCTCCCTGTCACGGAGATCAACATTGCTGATTTTCTGGGGTTTGGAGCCAGCTGAAGCTGCCACTCCTGCCGCTGATGTTGCTGCCTCCGCCGCTGCTCCTAATATGGTTGCTGCAAATGCTGCTGCTGCTGCCACAGGGCAGTTGTCCTCCACTGAATCCATGCCGAAGGATGAGGTCTAACGAAGGTCCCGTGGGTCAACTGCGGCGAATGGATCGTTCGATGGATCGTTTCGAAATCAGAAACCAGCAGCAGAACTGGCTGATCACACTGACACCGGAATCGGAGGGAGGGACTGAGGCTGGGTTTTTCGAGTAAGAAAGGAACGTCGGTGTCGAGAATCATGCAGAGCATTTTGCAGCTCGTGTCGGACGGCGCGAGGGTTCGATCCCATAGCTGAGGGCTGGGCCCGGCCTCGTCAGGTCCTAGGCGTGAAGCTGTGCGGCACATGATCACTACATTGCAGCTATCGCACCATCAGCTGGCTGCGCGTGTGTGGGTTTTGCGTCGTCAAGCATGGGTGCTTGCGCAGATTTCGAACCCTCCGCCAAACCCGGGTACTAGCTAGGGTGTCCGACTGTCCCAGAAAGCAAACTTGTAAACCTGAAGCTCGAGATGTGTTTAAATCTAACCTTGTTCTAACTTTCTTCCTTAAGTCTGCAATAATGTTTTATTCAAACGATATCCTGGTGAGCTGCAACTGGGCTTGATATGCTGTGTCAGCTGATATCCAAGTCAGATTCAAAAAAATGTCGAGCTTGACATGACCTGTCGTCTGCATGTCTGCAGGGGAGACGTGGCCCCCTGGGCTTCATTTGGTAAGTGCAAGATCTTGAACTCAGAGTACTGGTATTCAGCTAAATGTGGCAATGTGATGCGCCAGCGTACCAGGAATTTTAAATATTGTGTCCAGACTGTTTCCAAGTTTGCAGTGCTGTCCAAGGATGCCAAGGGACCTGGATTCTGGAATATTTCCAATCCCTGGCGCTGTGGAGAATGCTGCCATCCAATCTAGAATTTGTGTGCTAACAAGCAATGTCCTGGCAGCTCAATTGCACCTTGCATGTCTTGACCTGGTCATGACTCATGGATGACCAGCTAGCCTGCTTCAGGCTTCAATAGCAGACAGGTCTTAACATAATTTTGATCTACATTTCAGTGGATTCGGGTACAAAATCCGAATGCCCTAGCCGAGAGTGTTAGTCTGATCGATGGGGTATGGCATTCTCAGACTATGACTGGTTGAGGAAACCAGACTCACATTTCAGCTGTCTTTTATTTGTCTTTTAGGATTAGTGGAGGCTTAGACGACTTGGGAATTTTAATTCCGACCATGCTTGCTCGCAGGAGTATGGCTCATGGCAAGAAGATCTCAAAGCAGAAGCTGGTCGGGATTCACCTGGATGATGTATGGTGAGCTGTCAGTCAAGCATACCAAGTATACCAGCCTGAAACAGGCCGGCCTGGCCGCCATCAGATGAATTCATTTATTTGAATGATTAAATTCATTTGAATTCAAGCAAAAGTGCTGCAATATGCTGATGGTATTGACCTTGATTACCTTGATGTTTTGCTAAATATGAAGTAGGGACCTCGCTCCTGACAGAAGTCCAGGTACCTCCCTGACCTGGCCTTCTACCACCATCTTTAATTGGAATTTTCACTGCTGTGATTTTTGCACCTGATGTTCTGGAAATGGTTATAATGCTCAGATAGATCCAGGATAAACAGATCCACACTATTCAGACATAGGCCAGACAGACCCAATCTAGCCAGATCAGGCTAGACAGACCCAATATAGCCAGATCAGGCTAGACAGACCCAATCTAGCCAGATCAGGCTGGACAGATCCAGTCTAGCCAGAACAGGCTAAGCAATTCCAGGCAAGGCAGATTCAGACTAGCCAGATTCAGGTTTGGCAGAGCCAGGCTTGCCATCAAGAGCCAGACTGGACAGGTCCAGGTTAACAAGATCTAAGCTAGCCAGATCCAGTCTAGATAGATCCGGTCTAGCAACCTGCCACCTAATGCCTGATTTTTTTGTTCTGGCCATACGGCAGAAAGCATAATGATGTCTGGACCCATCCCAATCAATGCTGCCAAAACCTGTTTTGAATGCCTTCTCTGTCCGGAGAAAGGAATTGGACATGACGTTTAGACAAATCTCAATGCATATGAATGCTTTCCCTGACAGGAGGAAAGCTCTGAAAATGATGTTTGGCAGATCCTTATCGACCTAGCTGACACATGATTTGAATACCCTCCCTGTATGACAGCAAGCGCATTCTGGCGCCAGACGTCCCTCACAGCCTCAGGCTCCAAGGCATCCTGATCGGCGGTGTTTCCTTGGTGTTTGCACGGCAACAGCATTACCTACTGGGTGAGATTATCAATTCAACCCTGGATACACACTTAGTATATCCATGTATTCATGTGGCTATGGCCCCTATTTGTGCTGTTCCCATATCTTGAACGCCCCTAGGGAGGCACAATTTTCCTGTTTTCAGGAACTTGAGACTGTTAGTGACATGCAGTCTAGGCTATGAGCCAGTAAATCTGTTCGAAATCTGCGTCTCACTTTGAGCATGGGAGTCAAGGGACTGACACAGCTTTGATCGACACATCCGTGCCGCCTTCAGCTATTGCTCCGCACTGGGAAAGGCTCCGATGGTTCTAGGATAATCTCCTATCCTTATATACTGTATATAGCCTAGACAGATCCAATTGCCTACCGCCATGCCTCCAGAATATGATCACAGTTTGCTGGGCCTATATCTTGATTTGGTCTAGCTTGCGCAGGTATTTGCCGCCTCTTGCCATCCTTTGAATATCAGCCTGATGCCTGACCTCCGTTGATTCATCCTGATCTGAAACTACTGCTCAATCTGACACCAGAAAACCACAGACAGTTCTGCCTGGCCTGCTTGATATGGCATGCCATACATGCATACTCACGACCCTGCCTGTTTCGTGCTTGCTGTGATCCTAATCTCACATAACAACAAATCTGAAATGCTGAGGAAAATAGCCTAGACTGCACGATAGGACATGCCACTCCTGATCCGTCTTAATCAATGTGTACTTCAATCTTGATCTCAAAACAAGCAAATCTAAGGCCTGTAATCCTGGTAAGAACTGCCGTGCCTGCTCCATAAAACATGACAATGCAGACTCTACTTGTTTCACGGGTGCATTGATCCTGATCTCACAGCGCAGCAAATATAAATTTTGAAATCCTGATAATAATCTGCCGCGCCCGCTCCACACAACGTGTCATTCCAGACCCTGCTTGTTTTACGCGTGCATTGATCCTGATCTCACATCTTAGTAAAATTCAGAATTTGGAATCCTGGTGAGAATCTGCCGTGCCCACTCCACACAACATGCCATGCTTAACTCCGCTTGTTTCATGTGTGGGTTCATCCTAATCTCACAATACAGCTAATCTAAAGTAACAAATCCTGGTGAAATCTGCCTTGTCTGCTGTATGCAACCTGCAACTCCCGGTCCGCCCTGTTTCATTCGTGCATTCATCCTGATCTCATAATGCAGCTAAGTACTAAAACTGGAATCCTGGTGAAAACCGCCTTGCCTGATCCATTTGGCATGCCGCTCCTGACCCCACCTGTTTTATGCCTGCTATGATGCTACCTGGACGGAATCTGGACGTTATCTTCATGGGTGATTTTGATGGTGTGGAATACCGTCAGAGGATCTTAATGACATGATGGTGAGTTAGTTATGGGTCCCTCGGAACGGACAGTGCCGACAGAAATGGAAGCCTACTTCGATGCATGCCCATGCTAGGTTAATTGTGCTCAGACAGCACCATTTGGATCCAAGCAATTGGGTAGCATGCAGGCTTTCAGGGATGGATACTCTACTGGTTGTTTTACCCTGCTTGGGTCTCCAAGCGTATATCACAGTAAATATCTCTGCTCTTCAATACTTCCTCCATCCCTCACGGCTATATTGATGGTTCTGCCGCAGCAAACACACTTCCCTTTGCTAAATGCTTCCTCGATCCAATATCTTTCACAGAAACATGTCAAGGAGGCCACTTCGCTGATGGACCAGCAGGAACTCATTGCTGCCACCCTGAAGAGGGGAAAAGACAAGGCTAGGTACGGTAGGGCAAGGAGGGTCCAGTCCCTTTCAAACTTTACTGGCCCCTGGTCATAAAAGCAGGGGATAAATCCACTGACAGCACTCCTGCTTATCCTTGACGGTATATTCTGTCCAGAGTGCTCACACTTGATCTGTTCATCCTGCATCCCTGATTCAGGGCCGACGCGATTACCTTGGAGGACGTAGATGGCATGATGGACATCTCCAGGTCAGGCCTTGAGGACGCTCTGCTGCTCACGATGCCGGACACATTCGATGGCATGGTAAGGACTGATAGAATAGGTCCACAAAAGAATACGCAAGTCTAGATGAATCCAGCATCCCTATCTTAAGAACCCTATGGAATATTCTCAGGAAACCTGGTGTAAATAAATATGACTGGCTGCAAGCAATTTTGCTTCATCCAGCGAGCTAAAACACCTACAGTACGACGACCACAAACCTGTGTTGTATCGTACCGGATACCGTATCACAATTGATGTAAGTAATTGCCGTGTCGTGCTACCTTGGTGGCACAATCTGGATTCATATTGCCACATTATTTTGCACCGAACCGTATTGTGCTGCCTTGTTGGAACAATGTAGCTGAACTTGTGCCGTATTGTGCTACCTTGAGGTCTGGTATTTTAAAGCCGTGGTCTAAATCTGTATGCGGATGCAGACACCAAGCAATCCATTGCTTGGATTTTCTCAATTAAATATCCCCCCAAATTCTCTGGATGATAAATTATGTCCTAAAATATCGAAAACAAAATTCCATTCGCTTTGGGGACACCCGGCAGTCCACAATGCGATGACTCTTATTAATACAAGAAAATCATCCGATCAACTCCTCTTGGTGCGTCACCTTTTGACCCCCTCCTGCAGTACGATGACGACTTGGACCTGGACATGTTTGTTGTCCCGACGCTCCAAAGCAAGCACCTGTCAACTGACAAAGAATCTCAAGGTGCGATTGAATTTAAGCACCGCCTGCCTGATAGACATGCCGTACTCCATCCAACGACAAAAGCTACTTTCTGTACACGGGCATATAAAATGTAACTCCATAGCAAGCACCTGCCTAACATCAAAGAATGGCAATGCGCCGTTTAGTCTGTGCTCCACAGTTTGCTTTCGCAAGTCTAAGATTAACACTGTTTCCGTTCCCAAGTATTTGGTCCCACGCGAAGGCGTTTTTATTTATAGATTTATCCGATGCAGTTTGACATGAAAATCTCCAGAATCCAAACCGCCATTATTATCCCTGCTGGTTGCCGTTTCAGGCCAGAAGCTCAGCGGACCTCTGGAGCGCAGGAGCCTCAGCAAGAGCCGTAGCACGTAAGACACATCGCCTGTCACAACCAGGAACCAGTGTGTGCATATAATTAATCACATGCCATACATGCTATGTCAGCAGGATTGCATTCATCATTTATTCACCGCCTGCCAGCCTCCTTGCCTGGGTTTTGCAGCAAAATCACCAACAAGGGCGGATCCAGTCTGCATGGCACAGCACGTACGGAGATGTCCTTGGGAGACCGAGGGGGCATGAGCATGGACGAGGAGGAAGCAGAATTTGGAGCGCAGGGCGTGGGCAACGGCATGGAGCTGAACGTCTTACGCAGGTATGCTAGATACCCAGGACTCACAATGCCACACTCATGCCATAATCTTTGACACAGCCTGAAGCAGGCGCCCGTACTCAAGTCGCCAAATCTGGTACCAATCTAAAATCGTAGGGTTTAAATGCCCTGCCCCATAAATGTACTTAGGCTGCTGAGCTGCTCACTTGCCCCACCCATCAGGTCCACCGCAGTGACCGCTTCAGGGCCAGACTCCTTAACTCAGCCTGGCACTACTGGTACCGGCCCTGTCGGAACCGTGACTGGCAGCAGGACGATCCGTATGCCCAGCACGGCAGGCAACACACACAGCAGGAACATGTTCATGTCCACTGGTGGTGCCTCAGAGAGGGGTGAGCACAACCTGATGGAGGATGAAGAGCCACGTCAATGCGGCACTTTGCTGTATTACCAATCAACATCATGAACTATCAACCATGCATGCAGCGGCCAGGATGCGCACCGACCCAGTGAATGACGACGAGAGGTTCAACACGGATGATGTATGAATCAACAATCCAATTCAATTGCACCCTTGCTCACGAAACAACCTTCCTCATTCAGCTCATGCCTCCTGTCCTCGCAGCGGCAAGGATGCACGACTTGCTGGACGATGATGAGATGTTCATTGCAGCTGGGGATGATGCGGAGCTGATGGACCTGTTGATGCCCACATCGCCAGCAGGGAGCCTCGCAGCAGATCCAACGGACATCGAGTTGGTAAGCCTGACTTCAGGGAGGGATGTAACAAGGGGAGAAATAAGGGAGCGAGGGCAAGACAGAGGGAGTGAAGGTAGGTCAGCAGGTGCTTCTAGACGTAAGGGTAGGGAGGGATCTCTACCCTGTTCCATTTTGAGACATAGGACTTGATGGGTCAGGCCAGAAAGGGTGAGAAACTCACGCACGCATGCTTATGTGCCTCTGGTGCATCCCTGATCTGAGCAGGTGCTGGACTGTTCACAGCACTTACCAGATTGTTTGTGTTCTTCACTTTAGCAGGAGGAGGAGGAGAATCTCCCGGAGTACCCGGAGGACATCCCTGCCAACCCGCAGCAGTGCGGCGAGGGGACAGGAGGCAGCCCAGAGGACAGAGGTCAGAGGAACCAGCAGCAGCCAGTACAGCGGCGCCGGGGTGGCCAGGCTCAACTGGGAGATGGCCCGCCGGCTGACACAGTTGCAAGCAGGGCTGCAACCAAGGTATTCGAATGTGCTCTACTACTGGTAGTTCATGCATGCGCTAGATTTGACGGAGGTAAGGTAGCTGTGCAGCGCGGCCTCAGCCCATGCCGAACTGTTTCCCTCACTCCGCACGCCCCTGCGGGGCATATTTGCCCTCCTTTCTTTCAGCCAGAGGTTCCATATGTCTACCCTCTATATCTACCCTATATTTTTAACCCTGGATCCCCTCTCCCTTTCGTTCTGCAGCGCAGACTCTCTAAGAAGGATAAGGTGGTGGCTGTCGTGGACCAGGTGGAGGATATTCTAGTCCGAGTGGCGGTGAGTGAAGCCACAGGGCCAAGGGTTTAAGGGACAAAAGCAAGCCTGAAACCCTGAACAAGCTAGAGGATAGTCTTGGTCATTGGTCAGTGGCTTTGAGTTTGACCCGGTCCTGACCCCATAGCCGTTTTTTGCTTTCGACATCGTGCGAACTGCAGGCCCCTGGAAGGGGCTTGACGTAGAAGTCTTTTAGTACCCATCCACCGACTATCCTTTTCCAATGGGCCATGCAGCAAAAAGGGAGTGTGGTTCTGTCTTCATGCTGGAGCATTCGGCCCTACCAAGCAGTCACAGATCTGAAGATTCATTTGTTTCCGTCTAGTAAAATCCAGCCTCGCCCATGCATGCTAGTCCTCAGCAGTCACTAAGAGCCACCTCGCCCCCTTGACACCCTGCGCGCGTTCCCAGGTCTACCGCGGCTGGACGCTGGACACCTCGGACCTGGTGGTCAGCGGACAGCGCCCTCGCAACCCTTCGCGCCTCCTGTTCCAGCAGTCCCACTCTCAGCAGCATGGACAGCACACGACAGCTGCTGCTACTGCACGGGGCGGCTGGGAACCTGCAAGGGACCTCATGCAGGTATGTATCACAGGCGACGTCTAGGGTACTGGTTAACCTTCAGCAACAGCGGCAGCATCCCACATGACTTGGCGGCCTCCTGATCTTTGCCGCATAGGGGGAGCGCTCAAACCTACGCCCGAATCCAGGATGCCCTCAAATCCAAAACCAGTGCATTGGGTTTGTGTTCACCTTACAGGCTCCTCCCTTCAGCTGCAGCTCTGAATCCCGCTCGGGTAGCATCCTTTCATGCGCATTTCTGAACTCCGCCTCTTGTTATTTTTCAGGGGTATATGTTTGGCCGACGGTGTGCGCCAGGTAGCGAGCTCTGTGAAGAGCTTGCAAGCCTGTATGACCACGTGGCCGGACGCGGAAGGGAAGGAGCACCTGGAGCTGATAAGAAGCGGCAGCGAGATGAAGATGGCCAGGATGCTGCGGAAGAGGAGGAGCAGGCAAACCTTGAGGCAGGCCGCCTGCGCAACATGCATGGGCGTGTGGATCTGGAGGCGACCGAGGAGGAGGAGCAGCATGAGGAGATGGAGGAGATGGACCTTAATGATGAAGAGATCCGCCATGAGGAAAACGAATGGCCACACGCTGGGCAGCACCCGCCGGGAGGGGTGGCAGACGTGACGGCCACGCGGCCAGCTGAGAGCAGCGATGTGGAGATGGAAAGGCAAGCAACTGAGAGTGGGGGGGGGAGGGTCCGCGGACTGGATAAGGCTTGAAAACCTGTATGTAAGATTGACGTTCAGCACCCCACATTATCCTTGGGCCTTAAATCACCAAGTCTCATGTTATCCACCTATGTTGTGTATCGGGCAATTACCGTACTGCCGCTCAGTAACCTGCCCCACTAACACTCCACACGTCTGATAGCTCGGGCTCTTCCACTCCCCTTCTGTTGCACCTCACTTGGTGTATGGCCACAAATCCCACCGGCTGCTAGCCGCCGGCTGCATCCCCCCATTTCGCTTGTCTCCCCCCCCACTCCGCTTGTCTCCTTTCCTCTCACCCGTTGCACTCCATCCTAGCCAACGTCTGAACTCCCTCTGCATGTGCCCCCTCTGCCCCTGCAGGCTGCGAGCTGCCGGCAGCAACACACACACCCCTGGCAGCATGGAGATGCGCACCCGCCTGGGTCTCATGGGCACCGGATCCACCAACCATGACGGGAGCAGGGTCCTGGCGACGGGGGGATTCGGCTCACGTGCAACATCGGCCAACACCAACAGCACTGGGCTCAGCCCAGAAACAGAAACCGGCCTGCAGCCCAGGATCAGGTAGGGCAACACATCCCAATGGGGAGTTGAAGCTACTGGGATGGACTGGGACCTGCCCATCACATGATCTGTGCTCATGCTGATTACCAATTCCAAACGGCTGCTTCAACTTACGTCCCGTGTCACCAATTTGTTTTGCTGCCCTTCATTCCTCTTTCTCATGATGCTTCCCCACGTCCCTTGCTTGCTGTACAAAGGCCCATGATTCGCCGTGCACCCGGCAGCTCCCTCGGGGGTGCACTGAGTCCCATCCATGACGGGGACGTCCCGCACGACTCTGATGGGGAAGGGTTCAGGCTGCGGTACGGTCAGGGCCTCCTGGAGGACCTGCTGCCAGCCATCCACGAAGGAGAGGGGCTGCCGGGTGCTGACATGCTGTTTGACATGGCAACAGGGGTGAGAGGGGGGCTGGACATAATAAAATCAGAATATGCAATTTGCATGCAAATACCCGACAGGTGTCCTCTCTAGCGTTCTATCAAACCGCAAACACATGGAATCTGAACCATCCAATGCTGAAGCCTGAAAGCCTCGGTTTGTGACTGCGGGCAGATCAGTGACTGCTTTACCTGCCCCAACACGAGTTATCCAAGGCATCCTCAGCATTCTACGCATACAGGATTGAACCCTGCCTTCTGCCGTACATGTGTTGCAGTGGGGAGGGGCGTATTTCGTGTTGAGAGATACCAAGATGCAGAGATTATTATATTCCTTTCCATTTTTCAAACTTACAGTCCTCTCCTTTCCTGACCCCAGCCAACCTTACCCCTTGACCCTGCACAGGATGGCACCTTGCCGTCTGCCCCCGCTGCGCGATTTTGGACAAACCCTAGCAACCCCAGCCATCCCTGCTCCAAGCTGCTGGAGAGTTCTGGCGGTCCCACCCAGCCACCCAAGGAAGGGATCAGCAAGGTGCGTCAAGTGGGGAGGGAGCGTGGATCTGGTGGGGGGGGGGCTGGATCTGAGGTGGAGCCTGGATCGGGGGGAGGGGTAGGGCTGGATCTGAGGTGGAGACTGGATCTGGGGAGGGGGGCCTGGATCTGAGGTGGAGACCGGATCCGGGGAGCACCTATACCAGGGTGGTTGCCTGGATCTGAGGGGGGCTCCAAATTGAGGGGGAGATTGGATCTGGGGGGAGGCCTACATGGTATCGTGCTGGCATGCTCTGAACTCGTGCATTCACACTCGTGCAGAACACCATGACTGTTGTGAGGATCCTCAAGTCGCGCTTGGATGAGAAGCAGCTGGAGCAGCAGCAACAGCAGCAGGCAGCTACTGAGGGGGGCAGCATGGATGCGCAGCTGGCGCCGCCACCACCTCCGCATGTCTCCTTCTTCGACCTCGTCGGGGGGCTCAAAAGGTAATTTAAAACGGCAAACTGGATTCAGCTACCGAATAATCCTTATGGCAGGGCGTGCAATTTTATTTTTATATTGTCCCTTGATCTCCCTTGCCTCCTCCCCCCCTGGCTCTGCAGGCGTGAGGCCATCAAGCTGTTCTACCAGGTGCTGGTCACACACTCCACCTCGTACGTCAAGGCGGAGCAAGCGGAGCCTTTTGGAGACATCCAGATCCAGGCCGGGCGCTTCATGTGATAAAGGACACCACCCTCCCACATTAGTCGAACCTACATCTATGTATGACACCCCTTTTAAGTAATATTTGACGTTATGGTACATGCGCTGTCGTAATATATGGTTTGGGGTCTCAGATATTCTCCAAGCGGAATGCACTTGGATACCTTTCAAGGGTCTGGGGGGAGGGGGGGGGGGGCAAAGAGAAGGACTGAGCATGTCATGACAAACCAGATTGTGTCATTTTGACGACTTCCCGGCATTTGCATGAGGCGCTTCGATACTTTGGTAACATAGCAGGTTTGAGAGCCACTTGCTTGAATTAAAAAATGTTTAAAAGCAAAGGGGGGGGGACAAAACAAAGTCTACCCCCCATCCTCAAAAATGTTCATCAACCCCTAGCAGACAACCCACTCACCCCCGTGCCAATCCCGTGCCTCCGGAGCCCAGTCAAACCTTACTTTCTCAGTCAAGCAGCAGAGCTATAAGGTATATGAGGGGTCCAATCCCATCAGCAGATCAGTGCACTTCTCATGGTATCCAATAATCTGGCTGGTTATCAAATGTCAAACGTCCTTAAAAAACACCGACATATTTTACGGGATACAGACTGTGCACCTGCCCCCTGGTTCCTGCCTACCTACTCTAGCTGGGGATCAAAATGCTCCAGAAATGGCAGACTTGAGGCATCTAACGTCAGCTTTGACAGGTGCACCTTGAGCGCCTTTCATATCTGCTTCTTAGCGACCTCCTAGCCAAGCACCCCCCTCCAGCCTCTTACGGGGATCCCCTCCTTGTCCTCCATCTGTTCTAGGTGCTCTAGGATGTGCTACATGTTGACATTCCTGACCATGAAGTTGGGCTGGCGCACGTCCTACGAGGCGCACTGAACGAGATGGGTCAGGTTCTGCACCTGCCCCAGCAGGGGCGGGGGCAACTGTAGGGATGCCGCCAACGCAGCATTGTCCTTGGTTTTGGATCCTAGGATGCCTGCTGCACAGATGGAGAATAGAGCAGCTTCCCTTGTCTTTCCTTTCTAGCCTTTTGTCTGTCCATTCACTTTGTTTACCCCCTTTTCCTCTCTTTTCTGCCCCTAATAGTTAGGCGCCGAGCCTTCTTGAGCAGGGCCCAGAGGTATAACGTCATTGGCAGATGGAGCAAAGAGCAGCGTCACGCTGCCGCCCACATGAGAGGTCTTGAGCGGTGTTGAGCGGCTCATTTAGCAGGGAAGGGAGGAACAGGCTGCACTCGACGCTCAGGGCACACTCTTGGGGAGGTCGGGTGGAGGTCATCATGAGGGGTCTGACCGCTCAGTGCATGTGGTCAGGATGAGAGGGGACGGGGACCACATGCACTGAGTAGTGCTCGCCCTGGCTGCAGCATACAGAGATGAGCAGACACTGAGATCCATAAGCGGTATGCCCTGTCAAGGAGGGCAGCGCACACGCCAGGCAGGTGAGGCGGGAGTGGGGCTCTGCTGGCATGTCACGCAATCTCAGCATCAGCCATGCAGTGTCTACTTGTCTATTGGACTAACGGCTACGGCGCAGTCCAGCGCGGCTTGCTTGTCCAAGATCCGCATCTGCAACAGGAGGGGGCGGTCGCCCAGGACTCGGCTAACATTGCAGCTGGAGGCAGGCTGCGAGGTTCTGGAAGTCATGAGCGTCAAGATAAGCCGCCATACCGAGTCAAATATCCTCTGGAAAGATAGGGGATCCAATATCAGCTTTTGAAAGCAAGCGAGTGAGTAAGAACACAGGAGCATCTTCAGGACGTTGCAAGGTGAGGCTACATTCTATACCGGATAATGCACTGCGCAAGTACTGTGCACTAGGTTTGGGTGTTCAATCTCGGTTTTCAGGAGCTATGAAAGACAGGCCCTTCCCAAGAGGGTCACGACCAGGGGGGGGTCACGACGAAATCAATACAGTTTGATTTCCGTTTTCTGAGTATTGCCCATCAACCTCTACTCCTTTACGACATTTGCACGCTGGGATTCCCTTGGTGCACTTCAGGGTAACCTGGATTTTGCGAGGATTGCAGGGCTTTATTCGTTCACAGGGATTTGGCGCTCCCACTCATACACTCAGTCCCTCTTCTTTCAGACTTACGCCATTCGTTTTTTTCCCGAACTGGAAACGGCGGTCCTGCACAGGGGGTCCTGGATGCAGAACATGAACGCATGAAGCAAGCCGGCCATGCATGTTCGGCAGATCTGTGTGAACCGACCCAGTGGCCAAGCCTTTTTTCTGACAATTGCCTTATCATCATTTGAAGAGCTAGGGGAATGCTGGCATACAGGATCTGCTCAAACCCTGCATCAGCTAGCCACGTAACGAGCGATGCGACCAACCCCAGTTGTGGCCAGCCCTGCTGCTTTGGCCACGAGTCGTAGGCCGGCCCAAGTTGGGTCTAAATCGGGCCTCTAGCGGCCATGAGGCGGCCTGCCCAGGTGGCCTGGTAGCCGAAAAAAGAAACACTGCCCCCCCTGCCACCCACCACATCATTTGTCCTCCTTCTAAGCCAGTCAATGGTTCCTCCCTGCCTCCCTGCCCCCCAAACAGATTCTCATCAACTTCGAATTGTCCGCTGATCATAAGGCCCGTTTGGACGGCATGCCACTGCAAGACATAAGGGCAACGATGGTCCCGACAATATCATCATCATGAGGCTCTACTACCTGTGCCCTGAAGACATGCGTGAGCTGCTTTGACTTATTTTGAAGGAACAGGACGTTATGCACCCGATCAGCATTCGATTTGCTTGCCGACGTGGCCGAGCTTCTTTTACGCATGGCCCAGAGGTGTAACGTCATTAGCACCCGATCAGCTCAGCACCACCACCGCATGGCGCCTCCACAGTCCACACTGTCTTATAATGGCTGCTTTTTTACATCAAGTCCTAGTCGCCGTTCCCTTTCGTTCATACTATGTTGTACAGCGGGAACCCATGACAGCGCATCATTGTTTATTTTAGTTGCCTCAGCTGCAACTTGGTTGCATCACTGTGGCAATCATGGTCGGCAGCTGTGGTGGCATGGTTTAGTCAGCCCTGGTCCAGATTTGGTCCTCAGTGACCCAGTGGCGGCTACTCATCCGCATGCCAACGTGGCTTATTTGCATGCTACAATACATTTACAGCCTATACACCCTGGCTCAGGACAAAATACGGGTGATGCAACCCAGGTGAGCCTCCTATCTAGTTTCACACACCAGCTTTAATGGTCAATGACGTTACACCTCTGGGCCCTGCTCAAAAAGGCTCGGCCGCGTGGGCGCCTAAGTAAAAGGGGCAGGCAAAAGAGGAAAAGGGGTAAAAACGTGAAGGGACAGACAAAAGGCTGGAAAGGAAATGCAAATGAAGCTTTAATGGCACCGAGCTACGAATGCCATGGACCACTCGTCCTCTGACACTACCAGAACCTTGTTGGGTGCAACCTCCAACCACAACAACGCCCAATCGAAAGTATATAAGTATGATTGGATTCAGGGAGGCCTACCTGATTGGGCCGGGAGCTGTGGGAAAGGACGAAAGTTGAATTGTACGAAAGCTGGAAGCGCACCCAGCGTCTCAGTTTTCTAGGGATGGGCGACCGGCCTCAAACTTTGCACAATTCAAGCAAAAGGAAGCCGACCGAGGCGTCGCGGTCAGTACGGTCAGCCACAGTGGTATTGTGGCCAATGGCGAATACTATACGACGGGGTCAGCGGCGGCGACCCATTCGAAGTCCTAACGGTTTGCCGACAACTACCGGTGAACGCGTTACCGGTCCGTTAAACGCGTACCGGTACGGTACCGTAGTTACACCGTACTGTAATTGCGTGCTGGTTGCAAACACCCTTTCCCGTTCGCTGTTGTCGCTTGCTGGAGAAGAAGAATGCTGAGATTAAGATACCACATCGACGGCTCCTACAGCCATGTCGACAGGGGCGCTACTCTTCTTCTTCAGCACCAAGGTGATAAGCAGCTCACATAGGGGCTACTTGTCAGCTCTTTGTCAGCTACCATTCAGCTACTGCTCCGCAAACAGCACGAGCGCAGTCCGTAGCTCGCCCTCCCCATGCTGCACATACATCCGGCTAGACATGAAACCCTGCTGTTGCTGCCCTTGTCGCTGCTGTTGTTGCTGCTGTTGTTGCTTCTCTTGTCGCTGCTGTTGCAGCAGTTTAGAAGCTTCACCTCGACAGCCTATATAACCAGAGTCTGCTCCCGCCGCTTCAGTAACACCTGCTTCCGCAACACCTGCAACTGCTTCTTCACCACCGCTGCGTCCGCAGGTGTACACCCACTCCCTCAGCCCCTCCTCCGGCCAATGCGGCTCAAACAGGCGGTGCAACAGCTCCTGATAGCGACCCTGTCGGCGCAACTGCAACAGCTCTTGCTCCTGCTGTTCCTCCTGCTGTTGCACCCGTCGTTGCTCCTGCTGTTGCGCCCGTTGTTGTATGAGGGAGCCGCCGAAGGCGGTTGATGCGGTGACAGCAGGACGGGCGGCCGCCCCATCCGCCGCCGCCGCCGCCGCTGCGGCCATGGCCGCGGCCTCAGCACCCACATCCACAACGCCCGGGGGCAACTGCTGCAACTCTGAATCTACGCTAGCAAGCCGCCGCCGCCGCCGCGGGCCCACTGTTGCGGGCCCCAAAGTCGCGAGCGCGTCGGCTTCCTCCAAATGAGGCGCCGAGGAGGAGCCTGCTGCTGCTGCTGCTCGGCCGCCGCCGCCCCGCCGCAACATAGATGCTGTGTTTTCTCCAGCTGTCGCCTGCCCTGATGCGCACAGCGCGGATGCTACGGCCAGCTGCTGCTCCAGCAGTGGCAGCGAGGCCGAGGTACGGTACAGAAGGTGCCCTGCTCCAGAACCGTTGGCGGCGGCAGCGGATGCTCCGGAACCGTTGTATAGTGCGGTTCCGGAACCACAGGGGGCAGCTTCCAGCTCGCCGTCCACGGCATTGCGGATGATGGCGGCGCATGCGCTAGGGCAGCCGGGCATCCGGAGGAGCAAGGACTCGGAAAGGACGACGGCCTGAGTGGGTTCGGTGAGTCCAGGGTTTAGAATTCCATACTTTCATGTCTGGGTGCGCACAGGGTAGAGGGGAGGATGGTTCATGCGCATGCCCTAGGGCAGCCCGGCAGCCGGGGTAGCAAGGACTCTGAGAGGACGAAGGCCTGAGGGGGCAGAGCGGGGAAGGGCGGTGTATGCACGGGTAAAGTGGGTTGAGCAGGGGGGCGGATATATGCACAAGCATGTTGGCATCCGGGTATCCAGAGGAGCAAGGGCTTGAAGAGGATGACGGCCTGAGGGGGCAAAGCAGGGGAGGGCGTCTTTTCACGGGTAAAGCGGGGTGAGCAAGGGGGCAGGTTATGCGCATGCGTTGAGCAGCCGTTTATCCGGAGGAGCAGGGACTCGGAGAAGACGAAGGCCTGAGGGGGGAGAGCGGGGGAGCCGTTATACACGGGTAAAGCGGGGTGAGCAAGGGGAGCGATTTCGCGCGCAAATTCACGCGCGAGGACAGCCGGGCAGCCGTAGGAGCAAGGACTCTGACAGGACGACGGCCTGAGGGGGCAGGGCGGGGGTGGGCGTTGTAGAACGGGTCACACGTGGTGTACAAGGGAGCGGCTTATGCGCATGCGCCATGCGCTAGGGCAGCCGGGCGTCCGGAGGAGCAACAATTTGGAAAGGACGATGGCCTGAGGGGACAAGAGCAGGGCATTGGAAGGGCGGGTTGTGTATGGGTACAGCGGGGTGATCAAGGGGGTTTATGCGTGTGTGCTGGGGCAGCCAGGCATCTGAGGCGCAAGGGCTCAGAGAGGACAATGGCCTGAACAGGCCAAGTGGGGCAGTGGGGAGGGAGGGTGATACACGGGTACCAAAAGCAGGGTGAGCCAGGGAGCTGTAAGTGCACATGGACTGAGGTAGCCGGGCAGCAAGAGGAGCCAAGACTGGGGAAGGGTGACGGCCTGTGCGGGTAGTACGGGGCAGTGGGGAGGGCAGTCTCTGCGCGGGTGCCCACGGGGTGGTCGCAGCCGGGCAGCAAGAGGAGCAAGGACTGGGAAAGGATGACGGCCTGAACACGTAGGGCGGGGCAGTAGGGAGGCATAACAGGTGCACAGAATGTAAAGTAAGGAGATTCGAAGAATGGGGTACGAAAAAGAGGAACAAAAAGGTACGACGAATGGGGTACGAAAAAGAGGTACAAAGAGGTACGACGAATGGGGTACGAAAAAGAGGTACACAGAGGTACGAAGAATGGGGTACGAAGAAGAGTTACAAATAATGCAGAGTACCTGATATGAAAATAACAGCAAAGTAACCCGATATGAAAATAACAGCAAAGCAACCCGATATGAAAATACAGCCTCATCGCACACCTGCTCCAGCTGCTTCGGTCGCAGCGGCGTGTCACAGAATAACCGAAGATTTGATTTGCCTTCCCTTGGTCATCGAAAATTATATCATTCAAGCAGAGATTTCTTCCTGCTTTCAAGGCATATCTCAGGGCAAACGTTCAGGGGAAAAAAATTAATTCCCGAAATCTTGCGTTGACAATCGACAGTATATTCATGGATCCCTCAACTCCAAACAATGTTTATTATGAGGGAAGCCAAATCAAAACATTATTAGAGTGGTGGGGTCATGTTACAGAAGCACGCTACAGCAAAGTAACCCAACATGAAGTAACAGCAAAGTAACCTGATATGAAAGTAACAGAAAAGTAACCCGATATGAAAGTAACAGCAAAATAACCTGATGTAGAAGTAAAGCCCCATTGCGCACCTGCTCCAGGTAGCTGAACTCTGCCAGTAGCAGCTCCAGAACCGCATCCTCGTGGCCAGCCTGTAGGAAGGAGGCAAGTGCTGAAATCGTTGTACTGCCTAAGAGGCAAATTACTTGGGCCTGCCAATCACTTGGGCCTGCTAATTAATTGAGCCTGCCACTGTCCCAGGCCAGCCAGTCACCAGGACCTGCCAAATACGGTATGTATACCATATGTACATTTATGTATGTATGTTAAAATATAAATATACCATATCTGTGTACCGTGCCTTATATATAAATATCTACATATATACATACAGGTACATGACTGTCTTTTTGTCTACACAAGGCCGGTGGCGCGACGTTCACCTGGGCCTGCCAAGCGCTCCCGCTGGCGGATCCGGGCGCCAGCTCGCAGCCGGCAGCAACCATGGCAGAGGACATCCTGCAGCACGTCAAGGAATTGAATTTGAATTTTGAATTGCCGTACATTTGATTTACCTTCCCTCGGACATCCAAACCAAATTTATTTCAATGCTGCCCTCAGGGCAAACTGTCGACAAAAGTCCGACCCCTCGCAAGCGGCGGCAAGCCCGCCCCCCATCGCAACCGGCGGCAGGCCCGCCCCCCTCGCAACCGGCGGCAGGCCCGCCTCCCTCGCCAGCGGCGGCAAGCCCACCCCACGTGCAATTGGCGGCAGGCCTGCCCCCCTCGCAATTGGCGGCAAGCCCGCCCTACCCGCAAACGGCGGCAAGCCCGCCTGCCTGAGAATTTCAGCAGTTATACTGCCCTCCTATCCCACCTAATTTACCTTTCCTGTACTGTACTACAGTTACCCCACCTGTAGTACAAAGTCCCCACTTGTAGTATTTTCCCACCAGCTCAGCAACAGGCGGGAGGCTTGCCCCGTTTGAGGCCTTCAGCAGCCGTACCGCGCTCCTGTCCCAACTGCAGTACTTTTCCTGTACTAGTGCATTCCCACCTGTAGTACTTCTCCACCAACTCCGCAACAGGCGGCAGGCCCGCCCCGTTTGAGGCCGCCAGGAGCCGTACCGCGCCCGCCAGCGCAACAGCCACGAGTTGCGTGAACAGGTCCGAGGGGGAAACCGTTTCCAGGTCGTGCAAAACGCGCTCACCCTCCAGGGAAGGGTCCTGCGGGAAGGCGGCGAAATAATCAATACAAGTGCGGATTATTTTATTAGTATTATTTTCCGCCATTTATTGAAGGTCCCAGAGGGGCACCATGTCCAGGACGTGCAAGACACGCTCAACCTCCAAGGAAGTGTCCTGCAAAGAAGGTAGGTGACAATCCATCAAGACAGCAACAAATCATGAAATGACAGACACGCTCCGGCCTCCGTGGCTGCGTGGCGACGTCTGAGGGCGAGATACCGTTTCCAGGTCGTGCAAAAAGCGTTCGCCCTCCAAGGAGGGTCCTGCGGAAAGGGAACGAAACGATGAATAGATACGGCGGAAATAAATGACTATAAGAGCCACGCCAGCCTCCGTGGCTGCGTGAAAGGTCCAAGGGGCACAAGACGTGCTTGCCCCCCCCCATGGGGGAGGTCCTGCAATAAGAAAGCGAAACGATACCGTAAGTAGATGCAGCGAAAATAGATGATATATTAGAGCCACACCAGCCTCCGACTGCATGACGAGATCTGAGGACGAGATACCGTTTCAGGTTGGTTCAAGATGCGCTGATTCCCCCAGGGGGAAGTCCTGCGATGAGGGAGCGAAACCATAAGTAGATGCAGCGAAAATAGATGGAATATCAGAGCCAGAGGGCTGTTAAGGGCTAAGGATAAACGAGTTTGGGGTTGCCGTGGATTTACCGCCCTAGTTAAGGTTTTAAGGTTAAGGATTTGATGGTTTAGGGTTTGAGGGTTTTCAGTTCAAGGTGAAGGGTTAACCGCCCTAGTTTAGAGTCCAGGGTTACCGGTAAGAGTTTAGCGTTAAAGGTTTAGGGTTTTGGGTTAAGGGTTTGGGTAAGATTTATTTCCCACCTGCAGGGGCCGTTGCTCCCAGGCCAGTATCGCAGCAGCGGCCAATCATCATTGGAATCGGGGAAGGGGTTGGCAATTTCAAGTTGAAGGTGAAGGGTTTGAGGGTTTGCAGTTGAGGGTGAAGGATTAACTGCCCTAGTTAAGAGTTAAGGTTGGCCGGTAAGAGTTAAGGGTTGAGGAAGAAGGGGTTTAGGCTTTTAGGTTTAAGGATTAGGGTGTAGTGTTCAGGTTGTAGGATTTATTTCCCACCTGCAGGGGCCGCTGCTCCCAGGCCGGCACCAAGGCAGCGGCCAATCATCAATTGAATCGGAGAAGGTGTTCAAGATTTGAAGGATAGTGTTCCCGGTTCAAGATTCAAAGGGTTTAGGGTGAAGGGTTTACCGCCCCTTGTCTAGGATTTAGGATTTACTGCCCACCTGCAAGGGTTAAGGGTTTAGGGCTGACTGCCCACATGCAAGGGTTAAGGGTGTAGGGTTGACTGCCCACCTGCAAGGGTTAAGGGTTTAGGGCTGACTGCCCACCTGCAAGGGTTAAGGGTTTAGGGCTGACTGCCCACCTGCAAGGGTTAAGGGTTTAGGGTTGACTGCCCACCTGCAAGGGTTAAGGGTGTAGGGTTGACTGCCCACCTGCAAGGGTTAAGGGTGTAGGGTTGACTGCCCACCTGCAAGGATTAAGGGTTTAGGGCTGACTGCCCACCTGCAAGGGTTAAGGGTTTAGGGCTGACTGTCCACCTGCAAGGGTTAAGGGTTTAGGGTTGACTGCCCACCTGCAAGGGTTAAGGGTTTAGGGTTGACTGCCCACCTGCAAGGGTTAAGGGTTTAGGGTTGACTGCCCACCTGCAAGGGTTAAGGGTGTAGGGTTGACTGCCCACCTGCAAGGGTGAAGGGTGTAGGGTTGACTGCCCACCTGCAAGGGTTAAGGGTGTAGGGTTGACTGCCCACCTGCAAGGGTTAAGGGTGTAGGGTTGACTGCCCACCTGCAAGGGTTAAGGGTGTAGGGTTGACTGCCCACCTGCAAGGGTTAAGGGTTTAGGGTTGACTGCCCACCTGCAAGGGTTAAGGGTTTAGGGTTGACTGCCCACCTGCAAGGGTTAAGGGTTTAGGGTTGACTGCCCACCTGCAAGGGTTAAGGGTTTAGGGCTGACTGCCCACCTGCAAGGGTTAAGGGTTTAGGGCTGACTGCCCACCTGCAAGGGTTAAGGGTGTAGGGTTGACTGCCCACCTGCAAGGGTTAAGGGTTTAAGGTTGACTGCTCACCTGCAAGGGTTAAGGGTGTAGGGTTGACTGCCCACCTGCAAGGGTTAAGGGTTTAGGGCTGACTGCCCACCTGCAAGGGTTAAGGGTTTAGGGTTGACTGCCCACCTGCAAGGGTTAAGGGTGTAGGGTTGACTGCCCACCTGCAAGGGTTAAGGGTGTAGGGTTGACTGCCCACCTGCAAGGGTTAAGGGTTTAGGGTTGACTGCCCACCTGCAAGGGTTAAGGGTTTAGGGTTGACTGCCCACCTGCAAGGGTTAAGGGTTTAGGGTTGACTGCCCACCTGCAAGGGTTAAGGGTGTAGGGTTGACTGCCCACCTGCAAGGGTTAAGGGTTTAGGGCTGACTGCCCACCTGCAAGGATTAAGGGTTTAGGGTTGACTGCCCACCTGCAAGGGTTGAGGGTTTAGGGTTGACTGCCCACCTGCAAGGATTAAGGGTGTAGGGCTGACTGCCCACCTGCAAGGGTTAAGGGTGTAGGGTTGACTGCCCACCTGCAAGGGTTAAGGGTTTAGGGCTGACTGCCCACCTGCAAGGGTTAAGGGTGTAGGGTTGACTGCCCACCTGCAAGGGTTAAGGGTTTAGGGTTGACTGCCCACCTGCAAGGGTTAAGGGTGTAGGGTTGACTGCCCACCTGCAAGGGTTAAGGGTTTAGGGTTGACTGTCCACCTGCAAGGGTTAAGGGTTTAGGGTTGACTGCCCACCTGCAAGGGTTAAGGGTTTAGGGTTGACTGCCCACCTGCAAGGGTTAAGGGTGTAGGGTTGACTGCCCACCTGCAAGGGTTAAGGGTGTAGGGTTGACTGCCCACCTGCAAGGGTTAAGGGTTTAGGGTTGACTGTCCACCTGCAAGGGTTAAGGGTTTAGGGCTGACTGCCTACCTGCACGGGTTAAGGGTTTAGGGCTGACTGCCCACCTGCAAGGGTTAAGGGTTTAGGGCTGACTGCCCACCTGCAAGGGTTAAAGGTGTAGGGTTGACTGCCCACCTGCAAGGGTTAAGGGTGTAGGGTTGACTGCCCACCTGCAAGAGTTAAGGGTGTAGGGTTGACTGCCCACCTGCAAGGGTTAAGGGTTTAGGGTTGACTGCCCACCTGCAAGGGTTAAGGGTTTAGGGTCGACTGCCCACCTGCAAGGGTTAAGGGTTTAGGGTTGACTGCCCACCTGCAAGGGTTAAGGGTTTAGGGCTGACTGCCCACCTGCAAGGGTTAAGGGTTTAGGGCTGACTGCCCACCTGCAAGGGTTAAGGGTGTAGGGTTGACTGCCCACCTGCAAGGGTTAAGGGTGTAGGGTTGACTGCTCACCTGCAAGGGTTAAGGGTGTAGGGTTGACTGCCCACCTGCAAGGGTTAAGGGTTTAGGGCTGACTGCCCACCTGCAAGGGTTAAGGGTTTAGGGTTGACTGCCCACCTGCAAGGGTTAAGGGTGTAGGGTTGACTGCCCACCTGCAAGGGTTAAGGGTGTATGGTTGACTGCCCACCTGCAAGGGTTAAGGGTTTAGGGTTGACTGCCCACCTGCAAGGGTTAAGGGTTTAGGGTTGACTGCCCACCTGCAAGGGTTAAGGGTTTAGGGTTGACTGCCCACCTGCAAGGGTTAAGGGTTTAGGGTTGACTGCCCACCTGCAAGGGTTAAGGGTTTAGGGTTGACTGCCCACCTGCAAGGGTTAAGGGTGTAGGGTTGACTGCCCACCTGCAAGGGTTAAGGGTTTAGGGCTGACTGCCCACCTGCAAGGGTTAAGGGTGTAGGGTTGACTGCCCACCTGCAAGGGTTAAGGGTGTAGGGTTGACTGCCCACCTGCAAGGGTAAAGGGTTTAGGGTTGACTGCCCACCTGCAAGGGTTAAGGGTGTAGGGTTGACTGCCCACCTGCAAGTGTTAAGGGTTTAGGGCTGACTGTCCACCTGCAAGGGTTAAGGGTGTAGGGTTGACTGCCCACCTGCAAGGGTTAAGGGTGTATGGTTGACTGCCCACCTGCAAGGGTTAAGGGTGTAGGGTTGACTGCCCACCTGCAAGGGTTAAGGGTTTAGGGCTGACTGCCCACCTGCAAGGATTAAGGGTTTAGGGTTGACTGCCCACCTGCAAGGGTTGAGGGTTTAGGGTTGACTGCCCACCTGCAAGGATTAAGGGTGTAGGGCTGACTGCCCACCTGCAAGGGTTAAGGGTGTAGGGTTGACTGCCCACCTGCAAGGGTTAAGGGTTTAGGGCTGACTGCCCACCTGCAAGGGTTAAGGGTGTAGGGTTGACTGCCCACCTGCAAGGGTTAAGGGTTTAGGGTTGACTGCCCACCTGCAAGGGTTAAGGGTGTAGGGTTGACTGCCCACCTGCAAGGGTTAAGGGTTTAGGGTTGACTGTCCACCTGCAAGGGTTAAGGGTTTAGGGTTGACTGCCCACCTGCAAGGGTTAAGGGTTTAGGGTTGACTGCCCACCTGCAAGGGTTAAGGGTGTAGGGTTGACTGCCCACCTGCAAGGGTTAAGGGTTTAGGGTTGACTGCCCACCTGCAAGGGTTAAGGGTTTAGGGTTGACTGTCCACCTGCAAGGGTTAAGGGTTTAGGGCTGACTGCCTACCTGCACGGGTTAAGGGTTTAGGGCTGACTGCCCACCTGCAAGGGTTAAGGGTTTAGGGCTGACTGTCCACCTGCAAGGGTTAAGGGTGTAGGGTTGACTGCCCACCTGCAAGGGTTAAGGGTTTAGGGTTGACTGCCCACCTGCAAGGGTTAAGGGTGTAGGGTTGACTGCCCACCTGCAAGGGTTAAGGGTTTAGGGTTGACTGTCCACCTGCAAGGGTTAAGGGTTTAGGGTTGACTGCCCACCTGCAAGGGTTAAGGGTTTAGGGTTGACTGCCCACCTGCAAGGGTTAAGGGTTTAGGGTTGACTGCCCACCTGCAAGGGTTAAGGGTGTAGGGTTGACTGCCCACCTGCAAGGGTTAAGGGTGTAGGGTTGACTGCCCACCTGCAAGGGTTAAGGGTGTAGGGTTGACTGCCCACCTGCAAGGGTTAAGGGTGTAGGGTTGACTGCCCACCTGCAAGGGTTAAGGGTTTAGGGTTGACTGCCCACCTGCAAGGGCCGTTGCTCCCAGGCCGGTATTGCGGCAGCGGCGTCCCACACGGGATGGCAGAAATCCAGTTCTGGCGGCCCGGTCTCGGGGCTGAAACCAGATCCAGATCCAGATCCAGCCGGATCCGGCGGTTTGGTCTGCGGACCACAACCAGATTCTCTCTCATCTGTCGACAAAAAGCTGTCTGGAAGCTGCTGCTGGAAGCTGCCTGGAAGCTGCTGCTGATAGACACCACAGCCGGCTGTCGCTTCCAGGGCTGCAGCAAGGTGCTCTACGGCCCCACCTCCGACCTGATGCTCAGATACGTTCTTCAGACCTTGCAGAGCTTCCTCGGTCTGTAGATGTTGCTGCTGCTGTTGTTGCATGTGATTCTGTCGTTGTTGCTGTTGTTGCTGAGGTTGTTGTTGCTGTTGTTGCTGTCGATGCTGCGTTGCATCTGGGGGATCTGCGGCAGGCTTGACGGACCTCGTGGGAGTTGTCGAGGACCTAAAGGAGGACGGGGCACGGCGACTGGCCACCTGCGGAGAGTGCCACCTACGGCGGAAAAAATATATTTTCAATAAAGCACATAAACGTACCGTAGATTTGATGTGCCCTTCCTCAGGTATGAAATACGATTTCTTTTTAAGCTGCCCTCAGGGGAAATTGTCAACCAAAACCAGAGGACCAAAACTCATCATTTCCGACCGAATGGCGTTGACAATCAATAATTAGAAATATTATGGATCCCCAAACAACGTTAATTATGAGGGAAGGCAAGGCAATATACTGCAAGAGAACCGTTCCGCAAAAGTATTGTTTACGAGGGGAGCGCGGTAGGGCGCGCGGACTATTAATTCAGTAATGTGGGTATGGGGGGTGCGATAACGCTTCATGGCGGAATCAGTCGGAGTTGGTCGGAATCGGGGGTTCATGGACTAGTAGAGAGAAAAATCCCTGTGTGGCTTAGTAAACAATGGAAAATCCTTACCGGGGCTTGATAAACAACGCAAAATCCTGTGGGGCTTAATAATCAAGACCATTTTGGGGTTGGCAGGAAGGCTATGTTCAAGTATGTTTATTCCTTTCCTTTATCTTTTGTAGGCACATTTTGGGTCCAGGATCCCAAAAAGGAGATCCCTAAAACACCTTAGCGCAAAAAGACCTACGGATTTTTTTTGTATCATAAACATTTTTTCTCACCTGACAAAGTCCTGGAGCACAGCCCCAGGGTTGGCCGCCTTGAAGGCTGACATGCGGGAGGCAAGCACGTCTCCATGCAACAGCTTCTGGGCAGCTTCTATACCTGCATGCAAACATGTCAACAGCAGCTTCTAGGGAGCTTGACTGATGACTGTGCTTGGTCATGCAGCAGCTTCTGGGCAGCTTCATTGTATGCGTGCGTGCATGCTAGTATGTGTGTTTGAGTGTGAGAACTGCTGGGCGGAAAAGCAAACACTCACAAATGTGCACTGGTACATCAAAAGAGTGTCAAAGTGTGGGGGATATTGACTCCGAGATACCGTACACAAATGAATTTGATCATTTTCTTGTACTTCCACAGCAGTACAATCCCTGCGATAAGATACCTGCGGTACAGCGCCAGCACACCCCCAGGCGAGATGCCACATACAAGGTTGTCCAAAGCGACCTGCCTCACCGTCAGCGTTACATCCCCTGCAGTACACACCCGGATGTACAGCTTACCTGCAGTATAGTCCCTGCAGTACAGCCCCTGCAGTACATAACCTAAAGTACAGCTTACCTGCGGGCGAGGCATCCGCCACTAGGCTGTCCAAAGCGGCCTGCCGCTCCGCCAGCCTGTCCTCTGTAAAGGCGGGCGGGCGCTGAGTCAGCGGGACCAAGATCGCCCGGTCCGGGTGGTGCATAAGTGTGAAAGCCGACGGGCGTGTGGGCTGCCTTGGGCCGGTAGTTGCAGCGGGCCTTCCGTCGGCAGCTGTCGCTGCGCCAACCCGGTCCTCTTCGTAGATTATTTGGGGCGACGGAAGAGCCCCGAGAGCGCCTCTCGGAACGCCCTGGACAAAGTCCTCATCCTCACTAGCGCTAAAAAACTCGCAAGGTGCCCCACCATCAACGAGAGCATCCGCACCAAGCGGCAGCGACAGCGGGCCGCCGCCGCCAGGCATGCCCGGCGCGAGCGCCGGCGACGCCCGGTCGGCGTGGCGGCGCGCCCGCGTGCCGCCGCCGCTGCTTGCCGCCCGCAGCGGGGTCTCCCGCTCCGGGGTTGCGCGCGGCGGCCGCCGCCCGTCCGGCGTACGGTCGCCGCTTTTTGTTGCCACCCCCGAGGCCGTTTCGGGTGTGGTCCAGCCCTCCTCCCCTTCATCCCCGCCACCGTCGCCCCAGGCTGAGTTCCAGCCGTGAGGCGACAGGGCAGCTGGGGACTGGCGGCCGGTAGTTGCCTCAGAGGGCGCGAGCGAGTGCCGGCCGTTGGCAGCAGGGTTTAATTCCCTCCAGGCTGCCCCCTCTGCCGCAGCCCTGTCTCTGAGAAGCTGGAGGTTCTTCTTCCTGACACACCAAGCAAAGATTCGTGTCAATATTTTTGGTTAAGGGATACCAGTACCGGGCAGGGTTTGGGGGTTTGGGGTTAAGGGTTGTAGGGTTATGGGACTAAGTTAAGGGCAAAGATGCTAGGATTTAGCTTTATGGGCGAAGGGACTAGGGTTTAGGGTTTAGGGTTAAGGGTTTAAGGAACATGGGTTCTGGGATGAGGAACATAATATGCATCCACCCTTTCGCCTTTGCCAGATCAATACCGTTTCTGCCTAGGGTTCGGGGTTAAGGGTTCACGATGAATGGTTTAGAAACGCCCAGGTTTCGGCCGTCGGCCGCACCCAACCATCCATGACTTGCGGCCTACGGCGGCAGTCAAAATGTGTTTCTTTCGGCTCTAACCGAAAGCCCCGGCAGGGACTTTCGGCATATTTTTCTTTTCCTCTGAAAATTTCCGATCGGCTGTAATATCCCGGTGTGACACCATCATTTGTGACACTTGTACATCATTTGCGTACATCATTTGTGACACTTGTACAACATTTGCGTACATCATTTGCGTTCACCATCATTTGTGACACGTGTACATCATTTGTGACACTTGTACTGATAGTAGCAAGGAGGACCACCTGCTCACGTACATCCAGTACGTCGACCCTCGCACCATGATAGCATCAGGGATTGTTTTAGTGGTTACTGGTTACGAGTCGTAACCAAAGTGGTAACCAGACAATTAATTCGGCGAAGCCGAGGTTCACTTGCGCGGTAACGAAAATCGACGAAATCAATCAGGTTCGGCGGGATTTCGGCGCCTGCGGCGCGCTCTTCAGCAAGAACTCCGTCAGAACTCGCTGCTTCTGATCACCAAAGTAATTCCGAATGTCCCTAAAAAACCTTGGATAGCACATGTGGAATACTTGTGCACTGCCCGGCAGTGTCAGCAACTGCTGAGGCCATGCATGCTGACATTACGGAAGTTTAGATGCCTTCAAGGCTTGCAGTTCAAGCTCGACCATACGAGAATGGTCCGCCTGAACCCGAGCAAAGTCAAAAGGTCCCCCAGGACCCTGCTAATCATTGATTGTTGATGCCACTTTCTAGTCGAAAATTAAGAGTTCTTGCCGACAGTTTGCCCAGAGGGCAGCATTGAAATAAACGTTTTTGTATGCCCGAGGGAAGACAAATCAAATCTACGGTACCCCGAAACCCTGAGTCCCTGCTGCACCCTCACCTGAAGATGCACAGCTGCAGCATCTGAAGCTTCTGATGCAGCAGGCAGTGCTCCAGGTCAGGTGCAGGCGGTTCCGGATCCAGATATAGATCTAGATCCATATCCATATATAGATCCTGCTCGATCATCCTGCCGCAGCCGGCCGCAGCCTCCTGCCGTATCACCCCACCCCGCCGGTGCGCTCCGCCTGGGGCCGCCTGCCCGCCGTTCAATTCCGGGCAGGTCCGACCCGATGCTGGCGCCGGGGCCGTCTGCCCGCCGTTCAACTCGAAGCAGCGCCGGCTGTCTGCGGGCGGAGTGGTGTTCCGCCCCACGCTCCGGCCGGCGTCCCGCTGCGCTCGTGTGGCGTCTGCGGGCTGGTACAGGCGCGGTTCGCCGGCTGGATTGGTCGAAGCGGCAGCGGACGCGGCAGTGGGTTGGTACAGGTGTGGACTGCCAGCTAGTCTAGAGGCAGCGGCGGCGGCGGCGGCGGCGGCGGCGCCAGCTGGTCTAGAGGAAGGGGCGGCGGCTGAGGCGGCAGTGGGCATGCGAGGCAGCAGGCGATCTTGTTCCCAGTAATCGTGACGCACCACTCTCATGAACCTGCGGGATGGTAGTCAAGTCTGAGATGTACCAGGTTTAAGGGTTCAGGGTTCAGGGTTCAAGATGTAGGGTTCAGGGTCCAAGGTGTAGGGCTAAGGTTTCAGGGTTCAAGTTTCATGCACTAAAGCAAGTTTTAGTCTCAAAACAACAGCCAGCCATCAAGGCCCTGCTACAAGTGGTCGTGACGCACCATCCGTAGGAACCTGTCAGAGGTGTGTCAGACCAGAGAGGGTTACGGGTTTCAAGTTTCAAGTTTCAGGTTTCAGGTTTCAGGTTTCAGGTTTCAGGGTTCAGGCATGAAAATGTGCGAAAATGTCAAAGCAACAGCCATCAAAAGAACACCTTCCACCTTCAGCTCTTCAGCCGCCGTCCGCCCACCTGTTTCATATCTCCAGTACCGCCCTTCGCTCACCTCAGCCACGGCTCCGAAACCGCCCCCCATCCACCTCTGTCATGGCTCCGACACCGCCATCCACCCACCTTGGCCACGGCTACGATAACGCTCTCCACTTACCTCTGCCACAGCTCCGAGACTGTCCCCCACCCACCCCTGCCACAGCTCCCAGCCAATCTTCCACTCACCCCTGCCACGGCTCCGTGACCCCTATCCACCCACCTCTGCCATAACTCCGAGACCGCACGGGCATTCCCGAAGACTAGGCTGTGCAGCGCCAACCGGGAGAGCAGGGATCCGGGAGGGGCGGTACGGCGGTAAGGTGACGAGGCAGTACAGCGGTACGAGGCAGCGGCGCGGGTAGCCTCATCCCCGTCCCCGCCATTAGCGCTACCTGCAGCAGCGTGCGGTGGGGCGTTGCCGCGGTTCGGCGGCCCACAGTGACCCTGCCTTTGCCCGCTGCTTTGCTGCGCCTCCTCGTGCTCCCCTTCACACTCCCGCCTCGGCTCCAGCTTCCACTGCTGCTCCTCCTCCTCCTGCTCCTGTTCCTCCTCCTCCTCCCCCTGCCCCTGCCCCTCTTGCCGTTGCTGCTGCTGCTGCTGCTCCCGTATCGTGTCTGGCTCTTGCCGCTGGCCCTCCTCCTCCTCCTCCTCCTCCTCCTCCTCCTGCTCCTCCTCCTCCTCTTGAGCTTGGAACATATCGATCATTACGGCCTCCATAGCACCTGAGAATGAAAGGGGGAAATGGAGTGAAGAATAGAGTGAACAAATGGAGTGAACAAATGGAGTGAACAAAGGGAGTGAACAAAGGGAAGAAATGTAAAGGCAAGGAAAAGCAACAAAGCATCCTCCTATGTGAGGTGGCAGGAACATGGAACCCGCCACAAATGGAGTGAACAAATGGAGTGAACAAATGGAGTGAACAAATGGAGTGAACAAATGGAGTGAACAAATGGAGTGGAAAATTTGCACACACATCGTAAAGCAATCCTTTTTGTGAAGGCAATCTTAAAACTTCATAATAATCAAATGACACCGACAATGGCCCGAATGGGACAACCAGAAGTGGAGTGGAGGATCCTTACGGCCTTCGTTAGGGTGTAGGGTCGAAGGGGGACTAAACATTCGTGCCACCAATCGCGCATGATCGCGACGACGATCGCGCACACCTCGTAGAAGTTTTGCTTCTCGGAAGGGCAACCTCAGCATTCCATAAGGATAAAATAATACCCCTACCGCTTAACCCTGAACCCCAGCTATGGGGAAAACGCAGGTTGCGCTCCTTCTAGAGAGTACCCGAGGCCCGGGCGCACGCGTGCTGATATCGCACATTGCGCGGAGCGGGATAGATCATGGGATGGGTCATGGAATGGGTTGCGGCCTGAAAAGCAAACACTCCAAACTCCCCCCATCAAGTGCCTCAGGCCAGGTCACCGATACTGAACTCGCACCGAGTCACTTTTCTCAAACGTCATCACTCACCATCAGGCGGGATGGGTGGCGGTCTGAACACGCACGCTGCGGTCCTCCCACCAAGTGCCTGAGGCCCTATCACCGGTACTGGACGCGCACTAAGCGGCCTACCTGGTTCATTTAAAATTCTTCATCTCACCTCCCGGCGGGATGGGTGGTGGTCTGAACACGCCGCGCTCCTCCCACCAAGTACCCGATGCCAAGTCGCCGGTACTGGACGCGCACATTGAACAAGCAGCCTACATTCTTTTGAAATGTGAACACTCACCACTGGGCGGGATGGGTGGCGGTCTGAACACGCCGCGCTCCTCCCACCAAGTACCCGATGCCAAGTCGCCGGTACTGGACGCGCACATTGAACAAGCAGCCTACATTCTTTTGAAATGTGAACACTCACCACTGGGCGGGATGGGTGGCGGTCTGAACACGCCGCGCTCCTCCCACCAAGTACCCGATGCCAAGTCGCCGGTACTGGACGCGCACATTGAACAAGCAGCCTACATTCTTTTGAAATGTGAACACTCACCACTGGGCGGGATGGGTGGCGGTCTGAACACGCCGCGCTCCTCCCACCAAGTACCCGATGCCAAGTCACCGGTGCTGGACGCGCACTGAGCGGCCTGCCGCGCCGACAGCATTGCCGACAACATGGCGCTAAAGCTGTGGGCCTGGGCCTGGGGGTGGAGGTGGAATGTGTGGAAAGGGAAGGGTGGATAGGGAAAGTGTGGATAGGGAAAGAATTGGGTTATGGGAGAGGGGTTTAGGGTATAACGTTTAAGTTCCAGCAGCAGTGCCGACAACATGGCGCTGAAGCTGTGGGCCTGGGCCTGGGGGTGGAGGAGGTATGTGTGGTGAGGGGCAGTGTGGAGAGGGAAAGGGTGGATAGGAAAATGATTGGGTTATGGGAGAGAGGTTAAGGGTAGGGTAGCGTTTCTGTCCCAACAGCAGCGCTGACGGTATTGCGCTAAAAAGCTGTGAGCGTGTTCCTGGGGGTGGAGTCGGAAAGGGTGGAGGCGGAAAGGGTGGAGAGACAATGTGTGGGGATGGAAAGAGAAGGGAGAGAAAGTGTGGAGAGGGGAAGGGAAGAGAAGAGATGGAAAGTGTTGAGAGGAAAACTGCAGAGAGAGCAAGTCAGGACAGGGGGAATGGTTTGGGTATTGACTGGAAGGGGGGGTACAGATTATGCCTGTTCTGACTTCCGACATGAGTTCCGGCATCATAACGCAGTGTGCCTGGTCCTGGGTGTGGCGGCAGAAGGGGAAGAGAGGGAAAGTGTGGAGATGGAAAGGGTGGAAACGGAAAGGGTGGAGACGGAAAGGGTAAAGAGGAAATTATTTTGTTGTGGAAAAAGGGGTACCATAGACTTGATGAGAAGGTAAATCATTGAATTACCGGTATGGAAGGAACTTAAAGCGCATATGTCTGACAGAAGCGCCTACAGCATGGCGCTGTGGGCCTGGGCCTGGGGTGGACATCGAGAGGGTGGAGACAAAAGGTTTGGGGAGGAAAGATTTGGAAACAGAAGGTGTGGAGACGAAGGTGTGGGGATAAAAGGTTTGGAGAGGGAGATAATTTGGTGATGGAAGAAGGGCCAAGGGCTTAGGATTTAGGGTTGAGAGTTGAGGGTATAGGGCTTTCCGGCAGCAGCAACGCCCCCCCTAACAGGAAAGCCTTTACCTTTTCGGCCCTCTCAGAGGCAGCCGAGGCAGCCTTCCTCTCGTTGCCGGCCGCCGTCCAAAGCCAATCTGCACCTGGGAGCATAAAATGACACCTTTACGGCACAGCTTGAGTCAGTCGGCGGGTTGCGCGGTGCGGCACTTCATTCCGTATGTTCAGCTTCTTCATATTTAATTTCCAGATTTTTGTCAGGCTAAAAGATTTTCAGATTTGCCAGATTTTTTGATTTTGTCAGATTTGTATCCCTCCCTTCAGCTGTCCACAGCCAATCCGCTCCGGGCAGCAGCTAGGTAGCCCAAAGCCGTAAACCCTAAACCCTACACCCAAATAGCACAGGTCAAACCGGATTCAACATTCCGTTTTTCAGATTGTTTCGTTTTTTATTTTTTTTATCCCTCCCTGCTGGCCGTCGTCCACAGCCCATATGCACCTGGTAGTAGCAAGGTAGCACGAAGCGGCACCACAAAGCAGAGGCTGAGCAAGATTGTATACTTTCAGCTTTTCCACATTTTAGTATTGCATTCTCGCAGTCTTCACATACCATTACTTTTGAGTTCAGTATACCGGTACTGCACATATGGTCTGCGCGCCCCAGAGAGTCTCTGGCATGCCCTCGTTATTCGCATGGCTTCTAGGGGTGTAAGGCATCCACACAAATACATCATGGATCCCAGTAAAAAAAAAAAGGCGTTCAGTCGATTTCGTACCCCCGAGGGCAGTATAAGGGTTTAGGATTTACGGCTTAGGGTTAAAGGTTAAGGTTTTTGTACCTCTGAGGGCAGTATTAGGGTTTACAGCGTAGGGTTGAAGGTTAACGTCTTTACCTCCGAGGGCAGTGTTAGGGATAAGGGCTTAGGGTTCAGGGTTACGTTTTGCATACCTCCCAGGGCAGCATGAGGTATTAGGGTTAAGGGTTTAGTACTAAAGAGTAAACCCTTAACCCTGAGGGCGGCATTGAATAAGCAATTCAAATTCACAGTACCAGTACCGGTAACCACTTTCGAATCCCACCATCCCCTTCCCCACACTCATCACCTGCCCTTTGCAGCTCAACGTACTGCCTCCGCCTCTCTGGAGCTTTGAGACCGAGGAAGCTGCGGGTAGCTGGTCCAATCATGCCCTTGTGCACCTGAGTGGCAGGCAGTACATGCAGTCAATACATGTACATTTGGCACACTGTACTGCAAGCCTATTCCCTAAACCCAAACCCTATCCCCTTAACCCACACCCTATCCCCTTAACCCAAACCCTATCCCCTGAACCCAAATCCTTTCCCTGAACCCCAAACCCTTTTCCAAAAACCTTATTCCTATTCCCTTAACCCAAACCCCATTTCCTGAGCCCAAACCCCTATTCCATGAGCCCAACCCCTATTTCCTACACTGAAACCCTCTTCCCTAAACCCTCTTCCCTAAACTCAAACCCTGTTCGCTTAACCCTGACCTATTCCATAAAACCAAACCCTATTACCTTGACCAAAACCCTATTCCCTAAACCCTATTCGCTTAACCCAAACCCTATTCCCTGAACCCAAACCCTATTCCCTAACCTATACCTAAAACCAAACCCTATTACCTTGACCAAAACCCTGTTTTATAAACCCTATTCCCTTAACCCAAACCCTATTACCTTGACCAAAACCCTATTCCCTAAACCCAAACCCTATTACCTTGACCTAAACCCTATTCCCTTGACCCAAACCATATTACCTTGACATAAACCCTATTCCCTTCACCCAAACCCTAATACCTTGACCAAAACCCTATTCCATAAACCCAAACCCTATTACCTTGACCAAAACCCTATTTCTTAACCCTATTCCCTTAACCCAAACCCTATTACCTTGACCAAAACCCTTTCCTTAAACCCTATTCGCTTAACCCAAACCCTATTCCCTAAGCCCAAATCCTATTCCCTAACCTATTTCCTAAATTCAATCCCTATTATCGTACCTTGACCAAAACCCGATTCCCGAAACCCTATTCCCTTAACCCAAACTATTTCCCCAAACCCTATTCCCTAAACCCAAACCCTGTTCCCAAACCTTTTTCCCTACACCCCAGACCAACCCTCTCACCGCGTGAAGAGACCAGTGGCAGGCTCGGGAGGCGGGCAGTAGTTGCCCCCAGCCGCCGCCTCGCTGCCGACCCCCCCCGCCGTCGCCCTCGCTTGCTGTCTTTGACCCTGATCCTGACGATGAGCAGGAATGTGGAAAGGGCATATCAGACACCTGTTGCTGTTGCTGCTGTTGCTGCTGTTGCTGCTGTTGCTGCTGCTGAGGTATCTTATCTTTGTCCAGCTCACTTTGCGGCGATGCCGCCTGTGTCAGATCTTTCTTTCCCTGCTCCTCCTCCTGCTGCTGCAGTTCTTGCTGCTGTTGCTGTTTCCCCCAAGACCAGCCCTTGGCGTCGTCTGAGGCATCGTCGAAATCCCACGAGGCCTCGGCAGCAAGGTCAGCAGGAGCAGCGCTGGCGGCAGCAGCAGCAGCAGCAGCAGCAGCAGCAGCAGCAGCAGTAGGGGCGGGGGCAGGGGCAGGAGCAGCAGCAACAGCAGGGGCAGCAACAGCTACAGCAACGGGCGGTGCCAGTGTCACGAGATGTGCGCCGCGCTGAGCTGGATCTAGATCCACGCCCTGCCAGGCTAGATCCAGCTCGATGGATCCGACGGGGTCGTGCTGGGAAGCCCATGGCTGCCAGGGCGAGGCGGCGTCCCAAGAGAGCCCGTCTGAGGTCCAAGTCGGACGGGAAGACGCGCCGCCGCCATGGATAGAAGCGGCGGGCAGATCACCACGCCTGTGCCCGCCGCCGCCAACGCTGCTGCTGCTGCTGCTGCTGCTGCTTACTCTGCTCCGGATGTGGGAAGTATCTTCAGGGTGGGGCATCTGCGGCGCATGAAGATTGAAGATGCGGGGGACCGTCAGAAATCACGTCTGGGTATGATTCGTATAAATGAATAAATAGATAATGTGAACTGAGGTATGGATTAGGCAAGCCATCAGTTTGGCTGTAGCACTAAGAAGGTTACCATGCGGCAGGGTTCACATCAGGGTTCACATCAGAGTTCCCCCTATGCTTCACAGCAAGGTTCAGATCGGGGTTCACATCAGGTTCACATCAGAGTTCCCACGAGGGTTCACAGCGGAGTTCAGAACGGGGATCACATCAAAGTTCTCACAAGGGTTCACGGCAGAGTTCAGATCGGGCTTCACATCAGGGGTCATGGAGTTCAGGTTGAAGAGACTGATGAGGGATGTGGTGACAGGTACCAGGGTTTGAGGTTCCTTAGGGCTTGAGGTACCGTGTAGGACTTTTCATCCTGAACCCTGAACTACCTGAACGAGTTCAGGGTCAAGGATAAATGATCGATGATAATGGTTTAGTGTTTAGGGTCAACAGTCTAAGGAAATAATATGAGTGGAGGCCATGCTGGCTGATTTTTACAATACAGCAGGATCCAGTTGTTTAGGCCTGGATGGCTCACTCTGCTCTTTGAGGCCTTTGAGTTCTCACGAGATCAATAGCCGAGTTTGTTCGATTCTGCTTCACCTTGTCTGGTTAAAGGGTGCCTTTTTTTGTTTGATTCGGCTTGTTATTGTTTATTTGGTTTGGTTGGGGTTTAGGTTTTGGTTAAACTGGGCTAATCATGGCTCTCACCTCCTCACCCGAGGTCCTCCGCGACATCACGTATGCTGACGCTGCCGCTGCCACCTCAGCTACCTCCCTCGGACAAGGCATGCAGTACGTGTAGCAAGCAGAAATTTGGACGCGGTGGCCAGAGGCTGCCCCGCAGCAGCCGGGTAACAAGGCGCCGCCACCGCTGCCGCCGCCGCTGGCGGCGGCGGTGCCCGGCTGTTGCTCCGGTCGCGGCGCCTCAGGGGCGGCGGCGGCCGCCGCCGCAGGCGCGACAAGGTCTGCGGCTGCGTGGCAGGCTACTGCAGCCTCGCCGTCCACAGTGAGCAGCTGCTCTGCGAACATGCGCAGCTGGCCCTGTGAGGGGAGGGCAAGAGCAGCGGACAGGGGTGGGAATCCAAACCATACTTTCAAACGCAAAGTGACTAAGCTTTAAAAAACAATCATCCATATAATGCCAGTTTTCGTGCAGTGCAGCAGGGCCCAACAAGGGAAGGTGAGAACAGTGGACAGGATCGGTGAGGTGCACAGCGTTGGCCCCAAGGAAGAAGGCGAGAGCAGCGGGCATGGGTGGGCATTCAAATCTTGATTTCAAATTCAAATACCGTAGACACATACGCATGACAACATCTAATGTATACCAGTTTCGGCACAGTGCACAGCGCTGGCCCTAAGGAAGTAGGCGAGAGACGGCGGGCATGGTCAGGAATTCAAATATCGATTTCAAATTCAATTTGACCCAATCGCATGAAAACATCAGTTGTGTACCAGTTTCGGCACAGTGCACAGCGTTGGCCGTAAGGAAGTAGGCGAGAGCAGCGGGCATGCGTGGGAATTCAAATCTCGATTTCAATTTTGAAAACCCTTAACCCCAAGCTCTCAACCCTGCTCCAAGTCTAGATTCTTAAACGTTTGTCAGTTACCCCCCCCACCCCCACCACCAAATCGATAGCACTGCCCTCAGTCCTCAGGCATACATTGGCGCCCCTCCCCATATTGATGGCGCTATTACCCCAACCCTTCACCTTCAATCTTTGCCCCTCAACCCCCTATTACCCCCCCCACACACACATACACCTCGGGCTGCCTTTACCCCCTCCCACACACACATACACCTCTGGCTGCCTTTACCCCCTCCCACACACACACACACACATACACCTCTGGCTGCCTTTTTACCCTCCCACACACACACACATACACCTCTGGCTGCCTTTACCCCCCCCCACACACACACATACACCTCTGGATGCCTTTACCCCCTCCCACACACACATACACCTCTGGCTGCCTTTACCCCCTCCCACACACACATACACCTCTGCCTGCTTTTACCCCCGCCCACACACACATACACCTCTGGCTGCCTTCACCCCCTCCCACACACACATACACCTCTGCCTGCTTTAACCCCCCCCCCCCCCACACACACACATACACCACTGGCTGCTTTTACCCCCTCCAACATACACCTCTGGCTGCTTTTACCCCCCTCCCACACACACATACACCTCTGGCTGCCTTTACCCCCTCCCACACACACATACACCTCTGGCTGCTTTTACCCCCCCCCCCCCCCCACACACACATACACCTCTGGCTGCTTTTACCCCACTACCACACACACATACACCTCTGGCTGCCTTTACCCCCCCCCCCCACCCCACACACACATACACCCCTGGCTGCTTTTACCCCCCTCCCACACACACATACACCTCTGGCTGCCTTTACCCCCCCCCCACACATACACCTCTAGCTGCCTTTACCCCCTCCGACACACACATACACCTCTGGCTGCTTTTACCCCCCTACCACACACACATACACCTCTGGCTGCTTTACCCCCCTCCCACACACACATACACCTCTGGCTGCCTTTACCCCCCCACACACACACACATACACCACTGGCTGCTTTTACCCCCCCCCCCCCCACCCACATACACCTCTGGCTGCTTTTACCCCCCTCCCACACACACATACACCTCTGGCTGCCTTTACCCCCCCCACACACACATACACCTCTGGCTGCCTTTACCCCCTCCCACACACACACACACCTCTGGCTGCCTTTACCCCCTCACACACACACATACACCTCTGGCTGCCTTTACCCCCCCCCCCACACACACACATACACCTCTGGCTGCCTTTACCCCCTCCCACACACACATACACCTCTGGCTGCTTTACCCCCCCCCCCCCCACACACACATACACCTCTGGCTGCCTTTACCCCCTCCCACACACACATACACCTCTGGCTGCCTTTACCCCCCCCCCCCCCCACATGCACCTCTGGCTGCCTTTACCCCCCCACACACATGCACCTCTGGCTGCTTTTACCCCACACCTCCCACACCTCTGGCTGCAGCAGGCTCTCAGGCAGGCTGCTGATGTGGACGCTGTCGGAGGAGAGCCGGGCCGTGCCCTGCCCCGGAACCGAAACCGCGCCCCAGTACGCGTCCCGCAGCCCGTCATGCACGGGGAGCAGTAGCGGCCACGGCAGGCCCTGCGAGGCACGAGCGGAAAAAGTGAGTGGGAGGCATTAATACATAAATAAATAGATCAATACACCCTGCAGGGTGTATTTATAATAAATAAATGCATAACAATAAATAAATAAATAAATACACCCTGCAGATTAAATTTACCCTCCCTCCGTTGTGAATAAACAATTTCTTTTTCATGCTGCCCTCAGGCCCATTTGTGAACAAAACTCTCAATTTCGGGCTGGAATCTGGTTTCAAATCTAAATTCGTATTTTAATGAATCTCTCTGCTCCAAACAAAGAACTAAATAATTCACATCCATTAAGCAGTTCAAGCAAATTAAACAGTTAATAGTATATTCAACAGTTGAACTTCATTCAACAGCTAATTAGAAGGCACGACAAAGACAAGGTACAGCATAAGGGGATGATCAGACTGCGTTGCGTTTGAGGTTGCGTTTGGAAGTGCAAACGCAAACGCGAAACGCAAACGCGGAACGCAGGAGGGGGGGGGGGGGCGTTTGGATACAATATTGTTATGTTAATTGGAATCAACTGCGCACACATCTTCTGATAGGGTATTTTCGATTATGAATGTTAAACGCACCCCACCAAACGTGATAGTCTGACCGACCCCTAAGCCTTAGAGCATGGGTTAAGGAAGCCTCCCATATTGGCCGAACCATGGGGCATGCCAACATTCTGGCCGGAGCATGGGACATGCCAACAATTAGGTCAAAGCATGGGACATGCGTACCATTAACCGGGGCGTAAGTGTCTTCCACACTTTCCTTCACTCCACTTCCTTCTTCACACTTATATTTTGGCCTGCCGGTTGTTCCCGCTTGCCTGCAAGATCTAGACTACCTCCCGGAGGATTCAACCGATAATGCTGCAAGCTACTGCAGGCTCAAACCAACTAGCTCCAACCAAACCCAACCAAACCCAACCTGAGAGGGCTACAAGGTGCTCCATACTCCAACCAACCAACTCCGATCCATCTTAACTGACCCCAGCCACCTTGCTGGAGGGATCTACCAATGGAGGGCTCTGCCAATGGAGGGCTCTGCCAATGGAGGGCTCTGCCAAATGAGGGCTCTGCAAGCTGCTACGGCAGACTCAACCCAACCGACTCCAAACCACCCCTAACCAACCCCAACCGCCTAATTCAAAGGCTCCACCAATTTGTGCATCCAGCTGCTCCTTACACAACCTAAGCTCTGCACACAAAACAACGACTCCAACCAACTCCAACCAACTCCAACCGACTTCAACCCTCCCCAACCACCTAGCTTACGCACACTGCCTATTGGTGCTGCAAGCTGCTCCTTGCACAACTTCAGCTGTGCTTTCAAAACAACCACCAACCAAATTCAACCAACTCCAACCTAGTCCAAAACCCTCATAATCCAGCATGGACGAAATAAAAGGCTTCAACCGAGTCCAACCTAGCCCCAAACCCTTGTTACCTAGCCCAGTCCATTTGAGCAAACCTACCAATTCGGCCAGCGCGCATGAGCCGGCCGACAGTAATGCATTGGCCTCATCTTCATTCTGATTTGAAAGGGATGCAAGATGGGATTTCAGGGCTTGGGGCACAGGGTTCACATTTCAGGTTAAGGGTTCAGGGTTCAGAGTTTGGAGTTCGGGGTCCAGGGTTTGGAGTTTGGGGTTTGAAAGAAAGAATGGTGGAAGGATTAAGGGGTGAGAATTTGAATGTCAAGGGTCTGGGGGGCAAATTTGGGGGTTAATGGTCTAGGGGTCAAGGTTTGGGACTACTGGTCTAGGGCGCAGGGTTTGAGGTTGAGGGTACTGGGGTTAGGGTTTGGATAAAAAATATGGGGGTCAGGGTTTGGGCTCAAGGGTCTAGGGGTCAGGGTTAGGGGTTAAGGATATGGGGTCAGGGTTTGGAGTTTAGGGTCTAGGGGTCAGGGCTTAGGGTCAAGGGTCTAGAAGACAGAGTTTGGGTTTAAGGGTAGAGGGGCCGTGATTCGGGGTCAAGGGTATGAGGGGGCAGGGTCTGGGGTCAAGGCTCGAGGGGTTTGGGGTTAAGGGTCTAGGGCTCAGGGTTTGGGGTTAACGGTCTAGGGGTCAGGGTTTGGGGTTGACTGTCAAGGGGTCAGGGTTTGTGGTTAACGGTCAAGGGGTCAGGGTTTGGGGTTCACAGTCAACGGGTCAGGGGTTTGGGGTTAACCGTCAAGGGTCAGGGTTTGGGGTCAAGGGTCTAGAAGACAGAGTTTGGGGTTGAGGGTATGGGGGTCAAGGTATGGGGTTTGGGGGGTCAGGGTTTGAGGTTAGGGGTCTGGGGTTAGGGGTTTCAGATTCGGGGTCTAGGGGTCAGGGTTTGGGGTTGAGGATTTGATTACCTGTTTGGGATTTTGTGGTTGTGGTTTCGGCCTCAAGGGTTTAGGGTACAGGCTTGAATGGTTTGCGGCTGGGGAAACCCTCAGCCGCAAACCCTCTTTAGGGTAGTCCCCTGCCGATGTTCTGAGGCACCAGCATCAAGAAATGGTCCAGGCCGCTACCCTGCTACCCAGCCCACATGCCCCCAACCCCCACTTCCTCCCCCCCCCCCCCTCCTCTCCCCCCCTCCACCCCTCCTCTTCCTCGTGTCACCAGTAGACGCCGGCTGTAGTTTTGAGGCACCAGCATCAAGAAGTGGTCCAGGCCGAACTAATGAGGCATCCTATGCTCCCCCACCCTCCCATCCTTCCCCCTCACCTGCCCCCTCCCCCAACCGCTCCCCTCTCCATCGGCTCCCCTTCCCCCGTCCTCGCCCTCGTCTCACCAGCAGACGCCGGCTGTAGTTCTGAGGCACCAAGATCAAGAAGTGGTCCAGGCCGAACCAGCGTTGCAGCCGATGCTCCCCCCCTACTCCCCGCTCCCCCCTGCCCCCCCTCTCCCATCCCCCTCCATCCTGGTCCCCCGCTCCCCTGTCTTACCAGCAGACGCCGGCTGTAGTTCTGAGGCACCAACATCAAGAAGTGGTCCAGGCCGAACCAGCGTTGCAGCCGATGCTGCCTTCTGTACCGCCACCACTGCCGCGGCTCGACACGCAGCGGCCACCAAGAGCCCTCAAGGGTCGGTGGAGGCACTGCCAGCTGGCGAGCAGATACGGCGACGGGGCCTGCCACGCTGGCGGTTGTTGCAATTGTTGCGGTTTTGTTCCCTTTCTTTATCGACGTTGAGGAAAAGGATGAGGCAGCCGCAGCGGGAGAGGGAGGAAAAGGTAGCGGCGGCAGCGGCGGCGTCGGCTGGGCATTGGAGGGTCGCAACCGTCCCGCTTGATGCCCTGGGATGGGCGTCGGCGCAGCAGCCCGGACTGCTGCAGCTGCCGACTTGCCTCGCGCGTCCTCTGGCAGCAGCTGTTGGGGTCCATTACCTTGCGCTTGAACCTCAGTCCCTCCTCCCCCTCCTCCCCCTCCTCCTCCCCCTCCTTCTGCTCTTCTTCCCCCAACTAACGGACGCTGCTCATAAGCAGCTGCTCCTCTCGTGTAAGCGGACGCTCCTGCCGCCCGTGCCTCCGCCAGCTGTCCGCCGCCGCCCTCCGCATGGTCGTCCTCCATGATCTGGTCGATGTCCTGGGACAGGGCCTGCATGTCCAGCTGTACAAAGACCTCCCAGCTGCTCCGCTCCTGAGGGGAGAAGAGATGCGGTACATATGAAACAATAAGTAAATAGTGGACCCGAGTATTTATTAATCGCCCATGATCTGGTTCATGATCTGGTTCAGGATCTGGTTCATGATCTGGTTAATGATCTGGTTAATGATCTGGTTCATGATCTGGTTCATGATCTGGTTCATGATCTGGTCGATGTCCCCCTCCATGATCTGGTCGATGTCCCCCTCCATGATCTGGTCGATGTCCTGGGACAGCGCCTGCATGTCCAGGTGCACAAAGACCTCCCAGCTGCTCCGCTCCAGGAGGAAAAAAAACATACGGTCAATACCGGTACCGATAAATAAAACAAAAAATAAAAAAATAAATAACCGTCGAAATCTACATACAACGAATTTGGACTGACACTGCGGTACAGTACCGTACAATTGATAAATAGATACATGTCCAGCGTTAACATAAGGTGACGCACAGTATGTAAATATCATAGAATAGGTTTGCCTTCCCGCACCCTAGGGAAAACATTTGTATACGGTATCAGGCCCCTGCACCCTTTTCTCATTGCTTAAAATTAAATATGAAATAAATTATGTATCCCGCAGGAGGGAAGTTCATTGTTTCCTATGCCCATTCATATGTCCCAGCGCACCCCCCTCCTTTAACTTCATTCCTAATCCGCACCGCCTATCGCGCACCCCTCATAGACATTATTACTTTCGCGGGAAGGCAATCCTACTAGACGTCACCACCCGCCCCAACCCGCTCTGCTTCCCGCCCCACAATCCACACCCTCACCGCATCAGCCTCCGCTAAAGGCCAGGCGCAGTTCCCTCCCACACCACCATCTTGCTTTTCCCCGTAAACCACCCCACATTCAAGTATTCCACACCCTCACCGCATCAGCCTCCGCTACAGGCCAGGCGCAGTTCCCTCCCACACCACCATCTTGCTTTTCCTCGTAAACCACCCCACATTCAAGTATTCCACACCCTCAACGCATCAGCCTCCGCTACAGGCCAGGCGCAGTTCCCTCCCACACCACCATCTTGCTTTTCCCCGTAAACCACCCCACATTCAAGTATTCCACACCCTCAACGCATCAGCCTCCGCTACAGGCCAGGCGCAGTTCCCTCCCACACCACCATCTTGCTTTTCCCCGTAAACCACCCCACATTCAAGTATTCCACACCCTCAACGCATCAGCCTCCGCTACAGGCCAGGCGCAGTTCCCTCCCACACCACCATCTTGCTTTTCCCCGTAAACCACCCCACATTCAAGTATTCCACACCCTCAACGCATCAGCCTCCGCTAAAGGCCAGGCGCAGTTCCCTCCCACACCACCATCTTGCTTTTCCCCGTAAACCACCCCACATTCAAGTATTCCACACCCTCAACGCATCAGCCTCCGCTACAGGCCAGGCGCAGTTCCCTCCCGCACCACCATCTTGCTTTTCCCCGTAAACCACCCCACATTCAAGTATTCCACACCCTCACCGCATCAGCCTCCGCTAAAGGCCAGGCGCAGTTCCCTCCCGCACCACCATCTTGCTTTTCCCCGTAAACCACCCCACATTCAAGTATTCCACACCCTCAACACATCAGCCTCCGCTAATGGCCAGGCGCAGTTCCCTCCCACACCACCATCTTGCTTTTCCCCGTAAACCACCCCACATTCAAGTATTCCACACCCTTACCGCATCAGCCTCCGCTACAGGCCAGGCGCAGTTCCCTCCCGCACCACCATCTTGCTTTTCCCCGTAAACCACCCCACATTCAAGTATTCCACACCCTCACCGCATCAGCCTCCGCTACAGGCCAGGCGCAGTTCCCTCCCGCACCACCATCTTGCTTTTCCTCGTAAACCACCCCACATTCAAGTATTCCACACCCTCACCGCATCAGCCTCCGCTAAAGGCCAGGCGCAGTTCCTTCCCGCACCACCATCTTGCTTTTCCCCGTAAACCACCCCACATTCAAGTATTCCACACCCTCACCGCATCAGCCTCCGCTACAGGCCAGGCGCAGTTCCCTCCCACACCACCATCTTGCTTTTCCCCGTAAACCACCCCACATTCAAGTATTCCACACCCTCACCGCATCAGCCTCCGCTACAGGCCAGGCGCAGTTCCCTCCCGCACCACCATCTTGCTTTTCCCCGTAAACCACCCCACATTCAAGTATTCCACACCCTCACCGCATCAGCCTCCGCTACAGGCCAGGCGCAGTTCCCTCCCACACCACCATCTTGCTTTTCCCCGTAAACCACCCCACATTCAAGTATTCCACACCCTCAACGCATCAGCCTCCGCTAAAGGCCAGGCGCAGTTCCCTCCCGCACCACCATCTTGCTTTTCCCCGTAAACCACCCCACATTCAAGTATTCCACACCCTCAACACATCAGCCTCCGCTAATGGCCAGGCGCAGTTCCCTCCCACACCACCATCTTGCTTTTCCCCGTAAACCACCCCACATTCAAGTATTCCACACCCTCACCGCATCAGCCTCCGCTAATGGCCAGGCGCAGTTCCCTCCCACACCACCATCTTGCTTTTCCCCGTAAACCACCCCACATTCAAGTATTCCACACCCTTACCGCATCAGCCTCCGCTACAGGCCAGGCGCAGTTCCCTCCCGCACCACCATCTTGCTTTTCCCCGTAAACCACCCCACATTCAAGTATTCCACACCCTCACCGCATCAGCCTCCGCTACAGGCCAGGCGCAGTTCCCTCCCGCACCACCATCTTGCTTTTCCCCGTAAACCACCCCACATTCAAGTATTCCACACCCTCAACACATCAGCCTCCGCTAATGGCCAGGCGCAGTTCCCTCCCACACCACCATCTTGCTTTTCCCCGTAAACCTCCCCACATTCAAGTATTCCACTCCCTTACCGCATCAGCCTCCGCTAATGGCCAGGCGCAGTTCCCTCCCACACCACCATCTTGCTTTTCCCCGTAAACCACCCCACATTCAAGTATTCCACACCCTTACCGCATCAGCCTCCGCTACAGGCCAGGCGCAGTTCCCTCCCGCACCACCATCTTGCTTTTCCCCGTAAACCACCCCACATTCAAGTATTCCACACCCTCACCGCATCAGCCTCCGCTACAGGCCAGGCGCAGTTCCCTCCCGCACCACCATCTTGCTTTTCCCCGTAAACCACCCCACATTCAAGTATTCCACACCCTCAACACATCAGCCTCCGCTAATGGCCAGGCGCAGTTCCCTCCCACACCACCATCTTGCTTTTCCCCGTAAACCACCCCACATTCAAGTATTCCACACCCTTACCGCATCAGCCTCCGCTACAGGCCAGGCGCAGTTCCCTCCCACACCACCATCTTGCTTTTCCCCGTAAACCACCCCACATTCAAGTATTCCACACCCTCACCGCATCAGCCTCCGCTAAAGGCCAGGCGCAGTTCCCTCCCGCACCACCATCTTGCTTTTCCCCGTAAACCACCCCACATTCAAGTATTCCACACCCTCACCGCATCAGCCTCCGCTAAAGGCCAGGCGCAGTTCCCTCCCGCACCACCATCTTGCTTTTCCCCGTAAACCACCCCACATTCAAGTATTCCACACCCTCACCGCATCAGCCTCCGCTACAGGCCAGGCGCAGTTCCCTCCCGCACCACCATCTTGCTTTTCCCCGTAAACCACCCCACATTCAAGTATTCCACACCCTCAACACATCAGCCTCCGCTAATGGCCAGGCGCAGTTCCCTCCCACACCACCATCTTGCTTTTCCCCGTAAACCACCCCACATTCAAGTATTCCACTCCCTTACCGCATCAGCCTCTGCTAATGGCCAGGCGCAGTTCCCTCCCACACCACCATCTTGCTTTTCCCCGTAAACCACCCCACATTCAAGTATTCCACACCCTTACCGCATCAGCCTCCGCTACAGGCCAGGCGCAGTTCCCTCCCGCACCACCATCTTGCTTTTCCCCGTAAACCACCCCACATTCAAGTATTCCACACCCTCACCGCATCAGCCTCCGCTACAGGCCAGGCGCAGTTCCCTCCCGCACCACCATCTTGCTTTTCCCCGTAAACCACCCCACATTCAAGTATTCCACACCCTCAACACATCAGCCTCCGCTAATGGCCAGGCGCAGTTCCCTCCCACACCACCATCTTGCTTTTCCCCGTAAACCACCCCACATTCAAGTATTCCACACCCTTACCGCATCAGCCTCCGCTACAGGCCAGGCGCAGTTCCCTCCCACACCACCATCTTGCTTTTCCCCGTAAACCACCCCACATTCAAGTATTCCACACCCTCACCGCATCAGCCTCCGCTAAAGGCCAGGCGCAGTTCCCTCCCGCACCACCATCTTGCTTTTCCCCGTAAACCACCCCACATTCAAGTATTCCACACCCTCAACACATCAGCCTCCGCTAATGGCCAGGCGCAGTTCCCTCCCACACCACCATCTTGCTTTTCCCCGTAAACCACCCCACATTCAAGTATTCCACACCCTCACCGCATCAGCCTCCGCTAATGGCCAGGCGCAGTTCCCTCCCACACCACCATCTTGCTTTTCCCCGTAAACCACCCCACATTCAAGTATTCCACACCCTTACCGCATCAGCCTCCGCTACAGGCCAGGCGCAGTTCCCTCCCGCACCACCATCTTGCTTTTCCCCGTAAACCACCCCACATTCAAGTATTCCACACCCTCACCGCATCAGCCTCCGCTACAGGCCAGGCGCAGTTCCCTCCCGCACCACCATCTTGCTTTTCCCCGTAAACCACCCCACATTCAAGTATTCCACACCCTCAACACATCAGCCTCCGCTAATGGCCAGGCGCAGTTCCCTCCCACACCACCATCTTGCTTTTCCCCGTAAACCTCCCCACATTCAAGTATTCCACTCCCTTACCGCATCAGCCTCCGCTAATGGCCAGGCGCAGTTCCCTCCCACACCACCATCTTGCTTTTCCCCGTAAACCACCCCACATTCAAGTATTCCACACCCTTACCGCATCAGCCTCCGCTACAGGCCAGGCGCAGTTCCCTCCCGCACCACCATCTTGCTTTTCCCCGTAAACCACCCCACATTCAAGTATTCCACACCCTCACCGCATCAGCCTCCGCTACAGGCCAGGCGCAGTTCCCTCCCGCACCACCACCTGGTTAATCCCCATCAACCACCCCAGTTTCCACACCCTCACCGCATCAGCCTCGGCTAGGCCTGGTACAGCGCCCTCCTGCGGCAACGACGAAGCGACCATCCGCTCCTCGCCGGCAGCGCCGGCAGCCCGACCCGAGCGGCCCCCCAGCTCCCGTGCCGCATCCCGTGCCCTTTGCACTGCAGCCGGCCGCGGTGCCCGGGCGGCACCCGGGGCAGGCCCTGGGCCGCCAGGCGTACTCTCGACAGAGGTGGAAGGAAAAGAGGCGCCTGCTCCCGCTCCGGCTTCGGCTACTCCTGCCTCTCCGGTCTGCTGCTGCTGCTGCTGCAGCTGCTGCTGCAGCTGCTTCTGCCCCTGCTGCTGCTGCTGCTGCTGCCCTAGCCCCTGCTGCTGCTGCCCCTGCCCATGCTGCTGTTGCTGCTGCTGCTGTTGCTCCTTCTTTGCACGCTCGGCCTTCCGGCTGGCTGGGCCCAGGAGGTGTGCCAGGGGTGCGGTTGGGAGGTGTAACTGCAGCATGTAGGGCTCTGGACGCCAGGGCAGCCTGAGGGGGCAGGGTTTAGGGCCCAGGGGGTGTGCCAGGGGAGCAGTTGGGAGGTGTAACTGAAGCATGTAGGGCTCTGGACGCCAGGGCAGCCTGAGGGGGCAGGGTTTAGGGCCCAGGGGGTGTGCCAGGGGAGCAGTTGGGAGGTGTAACTGAAGCATGTAGGGCTCTGGACGCCAGGACAGCCTAAGGGGACAGGGTTCAGGGGCCAGGGTTTATGGATCAGGTTCTAGGGTCAAGGGGCAAGGGTTTCGTAGGCAGTCGGTGGGGGCAGGGTTTAGGAGAAAGGGTTTGGGGGCAGTCTGAGGGGCAGGGTTAACCGGAAATGTTTCAGGTTTTGGGATAGGGTTTCAAGGTAGGTTTAGGGGAAGGGTTAATAAGTAGGGCTTAGGAGTAAGGCTTAATAGGAAAGGTTTAGGGGGTAGGGGATTAGGGGTAAGGGTTCAGGGGAAAGGCTTTGCAGGAGAGGGTTCAGGAGCAAGGGTTTAAGGGTAAGGGTTTAGGCGCAAGGGTTCAGGAGAAAGGTCTTCTGAGTTAAGGGGTATGAGTTTATGGATAAGGGTTTAAGGGACATGGTTTAGGTGGCAGGGTCCAGGGCTACACATGAGTGAGAAAGTATTCAGGGTTGAGGGTTCAGCATTTGGGGGAATGAGCTAGACCTTACCTGCTGCATGCATGCAGGGCTCTGGTTACCAGAGCAGTGTGAAGGTGTCACAGATGTGAATAAGAAACAGCCTAAACCTTAAATCGTAAACCCTTAAGCAGGGGCCATGAGTTTCAATTATTGAACTGCTAAAGGGAAGGAACGCCGGCCTTACTTATGTAATGCCTCAGGCTAAGAGCTGTGGGTCTCACTTACCGATGCCTGATGGGCGCTTGCACTTGTACCAGGGCAGGCTGCTCCCTGAGGCGGCCGTTGTAGGCCCGGAGGATGATGGGCTGCAGTCCTGGGTAGCCAGGATGGGAGGGAGATAAACAGTGTGGAGAGGTGCATAAGGTGCTTGGATGAATGCGCGCATGGAGGTTTCATGGAGGGGTGCATGGAGGGGTGCATGGAGGGGTGCATGAAGGGTGCATGGAGGAGTGTATGGAGGGTGCATGGAGGGGTGCATGGAGGGTGCATGAAGGGTGCATGGAGGGTGCATGAAGGGTACATGGAGGTTGCACGGAGGGGTGCATGGAGGGTGCATGAAGGGTGCATGGAGGGTGCATGGAGGGTGCATGAAGGGTGCATGGAGGGTACATGGAGGGTGCATGGAGGGTACATGGAGGGGTGCATGGAGGGTGCATGAAGGGTGTATGAAGGGTGCATGGAGGGTGCATGGAGGGTACATGGAGGGTGCATGGAGAGTGCATGGAAGGGTGCATGGAGGGTGCATGGAGGGTACATGGAGGGTGCATGGAGGGGTGCATGGAGGGTGCGTGTAGGGTGCATGAAGGTGTATTGTGATGTATGCGTGCATGGAGATGCCTGGAGGTTGCATTCAGTATGGTGGGTGCAAGGTTGCATAAGTGTTGTCACACCAGCACAACACTCCGCTCAGATTTGTCACCCAAAACCCTTACATTTCATGAACTCCTGAACCTAAGTGTAAATGGTTAATTTCTCACAGGTGGACTGCCAGACCCTGATTATGTTAAGTCTGAAACCCAAACCCTAAACCATTGACCCAAACCATTGAAACTCAAACCAGAAACCCAAACCCAGACCCTAAACCATTGTGTGAAGACTCACCAGCCGACTGCCAGGCCCTGATGGTCTGTTGGATGACTGCCGCCAACCTGGTGCAAAACGGGCATTTCAATTAACCCACGCTTCATTGTATATATATCATGAGTTGATTGCATGTAAACTGATAAATGCATGGTTAACAAGGCACACAAGAACCAATGCGGGATGCTGGAGAGGAAGAGATAGGATGGGTGGATTGTCACACATTATGCTGGAAAGGAAAGGAGAATGAGGGAAGTGACAGGCAGTACTGGGACAACACAATTTTGGTCCAGGGTAGCTTTGTCTCATGCTTCAGCCATAACTAGCGGCTTTTTCAGAATTAGGGGCATTCTCAATCCACATCTCTGAGCATATTTATATGGGTGGTGAGAGCTTAGGGGAAAGCATGTTACAAATAACAGGTGTGCAGTTGCAGGTGCACAGGAACGGGTCCAATAGGCGGTCATGCCTTTTCTGGATCCTCCGGGATGTTTTCTTTTGTGTTGCTCGGGTGCAGAATAGCTGTTTTATCCCCAGGGGGGCCCAGGGGGAAGGGGGAGAGGAGGTGTTACGAATAACAGGTGTGCAGTTGCAGGTGCACAGGAACGGGTCCAATAGGCGGTCATGCCTTTTCTGGATCCTCCGGGATGTTTTCTTTCGTGTTGCTCGGGTGCAGAATAGGTGTTTTATCCCCAGGGGGAAGGGGGAGAGGAGGTGTTACAAATAACAGGTGTGTAGTTGCAGGTGCACAGGAACGGGTCCAATAGGCAGTCATGTTTTTTCTTGCTTCTCCGGATTTTTTTTTTATGTTGCTTGGGTGCAGAATAGGTGTTTTATCCCCAGGGGGTAGGGGGAGAGGAGGTGCTACAAATAACAGGTGTGTAGTTGCAGGTGCACAGGAACGGGTCCAATAGGCGGTCATATCTTTTCTGGATCCTCCGGGATGTTTTCTTTTGTGTTGCTCGGGTGCAGAATAGGTGTTTTATCCCCAGGGGGGCCCAGGGGGAAGGGGGAGAGGAGGTGCTACAAATAACAGGTGTGCAGTTGCAGGTGCACAGGAACGGGTCCAATAGGCGGTCATGCCTTTTCTGGATCCTCCGGGATGTTTTCTTTTGTGTTGCTCGGGTGCAGAATAGGTGTTTTATCCCCAGGGGGGCCCAGGGGGAGAGGAGGTGCTACAAATAACAGGTGTGCAGTTGCAGGTGCACAGGAACGGGTCCAATAGGCGGTCATGCCTTTTCTGGATCCTCCGGGATGTTTTCTTTTGTGTTGCTCGGGTGCAGAATAGGTGTTTTATCTCCAGGGGGGCCCAGGGGGAAGGGGGAGAGGAGGTGTTACGAATAACAGGTGTGTAGTTGCAGGTGCACAGGGACGGGTCCAATAGGCAGTCATGTCTTTTCTTGCTTCTTCGAATTTTTTGTTTTTGTGTTGCTTGGGTGCAGAATAGGTGTTTTATCCCCAGGGGGAAGGGGGAGAGGAGGTGTTACAAATAACAGGTGTGCAGTTGCAGGTGCACAGGGACGGGTCCAATAGGCAGTCATGTCTTTTCTTGCTTCTTCGAATTTTTTGTTTTTATGTTGCTTGGGTGCAGAATAGGTGTTTTATCCCCAGGGGGGCCCAGGGGGAAGGGGGAGAGGAGGTGCTACAAATAACAGGTGTGCAGTTGCAGGTGCACAGGAACGGGTCCAATAGGCGGTCATGTATTTTCTGGCTCCTCCGAGATTTTTTCTTTCTTGGTGGGGGGTGGGAAAGGAGGTGTTAGAAATAACTGATGTACGGTAGTATCTCGACAAGAACGGGCCCATTAGGCTGTCCAGCGTTTCTTTTGACTCAGGGGGCAGGAAAGGAGGTCTTACAAATTACTGATGTATGGTAGCGGGTTCACAGGTATACAGCAACGGGCCCATTAGGTTGTCCAGCGTTTTCTTTCAACTCAGGGGGCAGGACAGGAGGTCTTACAAATAATTGATGTGCGAAAGTAGCCAGAGAGGAGCGAGTCCATTAGGCTGTCCAGCGTTTTCTTTTAACCCCACAGGAGGCGTTTCGTTTGATTGCTCAGGGATAGGAACGTCAGCATTGGGCAGATCAGGGGTGTGAATTTTCACACTGAATATTTCACGGTTATGAAAGATTCTCCACGCGCTTGCCTTATTCCTCCGAGGCGTTTTTATTTTTGTTGCTGGGGGGCGAAATACAAGTTGATGGGAAGAACATGTGTGTCTGAGAGGAACGGGGCCAATAGGCTGTCAAAACTTTGTGTTTCTTGTTTCTTTGATATTTTTCTGTCGCTAAGGGGAGGGGGCAGAAAATGAGGTCCTGGGCAGAACAGCTCTAGCAGCTTGCACATCCTCAGTCTGCTCTAGCTGCTTGAATATCTACATTCTGATCTGAACTGTACTTATAGTGAGGTACAAATCTGAGACCAGAGCGATGTACATGCCACAATAGCTTGCCAAAGGGTTTGTTTTAGCGCACGTCATTCAACCTGGGGCAGGCCGCTGCGCAACCACTGCTGGATCCGTAGGGACATAAATTTAAATTTGAACTACGGCTAATTGGCCTAAGCAGCGGGGCTTGCTGCACGAGGTCGCCCTTGCTTTACACCGTGATGTGGCTGAATTGTAGCTGATTTATAGCTGAAATGTAGCTGACTTATAGCTGAAGCACCCAAAAGAGGCAGTGGCGCCAAGCTTGACAGGCACTGAGACACCGCTGTTCGCCCTCTAACTTCCAAGCAGGCAGGCACATCATTCCCATGCCCATTTAAATTTAAATTCAAATTCAAATTCAAATTAAATTCCCTTGTTCAAGTAAATGTCCATTCCAACTCCCATCACACTGCCCACGTCCATGCCCACGCGCCCATGCGTCCGCGCGCCCATGTGTCCATGTGTCCATGCCTTCTCATGCTTGCCCATGCGCGTATGTACCCATGCCTACATGCCCATATGACCCACACTTGTGTCCATTCGCCCATGCTCGTGTGCCGCCTGTCCATGCCCATGCAGTTTCCCTACCTTTCGAAGTTGGTGGCATGCGTGTAGTCGTAGTACCGCTCCCCTTCGTCTTCCTCGTAGTCGCATTGCATTCCAATTCCTTCAGATCGTCAGACCGTACTTACATGCAGGTGCAGCGACGGCCCTGGCAGGAATGCAGAGGAAGAAAATGAACAAGCGGGTAGGCTTCCTACCAGCCTGGCATGAAGCAGCTACTGAGGTGGTAGCAGGTAGATATTATTCCAGGAGCATCGGGAGATATTTAGAGACAGCTTGGCTTCGCCACGTCGGTGCTCGCGACGGAACCTGACGACGGAAAGGGGTGGAATCCCGAGATTTTAGTTTCGGAGCTGGATCTGCACATCTTGATGGAATTCAAGTGAGGCAGCACGCTGCTGGTTGCGGAAACAAGACCTCTTCCTGCTTAACCAGATCCCTCGCAGACATTTTTTAATTCCATCTTCGAGTATCCCCAGCCTCGCGCATTGGCGCCCTTAACACTCCATCGTCGTTCTTTTTCGGTGGCCAGCCAAGAAGGGGTCGCGTCTCGCGCCACGCAGGCACCAAAAAAGGCACGCAAATTTCCGATCGCATCGTTTGCATACGACGCAGACCCGCTGCCGGTCAGCTGCTACTGAGCTGGCCCTGTCATCCAGCTGGCCACATCTGCGCCTGGGTCAGCCCAAGCTCTCGCAAGCCATTCCAGCTGCCAAGTCTTGTACCTGTCAACCCAGAGTACCTCCCCACCTGCCCCTCCGCTCCAGCACCAGAACAGCACCTTCATCGGAGCTGCTCCTGAAATTTCAAATCTGGACGCATGGCTCAGGACCCAGCCAACACGTTGCTGCTCCTCGGATCTGGTAACAACCAGCTCAACCTGAGAGCGGTAAGAAAGCTTGGTGCCTGGCATGCCTCATCTCCTAGTTATCATTGCTAAACCAGCTCAGCCTAAAAGCAGTGAGCATGCTGACACACACACTGCATGCTTGGGCCACAGAACAACCAGCACCACCTAAAATCGGCAGGCATGCTTTCAGCAACAAGCATGCATGGGCCACGGAAGAACTAGCATCACCTTAAGTCGGCGAGAATGCTTTGAGCAATAAGCATGCATGGGCCATGGAACAACTAGATCCACCTAAAATCGGCGAGCATGCTTCAAGCTGTAAGCATGCATTAAGCAATAAGCATGCACTAAGCAATAAGCATGCATTAAGATGTAAGCATGCAATAAGCATGCTGAAGGAGGTGGGCATGCCGAGCGCTTCAAGCTTGCTTACAACAGTGAGCACAGGCCATCTCTCCAGAGCCGACACGCATGGGCCGGTGGAACTGGAACCGCTGTGGTAGCCCAACCTAGAAGCGGTAAGCACGCGTTCACACCTATCGAGCACATGCCTTCTCTCCAGCACATGCACGCATCGGCCACAAAACTACCAGAGCACCAGCTCAAGCTACAAACGGTAGGGCTTCGACCCCTTCGTGCACATGGATCAAACACAGCTCAGCGCTCCTGTGCATTTGTATGCCAGCTCACTTGAGCAGGGACAAGCATGCTCTCGCACCAAATGCATGCTCGCATGTATGGGCCATGGGCCGAAAAGCTCATTCTCAATGCAGTGCGCTTGCTTTCGCATGGGCTTTATTCCTGTGCCACATGGGCAGGCATGGACGCATGGGCTCCACATGGGCAGGCATGGACGCATGGGCAGGCATGGACGCATGCCAGCCCATGGGCAAAGCTGCTTGTGGGCATGTGTGCATTCATCAGCCGCCCCTTTACTCCCGATACCTACCTTCCCCTTCTTTCAGGTGCGCGACCAAGCCCAGGGTCTGAGGCTGAGCATTCAAGAGGCAGTGCAGGCGCTGGCACGCAATGACCGGCCACTGCACTGGGAGGCCAGCCTGAACAAATTCTCCATCATCAATCAGCAGGTGCGTTGCCGTGATAGGGTATAAACCAGGATTAAACCCCAGTTTTGAACCTGAAACCCTGAATCATACACCCTTAGCAAACTTATTCATGGTCACTAACAGGTGCGTTGCCGTGATAGGGTTTAGACCTTACCTCTGGAATCCTTAACCATCAGCCCTGAACCTGAAACCTGAAACATATTATCCAAGATCAGCCAATCAATAGGTGCGTTGCCGTGATAACTTTGTATTTGAGTTCGTCCCGAGGTTGTCAGGAGCGCAGGTTTCCATCACAAACAGCCAGGTGTTCAGGGTTGAGGGTTTAGCGCAGCTGTTCAGGGTTCAGGGTTTAGCGCAGGTGTTCAGGGTTGAGGCTTTACTGCGGGTGTTTAGGGTTGAGGTTTTAGCGCAGGTGTTCAGGGTTCAGGGTTTAGCGCAGGTGTTCAGGGTTGAGGCTTTACTGCAGGTGTTTAGGGTTGAGGTTTTAGCGCAGGTGTTCAGAGTTGAGGGTTTAGCGCAGGTGTTCAGCGTTCAGGGCTTAGCACAGGTTTCCATCACAAACAGCCAGGTGTTCAGGGTTGAGGGTTCAGCGCAGGTGTTCAGGGTTCAGGGTTAAGTGCAGGTGTTCAGCGTTCAGGGCTTAGCGCAGGTTTCCGTCACAAACCGGAGGTGTTCAGGGTTGAGGGTTCAGCACAGGTGTTCAGGGTTGAGGGTTAAGCGCAGGTGTTCAGGGTTGAGGGTTCAGCACAGGTGTTCAGGGTTGAGGGTTAAGCGCAGGTGCTCAGGGTTGAGGGTTTAGCGCAGGTGTTCAGGGTTGAGGGTTAAGCGCAGGTGTTCAGGGTTGAGGGTTTAGCACAGGTGTTCAGCGTTCAGGGCTTAGCGCAGGTTTCCGTCACAAACAGCCAGGTGTTCAGGGTTGAGGGTTAACTGATGGGGACAATTGTCCAAAAGTTTAAATTGTGTCTCAGCCCGAAATCTTTACACCTCTTGCCCAAACCCTGTGACCATGACCATAGGTCGTGGGTTTGAGGGAGTAGGTAAGGGTTTAGGGGGTCAAGACTCTCAACCCCGATCTTTATTATATAAACCCTATCTCTGCCGTCAGTCATGGGTTTGAGGGAGCAGCTACGGGTTAAGGGGTGCACACTCTCAACCCCGATCCTTATTATCTAAACCCTCTCTCTGCCCTAGGTCATGGGTTTGAGGGAGTGGGTAAGGGTTTATGGGGTCAAGACTCTCAACCCCAAACCCCGTTTCATAAACCCTCTCTCTGCTGCAGGTCGTGTGTTTGAGGGAGCAGCTAGGGGTTTAGGGGGTCAACACTCTCAACCCCCAGCCCCATTTCCTAAAATCTCTCTCTCTGCTGCAGGTCCTGTGTTTGAGGGAGCAGCTAGGGGTGTAGGGGGTCGACACTCTCAACCCCCAGCCCCATTTCCTAAAATCTCTCTCTCTGCTGCAGGTCCTGTGTTTGAGGGAGCAGCTAGGGGTGTAGGGGGTCGACACTCTCAACCCCCAGCCCCATTTCCTAAAATCTCTCTCTCTGCTGCAGGTCCTGTGTTTGAGGGAGCAGCTAGGTGTGTAGGGGGTCAACACTCTCAACCCCCAGCCCTATTTCCTAAACCCTCTCTCTGCTGCAGGTCATGGGGTTGAGGGAGCAGCTAGGGATGTAGGGGGTCAACACTCTCAACCCCCAACCCCATTTCCTAAACCCTCTCTCTGTTGCAGGTCATGGGGTTGAGGGAGCAGCTAGGGGTGTAGGGGGTCAACACTCTCAACCCCCAACCCTATTTCCTAAACCCTCTCTCTGCTGCAGGTCATGGGGTTGAGGGAGCAGTTGCGGGGCATCCTGAAGCAAGTGGTGGTCCTGCCAAAGTTCTCACCCAGCCCTGCAGTGGCACATGGTACGATATAGGGGTTGAGGAAGGTTCCAAGTTATCCCTGAACCCTTCGGGTTTGGGTTTGGGGTTTAGGGTTTAGGTAATATGAAAATTGTGGGTGGGAGTGTTCAAAGTCTGGGGTTGAAGGCATGAGGGTAAAATACCCCACTGGGTTTTTTGTGTGAGTGGTGGTCCTCCCAAAGTTCTCCGACAGCCCTGCAGTGGCGCATGGTCGGATCTGGAGATTGGAATTTTGAGGGTCAAGGGTTGAATGCCTAGGTTTGCAACAATGAACCCTCATCATTCAATCCTCAACCCTCAACATTAAACCCTTAAACCTCAACATGCAACCCTAAACCCTCAACAGTCAACCCTAAATTCTCAACAGTAAACCCTCAAACCTACACAGTAAACCCTAAACCCCTAACATTAAACCCTCAACATTCAACCCTCAAACCTCAACATCAAACCCTCAAACCTAAACATTTAACTCTACACCCTCAACATGAAACCCTGAACCCCAATTAGTGGTTCTGCCGCATTCTTCACCCAGCTCCGCAGTGACGTATTGCGAGGCGCTTGGTTTGAAGACCCAGGCTAAGCTGATGCCGATGCCCCTCAATTTTTGAAACCCTTAAACCCAAACCTTTGAACCTTAACCCTCAAACGTTCGAACTTCAGCCCTCAAACCTAAACCCTCAAACCTTCCTACACTCCCTTCACCCCACAGCGCTGCCCATCCAGCTGGGTTATGGGATTACTTAATCTACCCAAACCCCGAACCCCGCAGCGCTGCCCATCCAGCTGGGTTTTAGGTTTTATTTAACCTTCCTGAACCCCTCAAACCCTCGGCTTCCTTAACCCCTGAACCCTGCAGCACTGCCCATCCAGCTGGCCACCAAGCTCATGCCCAATATGGAGGTTTAGGTTTTATTTTACCTTCCTGAACCTTTCAAACCTTCAGCTTACAAAACCCCTAAACCCTGCAGCGCTGCCCATCCAGCTGGCCACCAAGCTCATGCCCGAGATGGAGGCCAGGGAGGCGGAGCTTGTGGCGGGGCTGAGCGCAGAGACCTCCAACGGCGGCCCAGTGGCAGATAGCACGAAGTATGAACAGGTAGGTTCGGATGGCATGAAGTTTGAAGTTGTTGGTTTCGAGGGACGAAGTATGAACAGGTAGGTTTGGAGGAGGGGGGGGGGAAGGGACTGAGTATGAACAAGTAGGTATGGATGGTACGAAGTTTGAAGTTGTTGGTTTAGAGGGACAAAGTATGAACAGGTAGGGAGGGAGGGAGGAAGGGGTAAGGGAGCATGGAGGGGCTGGGTGTAGAGACCTCCGACGGCAGCCCAGTGGCAGATAGCATGAAGTATGAACAGGCAGGTCGAGAGGACGAGAGGGAGGGTAGAAGTATGAACATGTAGGTTGGGATGGACATGGTATGTGCAAGTAGGCTGGAAGGTGGGAAGGGACAGGAGAGGAGGGGCTGGGCGCAGAGTAGTGCTTATTCTATTGGGAAGGGACCACCTTTGCTGGGCCGCCCCGCGGCCACCCCTGGGCCGATTCACACCAAACCTGGACCGGCCTCCGGCCGGTGGCCCAAGCAGCAGGGCTGGCCGAACCAGGGGCTTGTGGCCGGGGTCCACAGTGTAGCTGAACTGTAGCTGATAGTGTTTACCACGGATTAAAAAAAGCTGGGCGCAGAGACCTCTGATGGTGGCCCAGTGAGTCAATGAGTATGAGCACAAAGTATGGACAAGTATCCTGGGAGGGACAAAGTATGAACAGGTAGATTTGGAGGGAGGAAATGGCAAGAGTTGAGGGGCTGGGTGCAGGACATTTGATGGCAGGCCCAGTGGGGATGGCACAAAGTATGAACAGGTTGGTTGGGATGGCACAAAGTATGAACGGACAGGTTGGGATGGCACAAAGTATGAACATAAGGTTGGGATGGCACAAAGTATGAACGGGTAAGTTGGGATGGCACAAAGTATGAACGTGTAGGTTGGGATGGCAAAAAGTATGAGCAGGTAGGTTGGGGATAGCACACACTATGAACAGGTAGGTTGGGAAGGCACAAAGTATGAACATGTTTGGTTCGAAGGGATAATTGTTTATTTTTGAATGCGTGACGTGGCTGAGAGGTTGTCAGGCTTTGATTGGAAGAGGGAGAAGGGGGACCAGTGGATGAACGGGGGCTAGATTTGTGATGGTTGATTCCCTAAACCTTGCAAACCCTAGATCTACCTTAGATATATCAACCTCAGATCTATCAACCCTGGATCCATGAACCCCAGATCTACCAACCGTGGAACCCCAGATCCTGGTACCCTTTGTCCAGAAACCCTTCCCCATCCCCTGCTTAAGACGCTCTTCCTTAACCCTCAGCCCAGCCTTAACCTTAAACCCGATAACCTGCCTGAACCGTCAGCCCTGTCTAAGCCCTGAACCCTCAACCAAGTCTAAGCCCTGAACCTACACCCCAAACTAAAACCTGGTCTGGTCTTTTTATCCCCTGTGTTGTCTAAACCCTGTACAATAAACGGTTTACCCTGAACCCTGAACCTGAGCCTAGCCCGGTTTTGTCACCCTCCTTTCTCTTATAGATCAGCGGGCAGCTTGATGACTTCAACCGATTTGTGAAGTCTCTTACCAGCCCGGGCGGCGCTTTGGATGGAAAGGTGAGGGAGCTCTTATGGGGGGAGAAACTGGGTGCTGGGAGAGAGGGCGGGAGGAGGGGAGGGGTGGAGGAGGGGCTCTGGTGGGGGGAGAAACTGGGTGCTGGGAGAGAGGGCGGGAGGGAGGGAGGAGGGGCTCTGATGGGGGGAGGAACTAGGTGCTGGGAGAGAGGGCGGGAGGGAGGGAGGAGGGGCTCTGATGGGGGGAGGAACTGGGTGCTGGGAGGGAGGGAGGGAGGGAGGGTGGGAGGAGGGGCTCTGATGGGGGGAGGAACTGGGTGCTGGGAGGGAGGGAGGGAGGGAGGGAGGGAGGAGGGGCTCTGATGGGGGGAGGAACTAGGTGCTGGGAGAGAGGGCGGGAGGGAGGGAGGAGGGGCTCTGATGGGGGGAGGAACTGGGTGCTGGGAGGGAGGGAGGGAGGGAGGAGGGGCTCTGATGGGGGGAGGAACTGGGTGCTGGGGGAGAGGGAGGGAGGGAGGGAAGAGGGGCTCTGATGGGGGGAGGAACTGGGTGCTGGGAGGGAGGGAGGGAGGGAGGGAGGAGGGAGGGTTCTGATGGGGGGAGAAAGTGGGTGCTGGGAGGGGAGGAGGGAGGGAGGGAGGGGGGGGAGGGAGGGAGAGGGGGGCTCTGATGTGGAGAACTTCAGTGTTGGCAGGAAAGGAGAGGGAGAGGGATACAAAATGGATGCTGCGCGCAGGGCCGCGACCGCCTGGATCTAGATCGAGGCAGCAAGGCCATCCAGGCGCTCATCACTGACGCCAAGGAGGTTCTGGCCGCTGCCGCGCCGCGCCAGCCCGGCGTGGGGTCCGGCGGGCTGGGCGCCGCGCCGCTGGCGATGGGCGCGGCGGCCAGCGGGCCGCCACGCGCGGCGCAGCTCATCTGGGATGCCGCGAAGCGGGCAAGGACAGATACTGGGCCGGCGGTGACGGCGGCAGCGGGGGCTGTTGTGCAGGTGTGTGGCGGATGCATGGGCTGTGCATGGGTCCCCCATGGGTCCTAGTTTAGGGGTTTAGGGTTTGCATGGGTCCTAGTTTAGGGTCCAGGGTTTGCATGGGCCCTAGTTTAGGGTCCAGGGTTTGCATGGGTCCCCTATGCAACCCCCATAAACCCTGAACTAGGAACCCTGAAAAGACGCGTGGGCTTTGACTGTTGCCCCCTAGACCATAAAAGACGGGCATGGCAATTACTGTACTGCCGCTCACCTGCCTGCCCCACTAAAACGCCTTACATGCTTTCAAAACTTTGCAAGGAGGCAAACCAGGCGCAGCTGGATTCATAGTTCTGTGTCCGTTATTTTTTATGTTTGAATCCTTCCAATGCCTTCCCCCCCTCTCCTATAAGCCTAACAGGGGCTTACAGCATTGTGATAGCATTGTGATAGCACGAGCAGCCGGCATGTTGCTGCTTTGAAACCTCTGCTCCTGTAAGGAAGCAAACCTGAAGCAGCTGGATCCGGTACTGCCCGTGTGTTATTTTTCCTGTTGTCAACCTTGTCATGCCATTGATGCTTTCAAACCTCTGTTCATGTAAGGAAGCAAACCTGATGCAGCTGCATCATGTATTGCTTGTGCGTTATTTTTGATGTTTGAATCCTCCCAATGCCATTGATGCTTTCAAACCTGTACACCTGCAACGATGCAAACCAAACACAGCTAGATCCGGCACTGCTCGAGTATGAATGACGTTACATCTCTGGGCCATGCTGAAATGAAGCTCGGTCACGCTGGCAACAAAAAATCGGCTGGGAAAGTCACAAGAGGAAAGAAAGGATAGCAAGTTCACCCATTAAATAACAAATACGCAAAGGTTTGGCAAACCGTATCCCCTACCCCTGAAGAGAATAGCCTTGACAAAATTCAACTACAAGTTGCAGAAAACCAGGGCCTTCCACGACTGCTTGTGAAGTTTTTGTGAAGTGTTTACAGCTTGTGTATGTAACTCTATATGTTTCAGCCTTCTAATGCCTTTGATGCTTCCAAACTTGCGCAGCAGGAGCAGAACAAGGGACAGCTCGACCCCGTGCTGCTGGTGCTCCTGACTGGAGAGGGGCTGCGAGGGGGGCCGATGGGACAAAGGCAGCAAGGGAGATGATGCGGGAGGGAAGTAGACTGAGAGGGAGGGTGAGAGATGATTGTTCCGATCTGCACCCCCCTCCCCCCATTGTTTCCCGCAGAACATCAGAATGTGCGCGTGGGTTTTGTGGGAATGTTTGTAATACGTCGGGCTTACAAATCCAGTTTGATCACTACGTACCTATGGCAGAAGGAAGAACCTACGGCGCATGTAATAAGGTTCAGGGTGGCGCTTACCCTGGACACAAGGAGGTATATCAGACACCCCACCCCCATGTGCTTCATACAGACATGCAGCCACTCGCTACCGAGCCTTTATCAGCAGGGCCCAGAGGTCTAACTTCATTGCAGACAAGCAACCACTCTCAGACGGTCATGTTTGGAACGGTGCATACCCGCTGGGCCCTGCTTAAAGTAACACTCGGCCGCGTGGGGCTTGGACGGTCATGTGAAGGGCGCAATGGATGCACGACTTGGTGTGCATGCTTTTGACGTGGATAGTTGACCGGCCAGTCAGGTGAACAGTCCAGCATACCGAAAGGCCCGTAAGGTAGAAAGACCAACAAGCCAGTTGGGTTAACAGTCCAGCATATCGAAAGGTCAGCCATGAAAATCGGCCAACAAGTCAATCAGGAAAGCATGCCAACATGTCAATGACGTTACACCTCTGGGCCCTGCTAAAAAAAGACTCGCCGCGTGGGCGCCTAACTAAAGATTTGGGAGGAAAGATGGAAAGAAACACAGAAGGGGGCAGGACAAAAGAAAGGAGTGGGGGGAAATTGGGAAATAAAGTGAAGGGGCAAAACAAAAGGCTGAAAGAAACAAAATACAAAGGAAGGTCCAACCTCTGAAAAAAGTCTGCGCCTCAATGATCTTCTCCTTTCCTTCTTAATATTCCTAGGAGGCGTCCAACCGAACTCTTTTGCACCCACGTCATGTTCTATGGCTGGGGCTAATCTTCTGCACTATGGGGTTCATTCCCACGCTACTGCTCAGTGGTTGTGTGTTGGTTGCTTGCCCAGGGGGGTCACTGGTTTTCGCTCGCTGTCCTAGCGTATTTAGTGCCTGTCCCGGTTTACGGGCACAAGTCCCATGCATCAAATGTGATGCCCCGTTGGACTGTAAAACTTCACAAAACTTCACATGTACCACGTCGTCCACAAAGGCCAGGGCATCCCACCCAAGCATGCCCCGGTACGACTTAAAATATGCCAACAGGTCTGTCAGGTTACTAAGGTTACACCTCTGGGCCCTGCACAGAAAGGCCGGAACTTTTCAGAAGGCCGGAGAAAAGAGGAAACTATGAGGAGGGGGGGGGGCAAAAGGAAAGGCAAACAAGTCCGACAACTCAGCTCCTCTAGCAACGAGCCCTCAACAATGCCTACAACAGCGTCACAAAAATGAAGTTAATGACGTTACACATCTGGGCCTGTAATTACCGGGGCCGAGGAGGTCGCCCTTCTTGTATATGGGCTGAATCCTGACGGGCTGCCAAACACTAGGCATCCCTCCTCGCACTGCCATCGAAGTCATCCATTCCTGCAGTAGGTCCCGGTCTCCCAGAGCACGTGCCGTTGTTCCGCCTCAGAATCATGCACAGCCTGTTTAATGAAGGGAGCCGACATACCGTTTAGGCCCGCCGCGGAGTGCACATGCATGCGGGAGAAAGCCCTTTCGAAGCAGGAGGCAAGCTGATCAGCTGACATGCTGAGATCCTCCGGATGAGGATTCCCATGGGGCTCATGGGGCGTTGGCGCTGCAGTACAGAAGGGTTTAGTGGCGGTGAACTGCTGCTGCAGGTGCGCCTTTGGATTTGTCATTGACGCTACACCTCTGGGCCATGCACAAGAAGGCTCGGCCGCGTGGGCGCCCAACTGTTTAGATGTGCTTTGGACTTGTATCGCTGCCTGGCTGTTTTCCGCTCCGGACCTGGGGCACTGCTGAGTAACATTGCTCGCAGATGAGCATAAGCTTTCTTGACCTCCGCATCCCACCACGGGAGGTGCTGACGCTGTCCGCACAGGGCATGTGGCCTGGCTGTACGCATCATGCCAGCAGCTTCGGCTGCATTCCAAACTGCGCAAAAGCAAGTGCATCCCACCCCTGCTCGGCCTGGTACAGCCGCCGATGGAAGTTTGTGGCACCGCCGGGGGGACCTGGCAACCTCTGCTCCAATAACTGCTCCCTGACACTAGGGCACTGGAAGCACACATGTAGAGGCGTAGCGCATCCTCCACCTGCTCGCTATCCCCCAGGCCAGTTAGGTGAACAGGCCAACAAACCATGAAGCCATACATGTCCGCTGCGACATGATCATGCACCATGGTCCTGGCTGTGCATGGTAGCTGGAATTGAGCTTAGCCATCCTCAACCACCCTCACGCGGCCGAGCGTTCAGCAGGGCCCAGCGGGTATGCACCACCTCGACAATCTGACGCATAACGCCGATCGGCGGAAGGGTGGGCAATCCCACTGTGATTACGCCGTCATGATTACGCTACTATCATGACCAGGGGGGTGTTATCCCTCACCACCCGATCACTGATCACATCGTTCTCTGGCCTTGCCCAAATCCAGAGCCGCATCGACTTAACGGTGCCGTATTCCTCAATCCACGCGTCGGCGGTATCTTTTTTCCCCTCTATGAAAGCCTCTCTCGCTCAAATCACACGCTTGCAATCCAATTTTCCTAAGGCGCGATTCTGTGTCCCCGCGTTCATCCCGAACCGTACACGATATTTAGCGTGTTCTGCTTCCCACTCTGCTCCTTCTTCAGTCCAAGCAATGGCGTCCGCTGACAAAAAAAAGACGCGCATCCTAGCGCTGCATGGATTTCGAACCAGCGCCAGGGTCCTGCAGACTCAGGTACCTTCTCACGATGTTCAGAGTGAACAGAGCATGAACGGTTATTGCCACGGCGTAAAGCCAACCACCCTCTGCCTTCCTCGAAAGGGTTGGGCAGAGCGAACCGATGGGAAACGTAGGAAGGAAGGCTTGTCGGGTATATCGCGGAGAAAGACGGATCTTCCCTCCTCTCTGATACCAAGTCCATTCATCTGAGCGCATCCATCAGAACCAATGAAGCTGATTCCATGTATCTGGCCCCAATTACCTGATCCTAATCACCTGATCAGATGCAGCTGGCCACAGTCATCTGCATCCATGTAGCTGAGCCAGCCAAAACTGTTCATCTGAGTCCATGCACATGAACCCATGCATCTGAGTCTACATATCTGAGTCCATGTCACTCAGCCCATGCAGCTGAGCCCTTGCATCTGAATACATGTAGCTGCATCCATGTAGCTTAATACTTGCAGCTGGGTACATGAAGCTGGGTCCATGAAGCTGAGTTCATGCATCTGAGTCCATGTAGGTGAGCCAATGTGGCTGAGTTCACAAGTCTTATTATATGCACCTGAGCCCATGCACCTGAGCCCATGCCCCTGAGCCCATGCACCTGAGCCCATGCCCCTAAGCCCATGCACCTGAGCCCATGCACCTGAGCCCATGCACCTGAGCCCATACCCCTAAGCCCATGTACCTGAGCCCATGCACCTGAGCCCATGCACCTGAGCCCATGCACCTGAGCCCATGCAGCTGGAGCCATGCATCAGAGTCCATGCAATCTCCACTTCTGTAGCGTTGCATTCAAGTCCCCCTGGCCTCATTGCTCAGATCGCCTTGGCCGGCCTGTGCCCGTTCTTCGAATCCAAGGCTGAAGTGACGTACTTGGACTCGCCCATCGCAGCCACTGGACCAGCGTATCCCGAAGTGCAGGTGAGCTGCCACAGACGCACTATACGCGTTCATGGGGTTAATTTTTACGCGTACATACGTCGTATATGCCTATGTACGTACTATACATATTTACGATTACTCAACCCGCCAGCCCAAGCTGTCAGTGCAGGGGAGCTGCCTTTGCTGGTGAGCTGTCAGTTCAGGTGAGCTCTGCCTGCACAGCCATTCAGCGAGATTTTTATGAAGCCTGTCGCCCAGTCACTCTGCTCCCCCTGATAGTGACTGTTGGAGTTTCTCGAGGACCCGTTCTGCTAGATCCCCATCGGGAGGGAAAGCAAGATGGGAATCTACTGTACCCATGTAAACCTGCATGGCCGCTCTAGTGCACCATGCCCCCTTTAAGAGAATTATTCATAAAGCCTGTCACCTAGACACAATGCCCCCCCTGCTGACACCTGCAGGAGTCCCCCGAGGACTCGTTCTGCTAGATCCTCATTGGGAAGGAAAGCAAGATGTGGATCTACTGTAACCATATACGCCCCCCCCCCTGCTGCTGCTTCCAAGAGGTCCTCTAGATCCCCATTGAGAAGGAGGGCAAGATACGGATATAATGTAACCATATATGCCCCCCCCCCCTCCCTCCTTGCTGCTGCTCGCTACAGGAGTTCTTCGAGGACCCCTTCTTCGAGTGGTGGTCTGCATCTAATGTGAGCGATCCTGGACTGCCATCAAGGTTTTCAGGGTTTCTGGGTTGAACTGCTCTAGGACCCTGCTGTACCTTCGTGGACTGTGATCCTGGACTGCCACCAGCTTTCAGGGTTAAAGATCGTGATTCAGGGTCAAGCACCCCGCACCCTCATTTAAAGTTTAGGGTTATGTTCCGTCAGGGTTCACTAAAACCCTAAACCCTAAACTAGCTTCTGGATGGACCATCGATGTACACTCAGTGTCTCTTTTTTCGGCTACTAGTCCAGCTTCGGCAGGCTGACACGGAGCCTCCGAGGGCCTGATTGGAACCAAACCTGTACCGGCCTATAACCAGTGGCCAAGGCAGCATGGCTGGCCGCTAGTAGGGATTCCAGTCAGAGGCCGGAGTGTAGCTGACATGTAGCTGAGTCACGAAAAAAGAAACACGGTGTGCAGTACACCCTAGCAGTACATGAACCCGGACCAGCCCCCTAAACCTTCATGAATAGTGAACCCGGACTATCGTTTTTAGATTTGAGGGTTTAGGGTTTAGGGCCACGGACAAGCTCCTTGCACTCTAAGGTTCAGTGATCCCATACCAGCAGTCCAGCACCCGCTACCTTTATGGATAGTGAACCCGGACTGTCTCTTTTAGATTTCAGCGTCCAGGGTATAGGGTTGCTGATTTTAGGATTGGCAACACTGGACTATGGTTCAAGCCCAAACCGCACAGCTTTAACCTTCAAGGAAAGTACAGGTCTGTGATGAAGGTACATGAGGATTGAGGATGGGCCATCGCCCTGCTCCCTGAAAGTCAATCATCCCGGACTAGCACCCTGCACCCTAATTGTCGGTGATCTCGGACTGCCATAAGGTTAGGGTTTATCATGTTGTTACATCAGGTTTCGGGATGGGTCATCGCCCTGCTCCCTCACAGTCTATCATGCCGGACTAGCACCTCGCGCCCTGATCCCATTCCCTACTGAAGTACGTGACTACATGCAGCAAATACGAGTCCTTGAAGTCCTGAACCGTGAACCCTCACATTCCCTCAACCAGAAATCCTCAAATTCCTGACCCTGTCCCTCTCAGAAAGACCGTTAAATTCCTAAACCTTAACCCGAAACCCTCAAATTCCTGACCCTGTCAAATTCCTGACCCTGTCCCTTTTAGAAAGACCTCCCGGATGGCAGCAAGTCCTACTCCTTCGAGGGGTTGGAGAAGACGCTGAAATTCCTGGAGCAGTACATGGTGCAGCATGGCCCCTTTGACGGCCTCATGGGCTTCAGCCAGGGTGCCACGCTGTCCGGCCTGGCAGCGCTCATGCAGCATGCAGGAACCGCATTCACGGTGGGTCTAGGGTCCAGGGTTTAAGATTTGTATGGCAACGTATAAGATCCAGGGTGGGAGGTTAAGGTTTTGACGGCCTCATGGGCTTCAGCCAGGGACCCATGGTGTCAGACCTGGCAGCGCTCATGCAGCATGCAGGACTTGCGATTACGGTGGGTATAGGGTTTAAATACCGTGTTTTAATGGCCTCACGGGTTAAAAGTTACGGGTCAAAGGTTTTGACAGCCTCATAGGCTCAAGTCAGTGGGCCATGCTGTCCGGTCTAGCGGCGCTAATGCAGCATATGAAGGGAACCGCGCTCACAGTGGGTCTAGATGACCTGCTTGCGTGTCTTGGTCTCGGGGCTCCAGGGTATGTGAGGTTCTGATGGTGTTAGCAAGGTAGCCACGCTGTCAGCCATAGGGGGCGCTGATGCAGTATATTAGGGAACCGCGTGAACGCTGGGTCCAGGCTTGAAGGTTCTGATGGCCTCGTAGCTTTCAGTCAGAATGCCATGCTCTGCGGTCCAGCAGCGCTGATGCAGTATATTAGGGAACTGCGTGAACGCTGGGTCCAGGCTTAAAGGTTCTGACGGCATCGTAGCTTTCAGTCAGAATGCCATGCTGTGCGGTCCAGCAGCGCTGATGCAGTATATTAGGGAACCGCGTGAACGCTGGGTCCAGGCTTGAAGGTTCTGACGGCCTCGTAGCTTTCAGTCAGGATGCCATGCTGTGCGGTCCAGCAGCGCTGATGCAGTATATTAGGGAACTGCGTGAACGCTGGGTCCAGGCTTAAAGGTTGTGACGGCCTCGTAGCTTTCAGTCAGAATGCCATGCTGTGCGGTCCAGCAGCGCTGATGCAGTATATTAGGGAACTGCGTGAACGCTGGGTCCAGGCTTAAAGGTTCTGTCGGCCTCGTAGCTTTCAGTCAGAATGCCATGCTGTGCGGTCAGCAGCGCTGATGCAGTATATTAGGTGAACCGCTGTGAACGCTGGGTCCAGGCTTAAAGGTTCTGACGGCATCGATAGCTTCAGTCAGAATGCCATGCTGTGCGGTCCAGCAGCGCTGATGCAGTATATTAGGAAACGCGTGAACGTTGGGTCCAGGCTTAAAGGTTCTGTCGGCCTCGTAGCTTTCAGTCAGATGCCATGCTGTGCGGTCCAGCAGCGCTGATGCAGTATATTAGGGAACCGGCGTGAACGCGGGTCCAGGCTTAAAGGTTCTGACGGCATCGTAGCTTTCAGTCAGAATGCCCATGCTGTGCGGTCCAGCAGCGCTGATGCAGTATATTAGGGAACTGCGTGAACGCTGGGTCCAGGCTTAAAGGTTCTGACGGCATCGTAGCTTTCAGTCAGAATGCCATGCTGTGCGGTCCAGCAGCGCTGATGCAGTATATTAGGGAACTGCGTGAACGCTGGGTCCAGGCTTAAAGGTTCTGACGGCATCGTAGCTTTCAGTCAGAATGCCATGCTGTGCGGTCCAGCAGCGCTGATGCAGTATATTAGGGAACCGCGTGAACGCTGGGTCCAGGCTTAAAGGTTCTGTCGGCCTCTTAGCTTTCAGTCAGAATGCCATGCTGTGCGGTCCAGCAGCGCTGATGCAGTATATTAGGGAACCGCGTGAACGCTGGGTCCAGGCTTGAAGGTTCTGACGGCCTCATAGCTTCCAGTCAGGATGCCATGCTGTGCGGTCCAGCAGCGCTGATGCAGTATATTAGGGAACTGCGTGAACGCTGGGTCCAGGCTTAAAGGTTCTGACGGCCTCGTAGCTTTCAGTCAGAATGCCATGCTGTGCGGTCCAGCAGCGCTGATGCAGTATATTAGGGAACCGCGTGAATGCTGGGTCCAGGCTTAAAGGTTCTGACGGCATCGTAGCTTTCAGTCAGAATGCCATGCTGTGCGGTCCAGCAGCGTTGATGCAGTATATTAGGGAACTGCGTGAACGCTGGGTCCAGGCTTAAAGGTTCTGTCGGCCTCGTAGCTTTCAGTCAGAATGCCATGTGCGGTCCAGCAGCGCTGATGCAGTATATTAGGGAACCGCGTGAACGCTGGGTCCAGGCTTGAAGGTTCTGACGGCCTCGTAGCTTTCAGTCAGGATGCCATGCTGTGCGGTCCAGCAGCGCTGATGCAGTATATTAGGGAACTGCGTGAACGCTGGGTCCAGGCTTAAAGGTTCTGACGGCATCGTAGCTTTCAGTCAGAATGCCATGCTGTGCGGTCCAGCAGCGCTGATGCAGTATATTAGGGAACCGCGTGAACGCTGGGTCCAGGCTTAAAGGTTCTGACGGCATCGTAGCTTTCAGTCAGAATGCCATGTTGTGCGGTCCAGCAGCGCTGATGCAGTATATTAGGGAACCGCGTGAACGCTGGGTCCAGGCTTAAAGGTTCTGTCGGCCTCGTAGCTTTCAGTCAGAATGCCATGCTGTGCGGTCCAGCAGCGCTGATGCAGTATATTAGGGAACCGCGTGAACGCTGGGTCCAGGCTTAAAGGTTCTGACGGCATCGTAGCTTTCAGTCAGAATGCCATGCTGTGCGGTCCAGCAGCGCTGATGCAGTATATTAGGGAACTGCGTGAACGCTGGGTCCAGGCTTAAAGGTTCTGACGGCATCGTAGCTTTCAGTCAGAATGCCATGCTGTGCGGTCCAGCAGCGCTGATGCAGTATATTAGGGAACCGCGTGAACGCTGGGTCCAGGCTTAAAGGTTCTGTCGGCCTCGTAGCTTTCAGTCAGGATGCCATGCTGTGCGGTCCAGCAGCGCTGATGCAGTATATTAGGGAACCGCGTGAACGCTGGGTCCAGGCTTAAAGGTTCTGACGGCATCGTAGCTTTCAGTCAGAATGCCATGCTGTGCGGTCCAGCAGCGCTGATGCAGTATATTAGGGAACCGCGTGAACGCTGGGTCCAGGCTTAAAGGTTCTGTCGGCCTCGTAGCTTTCAGTCAGAATGCCATGCTGTGCGGTCCAGCAGCGCTGATGCAGTATATTAGGGAACCGCGTGAACGCTGGGTCCAGGCTTAAAGGTTCTGACGGCCTCGTAGCTTTCAGTCAGAATGCCATGCTGTGCGGTCCAGCAGCGCTGATGCAGTATATTAGGGAACCGCGTGAACGCTGGGTCCAGGCTTAAAGGTTCTGACGGCCTCGTAGCTTTCAGTCAGGATGCCATGCTGTGCGGTCCAGCAGCGCTGATGCAGTATATTAGGGAACTGCGTGAACGCTGGGTCCAGGCTTAAAGGTTCTGACGGCCTCGTAGCTTTCAGTCAGAATGCCATGCTGTGCGGTCCAGCAGCGCTGATGCAGTATATTAGGGAACCGCGTGAACGCTGGGTCCAGGCTTAAAGGTTCTGACGGCATCGTAGCTTTCAGTCAGAATGCCATGCTGTGCGGTCCAGCAGCGCTGATGCAGTATATTAGGGAACCTGCGTGAACGCTGGGTCCAGGCTTAAAGGTTCTGTCGGCCTCGTAGCTTTCAGTCAGAATGCCATGCTGTGCGGTCCAGCAGCGCTGATGCAGTATATTAGGGAACCGCGTGAACGCTGGGTCCAGGCTTGAAAGGTTCTGACGGCCTCGTAGCTTTCAGTCAGGAATGCCATGCTGTGCGGTCCAGCAGCGCTGATGCAGTATATTAGGGAACTGCGTGAACGCTGGGTCCAGGCTTAAAGGTTCTGACGGCATCGTAGCTTTCAGTCAGAATGCCATGCTGTGCGGTCCAGCAGCGCTGATGCAGTATATTAGGGAACCGCGTGAACGCTGGGTCCAGGCTTAAAGGTTCTGACGGCATCGTAGCTTTCAGTCAGAATGCCATGCTGTGCGGTCCAGCAGCGCTGATGCAGTATATTAGGGAACCGCGTGAACGCTGGGTCCAGGCTTAAAGGTTCTGTACGGCCTCGTAGCTTTCAGTCAGAATGCCATGCTGTGCGGTCCAGCAGCGCTGATGCAGTATATTAGGGAACCGCGTGAACGCTGGGTCCAGGCTTAAAGGTTCTGACGGCATCGTAGCTTTCAGTCAGAATGCCATGCTGTGCGGTCCAGCAGCGCTGATGCAGTATATTAGGGAACTGCGTGAACGCTGGGTCCAGGCTTAAAGGTTCTGACGGCATCGTAGCTTTCAGTCAGAATGCCATGCTGTGCGGTCCAGCAGCGCTGATGCAGTATATTAGGGAACCTGCGTGAACGCTGGGTCCAGGCTTAAAGGTTCTGTACGGCCTCGTAGCTTTCAGTCAGAATGCCATGCTGTGCGGTCCAGCAGCGCTGATGCAGTATATTAGGGAACCGCGTGAACGCTGGGTCCAGGCTTAAAGGTTCTGACGGCCTCGTAGCTTTCAGTCAGAATGCCATGCTGTGCGGTCCAGCAGCGCTGATGCAGTATATTAGGGAACCGCGTGAACGCTGGGTCCAGGCTTAAAGGTTCTGACGGCCTCGTAGCTTTCAGTCAGAATGCCATGCTGTGCGGTCCAGCAGCGCTGATGCAGTATATTAGGGAACCGCGTGAACGCTGGGTCCAGGCTTAAAGGTTCTGACGGCATCGTAGCTTTCAGTCAGAATGCCATGCTGTGCGGTCCCAGCAGCGCTGATGCAGTATATTAGGGAACTGCGTGAACGCTGGGTCCAGGCTTAAAGGTTCTGACGGCATCGTAGCTTTCAGTCAGAATGCCATGCTGTGCGGTCCAGCAGCGCTGATGCAGTATATTAGGGAACCGCGTGAACGCTGGGTCCAGGCTTGAAGGTTCTGACGGCCTCGTAGCTTTCAGTCAGGATGCCATGCTGTGCGGTCCAGCAGCGCTGATGCAGTATATTGGGGAACTGCGTGAACGCTGGGTCCAGGCTTAAAGGTTCTGACGGCATCGTAGCTTTCAGTCAGAATGCCATGCTGTGCGGTCCAGCAGCGCTGATGCAGTATATTAGGGAACTGCGTGAACGCTGGGTCCAGGCTTAAAGGTTCTGTCGGCCTCGTAGCTTTCAGTCAGAATGCCATGCTGTGCGGTCCAGCAGCGCTGATGCAGTATATTAGGGAACCGCGTGAACGCTGGGTCCAGGCTTAAAGGTTCTGACGGCATCGTAGCTTTCAGTCAGAATGCCATGCTGTGCGGTCCAGCAGCGCTGATGCAGTATATTAGGGAACCGCGTGAACGCTGGGTCCAGGCTTAAAGGTTCTGTCGGCCTCGTAGCTTTCAGTCAGGATGCCATGCTGTGCGGTCCAGCAGCGCTGATGCAGTATATTAGGGAACTGCGTGAACGCTGGGTCCAGGCTTAAAGGTTCTGACGGCATCGTAGCTTTCAGTCAGAATGCCATGCTGTGCGGTCCAGCAGCGCTGATGCAGTATATTAGGGAACTGCGTGAACGCTGGGTCCAGGCTTAAAGGTTCTGACGGCATCGTAGCTTTCAGTCAGAATGCCATGCTGTGCGGTCCAGCAGCGCTGATGCAGTATATTAGGGAACCGCGTGAACGCTGGGTCCAGGCTTAAAGGTTCTGTCGGCCTCGTAGCTTTCATTCAGAATGCCATGCTGTGCGGTCCAGCAGCGCTGATGCAGTATATTAGGGAACCGCGTGAACGCTGGGTCCAGGCTTAAAGGTTCTGACGGCATCGTAGCTTTCAGTCAGAATGCCATGCTGTGCGGTCCAGCAGCGCTGATGCAGTATATTAGGGAACCGCGTGAACGCTGGGTCCAGGCTTAAAGGTTCTGACGGCCTCGTAGCTTTCAGTCAGAATGCCATGCTGTGCGGTCCAGCAGCGCTGATGCAGTATATTAGGGAACCGCGTGAACGCTGGGTCCAGGCTTAAAGATTCTGACGGCATCGTAGCTTTCAGTCAGAATGCCATGCTGTGCGGTCCAGCAACGCTGATGCAGTATATTAGGGAACTGCGTGAACGCTGGGTCCAGGCTTAAAGGTTCTGTCGGCATCGTAGCTTTCAGTCAGAATGCCATGCTGTGCGGTCCAGCAGCGCTGATGCAGTATATTAGGGAACCGCGTGAACGCTGGGTCCAGGCTTGAAGGTTCTGACGGCCTCGTAGCTTTCAGTCAGGATGCCATGCTGTGCGGTCCAGCAGCGCTGATGCAGTATATTAGGGAACTGCGTGAACGCTGGGTCCAGGCTTAAAGGTTCTGACGGCATCGTAGCTTTCAGTCAGAATGCCATGCTGTGCGGTCCAGCAGCGCTGATGCAGTATATTAGGGAACTGCGTGAACGCTGGGTCTAGGCTTAAAGGTTCTGACGGCATCGTAGCTTTCAGTCAGAATGCCATGCTGTGCGGTCCAGCAGCGCTGATGCAGTATATTAGGGAACCGCGTGAACGCTGGGTCCAGGCTTAAAGGTTCTGTCGGCCTCGTAGCTTTCAGTCAGAATGCCATGCTGTGCGGTCCAGCAGCGCTGATGCAGTATATTAGGGAACCGCGTGAACGCTGGGTCCAGGCTTAAAGGTTCTGACGGCATCGTAGCTTTCAGTCAGAATGCCATGCTGTGCGGTCCAGCAGCGCTGATGCAGTATATTAGGGAACCGCGTGAACGCCGGGTCCAGGCTTAAAGGTTCTGACGGCATCGTAGCTTTCAGTCAGAATGCCATGCTGTGCGGTCCAGCAGCGCTGATGCAGTATATTAGGGAACTGCGTGAACGCTGGGTCCAGGCTTAAAGGTTCTGTCGGCCTCGTAGCTTTCAGTCAGAATGCCATGCTGTGCGGTCCAGCAGCGCTGATGCAGTATATTAGGGAACCGCGTGAACGCTGGGTCCAGGCTTGAAGGTTCTGACGGCCTCGTAGCTTTCAGTCAGGATGCCATGCTGTGCGGTCCAGCAGCGCTGATGCAGTATATTAGGGAACTGCGTGAACGCTGGGTCCAGGCTTAAAGGTTCTGACGGCATCGTAGCTTTCAGTCAGAATGCCATGCTGTGCGGTCCAGCAGCGCTGATGCAGTATATTAGGGAACTGCGTGAACGCTGGGTCCAGGCTTAAAGGTTCTGACGGCATCGTAGCTTTCAGTCAGAATGCCATGCTGTGCCCCCAGCAGCGCTGATGCAGTATATTAGGGAACCGCGTGAACGCTGGGTCCAGGCTTAAAGGTTCTGTCGGCCTCGTAGCTTTCAGTCAGAATGCCATGCTGTGCGGTCCAGCAGCGCTGATGCAGTATATTAGGGAACCGCGTGAACGCTGGGTCCAGGCTTAAAGGTTCTGACGGCATCGTAGCTTTCAGTCAGAATGCCATGCTGTGCGGTCCAGCAGCGCTGATGCAGTATATTAGGGAACTGCGTGAACGCTGGGTCCAGGCTTAAAGGTTCTGTCGGCCTCGTAGCTTTCAGTCAGAATGCCATGCTGTGCGGTCCAGCAGCGCTGATGCAGTATATTAGGGAACCGCGTGAACGCTGGGTCCAGGCTTGAAGGTTCTGACGGCCTCGTAGCTTTCAGTCAGGATGCCATGCTGTGCGGTCCAGCAGCGCTGATGCAGTATATTAGGGAACTGCGTGAACGCTGGGTCCAGGCTTAAAGGTTCTGACGGCATCGTAGCTTTCAGTCAGAATGCCATGCTGTGCGGTCCAGCAGCGCTGATGCAGTATATTAGGGAACTGCGTGAACGCTGGGTCCTAGGCTTAAAGGTTCTGACGGCATCGTAGCTTTCAGTCAGAATGCCATGCTGTGCGGTCCAGCAGCGCTGATGCAGTATATTAGGGAACCGCGTGAACGCTGGGTCCAGGCTTAAAGGTTCTGTCGGCCTCGTAGCTTTCAGTCAGAATGCCATGCTGTGCGGTCCAGCAGCGCTGATGCAGTATATTAGGGAACCGCGTGAACGCTGGGTCCAGGCTTAAAGGTTCTGACGGCATCGTAGCTTTCAGTCAGAATGCCATGCTGTGCGGTCCAGCAGCGCTGATGCAGTATATTAGGGAACCGCGTGAACGCCGGGTCCAGGCTTAAAGGTTCTGACGGCATCGTAGCTTTCAGTCAGAATGCCATGCTGTGCGGTCCAGCAGCGCTGATGCAGTATATTAGGGAACTGCGTGAACGCTGGGTCCAGGCTTAAAGGTTCTGTCGGCATCGTAGCTTTCAGTCAGAATGCCATGCTGTGCGGTCCAGCAGCGCTGATGCAGTATATTAGGGAACCGCGTGAACGCTGGGTCCAGGCTTGAAGGTTCTGACGGCCTCGTAGCTTTCAGTCAGGATGCCATGCTGTGCGGTCCAGCAGCGCTGATGCAGTATATTAGGGAACTGCGTGAACGCTGGGTCCAGGCTTAAAGGTTCTGACGGCATCGTAGCTTTCAGTCAGAATGCCATGCTGTGCGGTCCAGCAGCGCTGATGCAGTATATTAGGGAACTGCGTGAACGCTGGGTCCAGGCTTAAAGGTTCTGACGGCATCGTAGCTTTCAGTCAGAATGCCATGCTGTGCGGTCCAGCAGCGCTGATGCAGTATATTAGGGAACCGCGTGAACGCTGGGTCCAGGCTTAAAGGTTCTGTCGGCCTCGTAGCTTTCAGTCAGAATGCCATGCTGTGCGGTCCAGCAGCGCTGATGCAGTATATTAGGGAACTGCGTGAACGCTGGGTCCAGGCTTAAAGGTTCTGACGGCATCGTAGCTTTCAGTCAGAATGCCATGCTGTGCGGTCCAGCAGCGCTGATGCAGTATATTAGGGAACTGCGTGAACGCTGGGTCCAGGCTTAAAGGTTCTGACGGCATCGTAGCTTTCAGTCAGAATGCCATGCTGTGCGGTCCAGCAGCGCTGATGCAGTATATTAGGGAACCGCGTGAACGCTGGGTCCAGGCTTAAAGGTTCTGTCGGCCTCGTAGCTTTCAGTCAGAATGCCATGCTGTGCGGTCCAGCAGCGCTGATGCAGTATATTAGGGAACTGCGTGAACGCTGGGTCCAGGCTTAAAGGTTCTGACGGCATCGTAGCTTTCAGTCAGAATGCCATGCTGTGCGGTCCAGCAGCGCTGATGCAGTATATTAGGGAACTGCGTGAACGCTGGGTCCAGGCTTAAAGGTTCTGACGGCATCGTAGCTTTCAGTCAGGATGCCATGCTGTGCGGTCCAGCAGCGCTGATGCAGTATATTAGGGAACTGCGTGAACGCTGGGTCCAGGCTTAAAGGTTCTGACGGCATCGTAGCTTTCAGTCAGGATGCCATGCTGTGCGGTCCAGCAGCGCTGATGCAGTATATTAGGGAACTGCGTGAACGCTGGGTCTAGGCTTAAAGGTTCTGACGGCATCGTAGCTTTCAGTCAGAATGCCATGCTGTGCGGTCCAGCAGCGCTGATGCAGTATATTAGGGAACCGCGTGAACGCTGGGTCCAGGCTTAAAGGTTCTGTCGGCCTCGTAGCTTTCAGTCAGAATGCCATGCTGTGCGGTCCAGCAGCGCTGATGCAGTATATTAGGGAACCGCGTGAACGCTGGGTCCAGGCTTAAAGGTTCTGACGGCATCGTAGCTTTCAGTCAGAATGCCATGCTGTGCGGTCCAGCAGCGCTGATGCAGTATATTAGGGAACCGCGTGAACGCCGGGTCCAGGCTTAAAGGTTCTGACGGCATCGTAGCTTTCAGTCAGAATGCCATGCTGTGCGGTCCAGCAGCGCTGATGCAGTATATTAGGGAACTGCGTGAACGCTGGGTCCAGGCTTAAAGGTTCTGTCGGCCTCGTAGCTTTCAGTCAGAATGCCATGCTGTGCGGTCCAGCAGCGCTGATGCAGTATATTAGGGAACCGCGTGAACGCTGGGTCCAGGCTTGAAGGTTCTGACGGCCTCGTAGCTTTCAGTCAGGATGCCATGCTGTGCGGTCCAGCAGCGCTGATGCAGTATATTAGGGAACTGCGTGAACGCTGGGTCCAGGCTTAAAGGTTCTGACGGCATCGTAGCTTTCAGTCAGAATGCCATGCTGTGCGGTCCAGCAGCGCTGATGCAGTATATTAGGGAACTGCGTGAACGCTGGGTCCAGGCTTAAAGGTTCTGACGGCATCGTAGCTTTCAGTCAGAATGCCATGCTGTGCCCCCAGCAGCGCTGATGCAGTATATTAGGGAACCGCGTGAACGCTGGGTCCAGGCTTAAAGGTTCTGTCGGCCTCGTAGCTTTCAGTCAGAATGCCATGCTGTGCGGTCCAGCAGCGCTGATGCAGTATATTAGGGAACCGCGTGAACGCTGGGTCCAGGCTTAAAGGTTCTGACGGCATCGTAGCTTTCAGTCAGAATGCCATGCTGTGCGGTCCAGCAGCGCTGATGCAGTATATTAGGGAACTGCGTGAACGCTGGGTCCAGGCTTAAAGGTTCTGTCGGCCTCGTAGCTTTCAGTCAGAATGCCATGCTGTGCGGTCCAGCAGCGCTGATGCAGTATATTAGGGAACCGCGTGAACGCTGGGTCCAGGCTTGAAGGTTCTGACGGCCTCGTAGCTTTCAGTCAGGATGCCATGCTGTGCGGTCCAGCAGCGCTGATGCAGTATATTAGGGAACTGCGTGAACGCTGGGTCCAGGCTTAAAGGTTCTGACGGCATCGTAGCTTTCAGTCAGGATGCCATGCTGTGCGGTCCAGCAGCGCTGATGCAGTATATTAGGGAACTGCGTGAACGCTGGGTCTAGGCTTAAAGGTTCTGACGGCATCGTAGCTTTCAGTCAGAATGCCATGCTGTGCGGTCCAGCAGCGCTGATGCAGTATATTAGGGAACCGCGTGAACGCTGGGTCCAGGCTTAAAGGTTCTGTCGGCCTCGTAGCTTTCAGTCAGAATGCCATGCTGTGCGGTCCAGCAGCGCTGATGCAGTATATTAGGGAACCGCGTGAACGCTGGGTCCAGGCTTAAAGGTTCTGACGGCATCGTAGCTTTCAGTCAGAATGCCATGCTTTGCGGTCCAACAGCGCTGATGCAGTATATTAGGGAACCGCGTGAACGCCGGGTCCAGGCTTAAAGGTTCTGACGGCATCGTAGCTTTCAGTCAGAATGCCATGCTGTGCGGTCCAGCAGCGCTGATGCAGTATATTAGGGAACTGCGTGAACGCTGGGTCCAGGCTTAAAGGTTCTGTCGGCATCGTAGCTTTCAGTCAGAATGCCATGCTGTGCGGTCCAGCAGCGCTGATGCAGTATATTAGGGAACCGCGTGAACGCTGGGTCCAGGCTTGAAGGTTCTGACGGCCTCGTAGCTTTCAGTCAGGATGCCATGCTGTGCGGTCCAGCAGCGCTGATGCAGTATATTAGGGAACTGCGTGAACGCTGGGTCCAGGCTTAAAGGTTCTGACGGCATCGTAGCTTTCAGTCAGAATGCCATGCTGTGCGGTCCAGCAGCGCTGATGCAGTATATTAGGGAACTGCGTGAACGCTGGGTCCAGGCTTAAAGGTTCTGACGGCATCGTAGCTTTCAGTCAGAATGCCATGCTGTGCGGTCCAGCAGCGCTGATGCAGTATATTAGGGAACCGCGTGAACGCTGGGTCCAGGCTTAAAGGTTCTGTCGGCCTCGTAGCTTTCAGTCAGAATGCCATGCTGTGCGGTCCAGCAGCGCTGATGCAGTATATTAGGGAACTGCGTGAACGCTGGGTCCAGGCTTAAAGGTTCTGACGGCATCGTAGCTTTCAGTCAGAATGCCATGCTGTGCGGTCCAGCAGCGCTGATGCAGTATATTAGGGAACTGCGTGAACGCTGGGTCCAGGCTTAAAGGTTCTGACGGCATCGTAGCTTTCAGTCAGAATGCCATGCTGTGCGGTCCAGCAGCGCTGATGCAGTATATTAGGGAACCGCGTGAACGCTGGGTCCAGGCTTAAAGGTTCTGTCGGCCTCGTAGCTTTCAGTCAGAATGCCATGCTGTGCGGTCCAGCAGCGCTGATGCAGTATATTAGGGAACTGCGTGAACGCTGGGTCCAGGCTTAAAGGTTCTGACGGCATCGTAGCTTTCAGTCAGAATGCCATGCTGTGCGGTCCAGCAGCGCTGATGCAGTATATTAGGGAACCGCGTGAACGCTGGGTCCAGGCTTGAAGGTTCTGACGGCCTCGTAGCTTTCAGTCAGAATGCCATGCTGTGCGGTCCAGCAGCGCTGATGCAGTATATTAGGGAACCGCGTGAACGCTGGGTCCAGGCTTAAAGGTTCTGTCGGCCTCGTAGCTTTCAGTCAGAATGCCATGCTGTGCGGTCCAGCAGCGCTGATGCAGTATATTAGGGAACTGCGTGAACGCTGGGTCCAGGCTTAAAGGTTCTGACGGCATCGTAGCTTTCAGTCAGAATGCCATGCTGTGCGGTCCAGCAGCGCTGATGCAGTATATTAGGGAACTGCGTGAACGCTGGGTCCAGGCTTAAAGGTTCTGACGGCATCGTAGCTTTCAGTCAGAATGCCATGCTGTGCGGTCCAGCAGCGCTGATGCAGTATATTAGGGAACCGCGTGAACGCTGGGTCCAGGCTTAAAGGTTCTGTCGGCCTCGTAGCTTTCAGTCAGAATGCCATGCTGTGCGGTCCAGCAGCGCTGATGCAGTATATTAGGGAACTGCGTGAACGCTGGGTCCAGGCTTAAAGGTTCTGACGGCATCGTAGCTTTCAGTCAGAATGCCATGCTGTGCGGTCCAGCAGCGCTGATGCAGTATATTAGGGAACCGCGTGAACGCTGGGTCCAGGCTTAAAGGTTCTGTCGGCCTCGTAGCTTTCAGTCAGAATGCCATGCTGTGCGGTCCAGCAGCGCTGATGCAGTATATTAGGGAACTGCGTGAACGCTGGGTCCAGGCTTAAAGGTTCTGACGGCATCGTAGCTTTCAGTCAGAATGCCATGCTGTGCGGTCCAGCAGCGCTGATGCAGTATATTAGGGAACCGCGTGAACGCTGGGTCCAGGCTTAAAGGTTCTGACGGCCTCGTAGCTCTCATTCAGAATGCCATGCTCTGCGGTCCAGCAGCGCTGATGCAGTATATTAGGGAACCGCGTGAACGCTGGGTCCAGGCTTGAAGGTTCTGACGGCCTCGTAGCTTTCAGTCAGGATGCCATGCTGTGCGGTCCAGCAGCGCTGATGCAGTATATTAGGGAACCGCGTGAACGCTGGGTCCAGGCTTGAAGGTTCAAAACGGCATCATAGCTTCCAGTCAGGATGCCATGCTGTCAGGTCTAGCGGCAGCAGTGCAGCATGGAGGGAAAACGTTGATTACTGTGGGGGTGCAGGTTTGAGGGTTCAAGATTTGATGGCCTCGTTTCCAGTGGTTGTTTAGGGGTTCGGGGTTAAGGTTTGATATGCAGATGGGCTTCAGTCAGGGGGCTATGCTGGCAGGCTCAGCTGCACTGACGCAGCTTGCAGAAACAGTGTGTGTGGTGAGTTTAGGGTTTAGAGTTGAATGGCCTTGTGGGTCAGGGTTCCAGGGTTTAGGGTTAAAGGTTGGATGGCCTTGTGGATCAGGGTTCCAGGGTGAGCAGCTGAATCTTTGTGTGTGCGTGCGTAGGGTATTCTCAAGATCGGGTTTCTCTCAGGCTGCCATGCTGTCTGGTCTAGCGGCGAAGGCGCAGCATATTAGGGAACATGATCGTGGTTGTGGGCGCGAGGTGCAAGGATGATCAATTGATCAGGACATGCCTCTTATCCCACTATACTTGGTTTATATGTGTTTACGTTTGTTGCCCTTGTGTGCCCATGTGTGTTTGCGTGCGCAGGATGTTCCTAAGATCAACTTCTCAATTCTGGTTGCAGGTGCAAGGGGCAAGGATGATCAGGACATGTGTGTACGTGTGTTGCCCTTGTGTGCCCATGTGTGCATGTGTGCCCATTTGTGTGTGTGTGTGTGTGTGCGTGCGCAGGATGTTCCTAAGATAAAGTTCTTGATCCTGGTTGCGGGTGCGAGGTGCAAGGATGACACATATCTGCCCATGTACTCGACCAACAAGATACCTTGCCCGACGTTCGTCGTGATCGGGAGCCAGGTTTGAACTGGGTGGAAGGTGTGGGTGGAAGGTGTGGGGGCATGAGGGTCAGGGGTGAGGGCATAAAGGTAACATGCCCAACCTTTGTTGTGGTTTGGAGCCTTGTACTAGTAAGGGCTGGATCTGAATGGGGTGGCATGCGGGCGTGCGTGGTGCCTGTGGTGAGGCCGACCAGATCTCTTGCCTGACGTTGGTCGTGATTGGGAGTCTGAGGAGTGGGGTCTTAATGGACGGGCACAAGGGCAGGCGGGCGAGCGTGAGGGGCGGGGGATGACCGGGGTGAGGCAAACCAGATGGCTCAGACGACGTTGGTCGTGATTGGGTGCCAGGTATGAGGGGTGGGGGTCTAAATGTGGGGGATAGGTGTGGGGGTATGAGGGGCGGGGGACGACCGGGCAGAGGGCAACAAGATACCATGCCCTTCGTCTGTTGTGATCGGAAGCCATGTTTAAGCTGCCATGTTTTCGGATCAAAATGGCAGGACAGAGTTTGGACTGGGCGGACGGGCACAAGAGAAAAGTTGTACAAGCTACGGTGGCTTGCGCTTCTGGCTGTGTTCGACTGGCTGACTCGTGGATCCTGATGGCTGAACCTGTGGCAAAATGTGCTGACTGGTGGATCCTGATGGCTGATCCTGTGGCAAGATATGCTGACTGGTGTATCCTGATGGGTGGTGATCACCTGATTCCGATGCTTAAGGTTGAGCATGTAAGCCGAATGTCGAGAATTCATTGGTGCTGATCCCTTTGATAGGTACCCGAGGCCCAAAATTTCATGGCAGTTGAAACCCTAAACCCCATGCAACCCATCATGGTTTCAGAGCTAATGTTTGGCAACCCATCATGGTTTCAGAGCTAATGAGTGGCAACCCATCATAGTTTCAGAGCTAATGATTGGAAACCCATCATGGCTTTAGAGCTAATGATTGGCAATCCATCATGGTTTCAGAGCTAATGAGTGGCAACCCATCATGGTTTCAGAGCTAATGAGTGGCAACCCATCACGGCTTCATAGCTAATGATTGGCAACCCATCATGGTTTCAGAGCTAATGAGTTGCAACCCATCATGGTTTCAGAGCTAACGAGTGGCAACCCATCATGGTTTCAGAGCTAATGAGTGGCAACCCATCATGGTTTCAGAGCTAATGAGTGGCAACCCATCATGGTTTCAGAGCTAATGAGTGGCAACCCATTATGGCTTCAGAGCTAATGAGTGGCAACCCATTATGGCTTCAGAGCTAATGAGTGGCAACCCATCATGGTTTCAGAGCTAATGAGTGGCAACCCATCATGGTTTCAGAGCTAATGAGTGGCAACCCATCATGGTTTCAGAGCTAATGAGTGGCAACCCATCGTGGTTTCAGAGCTAATGAGTGGCAACCCATCGTGGTTTCAGAGCTAATGAGTGGCAACCCATCATGGTTTCAGAGCTAATGAGTGGCAACCCATGGTGGTTTCAGAGCTAATGAGTGGCAACCCATCGTGGTTTCAGAGCTAATAAGTGGCAACCCGTCGTGGTTTCAGAGCTAATGAGTGGCAACCCATCGTGGTTTCAGAGCTAATGAGTGGCAACCCATCATGGTTTCAGAGCTAATGAGTGGCAACCCATCGTGGTTTCAGAGCTAATGAGTGGCAACCCATCGTGGTATCAGAGCTAATGAGTGGCAACCCATCATGGTTTCAGAGCTAATGAGTGGCAACCCATTATGGCTTCAGAGCTAATGAGTGGCAGCCCATCATGGTTTCAGAGCTAATGAGTGGCAACCCATCATGGTTTCAGAGCTAATGAGTGGCAACACATCATGGTTTCAGAGCTAATGAGTGGCAACCCATCGTGGTTTCAGAGCTAATGAGTGGCAACCCATCGTGGTTTCAGAGCTAATGAGTGGCAACCCATCATGGTTTCAGAGCTAATGAGTGGCAACCCATCGTGGTTTCAGAGCTAATGAGTGGCAACCCATGGTGGTTTCAGAGCTAATAAGTGGCAACCCATCGTGGTTTCAGAGCTAATGAGTGGCAACCCATCGTGGTTTCAGAGCTAATGAGTGGCAACCCATCATGGTTTCAGAGCTAATGAGTGGCAACCCATCGTGGTTTCAGAGCTAATGAGTGGCAACCCATCGTGGTATCAGAGCTAATGAGTGGCAACCCATGATTTGTTGCAGGATGTCAACAAGGAGGATTGCGAGATGCTCATTCCGTGCCTGGAGCAGCCGTTGGTGTACGGGCACAGTGAAGGTGATGAACCCCCCTGACGTATTTTATTTTACTTATCTTCCTGTAGACCATCTCTGGCCCAGTGGGGGGCGCTGGACGGCCATGTGGGGTCTTGAGCTTTTTCCCCACCCTTACACAGGCCACAAGGTACCCAGACTGCCTGAAGACCAGAAAACGAGGCTGGCCAGTCTTTTGCAGTCAAGCTAGGCGTTGCTGTGACATAGAGTAACGGCGCGGATGTGGCTCCGGCCCCAAGCTGCGTTGTTTCCGGAACCTCCGTGCCCTACAGCCCTAGTAGGGTTGAGGGCTTAGGGTCTCCTGGACCTCCATGCCCCGGTGGGACGTGGCTTACATTCTTTGCTGTGACATCTCGTCTAGGCGTCCAGCCAATAATTGGTTTGCAGGGAAAGGTTTAAAGGCAGTGCGAAGGAGAGAGAAAAGCAGGACATTTTATTTTGGAAAGTTGCAACGTTTTGGGACAATGCAGTAGTGTGAACAATGTGTGAAATGGCAGGATAGAGGAAAGCTTGTCGTGTTTGTCAGTTTTCATGTTGCGAGTGTGTCATCGTTTGTTCTCAACCGCCCCGGTATAATGGATGCAGGTAGTGTGAACGTAGGGAATGAAAGAGCAGCATGAGTATGTAAAGTAAGTTTGAAATAATAGTACTTTCAATTGTCTCCTTCGGTCAGTGCCGACGCTTGGACATCCTCGTTGCTCGTTTCTGTGTACCGTACTTCAGTTAAAAAACCCGGCGGAGAATCACAGTTGATGCATGGGACAGATGTCTACAGACCGATACGGGCGTGGGGAGGAGAGGGGGCCTGATGCCCTGTCTCCACACACAAGGCCACACAAGCCATAGGCCTTGCTTTCCTTTATTTCCTCATGTGCCTTCTCCTTTGAGCTTCCTAGCAGACTTTTTGTTTGCCGACGTGGCCAAGCTTTATTTAAGCAGTGCACAGAGGTGGAACGTCATTGGCAGGGAGTCAGCCTACCTTAATCTGGAGCTAACGGAGGGAGATGTGCCGAGAATCGCCATCAGCGCTGAGGAGTTTGGGGGGGCAGGGAGTTCAATCAGATGCGCACGGGAACGGTGCACAAGGGGCACATGTTCAAGCTGAAGTTAGAAGCTAGCATGCTGCTATTATTGTACTGCCCCAAGTCTCCCGCTCCTAGAGATTTTAGATAGATTAAAAACGGCACCGTACCAATACGCGTATTACCAGACCGGTGATCGTATTTAGGTGGTCAGCTGAACGCGTGTTGGTGGTCCGCTGAACGCTGGTCTGGCACAACGTGTTTCGGTGGTTGGGTTGTTGGTTGGTCTCCCTGGTCATTTTGGTGATCCACTGAATGCGTTTAGGTGGTTTGTATGTTGACTCGGTTGGTCAGGTGACGCGTTTTGGTGGTTGGTTGGTCTGGTGGGCTGGTCAGGTGTCGCGGTCGGGGCTGGTCAGGTGACGCGGTCGAGGCTGGTCAGCAGGTGACGAATTTTGGTGTGTTGGTCAGGTGACGCGTTTTGGTGGATTGGATGACACGTTCAGGCGTTGTGGCCCGTCAAATGAATGTGTGTGGATATGTGTGTCGCCGTCGGCAGTAGCGTTCATAGTCACTTGATATCCGCGTGTCTATTTTTGTGATTTTAGCCTTAGAGGGTGCCATGTCCAGTAGTATGGAATACATCAGGAAACTGAGATTGGATATAACTGTGGCTGTTGAGGTGGTGAAGTCGCGGGGGGTCCAAGCGGATTTTGACAGGGCAGGGTTGGGAGCAGAATGGTTGGTTGGGAGGCAGTTGGTTGGGAGGCAGTTCAGGCCGATTTCACGAGCGTTCGGGTCCCCTCTGCCAGCTGCATCCAGCTGCGCCCGCTCGTATGCTGCATCAACTAGCGCTAGCACCTCTGGGACAGGTCACTAACGTTACACCTCTGGGCCCGCTCAAAGCTCGGCCGCGTGGGCGCCCAACTGTTCAGAAGGGAGAAAAAAGAAGAAACTAAAAGGAAGAGGGGGGGGCAGAACAAAAGGAGGGGCCGGGAAGGCAAAGAAGACCAAGGGACAGGTAGTGGCTGCAGGTCAGTTGCTGTCTGACGCAGTTTGACAGGGTGTGCACCGCCGCACCGGTATAAGCTAATGACATAACAGTATTGCACCTCTGGGCCATGCTGAAATGAAGCTCAGCCACGTCGGCAAACAAAGTGTCGGCTGGGATAGTCAAGGGAGCAGGCGCAAGAGGAAAGAAACGATAGCAAGTCCACCCACCAAACAACAAGAACTCAAAGGTCAGGCAAACGTATCCCCTACCTCTGAAGAGAGAAGCCTTTAAAAAGCTCAACTAGAAGTTGTACAAAACCAGGGCCTTCCACCCCTGCCTGCAGGCTCTTCGACGGTGTCAATGACACAATGCCACAGAAGCCGCATGCCTCAGCACCACTTTGGCACTTGGCTCCAAGCTACTGGCTGCTGTGGTGACTTTCCCCACGCTATGGGTGGCGATTCCACGCCACTACTACTCAAACCCCCTGTTTTGGTAAGCAGAAAACCTACCAGTTTCAAGGCAAACGCATCGTTTGGACAAGGCCCCTAAAATGATTATGGTAGGTGAATTGGTAAGGCTTTTGGTAGGTTTAATCGACCGAAAACGCGACATCTACCGATTTGCATTCTGGTAGGTTTAAATTTCGGTAAGCCCAGAACCTACCGAAATAGATACTCCTTGGCTACCATTTTTGCCCTGGTTGGCCTACCGATTGCACTACTGTCGCTACCATATTTACCTACCAGTTATCATCATTTGGTTGACCTTTTGCTGCTTAGATTGGCCTACCGATTCCTCTACTGTTGCTACCATATTTACCTACTAATTAGCATGATTTGGTCCACCAGGCGTTGCCCAGAATAGGCCGATTGCGCTCCTTTTGGTACCAATTGGGAGCGGCTTGCTGTACCCCCCTGTGCAGGTGGGGCTAACTAATGATGTGGCGCGCGCCACAAAATAAAAATATAATAAAAATTAGTACGTTTTAGTTGTTAGACAGTTCCTAAATCGTACACCAGAACTTCAGATTTGTTTGGCAAAAAAACGGTTTTCAATTACCGTATGCATGATTTGAAGAGAAAATAAAAACCAAATAGCTGAGAAGTAGAAATTAATTCCTTGTCCGCCTCCCTCTCCATAATTATCCCGATACCTAGTCCTCAAACAAGGCGTTAATATCTAGATCCTCGCCGAGGAAAGCTGCCGGACTCTCTATTAAGGCGTTTAGCCCGTTAGCGAGTCCCCCTGCCTATTCTTGCATCATCCCTTCTCCGGCTGCCGGTGGTGCGTTCATGTTAGCTAAGCTCTCCAGCAGTCGCTTGTGGACGGTGATAGGCTGCTGGATCTGGCCTAGGGCTTCCTGGTGAGGTAGAATGCTACCCAAGACGGTCTGTTCCCACTCAGTGATCATTACTAGGCAGGCCAGGGCAATGGGAAAAATTGCCTCATCCCCAACCCTCTGAGCATTGCATGCCCAATTGTAGGTTAGGACCTTAATTGCTTCTATGTTGAGTTCCTCATCCGGACACACCTTACTGGCTTCCTGGATAGCATCCATCCTGGAGAGCGTCCATCCTGGAGAGCATCCATCGTAGCAGAGCGGCTGGAGATGCTCATGGACGAGCATTCTGCAAAGAATGGGAATGGTGATCCACTGTACCTGGTACAGACACGCATATTGGTTGGGGCCGGTTAGAAGGTGGGCCAGTCCTGCTCGACGACCCTATCATAGCCAGCACGTGGTATTTACACGCCATGGATCGTACGAATGCCAGTCCAACCCTTGAGTCCACGAGATTTTGGAACGCATCTTACCCTAGATAGGCAAGCTTGATTATTCGTTATGTCATCGCTTTAAGGGCCTAGTCGTTGGTTTAAGGTGATGAAATGAAAAGAAAAGAGAATGCCGAAACAACGAGCGACAAAGCAGGCAAACCCACCCCAGCCGTACCCCCTGCCGTACCCCGTTGTTTACGGTCTTCTGGACCAGCAAGCAAGGCAAACTTGCAACCAACTGAAGTTGTGCATTTGAAACTTGTGTCCATGTGAGTCCATACAAGGGGGGGTCCAGGGGCAAGTGAAGGGGTCACGCCAACACTGCCCCCTTCAATTTTGGACGGAACACTATCGTGTGAGCTATTCCTCCGCGACTTGTTGTATATCATCATTTTTGGCAATGCAACACATCAAATCTCGTTTCGAAACACTGCGACATGGGATGATGCATTCGATGTACAAGTAGGGCTTCAGGGCAGGCTATGAGACAGTATATACTATGTGAGAACACTCATGTTGCCAGGTTATATAATTATGATGCATTTTATGTCTCTTCGGTGAAGCACATATCATCTCTCAACTCAGGAGTTCACGTCAGACCGCCGAGCTGCAACCAGCCATTACATGACCTTGCTTGCTTTGACCTGGCCAAGTCCCCTAAACGTAGGATGCAGCAGACGTCGCCCCCTATCGAGGCTCGCAGCCTGACGATCCACTTCGGCACCTCGTTCCAGCTTATCAAGTTTTTTCCCTCTGGCCCAAGGGATGACCTGCTCACAGGCATCCGAGAGGTAATGGGCGTGCAGCCCAACACGCCACTCCGCTTCCGAGACGCCGACGGAGACGTTGTGATTCTGTCTCCTCTGGGGATGCCAGATGGCTCTGTGCTGCACGTTACCGCCGAGAGTGGAATCCCCTTCCGAGGCGTGGTGGCGCCTGTCCCCACTCCAGCAGCCGCACCAGCGCCTCCTCCAGCACCTCTTTCAGCATCGCTTCATGCCGTGCCCATGGTGCAGAGGCGACCAGCAGAAGCAGCAGAGCAGCAGCTAGAACAGAGGCAGCGGCGTGTCCCAATTAATGACGCCGCTGCAGGGCAGCTGCTGCTGCAGCAGCAAGCCTGGCAGCGCGCTATTGCCATGGGGAGTGCCCAAGTTGGCCAGTCAGGTCCTCAGGAATGGCGCAGGTGGGCCCGTGCTAGCGGAGGCGATATCTCACCGGATGGCCTGTCCTTCTTGGTCAGCAGGGGAGACTCGGGGGAGGGCTGGGGCGCCTACACCCCAGTGCTCCCCACGATCGGCCAGCACTACTTCGCCGTGCAGTTTGGGAAGCGCCCTTGCTGCGTCTCGCTGGGTGTCATCTCATCTTCCCTCAGCAGCCTCCCACACGGCCATCTGATCCACAGACCTGAATTCCCGTTCATGATCTCGCTGGCTGGCATCATGACCGACAAGGGCCCTGGATGCTGCGACGGGGCCCAGAGCAGCCCTGACCTGCTCTTGGGCGTCTTGTTTGATATGGACAACCGCACTGTGACCATGGTCCCGCACGACGATCCCCTCAACCAAAGGCTTGCGGTGCGTTTGGACAACGTGCCTGTGCCGCTGCGCTTTGCTCTGGTTGCGCCTAAGCACGATATTTCTGCGACCATCGAGCATGTCGAGTACCCCAGCGACGGCGTCTTTCAGGGCGAGAATGCACGTTTTGTGAAACCGCAGACCCCTGGTAACTGACAGAAGTTACTGACAGAAGTTACTGACAGAAGTTACTGACAGAAGTTACTGACAGAAGTTACTGACGGTCTTTATGGGCGATAGTGCACGCTTTGTGAAGGGGCAGATGAGGTAGTGTCGAAAAGGAAGCAGAGGGCAGCTGTTGCTCCCGCTGACGCAGCAGCTGTAGCCCCCCGCAGGCAGGGGCTAGCATGGCATGACCTGCAAAATTACGGCTCTAGGTGGCCCGGGTCCCCTGCTTGTGAGTGTGCTGTATTGGCACCCGCTGCTTTTGGCTGGAAACAAATTTGACGATTCTACGATCTTGTACTGTATTGTTGTAGTGGTACTCAGGCTACCAGGGCTCAGGATACAACTGCCGCCTGCTTGGAGTCTCGGCTGCCGTCTTAAAAAGCAGAGCAACAACAGATAGAGAAGCAAGAGGCGTAGAAGGAGTGGTTCGTGAAGTTTAAGACTTTCCCACAAATTACGCGTACGGCATTATCATCCATAGCATACCGGTACTGAATTGCAACTGCATGGAGCAATAGTGTAAGCAACATTCACGCTTGAGTTTGCGGAGCCAGCATCTCACCCCTTAAGTTCCTTCTCTTCTAACGAGACAGTTGGGCGCCCACGCGGCCGAGCCTTTTTGAGCAGGGCCCAGAGGTGTAATGTCATTGACACCCCTGCTGGGCCCGCCCAAAGCTCGGCCGCGTGGGCGGCCAACTGTTCAGAAGGGAGAAAACAATGCACTAAAAGGAAAAGAGGGGGGGACAGGAACAAAAGGAGAGGCCGGGAAGGCAGTGAAGACCAAATCCGACACCTGACCTCCACTAGAGACTAGCCCACAACAAAGCCTCAGAGAAAAGAAAGTTTACAAAAGCAAGCGTATCCCACGCCTGCTTGGCCGCGAGGGCGCCCCACTGATGAGAAGGTAGAAGAGAAGAAACTAAAAAGAATGCTCAGGAGTGTTGGTGTGTGTAGCTGCGAATGTCAGTTCTAGAATGTTGTTGTGTCAATGACGTTACACCTCTGGGCCCTACTCAAAAATGCCCGGCCGCGAGGGCGCCTTACTAAAGGGTTGGGAGGAAAGAACGAAACAGATAGAAGGGGGCAGGAAACAAAAAGAGGAAACGTGGGAAATAAAGTGACGGGACAGACAAAGGGCTGGAAAAGAAAGACAAAGGAAGTTCCAGCCTCTGAAAATGTGTGCATCTCAACGATATCTACCACGTCTTCCACAAAAGGCAGGGCATCCCACCCAAGCCTGCCCCGGTACAGCTCAAAGAAATCGCAAGCACCGTTCGGAGGACTTGCTCATGCCCGCTCCCTAAATTGATCCTGCACGCTGGGGCATTGAAAGCATGCATGCAATGCGTCCTCCACATGGTCGCCGTCTCCCCTAGCCCAAAATCGCTGGCAGCACCGTCTGCCACGCTGACGCTCTGACCGCTGCGCCGTCCTCTTCCAACGAGTCGCACGCAAGCACACTCCCTTCGGCTGGTGTGGCCCCTGGCCTGCGCCAGCAGCATGGCGGCCGCCGCACTGAAACCAGGTGCGGTAGGCGGCCGCAGACCTGTCTTCAGTGACAAGATCTCTGGAGTACCCTCTACCAGCTGCATCCAGCTGCGCCCGCTCGTATGCTGCAACATGGAACCCGGCGCTCTAGGCGAAAGGGAGAGAAGATCCCTCAACCTCTGGGGATGGATGCCACCAGCGTTATACTTCTAGACCATATACCCCCCTGGGATGCCCACGAGTGCAGAGGTGTGTGTGTAACAATGTTTATGAGTCCTGGGGAGTGGGTTGTGTAGCTGGGAGGAGAGGGCTGCAGAGGTGTACTGCAGTATTTCTGTTTGGCGTGCCCCCATACACAGTTTTTCTGTAGTAGCTGGACTTTCCTCGTGTGAGATACTCTCCATCTTCGCTCTTTCAGACCTCCCCTAATTTCCGTTTGTATCTGATCTCTCTCCTCTGAGATTGAGTAGACCTGAGCTGCACCATCTCTCGTTCGTTTGGTTAGGTTGCCTCGCTATATCTGACTGTCCAGATCTAGCAGTAGGGATAAAGGCTGCTCATCGGTTGGATCCCCCTTGCAATCAAAATCAAGTTCAGTCAAGAGAGGGCGCCATCAAATTCGAGAACCGATCTCTGGGGGTGCCTTGAGACTCTGGCAAGGTTTCTCTGGCCCCGTCTGGATCAGTATTTTCATCGACACAATTTTTGATAACATACATGCGGCATGAGCTTAAACAGCAAACTACCGAGACAGAGATAACCCTCTGGAGATAACCATGGGTCAGACTCATGATGCTCACGTCAACGCAATTACACCTCAGGGCCCTGCTCAAAAAGGCTCGGCCGCGTGGGCACCTAATTGTCCCGTTGGGGGAAGAGAAAAGGAACTTTAGGTAAGAGGGAAAATGATGCACACATGCACATCACGGAAATACGAAGGGGTTAAAGTAAATGACGATACACCTCTGGGCCCTGCTTAAACAAAGCTCGGCCACGTCGGCAAACATGAAGTCAGCTAGAAAGTCAAGAGAGAAGGCGTTCAAGTGTGTAGTCTTAGGAGCACTCTCAGGCTGCAGGGGAAGAATCTCCCATGCTGCTAACTTGGAATCCATCCACACAATCCTATCCCTTGCTGAAAACCTATAACCTGTCCACACAATTGTACCGCCCCACTCCATGCCTACATCACTATCCACTCTCCTGCCCATATCACACTCTCATACTTCAAGATCTATATTACTCTGCCAGTCTAGGTAGGCCAGCACAGTCAGGTCGACCTCTGGGTGGCACCTCTGGAGCTCTTTCAGGCGGGCGAACAACGCTGGCCACGGCTGGCCTTCCTCCTCCTCCTCCGTAGGCGCCCAATCTAGCCCCAGGCGGTCCCGGGCCAGGGACAGGAACGTTGGGAACGCATCGGCGTGCACGCCCCGGAAGAGCGGAACCACACCCTGGGCCAGCATGTCCTTCGGCAGCAGCCTGACACACTCCTCAAGCATGCCGTCGTGGTCCAGCACGTTCTCCACAAACGACAAAGCGATGCCCAACCGGAACCTAGCATCCTTCGCGCGCCAGCACAGCTGCGCAAACTGGTAAGCCCGCTGAATCAGCTCCTGCTGATCCGCCCGTGTCTGCGCGCTGAGCGTCCCGCCACGCACCCTGCTCCCCTGACCGGCATGCGCCTTGCCCACGGCGGGCCACAGGTCTGCTAGGAACTCAAGCAGCGAGGAGTGCCAGCCCGGGTCATACACCTTAGGGAAGCTACTTGTTGCGAATGCCCTCCAGTTGCTTGGCATGATCTCCTGAGGAGGCGGGTCCTGCCTGCCTGCCGTTTGAGAACTGCCCTCCTGTCCTCTCAGGGAGGGACCCTTTGATCCCCTGGGTGCTTTGGATCGGCTGCCCTCCTGCTGCCCCGCTGCTGCTGGAGGAGCCACCTTGGCCCGCGGCCGCGCTGATGTCACCTTTTCCTGCCGCTGGAGCTGCTGCACCTCTTGCTGAAGCTGATGGGCAGCTGCTGGCCCTGCAAGCTGCATGTCTCCAGAGGCTTCCGACTTTCTGACAGACCTGGAGCCCCTTGTTGAACGGACAACCACCGCGTCGCCGCTGCTGCCTGCCGCGGGGCTGCGCATTGCGGAGCGCCCAAAGGGCAGGGATGGGCCGCCGGCCGCCGCCGCTGCCGGCGCCACGTGCGCGGCGCCAAATGGCATGGCCCTGCGCTGGTTAATGTCTTGCTGCTCCCGCCGTTGCTGCACGAGCGCGCTGGGCGTGAGCAGCTCGAAGGCGCGGCCGTTGCTGCGCCGTCTTGAGAGCTTCGCTATGGGCACTGCTGTTCCATCGGCCGCGGCTTCCGCCGCCGCCCGTGCGGCTTGCAGCAGCTGGTCGTCCTGTCGAGGAGGATCCGGCTTCTTAGGCCTTGGCTTGAGCCCCAACAGGCCTTGAGCAGCAGGCAGCGCAGCAGTGGAGACTGCAGGGAGATCCTCCTCACCGCTAGGCCTAGTCAGGTCCTCCTCGTCGTCTAATCTAAAAGTAGGTTCCTCAAGCATGACTTCCCTCTCGCCTCCCATGTCAATTGAGGACGCACTTCTCGAGCGACGCTCTGCTGTCTCCGCGCTAGTCTCTGCCTGGCGGCTGTTGACGCGCTTGCTTGCTTCACTGTGTGCCAAGAACTCAGCAGCAGCAGCAGTTGAGGCGGCAGCAGCAGCAGCAGCAAAAGCGGCATTTTTAGCCGCAAAACTAGCAGCAGACTCCCAGGGCTTCCGGACAGTGTTGGTTAGCTGCTGAGGCGGTAGCTCTAGGACAGCTGAGTCACTCTCCTCCTCCATGCTGCCGCCATGTGGCCCCGGGGAAACATGAACCATTCGACCCCGGCGATCCTCGTTCGCCGCCACCTCAGATGAGCCGGATTCGCTGCTGTCATCATCAACTGCTGCGCTGCGTCTGCTGCTGCTGGGGGTAGAGCCCGAGAGAAGGTCGTCCAGTAGGTTCATGTCGTCAAACATGGCATCGAACGGGTCATCGGGCTCGACCATTTTTTTAGTTATCTGTGCTGATCGGTCCTTCAATTTCGGCGAGGGCTGCTTTCGAGTGGCTGCAGACGATGACGCGGTACCGGTCCATGAGCGGGTGGCACAGTGCAGACAGGGCCTAAAGCCCAGCTTGTGATGACCGAAACCAAGCATGCCCAAGGGTGCTACGCTTAAAGGCAAAAATGAAAGAGATTGCCGATGCAGCGTGGATTTTGGGAGGTACAGGTTGACGGAATGACGGGGCGCCCAAGCCCCGGTATGTATACCCTAAAAGGGCACTGGGACTAACGGTATGGCGGTATGGCGGGTCCCGGGTCCAGGAGCAAAAAAGTAAGAAAGGGGGCGATTTGGGGATGCGAGCCAGCAGTTGGGCGGGCTGCTTTCAGCAGAGGGGTTTTCATGTACCGTCGGAGACGAAGGATTTTCTGTTGCGTGGATTTGTGTGGACACGGTGAGAGGCCGGCCGCTCAACCCTAGAAAACCTGAGACGCGAACACAAAAAAAGCCATGTGGCTTAATCGTGGCCCACGTCGTCACCAGAGAAAAGGCGAGCAGGACCAGGAAAGGCACACGACCAACAAGCACACACACGGCCGCAAGAACACATGTTAGTGTGAGGCCGGCCGCCCAACTACCCTAGAAAACCTGACATGCTAACCCATGAAACAGTCCGTACATGCGCAAACATTATATTATTTAAGGTCTAGAAACTTCTATTAAGGTTTAGAAAACAACTGGAAATGCAGACTGGACCGTGGGAACCAGAGAGGTGTGAACCTAGGGTGAACAGAAAACTGTTCAAAATGTGGACTCCATGTGGGACAAGAAGGCGTGCAATACTAGTGAGAGGCAGGAAAAATAGGCATTTTGTCTTTTATAAGAATGCCATAGAATCCAATGATGACGGTGTAAACATAAGAATGCGGAATTGGGGACCGGCAGCGGGGAGACTGGGAGAGGTGGCGAAGATGATCAGCTCAGTCTTTACCTCTTAGAGGTACACAACAAAGAGGGGGGGGGGGGCAAAAAACCCATCATGAAAAACAAGTCAGGGTCGCAGTCAAACCTTGTTGTGGTTTCAGCTTTTATATCCCTCCCCCCCCCAATACCATTTGTGTATAAGGAATGGCGTCATCAGAGAGTTTTGAGTGCCCACTGGGCACCACCTTTGGAAGCGCTGCTGGACAACAACGACCCAAACCATGGTGTGGTAGCTTTAGCGATAACATGATGCACTAGTGCCCCCTTTCTTCTCAATAGTTTCTGACTAGACAGATTGATGCCGTCACGGTCTAGCCCTTTTGAGCAGGGCCCAGAAGTGCAACTTCATTGAAATTTCAGGAAGGTATGGGGTTAAATAAAAAAGGGCAGGCCCTTCGAGGCTTGCCCCTTGCACTCTGAATGGTGGGGCACCGCATTCTGGCTGCGCCCTTTGGGCCCATGGGGACAGAACTTTGTCCAAGTGGCAGGGCTTGCTGCTTCATCCCCCCCCCCGGCAGTTGACCGTGATGTGGCTGAGTTAAACGGAAGAATCCAAAAGAAACAGAGGGCATGCCCATGTCCTGCCTTTTGCCGATCAACCCGGTGCGCTGAGCGCTCACCTTATTATGTGACGGTTTGTTCCGTCCCGTTGCGGCGTAATACACTGAACGCATTTTACTGGCTGATAACGCGCACACCACAGGGTTCGCTTCTAATTGACAAACGCTGATCTTTGAAACGAAAGCTTGGGCTGAACAGATTACGACACTCCTGAGGATTACTTATCCGCGCGCCCCCGTCCCGAGCTATCATCAGGTGTGGACCTATCCGGAGTTGGTAGAGATCGCACTGCCGCTGACAGCAGCAACAGCAACGGCAGCATCGTCCATTGGAATACAAGGCTATTAGGAGACGCGGCAGCAGAGCGTTAAAGGCGACGGCGTAGAGAGAGGAAGGCAGGCCGGGGGGCGGAGTGTGTCAGCCACCGGCCGCCTGAGCTGTCCAATCCTCGTGCAGTTCAGGCATTGATCTTGCCCTCTCTGGTTTTGTCCCACTAGAACATCCATCGTCTCAGCGCAGACGTCCCCATGTTGTCAGGACGGGTGGCTGTCCCAGCTGCCGCCCGGTGCCCTCGGCCGCAGATCGGCAGCAGCGCAGGATTGTCGAAAACAGCATGCAAATCACCCTTCCCCACACAGCATCTGCTGCCACATTCCGTATCCTCTAACAGTGGATCGCAGCATCAACGGCGAGGCCGGAGTCGAATGTCGGACCGACAGGGACCTGTCACAGCAGTTGAGGCGGCTGGTCTCGTTCGGACGAAAGCCACGGCGAACAACTTGCTCAGTGGCGAGGATTTTCGCATCATTGCGAATTTGGATGTAGAGGATATGCCGATGCACCTGCGCAAAAAGTGTGTGCTGTTCTACGCGCCTGAGACCGAGGCGCTGGCCAGGAACATCGCAGGTGGGTTTGGGAGCAGGTGTGCACGGACTGCTGGATGGATGCAGGAAACATCGAAGGCGACACGTGCTGTGCAGAGCAATATGGTACATGGCCACCAAATATAATTGCGCACTAGGCCGGCACTAGTCCGCAATTGGCATATCTTGCGATCAGGTGGAATCTTGCAATCTGGGAATCTCCCCACGATCGCAAAACAGGCGCACTCCTTGACTGACAGGGAGTGGAACAGCAACTCACTTCTCTTCCTTTCTGCCTCTGCCCCATCCGCGTAGCCCAAAACGAGAACATCGAACTTGGCACCTGTCGCTGGCGAAAATTCGCCGATGGCTTCCCTGACCTGTTTGTACAGAACGCCACCCAGATCCGCAACAAGCACGTTGCGTTCCTGGCCTCATTCCACGACCCGTCGGTTATCTTCGAGCAGATTTCCGTCATCTATGCGCTGCCGCGCCTCTTCGTCGGGTCCTTCACGGTGGTGCTGCCCTTCTTCCCCACCGGCACGCTCGAGCGGGTGAGGCCGGAGCACGAGTGCTATCGCATGGATTGCATGTTCACAGTGGTGCCCTACTTGTCTACCGTCATGCTCAAGTGGCTGGGCACGGAGTACGCATGCAGCCGAATGGGGTGCATGCTGCCGCATGAGGTGCATGGCATATGCTGCCGGATTGGATGCATAGAGCATGCATGCTGTTGCATCGGTTGCATGGAGCAAGCCCGTCAGCCCACCTCCATCTCGTGTGTAAAGGGCTGAGCGAAAGCTGCGTTCTTGGGCCCTGAGGAGGTGCATGGGAATGATGGGCTGCATGCATGGGGCGCATGGCACATTAGGGTGTATGATGCCCTTGATTCCAGGAAATTGTTCCCGAGGGGAATTGCTTGAATTTCGCAACCAGCAGCCGCATGCGTACCTACGGAATTGCGTAGGCGCCCACAGCCTTCAAAGCGCTCAAAACTTTCAAAACGTTAACTGTGTCAATCACGTTGACAGCCTTAGTCAAGGGTCAGGGCGAAGTGCCCACAGCTCTCAAAGCGTTTACAGACTCAAAAAGTGTGGACATACTTAGTGTAGGGTTCATACTTACCACCCTAAACAGTAAAGCATCCACTGCCCTCAGATGATTGACAGCCGTGACAGCGTCCACAACCTTTTGAGCACTCACTCTCATTTTACAAATATATTTCACAGGCCTATGCACCGACAATGATCCACACCGGTCCCACCATCCACACCAGCCCCCCCCATCTCACCCTCCTGCCCCCACCAGGTTGAGACAGAGGGTGACGTTGCCACAGCCTTCACCCTCGCCCGCATCCTCACCAACGTGCCGCCCTCCCGCGGCGGCCCCACCAGCCTCGTCATCTTTGACATACACGCGCTACAGGTGAGCGTCTGGGTGTTGCACAGCTGTAGCTGGGTCACGGCTGTTGCTGCTGTTGTTGTCTTTTAAATAGTGTTGTTGTTGTCGCACGTGTGGTGTTGCACGTCTGTTGTTGCATATCTGGTGTCGCTGAGCTGGTGTTGCACAGGGAAAACGCTCCTTCAATTTCTCATCCCACCCGCCCATCTCCATCTCTCCTCTCCCCCTCCTCAGGAGTGCTTCTACTCCTGAGACGGTTCTCCCCTTGTTTGAGAGCGGGTCACCTCCCCTCTTCCCCATATTTCCTCATCCCGCCCTCTGCTTTGTCCCCCTGCCACATTTCGCATCCCGCCTGCACCCCACCCTGCCCCTCTCCTCAGGAGTGCTTCTACTTCGGAGATGGTCCTCCCCTTGTTTGAGAGTGGGTCACCTCCCCTCTTCCCCATATTTCCTCATCCCGCTCTCTGCTTTGCCCCCCTGCCACATTTTGCATCACGCCTGCACCACCCTGCCCCTCTCCTCAGGAGTGCTTCTACTCCGGAGATGGTCCTCCCCTTGTTTGAGAGCAGGTCCCCTCCCCACTTACCCACATTTCCTCATCTCGCTCTCTGCCTTGTCCCCCTGCCACATTTCGCATCACGCCTGCCCCCCCCCTGCCCCTTCTCAGGAGCGTTTCTACTTCGGAGACGCAGTTCTCCCCTTGTTCGAGAGCGGGATCCCCCTCCTCCTCGAGCGCCTCGCAAAGCTGCCGGACAGAGATAATGTGAGTGTGCTCTGTCCAGGCGGAAGATGCCACGGGTCCACTGCCTATAACCATGGAAAACCATCAATCCTATGAATACAAATCTCGCAGCTGGGCTGTGCGACTGAGATAATGTGTGTGTGGCCTGTTACGGAAAAACATATCACTTAAAAGGCCGTACATACAGTCCCCACATAGGGATGGATGGATGTTCTTACATTAATGGATCTTTGTGCTTTGGGTGTGTGTGAGGGTTTAGGCAGCCCGAAGCCACAACCAGATACCGACGTACGTGTGCAGAATCAAGGCCATGCATGCATGCTTGCATATCCATGCCACCTCTTCCATGCCGACAGACATGTTAAATAATCAGCCTCTTCGCCGCTGCTGTCTGAATTTCAATAAACTACCCTTAGAATGAACGAAGTTCAATTACCGCCGAACTGCAGCAGGATCGTGCATTTCCCCCCCTTGTAGGTAGGTGACCAAACCACCCTACGTAAAACAGCAACAAACAGCATACTTGAACTGCAACAAACAGCATACTTGAACTGCAACAAAGTCTATATGCACATTTCCCCCGTGTAAGCAAGTTTACTTCCTTAAAACTGCAACAAAGCCGTGCATTCCCCCCCCCCGAGCAGGCGACCATTGCTTGCTGTGATGAGGACGCACACACCAGGATCATAACATCTACAACACATTTACTTCTTTGAAACTGCAACAAAACCGGGCATCCTCCCCCCCTGTCCGTGTGTAGGTGACCATAGCTTACCTCGACGAGGGCGCACGCACCAGAAACACAAGAACATCTACCGCAACTCTTCTTCCTTAAAAGTGAAACAAAATTGTGCCTGACCCCCCGTGTAGGTAACCATTGCTTACCCGGATGAGGGCGCACACAAGCGCTTCCACCTTGCCTTCAAGGCAGCAGGCTACCCGGAGGTCATCTGCACCAAGGTAGGGCATAAACCCTAGACCCTGAACCCAACACCCTGTGTACAGGACATCTGCACCAGGGTAGGGCATAAAACCTACACCCTGAACCCATCACCCTGTGTACAGGACATCTGCACCAAGGTAGGGCATAAACCCTAGACCCTGAACCCATCACCCTGTGTACAGGACATCTGTGCTACATAGGGCCTGAACCCTAAACCCTATCCAGAGGTCATCTACTCTAGGGTAAGGCCTAAACCCTCCACCCTTTTATAGAGGTTGTCTGCAAGTCTGCACTTCGGTAGGGTTGAAAGCTTTGACCTTTCAAAATAGGGCATCTGTACTGAGACGGCCTAAACTTAAAACCCTAAACCCTACACCCTACTTGAAGGGCATCTGCACTTTGTAGGACATCAACCCTAACCAGATCTAGATGCCGATATCAGCAAGGTGGGCGACATAAACCCTATCTTAAGGTCATCTTAAGTTCTGCAGCAGGGTAGGGTATTAAAACCCTAAACCAGATCCAGATGCCGATATCAGCCAGATGGGGCATAAACTCTAAACCCTATGAAGAGGTCATCTGAAGTTCTGCAGAAGGGTAGGATATCAAACCCTACACCAGATACAGGCGTCATTTTCAGCAAGGTTTGAGGGAATTAGACGAGGCTAGGGTCGGGTTAGGGTTCAGGGTTTGAGGTAATGAGACGAGGCGAGGGTGGGTTTAGGATTTGAGGGAATGGGTCCAGGCTAGGATCAGGCTTGGGTTAAGGGTTAACAGGAATGGGACGAGGCTAGGGTGGGTTTAGGAATTAGGGTTTGAGGGAATGGGACGAGGCTGGGATCGGGTTGCAGGGACTTGGCGGCAAAGGGCAGGAGGGCAGGGGGTGCAGCAGCAGGGGTTGGTTGTGGAGGGAGGCTGGGGAAATGAAGGGTGGAGGTTGGTTCGGTGTTTTGCACTTGTTTAGGGTTAAACCCTTAAGCCAAAAGCCTGGGGACATCGAGCATGGAAGTGTGTGTTGAGGGGGGTCGTACAGCGGTCCCCTGCTTTGATTGTCCCACCGGTCTTCAGCCCGTCCCGCTTGTACCGCTTTCGCCTACCCACCAGATCCGCCTGATGGCTGCTCCCTGCCCCCCCCACTCCTGAGAAGCGCATTGTCCACATTAAGGAGGGCCAACCCGCTGGCCGCTCTGCCTGACGCCTGCCTCCCGCTCCCCCCTTTCCCTGCCCTCGCCTGTAAGGGCCGCGATGGCGACAAGCGCATCGTCCGCATGAAGGAGGGCCTGCCTGCCGGCCGATCTGCCTGAAGCCTGCCCCCCAGCTCAACCCCCCTTCCATGCCCTCGCCCGTTAGGTCCGCGATGGCACGAAGCGAATTGTCCGCATCAAGGAGGGCCTGCCCGCCGGCCGCCACGTTGTCATTGTGGACGATCTGGTACAGTCCGGCGGTACTCTGATCGAGTGTCAGCTGATGCTGGCGCAGATGGGGGCAAAGCACGGTGGGTGGTGGGGGCAGATGGGGGCAAAGCATGGTGGGTGATGGACGCTGTGTGTGTGATGGGGGTGGGGTCAGACATTTGGTGTGATGGATGCTTTGTGGGGGGTGGGGATGGGGGCCCAGTTTAGGGTTAAGGGTTTAGGGTAAACCCTAAACCCTATGGATGCTTTGTTGGAGGTGGGGGTGGGGACCGAAGATTTTGTGGGTGATGCATGTTAGTTGAGTGATGGGGTTGGGGTCAACAATTTTGAGGGTGATACTAGGCGATTTGGGTAATAGGGCTAGGGAGGGTCGAAGATTGTGTTACATTTGTCGAGACAAGTGATAATAGCTCTACATGTGGCGCTGCCAAACCCTCGACCCTAAGCTCTTTACCACAATCCCCCCCAGAATGAAGTCCTTAACCCACCCCTTAACCCCAAGCTTTTTACCTAAGCCCACCTTAACCCTAGCCCTTAACCCTAAGCCCTAAGCCCCCACCGGGCGGTCAGTCAGGACAGCAGGCATCCCTAGCGCCTGCTGCCTGTTACACCTCCGGGACATAAAATGCGGCCAATCCCCGCGCGCCACGCGGCGGCCGTTCTGGCCGCTGCACCGGCGTTTGCGGGGCGGTCGCGCAGCCTGAGGGCAAGCCCACACACCCATGGTGTGTGTGCGGGCCGCGCGGCGGGGGCGCCCTTTACAGGGGCGTTCCCAAGCCTCTACGCGCGCGGCCCGCCGGGTTTGCCTTGGCACAGTCTCCTCTCTTGGCACACCCAGCTCACTTACAAAAAATGAACACAATCGTTTTTAGGCCACACCTGTATCCCTTGGGATACCGTAAGCATGATCCTGCTATTTTCTTGGGTACTAACAGCCCCACGCATGCGGCCTGCCGGGCTTGCCTTGGCAAACTCTATGTCAGCCTAAACCTTGAACCCTTCACCCAGGCAGACTGAACACCTAACCATTGACCCGTGGCCCCATGTAGTTAAGCCTACACCCTCAACCCTGGACCCTATGCAGTCAGCCTAACCCCTTAACCCTATGTAGTCGGTCTATACCCTAAACCCTGGACCCTATGATGACAGCCTGACCGGCTGGCCCCTAAATACTAAGCTATCAGCCTAAACCCTGGACCCTGTGATGACAGCCTGACCGGCTGGCCCCTAAATACTAAGCTATCAGCCTAAACCCTGGACCCTATGCTGTCAACTCAAACCCTTGGCCCTATGCTGTCGGCCTGAATCCTAAACCTTGGACCCTTTGCAGTGAGTGCTTACGCCACGCACGGAGTCTTCCCCAACTACTCTTGGCAGAAGTTCAAGGCTGATAAAGGAGGTGGGAAGTGGGGAGGAATGGGCGAGAGAGGGGAAGAAGGGGCGAGGCAGGGAGAATGCGCGATAGAGGGGAGTGGAGAGAAAAGAGGTGCGAAGTGGGGAAGGAATGGGCGAGAGAGGGGAAGAAGGGGCAAGGGAGGGGAGAATATGCGAGGAGGAAGAAGGGAGGTGCGAAGTGGGCAGGAATGGGCGAGAGATGGGAAGAACAGGTGAGTCCGGGAGAATGCGCGATGGGAGGGGGTGAGGAGAGGAGGTGTAAAGTGGGGAGGAATGGGCGAGAGAGGAAAGAACGGGCAAGGGAGAAGTACAGACATAGGTAGTTAAATGGTATTTTTTGTTAAGTACAGAGGGTTTAAAATTGAATTCCAACAGGTTCTTCTAGCTTTTTGTCCACGGGCGCATCTTGATGTCCCTGCCCATTCGCAACGGGGTTCGCAGCCCGGCTGCTGCTGTCATGCTATTGGATTGTAGGCTTTTGGGTTGGGGTTCAGGGACCCGAGGAACCTCCAAACCCTAACTGTGACTCCTGTGTTTCCCTGTTGTACTGCAGAGGGCACGCAACCTGGCAGCTTCCGGTACTTCTGGATCACGGACTCTTGCCAGGCAGCGAGCGACGTGGCCAACCGCCAGCCTTTCGAGGTGCTGTCCTTGGCTGCGCCCATCGCGGCGGCGTTGCAGATCTAGATCCATCCGATTTGTTGATAAAAACATATCCGTCTGGTGGGCCAACCGCTGGCCTTTTAAGGTTCCAACTGACTCCCGTTATGCGCCCTGTTATAGAGCGGTATACCAGATAGGCACGTGACACCCTGCCTTCACCTGTTGCGGCAACACAACTGGTACAGATCTTTACCCGGATCTGCCGTTTGCTTGCTTGTGTGCCACATGAGGCATTGCGTTATGATAAGTGCGGTCCAGATCCTGATCTGGACCTGGCTTTTGTGCCACCTGCTAAAGATCTAGATCCGGGCTGGATAATCAGCCAAGTGCAGATCCCCCGGCCCAGGTTGCCCATGTACGGTACTCCTGCTTAGGCGTGTTTTTCTTCTCCTCCTTATTTCCCGAACTTCTTTTCTTTCCGAACCAGACAGTTTCAGTGTGTTTCCTTTGGATGAATAGCGAGGCAACTGCCGGCAACCGACCGATTTGTGTTTCCATTGAGGGAAGAACTGTGCGGGAATGTGCTTGCCAAAACGTGTTATTTTGGACCCCCGTTTACAAGCAGGGGGTAGCCAGCACGGGTAGCCAGGGGTAGCTTTGTTCCAAAAGACGACAGCGTGTCACCGTACATCATCGCAATCAACGTCTGCATTTCTGTGTGTGTGTTGATCGATCCTGGTCTGAAAAACAACGCGATCTCTTGGAGCTGAACTTTATTCGCGAGGCGGACGGGTGCCACGTGCTACTTTCCAAACGCTCCTTACTCGTATGAGTCTTCGCGTGTAATGCAGCATGTTACACAGGTCATTGCGCACATATGCATGGACGCAGAAGCTCTCGACACATGCCTCGTGTGTTTCATCTGTCCGGGAGTTCAAATGGTATAGCATGCCGGACCTGCTGCCGCACCCATGGGTGGACCTGCTGCCGCACCCATGGGTGGGCATGCCGTGTCTTTTGGCCATAATCTCTGGCCATTGCAATACAGACAGTATTCTGAGATGGAGGCGGATCTGAAGCAAACCTGAGGCCGCACGTCCCGTTCTCTGAAAGGTTTCGGATGCAACGAAAAAGTGGGAAGTAAATCTTTGGAACACCTGTATGAACGGAAGAACCGTTTGCCAAACCGACACACCAGCATTGTTCCCAACCCCTCACTGGGTCCTGCTCACAGGGCTCCCTTGCAAGGGCGGGAGCCGAACAGTGTGGTTCCATTAGGTGTTGCCTGAATTACATCCAAGCTCACCCAGGTGTTGCAAGTGCAACATCCAAGCTCACCCCGGGTGTTGCAGCAGTTGCAAACAAGCTCACTCAATATGTTGCACGAGTTACAGCCACGATCACCCCAACTGCTGGAAGTGCTGCTTCCCCAAAGTCACCCCAGCTGTTTCAGGTTTGCCACCAATCTCAGCCTATGTGTTGCAGGTGTTGCAATTCCCCCGCCAATCTCAACCCAGGTGTTGCAGGTGTTGCTTCCCCACATTTATCCAGGTCTTAAACGCGACTTGCATGACCTTGACCTTGTTACCCTGCTGTGGAGAGCTTGTGGTATCCAGCACCAGAACCTGAACCAAGCAATGTCCACTCATGCTGCCGCTGCCGCTGTCACTCCCACTGCTGCCACTTCCGTTTCCGCTGCCTCTCCTGCCGCCACTGCTGCTGCTATCACCACTACTAGCGCTGCTGCCACTGCCGCTGCTGCCACTGTTGTTGCTGCTACCGCCGCCGCCGCCGCCGCTGCTGCCGCTACCACTGTTGCTGATGCCACTGTTCCTCTCACTACTGCTACCGCCACTTCTGTCTAAATTTTCTTCCTCCTCTTCAACCCTGAACTTGTGGAACCAGGGCACCGAATGCTCGCGGTCCCAGATGTGGCCGTCCACATTCGTCACGTTGCATGTGCAGCCAGAGACGCAGGATATTTCAGCCTGAGGAACGGACCAGAGCATATGAGAGCAGTATGAATAGGCAATTAGGCATCAGACGGAATCGGGCCATAGGAACGAGGCAGATGCGGTCTACATACGTTTTGTAGCACGAAGAGCCAGAGATGCCACCGAGCTCAGCATGAGAAATGAAGTAGGGAGCGGGAGGATTGACTAGGTGGCGGGTGAAAGGAGGGGGGGGGACAGGGTGGAGGGTGGCGGGTGGCGGGTGAGAGGAGGTCGGAGGAGGGGGACAGTCGGACAGATATGTCTGTCCGCATTCGTCATGTTGTACCAACAGTCTCGACGCAGGTGATGGAACGGGCTCTGTGCAGGATTCAGTTCAGGGTTAACATGAACCCTAAAACCGTAAATGGGCTCTGTGCAGAATTCAGTTTGAATCGAACGCTGAGGAGGAGACAGCTGCAGGATCATAATATTCAAATATCGGGGTATGGAACCCTGAACCCAAATACCGGCATTGGATTTGCAACCCTACCGATACTATGGGGGTCTGGGTCTCCCATATTCTCAACATTTCGTGTCGATAACACAAGACACGGAAAACCCAAAGCTCCGCCTACCTTGCCCATATTGTCACACAACTAGTTTAGGGTTTTGGGTTAACGGTTTTATGGTTCAGGTTTTAGGGTTTAGCTCCTGCCCACCTGGCCCATATTCTCGTACGACGCGAGGTATGTGATCTCGATGAACCGCTCGGAGGCTTCGTGGGCCGATTCCGCTGGGCCTCTGGTTCCTCCGCCCTCTTCTCCTCCTCCCCCGCCCCCTCCTCCTCCAATCCCGCTCCCTGACCCGCCCCCTCCTCCTCCAACCCCGCTCCCTGATCCGCCTTCATCTCCGCTTACAGCCGATGCCGCCGAGCCCACATCTCTGGCTTCCCCTCTTGCTCCGCCATCACCACTCCCTGCTCCACCTCCCCCAATCTCTTCCCCGTCCGCTCCGCCCCCTCCAGTCCCGCCCCTGGCTGATCCTCCCCCGCCTCCACCACCCGCTGCCTCTTCCCCAAATCCCCAAGGGACTGAGATCCATAGCACAGATCCAGGTGTCATAGCCACCCAGCCAGGCTTGGTCTTGTTGCCCGCATGGGTGGGCTCAGTCTGCGATTTAAGGTTCAGGGGCAAGAATCGGTGGGTCAATCAGGGACCTCTGGGCTCAAATTAAGATTTGGGGTTCAGGGGATTGAGATCCATAGCACAGATCCAGGGTGCTGAGATCCATAGCACAGATCCAGGCATCACGGTCACCCAACCAGGCTTGGTGTTGTTTCCCTCAAGGGTGGGCTCAGCCTGCGATTCAGGGTGCAAGGTTGGGCAAGGTCGCATGTGAGGGCTCAGACTGCAATATGGGGTTAACAATTGATCTTGGGTGGGCCCAGTCTGCCATTTGGGGTGCAAGGTTGTGCTCAGGCTCGAGTATGTGGGTGTTAGGGTAAAGCATGGATGGTCTCAGCCTGCTATCTCGGGCTTAAGGTTAAGCATGCACAGGGATCAGAATTGAGTGTGTGGGGGTTCAGGGCAAAGCTTGGGAGGGCTCAATCTGAAATTTGGGGTTCAGGGTTGGGCATGCCAGGGCTCAGATTTGAGTGTGTGTGAGGGTAGGGTGTAAGGGCAAAGCATGAGGGGCTTTATCTATCTAGCACTTTGAGTTTTGATATGGGCGGGTTAGGCCTTTCACGTGTGAGATGCAGGGTGGTGTAGAGATCTTCCACAATGTTGAATCTGGATTTGAGTGTCGTAGTGTAAAGAGCCCCGCAGCACTGATCAGTACTGTCAGTGTGTCCTCCATATATCCGTAAGATACGATTCACAGTTCATGATGCAGAGGTACAACATGTACATCTGTACAGCCCATTAGCCTCAGACTCAGAAGCATTTAGGTGCGCTACAGATGGCGGGGAACGAGTGGAGCAGGTGCAAGGCACTTCCTCCCCCCGCTGGGTGACGAGGCCATTCGCAGCAGGCTGACCAACACCATCAAGAGGTCCGATTGGGACCAAACCTGGACACACACATAGCCAAAATCGCAATCACCCACCATGACAAATGTCCAGCCCGCTGCTTTAGCTATCTTCATAGCGGTGCCTGCCTCTCTTCCCGCTTCCACCATCCCCACACATGATGACCGACAGCCCACCACAATGCAGACAGCCCACCACCCATGACCAACAGTCCACCATCCTGCAGACAGCCCACCACCCATGACCAACAGCCTACCACACTGCAGACAGTCCACCACCCATGCCCAACAGCCCACCACACTGCAGACAGTCCGACACCCATGCCCAACAGCCCACCACCCTGCAGACAGTCCACCACCCATGCCCAACAGCCCACCATCCATGACCAACAGCCCACCACACTGCAGACAGTCCACCACCCATGCCCAACAGCCCACCATCCATGACCGACAGCCCACCACCCATGACCAACAGCCTACCACCCTGCAGACAGTCCACCACGCATGACCAACAGCCCACCACCCTGCAGACAGCCCACCACCTATGACCAACAGCCTACCACAATGCAGACAGCCCACCACCTATGACCAACAGCCCACTATCCATGACCGACAGCCCGCCACCCATGACCAACAGCCCACCACAATGCAGACAGCCCACCACCCATGACCAACAGCCCACCACACTGTAGATAGTCCACCACCCATGCCCAACAGCCCACCATCCATGACCAGCAGCCCGCCAAAATGCAGACAGCCCACCACCCATGACCAACAGCCTACCACAATGCAGACAGTCCACCACCCATGACCAACAGCCCACCACCCTGCAGACAGCCTGTCACCCATGACGAACAACCCACCGTCCATAACCGACAGCCCACCAACCATGACCAACAGCCTACCACAATGCAGACAGCCCACCACCCAAGACCAACAGCCCACCACAATGCAGACAGTCCACCACCCATGACCAACAGCCTACCACAATGCAGACAGCCCACCACCCATGACCAACAGCCCACCACCCTGCAGACAGCCCATCACCAATGACGAACAACCCACCATCAATGACCGACAGCCCACCACCCATGACCAACAGCCCACCACCCTGCAGACAGTCCACCACCCATGACCAACAGCCCACCACCCTGCAGACAGTCCACCACCCATGCCCAAAAGCCCACCATCCATGACCGACAGCCCACCGCCAATGACCAACAGCCTACCACAATGCAGACAGTCCACCACCCATGACCAACAGCCCACCACCCTGCAGACAGCCCATCACCCATGCCCAACAGCCCACCATCCATGACCGACAGCCTGCCACCCATTACCAACAGCCCACCACAATGCAGACAGCCCACCACCCATGACCAACAGCCCACTACAATGCAGGCAGTCCACCACCCATGACCAACAGCCCACCATGTATGACCGATAGCCCGCCACCCATGACCAACAACCCACCACCCTGCAGACAGTCCACCACCCATGACCAACAGCCTACCACCTATGCCCAACAGCCCACCATCCATGGCCGACAGCCCGCAAACCATGACAAACAGCCCACCACAATGCAGACAGTCCACCACCCATGACCAACAGCCCACCACACTGCAGATAGCCCACCACCCATGACCAATAGCCCACCACAATGCATATAGTCCACCACCCATGATGACCGACAGCCCACCACAATGCAGACAGCCCACCACCCATGACCAATAGCCTACCACAATGCAGACAGCCCACCGCCCATGACCAACATCCCTCCACCATGCAGACAGCCCACCACCCATGACCAACAGCCTACCACAATGCAGACAGCCCACCACCCATGACCAACAGCCCTCCACAATGCAGACAGCCCACCACCCATGCCCAACAGCCCTCTACAATGCAGACAGCCCACCATTCATGACCAACAGCCCACCACACTGCAGACAGTCCACCACCCATGCCCAACAGCCCACCATCTATGACCGACAGCCCACCACCCATGACCAACAGCCCACCACCCTGCAGACAGTCCACCACCCATGACCAACAGCTTACCACCTATGCCCCAAAGCCCACCATCCATGACCGACAGCCCGCCACCCATGACCAACAGCCCACCACAATGCATACAGTCCACCAGGCATGACCAACAGCCCACCACAATGCAGATAGCCCACCACCCATGACCCACAGCCCACCACAATGCATACAGTCCACCACCTATGACCAACAGCCTACCACAATGCAGACAGCCCACCACCTATGACCAACAGCCCTCCACAATGCAGACAGCCCACCACCCATGACCAACAGCCTACCACACTGCAGACAGTCCACCACCTATGCCCAACAGCCCACCATCCATGAACAACAGCCCACCACACTGCAGACAGTCCACCACCTATGCCCAACAGCCCACCATCCATGACCGACAGCCCACCACCCATGACCAACAGCCTACCACCCTGCAGACAGTCCACCACGCATGACCAACAGCCCACCACCCTGCAGACAGACCGTCACCCATGACCAACAGCCCACCACCCTGCAGACAGCCCACCACCCATGTCTAACAGCCCACCATCCATGACCGACAGCCCGCCACCCTGCAGACAGCCCACCGCCAACTGACCATGACAAATGCCCAGCCCTCCGCTTTGGCTATCTTCATAGCCGTGCCTGCCTCTCTGGACCCGTTTGCGGACGAGCAAGACCACGACGACTCATTGTAACCCTAACCAGGGGGGAGGGGGGCAGTGCTGATTTAAAACCGACGACAGGGAGAGGGCAGTGCTGTTATTTATAGCCTCCGCCACTGCCCCGCTCCGACGAGCAAGACCATGGACGTTGTAACGTTTGCCAGGAAGGGGGCGGTGCTGTTTTCAAACCTACAGCAGGGAAGGGATGGTGCTGTTATAAAGAACCTCCTCTCTTCCCCCCTGGCCCGGTCACGGACGAGCAAGATCACGACGCCTCGTTGTAACCCTAACAAGTAAATGGGGTTTGCTGATTAAAAACGTTCAGCAGGGAGGAGACAGTGCTGTTATGGATAACCTCTTCCCTGAACCCGTGCGGGGATGAGCGAGATCGTGACGACTCAATGTAAACCCTAATCAGTAAGAAGGCATTGCTGTTATTAATAACCTCCTCCCTGAACCTGGTCGCAGATGAGCAAGACCATGATGACGATGTTAACCCGAACCAGGACAAGTTCAGGGTAACCCAATACGGAGATACGGATTAGTCAAACGGGATGGAACAGATACCGGTACGGTGCGGCCATAATGGAGGGAAGGGTAGGAAAATGATCGGAGCGGTGTTTTCACACGGTTTGGTGTTTTAAAACGGTGCGGTACAGAGTGGTAAAGGGTACGGCCCAAACGGCCGTACTGGGGAGCCCTGGGGAGTGAGGAGGGAATCGTGCTGTTGACAACTTCCTCTCTGCCTCTCTGGACCCGGTCGCAATCGAGCAGGACAACCGAAACTTTTTGTCACCCTAACCACGGAGGGGGCCCACGGTGGACGTGCGCAAGTGCAGACGTGCTAGGTTTTAAAATTCCAGTGCCAATTGTTCAATAGCTTGCTCTCTGTAGAGCCGGTCGCGTGCATGCAGGGCAACGAGGACTACTTGATACCCTGTGCAATGACGGGGGATGGAGGTCTTAATTTCAGCGCTGATTTAGATAACATTTTGGTGTATCGGGAAGCGGAAGCGGCAGCAGAAGTGGATTTGCATGGTTCAGGTTCAGGAGCTGGACACCACAAGCTCTCCTCTGCAGGGTTATAAACTATTTTGTACTTTGTCTGTTAATGACCGCAATTACCTGCGGTACTTGAGGCTTTAGGGTTAAGGGTTTAGGTTTTTGTACATAACCGTAAAACGGTTTTCACTCTGCGTTTTTTTGTGCGCCACAAAATAATAATTTTCAAATATTTTTGGAGGCCCGCGGAGTATTGTTTCCGAATATAAACCAAATATAAAAGCATTCAGCTGCACGTGCACAGAGTAGGGTACTTTTTGCCTGCGCAACGAATTTGATATATTAGTTCTCAACAGGGGTACGCGGACCCTATCCCGTTTTACGGTACTGCAGTTACCTTTTGTTACTTTACGAACCAGTTCCGGTCTTTATGACGTCCGTCAGTTAATTTAATTATCCAGTACCGTACGGAATTGTAAATGCGTCTGTTCAATTACTTGTTCCATGTTGTTGAAGCTTGCTAATTTAGTAACTGGTATTCATTAACTGGTATTCAGTAACTGGTACCGTATTTAGTAACTGATATTTAGTAACTGGTATTCAGTAACTGCCTAACTGGTATTCAGTAACTGGTATTCAGTAATTGGTACCGTATTTAGTAACTGATATTTAGTAACTGCCTAACTGGTATTCAGTAACTGGTATTTGCGTCCACCTGTGTGTGTGGTGGCGTGCCGTAGCACCGCATGAGCGGTATGATGGAACTGTTGGGCAGGAGCGGCACAACACGGCTGCGCCCCGCAGCCGCCATATTCGACGCCGGCGCTGGCGATGCCAAAGATGATGTCGATGCCGATAACGATGCCGGTGGCGATGGGATCAAGGAGGAGGATGCCGAGGGCGTCGAGGATGTGTCGCTTATCCCGGCAGTTTTGAGGTAGTCCTCCTCAGCTGCCGCCAAATAGCTCACCAGCATGTCCGCCAGTAGCAGCTCGCCGGAGGGCTGAAAAAGAGAAATATTTAAGGGTTGAAGGGTTGTATCAGGGCTGAAAAAGGCGAATATTTAAGGGTTGAAGGGGACATAGTCAGGAGCAGGTCCGCCAAGTAGCAGCTCGCCAGAGGGCTGAAAAAGGCGAATGTGAGGTTGAAGGGAAAGAAAGACAGCTATGCCCCGTCAGGGGCGTGAGAGTTAAGGAAACAGCGCAGCCTGGGCCGAAGCCACATCCGCACTGTAACTGCGAGGTTAAAGGGAAATAATCAGGAGCAGGTCGGCCAGCAACAGCTCGCCGGAGGCCTAAAAGGGCAAATGTGAGGTTTAAGATTTAATATTCAGGAGCAGGTCAGCCAGCAGGATCGTGCCGGAGGGATTGAAAAACAAAGAAAAGGTAACTTAGGTTTTCAATACCAATATCAAGGTGCAATCCCCTCGCTGGTATCCCCCTCCCCTCCCCTCCCCCCTCCCCTTCCCCCACCACAGTCACATACCCCCTTTCCCTCTTTTACCCTCTCCTCCATCACAAGTCCCATCCCTCCCCTGCCTTCTCCAATCAAGCAACCTCCTCCACCACCACCATGTCACAGCACCCCCACCCCCACCGTACACACTCCCCCCCTTCCCTCAAAGACCCCCACCCCCCTTCTGACAAAAAAACTTAACCTCCTTTTCTCTCCCAAGACCCCCACCCCCCTACAAGACCCCCCCCTTCCCCTCCCCCCCTCTCGCTCGCCCTTGGATGCTCCCAGCCCCTAATCCCTCAACGTCTCCCCCACCGATGCACCCGACCCCTTATCCTCCTGCCCCCCCCCCTGCTCACCCTTGAATGCACGAAGTCACTTAACCCTGAACCCTCACCCTCCCCTCACCCCCCCCCACACACACCCTTGGATGCACCAAGTCCCTCAACCTTGAACCCTCACCCCCCCCACACACACACACCCTTGGTTGCACCAAGTCCCTCAACCTTGAACCCCCACCCCCCCCCCCACACACACCCTTGGATGCACCAAGTCCCTCAACCTTGAACCTCACCCCCCCCCCACACACACTCACCCTTGGATGCACCAAGTCCCTCAACCTTGAACCCCCCCCCCCCCCACACACACACACACCCTTGGATGCACCAAGTCCCTCAACCTTGAACCCTCACCCCCCCCCCCCCACACACACCCTTGGATGCACCAAGTCCCTCAACCTTGAACCTCCCCCCCCCACACACACACACCCTTGGATGCACCAAGTCCCTCAACCTTGAACCCTCACCCCCCCCCTCACACACACCCTTGGATGCACCAAGTCCCTCAACCTTGAACCTCACCCCCTTCCCCCACACACACACACCCTTGGATGCACCAAGTCCCTCAACCTTGAACCCTCACCCCCCCCCCCCACACACACCCTTGGATGCACCAAGTCCCTCAACCTTGAACCCTCAACCCCCCCACACACACACCCTTGGATGCACCAAGTCCCTCAACCTTGAACCTCACCCCCCCCCCCTCACACACACCCTTGGATGCACCAAGTCCCTCAACCTTGAACCTCACCCCCCCCCCCCCCCACACACACCCTTGGATGCACCAAGTCCCTCAACCTTGAACCCCCCCCCCCCACACACACACACACCCTTGGATGCACCAAGTCCCTCAACCTTGAACCTCCCCTCACCCCCCCCCCCCACACACACCCTTGGATGCACCAAGTCCCTCAACCTTGAACCTCACCCCCCCCCTTCACACACACCCTTGGATGCACCAAGTCCCTCAACCTTGAACCCTCACCCCCCCCCCACACACACACCCTTGGATGCACCAAGTCCCTCAACCTTGAACCTCACCCCCCCCTCACACACACCCTTGGATGCACCAAGTCCCTCAACCTTGAACCTCACCCCCCCCCCTCACACACACCCTTGGATGCACCAAGTCCCTCAACCTTGAACCTCACCCCCCCCCCCCCCCCACACACACACACCCTTGGATGCACCAAGTCCCTCAACCTTGAACCTCACCCCCCCCCCCTCACACACACACCCTTGGATGCACCAAGTCCCTCAACCTTGAACCTCACCCCCCACACACACACACACCCTTGGATGCACCAAGTCCCTCAACCTTGAACCTCCCCTCACCCCCCCCCTCACACACACCCTTGGATGCACCAAGTCCCTCAACCTTGAACCTCACCCCCCCCCTTCACACACACCCTTGGATGCACCAAGTCCCTCAACCTTGAACCCTCACCCCCCCCCACACACACACCCTTGGATGCACCAAGTCCCTCAACCTTGAACCTCACCCCCCCCTCACACACACCCTTGGATGCACCAAGTCCCTCAACCTTGAACCTCACCCCCCCCCTCACACACACCCTTGGATGCACCAAGTCCCTCAACCTTGAACCTCACCCCCCCCCCCCCCCCCCACACACCCTTGGATGCACCAAGTCCCTCAACCTTGAACCTCACCCCCCCCCCCTCACACACACACCCTTGGATGCACCAAGTCCCTCAACCTTGAACCTCACCCCCCCCCACACACACACCCTTGGATGCACCAAGTCCCTCAACCTTGAACCTCACCCCCCCCACACACACACACCCTTGGATGCACCAAGTCCCTCAACCTTGAACCCTCACCCCCCCCCACACACACACCCTTGGATGCACCAAGTCCCTCAACCTTGAACCTCACCCCCCCCTCACACACACACCCTTGGATGCACCAAGTCCCTCAACCTTGAACCTCACCCCCCCCCCTCACACACACCCTTGGATGCACCAAGTCCCTCAACCTTGAACCTCACCCCCCCCCACACACACCCTTGTTTGCACCAAGTCCCTCAACCTTGAACCTCACCCCCCCACACACACACACCCTTGGATGCACCAAGTCCCTCAACCTTGAACCCTCACCCCCCCCCCACACACACCCACCCTTGGATGCACCGAGTCCCTGAACAGCGTAGCAAACGCCTGACAGCGCGACATCCCGCCACGTAGCCGGGTAGACCTCTCCACGTCATCATCCTGATCAAATAGCGCACATGCAATGCAATATTTCAGTTTCGGTTACATAAACCATATATTTCAGTCACATACACCATCAATTTCAGTCACTTCATCTCTCCATTTATGGCAGGAGACACCTCATGTCAGCCGGCGCGACATCCTGCCACACAGCCGGGTTAGTTGGCCAAACAGCACCATCGTCCTGATCAAATGGTTTCCCGACCAGGTTTGCTTGATTTCAGGTTCCAGGCACACTTGAAGTACCGGTAACTGAAATGAAGAGTGCCAGATATCAGTCACGTCAAATGGCAGTAAAGCCAATGTCACACTGCACCAGTACAGCCTAGGCCCCAAGCAGCACTGGGCCCTTAACCTCCACGCCCTAATAGGGCGGAGCTTTCTTTCTTACAGCGTGGGGTGATTGGCCTGCCCACCCCTCTCACCTGCATCCGTAAAACATGCCCACCCCTCTCACCTGCATACGTAAAACATGCCCTCCTCCCCCCCCTCCTACGTAAAACATGCCCCCCTCCCCCCCTCCTACGTAAAACATGCCCCCCTCCCCCCCCTCCTACGTAAAACATGCCCCCCTCCCCCCCCTCCTACGTAAAACATGCCCCCCTCCCCCCCTCCTACGTAAAACATGCCCTCCTCCCCCCCTCCTACGTAAAACATGCCCCCCTCCCCCCCTCCTACGTAAAACATGCCCCCCTCCCCCCCTCCTACGTAAAACATGCCCCCCTCCCCCCCCTCCTACGTAAAACATGCCCTCCTCCCCCCCTCCTACGTAAAACATGCCCTCCTCCCCCCCTCCTACGTAAAACATGCCCCCCTCCCCCCCTCCTACGTAAAACATGCCCTCCTCCCCCCCTCCTACGTAAAACATGCCCTCCTCCCCCCCTCCTACGTAAAACATGCCCTCCTCCCCCCCTCCTACGTAAAACATGCCCTCCTCCCCCCCTCCTACGTAAAACATGCCCCCCTCCCCCCCTCCTACGTAAAACATGCCCTCCTCCCCCCCTCCTACGTAAAACATGCCCCCCTCCCCCCCCTCCTACGTAAAACATGCCCTCCTCCCCCCCTCCTACGTAAAACATGCCCCCCTCCCCCCCTCCTACGTAAAACATGCCCTCCTCCCCCCCTCCTACGTAAAACATGCCCTCCTCCCCCCCTCCTACGTAAAACATGCCCTCCTCCCCCCCTCCTACGTAAAACATGCCCTCCTCCCCCCCTCCTACGTAAAACATGCCCCCCTCCCCCCCTCCTACGTAAAACATGCCCCCCTCCCCCCCCTCCTACGTAAAACATGCCCTCCTCCCCCCCTCCTACGTAAAACATGCCCCCCTCCCCCCCTCCTACGTAAAACATGCCCCCCTCCCCCCCTCCTACGTAAAACATGCCCCCCTCCCCCCCCTCCTACGTAAAACATGCCCTCCTCCCCCCCTCCTACGTAAAACATGCCCTCCTCCCCCCCTCCTACGTAAAACATGCCCCCCTCCCCCCCTCCTACGTAAAACATGCCCCCCTCCCCCCCCTCCTACGTAAAACATGCCCTCCTCCCCCCCTCCTACGTAAAACATGCCCCCCTCCCCCCCTCCTACGTAAAACATGCCCCCCTCCCCCCCTCCTACGTAAAACATGCCCTCCTCCCCCCCTCCTACGTAAAACATGCCCTCCTCCCCACCTCCTACGTAAAACATGCCCTCCTCCCCCCCTCCTACGTAAAACATGCCCCCCTCCCCCCCTCCTACGTAAAACATGCCCCCCTCCCCCCCTCCTACGTAAAACATGCCCCCCTCCCCCCCTCCTACGTAAAACATGCCCTCCTCCCCCCCCTCCTACGTAAAACATGCCCTCCTCCCCCCCTCCTACGTAAAACATGCCCTCCTCCCCCCCTCCTACGTAAAACATGCCCTACCCCCCCCCTCCTACGTAAAACATGCCCTCCTCCCCCCCTCCTACGTAAAACATGCCCTCCTCCCCCCCTCCTACGTAAAACATGCCCCCCTCCCCCCCTCCTACGTAAAACATGCCCTCCTCCCCCCCTCCTACGTAAAACATGCCCCCCTCCCCCCCCTCCTACGTAAAACATGCCCCCCTCCCCCCCTCCTACGTAAAACATGCCCCCCTCCCCCCCCTCCTACGTAAAACATGCCCCCCTCCCCCCCTCCTACGTAAAACATGCCCCCCTCCCCCCCCTCCTACGTAAAACATGCCCCCCTCCCCACCTCCTACGTAAAACATGCCCTCCTCCCCCCCTCCTACGTAAAACATGCCCTACCCCTCTTTCCTGCATAATATCATGCAGCAGCTGCATGCAAGATATAGATGCCACGCCCTGATGTCACGCCACAGCCCTCCATTCCAACCTCTACCACTCCGATACATCTCAACCCTTTACCCTGACCATCTCCCGCACGATGGCATGCCCCCCCATCTACCCACCCCTCACCTGCATAATAGCATGCAGCAACCACGTACAAGACAGCGATGCCACACCCTGATGTTGCGCCACAGCCTCCGTCCCAGCCTCTACCACACCCGCCCACTCACCTGCACCATGCCCCACCCTTCACACCACTCACCTGCATAATAGCATGCAGCAACCGCGTATAAGACAGCGATGCCACACCCTGATGTCGCGCCACAGCCTCCATCCCAGCCTCTACCACGCCCGCCCACTCACCTGCACCATGCCCCACCCTTCACACCACTCACCTGCATAATAGCATGCAGCAACCGCGTATAAGACAACGATGCCACACCCTGATGTTGCGCCACAGCCTCCGTCCCAGCCTCTACCACGCCCGCCCACTCACCTGCACCATGCCCCACCCTTCACACCACTCACCTGCATAATAGCATGCAGCAACCGCGTATAAGACAACGATGCCACACCCTGATGTTGCTCCACAGCCTCCGTCCCAGCCTCTACCACGCCCGCCCACTCACCTGCACCATGCCCCACCCTTCACACCACTCACCTGCATAATAGCATGCAGCAACCGCGTATAAGACAGCGATGCCACACCCTGATGTCGCGCCACAGCCTCCGTCCCAGCCTCTACCACGCCCGCCCACTCACCTGCACCATGCCCCACCCTTCACACCACTCACCTGCATAATAGCATGCAGCAACCGTGTATAAGACAGCGATGCCACACCCTGATGTCGCGCCACAGCCTCCGTCCCAGCCTCTACCACGCCCGCCCACTCACCTGCACCATGCCCCACCCTTCACACCACTCACCTGCATAATAGCATGCAGCAACCGTGTATAAGACAGCGATGCCACACCCTGATGTCGCGCCACAGCCTCCGTCCCAGCCTCTACCACGCCCGCCCACTCACCTGCACCATGCCCCACCCTTCACACCACTCACGTGCATAATAGCATGCAGCAACAGCGTATAAGACAGCGATGCCACACCCTGATGTCGCGCCACAGCCTCCGTCCCAGCCTCTACCACGCCCGCCCATTCGCTGCCGCCGCCGCCGTCTGCCGGCACGGGAACTGAGGCAACGTATCCAACGCGGACGCTGAGGGAGCGGGCGGCCCGATCCCGCAACGCCTGGTCCTGGTGCTGAACTTGCTCCCTCCAGGCCTGGTCCCGCTTGGTCCGGGAGGCGACATACCCAGCGAATCTGCTGAGGACGCGGTCCGCCCGCTCGTGCAAAACCTGCTCCTCCAGTTGCTCTGAGGCGGCATAATCAACGAGGCTGCTCAGAGCGTGGGCCGTCAGCTCCCGATATGCCTGATCCTGCTGCAGAAGCTGCTCCCGCGATGCCTGGTCCTGATGCAGAAGCTGCTCCCGCGATGCCTGGTCCTCCTCGGGCTTAGAGGCAAACTGTCCAGTGCGGCCGCTATGGGCGCCAGCCGCCGGCTGTAGGAGCCGCTGCTGCAGCCCAGCAGAGGCCTCGGAAGGTCTCAGCGCCGTGGCGTGCTCTAAGTGATCCGCGAGTCTCGGGATATCCCTGCTACCGAACTCCGCATCTGCCCCGTCGCTTCCGATGTTGCTTCTGCTGTTGCTGCTGCTGCCGCTGCTGCTGAGCGCCACGTCCGCCGTGTCGCTGCCGCTGTTGCTTCTTCTTCTGCTGTTGCTGCTGCTGCGGCCACTGCTACTGAGCGCTGCCTCCGCCCCGCCCCTGCCACTGATGCCGAGGGTCAGGATCTCCTGGGCATTGAACGCCGCGTCCGTACGGACGCTGCCACCGCCGTGCGTCCCGGTGGGAGACGAAGAGGAGGCCCCGGAGGGGGACGGGGTCGGCAGTTGCGGCAGCGTGTCAAAGGCTGTGGAACAGAGCTCGCTACACAGCGAGACGTTCCACAGGCAGTGCTCGATGCTGTCTTGATCAGGGTCTCCAATGTCCGCCACCTGAACAGCATCAGGGTTTAGGAATTAGGTAGGGGTATAGGGTTGCCAATTAAAAGTTTCCTAAACCCTGAAAGAGACGCTCCACACTCCACAGGCAGTGTTCGGTGCTGTCTAGGTACGGGTCGCCTATGTACGCCACCTGAACAGCATCAGGGTTAGGATGTAGGGTTAAAGAGTCGCCAGTCAAGTAATGATGTTTTAGGGTTAAGGAGCCCAAGACCCTAAATCCTACGGTGCAGATTCATCGGCTCGCAAGTTTGGGGTTTCCTTCATTTCCTGATACCTAAACCCTGAGCTAGTGGTGGAGGGTCATTGGGGTTTTGTTTATTGCGTTGCTAAGCTACTTGTCAGATACCTCTTGGCTGCCGGCCGCAGTGTCTCAAATATATGTGTATAATTGCTTCTCAACATATCTCATTATGAATCGCATTCGTTTCGGATCTCGGCTGCAGTCAAAGCAGGGCCTGTCGAGGGCACCTGCCTCCGACTAGCTTCTCACCTTTTAGCTGATCAACCCCACCCTCACGGACCAGGCAGAGTACGGTGACACATGCCAAGGACACCTGACGCGCGTTAGGGCAGCTGAGCTAAGTCATACACCCCTTCTCCCCGCCAAACCCTAAGTCATAACACACTGTTCTCCACACTAAACCCTAAGTCGCAACACACATTTCCCCCACCCAACCCTAAGCCACATCCCTCTTTTCTCCCCACTTAACCATAAGGCATACCCCCTCCCCCTCCGCCCTGCCTTGTGCATGTTGATCAGGATGGCAGGCAGCAGTTGTCCCGCCCCTTCGTAATGCAGCTGGATGCGGTACAAAAGCTTCTCGGCTGCCCACGGAGACACTTCCTGGCAGGGCACGCACAACGGGCATGGTTCAGACGGGCATGGCTGTGAGGGTTTAGGGCGCAGAACAGCAACAGTTGTCCCGCCTTATCGTAATACAGCTGGATGCGCTACAACAGCTTCTCAGCGGACCACGGAGACACTTCCTGGCAGGGCACGCACAACAGGCATGGTTCAGATGGGCATGGCTGTGAGGGTTTAGGGCGCAGAACAGCAACAGTTGTCCCGCCCTTTGTAATGCAGCTGGATGCGGTACAAAAGCTTATCGGCTGCCCACGGAGACACTTCCTGGCAGGGCACGCACAATGGGCATGGTTCAGAGGGGCATGGCTGTGAGGGTTTGAGGTGCACACCAGCAACAGTTGTCCCTCCCCCTTTGTAATGCAGCTGGATGCGCTACAACAGCTTCTCAGCGGACCACGGAGACACTTCCTGGCAGGGCACGCACAACAGGCTTGGTTCAGATGGGCATGGCTGTGAGGGTTTAGGGCGCAGAACAGCAACAGTTGTCCCGCCCTTTGTAATGCAGCTGGATGCGGTACAAAAGCTTATCGGCTGCCCACGGAGACACTTCCTGGCAGGGCACGCACAATGGGCATGGTTCAGAGGGGCATGGCTGTGAGGGTTTGAGGTGCACACCAGCAACAGTTGTCCCTCCCCCTTTGTAATGCAGCTGAATGCGCTACAACAGCTTATCGGCTGCCCACGGAGACACTTCCTGGCAGGGCACGCACAACAGGCATGGTTCAGAGGGGCATGGCTGTGAGGGTTTGAGGTGCACACCAGCAACAGTTGTCCCTCCCCCTTTGTAATGCAGCTGAATGCGCTACAACAGCTTCTCAGCGGACCACGGAGACACTTCCTGGCAGGGCACGCACAAAAGGCATGGTTCAGAGGGGCATGGCTGTGAGGGTGTGGGGTGCAGGCCTGCCAAACACAGGGAACATACCAATCAGCAATTGGTTTTCCGTAAACAAGTGTACACAAGAAGTTCGGCTTCACAGCAGACATGATCCTGAGGTGCAGATATAGGGTTAAGGGTGCATGCCAATTAACGGTTTAGGGTGTACAGCAGACATACAGGGTGTGTTTAGGTCACCCAGCAGATATAGGGTTCAGGTGCAGGGCTGTGAGGGTTAAGGGTGTGTAGCAGACATACAGGGTGTGTTAAGATCACCCAGCATATGTAGGATTCATGTGCAGGGCTGTGAGGGTTTAGGGTGAGTTTATGGCAAGCAACAGATATAGGGTTCATGTGCAGGGCTGTGAGGGTTTAGGGTGAGTTTATGGCAAGCAACAGATATAGGGTTCATGTGCAGGGCTGTGAGGGTTTAGGGTGTGCAGCAGACATACAATGTGTGTTTAGGTAACACGTCAGATATAGGGTTCCAGTGCAGGGCTGTGAGGGTTTAGGGTGTGTTTGGGTCACACACACACTCCACTCACTTTGTGTACATATGGCTCGAGGTAGGGCAAATGCTCGAATAGCATCAGGTCCGCTCTTGTTGGTAGCAGCGGCTCAATACACGTGCTAGATGTGAGGAAGGAGGGAAGGGCAGGGAGGGGGGAGTGATGTCAGTGCTAGGGTGAGGAGAGGGGGTGTTTGTGTTGATTGGGTCAGAGTAGATGCTGGTTATAAGCAAGGAGAGAGAGGTAAGGAAGGGGGGGAGGGGTTCAGGGTCTTGAAATATGTATCAGCACGCTTGGCAGTGGTTTATGGGGTCAGCAGTCAGGGGTTGGATTCATATACCAGCGCCATACGTTAGGGTTTAGGGTTTGTACACCTGTACCATCCTGCTTGGTTCTGGTGATGGGTTTGGGGATTCAGGGTGGTAAGGGTTTAAGGGAATGACAGGTAGGTAGGTAGGTAGGTAGGTAGGTACGTAGGGAAGTAGGTAGTCATTTAAGGAAATAAGGAAATGACTGATACGATAGGGATTTCCCAAGTTGTAAAATTTACGCTACCAGCGTTTTTTTATTGGCAGACGATACGCCCTGGGGAGGTAACACCGTACCTGTGCACTAGGTTTAGGGTTTAGGGTTATGGTTTAGGGTTAAAGGTTTAGGGTTTAGGTTTTTATTGACAGGCGATACGCCTGGGGAGATAAGACCGTACCTTTGCACTAGGTGCGGCCAACAGTTAAATTCATAATTAAGTGGTAAGGGTTCAGGTTACCCGAGTCCTAGGCTGCAGAGCCGCATGCCCCGGGGAGATACGCCCGTACCTGTGTGCTAGGTTCAGGAAGAACACGCCGGCTATTCCCAAGAGGCGTTAACGGCTTAGGGTTCAGGGTTTAGGGATAGGTTTGAGGGTAAGGCTTTCGTACTTGTGTGCTAGGTTCAGGAAAGGCATGCCGCCTATGCCCAAGTTGTATATGATGCGGTCTCGGTGCAGCCACGAGGCTTTCATGGTTTAGGGTGAAGTGTCGTGGTTTAGTATTGCGTCTATGTGGTGGTATGCCGGGATTGCGTAGGACGTGGCTTGGGTGAAGGTGAGGGACCAATCTAGGGTTTAGGATTTAGGGCTTAGAGACTAGGGTTAGGCTAAAAACCCTATTGCGTAGGACGTGGTTTGGGTGAAGGTGAGGGACAAATTTAGGGGTTGGGGTTTAGGGCTCAGAGACAAAGGTTAGGCTTAAAAACTCTGCACTAGGTTGCAGAGCCACATGGCTGGGTGTGTGTGTGTGTGTGTTCGTACCTATGTGCCAGGTTGTGGAGAGGCATGCCGGCTATGCCCAGCTTGAATAGGACATGGTCTCGGTGCGGCCATGAGGCCTTGATGACTTAGGGTTCAGAGTTTATGGCCAGGTTTTAAGGTCAGGTTTTTGTACCTGTGCGCCAGGTTGTGGAAAGACATGCCAGGTATGCCTAGGTTGTATAGAACATGGTCTCGGTGCGGCCACGAGGCGTTGAGCGTGCGCATGAAGCTGTAGATCCAGCCGGTGCGCGACAGTCCTCGGCACTTGTTGATGTACGCCAAGCCCAACTGCTTGCAACCGCCCTGCGGATAGAGTGGAAGGGTTGAATTCAAACTTTCAGTGTGCGCATTAAGCTGTAGATCCAGCCGGTGCGCGACAGTCCTCGGCACTTGTTGATGTACGCCAAGCCCAACTGCTTGCAACCGCCCTGCGGATAGAGTGGAAGGGTTAAATTCAAACTTTCAGTGTGCGCATTAAGCTGTAGATCCAGCCGGTGCGCGACAGTCCTCGGCACTTGTTGATGTACGCCAAGCCCAACTGCTTGCAACCGCCCTGCGGATAGAGTGGAAGGGTTGAATTCAAAATTTCAGTGTGCGCATTAAGCTGTAGATCCAGCCGGTGTGCGACAGTCCTCGGCACTTGTTGATGTATGCCAGGTCCAACTGCTTGCAACCACCCTGCGGATGGAATCAAAGAGTGGAATTGACACTTTCAGTGTGCAAATCGAGCAGGAGATCTAGCTGTACATTCAGCCGGTACGTGACAGTCCACCAAACTTGTTGATGTACACTACACCCAACCGCTTGCAACCGCTTTGCAGGGTGTGGAAATACTGAATTCACTCTTACAACATCGACGTTCACACTTGACAATGGCTTGGGTGTTGGGACAACCTAAGGCACTTGTGGACGTACACCACACCCAACCGCTTGCAACCACCCTGCAGAAGGAGTGGGAGCGTGCAATTTATACTTTCAGTGTGCAAATCAAGATGCTGATCCAGTCGCTAGGCGTCAGTCCTCGCGCTTGTTGATGCATACTAGACCTAACTGCTTGCAACCACCCTGCGGATGGAGTGATACGATATAATCCACACTTTCAGCGAGCAAATCGAGCTGTAGATTCAATCGCTTGGCAACAGTTTTTAAAGCCTGCTGATGTATGCTACACCCAAGTGCTTGCAGCCACCCTGGGGAGGAAGGAAATGGTGGAATTCACACAGTGTCAGAGGGTGGATTTCACACTTTCTGAAAGTGTAAGAATGGCCTTCACACTACACACCCATCCTGCCCCACACCTTAAGGATGGATTCCTGGGTGGTGTGGAAACAGCCGCTGCTATCTTTCGTGAAACGGGTGAATGTGTGGAGCTCACAATCCACACTTTGTTTCCAGCCTTTCAAAGCACCCACACCTGCAGGATGGCCTCCCATGTTGTGTGGACTCATCTGCTTCTACCTTTCGTGATGGAGTGTTTACGTTTTGAGTTCACACTTCACACTTAATGTTCAACCTTTCATACACCTCCACACCTGCAAATGGACGTGCAGGTTCTATTAATAATACCAGGTGCAGGAGGGCAGAGTTCACACTATGCCCCACATCTTTCATACCCTCCACACCTGTAGGATAGCCTCCCGTGCTGTGTGGAAGCAGCCGACATTATCCTTGGTAATGGAAGTGCCAGAAGATGCGGTTCACACTTCACAGTCATTCCACACCCCTGCAGGAAGGCCTCCCGAATTGTATGGAAGCAGCCACCGTTGTCCTTTGTAATGAAAGTGCCAGAGGGTACAGTTCACATTTCACATATTATCCCACTCACACCTCATACCCTCCACAGTTCACACCTGCAGGATAGCCTTCCAGATTGTGTGGAAGCCACCTCGGTTGTCCTTGGTAATAGAAGTGTCACAGGATGGAGTCCACACTCCACACTTCACATGTTACCTCACACCTTCATACCCTCCACACCTGCAGGATGGTCTCCCGAGTTGTGTGGAAGCAGCCGCCGTTATCCTTGGTAATGGAAGTGCCGAAGGCGAGGACGGTGACCGGCAGGCCGCTATTGAGGCGCTCAAATAGAGGGGCCATTTGGGAATAGCTGGCAACGCGTGTCGCGGCGGCCAGGTGTGAACGTTCCCACATACGCGGCATGCGGCCTTTTTGCCGGCCAATGGACCTGGAGAAAACGGGGTGCTTGGGGTTCAGGGTTTGGGCGCTCAAAGAGAGGGCCATCTGGGAATAGCTGGTGATGCCGGTGGCGGTGGCTAGGTGTGATCGTTCCCACATTCGCAGGGTCCATTGTTTACGATTTGGAGATCAGGGTTTTAGGTATCAATATGCATCAGGCATACCATCCTGCGGGACAGCCGATGGACGTGGCGGAACAGGGGGGGTTGCAGATGAAGGGTTGTTGTTACAAAGTTGACACAACCACCCACAGCCTTCTGCGAAAAGGCCAGGCAGAGCGAACCGGAGAGAAAAACAGAGAACTAGACAGGCACAAAAACACAGAGAAAACGGCTGGACATTAAAACAAAAACATAAGACAGAAGCGGAGACAAGGGGGCAACAGACAGTCAACAGAAAACAGAACAAGAAGCCCAGGGCAGGGAAAGTGTGAACCAAATAACTAGGGACGACGAGGCCATGCAGCAAGCAAGTTGAGCCATGCAAGAAGCAAGTAGGGACCAGCAAGCACGACGAGTACTAGCGAAGGGTTGGGTGATAATTTTTCAGGGATTGTGAATGCACTGTGCACGCAGCCCTTCAAGCTGCAGTTTCACCTGGAGAAGGACACAGGCTAGGGTTCAGGGTTTAGGGTTCAGGGTTCAGGGTGAAGGGTTTCATAGAGGTCAGGGGTTAGGGTCAGGGGGGTTGAAATGCACAAGGCACACGCCCCCTCTCACGGCCAATGGCATGGAGGAGCACCAAGGTAAAACCTAGGGATTCAGATATTCAGCTGAAGGGTTACGGATTTTGAATACACCGAACAAACAGCCTTTCAGGCGGTAGTTTGACCTGGAGGAAGACACAGGTTAGGGATTAGGGTTTCATAGAGGTCAGGGGTTAGGGTCAGGGGGTTTGAAATGCACAAGGCACACAGCCCTCCTCGCGGCCGATGGCATGGAGGAGCACGAAGGTTAAACCTTGGGATTCAGATATTCAGCTGAGGTGTTTCAGATATTCAGCCAAAGGGCTTCCTCCTGGCGGCCATTGACACGGAGGAGTTCGCAGGTTGGACCTAAGGGTCTCAGATATTCAGCTATGGGGTTTCGAAATGGATTTCGGGACACGATGAAGGCAAACAGCCCTTTATGGGGTTCTGATAAAAACTGGGGGGGGAGGGAGGCTTCACACGCTTTGGGGGGTGCGGATTCAGCAATTAGGGTCTGGAGTTTTGGAATGCCAAGGAGCAAACAGCCTACATAATTCAGGCAACCAGGCGGGGTGGGGGTCGAAGTTGAGCTGAACTAGCCATGGAGGTGCAGGTTCAGGGTTTGCCCTTTTGCCCTTATTGGTTATGGATGGACCTAGAAAGCGGATTTCTTTCAAGACTCTGACTGGTTAGCAGTGGACTTCTTTGCGGCGGTCAATTGCTCTGTGGCGATTAATGGAGCGATTCGAAATTACCGGTAATGGAAATGGCAAAATATACCCGCTAGTTGCCATCAGTGAGATACATGTCCCCAAAAGTTTGCACTATTGCAGACCATACGTTTTTCTTTAGTCGTTCTAAAATTGAAATAAGATCACTGACGGGTAGGCCAGCAATGGATTGTCTGAATACCCTGGATTCCTGAACCTTACCTGGCAGCCATATCCACATTCCACTGGCTGATGTCAGCGGGAATCCTCGCCGCGCCTCCAACAGCGGCGCCAACATCAGCTCCTCCGACCGCGGGGGATTCAACATCAGCTCTGACGTCATCTCCAATAGAGGACAGGGATGAGGGGGATGACAAGGAGGAGCGGGAGGAGGAGGAGGGAGAGGTGTCCTCCCCACCCATCAGACCGCGGCCGCTGTGAAAACCACCCAGAGCAGGATGCTCAGGGTCGTCGTGGCCGCGGCCCGATGCCAGGGGTGCCGCAATCGTTGTCGAGAGGCAGAGAAGCACCAAGGGCAGGAGTTGGTGCAGGGGCCTGAGTAAAGGGGTGAGAGGCATGTAAACGGGCTTGCATGAGACTAGGGCTTGGCATGGGGCTTGGGGTTTGCAAGGGGTTTGGCGTGGCCTGGGGTTTTCGTGGGTCATGTATGAGGCATGCATGGGGTTTGCATGGGGCTTGCATGAGGTTTCTTGGGGTTTGTGAGGGTTTGGGCGTGGCCTAGGGTTTTGGTGGGTCATGTATGAGGCATGCATGGAGTTTGCATGGGGCTTGCATGGGGTTTGGCATGGCCTGGGGTTTGCATGGGTCATATATGAGGAAGACGGGTACAGGGGCGGGCTGGGTGCAGGCGTGGATGTCTGCTTCGAGAGGTGAGGCATTTATTTCAGCATCGCAAGACAAGACATATCCTCCAGGCCACTTCAGATGGAACACGTTATTCCCTCTGGTCACATATAGGAGCCTGAGCTAGAGCATGAACATATGCTTGGGATATTCCACAAACGTCTGCATGGGCTGATGCATGACCATTTGCCTGGGCTGATACATGAACATCTGTATGGGCGATTCATTTGCATGGATTTCATAAGGTTTCTTCATATTTATTTCTGATCCAGGGCTCAAATATAAGTCTACATGGAGGAGATGTGTACACACGATGTAAGGCATGATGGTGTTGCCTCCATCATGGCATGCTGCTGAGCCCCACATGGGCCTATAACTGGCAGGCAGGCTTTGCGTTCTCATTGAAGGGGGCAGGGGCTCACTCATCAATGAAGGCAGCTATGTTCATGTTATCTTCATTTCTTCTGATGTCTGGACTGCTGACATCTACCCTGTGGTCGATCCCGGGTGGGACCGATTGTCGTGTCGTCAATCGTCTGGGGGCGGGGGCGACCCCCACGAGCAGTTACTGCATTCTCTTTTGTGTATCTGGGTCGCACTGCCATGCTTATTCGAAACATGCCTCTGGGCGGATGCATGGAGTGACCTGGACAAATGAACCGTGCTGCGTCGGTGCTCACCCTTTGAGCAGATAACGTCGGGGAGTTCTGGTCCCAGCAGATCCGCTCAACATCAGCTCCGCGGCAACGCTGCGCGCGATATACCCCATCGCAGTTTGAATCGCGACTGCAGATCTGAAGAGCTTGTTTTGCTCCAACTGATTACACTTTCGATTGACGTGTCACCGGGAAACCTCTGCATGATGCCCTCCTGTCAAGAAAGTCTCGCCAACCGAGTCTCATGAGAGCTGCCCGTACGGCAGAATCTCTTGTAGTCGCTTTAAACATGTGACCTGCAGCGGCGCGGATCAATCTCGCCCGCAACTGCTGTACAACTCAATAAGTTTTATTTAAACAGGTACAGCATCATTTCTTTCTTTAATTCATTACTTCTTAAAAGCGCTTTCATGTAGCAGCGAGACTGCTGCGATCCAGACCTCTGTTCCCCAAGATCATTATTCCTGCACCAAGCTCGAGAGGGACAATCTGAATATCTGATCCCAGGACCTTTCAAAACCCGGACTTCCAGATCCCGCTCGGTGGCGGCCTGCGGTGCCGGCCTGCTGGCGGTAGCAGTCCTGACATGGCCATGGATGAGGCCTTTGTCTCCATGCACATTCTGTCTCCCGGGTCTCAGAAGCTTATGCCCACAGCCACCAACGCAGCCCGAGCAGCCATGCAAGCCCTCTCTGGATGGCCCAATCACCTTTACGTCGTATGGCCCAACTCGAAGCGCGCCAGGAAGGCAGTTGCAACCGCTAGTAACACTGCCTCGGATGACGCGGCCACAGCTGAGACCACACCTGAGACCACGCCTTAGGCTTCCGAGGCGGGTGACGGCTTGGAGGAGATGGGTGGTGGTGGTGGGTGCCGTGACATCGACATGGCAGCAGCAACAGACGGCTTTCAAAGGCCAGCAGCCAACACCAGGCGCGTCATCCTGACCAGCCGCCAAGCTGCTGTTGTCTATCATGGCATTCAGCTGCAACATGTTGTACATAGGCTGCCCGGACCAGGGCCTGATCATGCGCATGCGCAACGGAGACAGCCGTGATGAGCTGCAAGTGAAGTTCATGTGTGGCTGCACGCACGCCGCCGAGACCCATCCTCGCGGGTAGCTGTGGGGATTCAGCAGGGCCAACGCGGTGGACGGGCTGGGCTGTACCACCACTGGCGGCACCTGCATGGTAGTCAGACAGGCATCGCACGAGGCTGCGAAGCGGTTGAACAGCTTTCATGCTGACCTGGTGGCGGCCTTGCTGTGTGTGTGTGTGTGGGTGGGCGGGGGCTGGTTCGTCCATCCCTGAGGGTGTGGGTGAGTGTGTGGGTGGGTGGGGGCTGCTTCATTAGCTTCATCCATCCCTGCGGGTGCGGGGTGATTGTGTGTGTGTGTGGGGGGGGGGGGGCTGGTTCATCCATCCCTGAGGGTGTGGGTGTGGGGTGGGTGGGGGGAAGCTGGTTCATCCATCCCTGAGGGTGTGGGGTGAGTGTGTGTGTGTGTGTGGGGGGGGGGGGTCATCCATCCCTGAGGGTGTGGTGAGTGTGGGGGGTGTGGGGGTGTGGGGGGGTCATCCATCCCTGAGTGTGTGGGGTCGGTGGGTGTGTGGGGGGGGGGGTGCAGCCATCCCTGAGTGTGTGGGAGGTGTGGGTTTGTGTGGGGGGGGGTGCAGCCATCCCTGAGTGTGTGGTGTGTGGGGGGGGGGGTGCAGCCATCCCTGAGTGCGTGTGGTGTGGGGGGGGGGGGCAGCCATTCCTGAGTGTGTGGGGGTGTTTGTGTTTGTGGGGGGGGGGATGCAAGCATTCCTGAGGGCGTGTATGCCTGCCTGTCTGATGCCTGCCTGATGCCTGCCGGCTTGTCTGTCTTCCTGCCTGCCTGCCGGTCTGATGCCTGCCTGATGCCTGCCTGCCTGTCTGTCTGTCTGTCTGCCTGCCTACCTGATGCCTGTCTGCCTGATGCCTGCCAGTCTGCCTGCCTGCTCGCCTGTCTGCCTGCCTGCATGCCTTCTGCCTGCATGCCTGCCTCCAGAATTCCGCCTCATGTGGCACGCCAGCACACAAGGCCGCAGGAATTCTGGTAAGGCATCGGTCAGCACCATCAGGTGTCCCCCCCACCATGCTGTCTGCTCAAGAGTAGCAGTACGTCAAGACCTTGCTGCCGCTGCCAACAACGTTATGTCAGACGCAGGAAGGTCAGTACAACTCGATGCTACAACATTACAACCTGAAGCAGCAACAGTACATCCAGCAACAGGGCAGCCATGACCAGCAGCAGTACAACCAGAAGCAACCGTAGTACATCCAGCAGCAGGACAGCCACGCCCAGCGGCAGTGCAACCGCCAGGAACAACAATACATCCTGCAGGACATATTTCTGTTCCGTCAGCCGGTCGGCATGGTTCCAGGGCAACCGCTTGTCTTGGACCCTCATTTATCCCTTGATCGTTCTTGCAATGTCACCCGCAAGGTGTTTACCACCAGGGTTTGGCACAATGCGAGGGCCTGGCTTTGGTCAGCCCAGTGGTTAGGCATGATCTCTGATGGGGATCTTGCAAAGGTCTTTGGTATCGGGTTTTGATGTCTCACTTCATCAGGCCTAACTCCAACATGTTTTATTGGTCCAAATAGTGGTCCATGGCTTTGTTTAATTTTACCAACTTTGATTTGAGTTTATTTCTCATGCTCCTTCTTGATGACGAATGGAGTCTTTCAAATCTGGATTGCACTGTAGAGGGTCGACATTGCTGTTGCAGCCCGTGTATATGCCAATTGACTTTCCCTGATCGTTTATTAGGATTTATGTACCGGTAAGTATAATATTTCTCAGTGGGAGGTCCATGGGCATGGCAGCTTTTTACAGTCCAGCGGGGCATCACATTTGATGCATGGGACTGGTGCCCGTAAACCGGTACAAGCACGAAAGTAGGCATGCAAAAATAAAGACACGTTCGTGCGATCCGTCCCCAACCCACGAGTGGTGGGACATGACAGTCTCCGTGCACTCTGGATGGCAAAGCAAGTGCCTGAGCCCCGTCACTGGGGTGGCCGCCACAGTCATCTGGCGGTGCCCGTACTTGATGCCTGAGGGCTGCTACGGCATTGACGTGAAGGGCACGATCATGGCAACAGCCAATAGGGCACCCCTGGCCCCAAGCAAGGGAGCAATACCTCAGCTGTGACATATTGGCAGTTGGCCCCAGCGTTGCACTTGCACGCTAAATAGGGCCCATACTGAAAGGTTTCTGCTGAAAGTTTTTTATAGCATGACTGCATGAGTCATGGCAGAGTGTAAAATGGCCCAGTGTTCGAATTCGAACATACTGCCGTTGTCCTCCCACCTGAACAGTCGTACGTCACCCTTGGAACCCCTGGAAACACGCGTCACGCAGCTTTTACATGGTAGCAAGACGTTTCAGGACTTTTGGAAGCAAACAATGCGAAAACATAAGAGAAGCGAAATGAAAAGCGGACTAGCTAGCAAAACTCAAGCTTAGACAACACGCTTGCAAGGGTGTGTTCGATACATACCAGTAATAATAGTAATAAACTAAGACCACTTGTGGTTTTTGGCATACATGACAGTCGACGCATACGAGTACGGATGGGATACCACGGATGGTTTTAGTTTTTACCCTCTTTTGAAAATATGGGAACTCGCGAACGGCAGGGTAAAATATACGATACGAGTCGCGACGTGTTCGTACTTGAAAACGTCAGCCATGCGTTGTTAGGTGAGTTCGTGACCGAGGTACACTAACCCGCACACGGGACACATTCTAGCTAATTCGAAAGCTTCGGACATGTACGCACCCAGTGAAGCAGCATCTTCCGCATACGAGGGTATGCGCGAGGCAAACATATCCCAATCCCAATCACACTGCTCGACACCGGGGTCTACACCTGGAGTCGCGCCGGTCATTGCGCCGAGAGGTGTTCCGCCGCGGTACGGCACCGCGGTTGGGTCGGGAGTCCGTGCGGAGGGGTATTCTGAAGGCGGAAATAGAGAGCGGGGAGAAAAAACATAAGAGACCGGGGCAACCAAGGCGGGCAGCATGCGTCGGCCAACGTACCAGTTGCTGGAAGGCCGCGAATTGAGCCATGACTGGAAAGCCGGTTTTGAGAACATGATGGCTGCAAAGACCATGGGGATGGGAATGATTGTGGCGGCACCAAGGTCGTGGCTGCGATGACGGCAGCCGGCACAGCGACATCATTGGAACCTCCAGCGTCGCCTTCGACGATGAGATTGGGGGCTGCGGTGTTTGGGTTCTTGGGTGTATCGGCGGTGTCATTCTTCGATTTCACAGCCTTCGGCTTCGGGGCAGCAATAAGTGGGCTCCTTTGTCGCAAGGCCCCTGTGAAAGTGATGACGGTTGCACGAAATGTGAGCACTTGTTCGTATGCCGATTTAAAGGTGAGTGATACGGTATGCACAACGGAGACTTCATTATTACCTATCTAGCGCATTACCGTAACACTCCAAATAAGTAAATATAAGCTTTCCACTTCACCCCGGGGCTTTCCACTTTACCCCATGGCTTTCCACTTCACCCTGGGGCTTTCCACTTCACCCCTTGGCCTATCACTTCACTCAAGGGCTTTCCACTTCACCATGGGGCTTTCCACTTCACCTCATGGCTTTCCACTTCACCTCATGGCTTTCCACATCACCCCAGGGCTTTCCACTTCCCCCTAAAGATATGCGGAAAATTGAAGCCTTTGGATATGGGAAATCGGACACTTAGGAAAATCGGAACAACATTGCTAATAACGCTTTGCAAAAAACACACGTAAGGCTACCGAAACAATCGACATCGACAGCAAAAAATAAGCGAAAGACTCACGAAAGACTACCGAAAGACTACCGAAAAACAATTCGCTACCGAACTAACGTAAGCCAACCGGAACATTGTCTTATGTCAGTGATAGAATCACGATAGGCTACCGAAAATTTCGCTACCGAACAACAACGCTGACACTTAACAAAAGACTGACAGGCTACGAAAAATAGGATTTTCAACGTATATTCGGAGGACAATCGTCATTCTCACATCCCACTATTATCCATTACTACACTTCGAGACAACATCGCAAAGCTGTGCGAGCTACTGACGAGAGCCTGCCGAAAACATTACCGACCCTGCGAAAATCAAGCATAACTTGAATGCGATGGCTGCGGAAACATTAGAATTTGAACACATTTTCGGGCTGAAAGTCGTAATTCGCACTTTTCATACTTTTGGCTCAGTGATTGCTGAAAGCAGTTCGTGCGTGATCCATTGCATCAAAATTTATTTCATTTTAGAAGATTTTTTTACACAGTCACTCACACCTACATACCTTCTTACATACACATTTACCCCCCTAGTATCCCTTACGTTCCGTTTCACTTCACACGGGAAATATAGGACCAAACGGGACCCCCACGAGGTTACGCCGCGGCCCCTCACACACACGTGTGAGATGCAAAAAAGGGGCTAGTCACTATTTTTAGTCACTTTTTATGGGCACACTTTTTTACGGTCGCCCATAAAGGAGATCTCTAAACACATGGCAGTTTCGGTAGTAGTCGAAAAGAAAAAGACGAATTTCGGTGGGAGTCGAAATTAAAAGAAATGTCATTATTTACCTGACATCCTCCACAAACGTCAAAGCATCCCACCCTAGCCTGCCCAGATACACGGAAGTCTAAAGCACCGCTTAGGGAGTATTCTCATCCCCGCTCCTTAAGGTGCTCTTGCACGTTGGGGAATTGGAAGCAAGCATGTGGTGCGTCCGCGACATACTTGCCGTCCTCCCTTGCCCAACAACGCTGGAAGCAACGTGTGTCACGTTCTTGACCACTGCGCCTTCCCTTAGTGTCGGCCATGCATGCTAAATGCGCCAAGCCGCAGTATGAAGTTTGTTTGCACATAAGCACATCCCCTCTTGCTAGTGCGGCTCCTTGCCTCCGCCATCACGCGGCGCCCGCCGAAGGCTGAAACCAGGCGCGGTAGGCGGCCGAAGACCTACCGGTATGCTCCATGGCTGGGTCTAATGGGATCCCCTTCGCCGGTCACCTGCAGCTTCGCCCTCTCGTACCATGCGTCCACTAAGGCCAGCACCTTTGTTACGGGAAGAGCATGCAAAGCGGTCGTTGTCTAATTCAATTTTGGGACGGTTACTCCTTGCTCCAAGTCCTTCAAGACACTAAGCAATTTCCTGCACCATGTGTGGGACCCTTCTATGCTCAGTGACAAAGAACTGCATGTCGGCGGCCGTCATGGTAGCTGCCATGAGGGGGCTTACTTCTTGCGTTGCTAGTGCTACCATTGTGTCGCAAAAGGGGAGTAAATATTGCCACCAACCTTGTTGTGACGGGTGGATCTCTTTGTTGTATTTTATACCGGTGGAAGCAGCCATGCAAGGAAGGTTAGGTCATCTACTAGGACTCTTCCATTGTCTTCAGAGGGCTTCGTTATCATGTACCAGGGATCTTGAGTTACATGTACCAAGGTCCTTGGGACGATCTTCAAGGCACAATATGAAAGATCGATGCTATCGAATTTTCGGTGACTGCTTTGATGAGGGTGAGTTAAGGTCGAGCCAGCCTCATGCACGGTTGTTAATTAGTAATTTGGTAGACTTGTAGGCATGAAGCATAGGCAGCTGGCGGCCGTGGTGTTCTTGACACCATGGCATAACTACAAACACAATTTATACCTTAACGAGGGCGTGGCAGTAAATGGATGAAATAGAGTGGGGCATCAGAAGATCGCAAGCTTCAACTTATGTTGTTGGTTCCTACCTGGTTCGCTTTGCATAGCCCTTCAAAAAAGGTAATTGGGTGGAGGCGTTGACTGAGTGATACATCCCTCATTTATTTGGTTGTTACAACTCGAGTGGGTGAACATGAACATACATTCATAAAAACGGCCCCCCCTGATTGGGCGACCTTCTTCGGTCAAATTCACGAGACAAAAATGTTTTTGGGGAAGGGGATAACTTCAGCATTAAATTGCAATGCATCCACCTGGATCTTGAAAATGCACATAAAAGGCGTCATGAGCATGTCATGTCGGCACCGAAGTCCAATCAAGTCATTTTTGTTATCAAGTAAAACTACAATGTGAAACCAAAACCATCGCAGCTAGCGGCTCCATTGGGGCAGCGGCTGGCATGGCATTATTTATGAGAGGGGGCCAAATCGTGCATCAGAGGCAAGGAAACATGACTCCCGAGGAGAAGGACGCTCATGTGGGAAACAGGATCTGAGAATGGCTTGGAACAGGGAGGGTCGCAAGAAAAGGACTGGCCTGGAACTGACCGTCACACCAAGTTTATTATCCACACTTTCAGAGCGAAAAAAAATGAAGGCATGGCAAGCACGCACGCATATGCACACATTGCGTAAAAATCGAGAGAGCAAGCAAGAAGCTGTGCTCAGTTGGGGCAAAAATGGACGTCTCCCCTTATGAACTCATTATAACTAAACTCAATCAAGTGAACTCAATCTCAATTTAAGTCGGCCGCAGCCGCCACCGTGCCTCCTTCCCCTGCTTCTCCTCCGTCTCCGCTTACCACGCAAGGGGCGGTGCCATTGACCGTCGTCCCATTGTCCCCGGTGGACGGCGTCCCCCAGCTGTTAGTGACCATCGGACTGAACTCAATCTCACACACGCCAGAGACAAGCTGCAACAACGCCGCCAACTCGGCCACGTTCGGGTCTAGGAACAACATCCCACACGGCGGTCTGACAGCCTCCCCTTCTCCTATTGCTTCTCCTGCTCCGGCCTCTAAGCTAGCGACGCTGCTGGCGTTCACACCTTGCCCCCCAAAAGCACTGTCACTGTTGTCGCCGTCGTCACCACCGCTGTCATCGCCATCGTCGTCATCGCCACTGTTGCTGTTATTGGTTCTCTGGCTGCTGCTGACACCGCCGGCATCACTGTTGTCCCAGCTAGCACTGACTTCGCTGTCACTGTCGCTGCCAACACTGCCGTCGCCGGTGTCAATTTCACCATTGTCGCTGCTGCCACTGTCACCGTCGTTGCTGCTGCTTCCGTCGCCATTTGGGGGGCCGTCCGCTTCGCTTATCCACTCTTTGTCCTCGTAGGCAGCGGCAGTGGTGACGGTACTCGAGTCCCCTGCGGTGTTGCTCGTCAAGTTCCCGTCGAACGCAGGGGCAGGACTGTCATTGGACGGCAACGTAACAGTCACCATCTGCTGGAACGTGCGCCTGGGCGGGGCGGGCGGGGGCGGCAGCGGCGGCGGTGGCGGTACCGCGCGCCTTGGCGGAGATGGCGGCGGCGACGGCGGCTGCCGTAGAGGTGGTGGGACCCTGGAGGGCGGAGGCGAGGGCGAGGGCGACGGTGGCGGCTGCCTCGGTTTGCCCATACCCTCTCCGCCGCCGCCGTTGTCCCCGCTTGGTGGTGGCGCGTAGTCGTCACTGCCGCCCGGCGGTTCGTTGTTGTTGTTGTAATCCTCCAGGCCCTCAGAGGGGTTATCAAAGTCGGTCACTTGGCTCACGTGGATCGTACAATCCTCGCCTGAGGGGGGCAGGGTTGATGTCTAAGGGTCCAGGGTTTCAAATCGGGGTTAGCGGCTTAGGGTCCACGGTTTGAAGTCGGGGTTGACGTCTTAGGGTCCACGGTTTGAAGTCGGGTTTGATGTCTTAGGGTCCACCGTTTGAAGTCGGGGTGAATGTCTTAGAGTCCAGGGTTTGAAATTGAAGTTGACGTCTTAGGGTCCAGGGTTTGAAATCGAGGTTGATGTCTTAGGGTTCAGGGTTTGAAATCGAGGTTGATGTCTCAGGGTCCAGGGTTTCAAACCGGGGTTGATGTCTTTGAAATGTCGAATGTCTCAAGCATGATTCATGCTTGTGCTGAGGTGACATGCCCCCTACATCCACACATGTGCAATAATGTGATATACTACACCAACGTCCAATACACACCCCCAGTTCTATGTTTTCCTGACTCTGCTACGCGTCAGCTACGCTCTGGCCTCTAGCCAGAGGCCCAGCTGTGGCCAGCCAAACTGCCTTGGGCACTAGTTGTAGGCCGGTCCTGGTTTGGTCTCCATCGCGCCCTTGGCGGCCTGCTGCGGGTGGACTCGTAGCCGGAAAAATGAACAGCCACACTCCCCAGGTGTCCCATATTCACACTTTAATCACTCACCCATGTACTCCAGATCACACTTGCAATGGCCGTTGTCCGTACACTTTCCGTGCACACAGCGGTCTCCAGAACCGCTACACCTCTGCTGCTGGCGGTTCTGGAGCCGATCGGCATCACAAATGATCAAGGACTCCTGGTAAGACGGGCATTCCAGCGCCGTTGACGGGTCGTTGACGGGAAGGTACGCGTTGAGAATGAGGGTGGTACCTGTGCGGTGGGAAAGGAGGGTGGAGGAGTGGGCAAGGAGCAGGATGACATGCCAGGGCGGGTTTGGGTGGGGCACGTGGAGTGGGGAGTGTTGGAGTGAGCAGGGAGAGGGAAGGGAAGGAGGAGGACGGGTCGTTGACCGTAAGGGAGGTGTTGAGAATGAGGGTGTTACCTGTGCAGTGGGAAGGGAGGGTGGAGGTGTGAGAAAAGCGACACCGGGCGGGTTTGGGGTGGGGTGCGGCTCTCATCCCCTTCAAAACCCCTACACCCAGGCCCTGACCTGGCTTGCATAGCAATAGGCGAACCAGGTCACTCAGCGGGGTGAGCTACTGGGCTTGCCATTCAAACCACGCCCACACACCTCGCCTGTACTGACCTGGCTTGCATGGCACGCCCAGCCCTCTCAACCCGTCCACCCGACAACTGAGCTCCCATTCCTTCCGGCCCCAGCCACCGGCATGGCTTGCAAGATATGCATTCATGTCCTAGCCACAGCACTAAAGGGTCCTCCAGCCCCCCTGAGCTCAGCTCGATCAACCCCGCCCTAAAAGCAAGACAATTGGCTACGCAGATTGTCCGGGCGGGCCGCCTCCCGCCCTAACAGGGAGCAGGTTCTGGGTGTATGGAGTGGAGGAACTCCTTCAAGAGTGAGCCGAGCGATGTCCCTGCGGGAACGCCGCCAGCCCAATCCTTTATGACCCCAGCCAGGACTGACCTGACTTGCCATGCAAGCCCACGTCTCCTAACGCACACACCCAGCCAATGAGCTCCCATCCCTCCCACAACAGCCAGTGCTGACCTGGCATTCATGGCATAAACACTCCTCAACTGACCCCAGCCAGCCACTGACCTGGCTTGCAAGTCAAGCCCACCCCTCCGAACTCTCACACCAAGCCACTCAGCCCCATTCTCTCCCGACCCCTACACACAGCTAGCACCGACTCGGAAAGCCCACCCCCCTCAAGGAAGGCCCACCCACCTAACCCCTGCATCCAGCCAGCCACTGACCTGGCTTGCAGGGCATCAAGACCATGCTCTTGCAAGGCATGAGTCCCTCATGGCCCACACACTTCAAAATCAGCAGAAGCCGTTTTATGCTTAAGTGCTTCTCGAGCTTTTTTTGAATCATCGGGACCCACCCAGCCCTTCAGATCCCCTCAAATCAGCTTAGACCCAACAAGTGAGCCACCGACCTGGCTTGCATGGCATGAAGACCATCTTCTTGTTCACAATGGCCCCAGGTCAGCACTTCCCAACCACTGCACTGCATTTACACCCCCCCCACACACAAACATATCCACCGCCTCCCAACCAACTCTCTCCAACTTCCACTGACCTGGCTTGCAAGGCATGAAGACCATCTTCTTGTTCACAATGGCCATCACCAGAGGGACCCCGTTGTTATCGCAGTCTGACAGGAAGCAACCAGCTTTCCTGCAAGGGGAGAGGAAGGTGGAGGGGAAAGGGGTGAAGGGTTGGGGTTGAAGGTCAAGGGTTGAAGGTTAAGGGTTTAGGGACCCCGTTGTTATCGCAGTCAGAAACAAACAGCTTCCCTGAAGGGGGGGGGGGGGGGGGGGTGATGGGTGACACCCCGGGGGACAAGGATGAAGGGTTACGGGTAGGGGGTTGGGAACCCTGCTGAATAAAAATCCGAAATTACACATCTCGAACCCTACAGTAAAAATGCAGGCCAGCAGCCACGCACCCAGCTTCCCAATGGGGCCATCTGACCAGGTCAGGCAGCTTGAGTCCGACCGCAAACCTTCTACCACACACACACACATGACTGAAAACGCACCTGGTTGTTCCAATTGTTCCATCTGACCAGGTCAGGCAGCTTGAGTCCGACCGCAAACCTTCTACCACACACACACACATGACTGAAAACGCACCTGGTTGTTCCCATTGTGCCGTCCGACCAAGGCAGGCAGCTCGAGTCTGGTCCGTAGCCTGCTCCGAAAGCCAGGTAGTAGTCCCCCGTCTGGATCAGGCTGGAGGTGTAAGTCGTCACGAAGGAGGTGCCAGTGATGGAACTCAATAAATTGGAGGTACCTGCGATGGAGGAGGGGGGGATCCTGCTTTAGAATACAAATAATATACCGTTAAACGTCCTAGGTGTTGTTAAAGACACCTGACCGACTCTTCGCGCGTCGATTACGTCGGAAACATGACTTCAACTCCACGCGCCGCTGTTTTTTTAATTAGTATTAGCGCGCACCATGTCCGCGCACCCCAATAATAAATTAATTATGAGCGAAGTCTAGGAGATACTACGGGGATGAGTGGATGAGGGGTGGGGGGTGAGTGGGAGCCTGGGAGGGAGGAGAGTGAGTGGTACAACTTGTTTTCTTTGCAGTGCCTGCTTAGGCAAGGCTGGAGGTGTAAGTCGTCATGAAGGAGGTGCCTGTGACGGCACTCAATAAATTAGCAGTGCCTGTAATGGGGGAGGGGAAATTAGAGGTGGGTGGTGAGTGGAAGGGAGGATGAGTGGTACTGCGGATTTGCTTTGTTTTGTAGTGCCTGTTTAGGCAAGGCGGGATGTGTGTGTATTATTGAAGGCGTTGCCAGAGACAGTACTCAATCAATTAGAGGTGCCTGCAGCGGGAAATTGTGAGGGGGGGTGGGGGGTGAGCGGGACGGTGGTGGGGTAGTGGGGTGGGGGGTGAGTGGGACAGTGGTGGGGTAGTGGGAGGGGGGGTGAGTGGGACGGTGGTGGGGTAGTGGGAGGGGGGGTGAGTGGGACTGTGGTGGGGTAGTGGGAGGGGGGGTGAGTGGGACGGTGGTGGGGTAGTGGGAGGGGGGGTGAGTGGGACGGTGGTGGGGTAGTGGGAGGGGGGGTGAGTGGGACGGTGGTGGGGTAGTGGGAGGGGGGGTGAGTGGGACGGTGGTGGGGTAGTGGGAGGGGGGGTGAGTGGGACGGTGGTGGGGTAGTGGGAGGGGGGGTGAGTGGGACGGTGGTGGGGTAGTGGGAGGGGGGGTGAGTGGGACGGTGGTGGGGTAGTGGGAGGGGGGGTGAGTGGGACGGTGGTGGGGTAGTGGGAGGGGGGGTGAGTGGGACGGTGGTGGGGTAGTGGGAGGGGGGGTGAGTGGGACGGTGGTGGGGTAGTGGGAGGGGGGGTGAGTGGGACGGTGGTGGGGTAGTGGGAGGGGGGGTGAGTGGGACGGTGGTGGGGTAGTGGGAGGGGGGGTGAGTGGGACGGTGGTGGGGTAGTGGGAGGGGGGGTGAGTGGGACGGTGGTGGGGTAGTGGGAGGGGGGGTGAGTGGTGCTAGGGGTTGTTTGTATTCAAAGTCATCAGGCTGGGCATGTATGTCTTACGTCCCGATACAACTTTCTTTATAGTTTGCACGGCCTGTTGCACTCCCTTTGTAAACAAATATTTTGCGGGAAGGCGATCTACATCTGTGGTATTCTCTTTATTCACACACCTTGGGGCACGTTTGTTGCCGGTTGCAGCAAACCAAGGAATACCCCCCCCCCCCCTCAAGAGCCATTATATTCAACAATTAATAACCTACAATAGATTTGATATGCCTCCTCTCGGGTATGGAAAAACGATTTCTTTCAATGCTGCCCGACTGAAAACTGGCGTCGACGATCAACAATTAGTATGCTCGTGGATCCCTCAAGCCCAAACAACCTTATTGAGGGAATGCAAAGCAAACATAAGGCAGTACCAGTATTGGCAATTGGCATACCGTATCTATACCGGTAACCTTTATACCGGTAACCTTTATACCGGTAACCTTTATTCACACACCTTTGGGCATAATGTCGGCCACCTTTGTCGCCGAGCATGGCAGGTTGGCCGGATGCAGCACTCCACAGCCGTTGCTGAACGGCGTCACGTCACACGCTGCCGGAGACGTTGGCGTGTAACAGGCAAGGTTGGGCTGGCCACTGCCGCCGCCTGCCGCGGGTGCGGGTGAGGGCGAGCCCGGAGCCTTGCCGGTGGGCGAGGGCGAGGGCGAGGGGGAGGGGGAGGGGGAGGGAGAGCTTGTCGCGTTGGCGGTAGTCGCTGCGCAACAGTGGGAGGGAGGCGGTATTTGTATTTCTGAAACATTTGCATTCATAATTCATAATCAATACATTTAGTTGAGGTACCGTACAGTTCACGGTATAATCGTGTACGCAAAAAAACATATCTGAAGTACCGTGCAGTATAAACCGATAATATATTTAGTAATTCGGCAAACTAGGTGCGGATGTGGCTTCGGCCTTTGGCCCAGGCTGCGCTGTTTCCTTAACTCTCACGCCCCCCACAAGGCGTAGCTTTTCTTCTTCTACCTCATTTAATTGTGGGAGGCAGAATCGAATGTGTGAAGGGCGACAGTCGTGAAAGGGTTCAGGGTTTGCGCCCATTTGCAATTAAAAAAACGGGCCGGATTTGAAGGCAAACGCCTCCCTCCTGTGTGCCACTGGGACGCCAATGCAAACTAGACGGCGGTGCAGCAACCCATTATGGCAGGGGCTGCCAGCTACACAAACCCAGGCCGCATTTATTTACAATTTGGAAACTGACAGTACTCCCTAACTGAAAATCTATACTGTTGGACCCACTGCCCCCTTCACTATTTCCTCCACTATACCCGCGGTTTCTCTGCACCATTGCCCACGCTTTCCCCACACTTTTCCCTGTCATCCCCCACGCTCTATCTCCATTTGTCGACCCCTGTTCCAACCCATCCTTTGTCTTTCCTGTAAGTATCCAAGTTTTGAAAGTTGTAACCTCAAATCCCTTCCATGAACCTACATGGCTGGCAATAGCATGAGCTCTGGGGATCTCGGTCCAGGAAAACTTTTACAAAACATTATCAACCAGTACCCAGCGTTCATTTCTTTGATGAATTGCAATCAACATGGGGTTGGCAGTGGGTGGGTGCCCAGGTTCTTAGCTTGCTTGGCCTTTTATCAAACTGGACACATCCTTCACACTGCCCAGCCCATATTGCTTCACACACTGCCCAGCCCATATTGCTTCATTGCACCTACTTGGCTGGCAATAGTAGGTGCCTGGGCTCCTGGCCTGGTAAGCGGCACACGGCATGGAGACAAGATCGCAGCCGAGGGATGGCAGCTGCAGGAGGAAAGGGGGAGGGGAGGCAAAAGGCAGGGGGAGATATTAGGGGGTAGGGTGACAGCATTGTCAGAACAGAGCAGCCGAGGGATGGTGCAGGGTTTAGGGTTAAGAGAATTGTCCGAACACGAAAGTTAAGGGATGGAAGTATGGAACTATGACTGCTGCACCAGGAGGGGCGTAAGCACAATGGCAAGCGTTTAGGTTGTAGGGTTTTGAGTGCTGGGTTAATGGCTAGACGCAGTGGGGCCTTCCCTCCTTCACACATGTCCCCCCCCTCCCCCTCTTTCAAAATTCAAACATGTACTGCCCATCCCTCGGTCCCTCCTCCTTCACACATATGTACTGCCCCTACCCCTACTTCACACATGTACCGCCCATCACCCATCATTCACACATGAACTGCCCATCCATCAGTCCCTCCTCTCTTTCACATACATACTGCCCCCCGACCCTATTTCACACACGTACCGCCCCCACCCCCCCTCCATCAAACATGGACTGCCATCCCTTGGTCTCTCTTCCTTCACACCTGTCCCCCACCCCTTTACACCTGTAGTCCTGTACCCCACCCCTTCACACCTCTACTACACCCCTTCACAACTGTTCCCCACCCCACCCCATCTCACCTGCACCCCACCCCTTCACAAATGTACCCCACCTCAACACACCTGTACCCCATCCCTTCACACCTGTGCCCCACCCCTTCACACCTGTACCCCACCCCTTCATACGTGCAACCCACCCCTTTACACCTGTACCCCACCCTGCACACGTGTGCCCCACCCTTTCATACCTGAACCCCACCCCTTCATAACCGTACCCCACCCCTTCACACCTGTGTCCCACCCTTTCAAACCTGTATTCTACCCCTCACACCTGTACCTGTACTCCACCCCTTCACACCTGCACCCCAGCCCTTCACACCTGTTGCAAATCCAAAGGCATGGCGTACATCATGCGCGGGACATACCAGCCGGTATCCCGCAGAGCCGCCAGAGTCATCTGACTCAGCCTCTGCCGCTGGGTGCCGACAGCGAGGAAGAAAGGCGTCATGAGCTCCTGAGGGGACAGGGAGAAGGGGGGGGGATGAGGGGACAGGGAGGGGAGGCGGCAGGGGGACTATAGGGTTTGGCTGTACGGCCGTACGCATTTCTGCCCCCGCACCTGATGGAAGTAGCGGAACTCCCAGTGGCTCTTTGCTGAGCTGTTTCTGTCCCAAAGCCCACAAGTGTACCGCTTCCATTGTCCCACACATGTCACCTCCCCTGTACAGCTGTACACTGAACTGCCCATGCACCCCTGTATGGCTGTACATTGTACTGCTCCCGTACCTGATGGAAGTAGCGGAACTCCCAGTGGCTCCCTGCTGAGCTGTTTCTGTCCCAAAGCCCACAAGTGTACCGCTTCCATTGTCCCACACATGTCACCTCCCCTGTACAGCTGTACACTGTACTGCCCATGCACCCCTGTATGGCTGTACATTGTACTGCTCCCGTACCTGATGGAAGTAGCGGAACTCCCAGTGGCTCCCTGCTGATTGCTTGCTGCCCTCATCTTCAAGAGGAGCTCCGGGGACCTGATGTGGGTGAGTGGAGTGATTGGCAGGTGGGTGGAGTGATTGACAGGTGTGTGGAGTGATTTGCATGTGGGTGGGGTGAGTGGCTGGTGTGCGAGTGAGAGTGAGTGCAGTCAGTGAGAGGAATGTGTGGGGTGAGTGGCTCTCTGCAGATTGCTTGCTGCCCTCATCTTCAAGAGGAGCTCCGGGGACCTGATGTGAGAAGGGGCAGGTGTGGGGGTGACTGGCCGGTGTGGGGGTGAGTGTCCAAGTCAGTGGGTAAGTGAGTGGAGTGGAGAAGTTAGAGGGGGGTGAGTGACAGGTGTAGGGGTGTGTGAGTGGGTGGGTGGGTGATTGGAGAGGAGATATGGTATGAGTGGCAGGTGGGTGGGGATGAGATATTGGGTGATAAGGTGCTTAATTTTTTTGTGTGAGGGAGTCACTGGGGGCTTATAAGAGAGGGTTGGATGTGCGAGTGAATGGCAGGGGGGGGGGGGTGAGCGAGGGGGTTGGAAGTGTTTAAGGTTAAGTGTGTGTGTGGAGGGGGTTAAGTGTGGGCAAGTATGTGTGGGGGGTCAGTTTGGGGGTTCAGTTTGGGGAACGGGATGGACAAAGTTGGAGTGCGGGGATGCTGATTGGCCCTCTCTCACACCTTGGAGCAGTTCAGTATGTTGCGTGTCTGCTCTGTAACCGCAGGCGTGGAGAGGTACAGCGTCTCGTTGACGCTCGTCGTACCGCCGCCGGGGTATGGTGTACTGTTGCCCAGCCCCGACTGCCAGCTGCTGTACATGGAGGAGGACAGGCCCAGCGCGTGCACCATTTCGTGCACCAGTACGTCCAAGATTCCGCCTGCGTTCAAATAAAGAAGAGCGCTTGTTTAATTACCAAATTAAAAATCGCCTGTCACTGAGCAGATTGGGGAGGAGGAGGAGGTTACAGCCTTGCATATGAAAACCATATCTTGCACAGGGGGCGCGTCCATTGTGACGCCTGCATATAATTCAAACAAAAATGTGTGCTAACAACAAAAAATAATTGTGGTCATAATAATTTGAACCTGAATACAGTTATAATCAGGTGTAATCATTTGTGTTTGTTTTAGTAATAATTATTCAACCTCCAGCTCCTTCCTAGCGCCTGTTGGTGAAGAGGGCAGGCCCAGCACATGGACCATGTCATGCATCGGCTCGTCAAGGTCGCCCCCCCCGTGGTTGAAATGAGAAGATCCTTGCAAAACAAGCTGTGGATGGATTTGTGTCAACAAAAAGTCTCCTATAACAAACAGTTCCGTAGAAGGTAAAATCCCCAGTGCATCATTAAGTCTATTTCATCGCCAAAGCCTCATTAAACTCATTTTATTTTAACTCATTTTATTTTATCCCTTTAGCGTACCGGTAACTTCAAGAATTCTCATCCCCGGCGTGTTCCGGTCAGTTATTTAGTTTTATTTATTAAACCCCCCTTGCACTGCCGAAAGACCCTCTCACCCGTCACTCCATCGCCGCGCCCGTCCTTCCCCGTTCCCGCTCCAGTTGCTGCCTCCGTGGCCGACAGTACGGCAGCCTGGATGGCGCCTGGGCACAGGTTGACAACCGCCAGGATGGGCCTGCCCTGAGACGCCTGCTCCAACGAGTAGTCGCACGCCATGGCCCATGCCATGGTCCCACTCATGCTGCTAGCGCCTGCGTCACCTGAATAAAAATAAACGGGCAAATAAAAGTCAATAATAACATAGTAGGTAAATTGTGAATGGCGCTATGGCCCATGCCAAAGTACCACTCATGCTGCTCGTACCCGCATCACCTTAATAAATAAGAAAACATTAAGTACGCTTACCGGAAAGACAAACACTATCCTGCGACAAAACACTATATCAATTACGGTTTCAAAGGAGCCGCAAGCCCACAGCGGACCCCTCAAGCTGCTGGTGGAGCTGGGGGCGCACAGGGGGGATTAACCATCAGCAAAAATTAAATAAAAGTAATCATACCGATACCATGATCCACACTCCATCGCTGCTTTAGCCGTGACGATGAAGAACAGGACCAAAGGATCCAAATCTGTATACTATGAACCCTAAAACCTACACCCTTAACCCTGACCGAAACCGCAATTCACCTGTGGATCCACACTGCATTGCTGAGTTGGCCGTGACGATGAGGTACAAGTCCGTGTCAGGCTGTCCACTCCCCCGCGGACGCAGGTTTGGGCTGATGGTTGCCGGCGAACACATGCAGTTGGACCGCACTTGCAAGGGGGACGTCAGGGCTGAGCTGACCTGCGGGTGGGTGGGTAAAAAGGAAGGTGTGTGGGGGGGGGGCAAGGTAGTGATAGGGGGAAGGATGGTGAGGCCGGCGAACTATGCAGTTGGACCGCACGTGCGACGGGGAGGTCAGGGTTGAGCTGACCTGCGGGTGGGTGGGTAAAGAGTGAGGTTGGGATGGGGGGGGGGCAAGGTAGTGATGGGGCGAAGGATGGTGAGGCCGGCGAACACATGCAGTTGGACCGCACGTGCGAGGGGGAGGTCAGGGTTGAGCTGACCTGCGGGTGGGTGGGTAAAGAGTGAGGTTGGGATGGGGAAGGGGGCAAGGCAGTGATGGGGCGAAGGATGGTGAGGCCGGCGAACACATGCAGTTGGACCGCACGTGCAAGGGGGAGGTCAGGGTTGAGCTGACCTGCGGGTGGGTGGGTAAAGAGTGAGGTTGGGATGGGGGGGGGGGCAAGGTAGTGATAGGACGAAGGATGGTGAGGCCGGCGAACACATGCAGTTGGACCGCACTTGCAAGGGGGACGTCAGGGCTGAGCTGTCCTGCGGATGGGTGGGTAAAGAGTGAGGTTGGGATGGGGGGGGGGCAAGGCAGTGATGGGGCGAAGGATGGTGAGGCCGGCGAACACATGCAGTTGGACCGCACATGCAAGGGGGAGGTCAGGGCTGAGCTGACCTGCGGGTGGGTGGGTAAAGAGTGAGGTTGGGATGGGGGGGGGGGCAAGGTAGTGATAGGGGGAAGGATGGTGAGGCCGGCGAACACATGCAGTTGGACCGCACTTGCAAGGGGGAGGTCAGGGTTGAGCTGACCTGCGGGTGGGTGGGTAAAGAGTGAGGTTGGGATGGGGGGGGGGCAAGGTAGTGATAGGGGGAAGGATGGTGAGGCCGGCGAACACATGCAGTTGGACCGCACGTGCGAGGGGGAGGTCAGGGTTGAGCTGTCCTGCGGGTGGGTGGGTAAAGAGTGAGGTTGGGATGGGGAAGGGGGCAAGGCAGTGATGGGGCGAAGGATGGTGAGGCCGGCGAACACATGCAGTTGGACCGCACGTGCAAGGGGGAGGTCAGGGCTGAGCTGACCTGCGGGTGGGTGGGTAAAGAGTGAGGTTGGGATGGGGGGGGGGCAAGGCAGTGATGGGGCGAAGGATGGTGAGGCCGGCGAACACATGCAGTTGGACCGCACTTGCAAGGTGGAGGTAAGGGTTGAGCTGACCTGCGGGTGGGTGGGTAAAGAAAGAGTGTGGAGGGGGTAAAGAAAGAGTTGGGGTTGGGCGAGGGGGGGAAGGAGGAGGATGGGGTTTGGGCTGAGGGAGGCCGACAAACACATGCAGTTGGATCGCACGTGCAGTCGGGAAGTCAGGGCTAAGCTGACCTGGGAGCAGGAGGAGAGGCAATATGCAAAAATAAATGACGCATGACTTGGCTTGGGACCCCTGTAAGATGATGGTCTCGGCTCACCCATGGCTTAAGCCAAGGCCACCAGGTACACAACAGCAACCCTCCTGTGGCTGGTCACCCACCCTAAATGCTGCACGGCAAGCACCAGCCACACACACACACACGATCGTCTCTCTCCCCCTGTCTAGATCGCCGGTTCCATCTTCCGGCCCCCTCGCATAGGAGGGGGGCATGGCTGCACCATGGTCATGGCTGTGCGTGGTAGCTGGCATTAAGCTAAGTCATTCCCTCCCAGCCCCATGCGGCCTAGCGTTCTGCAGGGCTCAGCGGGTATGTACCGTTCTAGACACACACACTCGCGACTGACCTTGAGAGCTCGCACGCCTGAGCTATCTTTCACACTATGCAAACAGCTGTATCCATCACCAACTGCGCTTCCCCCGAGGTCGAGACCACCAATACTGCGCGGCCTGCACCAGCTCAGAAGCTAACACGCACCCCCCCCCTGCTAGTTGCCCCAAGAGCTCGCTCGCCTGAGCTATCTTCCGAACCCAAGAGCTCGCACGCCTGAGCTATCTTCTGCACTTCGCATACGGCCGTATCCAACACCTGCTGCGCTGCCCCCTGGGGCGAGACCATCAATGCTGCGTGGCCAGAACCAGCTAACACGCACCCACCCCCTCGCTAGTGACCCCAAGAGCTCGCACGTCTGAGCCATCTTCCGAACCCTGCTCTCGGTCTTGGATCAACCGCACAATTCCTACAGCCGTATCTACCACCCACAGCACCAGCCCCTGCGTACTCTGCAGTAGGTGCCGGGGACCACCATCCCCTGCAACACCAGCCCCTGAGACTCCAGCCTGCAACACCTGCAACACCAGCCTGCAACACCTGCAACACCAGCCCTGGAACACCTGCAACATCAGCCCCTGCAACACCTGCCCCTGCAACACCTGCAACACCAGCCCTGGATCACCTGCAACATTAGCCCCTGCAGCACCTGTCCCTGCAACACCTGCAACACCAGCCCTGGAACACCTGCAACATCAGCCCCTGCAACACCTGCCCCTGCAACACCTGCAACACCAACCCCTGCAATTCCTGCAACACTGGCCCGGCAACACCTGCAACACCAGCCCCTGCAACACCTGCAACAACAGCCCTGCAACACCTGCAATACCAGCCCCTACCAACACGCACCTTCACAAATTCTAAAACAACCGTAGACCCTACTGCACGCACCTTAACAAACTTCTGAATAACGCGCGCGGCCGTGTCCACCAACAGCTGCTCCGCGTTCTGTTCAACAGCTAGGAGTAACTAAGAACCAGCCCCTACCAACACCCACCTTCACAAACTTCTGAATGATGCGCACAGCCGTGTCCACCAACAGCTGTGCCGCGTTCTATTCAACAGCTAGGAGTAACTAAGAACCAGCCCCTACCAACACACACCTTCACAAACTTCTGAATGATGCACACAGCCGTGTCCACCAACAGCTGCGCCACGTTCTATTCAACAGCTAGGAGTAACTAAGAACCAGCCCCTACCAACACACACCTTTACAAACTTCTGAATGATGCACACAGCCGTGTCCACCAACAGCTGTGCCGCGTTCTATTCAACAGCTAGGAGTAACTAAGAACCAGCCCCTACCAACACACACCTTCACAAACTTCTGAATGATGCGCACGGCCGTGTCCACCACCAGCTGTGCCGCGTTCTGTTCAGCCAGCGTGAAGGAGTAGGCGGGGAACTGGTACTCTGTGGTGATACGGATCGTGGCGGGCGGACGGGGCGCGCCAGGTCCGCCGATGGTTTTCGCGATGCGTGGCGGGGGGGAGCGGTTGTTGTCATGCAGACGTCGGGCAGAGTTGGTAGAAAGCGCTCGTGCCCCTGCTGCTGCAGCTGCTGCTGCTGATGGCTCGGCACCGTCGCTGCCATCTCCCTCCTGCTGCTGCAGCAGCCTTGTGGGCTGCCCCGGCCACTGCTGCTGCTGCTGCTGCAGCCCAAAGGACTGCCCCTGGTGCTGCTTGAGGGCAAGCATGCCCTCGTCTGACGCAAGGAAGGCTTTGAAATGCTGCACTGAGGCCTCCTGCAGGTGGGCTATTCGGCTGTGGCCGCATCCAAGGTGTTCCCCTGCCCCCGCATGGCCGTGGGCATGGGCATGGGCATCGTCATGCCCTTGTCCCTCTGCATGGCCATGCCCTTGTCCCTCCGCATGGCCATGGCCTGCTTCCTCTGCATGGCCATGGCCTGCTCCCCCCGCATGGCTGTATTCATAATCATGCTCTCCACCTTCCGCAAGGCTGAGATATTCATCTGGCCAATATGCCGCGTAATCGCCAAGCTCATGCTCATGTGCATGGTTGTAGTCGTCTGCATCATGCTCTCCTCCCTCTGCATGGCTACGTCTATGGCCATGCTCTCCCATTTCTGCATGGTCGTGCTCATGGTCGTAGGTATCTTCGTGGTCTTCCTGGTAAGCTTGGTCATCATCAAGGTATGCTGCGTTGCTTACTTTGCTGGCACGCTGCAGATCTCCCTGCTGCAGCAGACCGCGCTGCTCGCCTCGCTCGAATTCAAATTCTCGGACCGCTTCGCTGAAGTGATCTGCCAAGCCTAAGGATCCGTCCTGGGAGCTGCTGCTGCTGCTGCTGGTGCTGTGGAGGCTTTCCGAGCGCAGGTGCTCCTGAGCTTCCTCAGCGACAGGATTCAATCCAGCCCGCGAGGCAGCCTGGGCCTGCTGCTGCCCAGCTCTTCCAAGGCCAGGGACAGCCAGATGCGAGGGCACGTCTCGTAGCGACGCCAGGCCATCCAGATGGTTCAAATGTGCGGACGCCTCTGGAATTGTTCGAGCTCTGGTAGCAGCGTCCTTGAGAAGGCGTGTGCCCGCTCGTTGTGAGGGAGGCTGCTCTGCCTCACGCCACCGTGCATCAATCAGGGGAGCGGTGTCCCAAGTTGCCCGACGAGCATCAACAAAGGCCGCGCATGCATCTGTGCAACAGCAACATCAGGGCAGGTTCCGAGCATGACTCGAGGGTGATGCTGCTGAGAGGTCAAAGTAGCTCGATACGATAGGACTGGGATCATCTTCGCCACGCAGGCTCTCGAATTCACGAATGGAATGCGAAAACGCAGGCTCGTGGCCACATTGCGTGCCCACCCACGACCCACTAGTGCCAGTGCGTAATTTCCCCCCCGTGTTCGAGCGCCCGAGACGAGCATGTTATGATATGTTCCATAGGCAAGAGGACGTGCGAGTTGTAAAGCGGAAGGGGGGGTCAACTGGCAAGAACACAGATATGTACCCACCGCACAGGACGAGCGCAACTAGCAGCCCAGATAGCGCGCAGGTTGTCAAGTGCGCCATGTTTCAATCAATTGGAATCGATGCGAATGGTGTCGTGATGACTGATGCAAGCGCTGCTCGCAAGCACATTGTCGTCAACGTGCCTCCCCAAATTGTTAGTGCAAACTGCTGATGCAGCTGCTGCGATGTTGCTTCATTATTGCATTACGTGTGAGCAAGGACAGCACGTATGAGAAGCTCGTGTGAATTGGGAGCACTGCTGCGAAGTCTTGCTACATCAGTGAGAGGATGTTGGGAGCAGCTCCTGTATCGCTTCTGGGCAAGTGCGACATTGGGCACTACACTTCGCAAAGCCACAGGGGCGCGCCCGCCATATGCATGCCGGACCTCAGCCAAGGCAGATGGAGCATCACTCGGTAGCTCTTCAACTATGCTGCTGTGGCCTCACACTTCCGCCCTGTGAATTCTCTACTTCCTAAGCAGTCGAAATTTCGCAAAATGTAGGCAAAGGCTCGGATTGTTGCACCCAGCCGTATTCCAACCGCCACAGAATAAGCATCGATCGCCCCTGGCCACAGCCACCTTTCGAACTGCCAATGGAATGACCCACCCCCTCACAGCCCCCAATTAGTTAACATGAAATTGAGTGCACAGGAAGGGCGGGGAATGCTGGCTTGTCAGTTTGGATGAGATAGCCAGAAGCAAGGCTGCTGACTGGACATGTCAGAGTCAGCCATTATTATGCCGTTGTGCATAATATTATGTCAAAAGTACGGTGGGTACGGGGATCAGTGCATGGGATCAGCTGATGGGATCACTGTGGAAAATTGGAACAATATTATCGTTCCCGAACTTGCATGGGCATGAATAATACTTCCTAAGTATTGGTGCATAGTGACCACTTAGTGCAGGCATGCTTAATAACATGTTTCTGAACCTTTTTACTAATGGTCCCAGAAGATGATCCCAGCCCTGGGATTTGGGCTTAGTGCAGAGATCAAGTCCCAGTGGGATTGCGCAAAGTGCCGGATCGTGCTACCTTACTAAAGTACTATCTACTAGTAGTAGATAGTGCGATCCTCCTAATCCTGTGCCAGATCGTGCTACCTTAGTTACTTAGTAGTGCGATTCTCCAAATCCTGTGCCAGCTCGTGCTACCTTAGTAGTGCGATCCTCCTAATCCTGTGCTAGGTCGTGCTACCTTAGTAGTGCGATCCTCCTAATCCTGTGCCAGATCGTGCTACCTTAGTAGTGCGATCCTCCTAATCCTATGCCAGATCGTGCTACCTTAGTAGTGCGATCCTCCTAATCCTATGCCAGATCGTGCTACCTTAGTAGTGCGATCCTCCCAATCTTGTGCCAGATCGTGCTACCTTAGTAGTGCGATTCTCCTAATCCTGTGCCAGATCGTGCTACCTTAGTAGTGCGATCCTCCTAATCCTGTGCCAGATCGTGCTACCTTAGTAGTGCGATCCTCCTAATCTTGTGCCAGATCGTGCTACCTTAGTAGTGCGATCCTCCTAATCCTGTGCCAGATCGTGCTACCTTAGTAGTGCGATCCTCCTTATCCTGTGCCGGATCGTACAATCATGAGGGGGCCAAGAAATAAAAAATGCAGGCCTCCTTGGGCCCTAACCACCACCAGGCAGTTCGTAACTCTAAACTCTAAACCACCATATGGCAATTAGCAACCCTAAACCCGTAACCCTAAACCACCATAAGGCAGTTTGCAAACATTTATCTCACACCCTCCCCTCACTCTCTGTCCTACGTTGTCCTAGCAAATCCTAGCGTTATTGTCCTGTTTTCATATGCAAGCTTCCTCCACCTATCCGAAGCTCATCCCGCGTCAGATCCCCTTCCCTGCTGGCCCCCTCGTTGCCTCAAGCACGCGCAACGTCTGCGCGGGCAGCAGCCACGGCCGCAGCGGCTGCAGGAGCTGCGCTCCTAAGCTGTCGAGCGAGGGGCCTGCCGGCCCCCTTGCTGGACCCGCCTCCCCGCCCTGCTCCCGTGCCCTCTCTTCCTCCGCTCCCCGGCTGAATTGGATCGCAGCGGCACTGTCACTCGTACCCAAGCAGACATCCACTGCAATGTCGACAGCGCGCTGCTGACCTGGAGTCACCAACTGCTGCGGGCCCAACTGCTGCTGCTGGCCCAACTGGCCCAACTGGCCCAGAGTCACCAACTGCTCTACCGGCGCGCCCCCCGGCCCCCGAAGCAAAGATGACGCCGCGGGCACGCTGGACCTACATATGTCCAATGCCTCATCGACCACCTCTGCACGTAGGCGGTTGATCTCGAGGAGGCGGGCAGCGACTTTCGCAGGCGTGCCCTCGCGCCAGTTCTGCTTGCTGAAGGCCAGCGGGGAGGAGGGACTGCCGCGGAAGTGTCGACGGGAGGGAAGAGTGGGAATGGGATCGAGGGCGGGGATGTCGCGCTGCAAAAGATATGACGCCACTTGCACCTTGTCCGATATCTTCTGCAATGCGACCTTCAGGAGCTTCACGGAGGAAACCTGGGTAACAATTGCAGTAGCGTTTAAGGTTAAAGGTTAAGGGTTTGGGGTTTAGGGTTCATATTTGAGGTATCAGGGTTTGACGACACGTCAGGAAACCCCAATTACAGGGTTCAAAGCTCAGGGTTCAAAGAGTAAACCCTAAACCCTGAACACGTGGCCCTTGCAAAATTTGCCATTAAAACACTAATTTAAATCACTAATCTAGAACTCTGCTTTGTCGGTCCTCAACTCTCAAGTGTCTTCATCCTTTCCTTGCCCACGACCATGTCATGCATGTGCCCCCCCCTTCCTGCCCATGACCTACGCAGCCGTCTTACAAAAAAGAAACATATAAAACTAGCTTGCTGTGAGGTGACGGCACAAACCAGTTGGGGCCGGAGCCACATCAGCATGATGTTGTCACCCACCCACCCATTAACCCATCCACCCACCTGGCAATGCCAAGCCATTCACCCACCCACCCACCTGTCCACCCACCCACGCATATGTTCACCCATTTACCCACCTGTCCACCCACCCACCTGTCCACCCACCCAACCACCCATCTGCCCGACTATCCACCCACCTGTCCACTCACCTGTCCACCCACCTGTCCACCCACCCACCTGTTCACCCATCTGTTCAGCCACCCATCTGCCCAACCATCCACCCACCAAACAACTGATCCACCCACCCACCCACCTGCCAATGCCAAGCCATTCACCCACCCACCCATCCACCGATCTACCCATCCAATCACCCCCCATCCACTGATCCATCCCTACACCCACCCATCCACACATTGTCCAACCCATCCACCGATCCACCCATCTGATCACCCCTCCATCCCCTGATCCACCTCTACATACACCCATCCACCTATCTGCCCACCCATCCACCCATTGGCCCACCGATCCACACATTGGCCCACCCATCCACACATTGGCTCACCCATCCGCCCACCCATCTACTCATATGCCCACCGACCCATCCGCCCAACTGTCCCCGCATCATGGCCTTGATCACTTGGATGCCCTCCCTAACTGACAACTCCTTGACAACGTTGCGCGCCTCGATCGCCGTAAGCAGGCCCGGCATCAACTCTTTGTTTAAGTCTTGAAGGCGCTCTTTCCCCCCTGGCGGGCTGCCGAGTGCAGCAAAGCAGCGGAGAGCGCAGCCGCCGCCAGCTCGCTTACCGCAACGGCTCGCGGGGCGGCGCCGTCAGGTCACCTGGCGGATCTGGATCCGGCGTGGATCCGTCTCCAGATATAACGGATCTGTCCCGGAGCGCTGCCTGCCCCTGCTGCTGCTGCTGCTGTTCAGGCATCAGATCCTATGCCCAAGCTCGCACGAGCGCGGGCGGCAGCTCAACGCCCCGCTCGAAAGCGATGCGGGCGACAGAGGCCGCCAGACGCTCACAGCGCAGCTGCCCTACACGCCCCACCTGCTGCTGCTGTTGCTGCTGTTGCTGTCCCTGTGCGATGAGCATGTCGCCAGCCGTCACAGCCATAACCTCAAACACGTTCACGGGTTTCCGCCAGCTGTCCAACGCACTGCGGCCAGACACTCTCTCCTGCTGCTGCTCCCGCTGCTGCTGCTGTTGCTGCTGCTGTTGTTGCGGCTGTTGCTGCTGCTCTTGCAGCTGCATTGTCTGTACAGGCGGATGCCTGGGCGGCGTTGTTTTCACGGGGTTCCGCCAGCTGTCCAACCTACTGCAGCCAGACACTCTCTCTGCTCCGAATCCCGCTCCAGGATCTGCAGCGTCTAGCCAGGTGCTCCCCGGGGCCACCGGAGGGGAGGCTCGCCGCGGGGCACCGCCAGCGTTCCTGTCCCCGTAGGAGAGCTGCAAGGGGACAGCAGGGAAATCCTGCTGCTGCTTCTGCGGCGGCTGCCTTGTCTCTCCAGGCAGAGGCCTGGGCGGCGTTTTTTGGAGCGTGGGCAATGGGCGGGGCGGAGTTACTTGGAGCGCAATCAGTTGGCGGGGCGGCGCTGGTGGGGGCAGGGGCATATGCCTGTGGAGGGCCTCTGCCACTGCAGCCAGATCCTCCAGCCCAGACAGGTCATCGGTGCGGCAAGCGGTCACCACTTTTTTTGACGCAGCCTCTGCTTAACCACCATTCGAACCGGCATTGGCTCAGATCTGGTACAACGGTTGGGCTTGGGCTCTTCTGAAACCTCACAATCGAGGCAGGCATTTTGAAAATATTTGAATCCATGGTGCAATGCTTGCTTTTAGACCTTTCACAACCCTAGCTTTGGATCTACTACTGCATGCCTCCTGATCCAGATCTAAGTCCGCTCCGCTACCGTCCGGATCTGCTACATCCTCCAGATCCGCTACAACCTCTGGATCTGATACATTCTTTAGATCCGGTAAGGTCACTGGATCCGAAATGGCCTCTAGTCGGCAACAGCCTGTACATCCACTACGACCTCATTATGTACTATATCCTCTAGATCCGCTACAGTAGATTTGGTTTGTCTTCCCTCATAATTAACATTGTTTGGGGTTCAGGGATCCATACATGTACTACGGTACTTCTTGATTCTCATTACCAGTTTCCAGTCCGAAATTGAGAGTTTTGGTCAATAATTTGCCCTGAGGGCAGCATTACAATGAAACGTTTTTTCATACCCGAGGGAAGGCAAATCAAATATATGGTACAGCCTATAGATCTGCTATGGCCTCATTATCTACGATATCATCTAGATCCGCTACAGCCTGTAGATCCGCTTTGGCCTCATTATCTACGATATCATCTAGATATGCTACAGCCTATGGATCCGCTATGGCCTCTAGATCTGCTACAGCTTCTGGATCTACCATGGCAAGCCACATACCTGGGAGGCCAGGCGGTCCCACACTTTGATGTTCCCCAAAGCCATCTCAGCCAATGCATCGGCCGCTAGGCGGTACGGTTGGTTGGCTCCGAGGCAGTACGGTTGGTCGGCAGTAGCAGATTGGTGTCCCGCCCCTTCAGCGTATCTGTACAGGCTGGGTTGGTCGACAAGCCTGAAAGTGTGGAGAAGGAAAGCGTGATTTTCGGAGCAGCGTCACGGCCTCCCAGGCTGAGGGTTTAGGGTTTTATGGGTTTAGGTTTTTTAAGGGTTATGGGTTTTGAGGGTTTGGGGTTTTGAGGAGCTCCCCGGACCCCGCCCTCCTCAACCTTCTACCAGCGAGCGCCGAGCGCCCTGCTCAACCTGGGCAACCTCTGGAGCAACAGCTGTGACGATGCGTGTGTGTACGTACCGAACTGCGACCGTCGAATCAGTTGTACCGCCTGTAGTGGGGACCCTCGGTGGTAAAACAGGAATATATTTTCAACACCGAGTCCAGCGTTGCGGGGGCACGAATGCGTGCTTGGGCATCGAAAAGTGAAGCGAATCTGAGGAGAACACGAATGGTACGAATGTGCGATCCCTTACCGTATGCGTATTCATATCATCACCGAAGTCAACCGATTCCGCCCAGCGTCGCCATCGCGCACCCCCCTTACCGTGATTATTACATAATGCACAATCCGTGCAGCATATCCCGAGCCCCTTGTCAACATTATTTCTCTGTTCGAATCCACTCCAGAAAAAACATACGGCATAACGGTAATACGGCATTTGGGTCATTTTTGTCCCCCAATAAGTCCAGTGGTACCTCACCCCCTCGCCATGGGGGCCTAGTTTAGGATTTAAGGGTTACAGGCTCAGGGTTTAGGATTCAGGGATTTAGGGTTACGTGTCTGCTTATTGGTGCACCCCCCCCCTCACCAAGGGAGCCTCTCTCGCATGTCGTTCAGGAAGGGTCACAGCTTTTTGGAGGACCTGTCTGGTGTTGGCGGGGGCGTTGACCGCATGAATTGCAGCATCGCAGCAGCTTGCACCTGACTCAGGGTTCAGGGTGAAAGAGTTAAGGGTTCAGGGTTCAGAGGTTCAGGGCTGAAGAGTTCATGGTTCCGGGGTAAAGGGTTGAAGAGTTTATGGTTCAGGAGTGAAGGGTTGAAGATTTTATGGTTCAGGGGTGAAGGGTTGAAGAGTTACGGTTCAGGAGTGAAGGGTTGAAGAGTTTATGGTTCAGGAGTGAAGGGTTGAAGATTTTATGGTTCAGGGGTGAAGGGTTGAAGAGTTTATGGTTCAGGAGTGAAGGGTTGAAGAGTTTATGGTTCAGGAGTGAAGGGTTGAAGATTTTATGGTTCAGGGGTGAAGGGTTGAAGAGTTTATGGTTCAGGAGTGAAGGGTTGAAGAGTTTATGGTTCAGGAGTGAAGGGTTGAAGATTTTATGGTTCAGGGGTGAAGGGTTGAAGAGTTACGGTTCAGGAGTGAAGGGTTGAAGAGTTTATGGTTCAGGAGTGAAGGGTTGAAGAGTTTATGGTTCAGGGGTGAAGGGTTGAAGAGTTACGGTTCAGGAGTGAAGGGTTGAAGAGTTTATGGTTCAGGAGTGAAAGGTTGAAGATTGTATGGTTCAGGGGTGAAGGGTTGAAGAGTTATGGTTCAGGAGTGAAGGGTTGAAGAGTTTATGGTTCAGGAGTGAAGGGTTGAAGAGTTATGGTTCAGGAGTGAAGGGTTGAAGATTTTATGGTTCAGGGGTGAAGGGTTGAAGAGTTATGGTTCAGGAGTGAAGGGTTGCTCCCTATTGCACGCTTTCCCTCTTCACCACCCCCTTCCTTTCCCTTTCCTTCCCCCCTACCCCTTTCCCCTCCCCCTCCCCCCTTTCCCTTCCCCCCCACCCGCCTCCCCCAACCTTTTCCATGACATGGTGCCACACGGCTTCTGACTGGACCTGCCTCCGATCCCTCCTCAGGGGTGAAGGGTTGCTCCCTGCGCCCCCCATCCCACACACCCCTGCTCTCCACCTTTTCCGTCACATGGTGCCACAACACCGCTTCCGACCGGCACGCCTCCTCAAGCACGTCCATCAGCCGCTCGTCGCGCACGCCGCTCTCCGAAACCAGAAGCAAGATGTCAAGCATCAACGTCGCCCTTCCGCCGTCTCCCCGGCCACCATCTCCGTCCGAGGTGGCTGCTGAAAAGGCTGTTGCCCCCGCGCCCCTGATCACCCTTGGCTGGAACCACTCACGCTCCCAGTTGGGCCGTTGAGGCAGTCTGGTCACGAGAGCCTGAGCAGACAAGGGCTTTTATTTGTACATACTTTTTTTTTACCGCAGACAGTGAGGATTTTTTGTTATAAGGGCGAGAAGAACTGCCGCCCTCACCTTGTAAATCCCTGGATCCAAGGACACAGGGCTGTACAGCATGCAAAGAAGCACTGCCACCCTGTACTATGTACACCGATGTGTATGAATCTAAAGCGCAAGCACTGCCGCCCTCACCTTGTAATTCCCTGGATCCAAGGACACTGGACTGTACAACAGGGACACAGGATACGGCCCGTATGGGCAAAAAATCCCGTAACGTAACGTATCGTAACGTAACGTATCGTTACGGTCCACTATGGTGCACCGACTGAAAATCCGCACTTCTTGAGTATGTGTGGAATGACCGCGCTGGCTGAGATTACACACAGCGACACGACCATCGCTAGTGATAAGCCCAGCACCTCGTGCATTGAACATTTGCAGCGATGCATCACGCAAAAAATATGCTTCCACTTTACAATGGCATTGAGAGTTTGTGAGCACAGAGTGTAGGGAACAGACGCAAGTCATGTTCGGACTGAAAGCCCGTTCGAAATTTCGTGGATAATGCACCCGTTTAACGCTTGGGGATCCTTCATTCGTCTCTTATGTTTACCTTCCGATGAACTAGCACTTCAGGAGCTCACGGAATTCAAGCATGCAACTCAGCTGCTCAGCTAGTCAGATGTAACAGATCATGAGGTGAGACGTAAGACTGGATGGAGGAACTGACTCAAGTACCGGTACTCAACTGAGAGGGGATATGCTAGTGCTTACACAGACTGGGTGAAATTATGAGTAAAATATCCATCATTGCCCGGATGATTGTCTGCTTAAACTAGCATTCTGCATGGTCAATCTGCATGCATACATGGACACATGGTGACCCTTAGGGGTTACTTGGGGGCCATGCAAGATTGCATGGGGGCTGGCATGCAGCCATGCATGCCAGTTTGGGCCATGGCACCTTCACCTCAAATGTGGGATTGGGGGGGGGGGAGGTCGTATTGAATCCCGTATCGGGCCAAAGGCCCGTATCGTAACGTAACGTATCGTAACGTAACGTGATACCGTAACCCGTTCCCTGTGTCCCTGCTGTACAACAGATAAGTACTGCCGCCCTGTACTATGTACATTGATGTATATCGATCCACAGCGCAAATACTGCCGTCCTCACCTTATAAATCTCTGGATCCAAGGACACAGGGCTGTACAGCAGAGAGGTAATGCAACCCTGTACTATGTTCATCGATGTATATGAATCTACAGCGCAAGTAGGAAGGTGGCGGCGGCGCTCCCAACACAGTGGCCAAAGCTGGTTGTTGCTCTGAGTGGGACTGAGGGCTGCCGTGCTGCCTGTGTCACTTGGAGGAGGTAGTTCAAAAGAAAGTAATCCTGCTCTACCAACCCCTAGGATTTATGCCCTTCCTAGCAGCCGGTCAAGGTGACATGTAAATGAGTCGAGGTGAAGTTGTCGAAGTGCGAATTCGACCTTTTCTGAACTTTTTCGAGGCCAATACGCTTTATTTCTTTCCTTGTTATTTTTATTTATAGTCAAGACAAGACAAGACTTCTTGCCACCTTTGCGTGTACCGATTCGCTTCTTCTCCAGGATCAGCAGAACGTTTCCACCAAGCCATTCATTCCTTTTAATCAGCCCCATCCAGTCCAGGCTAGCTGGTTCAAGAGAGAAGGAGATTTCCTGAGGTGGGGTCGACCAAATTTTCCTGAGGTCGCCAGATAGACTCCTTTTTCATTATGAGTATCGTTTACTTGTTTTCATGCAGGGCCTCGTCTGTGAGCCTCGAGGAGCTGAGGCTCTTTCTCAGGTGCGTTTCTTAGGTGCATTTCGTCGGCCATGAGCATAAACCACCGCCCCACAATTATGAGTTATAAGTCACGACGCCCTCTTCCTTTTGCACCGATATCCAGCTACATGTGCTCGAATTGTCGGGTTCATCTACCTCCCTTCTCTTGGGCTTTCCGTCAGGTATGGATATCGTGGTCAGAGATGAGGATGGCAACACTGTTGCCAAGTACCGAGCTAGTGGAGCAGCGCCTACAGCTGGTGAAGCCATTGCTGCAGCGGCAGCAGCAGGACGGGGACAGGGATCTCTCACCGACAATGATGGCTACGCGGTCGCCCTGGCAACTACCCTCAATGTTGCTGAAGGACCCTACAAGTGGCGTCCAACTGCAGGTTCGTTTCTTCTTCCAGCCCTTGTGCAGCTGGGATTCTTCACTCCCACCAATCTGGGAAGGCAACGGTTGGATGTGGGGTTGAATGTGGGCAGGGATTCCTCACTCCCCCCTTTATTCCATCACCATGCATTCAAATGGTGCATAGCGCCCCATGCTGCGGCAGGCTGAGGTCGTGCCTGTGCATAGAGCCAGCGTGCCATACAGGCCTGGAGGAGAGGGCATGACAGGCAGGGTATAGGGAAGGGCCGGGCCCGTCGCATCACCATACAGACGTGCGGACTGCATGGGGCCGCATGGCCATCCATGTGGCTCCATTGGCAGAGAGCTGCACCCTGCTTCAATTATTTCCCTGCATGGGCTCCCAAGATTCCTAACACTCCCCCTGACCTCTCGCCCTCCACTGCTGTTACCCTCCCCCCCTGCCTAGTGATGCTCCAGACTTGGGGAGCAGCTTAGGGCTGCATGTGCATGGGTTTGCCTGCATTGTGGGTGCTGCCCAAGTGCCCAGTGGCGTGCCTGCATATTGGGTGCTGCCCAGTGGCTTGCCCTATTTGTGGGTGCTGCTCTGTGGCCTGCCTTGTGTTGTGGGTACTTCCCCAGTGGCGTGCTTGCATTGTAAGTGCTACCCATGTGGCCTGCCTGCATTGAAGGTGCTGGTTTGTGGCCTGCCTTTGAGGCGTGAGTGCTGCCTGGGGTCCTGCCTGCTTTGTTAGTGCTGCATGGGAGACTGGGGGGACCATTCTATTTCTTAGCCCACACGCTCCCCCTCGCTGCCCTTCTGTCATTCTGCTTGTAGGCCCCACCCCCCACCCCCCCAACTGCCCTCCTCCCACGGGGGGGTGCACCGGCAGCTTGAAAAAGTGTAATGGACATCCCTCCCACCCCCCTGGCAGCCCTCTTGCCCCCTTGCCCCACACCTGCCCATTCTTCCCTGCATGGGGCATCCTCCTGCATGCGATTGGTCAGAGCCCTTGAGCGGGCCTGGCTCACGCCATGCCTGTTCCCTCATCCCCAGTATTTGGACCCCCCGCGGCCCTGCGTTCCCTGAGGGATGAGTGTGCAACTTAATAATGCAACCGACGCCCGCTTTCGGGTAGGGTGGTAGGAGGGGCAGGGACATTCCTCAGGGAGTAGCCTCTAGCCTCTCGCCCTCTCCCATGGATAGTACCAGAGTCCGCCTCTCTTTGCAGGGTCCCCATGATCACATGGACTTTTAGCCGTTGTTGCTACTGCTTTAGCTACTGCTACAACTGCTTCACACAGGTACACTCCAGCCCGCCCCTCACGATCCTTGTTGACATGGTTGTTGTCGCATGCATGCTCCGCTGTCCTGCCCGCAACCCAATTACAGTTGCATCTTCGGCTCTGCACTTCAGTCCCGCAACAATTGTTGTGACCGGCACATGCCCCGGCTGAGTCAGCCAGGCTGACAGTGGCTGCTGATAGTAGCCAGACACTGCAATGGTGGTCGAAATCCTCTGAGGGGGCGTTGATCCAAACCCTCTTCCATCCATCTTTGCCGTGCCCCCATGCACAGCTGTGACACGTGGCATGCAAACCCCATTGCCGAAAATAGGGGCAACTGAGATAAGGTATAACCGTATGGCCACTGAACTTCCTTTATTTGAAAGAGGGAGGGAATCCTTCTCAAGGCTGCGAGTGCTCATGTACCTCACCCAGCCCCCTGGCAGTCCTCTTGCCCCCTTGCTCGCGGAGGAGTGCACGGGAGCCCTGCACGGGAGCTCTGCGCCCTCCCCTCGGCCACCGAAGGGCAAAAAGGCCATGCACGGGGCATGCCGAGGGTAGCTGAATTGTAGTTGTACTGTAGTCCATCTGAACGGGCACCATGGGCCTGACAGGTTGTGACCAACGATGTGCCCCTCCCGCCTGGTCAGCCTGAGCACTGGCCCTGTGCGGCTGCCTGTTCCTCCCGTGGCCAGAGGGATGACAAAGGAGCCCCCGGCAACAGCGGAAGGGATAGCTGAGGGGCTGCACAGGGGGGAAGCTGGAAGGTAGCTGAACTGTAGCTGAACAGGGAACCCTAAGGCCAATTGGGCACACAGAATTCAGCTAACACTCTGGCTGTGGTCCCCCACTTGACTGAGAACCGTTAGACCACCTTTGGCAGGCCTCCACGCAGCCGCCAAGGGCCCGTTAGACCCCAAACCTAGACCGACCTGCGGCTGGAGGCACATGGAACATGCTTGGTCACAACTGGAACTTCCGGCCGGAGGCCGGAGAGTCGCCGACAGAAAGCTGACAAGTAGCTGAACCCTATTGAAGAGAAATGCTGAAGGCCCCCCATAACATGCCACCCCCCCACATTTGGAACCCCGCGCCCCCTGAGGGATGCACATGAACCTCCCTGCATGGACCTGGGGGATGCACACGAACCCCCCTAATCAGTTGCCTCCTCCTCCCCCAAAATCTACCCCCCCCCCCCCCCCCCCGCCACCCACACAGACATAATATACTGTCTCCTCCCCCCTTCACTTCTGCCTCCCCCCCCCTAAACTGCTGTGCCTCTCCCCTGAAGCACCTCCCTGCCATGTCCTAGAGCACACCTTGAACAGCATCCTTGAGTGCTTAATCTTTTCTGCTAATTTCCGCTAACTTTCCACCTGTGTTTGTGTGTGATGCAGTGCCACCAGCTGTAGGTGCAACTGCGGAGCTTAAGGAGGAGCCTTGGCTGAATGTTGGGCAGCAGTTCAATGCCTACGTGAGTACTAAACGTTTTATGTAGGTAGCGCGATCTTGCGTGAGAGCCTGCCATGCACTATCACTTCAATGCCGCCTTCAAGGTTCTAAGAAGCTCGTTTTGAGGGGATCTGTGAAAATCTGATTTGGCTTCAACACCTTGATTGTTTGCTTCATGCTTCCAGTGGGACGGGCTGAAGAAGCAAGCCGCGGCTGACACCTTCTGGAGCCGTGTGAAGAAAGTATCATGATGGTGGGGCAGGCGGCTGTTCCTGCAGCTTTGCGCAGCTCTCTGCATAGGCTTTCTTGTGGTACCCAAGCTCTCACCCAGCATGCGTGAGTGGTATGACTACTTGGCCTTCAGTTTGCTGGCAGCGATGGTCGCCGGTGCCGTCCATGACTTCGAGTTTTGGGATGGACCAGTTGCTTCAGTTACCAAGTGGCTTTTCAGCTCTTGGTATCCTCGGAAGGGGCATGGCAGCATCATGGCTTTGAGTGGTGTGCGCTTCTGTCTGGCTTTTCTTCAGTTCTGCTTTTTTTGGGTAGCTTTTGTCTTTTTCATAGCCCTCCGTGTCGAATGGATGGTCCTGCGCCTGATGGTCGGCCTGTTCTTTTCAGCACGTAGGTTTAAGTTCATCTGGCACGCCATTGCCTACTGGTTTTACTTACACACAGCCCCCGGCCCCCAAATGCAGGGACAGCCCCCCCCCCCCCACACACACAGCCCCCAGCCCCCACATGTAGGGACAAGCCATTCCACCTCCAGCCCCAGCCCCAATGCAGGGGCAAGCCTCCCCCCTCCTTCCCCCAAATGCAGTCCCCTCAGGGCTGGCTGGGAGTTTGGTGGGGGCCTCTGTCCCCCTGATGAGCTCCCCCACATCAGGGTTTAGAGTTAAGGGTTTGGTAGGGGCCTCTGTCCCCCTGACGAGTCCCTCCAAATTAGGGTTTAGGGTTTGGTGGGGGCCTCTGTCCCCCTGATGAGTCCCCCCAAATCAGGGTTTAGGGGTTAAGACTACGGTGGGGCCATACAACCCATCACCTTAAGCAAGGGAAGACGGCCAGTGTCCAGTTTTGATGGGTAACTCTTGGTTAGGATCTACCCCTTCCTCCACACCTGTCCCTCCCGCAAATCCCACCTCCCCCTGCTACCACCGTTGCCGCCCCTACCGACGCGGCGACGCTGGTGCGGGCAACAAGCACCAAACTATCCGTCAGGAAAGGATTAAATTCTGCCAATTTGTGGTGATATTCGGGGACCCCTCCCATCTCAGCTCTCATAGATTTGAGAGCAGGGGAACCCTAATCAGGAGCTGACCCACGTCCTCCCTGTCTCTCCGCCGTCCCCCTAGAATGTTGGGAAATACCATACAGCCGTGGCAGCAGTGGAGGTCCAAGGCGTTAGCGGCCTCACAGCATTCGCTCGGGGCCTGGCTGACTAGTTGTTCTGAACCATGCCATTTTGTTCATTGGTTTGGGTCTAGCTACCAAGTTGATATACATAATGGCGAGGGTCAATTCTAAACATCTTGTAAATCCCATTCCCAACAAATCTGTGTTTATTTCAGTTGGATGGGCATTGATGCCCATGTGGCTGATCAGCCACACTCCCGACTCTGCCTTCGTGCACCTTGCCCTATTGTTTGGGCCTTCACCATGAGGCCGGTTCAAGTTTTGTGTAAATCTGCCCCGTCAGTGGTTAAGATGAATGCACACGCTTGGGCCGTCTATTCAGGAAGCATTGGCTCTCACAGAATATTGTTAGGTTCCGGAAGAAATTACAATCTGTCACCAAGTGACTTTAAAGGACCCTTGACCCTGACCCTGACAGCCGTAGAGTGAGACTTGGGGGGTCTTCGACATCCCCCTCGTTCTGCACAACATCTGCCTCAAGTTGTGCTCGGACTCCACTCGACAAGCAACAGCACAGAAAACAAATGCGGAGGCAGAGGAGGTTTGCCATGAAAACAAGGAATGCATTTATTAGCCAGTAAATGGCACCCTCCCCGTCCTCCAACATCACTGAGAAATGCCTCGGGCTAAAGATGACGATCTTGGACTTCTCCTCGACGTCACTAGCTAGCTTCACCCAGCCAGCCAGCACAGCACTCATAGACACGAGAACAAATAACCGCAGCACAGTGGGGACACCAAAATGGCTTTCTGCACTTGCAGGCTCGAAGAAGAACAACAATCCAACACCGCCTGCCACCTGTGTGTGGGGGGGGGGGGCTGTCCCTGCAAGGCTGCAGCTACCACCGCCGTTCCAGCTACCACCCCGACATCAGGCAAGGCAACAGCTACCACCGCCGCAACCTTGCTTTGTGCCTCCAATGCAGGAGCACTCAAGGCAGGGGTCGCCGCAGGCACTGCAGCTGAGCCTGCAATGTCCAGCGCGGCCACAGCCTCCATTGCCGGTCCGCTTGTCGTCTGGGGCTGCCGGGCAGGTCTGCAGTTGCGTGCGCTGGGAGTGCGAGATTTTGTGTCTCGCGATGGGGAGCCCAGGGTGGCATCGGAGGCAGCCCCTGTGCCTCTTGTATCTCGGTGACTGCGTGCGAGCTGTGCAACAGAGAGGCACGGGAGGGAGGGGAAGGAGCTCAAGATAAACAGCATAGCATGAGCTGGCTTGTCGTACTGGAAAGGGGTGTGTGTGCCAGAGACAAGAGCGTGTCTGCTTGAGTGCATGTATGCGTGAGTGCGCAGAGTAGTCACACAAAAACGATGCATCATAGTGATGATGTTCCAGGGTTCTGCAGAACTTTGAGACACCCAGATTTGGGGTGCACATGCTCCTGGTTGTGCTTCAGAGGCAGAGCTCGCTCAGAGTGCTGACCTTCAGGCTGCCTGATTCCCCAGCCAAGGCGTGGAGGCGATGGCAAAGGCTTGGAGATGCTAACGGCTTCTGCCGAAGCGGTCACGGCAGCCTCCAGGCTCCGTTCTGTGGGGATGGGGGTAGATGAGGGCAAAAGCCCTACCGGAGGAGCTGCGCTGACAGACCTCCCCACTCCTCCACCTCCACCGCCCCCCGCGTAGGGCGCTGCCCTGCCCCGCATGTTGCCGTACTCGACCACAGACATTCCTGTCACCTCGTCCACACACACTGCAACCTTGCCATCGGGGAGCCCGGGTGCATGTGACCTACCGCTGCCGCTGCGTTTGCCAGTGCCAGACCCGCCACCGCTTCTGGTACCGCCGCTGATTGGGGCCGCTGCGTGAGAGGGTGGTGTTTGCCGTGGCACCAAATCAGCTGACAACCCATTGGGAGCTACGGATTTGCCAGCCTGATCCCAAAATGGGCCATCACTTTTCTGTGGGTCCACTCCCAAGTCCACGAGCCCTTGCTGCAGCATTCGCAGCATGCAGGGTGGAGCAACTGGACAGGTGCTCAGGAGGCAGGGGGGCAGCGCAGGGAAGGGCACAACAGCTCAACACTTGGAGACAGGCAGAGGGGGGAGAGGCAGGGGGGAGCAGCAGCAGGCAGGGGGGGGGCACTTGGAGACATCAGCGCGACGTCAGTGCTCACTGCCCAGCAGCGTACCTCATGCGCCGTGACCAGGACCCTTGCAAGCTTCAACAGCTGTTCCTGCCGCCCGCCAGGCCGTCGCCTCTCATGCACACGAGACTGGCTTGCATTCACCTCCGACAAGGTCTTGACCCGGCCAGATGGCCACACCTCGCGCATGAAGGCATCAGGATTCTGCTGCGCAGCTTGCCTGTCTCAGCCAGCCACATAGCAAACATTCATCAGGTGCACAGAGGGGCAGAGCAGTTGGGCAGCAGATCGACAGTTCAACAGATCAGCAAGGCAGTAGGGCAGCAGATCAACAGAGAAACAGATCAACAGAGCAGCAAGGCAGCAGATCAACAATTCAACAAGGCAGCAGATCAACAGGGCAGCAGATCAACGGAGCAGCAGATCAACAGAGCAGCTTTTAACAGGGCAGCAGATCAGCAGAATAACAGCGCAGCAGATATACAGATCAGTATATCAGCATATCCATATACGGTATCAAGATAGGGAAAGGATGCCATTCAGCTGTTCAGGTCCACACCACAGACAGCATCATTCCACCTTACCATAAACCAGTATTCGAAAGCCCTGCGGGCCAGTTGCATGCTACCTGACACGTTGGGGAGTGAAGGTGACTTGCATGCCCCATTGGACACCAGATGGGCATAAAATCAGCCCAGTAGCCTTCCAGCAAGCTGCTGCACTACTGGCCTGCAGCCCCCCCCCCAACACGCACAGCCGACTCATCACCTCCTCTGGGCCACGGACAGGTCCCCCGCCTCCTCCTCATTGGCCGGTCGGCCACCCTCGCGCCTCCGAGGGAAGTGTGGCATGGACTCCAGAGCCAGGGGCTTGCAGCCGTCAACAGTCATCAGCCAGGTGGGGATGGGGTCTGCCGGAGGCCAGGGCAACCCCACGCCATCCCCAGCAATGGCAGCGCTCCTCAGCAGCAGAGAGCGGAAAAAATCACGACGAAACGGCCAGGGCACAGTCATCAGCCAGGTGGGAATGGAGTCTGCCGGAGACCAGGGCAACCCCACGCCATCCCCGGCAATGGCAGCGCTCCTGAGAAGCAGAGAGCGGAAGAAATCACGACGAAACGGCCAGGACGACACAGTCATCAGCCAGGTGGGAATGGAGTCTGCCGGAGGCCAGGGCAACCCCACGCCATCCCCAGCAAGGGCAGCGCTCCTGAGCAGCAGAGAGCGGAAGAAATCACGACGAAACGGCCAGGGCACAGTCATCAGCCAGGTGGGAATGGAGTCTGCCGGAGGCCAGGGCAACCCCACGCCATCCCCAGCAAGGGCAGCGCTCCTGAGCAGCAGAGAGCGGAAAAAATCACGACGAAACGACCAGGGCACAGTCATCAGCCAGATGGGAATGGAGTCTGCCGGAGACCAGGGCAACCCCACGCCATCCCCAGCAAGGGCAGCGCTCCTGAGAAGCAGAGAGCGGGAAAATTCACGACGAAACGGCCAGGGCACAGTCATCAGCCAGGTGGAGATGGAGTCTGCCGGAGGCCAGGGCAACCCCACGCCATCCCCAGCAAGGGCAGATCTCCTGAGCAGCAGAGGGCGAACAAACACGACGAAACAGCCAGCCAAGGCAAAGTTGTGGCGGCAGGCTCTGCCGTGTCTTTGCCTTTGGCTAGCGTGGAATTGTCTTGTGTAGGATGTTGCTGTGTTCCAGTCTGAGGGGTTGACAGGAATGAGGGACGAGTCCCTCAGTCCCCCTGATGTGGGGGTGACAGGAATGTATGAGCGATGAGTCCCTCAGTCCCCCTCATGTGGGGGTAACAGGAATGAGGGATGAGTCCCTCAGTCCCCCTGATGTGGGGTGACAGGAATGAGGGATGAGTCCCTCAGCCCCCCTGATGTGGGGGTGACAGGAATGAGGGATGAGTCCCTCAGTCCCCCTGATGTGGGGGTGACAGGAATGAGGGATGAGTCCCTCAGTCCCCCTGATGTGGGGTGACAGGAATGAGGGATGAGTCCCTCAGCCCCCCTGATGTGGGGGTGACAGGAATGAGGGATGAGTCCCTCAGCCCCCCTGATGTGGGGTGACAGGAATGAGGGATGAGTCCCTCAGTCCCCCTGATGTGGGGTGACAGGAATGAGGGATGAGTCCCCCTGATGTGGGGTGACAGGAATGAGGGATGAGTCCCTCAGTCCCCCTGATGTGGGGTGACAGGAATGAGGGATGAGTCCCCCTGATGTGGGGGTGACAGGAATGAGGGATGAGTCCCTCAGTCCCCCTGATGTGGGGGTGGCAGGAATGAGGGACGAGTCCCTCAGTCCCCCTGATGTGGGGTGACAGGAATGAGGGATGAGTCCCTCAGTCCCCCTGATGTGGGGGTGACAGGAATGAGGGATGAGTCCCTCAGTCCCCCTGATGTGGGGTGACAGGAATGAGGGATGAGTCCCTCAGTCCCCCTGATGTGGGGGTGGCAGGAATGAGGGATGAGTCCCCCTGATTTGGGGGGACTCATCAGGGGGACAGAGGCCCCCACCAAACCCTGAACCCTAAACCCTGATTTGGGGGGACTCATTAGGGGGACAGAGGCCCCCACCTAAGTCTTAACTCTAAACCCTGATTTGGGGGGTCTCATCAGGGGGACAGAGGCCCCCACCAAACCCTAAACCCTGATTGGGGGGGAGCTCATCAGGGGGACAGAGGCCCCCACCAAACCCTTAACTCTAAACCCTGATTTGGGGGAGCTCATCAGGGGTGACAGAGGCCCCCACCAAACCATAAACCCTGATTTGGGGGAGCTCATCAGGGGGACAGAGGCCCCCACCAAACCCTTAACTCTAAACCCTGATTTGGGGGAGCTCATCAGGGGGACAGAGGCCCCCACCAAATCCTTAACTCTAAACCCTGATTTGGGGGAGCTCATCAGGGGGACAGGGGCCCCCACCAAACTCCCAGCCAGCCCTGAGGGGATGGATGGACACCCCCATCTAATCTGGCAGGTAGCCAGGTACGCGGACCTATTGGAAGAGATCTGAGCCGCCGTCTGCGTCGTACCTTTAATAATCTTTGCCAAGTGAGCCTTGGTGCCGCGGCCGCGAGCAAGAATGGGGTTGCGAGAGGGCTTGCTCTGGGTTGGCTTCGAGGTGGCTTTGGTGGCATTGTTGACGTCATAGGCGTTCCTTGCCATAACCTTGCCATACTTAAGGCCTGGGCCCACAGCCGTACGTTGCCTCATGTACTTAAATATTGCCACAATCTAATACTCTCTAGCTGGCCTGAGCCACCCCATTTAACACAGTCAATTCCACTTAGAGGCAATCCACCAGAGTTTGTACACAAAAAGCCACAACAGTCCTCAAGAAATGGGAGGCTTGCCCCTGCATTTGGGAGGGGGGGGGGGGGGGGGCTGCATTTGGAGGGGGAGGGGCTGCCCCTGCATTTGGGGGCTGGGGGGGGGGGGGCTGTATTTGGAGGGGGAGGGGGTGGGGGTGGGGCTGCCCCTGCATTTGGGGGAAGGAGGGGGGAGGCTTGCCCCTGCATTGTGGCTGGGGGTGGAGGTGGAATGGCTTGTCCCTACATGTGGGGGCTGGGGGCTGTGTGTGTGTGTGTGTCTGTGGGGGGGGGGCTGTCCCTGTATTTGGGGGCAGGGGGCTGTGTGTGGGGGGAGTGGGGGGGGGGGCTGTCCCTGCATGTGGGGGCTGGGGGCTGTGTGTGTGTGAGGGGGGGGGGGGGCTGTCCCTGCATTTGGGGGCTGGGGGGGGGGCTGCATTTGGAGGGGGAGGGGGTGGGGGTGGGGCTGCCCCTGCATTTGGGGGGAGGAGGGGGGGGGCTTGCCCATGCATTGGGGATGGGGGTGGAGGTGGAATGGCTTGTCCCTGCATGTGGGGGCTGAGGGCTGTGTGTGTGTGGGGGGGGGGGGGGGGGGGGCTGTCCCTGCATTTGGGGGCTGGGGGGGGGGGCTTGTCACCTACAACACCCATACCTCACCCTTTTATCAAGCACATGCACCCAACCGCTTCTGATTGCAACATGTCCACCTAGTTGCTCCTATCATTGCCTATCCCAGGTGGCTACTGGAGCGCTTGGCTGCCTCTAGCTGAGATCTGCATGTCTGCCTGGTAACCAGCAGGGGGGGACGCGCCATGAATATGCCTGCTTGTGAGGCTGCATACATTTAAGTCCCAGCAGCAGCAGGGCACATGGATAAATCTGTTTGTTAAACCTGGACATGGATAGCAAGAAGAAGTCCAGGATGTCCAGTCAGCGCGGCTAGCAAGGTCTTGTCAGCGCGGCGGGGTCATCAGTGCCTGCAGGGTGCAAATAAATAGGAAAATGACAAATGGCTGCAAAACCAGCGTGAAATTTGAGGCCCTCATCATACACTACCACAAGCCACAAATTTGATCTCCATGATGAACGGACTCTGCTGCTGGGCCGCTCAGCCGACATCACTGCGCAGAATGTCCTGCAAGGAATACCTGCGAAAAGGGAAAGAAAGAGAGCAGGATTTAGGAGCTGCTGCAGCAGCTGCTGGATTTGAACGCCGTTGGCTGTTTCCAAACATGCTGCGGATGAAGGGTCCGTATGCGGGAAATTGGGAATTCAAGATTGTCGAATCACATTAGCTATCCAAGATGCAGCAGGCTAAGCAGATTTGTGATAGAGGATCGATCCTGCTGCTGCTGCGTACCCGAGAAATGTGGACCTGACGGAGGGATAGCTGCTGGTTTCTGTCTCACGGAACCCCAACCCTGCCACATCAGAAACAGCGATTCAGACAAAAAAAGCTTCACATGTAGCATTGTTTGAGATTTTCCCCGGGAAGATGGGGAACCAATCTTTAATGTACTGTACTTATGAAGGGGGGGGGCAACAAAATATCTAGACCCCACGCGTACGCTGAAAAATCGTAAATCCCTGGGCCTAACTACCTCACCACCCACCCGGCCCCGAAACTCACTAAAATTTGAATACACACACAGTTTCGCAGTTTTTTTCTGCAAGTCTCGCGCTGATGTGAGGCTTCTCGACGCTACGCGTCTCGAAGCCTCACATCAGCGCTCGACTTGCAGGAAAAAAACTGCTCGACTGAATATCGGGCCATTATTCTCGGTATCCCCCCGGGGTCGTGGTATAACGTATACGTATCGCGCCCATATCGTCCAACGTGAACGCGCCCCTGGACAGACTGCCTCGCTGGCAGCGTGGTATATCGCTGCGGTGGGCGGTCAGCGTGGTATATCGCTGGTCAGCGTGGTATATCGATGGCCAACGGTGGGCGGTCAGCGTGGTATATCGTTGGTCAACGGGGTACATCACTCGTCACCTGCTCGTCGCCCCCTGCTCGTCTCAGTCACGGCACGTGCTAGCCATGCAATGTTACTCGCGTGCTCAGCATGGCTCTTTACAACTGTAAGATCAGCATAAAATGATCTCAAGATATGCAAAGTCTGAGAGGGCACAAAGCTGCATGTTGCTTCGTCGCACCTACTAGAGGGGTCCGACCCATAGAACCGCTGTGTCCCCAGGCTACTTTCGACGTACTGTTGAAATCGACAGCGCGCTGTCAATTACTGACTTCCACTGTTGGAAATTGCTTGTGCTGTCGATAACTGTGTTGTACCTTAGAGCACTTTTCAACAGCGAAAAAACAACAGCCGAGTATAGCCGAGTAGCGGAATGCCCACTCTTTCCGTCATCGCCCCTACAGTTAACGCTTTCGCTGGCTTTGCCTGGTTTTAAATAAGAACGTCGCGATGTATGCATATTTAAGTGTATTTAACAATGGCGGGTTTCATATGCCCTCACCACAGTTGGATTACCGGAGCTGCTGGCTAAATTGCTTTCGCGTCAGGTTGAACGTACGTGTTGCCAAGCTTTCGTGACCGCATGAACATGCTGCCCAACTCGCGCACCAGCCTGGTACTGCTGGCCAGCTTGCTTGCGCGCAAGCCTAGACATGTCGCCAAGCTTCCGCGCCAGCATGGACTTGCATTTTCCTTGCATTCCTCCTGGCTGTGCAGCATTTTCTCAGGCCGTGCGGCATTCTTTCAGGTTAGTTGTGCGGCATTCCTCCTGGCTATGAGACATTTTCACAAGCTGTGTGGCATTCCTTAAGATTGTGCAGCTTTCCGCCCGGCTGTGCGGCATTTTCTCAGGCCATGCAACATTCCTTCAGGTTGTGCAGCATCCCTCCCGGCTGTGAGACTTTTTCTCAGGCTGTGTGGTATTTCTTCAGGTTGTGCGACATTCCTCCAGGCTGTGAGGCGTTTTGACAGGCTGTGCGGCATTTCTTCAAGTTGAGCAGCAGTCCTCCCGGCTGTGAGGCATTTTATCAGGCTGTGAGGCATTCCTTCAGGTTGTGCGGCATTCCTCCTGGCTGTGAGGCATATTCTCAGGCTGTGAGGCATTCCTTCAAGTTGTGCGGCATTCCTCCCGGCTGTCAGCATTTTCCCAGGCTGTAAGGCATTCCTTCAGGTTGTGCGGCATTCCTCCGGGCTGTGAGGCATTTTCTCAGGCTGTGAGGCATTCCTTCAAGTTGTGCGGTATTCCTCCCGGCTGTGAGGCATTCCTTAGGCTGAGCGGCATTCCTTCAGGTTGTGCGGCATTCCTCCCAGCTGTCAGCAAGTTTCTCAGGCTGTGCAGCATTTCTTCAGGTTGTGCGGCATTTCTCCCAGCTGTGCAGCATTTTCTCAGGCTGTGGGGCATTCCTTCAAGTTGTGCGGCATTCCAACCTGCTGTGCGGCATTTTCTCAGGCTGTTAGGCATTCCTTCACGTTGTGCGGCATTACTCCCGGCTGTGCGGCATTTTCTCAGGCTGTGCAGCAGTTATTTAGGTTGTTCGGCATTCCTCCTGGCTGTGAGGCATTTTGTCTGGCTGTGAGGCATTCCTTAAAGTTGTGAGGCATGAGGCATGAGGCATGAGGCATGAGGCATGAGGCATGAGGCATGAGGCATGAGGCATGAGGCTGTGAGGCATGAGGCTGAGAGGCATTCCTTAGGCTGTGCGGCATTCCTTCAGGTTGTGTGGCATTCCTCCCAGCTGTCAGCAAGTTTCTCAGGCTGTGCGGCATTTCTTCAGGTTGCGCGGCATTACTCCCACCAATGCGGCATTTTCTCAGGCTGTTAGGCATTCCTTCACGTTGTGCGGCATTACTCCCGGCTGTGCGGCATTTTCTCAGGCTGTGCAGCAGTTATTTAGGTTGTTCGGCATTCCTCCTGGCTGTGAGGCATTTTGTCTGGCTGTGAGGCATTCCTTAAAGTTGTGAGGCATGAGGCATGAGGCATGAGGCATGAGGCATGAGGCATGAGGCTGTGAGGCATGAGGCTGTGAGGCATGAGGCTGTGAGGCATTCCTTAGGCTGTGCGGCATTCCTTCAGGTTGTGTGGCATTCCTCCCAGCTGTCAGCAAGTTTCTCAGGCTGTGCGGCATTTCTTCAGGTTGCGCGGCATTACTCCCACCTGTGCAGCATTTTCTCTGGCTGTGAGGCATTCCTTCAAGTTGTGCGGCATTCCAACCTGCTGTGCGGCATTTTCTCAGGCTGTGAGGCATTCCTTCAAGTTGTGCGGCATTCCTTCCGGCTGTGAAGCATTTTCTCAAGCTGTATGACATTCCTTCAGGTTGTGCAACATTCCAACCAACTGTGAGGCGTTTTCTCAGGCTGTGCGGCATTCCTTCAGGTTGTGCGGCATTCCTCCCGGCTGTGCAGCATTTTCTCAGGCTGTGCAACATTCCCTCAGGTTGTGCGGCATTACTCCCGGCTGTGCGGTATTTTCTCAGGCTGTGAGGCATTCCTTCAAGTTGTGTGGCATTCCCCCCGGCTGTGACGCATTTTCTCAGGCTGTGACGCATTCCTTCAGGTTGTGCGGCTTTCCTTAGGCTGTGAGGCATTCCTTCAAGTTGTGTGGCATGCTTCCCGGCTGTGAGGCATTTCTTTTGGTTGTGCGGCATTCCACCCATTTGTGATGCATTTTCTCAGGCTGTGCGGCATTCCTTCAGGTTGTGCAATATTTCTCCCGGCTGTGCGGCATATTCTCAGGCTGTGCCGCATTTCATCAAGTTGTGCGGCATTACTCCCGGCTGTGCGGTATTTTCTCAGGCTGTGAGGCATTCCTTCAAGTTGTGCGGCATTCCTCCCGGCTGTGAGGCATTTCCTCAGGCTGTGAGGCATTCCTTCAAGTTGTGCGGCATTCCTCCCGGCTGTCAGCAACTTTCTCAGGCTGTAAGGCATTCCTTCAGGTTGAGCGGCATTCCTCCCGGCTGTGCGGCATTTTCTCAGGCTGTGCAGCATTTCTCCAGGTTGTGCCGCATTCCTCCCGGCTGTGCGGCATTTTCTCAGGCTGTGCAGCATTTCTTCAGGTTCTACGACATTCCTCCTGGCTGTGAGGCATTCCTTTGGCTGTGCGGCATTCCTTCAGGTTGTGCGGCATTTCTTGTCCGCAAGTTTCTCAGGCTGTGCGGCATTTCTTCAGGTTATGCGCATATCTCCCAGCTGTGCAGCATTTTCTCAGGCTGTGACGCATTTCTTCAGGTTGTGCGGCATTCCAACCTGTTGTGCGGCATATTCCCTGGCTGTGAGGCATTCCTTAATGTTGTGCGGCATTACTCCCGGCTGTGCGGCATTTTCTCAGGCTGTGCAGCATTTCTTTAGGTTGTGCAATATTCCTCTTGGCTGTGAGGCATTTTCTCTGGCTGTGAGGCATTCCTTAAAGTTATGAGGCATGAGGCATGAGGCTTGAGGCATGAGGCATGAGGCTGTGAGGCATGAGGCTGTGAAGCATTCCTTAGGCTGTGCGGCATTTCGTCAGGTTGTGCGGCATTCCTCCCAGCTGTCAGCAATTTTCTCAGGCTAAGCAGCATTTCTTCAGGTTGTGCAGCATTTCTCCCAGCTGTCAGGCATTGTCTCTGGCTGTGAGGCATTCCTTGAAGCTGCGGCTGTCAGCTGTCGGCTGTGCGACTGTCAGCAAGTTTCTCAGGCTTTGAAGCATTTTCTCAGGCTGTTAGACATTCCTTCAGGTTGTGCGGCATTCCTCCCAGTTGTGAGGCATTTTCTCAGGCTATGCGGCATTCCTTCAGGTTGTGCGACATTCCTCCCGGCTGTGCGACATTTTCTCAGGCTGTGCAACATTCCCTCAGGTTGTGCAATATTCCAACCTGCTGTGAGGCATTTTCTCTGGCTATGAGGCATTCCTTCAAGTTGTGCGGCATTCCTCCCGGCTGTCAGCAAGTTTCTCAGGCTGTAAGGCTTTCCTTCAGGTTGTGTGGCATTCCTCCCGGCTGTGCGGCATTTTCTCAGGCTGTGCGGCATTCCTTCAGGTTGTGCGGCATTACTCCCGGCTGTGCGGTATTTTCTCGGGCTGTGAGGCATTCCTTCAAGTTGTGCGGCATTCCCCCCGGCTGTGAGGCATTTTCTCAGGCTGTGACGCATTCCTTCAGGTTGTGCGGCTTTCTTTAGGCTGTGAGGCATCTCTTCAAGTTGTGTGGCATTCTTCCCGGCTGTGAGGCATTTCTTTTGGTTGTGCGGTATTCCTCCCAGCTGTGATGCATTTTCTCAGGCTGTGCGGCATTCCTTCAGGTTGTGCGGCATTTTCTCCGGTGTATATCCGAGGTGTATATCTCTCTTGCTTTCAAAGGTGGTATCTTTCATTTTAACCTAAAAGACCACTGCCAGTGTTGCTGACTGCACTCGAAGTAACTGCTTAATCAGCTCAAAAATTCACAAATATTGGACATAAACCTATGTCAAAATTATTTGAAACAGCAGAAATAATTATGCCCATTGTACATGTTAGTGGTGATGCATCACTCCGAAAACAAACGGCAACATTCGTGCATAAGACAATCAGAATCATTTATTTCTAGCCTTTGCCCTACTTTCCCTTCCCTCCTTTGCTTGCAACGCGCCTGCGTTTCGCATCTCCTCCATTGCCTTGGCTTTGGCTGCCTCTACAACTTGCCGCTCCTTCCTCACAAGAGAATTCCTCACCCTACGCTCTCTACCTTCCTCCAGGGTTGCTGCCACAGTGGCCGGAGCCGACATCTGCTGTGGCAACACTCGAAGATCACCCACCGCAGCGAACTCCCCTGGGTTAGTGACAGCCATGGCATGTTCATGGGCTAGGGTCTCCTCCTTCACATCTAGCCAGTAATGTGTTTTATCTTCTCGCCACACCATCTTAACGGGGCATCGTCGGTAACATGGGGCCGCTTGAAATCCGCTTGAATGGAAACAATTCCTGCTTGAAAGTTGAAACAGGGTCTTGAATCAAACCGGAGATCAAGCGGGCTATCGCTTGAATCAAGCCACTGAAACCTGCGTTTGATTCAAGCCAAAATCAAGCGGATTGAATCAAGCCGAAATCGAGAGAGAATCAAGCGGATTGAATCAAGCCGAAATCAAGAGAGAATCAAGCGGATTGAATCAAGCCGAAATCAAGAGTGTATCAAGCGCTTCGAATCAAGCCGGAATCAAGAGAGAATCCAGCGCATTGAATCAAGCCGGAATCAAGGGGGTTTCAAGCCCATCGATTGAATTGGGAGCTTTGAATCAAACCGGAGATCAAGCGGGCCATCGCTTGAATCAAGCCATACTAAGCAACACTTGATTCAAGCCGGAATCAATCACGGACAGTCATGACAACATTAACAAATTAAATCGAAGCCGGAATCAAGCGTTATTACACAAACCAACGTGTTCAATCAGTGACTCTGCCCTTGACCACATGCACTAAACCTAGGCCACCCGCATTAAACACTAGCCCAACCCTCGGCCAATAACCCAATACCAAGGGCCAACAACCCAACAACATTGTTTACCTCCAAAACGACAATCATTCAGAACAAAAGCTCCCAAGTCACAAGACCCCAATGTTCACACGTGTTCATAACATACAACACTCTAATAGCTGTCAGCGGCCAAGTACACAAAGGAGCTAGCAATTCTTTCCATACACACGAATTATCATGGTGGCCCATCCGTATTTTTCACCGACGGCCTGCACAATCGCGATCTCCTCCACAATCCCCTTCGCATGGCTGACTCCCTGGTTCCCAGCCTTGTTCTGCAACCTGTTCTTGACCTGCATAAAAAGATTAGGAACGTCTCATGACCATCTGAATACATAATTTGTTTGAGAAATGTTACGATATGATGTGAGAGTGTTTCTTGAATTACTAAATAAAAAATAATCGTACCTTGAAACTGAAGGACGCTAGTCGTTCCATAAAAACTGTCACATTGCCGACAGCCTGCCGGGTCTGAGCGTTTATGTTGGATGCATTTGTCGGCTCAAGGGCACGGGCGATGCCCGCCAGAAAGGCATGTTAGTGTTAGGGGCCACCGTTGGGATGGGCCCTGTATCAAACAAAGGGGGGCGTGACATTAGCAAAAAAACACAATGCCATTGGATGATGTGAAGTGAAGCTGTATGTGCTGGCAGTTGGCTCAATTCAGTGAAACATGTTAAATCAAAGTGACACGCCTGTACAGATCGTTAACCAGCATCCCAACAGCCCATGCCCTGAAGGCATCCACTTCAGCCTAGCTGGCGCTCTTTCCCAAGGGTTTGCAGAAAGCCTCCCGAAAATGCGAATTGGTGTGCGAACATGGACGCACCTTCAAACATCATCCACCATGAGCCCATGCAGGTGTCCTCCCGTCCCGCAGAGGCTGTAAAGGACAACTCAACAGTCTGTGAAGAAGAGGGAATAGGTGCAGATTTAACATAGTATGTGTTTGGTTGATGGTGTTCTTGCGTGATGACCAAGGCCCATGCGACAAAGCCCTTGCATGAGCTCGCAATAGATGCCCTATGCCTGAGAGACAGCATAGTTGATGATGAAACAGAATTCGCAAGGAAATACTTGATGTCCTATGGCTGATATCCCTGCAGCATCAGAAGTTGGTCATTCGAGGTAGCAGTCAGCCATGTCGTAGGAGTAGGGCTCAGTCAAATTTCGCAGTGCGGGGGCTGACCATCTGACATGTTAAGCATTTCTAAAAGTCGCGGACATCCTACCTTTCATCGTTAACGTGTCCTCTGTCGCATCTCCACCGTCAGTTTGAAGTGAGGTTCACGCCAGATCTGAGACAGAGAACGCATTCGTCAGGTTTGCTTCCCCGTCAGCTTCAAAGAATCCATATTCCACCTAGAAATCAGGAATCAATGTGAAATCAGGCAGCGTGAGGACGAGAGAACTATGACGAGTTTCCTACCGTTGCTCCCGGATCTTGAGATTTGGGGCACATCCCGCTCCTGGCAGCTTATGCATGCCTAAACCTTGCGATAATATATCCAGTTGTCGTCAGGGATCATTTGAGACTGGTGAGGTCATGAGGGGCAGGCTCTGACGGCACAATTGGCTGCATACCTCGAGCCCACACATCGGTGCGGTACACAATATTTTCAACGAAAAAACATCGACAGCGTACAGTGAGGGGCTCACAGAGACGAGCATGTCCATTGGTACCTTGCAAGCTTATACCACTGGCCGTTTGCCTGTTTTGGTTTTGTCACAGTCAGGTGTGAGGCCGGCCTAATGGAGAATGGATACGTCTGACGATTTCGTCATACCGGTACCCACACAAATTACACTGTGTGACCGTGACCAAACGACAAATTAGCCTTATGGGTGCGGTTGGGTGTGGGGTGCCTTACAGGCGCGGGCGTGGAACCCGGTGGGTGGACCCCTTTAAGTGAAAATGTGTTATGCACCGGTAACATACGCATTCAGTCGAAATTTGAGCTAAATATATAATCATCGATGCAAATGAGCTCTTTGATGACGCCTTCAAAGCTCAGAAATGGCTGAACCATCCAAGGATACCGAGGAGGAGGAGGACGAGGAGGAGTACATTTGATAGCGCCCGGCACCTCTGCGGCGCCCTAATGCCGATGCCGGCCTTCGCGCAGGAATGGCCTTGAGAACAGCAACAAACACGTTTCAAGCAGGTTATAATTCTTTGCCTACAATGCAGGCAGAGCAGCAGGTATCATATGCCATGACTACAATGCATGCAGTAGATCCCCGCATGAAAGACAGAAACCCTGCATGCATGCATGACTTCCCCGCCAGCGCCCCACCCGCACGACAACACCAAGCATGCACGCATAGCGTCATGCCGGCACGACAACAGTACAACACCCCGCATGCATGCAGTAGCACCCTACCGACACGACTGCACCATGCCGGCATGCATAGCCAACAACAAAGCGCCACGATGACTTGACCCGCCCTGCCTCCTCGTAGAAGCGCACTAGCGCCCCGCTAGCACGACATCATCGTGCATGCATGCAGTAGCTCCATACTGGCACGTCATAACCATGCATGCATGCAGTAGCGCCCTGCCGGCACGACAACACCTTGCCTGCCTGCATTAGTACCCTGCCGGCATGACAGCACCATGCGTGAATGCATAGCGCACTAGTGCTCCGCCCGCTCGACAACAGCCTGTTTGCATGCATAGCGCACTAGCGCCCCCCGGCACGATAGCGCCTTGCTTGCATGCATAGCGCACTAGCGCTGCGCCGGCACGACAACACCCTACTTGCATGCATGGCACACTAGCGCACCGCCGGCACAACAACACCCTGCTTGCATGCATAGCGAACTGGCGTGCCGCCAGCACGACAACACCCTGCTTGCATGCATAGCGGACTAACGCCCCTCCGATACAACAAAACCTTGTTGGCATGCATAGCGCACTAGCGCGCCGCCGGAACGACAACACCCTTTTTGCATGCATAGCGCACTGGTCAATGTATTTCCACAAAGCCTTAAGTAGCGGTACCAGCAACAACACCGCTAGTGACGGTGTATGTACACAGCCTGAAGCAACGGTACCGGCAACAACACCGCTAGTGACAGTGTTTGGACACAGCCTGAAGCAACGGTACCGGCAACAACACCGCTAGTGCATGTGATTGCTAACAGCCTGAAGCAGCGGTACCAAAAACAAAACCGCTAGTGACAGTGATTGCACACAGCCTGAAGCAGCGGCACCGGCAACAACAACGCTAGTGACAGTGATTGCACACAGCCTGAAGCAGCGGTACCGGCAACAACAACGCTAGTGACAGTGATTGCACACAGCCTGAAGCAGCGGTACCGGCAACAACACCGCTAGTGCCTGTGTTTGTACATAGCCTGAAGCAGCAGTACCGGCACCAGCACCGGTAGTGAGAGTTCTCACACACAATCTGAAGCAACCATAACGGCAAAAGCACCGCTAGTGACAGTGTTTGCACACAGCCTTAAGTAGCGGCACCAGCAACAACACCGCTAGTGTTAGTGTTTGCTCACAGCATGAAGCAGCGGTACCGGCAACAACACCGCTAGTGTAAGTGTTTGCACAGAGCATGAACCGGTGGTACCGGCAACAGCACCGCTAGTGTCAGTAATTGCTAACAGCCTGAAGCATTGGTACGGGCAACAACACCGCCAGTGATGATAGTGTGTGCACATAACCCGAGGCAGCGGTGCCGGCAACAGCACTGCTAGTAACAGTGTTTGCACACAGCCTTAAGTAGCAGCACCAGCAACAACACTGCTAGTCTTAGTGTTTGCATACAGCCTGAAGAAGCGGTACCGGCAACAACACCGCTAGTGTAAGTGATTGCTAACAGCCTGAAGCAGCGGTACCGGCACCAGCACCGCTAGTGAGAGTGCTTGCAAACAATCTGAAGCGACCGTAACAGCAAGAGCACCGCTGTTGACAGTGTTTGCACACAACATGGAGCAGCGGTACCGGCAACAACACCGCTAGTGTTAGTGTTTGCACACAACATGAAGCAGCGGTACCAGCAACAACACCGCTAGTGTCAGTGTTTGCACACAGCCTGAAGCAGCGGTGCAGGCAACAACACCGCTAGTGACAGTGTTTGCACACAGCCTGAAGCAGCGGTACCGGCAACAACACCGCTAGTGACAGTGCTTGCACACAGCCTGAAGCAGCGGTACCAGCAACAACACGGCCAGTGTCAGTGATTTTCTCCAGCCCTAGGTACTTAATGCACTCAGTGGCATCGAGCTGAACAGCCAACAACCTAGCGGTGTAGTGCATATGATCTCAGGTCAATGGGCCAGAAGCATGGACATGGCCTGAAGGGATTGAAGATGGGGTGGGGATGCGATGGGAATTAAGAATGGGCACTGAAGGCAATAAGATGAAGCCATATGTTCCAGCCATAGATTCTTAATGCAATCAGTTACATCGGGCTAGACAACCAACAACATTACAACACAATGCACATCTTGAACATGCTTAAATAAGAAATGCTAAAATAAGACGAGGCACAGCTTAGTCACCGATGTACCGGCCAGGAGCCACGGCCACGCTCCAGCCTGCGCATAATGTCAATGAATGTAATAAGCGGGCATCTGAAAGACAGCAAGAACAAATGCGCATGGAAAACAGCCAGCATGCTGATGGACAGCATGGGCTGGGTAGTGGTTTAGGACCCACAACACAGGTCAGCAACTGACTTACTGGATGGGAGCCGCCGCCGCGCTCCAGCCTGCACATAATGTCAATGCCTGTAATTATCAGGCATCCGCAACACAGCAAGAACAAATGCGCATGGAAAACAGCCAGCATGCTGATGGACAGCATGGGCTGGGTAGTGGTTTAGGACCCACAACACAGGCCAGCCACTGAATTACTGGATGGGAGCCGCCGCCGCGTTCCAGCCTGCGCATAATGTCGACGGCTGTAATTATCAGGCATCCGCAACACAACAAGAACAAATGAGCAAGGAAAACACCCAGCATGCTGATGGACAGCATGGGCAGGGTAGTGGTTTAGGACCCACAACACAGGCCAGCCACTGAATTTCTGGATGGGAGCCGCCGCCGCGCTCCAGCCTGCGCATAATGTCAATGGCTGTAATTATCAGGCATCCGCAACAGAACAAGAACAAATGAGCATGGAAAACAGCCAGCATGCTGATGGACAGCATGGGCTGGGTAGTGGTTTAGGGCCCACTACACAGGTCAGCCACTGAATTACTGGATGGGAGCCGCCGCCGCGCTCCAGCCTGCGCATAATGTCGACGGCTGTAATTATCAGGCATCCGCAACACAACAAGAACAAATGAGCATGGAAAACACCCAGCATGCTGATGGTCAGCATGGGCTGGGTAGTGGTTTAGGGCCCACAACACAGGTCAGCCACTGAATTACTGGATGGGAGCCGCTGCCGCGCTCCAGCCTGCGCATAATGTCAATGCCTGTAATTATCAGGCATCCGCAGCACAGCAAGAACAAATGCGCATGGAAAACACCCAGCATGCTGATGGACAGCATGGGCAAGGTAGTGGTTAAGGACCCACAACACAGGTCAGCAACTGACTTACAGGATGGGAGCCGCCGCTGCGCTCCAGCCTGCGCATACTGTCAACGACTGTAATTATCAGGCATCCGCAACTCAGCAAGAACAAATGCGCATGGAAAACAGCCAGCATGCTGATGGACAGCATGGGCAGGGTAGTGGTTTAGGACCCACAACACAGGTCAGCAACTGACTTACCGGTCGGGAGCCGCCGCCGCGCTCCAGCCTGCGCATAATGTCAATGACTGTAATTATCAGGCATCTGTGGCACAGCAAGAACAAATGAGCATGGAAAACACCCAGCATGCTGATGGACAGCATGGGCTGGGTAATGGTTTAGGACCCACAACACAGGTCAGAAACTGACTTACTGGATGGGAGCCGCCACTGCGCTCCAGCCTGCGCATAATGTCGACGGCTGTAATTATCAGGCATCCGCAACACAGCAAGAACAAATGCGCATGGAACACAGCCAGCATGCTGATAGACAGCATGGGCAGGGTAGTGGTTTAGGACCCACAACTCAGGCCAACCACTGAATTACTGGATGGGAGCCGCCGCCGCATTCCAGCCTGCACATAATGTCAATGGCTGTAATTATCAGGCATCCGCAACACAGCAAGAACAAATGCGCATGGAACACAGCCAGCATGCTGATGGACAGCATGGGCTGGGTTGTGGTTTAGGACCCACAACACAGGCCAGCCACTGAATTACTGGATGGGAGCCGCCGCCGCGTTCCAGCCTGCGCATAATGTCGACGGCTGTAATTATCAGGCATCCGCAACACAACAAGAACAAATGAGCATGTAAAACACCCAGCTTGCTGATGGACAGCATGGGCAGGGTAGTGGTTTAGGACCTACAACACAGGCCAGCCACTGAATTTCTGGATGGGAGCCGCCGCCGCGCTCCAGCCTGCGCATAATGTCGACGGCTGTAATTATCAGGCATCCGCAACACAACAAGAACAAATGAGCATGGAAAACAGCCAGCATGCTGATGGACAGCATGGGCTGGGTAGTGGTTTAGGGCCCACAACACAGGTCAGCCACTGAATTACTGGATGGGAGCCGCCGCCGCGTTCCAGCCTGCGCATAATGTCGACGGCTGTAATTATCAGGCATCCGCAACACAACAAGAACAAATGAGCATGGAAAACACCCAGCATGCTGATGGACAGCATGGGCTGGGTAGTGGTTTAGGACCCACAACACAGGCCAGCCACTGAATTTCTGGATGGGAGCCGCCGCCGCGCTCCAGCCTGCGCATAATGTCGACGGCTGTAATTATCAGGCATCCGCAACACAACAAGAACAAATGAGCATGGAAAACAGCCAGCATGCTGATGGACAGCATGGGCTGGGTAGTGGTTTAGGGCCCACAACACAGGCCAGCCACTGAATTACTGGATGGGAGCCGCCGCCGCGTTCCAGCCTGCGCATAATGTCGACGGCTGTAATTATCAGGCATCCGCAACACAACAAGAACAAATGAGCATGTAAAACACCCAGCTTGCTGATGGACAGCATGGGCTGGGTAGTGGTTTAGGACCTACAACACAGGCCAGCCACTGAATTTCTGGATGGGAGCCGCCGCCGCGCTCCAGCCTGCGCATAATGTCGACGGCTGTAATTATCAGGCATCCGCAACACAACAAGAACAAATGAGCATGGAAAACAGCCAGCATGCTGATGGACAGCATGGGCTGGGTAGTGGTTTAGGGCCCACAACACAGGTCAGCCACTGAATTACTGGATGGGAGCCGCCGCCGCGTTCCAGCCTGCGCATAATGTCGACGGCTGTAATTATCAGGCATCCGCAACACAACAAGAACAAATGAGCATGGAAAACACCCAGCATGCTGATGGACAGCATGGGCAGGGTAGTGGTTTAGGACCCACAACACAGGCCAGCCACTGAATTTCTGGATGGGAGCCGCCGCCGCGCTCCAGCCTGCGCATAATGTCGACGGCTGTAATTATCAGGCATCCGCAACACAACAAGAACAAATGAGCATGGAAAACAGCCAGCATGCTGATGGACAGCATGGGCTGGGTAGTGGTTTAGGGCCCACAACACAGGTCAGCCACTGAATTACTGGATGGGAGCCGCCGCCGCGCTCCAGCCTGCGCATAATGTCGACGGCTGTAATTATCAGGCATCCGCAACACAACAAGAACAAATAAGCAAGGAAAACACCCAGCATGCTGATGGTCAGCATGGGCTGGGTAGTGGTTTAGGGCCCACAACACAGGTCAGCCACTGAATTACTGGATGGGAGCCGCCGCCGCGCTCCAGCCTGCGCATAATGTCAATGACTGTAATTATCAGGCATCCGCAGCACAGCAAGAGCAAATGCGCATGGAAAACACCCAGCATGCTGATGGACAGCATGAGCAAGGTAGTGGTTTAGGACCCACAACACAGGTCAGCAACTGATTTACTGGATGGGAGCCGCCGCTGCGCTCCAGCCTGCGCATACTGTCAACGACTGTAATTATCAGGCATCCGCAACTCAGCAAGAACAAATGCGCATGGAACACAGCCAGCATGCTGATAGACAGCATGGGCAGGGTAGTGGTTTAGGACCCACAACACAGGCCAGCCACTGACTTACTGGATGGGAGGCGCCGCCGCGTTCCAGCCTGCGCATAATGTCGACGGTTGTAATTATCAGGCATCCGCAACACAACAAGAACAAATGAGCATGTAAAACACCCAGCTTGCTGATGGACAGCATGGGCAGGGTAGTGGTTTAGGACCTACAACACAGGCCAGCCACTGAATTTCTGGATGGGAGCCGCCGCCGCGCTCCAGCCTGCGCATAATGTCGACGGCTGTAATTATCAGGCATCCGCAACACAACAAGAACAAATGAGCATGGAAAACAGCCAGCATGCTGATGGACAGCAGGGGCTGGGTAGTGGTTTAGGGCCCACAACACAGGTCAGCCACTGAATTACTGGATGGGAGCCGCCGCCGCGCTCCAGCCTGCGCATAATGTCGACGGCTGTAATTATCAGGCATCCGCAACACAACAAGAACAAATAAGCAAGGAAAACACCCAGCATGCTGATGGTCAGCATGGGCTGGGTAGTGGTTTAGGGCCCACAACACAGGTCAGCCACTGAATTACTGGATGGGAGCCGCCGCCGCGCTCCAGCCTGCGCATAATGTCGACGGCTGTAATTATCAGGCATCCGCAACACAACAAGAACAAATAAGCAAGGAAAACACCCAGCATGCTGATGGTCAGCATGGGCTGGGTAGTGGTTTAGGGCCCACAACACAGGTCAGCCACTGAATTACTGGATGGGAGCCGCCGCCGCGCTCCAGCCTGCGCATAATGTCAATGACTGTAATTATCAGGCATCCGCAGCACAGCAAGAGCAAATGCGCATGGAAAACACCCAGCATGCTGATGGACAGCATGGGCAAGGTAGTGGTTTAGGACCCACAACACAGGTCAGCAACTGATTTACTGGATGGGAGCCGCCGCTGCGCTCCAGCCTGCGCATACTGTCAACGACTGTAATTATCAGGCATCCGCAACTCAGCAAGAACAAATGCGCATGGAACACAGCCAGCATGCTGATAGACAGCATGGGCAGGGTAGTGGTTTAGGACCCACAACACAGGCCAGCAACTGACTTACTGGATGGGAGCCGCCGCCGCGTTCCAGCCTGCGCATAATGTCGACGGCTGTAATTATCAGGCATCCGCAACACAACAAGAACAAATGAGCATGTAAAACACCCAGCTTGCTGATGGACAGCATGGGCAGGGTAGTGGTTTAGGACCTACAACACAGGCCAGCCACTGAATTTCTGGATGGGAGCCGCCGCCGCGCTCCAGCCTGCGCATAATGTCGACGGCTGTAATTATCAGGCATCCGCAACACAACAAGAACAAATGAGCATGGAAAACAGCCAGCATGCTGATGGACAGCATGGGCTGGGTAGTGGTTTAGGGCCCACAACACAGGTCAGCCACTGAATTACTGGATGGGAGCCGCCGCCGCGCTCCAGCCTGCGCATAATGTCGACGGCTGTAATTATCAGGCATCCGCAACACAGCAAGAACAAATGCGCATGGAAAACAGCCAGCATGCTGATGGACAGCATGGGCTGGGTAGTGGGTTAGGACCCACAACACAGGCCAGCAACTAACTTACCGGTCGGGAGCCGCCGCCGCGCTCCAGTCTGCGCATAATGTCAATGACTGTAATCATCAGGCATCCGTGGCACAGCAAGAACAAATGCGCATGGAAAACAGCCAGCATGCTGATGGACAGCATGGGCTGGGTAGTGGTTTAGGACCCACAACACAGGCCAGCAACTGACTTACCGGTCGGGAGCCGCCGCCGCGCTCCAGCCTGCGCACAATGTCAACGACTGTAATTATCAGGCATCCGCAACACAGCAAGAACAAATGCGCATGGAAAACAGCCAGCATGCTGATGGACAGCATGGGCAGGGTAGTGGTTTAGGACCCACAACTCAGGCCAGCCACTGAATTGCTGGATGGGAGCCGCCGCCGCGCTCCAGCCTGCACATAATGTCAATGCCTGTAATTATCAGGCATCCGCAACACAGCAAGAACAAATGCGCATGGAAAACAGCCAGCATGCTGATGGACAGCATGGGCTGGGTAGTGGTTTAGGACCCACAACACAGGCCAGCCACTGAATTACTGGATGGGAGCCGCCGCCGCGTTCCAGCCTGCGCATAATGTCGACGGCTGTTATTATCAGGCATCCGCAACACAACAAGAACAAATGCGCATGGAAAACAGCCAGCTTGCTGATGGACAGCATGGGCAGGGTAGTGGTTTAGGAACCACAACACAGGCCAGCCACTGAATTTCTGGATGGGAGCCGCCGCCGCGCTCCAGCCTGCGCATAATGTCAACAGCTGTAATTATCAGGCATCCGCAACACAACAAGAACAAATGAGCATGGAAAACAGCCAGCATGCTGATGGACAGCATGGGCTGGGTAGTGGTTTAGGGCCCACAACACAGGTCAGCCACTGAATTACTGGATGGGAGCCGCCGCCGCGCTCCAGCCTGCGCATAATGTCGACGGCTGTTATTATCAGGCATCCGCAACACAGCAAGAACAAATGCGCATGGAAAACAGCCAGCATGCTGATGGACAGCATGGGCTGGGTAGTGGTTTAGGACCCACAACACAGGCCAGCCACTGAATTTCTGGATGGGAGCCGCCGCCGCGCTCCAGCCTGCGCATAATGTCGACGGCTGTAATTATCAGGCATCCGCAACACAACAAGAACAAATGCGCATGGAAAACACCCAGCATGCTGATGGACAGCATGGGCTGGGTAGTGGTTTAGGACCCACAACACAGGCCAGCCACTGAATTTCTGGATGGGAGCCGCCGCCGCGCTCCAGCCTGCGCATAATGTTGACGGCTGTAATTATCAGGCATCCGCAACACAGCAAGAACAAATGCGCATGGAAAACAGCCAGCATGCTGATGGACAGCATGGGCTGGGTAGTGGTTTAGGACCCACAACACAGGCCAGCAACTGACTTACCGGTCGGGAGCCGCCGCCGCGCTCCAGCCTGCGCATAATGTCAATGACTGTAAACATCAGGCATCCGTGGCACAGCAAGAACAAATGCGCATGGAAAACGCCCAGCATGCTGATGGACAGCATGGGCTGGGTAATGGTTTAGGACCCACAACACAGGTCAGCAACTGACTTACTGGATGGGAGCCGCCGCTGCGCTCCAGCCTGCGCATAATGTCAACGACTGTAATTATCAGGCATCCGCAACACAGCAAGAACAAATGCGCATGGAAAACAGCCAGCATGCTGATGGACAGCATGGGCAGGGTAGTGGTTTAGGACCCACAACACAGGCCAGCAACTGACTTACTGGATGGGAGCCGCCGCTGCGCTCCAGCCTGCGCATAATGTCAACGACTGTAATTATCAGGCATCCGCAACACAGCAAGAACAAATGCGCATGGAAAACAGCCAGCATGCTGATGGACAGCATGGGCAGGGTAGTGGTTTAGGACCCACAACACAGGCCAGCCACTGAATTACTGGATGGGAGCCGCCGCCGCGTTCCAGCCTGCGCATAATGTCGACGGCTGTAATTATCAGGCATCCGCAACACAACAAGAACAAATGAGCATGTAAAACAGCCAGCTTGCTGATGGACAGCATGGGCAGGGTAGTGGTTTAGGACCTACAACACAGGCCAGCCACTGAATTTCTGGATGGGAGCCGCCGCCGCGCTCCAGCCTGCGCATAATGTCGACGGCTGTAATTATCAGGCATCCGCAACACAGCAAGAACAAATGAGCATGGAAAACAGCCAGCATGCTGATGGACAGCATGGGCTGGGTAGTGGTTTAGGACCCACAACACAGGCCAGCAACTGACTTACCGGTCGGGAGCCGCCGCCGCGCTCCAGCCTGCGCATAATGTCAACGACTGTAATCATCAGGCATCCGTGGCACAGCAAGAACAAATGCGCATGGAAAACACCCAGCATGCTGATGGACAGCATGGGCTGGGTAGTGGTTTAGGACCCACAACACAGGCCAGCAACTAACTTACCGGTCGGGAGCCGCCGCCGCGCTCCAGTCTGCGCATAATGTCAATGACTGTAATCATCAGGCATCCGTGGCACAGCAAGAACAAATGCGCATGGAAAACAGCCAGCATGCTGATGGACAGCATGGGCTGGGTAGTGGTTTAGGACCCACAACACAGGCCAGCAACTGACTTACCGGTCGGGAGCCGCCGCCGCGCTCCAGCCTGCGCACAATGTCAACGACTGTAATTATCAGGCATCCGCAACACAGCAAGAACAAATGCGCATGGAAAACAGCCAGCATGCTGATGGACAGCATGGGCAGGGTAGTGGTTTAGGACCCACAACTCAGGCCAGCCACTGAATTGCTGGATGGGAGCCGCCGCCGCGCTCCAGCCTGCACATAATGTCAATGCCTGTAATTATCAGGCATCCGCAACACAGCAAGAACAAATGCGCATGGAAAACAGCCAGCATGCTGATGGACAGCATGGGCTGGGTAGTGGTTTAGGACCCACAACACAGGCCAGCCACTGAATTACTGGATGGGAGCCGCCGCCGCGTTCCAGCCTGCGCATAATGTCGACGGCTGTTATTATCAGGCATCCGCAACACAACAAGAACAAATGCGCATGGAAAACAGCCAGCTTGCTGATGGACAGCATGGGCAGGGTAGTGGTTTAGGAACCACAACACAGGCCAGCCACTGAATTTCTGGATGGGAGCCGCCGCCGCGCTCCAGCCTGCGCATAATGTCAACAGCTGTAATTATCAGGCATCCGCAACACAACAAGAACAAATGAGCATGGAAAACAGCCAGCATGCTGATGGACAGCATGGGCTGGGTAGTGGTTTAGGGCCCACAACACAGGTCAGCCACTGAATTACTGGATGGGAGCCGCCGCCGCGCTCCAGCCTGCGCATAATGTCGACGGCTGTTATTATCAGGCATCCGCAACACAGCAAGAACAAATGCGCATGGAAAACAGCCAGCATGCTGATGGACAGCATGGGCTGGGTAGTGGTTTAGGACCCACAACACAGGCCAGCCACTGAATTTCTGGATGGGAGCCGCCGCCGCGCTCCAGCCTGCGCATAATGTCGACGGCTGTAATTATCAGGCATCCGCAACACAACAAGAACAAATGCGCATGGAAAACACCCAGCATGCTGATGGACAGCATGGGCTGGGTAGTGGTTTAGGACCCACAACACAGGCCAGCCACTGAATTTCTGGATGGGAGCCGCCGCCGCGCTCCAGCCTGCGCATAATGTTGACGGCTGTAATTATCAGGCATCCGCAACACAGCAAGAAAAATGCGCATGGAAAACAGCCAGCATGCTGATGGACAGCATGGGCTGGGTAGTGGTTTAGGACCCACAACACAGGCCAGCAACTGACTTACCGGTCGGGAGCCGCCGCCGCGCTCCAGCCTGCGCATAATGTCAATGACTGTAAACATCAGGCATCCGTGGCACAGCAAGAACAAATGCGCATGGAAAACGCCCAGCATGCTGATGGACAGCATGGGCTGGGTTGTGGTTTAGGACCCACAACACAGGCCAGCCACTGAATTACTGGATGGGAGCCGCCGCCGCGTTCCAGCCTGCGCATAATGTCGACGGCTGTAATTATCAGGCATCCGCAACACAACAAGAACAAATGAGCATGTAAAACACCCAGCTTGCTGATGGACAGCATGGGCAGGGTAGTGGTTTAGGACCTACAACACAGGCCAGCCACTGAATTTCTGGATGGGAGCCGCCGCCGCGCTCCAGCCTGCGCATAATGTCGACGGCTGTAATTATCAGGCATCCGCAACACAACAAGAACAAATGAGCATGGAAAACAGCCAGCATGCTGATGGACAGCATGGGCTGGGTAGTGGTTTAGGGCCCACAACACAGGTCAGCCACTGAATTACTGGATGGGAGCCGCCGCCGCGTTCCAGCCTGCGCATAATGTCGACGGCTGTAATTATCAGGCATCCGCAACACAACAAGAACAAATGAGCATGGAAAACAGCCAGCATGCTGATGGACAGCATGGGCAGGGTAGTGGTTTAGGACCCACAACACAGGCCAGCCACTGAATTTCTGGATGGGAGCCGCCGCCGCGCTCCAGCCTGCGCATAATGTCGACGGCTGTAATTATCAGGCATCCGCAACACAACAAGAACAAATGAGCATGGAAAACAGCCAGCATGCTGATGGACAGCATGGGCTGGGTAGTGGTTTAGGGCCCACAACACAGGTCAGCCACTGAATTACTGGATGGGAGCCGCCGCCGCGCTCCAGCCTGCGCATAATGTCGACGGCTGTAATTATCAGGCATCCGCAACACAACAAGAACAAATAAGCAAGGAAAACACCCAGCATGCTGATGGTCAGCATGGGCTGGGTAGTGGTTTAGGGCCCACAACACAGGTCAGCCACTGAATTACTGGATGGGAGCCGCCGCCGCGCTCCAGCCTGCGCATAATGTCAATGACTGTAATTATCAGGCATCCGCAGCACAGCAAGAGCAAATGCGCATGGAAAACACCCAGCATGCTGATGGACAGCATGAGCAAGGTAGTGGTTTAGGACCCACAACACAGGTCAGCAACTGATTTACTGGATGGGAGCCGCCGCTGCGCTCCAGCCTGCGCATACTGTCAACGACTGTAATTATCAGGCATCCGCAACTCAGCAAGAACAAATGCGCATGGAACACAGCCAGCATGCTGATAGACAGCATGGGCAGGGTAGTGGTTTAGGACCCACAACACAGGCCAGCCACTGACTTACTGGATGGGAGGCGCCGCCGCGTTCCAGCCTGCGCATAATGTCGACGGTTGTAATTATCAGGCATCCGCAACACAACAAGAACAAATGAGCATGTAAAACACCCAGCTTGCTGATGGACAGCATGGGCAGGGTAGTGGTTTAGGACCTACAACACAGGCCAGCCACTGAATTTCTGGATGGGAGCCGCCGCCGCGCTCCAGCCTGCGCATAATGTCGACGGCTGTAATTATCAGGCATCCGCAACACAACAAGAACAAATGAGCATGGAAAACAGCCAGCATGCTGATGGACAGCAGGGGCTGGGTAGTGGTTTAGGGCCCACAACACAGGTCAGCCACTGAATTACTGGATGGGAGCCGCCGCCGCGCTCCAGCCTGCGCATAATGTCGACGGCTGTAATTATCAGGCATCCGCAACACAACAAGAACAAATAAGCAAGGAAAACACCCAGCATGCTGATGGTCAGCATGGGCTGGGTAGTGGTTTAGGGCCCACAACACAGGTCAGCCACTGAATTACTGGATGGGAGCCGCCGCCGCGCTCCAGCCTGCGCATAATGTCGACGGCTGTAATTATCAGGCATCCGCAACACAACAAGAACAAATAAGCAAGGAAAACACCCAGCATGCTGATGGTCAGCATGGGCTGGGTAGTGGTTTAGGGCCCACAACACAGGTCAGCCACTGAATTACTGGATGGGAGCCGCCGCCGCGCTCCAGCCTGCGCATAATGTCAATGACTGTAATTATCAGGCATTGGCAGCACAGCAAGAGCAAATGCGCATGGAAAACACCCAGCATGCTGATGGACAGCATGGGCAAGGTAGTGGTTTAGGACCCACAACACAGGTCAGCAACTGATTTACTGGATGGGAGCCGCCGCTGCGCTCCAGCCTGCGCATACTGTCAACGACTGTAATTATCAGGCATCCGCAACTCAGCAAGAACAAATGCGCATGGAACACAGCCAGCATGCTGATAGACAGCATGGGCAGGGTAGTGGTTTAGGACCCACAACACAGGCCAGCAACTGACTTACTGGATGGGAGCCGCCGCCGCGTTCCAGCCTGCGCATAATGTCGACGGCTGTAATTATCAGGCATCCGCAACACAACAAGAACAAATGAGCATGTAAAACACCCAGCTTGCTGATGGACAGCATGGGCAGGGTAGTGGTTTAGGACCTACAACACAGGCCAGCCACTGAATTTCTGGATGGGAGCCGCCGCCGCGCTCCAGCCTGCGCATAATGTCGACGGCTGTAATTATCAGGCATCCGCAACACAACAAGAACAAATGAGCATGGAAAACAGCCAGCATGCTGATGGACAGCATGGGCTGGGTAGTGGTTTAGGGCCCACAACACAGGTCAGCCACTGAATTACTGGATGGGAGCCGCCGCCGCGCTCCAGCCTGCGCATAATGTCGACGGCTGTAATTATCAGGCATCCGCAACACAGCAAGAACAAATGCGCATGGAAAACAGCCAGCATGCTGATGGACAGCATGGGCTGGGTAGTGGGTTAGGACCCACAACACAGGCCAGCAACTAACTTACCGGTCGGGAGCCGCCGCCGCGCTCCAGTCTGCGCATAATGTCAATGACTGTAATCATCAGGCATCCGTGGCACAGCAAGAACAAATGCGCATGGAAAACAGCCAGCATGCTGATGGACAGCATGGGCTGGGTAGTGGTTTAGGACCCACAACACAGGCCAGCAACTGACTTACCGGTCGGGAGCCGCCGCCGCGCTCCAGCCTGCGCACAATGTCAACGACTGTAATTATCAGGCATCCGCAACACAGCAAGAACAAATGCGCATGGAAAACAGCCAGCATGCTGATGGACAGCATGGGCAGGGTAGTGGTTTAGGACCCACAACTCAGGCCAGCCACTGAATTGCTGGATGGGAGCCGCCGCCGCGCTCCAGCCTGCACATAATGTCAATGCCTGTAATTATCAGGCATCCGCAACACAGCAAGAACAAATGCGCATGGAAAACAGCCAGCATGCTGATGGACAGCATGGGCTGGGTAGTGGTTTAGGACCCACAACACAGGCCAGCCACTGACTTACTGGATGGGAGCCGCCGCCGCGTTCCAGCCTGCGCATAATGTCGACGGCTGTTATTATCAGGCATCCGCAACACAACAAGAACAAATGCGCATGGAAAACAGCCAGCTTGCTGATGGACAGCATGGGCAGGGTAGTGGTTTAGGAACCACAACACAGGCCAGCCACTGAATTTCTGGATGGGAGCCGCCGCCGCGCTCCAGCCTGCGCATAATGTCAACAGCTGTAATTATCAGGCATCCGCAACACAACAAGAACAAATGAGCATGGAAAACAGCCAGCATGCTGATGGACAGCATGGGCTGGGTAGTGGTTTAGGGCCCACAACACAGGTCAGCCACTGAATTACTGGATGGGAGCCGCCGCCGCGCTCCAGCCTGCGCATAATGTCGACGGCTGTTATTATCAGGCATCCGCAACACAGCAAGAACAAATGCGCATGGAAAACAGCCAGCATGCTGATGGACAGCATGGGCTGGGTAGTGGGTTAGGACCCACAACACAGGCCAGCAACTAACTTACCGGTCGGGAGCCGCCGCCGCGCTCCAGTCTGCGCATAATGTCAATGACTGTAATCATCAGGCATCCGTGGCACAGCAAGAACAAATGCGCATGGAAAACAGCCAGCATGCTGATGGACAGCATGGGCTGGGTAGTGGTTTAGGACCCACAACACAGGCCAGCAACTGACTTACCGGTCGGGAGCCGCCGCCGCGCTCCAGCCTGCGCACAATGTCAACGACTGTAATTATCAGGCATCCGCAACACAGCAAGAACAAATGCGCATGGAAAACAGCCAGCATGCTGATGGACAGCATGGGCAGGGTAGTGGTTTAGGACCCACAACTCAGGCCAGCCACTGAATTGCTGGATGGGAGCCGCCGCCGCGCTCCAGCCTGCACATAATGTCAATGCCTGTAATTATCAGGCATCCGCAACACAGCAAGAACAAATGCGCATGGAAAACAGCCAGCATGCTGATGGACAGCATGGGCTGGGTAGTGGTTTAGGACCCACAACACAGGCCAGCCACTGACTTACTGGATGGGAGCCGCCGCCGCGTTCCAGCCTGCGCATAATGTCGACGGCTGTTATTATCAGGCATCCGCAACACAACAAGAACAAATGCGCATGGAAAACAGCCAGCTTGCTGATGGACAGCATGGGCAGGGTAGTGGTTTAGGAACCACAACACAGGCCAGCCACTGAATTTCTGGATGGGAGCCGCCGCCGCGCTCCAGCCTGCGCATAATGTCAACAGCTGTAATTATCAGGCATCCGCAACACAACAAGAACAAATGAGCATGGAAAACAGCCAGCATGCTGATGGACAGCATGGGCTGGGTAGTGGTTTAGGGCCCACAACACAGGTCAGCCACTGAATTACTGGATGGGAGCCGCCGCCGCGCTCCAGCCTGCGCATAATGTCGACGGCTGTTATTATCAGGCATCCGCAACACAGCAAGAACAAATGCGCATGGAAAACACCCAGCTTGCTGATGGACAGCATGGGCAGGGTAGTGGTTTAGGACCTACAACACAGGCCAGCCACTGAATTTCTGGATGGGAGCCGCCGCCGCGCTCCAGCCTGCGCATAATGTCGACGGCTGTAATTATCAGGCATCCGCAACACAACAAGAACAAATGAGCATGGAAAACAGCCAGCATGCTGATGGACAGCATGGGCTGGGTAGTGGTTTAGGGCCCACAACACAGGTCAGCCACTGAATTACTGGATGGGAGCCGCCGCCGCGCTCCAGCCTGCGCATAATGTCGACGGCTGTAATTATCAGGCATCCGCAACACAGCAAGAACAAATGCGCATGGAAAACAGCCAGCATGCTGATGGACAGCATGGGCTGGGTAGTGGGTTAGGACCCACAACACAGGCCAGCAACTAACTTACCGGTCGGGAGCCGCCGCCGCGCTCCAGTCTGCGCATAATGTCAATGACTGTAATCATCAGGCATCCGTGGCACAGCAAGAACAAATGCGCATGGAAAACAGCCAGCATGCTGATGGACAGCATGGGCTGGGTAGTGGTTTAGGACCCACAACACAGGCCAGCAACTGACTTACCGGTCGGGAGCCGCCGCCGCGCTCCAGCCTGCGCACAATGTCAACGACTGTAATTATCAGGCATCCGCAACACAGCAAGAACAAATGCGCATGGAAAACAGCCAGCATGCTGATGGACAGCATGGGCAGGGTAGTGGTTTAGGACCCACAACTCAGGCCAGCCACTGAATTGCTGGATGGGAGCCGCCGCCGCGCTCCAGCCTGCACATAATGTCAATGCCTGTAATTATCAGGCATCCGCAACACAGCAAGAACAAATGCGCATGGAAAACAGCCAGCATGCTGATGGACAGCATGGGCTGGGTAGTGGTTTAGGACCCACAACACAGGCCAGCCACTGACTTACTGGATGGGAGCCGCCGCCGCGTTCCAGCCTGCGCATAATGTCGACGGCTGTTATTATCAGGCATCCGCAACACAACAAGAACAAATGCGCATGGAAAACAGCCAGCTTGCTGATGGACAGCATGGGCAGGGTAGTGGTTTAGGAACCACAACACAGGCCAGCCACTGAATTTCTGGATGGGAGCCGCCGCCGCGCTCCAGCCTGCGCATAATGTCAACAGCTGTAATTATCAGGCATCCGCAACACAACAAGAACAAATGAGCATGGAAAACAGCCAGCATGCTGATGGACAGCATGGGCTGGGTAGTGGTTTAGGGCCCACAACACAGGTCAGCCACTGAATTACTGGATGGGAGCCGCCGCCGCGCTCCAGCCTGCGCATAATGTCGACGGCTGTTATTATCAGGCATCCGCAACACAGCAAGAACAAATGCGCATGGAAAACAGCCAGCATGCTGATGGACAGCATGGGCTGGGTAGTGGGTTAGGACCCACAACACAGGCCAGCAACTAACTTACCGGTCGGGAGCCGCCGCCGCGCTCCAGTCTGCGCATAATGTCAATGACTGTAATCATCAGGCATCCGTGGCACAGCAAGAACAAATGCGCATGGAAAACAGCCAGCATGCTGATGGACAGCATGGGCTGGGTAGTGGTTTAGGACCCACAACACAGGCCAGCAACTGACTTACCGGTCGGGAGCCGCCGCCGCGCTCCAGCCTGCGCACAATGTCAACGACTGTAATTATCAGGCATCCGCAACACAGCAAGAACAAATGCGCATGGAAAACAGCCAGCATGCTGATGGACAGCATGGGCAGGGTAGTGGTTTAGGACCCACAACTCAGGCCAGCCACTGAATTGCTGGATGGGAGCCGCCGCCGCGCTCCAGCCTGCACATAATGTCAATGCCTGTAATTATCAGGCATCCGCAACACAGCAAGAACAAATGCGCATGGAAAACAGCCAGCATGCTGATGGACAGCATGGGCTGGGTAGTGGTTTAGGACCCACAACACAGGCCAGCCACTGACTTACTGGATGGGAGCCGCCGCCGCGTTCCAGCCTGCGCATAATGTCGACGGCTGTTATTATCAGGCATCCGCAACACAACAAGAACAAATGCGCATGGAAAACAGCCAGCTTGCTGATGGACAGCATGGGCAGGGTAGTGGTTTAGGAACCACAACACAGGCCAGCCACTGAATTTCTGGATGGGAGCCGCCGCCGCGCTCCAGCCTGCGCATAATGTCAACAGCTGTAATTATCAGGCATCCGCAACACAACAAGAACAAATGAGCATGGAAAACAGCCAGCATGCTGATGGACAGCATGGGCTGGGTAGTGGTTTAGGGCCCACAACACAGGTCAGCCACTGAATTACTGGATGGGAGCCGCCGCCGCGCTCCAGCCTGCGCATAATGTCGACGGCTGTTATTATCAGGCATCCGCAACACAGCAAGAACAAATGCGCATGGAAAACAGCCAGCATGCTGATGGACAGCATGGGCTGGGTAGTGGTTTAGGACCCACAACACAGGCCAGCCACTGAATTTCTGGATGGGAGCCGCCGCCGCGCTCCAGCCTGCGCATAATGTCGACGGCTGTAATTATCAGGCATCCGCAACACAACAAGAACAAATGCGCATGGAAAACACCCAGCATGCTGATGGACAGCATGGGCTGGGTAGTGGTTTAGGACCCACAACACAGGCCAGCCACTGAATTTCTGGATGGGAGCCGCCGCCGCGCTCCAGCCTGCGCATAATGTTGACGGCTGTAATTATCAGGCATCCGCAACACAGCAAGAACAAATGCGCATGGAAAACAGCCAGCATGCTGATGGACAGCATGGGCTGGGTAGTGGTTTAGGACCCACAACACAGGCCAGCAACTGACTTACCGGTCGGGAGCCGCCGCCGCGCTCCAGCCTGCGCATAATGTCAATGACTGTAAACATCAGGCATCCGTGGCACAGCAAGAACAAATGCGCATGGAAAACGCCCAGCATGCTGATGGACAGCATGGGCTGGGTAATGGTTTAGGACCCACAACACAGGTCAGCAACTGACTTACTGGATGGGAGCCGCCGCTGCGCTCCAGCCTGCGCATAATGTCAACGACTGTAATTATCAGGCATCCGCAACACAGCAAGAACAAATGCGCATGGAAAACAGCCAGCATGCTGATGGACAGCATGGGCAGGGTAGTGGTTTAGGACCCACAACTCAGGCCAGCCACTGAATTACTGGATGGGAGCCGCCGCCGCGCTCCAGCCTGCACATAATGTCAATGCCTGTAATTATCAGGCATCCGCAACACAGCAAGAACAAATGCGCATGGAAAACAGCCAGCATGCTGATGGACAGCATGGGCTGGGTAATGGTTTAGGACCCACAACACAGGCCAGCCACTGAATTACTGGATGGGAGCCGCCGCCGCGTTCCAGCCTGCGCATAATGTCGACGGCTGTAATTATCAGGCATCCGCAACACAACAAGAACAAATGAGCATGTAAAACACCCAGCTTGCTGATGGACAGCATGGGCAGGGTAGTGGTTTAGGACCTACAACACAGGCCAGCCACTGAATTTCTGGATGGGAGCCGCCGCCGCGCTCCAGCCTGCGCATAATGTCGACGGCTGTAATTATCAGGCATCCGCAACACAACAAGAACAAATGAGCATGGAAAACAGCCAGCATGCTGATGGACAGCATGGGCTGGGTAGTGGTTTAGGGCCCACAACACAGGTCAGCCACTGAATTACTGGATGGGAGCCGCCGCCGCGCTCCAGCCTGCGCATAATGTCGACGGCTGTAATTATCAGGCATCCGCAACACAGCAAGAACAAATGAGCATGGAAAACAGCCAGCATGCTGATGGACAGCATGGGCTGGGTAGTGGTTTAGGACCCACAACACAGGCCAGCAACTGACTTACCGGTCGGGAGCCGCCGCCGCGCTCCAGCCTGCGCATAATGTCAACGACTGTAATCATCAGGCATCCGTGGCACAGCAAGAACAAATGCGCATGGAAAACACCCAGCATGCTGATGGACAGCATGGGCTGGGTAATGGTTTAGGACCCACAACACAGGTCAGCAACTGACTTACTGGATGGGAGCCGCCGCTGCGCTCCAGCCTGCGCATAATGTCAACGACTGTAACTATCAGGCATCCGCAACACAGCAAGAACAAATGCGCATGGAAAACAGCCAGCATGCTGATGGACAGCATGGGCAGGGTAGTGGTTTAGGACCCACAACTCAGGCCAGCCACTGAATTACTGGATGGGAGCCGCCGCCGCGCTCCAGCCTGCACATAATGTCAATGCCTGTAATTATCAGGCATCCGCAACACAGCAAGAACAAATGCGCATGGAAAACAGCCAGCATGCTGATGGACAGCATGGGCTGGGTAGTGGTTTAGGACCCACAACACAGGCCAGCCACTGAATTACTGGATGGGAGCCGCCGCCGCGTTCCAGCCTGCACATAATGTCGACGGCTGTAATTATCAGGCATCCGCAACACAACAAGAACAAATGCGCATGGAAAACAGCCAGCTTGCTGATGGACAGCATGGGCAGGGTAGTGGTTTAGGAACCACAACACAGGCCAGCCACTGAATTTCTGGATGGGAACCGCCGCCGCGCTCCAGCCTGCGCATAATGTCGACAGCTGTAATTATCAGGCATCCGCAACACAACAAGAACAAATGAGCATGGAAAACAGCCAGCATGCTGATGGACGGCATGGGCTGGGTAATGGTTTAGGACCCACAACACAGGTCAGCCACTGAATTACTGGATGGGAGCCGCCGCCGCGCTCCAGCCTGCGCATAATGTCGACGGCTGTAATTATCAGGCATCCGCAACACAGCAAGAACAAATGCGCATGGAAAACAGCCAGCATGCTGATGGATAGCATGGGCTGGGTAATGGTTTAGGACCCACAACACAGGCCAGCCACTGAATTACTGGATGGGAGCCGCCGCCGCGTTCCAGCCTGCGCATAATGTCGACGGCTGTAATTATCAGGCATCCGCAACACAACAAGAACAAATGAGCATGTAAAACACCCAGCTTGCTGATGGACAGCATGGGCAGGGTAGTGGTTTAGGACCTACAACACAGGCCAGCCACTGAATTTCTGGATGGGAGCCGCCGCCGCGCTCCAGCCTGCGCATAATGTCGACGGCTGTAATTATCAGGCATCCGCAACACAACAAGAACAAATGAGCATGGAAAACAGCCAGCATGCTGATGGACAGCATGGGCTGGGTAGTGGTTTAGGACCCACAACACAGGCCAGCAACTGACTTACCGGTCGGGAGCCGCCGCCGCGCTCCAGCCTGCGCATAATGTCAATGACTGTAATCATCAGGCATCCGTGGCACAGCAAGAACAAATGCGCATGGAAAACACCCAGCATGCTGATGGACAGCATGGGCTGGGTAATGGTTTAGGACCCACAACACAGGTCAGCAACTGACTTACTGGATGGGAGCCGCCGCTGCGCTCCAGCCTGCGCATAATGTCAACGACTGTAACTATCAGGCATCCGCAACACAGCAAGAACAAATGCGCATGGAAAACAGCCAGCATGCTGATGGACAGCATGGGCAGGGTAGTGGTTTAGGACCCACAACTCAGGCCAGCCACTGAATTACTGGATGGGAGCCGCCGCCGCGCTCCAGCCTGCGCATAATGTCAATGCCTGTAATTATCAGGCATCCGCAACACAGCAAGAACAAATGCGCATGGAAAACAGCCAGCATGCTGATGGACAGCATGGGCTGGGTAGTGGTTTAGGACCCACAACACAGGCCAGCCACTGAATTACTGGATGGGAGCCGCCGCCGCGTTCCAGCCTGCACATAATGTCGACGGCTGTAATTATCAGGCATCCGCAACACAACAAGAACAAATGCGCATGGAAAACAGCCAGCTTGCTGATGGACAGCATGGGCAGGGTAGTGGTTTAGGAACCACAACACAGGCCAGCCACTGAATTTCTGGATGGGAACCGCCGCCGCGCTCCAGCCTGCGCATAATGTCGACAGCTGTAATTATCAGGCATCCGCAACACAACAAGAACAAATGAGCATGGAAAACAGCCAGCATGCTGATGGACGGCATGGGCTGGGTAATGGTTTAGGACCCACAACACAGGTCAGCCACTGAATTACTGGATGGGAGCCGCCGCCGCGCTCCAGCCTGCGCATAATGTCGACGGCTGTAATTATCAGGCATCCGCAACACAGCAAGAACAAATGCGCATGGAAAACAGCCAGCATGCTGATGGACAGCATGGGCTGGGTAATGGTTTAGGACCCACAACACAGGCCAGCCACTGAATTACTGGATGGGAGCCGCCGCCGCGTTCCAGCCTGCGCATAATGTCGACGGCTGTAATTATCAGGCATCCGCAACACAACAAGAACAAATGAGCATGTAAAACACCCAGCTTGCTGATGGACAGCATGGGCAGGGTAGTGGTTTAGGACCTACAACACAGGCCAGCCACTGAATTTCTGGATGGGAGCCGCCGCCGCGCTCCAGCCTGCGCATAATGTCGACGGCTGTAATTATCAGGCATCCGCAACACAACAAGAACAAATGAGCATGGAAAACAGCCAGCATGCTGATGGACAGCATGGGCTGGGTAGTGGTTTAGGGCCCACAACACAGGTCAGCCACTGAATTACTGGATGGGAGCCGCCGCCGCGCTCCAGCCTGCGCATAATGTCGACGGCTGTAATTATCAGGCATCCGCAACACAGCAAGAACAAATGCGCATGGAAAACAGCCAGCATGCTGATGGACAGCATGGGGTGGGTAGTGGTTTAGGACCCACAACACAGGCCAGCAACTGACTTACCGGTCGGGAGCCGCCGCCGCGCTCCAGCCTGCGCACAATGTCAATGACTGTAATCATCAGGCATCCGTGGCACAGCAAGAACAAATGCGCATGGAAAACAGCCAGCATGCTGATGGACAGCATGGGCTGGGTAATGGTTTAGGACCCACAACACAGGTCAGCAACTGACTTACTGGATGGGAGCCGCCGCTGCGCTCCAGCCTGCGCATAATGTCAACGACTGTAACTATCAGGCATCCGCAACACAGCAAGAACAAATGCGCATGGAAAACAGCCAGCATGCTGATGGACAGCATGGGCAGGGTAGTGGTTTAGGACCCACAACTCAGGCCAGCCACTGAATTACTGGATGGGAGCCGCCGCCGCGCTCCAGCCTGCACATAATGTCAATGCCTGTAATTATCAGGCATCCGCAACACAGCAAGAACAAATGCGCATGGAAAACAGCCAGCATGCTGATGGACAGCATGGGCTGGGTAGTGGTTTAGGACCCACAACACAGGCCAGCCACTGAATTACTGGATGGGAGCCGCCGCCGCGTTCCAGCCTGCGCATAATGTCGACGGCTGTAATTATCAGGCATCCGCAACACAACAAGAACAAATGCGCATGGAAAACAGCCAGCTTGCTGATGGACAGCATGGGCTGGGTAGTGGTTTAGGAACCACAACACAGGCCAGCCACTGAATTTCTGGATGGGAGCCGCCGCCGCGCTCCAGCCTGCGCATAATGTCAACAGCTGTAATTATCAGGCATCCGCAACACAACAAGAACAAATGAGCATGGAAAACAGCCAGCATGCTGATGGACAGCATGGGCTGGGTAGTGGTTTAGGGCCCACAACACAGGTCAGCCACTGAATTACTGGATGGGAGCCGCCGCCGCGCTCCAGCCTGCGCATAATGTCGACGGCTGTAATTATCAGGCATCCGCAACACAGCAAGAACAAATGCGCATGGAAAACAGCCAGCATGCTGATGGACAGCATGGGCTGGGTAGTGGTTTAGGACCCACAACACAGGCCAGCCACTGAATTTCTGGATGGGAGCCGCCGCCGCGCTCCAGCCTGCGCATAATGTCGACGGCTGTTATTATCAGGCATCCGCAACACAACAAGAACAAATGCGCATGGAAAACACCCAGCATGCTGATGGACAGCATGGGCTGGGTAGTGGTTTAGGACCCACAACACAGGCCAGCCACTGAATTTCTGGATGGGAGCCGCCGCCGCGCTCCAGCCTGCGCATAATGTTGACGGCTGTTATTATCAGGCATCCGCAACACAACAAGAAAAAATGCGCATGGAACACAGCCAGCATGCTGATGGACAGCATGGGCAGGGTAGTGGTTTAGGACCCACAACTCAGGCCAGCCACTGACGTACCGGCCAGGAGCTGCCGCCGCGCTACAGCCTGCGCATAATGCCAATCAATTTAATAAGCAAGCATCTGCAACACAGCAAGAACAAATGTGCATGGAAACAGCCAGCATGCTGATGGACAGCATGGGCTGGGTAGTGGTTTAGGGCCCACAACACAAGTCAGCAACTGAATTACTGGATGGGAGCCGCCGCCGCGCTCCAGCCTGCGCATATTGTCAATGACTGTAATTATCAGGCATCTGCAACACAGCAAGAGCAAATGCGCATGGAAAACAGCCAGCATGCTGATGGACAGCATGGGCTGGGTAGTGGTTTAGGACCCACAACACAGGTCAGCCACTGACTTACTGGATGGGAGCCGCCGCTGCGCTCCAGCCTGCGCATAATGTCAATGCCTGTTATTATCAGGCATCTGCAACACAGCAAGAACAAATGCGCATGGAAAACAGCCAACATGCTGATGGACAGCATGGGCTGGGTAGTGGTTGAGATCCCACAACTCATCTCAGCCATTGACTTACCGGCTGGGAGCCGCGGCCGTGCTCCAAGCTGCGCATTATATCAAATTCCGGTACTGTACCGTAATTAGCAGGCATCTGCATGAACGAATGCGCATGGAAAACAGCCAGCATGCTGATGGACAACATGGCCTTGGTAGTGGTTTAGGACGCACAACCGCAGCTCAGCCACTAATGTACCGGTATCATGAGGTGCGTCGACGCTGGTTTGTGTGCCTCGCTAGCTGGAGTGCCCGCTCGAAAGGTTGGAAACAGACGTCATAACTGTAAATCGCCATGATAAATCAAATATTAAGCGAATATGATGTTGCGTGCGTGGGTGAATTTATGCCACGGTAATGCAACCCAGTTTGTTAAGGGCTGGTTACCGGTACGGTTCGCGCGGGTGTGTGTGAATCGTAGTGTGCGAACCATCGCCTGTCTCATTCACGAGCGAACCTCACTTCATCTAGTGCAGTTACAAAGCTATAGAAAGGCAATTGGAACACAGCTGCGGGTCATTGGGCGGGTATGTGGTCACGCTTGATGGTCGCTTGAAACGAGGTGCGTTCAAGCCTCTGTCTTCCAGTGGCTTGAAATAGGGGGCAAATCAAGCGCCCAAATCAAGCGCTCTCATGTTACCGACGCCGGGCTTTGTTTAGGAAAGCGTCACGAAGAGTGTTTGCTGGGATAAGGTAGGTGTGGCCATTGATGGTGGTGACAAGAGAAGCAAGGGAGACAATGCCGACATGCCAAAGGGGGGAAAGGAAAGTAAAGTCACTGATAGAGACGGGCAGGGTATCGCCGCCAGGATGTGTTGGATGTAGGATGAGGATGAGTTGTTGAAGGAGATCGTTGCCGAGGAGGGGGATGATGCCGGAGGTGCATTGGTGAAGAGTGATGTCGGCTTTGTGTAAGAGGGAGAGAAGGCGCATGGGGAGGGGGTGGATATAGAAACTACGAGGGGTGCGTTGCAAGGGGATGGGGAGTGAGCCATGGAAGTGGATTTGTGAGTGCAACACGCCTCGAGTTAAAGGTCCGAGGTCACCGCTGTCATTGAGGGCGCGGGTGAGGGATAGGGCAGAGATCTGGATGTAATCGACAAGTAAGGAGGTGAGTCCAACCCCTCCACGATCGAGTGGTGTGTGAATGAGGGTTGTGGGGAAAGAGGGACCAAGGTTCATGCATAGCCGAGCAATTTGGGCAAGTTGTTGATCAAGGGTAGCAATGTCGGCCAACGAGAAGGGGGCGATTGGGAAGCAATATGTGATTTTGGGTTTTAGGACATGTTCGAGAATGTTTAGAGCTTGTTGGGGCGGTAGATTGGCATGGATGAGTTGTCGGCCTTTAGTATAAATAGAGGAGCTGAGATGTTGGAGATGGTGGCGGAAATCGAGTGTCATGGTGATGTAGACACCAAGATATTTGTATGGTTTGTCCGGTGGATAGTATGGCACGGGCTGGCCATTGACATGAAACTGGTCTTGTAATTGTTGCCGCAGACGGGTGTTATGACGGTCAAATGTATCTACAAGGCGGGTGAAACGATCTTAATGTAGGGCACCAGTGACCGCGCATTTAGAGGGGTTCAGGGTGAGGCCTGACCACGAGCAGTAAGCGTCAACTTTACTGAGTTGTACCTGGAGGCGGTTGCGGCTGTGTGAGAGAAGGGCTACGTCGTCAGCAAAAGCTGGGCAAGTTAGGGTAAATTTGTAGGGGTGAGATAAGCCTTGACGTTGTGCACAAGAGGGTGTATAGCCGTGGCCTCCAACCTGTAGCCATCGGAGGAGGGGTTCGAGATAGATGAGGAAGATTAGGGGAGAAAGTGTATCGCCTTGGATGGTGCCCCTGCTGCCTACATGAACATCACAGGTGGCAAGACAAGGGTGTTTTTGGAGGATGATGCGAGAGGTGGCATTGGTATAAATGTCTTGAATGACTGATATTGCGTCAGGTGGGAACCCGAGGTCGTCCATGATGCGTAGAAGTTGGGCATGGTTGATGGTGTTGAAGGCACTAGAGAAGTCAATGTACAAGGCATATATATTGCGGTTATGAGCACGAGCGTCTTCAAGGGCATGGACATATCGTTGGAGGTGCCGCATGGTGTGGTGCCCTGCACGAAAGCCCTCTTGAGATTGGCTTAGGATACCAAAATCTTCGGAGTAATCGGTGAGAACGGCAGTGACAAACCGTGTCCAAAGTTTGTAGATAGTGTTGTGCATGCCAATAGGACGTTTGTTTATTAACCGACTGGCATCCCCCCGTTTGTGGAGGAGGGTAGTAGTGGAAGACTTTCATGAGGTGGGAGTGGTGCCTAGGATCCACATGAGGATAAACAGATTGTGCAAGGATGAATGGAAAGAATGTGGCATGATACGGAGAAGTTCATTGGGGATGCCGTCAGGGCCAAAAGCTTTTTTATTTTTCAGGGATTTGATGGCTTGATTAAAAGTACTGGGCCGAAGGACGTAAGGAATAAGTGTGGTCGAAGTGGTGCGAGCGGACTTGGCATTTGAATCGAGGTGAAAATTGTCAAGGTTTGGTATGGATTCATGTGGGTAGGGTTGAGTGGGAGAAACGTGGGGGTCAGCCGACCATTCTTTACTGAAATGGGCATGTGTCACATTGGTCAAGTCTGTAGGATCCGTGACAAGAAGAGAGGTGGTGGGGTCCCATAGAGATGTAATATGAGAGGAGGAGGCAGAATGGGCTGAAGAGGTATCAATGGGAAGGAGGGGGTCGGTGTCAGGACTGTCCTGGAAAATACATTGGTGCGCCTTACATGCGTTAGTGTAAAGTAGCTTGATAAGTTTTTTGCGATTTTTTGTGGTAACGGAATGTGTGCGAAAAGTTTTTCGGATGTCAACGCGGATGTGCCGAAGTTTTTGATCGCAGAGTGAGAGCCATTGGATCCATGGTGGAGAAAGGGTGGGGGGCAAATCAACTGGAAAGGGAGGAAGGAGGAGTAGTAGTGCGGAAGTAGGAGGGCATGGGGTGTCAGTATCATGGGAGACAGAGTGTGGTGGAGATAGGAGGTGGTTAGAGGCGAGAGCGGAGAGAAGGGAGTCCAAGATCGGAGAAAATGGTAAAAGGGGAGTGGCGTTAGGGGGGGGGGCGGAAGTGAGTTGTTTAATGAAGTTGCGGGCAAAGTGGAGGATAGCCCGTTCCTGGGTTTTTACTGTGATGTGTTGTTGTGCCACGCGAGGGAGGAAGCATGGTTTACCAGAAGGGTGGGGGGCGATAGTGTCTCGATGGGACGAAGTGGGGCAGTGCAGTTTCATGATGGTGAGGGCAGATGTACATATGTCGGAGTGGCGGGAAACTATGGTGGGAATGTCGATATGGAGGGACACAAGGTGTTCACGGAAAGTTGTCCAATCTGGAGGGGGGGCATGGGGTGAGGAGTGTGGTTGATAGTGGTGTTGGACGCCCGAGTCGTTGATGAGGGCGGAAGTGTGGGCGAGCAAGGCATCGGAGGCAGTGGAGAGGTCTGAGAAAATAGCTTCCCGTGTAAGTTGTAAGGTGTGGGAGGGTATGGGCTGTTTGATGGTGGTTGGGGGGGGAGGTGTAGCGTTGGAAGGGCGAGGAGGTGTGTTGCGGAGGCGTGATGAGGTGAGGGGTTGCAAGGGAGGACGGGGGTGCATGGGGAGGTGAAAGAGGTTTGGAGGGCACTTGAAGGTGAGGGGGAGGTGGTCAGGAGCGTAGAGGGATTGAAGAGGGACAGAGCACTCAACTGCGGTGGGGAGTAGTAGGCCAGAGAGGTAAAAAGCATTATCAGAGATGAGGATATCATCCAACATGGAGGCTTGCATTGTAGAGGAGTGCGGCATGTGTGTGAGATGTTTGGATGTGGTAGCATTAATGGGGATAAGTCTGCTGGAGGCAAGGAAGGAGAGGAACGTGCGATCAGGTCGAGAAGATTGGAGGTGGCGGTTGAAGTCCGTCCCCACCAATGAGGAAGATGTCACAGGCGGGGTCACTGTCATGGATAGTGTCTGCCATGTATTTTTGACAGGCAGGTGAAATGAGGTTAGAGTCCGGAGGGAAGTAAACACTAAGGACATGAAGGGTGCGGCCAGCGACCATGGGAAGTTGTAGATGGATGCAATATCCTTCGATAAGGGGGGGTACCGGTTGGCGGATGAAGGTATGGGGGTGGGTGTCATTGTGGATGGCGAGGAATACACCCCCGGGTGCACAGATATTTGGCCGGGCGTAAGCAATAGTAGGGGGTGTAGGCACGCTGCTCAGGTAGACATGATAGTTAGGGAAGGCTTGGCGGATTTCAGGAAGGAAAGTGGATTGTTGGGAGGCAAAGAGGTGAGTTTCTTGGCCAAAGAAAATTTTGGGGCGGTGTGTGTTGACAAAGGTGCTGACATCGGCAGTGTTGGCACGGAGGCCAGTGATATTGAAAGTCGAGATGATATCGTGTGGGTAGGGGACTTGTCGGGGTGGGGAGGGGAGTGGGGGAGGAGGTAAAGTGGGGTATAGGGGTGTGGGCTGGGCAGCGGGGGGAGCCGAAGAGACGTGGGGGCGAGGGGTATAGACAAGGGGGGGGGCGCGAGCGGGGCACGGTCTGTGAAAGTGTTGTCGATGGAAGTGTGGGAGGGGTTAGTAAGGAGGGAAGGGGGGATTGGGTGTGGCGGGGGTGAATCAGGAATGGTGATGTGAGTGTTTGGCTGAGGGAGGGTAAAGGGGAAAGCAAGGCAAGCGGTAAGGGAAGAGGCAGGGACGAGAGCAAAGGCATGCCTGCCGAGTTGGCGGAGGAGTTGGAGGTTGTGATCAGAAGTAAGGTCCATGCGGGATGGGGAGTCGGAGTCGACCCAGAGCCAAGGTTTGCCAACGCCAGGTTTTAATAGCACGGAGGCATGGAAGTAGTCACCTGGTTCATGTGTGTGAAGGATGAAACCCGGGTAGGCATATGTGGGGTCTTGTAGTTCGAGGGAAGCAAGGGCATGATCCAGATCTTGAAGGGTGATGGAGGCGAGATTGGCCAAGTGTGAGGGGGAGAGTGGGAGATTGGTGCGATCCATGATGTCGAGTTTGTGGAGTTTGTGATTATCAAAAAGCCATAAAGCAAAGAGGGCATCAGTGAAATTACCCCGAGAAGTGTGAAATTGTGGATGTGGCACGGATGGGTTGAGGGGTTGGGCATGGTGTGGTAGAATGGGATTGGTGGACCGGTAGCGACACCATGCCAAGACATCGGGGGGGGTCGTGATGGCACGACCACTAAGGTTATTAAGAGCGTGGATTTGGCAGAATCCAAGAGATTGACGCTCAAAGAAAGCGAGGCCGTGTGGTATGTTTATATGGCAGCGCATGGTATGTTTGGTGACACGGCTGAGGACGGACAATTTGAAATGCGTACACAAAGATCGTTGAGCGTTCAGGGCTCACGATCGGGTTTCGGATCCGTCTGGGATCTGCCAGAGTCTGAAAGTCTGTGACCTATAACTAGTTGCACACGTAGTCTAAACCCGGTGGTGCAATTGTGAGTGATAGGGGTGCACCAATGCTCCGCCATGCTTGGTTGCACGCAAGTCATTCCCCAGTTATGCCTTACATTTCAAAACTCAAATTTCCAACAAACAGACAGACAGACAGGCCCAAAACCGTAGGTGGCCTTGTAGGGATTAGGTTAATGGCCAGTGTCGACCCAAAAATGAGAGCATTAACACACTGTCTCGAGATGGGGGGAGGGGGGGATTAAAGCCCCCATCCGAGGCCGTGCTCGCCCCCAGCCATCATCAAACCATAATGAAAAAATGTTTAACAACCCCTGGCTTCCCCCCCCCCCCCTGGCCACGCCTCTGGAAGAACCTAGTAAACATATAGGGATGCCTTCCGGGGAGCAGCTGGCATCTTCATGCAGGATATTGAACTTCACCTTGGCCAACATGTTGGTGACTTTTCCTTGGACTTAACAAAGTTGGAGCCTGAAGTGGGAGGCCGGCCGCTGCACCTTCATTTTCCTGAGGCGCTAACAAATCAAACAGCCCGGGTGCGTGCGTGCTCGTGTGGCCCTCGTCGTCAGCTGAGAAAAGGCAAGGAGGATGAGGCAGGGCACACGACCCACAAGCCACAAGCACTCTCTGGACCGCAATAACTCATGCGCAAAAACTTAGATTACGGGATCGTAGATGTTCTTTGCCTTCGCGTGAGGCAATTCATGAGATTTTGTTTTAAACCACAGGGCCAAAAGTACTTTTTAGTGAGCCGCATGCCCGCATGGGCCATCAATAGTTGTATGGTCATCTGCGAAGCCACGTAAATGGAAACTAGCGCCAACGTCACAATACCGTAGAACCACTTTGACTCCGCTCGTAATTAAATAATTATTGGGGTGTGCGGACATGGCTGCGCGCTAATATTAATTCAAAAATCGCCGCTGCGCGGAGCGTCAGACAGGTGCCCAAACAACTATTTGGGGTGGCGCAGTATGAATTAAAAAATCAGCAAATGTCAAAAAACGCGCGCTCGCGCGTCTGTTCGATTTGACATCCGTCGACTGATCCTTACGCCAGTCCCCGTAGCGAAGCTCGATCCTGGAGGCAGAGACGGGTGCTGACGACTGCTGACGTTTTGGGGTCCCAACAGCCACACGTTTCCTGAGGCCAGGAAGCGGCGGAGGAGAAAGACGACTATGCTACCAAATGCTGACCGTGTACAATGATAATACTATTCACTCTGGCTAATTATCCAGCTGCGGGATGCAAGGCGGCCAGGATACACGGCGGCCAGGATGCATGGCAGCTCGGACGTATGGCGGCCGGGATGCATGGCAGCCAGGATGCATGGCAGCCAGGATGCTTGGCGGCTGGGATGCATGGCGGCCAGGATGCTTGGCGGTCGGGATGCATGGCAGCAAGGACGCATGGCAGCCAGGATGCATGGCAGCAAGGATGCATGGCAGCCAGGATGCATGGCAGCCAGGATGCATGGCAGCCAGGATGCATGGCAGCCAGGATGCATGGCAGCCAGGATGCATGGCAGCCAGGATGCATGGCAGCAAGGATGCATGGCAGCAAGGATGCAAGGCAGCCAGGATGCATGGCAGCCAGGATGCATGGCAGCCAGGATGCATGGCAGCCAGGATGCAAGGCAGCCAGGATGCATGGCGGTCTGGATTAATGGCAGCGAGGACGCATGGCGGCCGGATGCATGGCAGCCAAGATGCATGGCTGGTCAGGTCAACCCCTCGTACCGGCACTAAACTCTACCATATTCAGAGCCTGAAAATAATTGCTGTCTTTGAATCACAATTTTGCGCGCATAAACGCGTGACGTATCTGTTGCCCTTTCAGCAACAATTGCAGCGTTTTCGTCCTTGAGCTGGACACCCAGCGCCTGGGCAAACTGAACGAGACGCCGATGGCTGTACACCGATTCCTTTTGCCAGAGGTTGAGGATCCGGCGAGCCTTCTCCTGTTGTAGGCCAGGAGGCCGGAGGGGGCAGCAGACAGGTATCAGCAGAGTATCCAAAGGGCAAGGAAGGGTAGATGAGGGTTTAGGGGAGGGGAAGACTGGGTAAGGCAAGGCATGGCATGGCATGGCATGGCATGGTATGGCAGGGAGGGGCAGGGCAGGGAAAGGAAGGGAATGTACACTTTTTAATAAGGACAGTTACCTTAGCTACTGGTACATCTCCAAGATATAGCCGCACTGAGACCATTTATCCAAGTGTATTGGGATGCATTCTATGGAATGCAAAACCGTGGGAAGACAATTCCAATCTACGGTACCGCACTTACCAACGCTGTGACCTGAAAGGGCAACAGATACGTCACGCGTTTATGCGCGCAAAATTGTGATTCAAAGACAGCAATTATTTTCAGGCTCTGAATATGGTAGAGTTTAGTGCCGGTACGAGGGGTTGACCTGACCAGCCATGCATCCTGGCTGCCATGCATCCGGCCGCCATGCGTCCTCGCTGCCATTAATCCAGACCGCCATGCATCCTGGCTGCCTTGCATCCTGGCTGCCATGCATCCTGGCTGCCATGCATCCTGGCTGCCATGCATCCTGGCTGCCTTGCATCCTTGCTGCCATGCATCCTTGCTGCCATGCATCCTGGCTGCCATGCATCCCGGCCGCCATACGTCCGAGCTGCCATGCATCCTGGCCGCCGTGTATCCTGGCCGCCTTGCATCCCGCAGCTGGATAATTAGCCAGAGTGAATAGTATTATCATTGTCCATTGTATCCAGACTCCTATCCTTTCGCAGCTCAGCCAGCCAGCAAAATTAAGGCACTCGTGCAGCTCCCAAAGTGCCCTGATCTTCCACACCCTCCGCTCGCAATGTTGAGGTTGTTCCTACCAACAACCACCTCCTAAATTGTACGTAGGGCTCTAGGTCTGTTGCCTGCCATGATCCAAGGCAGTAGTAATCAGGAACTGAGGTGTAAGCCTGGATATCGCATCAAATCCTTCATATGCTTGATCCGTCGTGCTACTGATGTTGCACGCCTTCAAGGTGGAGTTCCCTGCGTGATGAGTTGCCATGCAAGGGGGGACGAGGGACAGGCGAGAGATGTGTGGGGGGGATGCAGTAATGGTGATACCTCTGTGTGTATTGCATACACGGGCGCTATCTCAAAGCTTATCTAGTTATCTGCTGTACATCTTATGCATGGAAGTTGAATCAGTCGCCTCGAATTCACAGGAAGCAAAACTGGATGGGCCTTGTAAATGGAGAGAAAGAAGAGTCTAAAAGGCGCAATAACATGGCTTTCTGTGATGAATCAGTCAGCTTCAGAGTGCCTGTACCTATGTTTTGAATGCTAATGGTGTAACGGAGAACCTGGCAACCCAGCACTGCGCTAATGTTGTGAATGGTATAAATACAATTTATAGCCTGAACACGCCTAATCGCCTTTAGTGCATCATGGCAAATGTGGCCAACTGTTGTATGTCCGTACGAGGTTGACAGGTTCCGATATCAGTATTGGTGATCAGTACCAGTACGTCCCCTTCCTCGAAGCAATCTACGGGCAGCGGGCAGTCCCATCTCAGCCAAGGCACAACACAGCTTGCATAATATTTTGAGTTACGTTGAGTTACTGTTTTGTCTGTTGAATATGCTGATGCTTTGGACAGCACTACATCTGAATATGCCAGCAAAGCTAAAAATATGCATTGCTGCCCCCCAGCTCATCATCCCTATCGACCTCAATTACTTGGTAGTTGATACCAACTGCCAGGTATCTCAGCCAACTGCTGTTCTGGAGCACGGCACTGGTAGTCCTTTGCTGAAAATGCACCAAAATGCACCAAAATGCACTTTGTGTTGTTCTTTGTGCTGTTCTTTGCTCTTTGTGCAGTTCTTGTACTTGCGCTGCTCTGTGCGCTGGTTTATTTTTTTGGTACACCAAGCTTGCACTGTCACTTGATTGGTTTTGATGGTTGGTTGTTTTCTTTTGTCACGATTCGTTATGCTTAAGTCATTCAGACACTTGATCTGAAAGGCTGGCTTTGTCTACACGGACACGGCTGCATGCTACCATTTTTTGCAGAGTCCTTCAGGGCATAGCTGGCTGAACACAGCCTAAAACAACACTTAATCAGGAGTGCATGTTGGGCCAGTCTGAGGACAAGCCATAAACCTGCCATCACAAGGCAAACACAAATAAGACACTTCAGTCATGATGCAAGCCTGCAGCCGCATATAAAGGAGCATAAAATTCCTTCACAGATGAACTACACATAAAGATTTCACAATTAGCTTGTTCAGCGGTGTAATCCCCAGGCATATGTAATATAAATACATGCGTCCAACAAGTGCATCTACTCATAGCAACATATGCCATACCAGCTGCCCAAGAATCTGTGACATCCACAACCACTTCATGCCGTAAAGTACGACCTTGAATAAAATGAACGGTCATGGCCCACGCGTACATCAAAGGGTGCAAAGACACATGTACAACGTGCCGAGTGCCATTTAACCAAACATCCTCCCTATAAGAGGCATAATCAACCAAAACAACTTGATCATTATATTTATCACCCACAAATTTCACAATCGGTAAAGTGACATCAACACCCTTGTCATGCTTCACATAAGTGGCAACAATGACTCCACACATACCTTTCACAGCACACTTAACTGCTCCGGTATTAATTACCACAGTGCCATCGACATTCAATGAAGCGGTGCAAACATCCACCATTTTCGTAAAAACCACCCTTGTTCCAATTTTGTAACGGAATTGAACATCTTGCCTTTTAAACGGACACCGGTGATGCCCATTAGACGACATCTCAGAAGTGGAAAATTGCCTGGAAACAACCGAGTCCACTAACTCATCACACACCTCAGAACGAACCACAGAAGTTCCTCTACCCTGCTTAAAGGTAAATTTCCATGGCAAGACATGCTCTGCCATCTTGATTCGATTATATTGTGCTGCATTGTGCCGTTGTACGGGTGCCTTGTGACACATAGCGTAGCTCCTCCTCTCCTCATCAGCCGCAGTCAAATCTGGACAACACAAATGCACAAATTGTAAATATCAAAGACAAGGCAAATCCCCATCCTCCCCGTACTCTCCACCCAACACTAACCAACATGACAGTCACAGTTGTATGCTTAAACTTCAACCCAAAAGGTCCCAAACATTCCCCGCCGAACCCATTTCTACCACCTATCATATCATGACAATTGTATATACAAAACTTAAGCCCCCCCTCCCCACACACCTGCAGGAATTTGCATCGTCTTCAGCTTGTCCACCAAAGCCTGGTCCACATTGCCCCTAGCCATCTGTGCAGCCAAAAAAACATACACTTCAAGTCCCTTTCAATCATGAACATGTGCACAACAAAGTCTCCACCTCCATGCTACCAAAACCAGAACGCCTTTATCACCAACACAGCGACATCCAACATACCACAGGCTACATAGTAAGTACGCTTCCACCCATTCCTTCAAATCTCACCATCTCAAGGTCTCGACTCATCTCCTTATCGCCACGAACATACTCATGAAGGATATGAACTTGAAAGTCAGCTTTATCCCATGCTGGCTCATCAAATGCGTAGGTCACTACCGCGGCGCCCTTCTCAACAGAAGGCAATTGATGAAAATCACCAATCGCAATCAAAACCAACATTGGATTAAAAGATTCCTTCATTGCACAAAGGATTGAAAATTCATCAGGCGGAACCATAGATACCTCATCAAATGTGAGAAACTTTAAGGTCTTAAAAGCCCAGAAAATGCGTGTCATGTCCCGTTGCAAATAATTTAAAACATCCGGCACCTTCAAGGTTTCTGAAGGCGGCATGTTTTTTTTCTCGCGATAATAAGCGATACCCAAAGTGGCTGCAAAAGACTTAACACCTCCTAGCTCATTCGTTGCCGCATTCGTGTACGCAGTCAAAGCATAGTCAACCCTCATATCCTCTAAAATTACCCCCAAAATACGGGCACTGACAGTTTTCCCAGTTCCCGCATGCCCCGTAACGAAATGATTGGATCCCGGAGCACAACTTTGGCGAGCAGTCCTCACACCTGCCCTAAAAGGCAAAATAGCTCGCAAAGCAGCGCATTCGCCATCCGTCATGGTAGCAAAATCTGACAATATAACCGGCCTACGCTCCAGCACAAGCTGGATCTCTAGTTCACTCATAAAAACGCCTTTCCCCTTCAAAAAATCTTGCTGCCTAACCAAATCAGCGTCACACCTCATTACTTGGACATTGGCGTTGCCAATGTGGGCTCGCGCCTCTTTATCATCACTACTTGAAATGACTATGACATTGGTCCCCGTCTGGTTTTTTGGCAGAAAATCAGCCTTTGCACCCTTTTCCAAAATGAAAGTATTAGTCGCCGCATCATAGGCATGCACACAACCTTTCACTCTCAATAAACGTGACACACCTTTTTGCTTGCCATTCCCAGCAAACCTCACGATCGGATCCCATTCTTTCGTTTTAATGAGCTCTTTCAATAGGGCCTCAGCCACCACTTTATCATTCATACGTGCGCTATCCATGGCCCCGTCCGACAAATAGAGCAATATTAAGTCAGCTTCTTCGCCAAGTCTTTGCCACAAACTTGCCTCGCAATGAGTGTTCTGCCGGAACAGGCTATACCCACCTCCGTGCTTCATGTGAATTATAGAGACCTCTTGAGAATCAATGTCCCTCAACCTCAATGTCACCCTGATGTAGGGCGCAGATTCATTAGGCTCCTTGTACACCCACTTCACTTGATGTTTTTTTGTACCCCTACACGCCGAAGAGCGAGCTATGCCACGCCGGCGCCCAGCTTTAGGCACACATGGAGGGGGACCTGCATGGAATATAACATATTGCTTACATCATACTTCAAACATTGGTGTCAGGGCGAGAAATGAAACTTGCGCAACACTACATCAGACACTTGAGAACCACCATAAATATGTCGATCCAACCCACCATGCGGGCATGAAACAACACAAGCAGCAGCCGCCTTCCTCAAATTAGCTACACCCTTTGGAAGAACAATACCCAAGGAGGAGCAAAACGATTTGTATTGACCTACCAATTCTGCAGTAGTCCTACACAACGCCCCTTTCCATTCCTTACTGTACTTGGCAAACAAAGCCTTATAACGCAAAGTGACATCCATACTATCATTCTTCGCTAATACACAAAGCATAACAGATTTTGAAGATTTGTACCCATTGTTCTGCAAGTTAGAGACATCATGCTGTCCAACAATCAAAACGTTCCTGCAAGCCAAATCTAGCTTTTCGCTAAAAATCAAAAACTTACAATCCATCATAGCCATTTGCCGGACCACCCAAGGCTCTGTGCCTACATATGTTTCCTTACAAGGTACAATTGGGTCCAAGTCTCCACCTAAGTACACCTCCAGTTTCTTATCCCACTCAGCATTATCACCCACCTTTCCAAAGGACAGGCCAAGCCTATCAATGTGATCATCAATGACCTTCTGTTGGTATACCCTCCTCACCGTTTCTAAACCCTTGATACAGTCCCAACCACCAAACCGCAACATAACATTTTCCACACTCCCCTTTATACCTTGACCCTGATTCCGTATTAAATCCAAAGTGAGAGCACGCGTCACGCACCCCCTCCGATGAGAACTAAAACCTCTAGGCTTAGAACCCATCCTAATAAGAACATTCCTATTCCATTCAGACAACTGACTAGTGCTCATTGGCTGGGAATTGACAACCATATCTCCCCGTACTTGACAAAACAAGTACCAGGTAACACAAGAAGGCCTTACTTCCAAGATATCACCTTCTTTTGCGGTCAATATCGGGTCCCTGCCCCCTTCAAATGCTCCTCTAACGACTAGACACTTGTACAGCCAATAGCTCATAGTAACTTTAGCCCATGTCAGAAAATCTGCTAGACCCAGAAATGAATCCTTGGCAGCCCTATGGCCTTGAATATCCATAAATTTCTCATCAACAAAAATACACTTTACCTCCGGCACTAATACCTGGACACCACCAATATCTACCGCCACTACAGTAACCACTAAATGGTCCGGACCCAACTGCATAGCCACCAACGATCTAGCTCGTCTACCAGTTGCCCCACCAATCGCAAACATCAAAGCTTTGAGCATCCCACACACACTATCTTCCTTGACAAACTTATGAAAATTCCTAATTTCCTGCATGCTAATCCCGTCAACCTGTTTCACACCCACACCATAATGATTCAACAAGAGAACCATGACCCGCTGATGCTCATCAAAATACTGGGCTTGAGGATTCTCATCCTTGCCATACGCCCTATTCGTATACGTACACAGCAAATGCACCCTATTGCAACAAGCAGGAAAAGAAGAAGACCGCTCACGACACCACAATAAAAACTCTACCCAAACCTTGCTTGACGGGGGCCACACCATCAAGATACACCAATCTGGAATACCAGAATGACCCACAACACCCTCCTGACTCACTGCATGAGTATGTTCACAAAATTCTAACCAAAAATCCCATGCCCATTTCAAATTAGATTCTCCAGCGGCTGTACTAGACCCACTAGCTTCACCTAGTATAGCATGAAGCCGCTCATTTGTAAGCTGAGGAAGATGAGCTGATAAATAGGCAATTTCACAAGCCGTTGCCCGCCCAGCCTTAGCTCGGTCCAAATACGAATGAACTTGGCCTCTATCATCTGCAGGATTAGTTGTGATCCGTCCCAAAACACCTATACCCCTGCAAACACTACCGCCAATTGGAACCTTTATCTGCGAAGCCCTTCTCCGTTGATGACATATCGCTATGGGCACCCCTGCAACAATAGACATTAAATAATTCACTAACCAATAAATCACATTGTTTCAAGATTCACACACAAGCCAACATCAATATTAAATAAATAATAAACATTTGAACAATGGATTTCACCTATATCCAACCTAAATCCGTAACAAAATTTATTTATATCATATATCTCTACTTTTTCTATATCCAAATCAACGACATACAAAAGTTTAGCCTTCCCTCCCCATCCCACCCCATATCCTCCCCTACCCCCCAGGTACACCCCACCAGGTACACCCCCCCATCCCTACACAACCCTAACTTCCTCCCCCATCCTCTTACCTACCCCCCTCGTTCTCGCCCTTACCCTGACCACTCCTTTTCAAAACTTACCACCCACTAACCATCCTAGGCCCTTAAAACCTTCACCTTTAACCTATACCAAGACTGCAAAAGTACAAACTCACCAGCGCCACGAGCAAGGCCGTTGCTGCCAGTTGGGGTACATGGAAGCCCACCAATGACAGCAGAGTTGGCAGAACCCAGATGGGTGACGCTCCTAGGAGTTGTGTCTGGCTCGCAACCAATGCCGGGGGAGGGGACTTCCTTGGCTCTAGACACCCCTGCAGCAATAACAAAAAATATTTTAACAACCCATCAATCACTTTCTACCATGTCAAAACAAAGACATAACCTAAACCGACCTAACCTCTTATATACATTCCAACCCATTCAAACAATGTAGCCATACTAAATTGAAACACAAGTCCCTCATGCTGCAAAGAAGTACACATAACCCATACCTACAGCTTAACCAGGATTATTTGATTAACCTAACATAATTGCAGCCTACAACAATCTGCGTCAGCATTTCTCGTCACCAAAAATGCTCTTCAACCTCTACTTAAATCTCTTGATAAACCAACCAGCAATTTACATGCATGCCATTGCAACCAATTGTAGAAAGCAAGGTCACTAATGGCTGCACACTCACCGACATTCGGAAAAATGTCCTTCTTGGGAGACGAGTCTAGCTCGTAGCCACTGCCACGTGGAGGGCCTTCCTCTGCTTGACTCTCGTACTCGACAACAATGTTGTCATTCAAACCTATACACACGAATGGAATGGTTCAAAACAGGAAGCTGCCAAAGGAACATCCCAGCCCCACTTATGCATTATAAACTACATAAGAAATCAATTCAACATAAGCCATATAACTAACCACAAACAACCTCACTGTCATGGTTTTCAACACTCGACAACCCATTCACACAAAGGAAACAGACATTTAATTCAGTAATAACATCCCAACCTCTTACCTCCAAGATCATCAAGGACAACACCTTCCATAAAATCGTCCTCAGATTCCACATCTTCAGACTCGCTGCCTTCAACCTAAGCAATGCAACACACAAGTCGTATTATTTATTCATAAAGTGACCCCTATCAAAAGTAGAAACATTTCGCATAGGGAGAATTTGCATAACATAATAGCAGGGACACTCCAAACATAACAGTCTAAATCCAAACACGATTTATGCAAACTTGAACTACAGGTATGATATGATAGCCATGGCATAGGGACATGAAGGGAAACAAAAAACCCACCATATAATCTATTTGCGACCGTCCAGTCCTAGGCAAAGACGATACTGCTGTCCCTGTAGCCACAATAGGGAGAGGACGCCCGGGTGGAGGTACCGCTGCCATAGAAACGGTTGCTTGGGCAGTTATTGGTATAACACGCAACAAAGGATTGTTGATGTACGACACTTGGGTAGCAAGAAAGAGGTCACCGCCCAAACTACCTGCATGAGTAAAATCATTGGGCTTTAGGTACACATTTCGGTTTCGACTTTTTACAATGACATACCAGGCATCAGATAATATAAATTCATCTACAGGGACAACAAGAACAATAAGTACTAGAGGACAAATGAAAAAAAACCTACCGGGAGAGGGAGGCGCTTGCCTACTTCCAATGATAGGTATGATGGCACCATGCCCCGCCAAAGCTGTGGCAGTGCCTCGAGCAACCTTATGCGAAGAAGCGTTGCGCGTTGTCTCATCAGCACCACCAGCCTTCCTTTTACCTACAGCATTACCAAATTACAAATCCTTTTCAAAACACAAGCCATCCATAATTTGAAGCATACAAAACTGCCAAGCACTCACTTCAGCAGTGCATGAACCATACACCCTAGCAAAAACTCACCAGCAGCACCACACACATTCTTAGGCCGCTTCCGTTTCAACACATTTGGTGCAAAAACTTGATCTTGAAGGCGGGCATGACGAGGTGAAGAACCAACGAGTAAGCTCCCATCCAGTACAATAGCTTCACGTACAGGAGAAGAATCACCTACACAAAGATTAGCACTTTAGGACATAATTAACAACCATCAGCCTATTTATATTAAGGGGCAAACCATGCAACTACAGCACATATACCCTAACATCATGCCCCTTCCAGCAGGTTAGGTCAGCAACACACTTTATTACCTGCAGCATGGGCTGTCATTCCGACAAACTCTAGAGACTCATCCCCTTGGCTGTGAATAGCGTACGTGGGTGCCAACCTCGGATTCCGAGCCGCCCTTCCACGGGAACCTGAAGACGACACCTGGCCTACATAGAGAAAAAATAGTACAACAATAATAACATGATCATCCTTAGAAAACAGGCTCTGACATACTTCTACATTAGCAAATACATACCTTTCGAAGGAGTGACAACTTTTGAGGGCCCCGCAACATCTCCCACGGGTTGACCATGCCTCCCTTCTTCCGCCAGGTAACGTTGCATGGACAACTGCTGGGCAGCAGTCGCAGCCAGAAGCCTCTGCAGCTTCTGATTTCGCTTCATTGCCTCCATCTCCGACGCATGCCGCAGTGACATCGAGTCCAAGGCTTCCAAATGAAGAGGATCAACGTCCATAAACGAAGACAACGAAGGATTCGCAAAAAACCCAGCCGCCACAGCATGACCTGCAAACATATACAAAACAAAATGCATTCAATCTATACAACACTCAGCATATTAAAGAAACGTCCCAGGGTTGACCAGACTGCCCTAATGAAGGCCCTAGTGTACACACTTAGTTCCCTCCGATGCATCAGCCCCCAAATATGCTGACCACACATGTGCAACCCTCACATCTGTTTCCACATAATCTGCAGCTCCTAATCATCAACCTTCAAATCTGCATCCTACAAAGTAAAGCGATCACAAAAATGAAAACCACTATATGCAGCCCACTGGTCAACAGCCCTCATACATGCAGCCCACTAATCGGCATTCCTCAGATATGCAACCCTATAATTATAACCCACTAATCTGCTGCTCCCAAAACAGCGGCCCTCTAATCTGCAACCATTTAAACAGCTGTCGTTATGTCAAAACCCATAACCTACTCATCTTGAACCCTCTAAACTCTCGCCCACAAATCAACAGCCCCAAAACTTGCTGCCATACAATCTGTAACCCTCAGACACAAAACCCTGTAACCTTGAACATAAAAACACACATTTCAATCCCAGATATCCAGCAGCCCATAATTTTCAGGCCTCTAAAATGCTACCTTCTAACACACAGCCCAGTAGTTTTCATCCCTCTAATCACTCCCCACCCCAAAAGGCACCCCTTATCAGCCCCTTTTCAGCAGCCACCCAATTATCTGCAGCCCCCTAATTATAAGACATAATATCAGAATCCAGGAAATCAGCAGCCCACTGATTTCTATCCCTATAATATGAAGTCCTGTCATCAACAGCCCAATAGCCTGCACCATATGATCAGCAAACAACTCATCCATAACCATATTAACTGCAACACTCTCATTTCCAACCATATATTAAACAGCCAATTCATCTGCACACAAATTTCAACAGTCCTCTTATCTGCAGCCCCCACTTCTGCCACCCTCAAAACATTTACCCCCTTTCTCTGCATAACCCTAATGTCATATGCATCCCCACCACTACAGCCCTCTACTTACAACTCTACAGAAGGAAGTCCTCCAATCTGCCACACGCTAATGTACAGCCCTATGATTTGATGACCTCTTATCTGCAGTCCTCCAGTCAACTACCCACTTATCTGCAGGCATGTAAGACAAACCATGAAATGTGCAGCACACTTATCCTTAGCCCACTCACCTGCAACCCCCTGTCCCTACACAGTCCAGAAGTTATGAAGCATTTGCAACCCCAACGTACCAGAACAATGGATAGCAGCTGACGCCAACGGTGTCGTAGCCAGGGCCAATGGACAGCCAGCCGTAGTAGGTGTCTTCAACTTGGACGATGAAGCATGCACCTCTGCAGAGGTAGTAGCCTTTGGTAAAGGACCTGGTACCAAGCCACCAGAAATCAGGCAAAGCAACTCTCATTGCAAGTTCCATTACAAAAGGCAAGCTTCTTAATTCACACCATATTTCATGCAACACATGATTGTACTAAAATCAATCGTCCTCTAATCAACAACCCTACAATTGAAAGCAATCATAAGGCATGCAAGGCATCAATAAACTAATCAGCAGCCCCCAAATTGACAGCCTACTGAAATGCAAACCTCTAACATACTTCCAACATACGAACTGCCCTGTACATTACAGCACACTAACTTCCAGCCATAATATTTGCAGCCCTCTCATGACAGCCCCCAAATCATACCCCACCAATAAGCCCCTTTTCAGCAATCTCTCAATAATCGGCAGCCCTTAAACCAGAAGCCTCCTAATCTGCAGCAAACTAATCTGTACCCCTAAGCTCTGCAGCGCCGAATTTGCATACCACTCAAACAAATCCTGATAATCAGCAAACCACTCATTTCCCCCCTCTGGCAGCCAAATCATTTGTACAACACATATCAGCAAACCTCTTATCTACAGCCCCCTCATGTGCAGAACCCTTATCTGCAGCACCGCCATCTGCTATCCTCTATTCTGCAGCCCCCACATCTGCAGCCCATAAACCAGTTGTACACATATTTGCAATACTCTTATGTACAGCCCTGCCATTTGCAGCTCCCATATCAGGTGCCCACTAATTTACATCCCATGAATAGGCAGCACTCTAATCTGAAACCCTGAAGACAGCAGCCATCATATTTGTTGACATGTAATCTGCAGGCCTCAAATCAACAACCCATTTTTCTGCAGGCCCGTAAAAACACCCATGTCATGTGCAGCAACAGAACCACAGCCCTCCAACCAGTTGCCCTATACTCATTTATACGTACCAGAACGAGTGTTGGCGACAGACCCCAAAGGAGAGGTAGCATGAGCCAAAGGGAAGCTTGTCGCTGTAGGTGTCTTCAACTTGGACAATGCAGCATGCATCACCACAGCAGAGGTAGTAGCCATTGGTGAAGGTCCAGCTACCAGACCACCTGAGAACAAGCAAAATAATTCAGATTGCAAATTCCATTATAAAAGGTAAGGCTTCTTCCTCCACATTCAAAAATTATGCAAGACACAATAGTCCTTAACAGGCATCCTCGAAATTCATAACCCCCCCGAACCAACCCAAAAATCTACTGCCAGAAAACATCAAGTGCTGCCCAAATGGCACACCCGCAAATTGACAGCCTACAAAAATGCAAACCTCTAACATACTTCCAACATACAAACAGCCATGTACATTACAGCACACTAACTTCCAGTCATAATATTTGCAGCCCTCTCATGACAGCCCCCAAATCATACCCCACCAATAAGCCCCTTTTCAGCAATCTCTCAATAATCGGCAGCCCTTAAACCAGAAGCCTCCTAATCTGCAGCAAAGTAATCTGTACCCCTAAGCTCTGCAGCGCCGAATTTGCATACCACTCAAACAAATCCTTATAGTCAGCAACCCACTCATTTCTCCCCCATACTCCTGCAGCCAATTCATTTGTACAACACATATCAGCAAACCTCTAGTCTGCAGCCCCCTCATGTGCAGAACCCTTATCTGCAGCACCGCCATATGCTGTCCTCTAATCTGCAGCCCCCACATCTGCAGCCCATAAACCAGTTGTACACATATTTGTAAAACTCTTATGTACAGCCCTGCCATTTGCAGCTCCCATATCAGGTGCCCACTAATTTACATCCCATGAATAGGCAGCACTATAATCTTTAACCCTCTAGACAGCAGCCATCATATTTGTTGACATGTAATCTGCAGGCCTTCGATCAACAACCCACTTTTCTGCAGGCCTGAAAAAACACCCATGTCATGTGCAGCAACAGAACCACAGCCCTCCAACCAGTTGCCCTCTACTCATTAATACATACCAGAACGAGGGTTGGCGACAGACCCCAAAGGAGAGGTAGCATGAGCCAAAGGGCAGCTTGTCGCTGTAGGTGTCTTCAACTTGGACAATGCAGCATGCATCACCACAGCAGAGGTAGTAGCCATTGGTGAAGGTCCAGCTACCAGACCACCTGAGAACAAGCAAAATAATTCAGATTGCAACTTCCATTATAAAAGGAAAGGCTTCTTCCTCCACATTCAAAAATTATGCAAGACACAATAGTCCTTAACAGGCATCCTCGAAATTCATAACCCCCCCGAACCAACCCAAAAATCTACTGCCAGAGAACATCAAGTGCTGCCCAAATGGCACACCCGCAAATTGACAGCCTACAAAAATGCAAACCTCTAACATACTTCCAACATACAAACAGCCATGTACATTACAGCACACTAACTTCCAGCCATAATATTTGCAGCCCTCTCATGACAGCCCCCAAATCATACCCCACCAATAAGCCCCTTTTCAGCAATCTCTCAATAATCGGCAGCCCTTAAACCAGAAGCCTCCTAATCTGCAGCAAAGTAATCTGTACCCCTAAGCTCTGCAGCGCCGAATTTGCATACCACTCAAACAAATCCTTATAATCAGCAACCCACTCATTTCTCCCCCATACTCCTGCAGCCAATTCATTTGTACAACACATATCAGCAAACCTCTAGTCTGCAGCCCCCTCATGTGCAGAACCCTTATCTGCAGCACCGCCATATGCTATCCTCTAATCTGCAGCCCCCACATCTGCAGCCCATAAACCAGTTGTACACATATTTGTAAAACTCTTATGTACAGCCCTGCCATTTGCAGCTCCCATATCAGGTGCCCACTAATTTACATCCCATGAATAGGCAGCACTATAATCTTTAACCCTCTAGACAGCAGCCATCATATTTGTTGACATGTAATCTGCAGGCCTTCGATCAACAACCCACTTTTCTGCAGGCCTGAAAAAACACCCATGTCATGTGCAGCAACAGAACCACAGCCCTCCAACCAGTTGCCCTCTACTCATTAATACGTACCAGAACGAGGGTTGGCGACAGACCCCAAAGGAGAGGTAGCATGAGCCAAAGGGCAGCTTGTCGCTGTAGGTGTCTTCAACTTGGACAATGCAGCATGCATCACCACAGCAGAGGTAGTAGCCATTGGTGAAGGTCCAGCTACCAGACCACCTGAGAACAAGCAAAATAATTCAGATTGCAAATTCCATTATAAAAGGAAAGGCTTCTTCCTCCACATTCAAAAATTATGCAAGACACAATAGTCCTTAACAGGCATCCTCGAAATTCATAACCCCCCCGAACCAACCCAAAAATCTACTGCCAGAGAACATCAAGTGCTGCCCAAATGGCACACCCGCAAATTGACAGCCTACAAAAATGCAAACCTCTAACATACTTCCAACATACAAACAGCCATGTACATTACAGCACACTAACTTCCAGCCATAATATTTGCAGCCCTCTCATAACAGCCCCCAAATCATACCCCACCAATAAGCCCCTTTTCAGCAATCTCTCAATAATCGGCAGCCCTTAAACCAGAAGCCTCCTAATCTGCAGCAAAGTAATCTGTACCCCTAAGCTCTGCAGCGCCGAATTTGCATACCACTCAAACAAATCCTTATAATCAGCAACTCACTCATTTCTCCCCCATACTCCTGCAGCCAATTCATTTGTACAACACATATCAGCAAACCTCTAGTCTGCAGCCCCCTCATGTGCAGAACCCTTATCTGCAGCACCGCCATATGCTATCCTCTAATCTGCAGCCCCCACATCTGCAGCCCATAAACCAGTTGTACACATATTTGTAAAACTCTTATGTACAGCCCAGCCATTTGCAGCTCCCATATCAGGTGCCCACTAATTTACATCCCATGAATAGGCAGCACTATAATCTTTAACCCTCTAGACAGCAGCCATCATATTTGTTGACATGTAATCTGCAGGCCTTCGATCAACAACCCACTTTTCTGCAGGCCTGAAAAAACACCCATGTCATGTGCAGCAACAGAACCACAGACCTCCAACCAGTTGCCCTCTAATCATTAATACGTACCAGAACGAGGGTTGGCGGCAGACCCCAAAGGAGAGGTAGCATGAGCCAAAGGGCAGCTTGTCGCTGTAGGTGTCTTCAACTTGGACAATGCAGCATGCATCACCACAGCAGAGGTAGAAGCCATTGGTGAAGGTCCAGGTACAAGGCCACCTGAGAACAAGCAAAATAATTCAGATTGCAACTTTCATTATAAAAGGTAAGGTTTCTTCCTCCACATTCAAAAATCATGGAAGACACAATAGTCCTTAAAAGGCATCCTCCAAATTCAGACCCCCCCCCCGTACCGACCCTAAAATGTACTGCTAGAAAACATCAAGTGCTGCCCAAATCAATGGCACACCCGCACATTACAAAGCCTTCATTAACACCCCTCTGAAAGCAACCACAACAACTGTTGCCCCATGACATTTTAACAGATCATCAGACAAACCCTAACTCAAGAATGACATATAAGCATATCAAAATATCAAAAGCCATCAACGCGCCAAGCAAGGATGACATAACCATACAATTTCTTACCAGCAGATAGACGTAAAGCCTTTCCAACCACAGCCGACGGACTGACAGCCGTAGGGCCAACAACCTGGTGATGCGTTGATGCTCGGGACACGTGCCTATGGCCAGGCTTCAATCGTGGATGACCTCCCCTCAAGTACTGTTTATACACAGAAACAACATCTCCTCCAAGCCGACCAACATCCGCTGTAGCTGATCTCAGAAGCTCGCCATTCAGTGTGGTCAACCAGTGTTCAGCCTCTGTAAAACAAATAAACAGTGGATTACAAAGGTGACTTCAGCCATGCATTCATAGAAGTGGACATGCATTTGCAAAACAGCATGGCAACAGAATAAACAAGCCAATGTCATCAACAAAGAACCTCTGCTATACCTGCTTGCTAGCCTAATTATCAAGCAGATCACAATTACCGCAAATATTTTATAAACTCAAACTACACTTACATAAAGGCTAGGTGGCCCCAACATTTGCAGCCCTCAAACCCCCAAATCAACCACCAAAAACTGCACCCCCAAATATGGGCCCACACTATTTCCCCCTAAATCCGTACCCCTAAATGCAGCCCTCTACATCAAACCCTAAATTTGGCCCAACATCTGCCACAAAGATCTACAGATCCCAGATAAGCCCCTAAGATCTGAGCACCAAAAACATGTAGCCATCAACTTACCACCAGGGTGGATTCTAGCCAACACCAAGGTTGGCACCACCTCTGCCAAGGGGTACGCCACAGATGAAACCAAGAGTGACGCCGAGGGAGACGCCGAGGGGGACGCCGAGGGTGACACCAAGCTTGACGCCGAGGGTGACGCCGAGGATGACGCCGAGGGTGACACCGAGGATGACGCCAAGGGTGAAGCCAAGGGTGAAGACAAAGGTGAAGCAGAGGGTGACAACAAGGGTGACGCCAAAGGTGACACCAAAGGTGACAACAAGGGTGATACCACCGCTTCAGCCACCACCGCCGCCGCCAAACACGTAGCCGTCGACTGAGGACCAGCCGACATGACACCTATACGCATGATTCACAAGCATGAGAGTCAGCCGAAATCTGCAACCCACAAAATAAATTGCCAATATAGTGCAACACGCTATCCGCAATACATATAGCAAGTGCAGCCTAAAATACATAGATATATGCAACGCAAATAAATGCAAATCTCAGCATGGCAGATAAATAAACAACACCACTAACTGCATAATACAGTCAAACATAAAATACCCTAATGCTCAAACCACCCATGCTTAAGAGCCCCCATAAAAGTAGCCAACAGCTTCAGCCTACCATTAATTTACACTCACATGCTAACATCCCAAACATGAGCAGCCTCCAAAATCTGCAGAAGCATAAATCTGTACCCATTAACAAACCATGAGGGAGCATGACCACCAACGCCGAGGGTGATGCCACCACTGCGGCCACTGCCGCCGAGGGTACGGCTGCCACCAACACCGCCGAGTGTGATGCCACCGCTGCGACCGCTATTGCGGCCGCCGCTGCGGCCGCCGACAAACACGTGGACTGCAGCACAAAACCATTCACCGTGCCACCTGCAAAATAATCACATAAACAAGGAAGTCAAACCAGAACAACAGTCCTCAAAGTTCTTTGCCCAGATAACCAAAAGACAAGACAACAAAAAATCAAGCTATGCAACCAAGAAAATCAACATCAACAAAAATGTGCAGCCAACCAGACGCAACGTGTTCCCATCAATCACCTTCAATAATTCCTGAGTCAAACCAGAGGAGAGGGATATAGAATTCAGAAAACAGTGCATGGTTGCATGGCAAATTTCGCAGATTGGTGATGCCAAGCAGCCACCACCTGCCAGCCACACATCAAACATAGCCCATGTTTGCTACATTGTCACAACATGCTCCAGTGTTTCTGCTCGAGTATCAAACTTTATTTTACCTGGTGGCACAACCAGCGCTTGCAAGGACGACACCTGAGCCGCGGTGGCCAGAACTCCAAGCACGCCACCCGTACTTAATTGGACCTCCGACGAGTTCTCTCCACCGAGCATCACCACGTGCAAAGGCCCCTTGACTGACAAGATAGAGTAATGGCTGGACATGCTGCCAACCAGCATACGGCCGGCACTGCTGATGCTAACGACGCCATCAAGATCTCGACAGAGGCTATTGCCCCCCGGTTCCAGCATCTTCTGATTGAACGACACTGAAAAAGGCACCCGGCGTCCCTCGACAGAATCGCGGCTAGACACATCTGCCGCAATCACAATGCTTTCGACGCCGTACACAACCGCTAACATTGGAAGCAACGACATGCTGATCAGGGGGCCGAGCCTCCCACCGTCAGCATGATGCTTCAGGTCCGAGATGACACGAGCGACCTCCTCTGCCTCCACTCCACGATCCAGCAAAGCCGACATGTGCATTGGAAAGTCCAGTAGTTCCAGCATGTCCACGTATAGCCATCCCGCGATGGCCCCGAAGGTCTCAAACTTCCCTGAAAAAGACGTCACAAAACTTGATCATCCGTCAGACACATTAAAACGCACTGTCACACCACAATAGTCTCATCATACACCGCAAACTCTAACAAATCATTCGGACAATAGAGTCAATAACCAATAATTATGCGACAATGCATCGAAAGCTTCAACTTGTTCTGGTCTTGAACCCCAGCGACGATGGCAACACAAAGCAAGCAGCGGGGACGGAGTCCACTGCTTAATAGGTACCCACAACTCACATAGGCCATCAGGAGTCATGTAGAAGCCTTCGTCCGTCCGGAACAAAGACTTATATGCAGCCACCACGCGCAAAAGACACTGATGCCTGTCACCGCTGACTTCGTGGAGGTTAACCGGATAGGCTCCGACGAGCCCGTCCTCCACCATCAGCCGACCCCTGTCGTCCTTCCGAACAAAACCCCCCGTCAAAGTAAGATTTTGTGATACCTGCACACACAAAGCATACCCAAATTCGCAAATCAGCAAAAGACAAAACCTGCTGAGAGACTCGATACGATCATACAAAACAGACAACCAGATCCACGAAATGAAACCCAAACAACATAAATCTACCTCGATATCCAGAATGGATATTAGAAACGTCCCCGCCGCAAGGGTCGCAGCGTCCTCTGACAACGAGTCCAAGGGGAATATGGTCCCACTTGGACTGTCGCTAAAGCCGGCCTCGTAGATCCCCTGAACCTCCTTCGTCCTTGCAGCTGTTTGTACTCTCCTGGAGGCAGCGGCATCAGCCACAGCCCTAGCACGCCTCAAAATGAATGAAGACATCCTTAATGTTTACTTCAATTTCAGAAAGCACGACCAAATAATGACAAACGCAACAACACAATCACGACCGTCCACTGTGCCGTACTCCTAAAACCCGAGGGTCTAGAACTACGTCGGCAAAGTCACAACACCAAGCGATTTCAATGACACAACTGACACTTTTACACATCAATCAAACGTGCCCCACAGCGAAAAGGTGTGCCCCACATCGAACAGGGCTGCACCTCATCGAACAAGTGTGCCACCGGACCACACTTTCCACACCGCGCACCTTCCTCTAATACGGCCCACATCTAATACGGTGCTTTCTAATGTAATATTTGCAGCCCTCTCATGACAGCCCCCAAATCATACCCCACCAATAAGCCCCTTTTCAGCAATCTCTCAATAATCGGCAGCCCTTAAACCAGAAGCCTCCTAATCTGCAGCAAAGTAATCTGTACCCCTAAGCTCTGCAGCGCCGAATTTGCATACCACTCAAACAAATCCTTATAGTCAGCAACCCACTCATTTCTCCCCCATACTCCTGCAGCCAATTCATTTGTACAACACATATCAGCAAACCTCTAGTCTGCAGCCCCCTCATGTGCAGAACCCTTATCTGCAGCACCGCCATCTGCTATCCTCTAATCTGCAGCCCCCACATCTGCAGCCCATAAACCAGTTGTACACATATTTGTAAAACTCTTATGTACAGCCCTGCCATTTGCAGCTCCCATATCAGGTGCCCACTAATTTACATCCCATGAATAGGCAGCACTCTAATCTTTAACCCTCTAGACAGCAGCCATCATATTTGTTGACATGTAATCTGCAGGCCTTCGATCAACAACCCACTTTTCTGCAGGCCTGAAAAAACACCCATGTCATGTGCAGCAACAGAACCACAGCCCTCCAACCAGTTGCCCTCTACCCATTAATACGTACCAGAATGAGGGTTGGCGGCAGACCCCAAAGGAGAGGTAGCATGAGCCAAAGGGCAGCTTGTCGCTGTAGGTGTCTTCAACTTGGACAATGCAGCATGCATCACCACAGCAGAGGTAGTAGCCATTGGTGAAGGTCCAGCTACCAGACCACCTGAGAACAAGCAAAATAATTCAGATTGCAAATTCCATTATAAAAGGAAAGGCTTCTTCCTCCACATTCAAAAATTATGCAAGACACAATAGTCCTTAACAGGCATCCTCGAAATTCATAACCCCCCCGAACCAACCCAAAAATCTACTGCCAGAGAACATCAAGTGCTGCCCAAATGGCACACCCGCAAATTGACAGCCTACAAAAATGCAAACCTCTAACATACTTCCAACATACAAACAGCCATGTACATTACAGCACACTAACTTCCAGCCATAATATTTGCAGCCCTCTCATGACAGCCCCCAAATCATACCCCACCAATAAGCCCCTTTTCAGCAATCTCTCAATAATCGGCAGCCCTTAAACCAGAAGCCTCCTAATCTGCAGCAAAGTAATCTGTACCCCTAAGCTCTGCAGCGCCGAATTTGCATACCACTCAAACAAATCCTTATAATCAGCAACCCACTCATTTCTCCCCCATACTCCTGCAGCCAATTCATTTGTACAACACATATCAGCAAACCTCTAGTCTGCAGCCCCCTCATGTGCAGAACCCTTATCTGCAGCACCGCCATATGCTATCCTCTAATCTGCAGCCCCCACATCTGCAGCCCATAAACCAGTTGTACACATATTTGTAAAACTCTTATGTACAGCCCTGCCATTTGCAGCTCCCATATCAGGTGCCCACTAATTTACATCCCATGAATAGGCAGCACTATAATCTTTAACCCTCTAGACTGCAGCCATCATATTTGTTGACATGTAATCTGCAGGCCTTCGATCAACAACCCACTTTTCTGCAGGCCTGAAAAAACACCCATGTCATGTGCAGCAACAGAACCACAGCCCTCCAACCAGTTGCCCTCTACTCATTAATACGTACCAGAACGAGGGTTGGCGACAGACCCCAAAGGAGAGGTAGCATGAGCCAAAGGGCAGCTTGTCGCTGTAGGTGTCTTCAACTTGGACAATGCAGCATGCATCACCACAGCAGAGGTAGTAGCCATTGGTGAAGGTCCAGCTACCAGACCACCTGAGAACAAGCAAAATAATTCAGATTGCAAATTCCATTATAAAAGGAAAGGCTTCTTCCTCCACATTCAAAAATTATGCAAGACACAATAGTCCTTAACAGGCATCCTCGAAATTCATAACCCCCCCGAACCAACCCAAAAATCTACTGCCAGAGAACATCAAGTGCTGCCCAAATGGCACACCCGCAAATTGACAGCCTACAAAAATGCAAACCTCTAACATACTTCCAACATACAAACAGCCATGTACATTACAGCACACTAACTTCCAGCCATAATATTTGCAGCCCTCTCATAACAGCCCCCAAATCATACCCCACCAATAAGCCCCTTTTCAGCAATCTCTCAATAATCGGCAGCCCTTAAACCAGAAGCCTCCTAATCTGCAGCAAAGTAATCTGTACCCCTAAGCTCTGCAGCGCCGAATTTGCATACCACTCAAACAAATCCTTATAATCAGCAACCCACTCATTTCTCCCCCATACTCCTGCAGCCAATTCATTTGTACAACACATATCAGCAAACCTCTAGTCTGCAGCCCCCTCATGTGCAGAACCCTTATCTGCAGCACCGCCATATGCTATCCTCTAATCTGCAGCCCCCACATCTGCAGCCCATAAACCAGTTGTACACATATTTGTAAAACTCTTATGTACAGCCCTGCCATTTGCAGCTCCCATATCAGGTGCCCACTAATTTACATCCCATGAATAGGCAGCACTATAATCTTTAACCCTCTAGACAGCAGCCATCATATTTGTTGACATGTAATCTGCAGGCCTTCGATCAACAACCCACTTTTCTGCAGGCCTGAAAAAACACCCATGTCATGTGCAGCAACAGAACCACAGCCCTCCAACCAGTTGCCCTCTACTCATTAATACGTACCAGAACGAGGGTTGGCGACAGACCCCAAAGGAGAGGTAGCATGAGCCAAAGGGCAGCTTGTCGCTGTAGGTGTCTTCAACTTGGACAATGCAGCATGCATCACCACAGCAGAGGTAGTAGCCATTGGTGAAGGTCCAGCTACCAGACCACCTGAGAACAAGCAAAATAATTCAGATTGCAAATTCCATTATAAAAGGAAAGGCTTCTTCCTCCACATTCAAAAATTATGCAAGACACAATAGTCCTTAACAGGCATCCTCGAAATTCATAACCCCCCCGAACCAACCCAAAAATCTACTGCCAGAGAACATCAAGTGCTGCCCAAATGGCACACCCGCAAATTGACAGCCTACAAAAATGCAAACCTCTAACATACTTCCAACATACAAACAGCCATGTACATTACAGCACACTAACTTCCAGCCATAATATTTGCAGCCCTCTCATAACAGCCCCCAAATCATACCCCACCAATAAGCCCCTTTTCAGCAATCTCTCAATAATCGGCAGCCCTTAAACCAGAAGCCTCCTAATCTGCAGCAAAGTAATCTGTACCCCTAAGCTCTGCAGCGCCGAATTTGCATACCACTCAAACAAATCCTTATAATCAGCAACCCACTCATTTCTCCCCCATACTCCTGCAGCCAATTCATTTGTACAACACATATCAGCAAACCTCTAGTCTGCAGCCCCCTCATGTGCAGAACCCTTATCTGCAGCACCGCCATATGCTATCCTCTAATCTGCAGCCCCCACATCTGCAGCCCATAAACCAGTTGTACACATATTTGTAAAACTCTTATGTACAGCCCTGCCATTTGCAGCTCCCATATCAGGTGCCCACTAATTTACATCCCATGAATAGGCAGCACTATAATCTTTAACCCTCTAGACAGCAGCCATCATATTTGTTGACATGTAATCTGCAGGCCTTCGATCAACAACCCACTTTTCTGCAGGCCTGAAAAAACACCCATGTCATGTGCAGCAACAGAACCACAGACCTCCAACCAGTTGCCCTCTAATCATTAATACGTACCAGAACGAGGGTTGGCGGCAGACCCCAAAGGAGAGGTAGCATGAGCCAAAGGGCAGCTTGTCGCTGTAGGTGTCTTCAACTTGGACAATGCAGCATGCATCACCACAGCAGAGGTAGAAGCCATTGGTGAAGGTCCAGGTACAAGGCCACCTGAGAACAAGCAAAATAATTCAGATTGCAACTTTCATTATAAACGGTAAGGTTTCTTCCTCCACATTCAAAATTCATGGAAGACACAATAGTCCTTAAAAGGCATCCTCCAAATTCAGACCACCCCCCCGTACCGACCCTAAAATGTACTGCTAGAAAACATCAAGTGCTGCCCAAATCAATGGCACACCGCACATTACAAAGCCTTCATTAACACCCCTCTGAAAGCAACCACAACAACTGTTGCCCCATGACATTTTAACAGATCATCAGACAAACCCTAACTCAAGAATGACATATAAGCATATCAAAATATCAAAAGCCATCAACGCGCCAAGCAAGGATGACATAACCATACAATTTCTTACCAGCAGATAGACGTAAAGCCTTTCCAACCACAGCCGACGGACTGACAGCCGTAGGGCCAACAACCTGGTGATGCGTTGATGCTCGGGACACGTGCCTATGGCCAGGCTTCAATCGTGGATGACCTCCCCTCAAGTACTGTTTATACACAGAAACAACATCTCCTCCAAGCCGACCAACATCCGCTGTAGCTGATCTCAGAAGCTCGCCATTCAGTGTGGTCAACCAGTGTTCAGCCTCTGTAAAACAAATAAACAGTGGATTACAAAGGTGACTTCAGCCATGCATTCATAGAAGTGGACATGCATTTGCAAAACAGCATGGCAACAGAATAAACAAGCCAATGTCATCAACAAAGAACCTCTGCTATACCTGCTTGCTAGCCTAATTATCAAGCAGATCACAATTACCGCAAATATTTTATAAACTCAAACTACACTTACATAAAGGCTAGGTGGCCCCAACATTTGCAGCCCTCAAACCCCCAAATCAACCACCAAAAACTGCACCCCCAAATATGGGCCCACACTATTTCCCCCTAAATCCGTACCCCTAAATGCAGCCCTCTACATCAAACCCTAAATTTGGCCCAACATCTGCCACAAAGATCTACAGATCCCAGATAAGCCCCTAAGATCTGAGCACCAAAAACATGTAGCCATCAACTTACCACCAGGGTGGATTCTAGCCAACACCAAGGTTGGCACCACCTCTGCCAAGGGGTACGCCACAGATGAAACCAAGAGTGACGCCGAGGGAGACGCCGAGGGGGACGCCGAGGGTGACACCAAGCTTGACGCCGAGGGTGACGCCGAGGATGACGCCGAGGGTGACACCGAGGATGACGCCAAGGGTGAAGCCAAGGGTGAAGACAAAGGTGAAGCAGAGGGTGACAACAAGGGTGACGCCAAAGGTGACACCAAAGGTGACAACAAGGGTGATACCACCGCTTCAGCCACCACCGCCGCCGCCAAACACGTAGCCGTCGACTGAGGACCAGCCGACATGACACCTATACGCATGATTCACAAGCATGAGAGTCAGCCGAAATCTGCAACCCACAAAATAAATTGCCAATATAGTGCAACACGCTATCCGCAATACATATAGCAAGTGCAGCCTAAAATACATAGATATATGCAACGCAAATAAATGCAAATCTCAGCATGGCAGATAAATAAACAACACCACTAACTGCATAATACAGTCAAACATAAAATACCCTAATGCTCAAACCACCCATGCTTAAGAGCCCCCATAAAAGTAGCCAACAGCTTCAGCCTACCATTAATTTACACTCACATGCTAACATCCCAAACATGAGCAGCCTCCAAAATCTGCAGAAGCATAAATCTGTACCCATTAACAAACCATGAGGGAGCATGACCACCAACGCCGAGGGTGATGCCACCACTGCGGCCACTGCCGCCGAGGGTACGGCTGCCACCAACACCGCCGAGTGTGATGCCACCGCTGCGACCGCTATTGCGGCCGCCGCTGCGGCCGCCGACAAACACGTGGACTGCAGCACAAAACCATTCACCGTGCCACCTGCAAAATAATCACATAAACAAGGAAGTCAAACCAGAACAACAGTCCTCAAAGTTCTTTGCCCAGATAACCAAAAGACAAGACAACAAAAAATCAAGCTATGCAACCAAGAAAATCAACATCAACAAAAATGTGCAGCCAACCAGACGCAACGTGTTCCCATCAATCACCTTCAATAATTCCTGAGTCAAACCAGAGGAGAGGGATATAGAATTCAGAAAACAGTGCATGGTTGCATGGCAAATTTCGCAGATTGGTGATGCCAAGCAGCCACCACCTGCCAGCCACACATCAAACATAGCCCATGTTTGCTACATTGTCACAACATGCTCCAGTGTTTCTGCTCGAGTATCAAACTTTATTTTACCTGGTGGCACAACCAGCGCTTGCAAGGACGACACCTGAGCCGCGGTGGCCAGAACTCCAAGCACGCCACCCGTACTTAATTGGACCTCCGACGAGTTCTCTCCACCGAGCATCACCACGTGCAAAGGCCCCTTGACTGACAAGATAGAGTAATGGCTGGACATGCTGCCAACCAGCATACGGCCGGCACTGCTGATGCTAACGACGCCATCAAGATCTCGACAGAGGCTATTGCCCCCCGGTTCCAGCATCTTCTGATTGAACGACACTGAAAAAGGCACCCGGCGTCCCTCGACAGAATCGCGGCTAGACACATCTGCCGCAATCACAATGCTTTCGACGCCGTACACAACCGCTAACATTGGAAGCAACGACATGCTGATCAGGGGGCCGAGCCTCCCACCGTCAGCATGATGCTTCAGGTCCGAGATGACACGAGCGACCTCCTCTGCCTCCACTCCACGATCCAGCAAAGCCGACATGTGCATTGGAAAGTCCAGTAGTTCCAGCATGTCCACGTATAGCCATCCCGCGATGGCCCCGAAGGTCTCAAACTTCCCTGAAAAAGACATGTCACAAAACTTGATCATCCGTCAGACACATTAAAACGCACTGTCACACCACAATAGTCTCATCATACACCGCAAACTCTAACAAATCATTCGGACAATAGAGTCAATAACCAATAATTATGCGACAATGCATCGAAAGCTTCAACTTGTTCTGGTCTTGAACCCCAGCGACGATGGCAACACAAAGCAAGCAGCGGGGACGGAGTCCGCTGCTTAATAGGTACCCACAACTCACATAGGCCATCAGGAGTCATGTAGAAGCCTTCGTCCGTCCGGAACAAAGACTTATATGCAGCCACCACGCGCAAAAGACACTGATGCCTGTCACCGCTGACTTCGTGGAGGTTAACCGGATAGGCTCCGACGAGCCCGTCCTCCACCATCAGCCGACCCCTGTCGTCCTTCCGAACAAAACCCCCCGTCAAAGTAAGATTTTGTGATACCTGCACACACAAAGCATACCCAAATTCGCAAATCAGCAAAAGACAAAACCTGCTGAGAGACTCGATACGATCATACAAAACAGACAACCAGATCCACGAAATGAAACCCAAACAACATAAATCTACCTCGATATCCAGAATGGATATTAGAAACGTCCCCGCCGCAAGGGTCGCAGCGTCCTCTGACAACGAGTCCAAGGGGAATATGGTCCCACTTGGACTGTCGCTAAAGCCGGCCTCGTAGATCCCCTGAACCTCCTTCGTCCTTGCAGCTGTTTGTACTCTCCTGGAGGCAGCGGCATCAGCCACAGCCCTAGCACGCCTCAAAATGAATGAAGACATCCTTAATGTTTACTTCAATTTCAGAAAGCACGACCAAATAATGACAAACGCAACAACACAATCACGACCGTCCACTGTGCCGTACTCCTAAAACCCGAGGGTCTAGAACTACGTCGGCAAAGTCACAACACCAAGCGATTTCAATGACACAACTGACACTTTTACACATCAATCAAACGTGCCCCACAGCGAAAAGGTGTGCCCCACATCGAACAGGGGTGCACCTCATCGAACAAGTGTGCCACCGGACCACACTTTCCACACCGCGCACCTTCCTCTAATACGGCCCACATCTAATACGGTGCTTTCTAACGTAATACGGTACCTTTACGGTAATACGGTAACTTGCTACCGTATCATCAAACGAGGTTTTAACTGAGTTTTACAGTACAAGCCAAATTGCCAAAAGTGCTGCGCGGACGGAAATTTAAATTATTCTTAGTGATGCGCGATGTTAAATTAAATTTTGTGCTGCACGGCGTTAAATTAAATTAAAATTTCGTCGCTGCGCGACCGTTTTCTAAAAAAAAAATAGATGCGCAACGAAAAACAAAAACATTTTTGGGGGGCGTGCGCGGAGTCTAAGTGGTTCTACGGTATATCATTGCAGTATACGTGACAGATCCGTTTAGCCGCTGATTGCGGCCACGGGGACTCCGCAGCCAGCTTCATCGCGGAGCCCCCGATTCTAAGTTTGGAGCCCAGCATCCCACTTGCGGGATGACCTGAGGCAGATTCTCCCGTACTCGGTAATTAGGGCATGCCGGGGCCTATGTCTCCCGGCATTCGCCAAGGTTTCTACCTCGTCCCTTTTGCAAGGACAGACCTCTATGTGTAAACTGCACTCGTATGTCGGGGGCCGCAGAGCGTGGCAGAGCCAAAGGAGGCGAGGGGGCCGCTGAGCGTGGCAGAGCGAAAGGAGGCGAGGTGCCAGTGAAGGAGGAGGCGGATGTGGCCGGGCGCGGGCCCGTAGTGGTCAAGGGCGAGAGGGCAACAGCCAATCAGGAGATAGCCAGGCCGGTTTCGCAGGAGAGTGATGAACCGCGGGCCCAGGCAAGGAGGTATGCTGTGCCAATGGGAAGGTCGTGGGCCGATATGGTGTCTGAGGAAGAGTTACCAGAGTACCAGACCCCATAACAGAAGCACATGCGCCAGTGGGGCTGCTGCCAAGAGCGGGGTTGCACCAGAGGAAGCAGGCAAGGCCGCGCCGCGCCCCAGGAAGGGAGAAAGTCGGGTCCATAGCGTACGGAACGCCCCTGTCTAGGTTCCCCTCCAATGTGGGCAGGCATGTGCAGAGATCCAAGGAGGGATCCAGTGGCGAAGTGGAGAAAGGCGGTACCCAAGGAGGCAGCCTGTACGGGTTCTTCAATAACCCCGCGTGGGCACCTGCGTCTGAGGACCATGAGGAAGGGCCCAGAGGGAGTCAGAGTACTCAGGGGCCGTGAGGCTGGTGGAGACAGAAAAGGGCAAATGTATGACTGGAAGGCATGGCCCCTTTAGGTCTCGATAAATCGTAGAAAATAGAGCGATGCGATGTTGAAAGGATATTGCCACTAACGGATATATAAAACTGTCTTGCGTCTGAGCCTGAACCTAGAAAGCAGCGATGAGTATGCGTGTAGTTGGTACGTAGTTGTGTAGTTGGTGCGTAGGTCTGTTGGACTTCTCGTCAACAGACGAAGCGACAGCCGGTCGTACTCCGGTCTGCCTGCTGGTGCTGCGATAGCACTAAGATTACTCTCAGTCGCTTTTAGCTACTGATCACCCCTGCATGGCAGACCATGTGTGATGTGTGACATGGCAGGCCGCCCACCCGCAAAAAAATAGCAGCTCGCACACTGGAAGCCATAAGGCCAAAACTACCCAGAGGCCCTTACAACAGGAAGCAAGAGGGTGGAGACTCCTTTCGTTTCTCTCTTGCCTTCTCACTTTGGGTTTCCTGGGAGGCTTTTTGTTTGCCAGCGTGGCTGAGCTTTATATTTAAGCAGGGCCCAGCCAGATCATTTTTCCGGCAGGCACTGAGAGAAGTTACGTCATGATATATCATGCAGGAAGCAAGACCACAAATAGGGTAGGACATGCACAGCCTAAAGAAGCCTCAAAGGGTGTGAGACGGGGCATAGCGACCCAACGATTCAAATTCATTGCATAGCATATGACTAATACCGGTAATAGAGGTATGCCTCCGGGGACCAGCTCGCGCCAAAAGGCAGAGGTTGGACGTTATCTTAGTCAGCAAGGATCAAGGGGGCTCGAGATATGTTATAACATTGGTACGATCTGCAGTTCTGCATAGCCCCTATGATATCTTGTACACGATATCCTAGTGGCTGTGCAGATCATACCAATATTCTGACATCTTCAACAAAGGCCAGGGCCTCCCACCCCCTGCTCCCAACCCTGCCTGCCCCAGTAAAAATGAACAGCCGGTGAATGTCTGCACCGTCGTTCGGAGGACCAGCCCCCCCCCGCTCCCTAAGCGCCGCCTTAAGGCTAGGGTACTGAAAGCAAGCATGCTCGCCATGTCCCCTAGCCCAACATCGCTGGCAGTAGCGATTGTGATGCTGCTGATCACAAGTTAAGAAATTGCTTACCCGCTGGGCCCTGCTGAACGCTCGGCCACGTGGGGCTGGTAGGGAACGACTAGGCTCAATTCCAGCTACCATGCACAGGCGCACAGCCTGGGCCATGGCGCAGCCATGCCATCCTCCTATGCGCAGCCATTCTCCTATGCGCAGCCATCCTCCTATGCGCAGCCATGCCATCCTCCTATGCCTAGGTGGCAGGAACATGGAACCCAGCGCTCTAGGCGGGGGAGAGAGAACATCGTGTGGCGTGTTCGATCCCTCAATCTCTGGGTATGGATGCCACCAGCGATACCACTTAACCATTTCCCCCCGATCACAAGTGTGGAGCAATCGCTTCTTGGTTTCGGAAGCAAGACGTCCAGAGACCAGGCCATCGCCTGTACAGGCCTCGTCAGCGGTGCTCGTCAGGCTGTACCTAATTCCCGATCGCCGAATTTTGTTACAATCGAATCTTATCTTTTTGACAGAGGTGGACAGCCCGTCACGTGCCACATCTAGCTCTCGGTCACAGGGCTCGCGGCGCTCCATGGGGTGGCATCGTGCTCCGCAGGCGCTGACGTGAAGGACCCAGCATCTTCGATCTCTGCCGATGAGTTCACATCGCCTTCTGAAATACCGCTTCCGCCTGTTTGCAGCCTACAGCGACCCATGCATCAACGCAACTACCACCATCACGGGCCGGACCCCGTTCCCCCCCACCTGCCGACTTATGTCTCAGCATCAACCTTTAAAACCAGGAGCTTTTTTCACAGGGGCTTGGCAGCGTGAATTGATCAAGTCAACCCTGCAGGCGCCGCCCACATGGTGGGTACGGGGAGCATGGACAAAGCCATGCCGAGGCGGCCATGCGGCGACACCGCCGCCGCCCCATGCAGCCACCGCACCAGCGTCAGCGCCAGCCGCCCTCGATGCTAGTAGCTTTAGAAGCGCAGCAGCAGAGGCAATAGCAGCAACGATGGCTGCTGCTGGTTCCGGCTTTGACAAGCTGAGGCAAGTTCCTTGGGAAGCAAACGATGCCGCAGCGGTGCTCGGGCAGCTCGGCAGACTCCCAGTAATTAATCTATTCAGAAAGCAGTGGATTACTAGTGCCTGCTCTGACTCCGGCACCAGCCCCAGTGCCAAGTTCAGCTGCAGATCCAGCGATCGTGCCAGTACCATGTGTAGTGCTTGGATGGGCAAGGCGACCTCCCACAGCAGCAGTGGGTCTTCCCTGGGGGCGATGGGCAAGGCGACCCCCCACTGCAGCAGTGCATCATCCTCAAGGATGAGGTGCCACGTGGCCATGGCAGCCCCCAGCGGAGGAGGCAGCAACCCCAGGTCTCTCAGCACTGATGTTAGCAGCAAGAAGAAGAACAGCAGCAGCATTGTCAGCATCATCAGCAGCAGCATTTTCAGCAGCAACAGCAGCAGCAGCAGCAGCAGCAGCAGCGGCAACAGCAGCAGCGGCAACAGCAGCAACCCCAGGTCTATCAGCACTAATAACCGCATACGCAGCAGCAACTGGAAGTTAGGCATCCGCAGCGGCTTCAAGAACAGGTATGGCGACAGCTTGGGCAGTCGCAAGAAGGAAGATAGCGGCAGCAGCAGCAGCGGACGTGGCAACCCCGGGTCTCTTGAAACTGACACCAGAAAGGAGATGGACAGCAGCGGCAACAGCAGCAGGTTCTTCAAGCCATATGGCGAAACCTTTGGCAATGGAATCAAGACGCAAGACAGCAGCAGGAGCAGCAGCAGCAGCAGCAGCAGAGAGGGCAGCCACGACGCAACAAATGAGCCAACCATGCTCAACAACAGCAGCAGCAGCAGCAGCATCTACAACAGAGAGGGCAGCGACGACGCAACAAATGAGCCAACTATGCTCATCAACAACAGCAGCAGCGGCAGCAGCGGAGGAGGGGCTGAGTTCTGGTTCAACTCTCCTGGAGATCTAACCTCAGCAGGCATATCGAACGGAAGCAGCGGCTCGTACCCTTATGCAAGCGTGGTAAGCGCCGCCGACTCCGGCCAAGAGGCATGGAGGACCCCAGCGGGCGACATGATGCCTTTCACACCGCACTCCAAGACCGATCGTGGTTACCGAGATGCGGCCAGCGGTTCCTTCCGCAATATAGGCAGCGGCGGTGGCGGTGGCGACAGCAGCGGAGTGAAGAAAATGCCAAGGGTCAGGTCTGCTTTGAGGCTGGGAAGCTGTCCGGATGTCTACCAAGCACCCGCCGTATCTGCACTGGCCAGGTCCCAAGAATCTTTGAAGTTTTGGAGCTGGCTGATGGGTGGGTCCGGGGTGGCTGGTGATGTGGGTGCGGCGGCGGCAGCTGCGGCGGCGGCAGCTGCGGCGGTGGCAGCAGCGGCGCTGCCTCAGCAGCTGATCGAAACGCCTGGGATGATTGTGCAGACAAGGCTCATGGAGGCCAAGTCGCCGGGGGAGCTCCAAGCGGTAAGGTCCAGCTCCACACTCCTTCACTTTTCTACCCCAAGCGATGAGGTCCAGCTCCACATTTTTGTTTTTCCACTCGAAGCGGTGTGATCCAGCTCCCCACTTTGTTTACTTTTTTATTCAAAGCTGTGAGCTCCACCTCCTCAGCCTTTCACTTTTTATTCGAAGTGGTGAGATCCAGCTCCCCACCTTTGACCTTCTACTCGTTCCCCGGCTCTCACTGTTTTCTGTTTTTCTTTCGAGATCCAGCTTAATGTTTCAGCGTCATTTACAGAGCCAGCTCCGTTTTCTCATTTCTGGTCACGATGCCCCCCCATCACTTTTTGTGCTGCAATCGCTTGCCTCCATGCATTTGAATGCACATTCTGGACCACAGCTGGATGCTGATGGGCCCCATCCACCGCGCGATCCTTGCACTGCTAGCGGTTTTGTTTCTGACAATGTGCTTCCCCTCTCATCGCTTTCCCCCCTGCACCTGAATGCAGATTCTGGACCGCAGCCGGATGCTGATGGGCCCCATCCACTGCGCAATCCTTGCACTGCTAGCAGTTTTGTTTCTGACAATGTGCTTCTTCTCTCATCGCTTTCCCCCCTGCACCTGAATGCTGATTATGGACCACAGCCGGATGCTGATGGGCTCCATGCACTGTTCACGCCTTATGCCGCTAGCGATCTGTGAATGAAACTTAACTCCACCTCATCACCTGAACGCAGATTCTGGACCACAGCCGGACATTGATGGGCCCCATGCACAGTGCACTCCTTGTACTGCAAGCAGCCCGCATGATGGAGACTTGGCCGCGGCCAGCGGCCAGAAATACATCGGCAGGGCGATGGAGCCCGTCCTCCTCCTCCTCCTCCGCTTCGTCTGGGGGACACGAGGCCGCCGCAGCCGCGACAGATCCGCTCTTGGATCTGTACATCCGGATCCAGAGCGACCCGGATCTGCTGATGGGGCTACGGGCGGCCCCGGCGGCTGTGGCTTCACAGATGCAGTTGTTGGCGGAGCAGCTCGACAGCGCAGGCATCACAGACAAGAGCAACGACGGAGGAGGCAGCACTAGTGACAGCAATTGCAACAGCAGGAACATAAGCAACAACAGCAACAGCATTAGCAACAACAGCAGCAGCGACAGTCTCCACCCAAACCTTTCAGCTGGTTCCATAGGAGTTGACAGCATCAGCTCTTGTCCATCTGTTGCCGGATCCATAGACATGATCAGATCTCTATATGGATCCAGCGGATCTCTCCATGGATCTGATGGATCTGTGCGGTGCGTCACGGATCCAACGACTGCCCTCGCCCTAGTCAGTGCTCTGGGCCAGATTTGCAATTATGGAACAGAGGCTGTCAGGGCGGCGGCCGCCGCTGCCGCAGCCTCTACTCTCCTTACGGGGCGCCATCGTCTTGGCAGCAGCGGCGGTAGGGCTCCTTCTGTCCTCCTGAGTGGAGGCAGGGGATATTTTCCGACGGTCGATGTCCCGTCTGATCCACAACAGAGGCTGAGGCAACACGCCGCCGCCGCCGCCGCAGCTGCCGGGGACTTCTCGCAACGTTGCTCAGCGGTTGCTAAGGAGCTCCTGCGGACGCTGCTGCGGCTGGACACCGCAGCCGCCCCGCTGGTGTCGACACCGGCGGCGTCAGGTTCGGCGTCTGGGGCGGCCGGTGCCTTGCCTGGTTTGCTCAACAAGGAAGAGCTGAGGGCGCGGGATTCCGCTGCTTCCGCCTGGCCGCCGGCGGCGGCTGGCTGGAGATTTGGAGGCCAGGTGGAGAGAGCGGAAAGCGTGCCGGACAGCGCTGTGTCCTCTGCGGATATTTCCGGAGGTTCTGTGCCGCTGCCCGCCCCGCATCTCCTCGGCGGCGGCGCCCGCTTGGCTGAGCAGCCGGAAGGCGCGCAGGCGATGACTGGCTTACTGGACGCTGTACCGCCAAGGGTGAGCAGATCTTGCTAAATTTCTGGTTGGTGGGTTGTCAGACCAAAGCCAAGTTAAATTGCAATTAAAAAATGAACTGAAGTCGAATTGAATTTAAACAGTTACCCTCAGACGTGCACAGCCGTTTGTAATCCTGCAGATGTGCTTAGCAATCACATACAACTGATTTGTTAAGGGCTTAGGGTCATGTGTCAGGGGTTGAAAACTATTTGTTAAGGGTTTAAGGTTAAGTGTCAGGGGTAAACAACTCGTTGTTAAGGGTTTAGGGGTACGTGTAAGGGTTTAAAAAACGCCCAACCCTGAATCCCTTAGGAGTGTGTGATGCGTTGCAGCTCCAATCGCCTGCAGGTATTGCCAGTGATCGGTTGCGAATCGAGAGCCTCAGGTGATTTTTGATTGACCCTGAACCCTGAACCCAGAGCCCTGAACCCTGAACCCTGAACCCGGAGCCCTGAACCCTGAGCCCTGCACCTTGAACCCGGAGCCCTGAACCCTGAACCCGGAGCCCTGAACCCTGAACCCTGAACCCTGAACTCGGAGCCCTGAACCCTGAGCCCTGCACCCGGAGCCCTGAACCCTGAACCCTGAACCCTGAACTCGGAGCCCTGAACCCTGAGCCCTGAACCCGGAGCCCTGAACCCTGCACCCTGAACCCTGAACCCGGAGCCCTGAAACCTAAACCCTAAACCCTAAATCCTGAACCCTGAACCATTTGAGAAAGGAGAATAATTTATACCCTTTCCGCAGTACCACAATCCTGAATCTTAACCCCTAACCCTAGATACGCTCCACCCGATGGTTCAGGGTTTGTGACTTGTGCCCCCTGTAAATTTTGAACCCTGAGCCCTAAGTATGCTGCTTTGCTTCCTGGTTCAGGTGCTGGCGAGTGCGTGTGTGGGTATCGCCGCCTTGAACTGGTGAGTGGGCCACAGGGGCACTGTTCAGGAGGGGAGATGGTGCCATACCATCCTTTATAATAAATTAAAAACTTTCAGGAGGGGAGATGCTGCCATGCTGTCCTTTATAAGGAATGAAAACAACTTTCAGGAGGGGAGGTGTTGCCATGCTATTCTTCATAAGAAGTGAAACGTGCTAGTATTGTAAATTTACCTGCCCTCGGGCATTAACACATGTTTTTTTCCAGTGCTGCCCTCAGGGCGAACTGAGTTCAAAATCTCATAATTTCCTGCTGAAAGCTTGCGCCGACACTCGATAATTAGTAAATTCATGGATTCCCTAAAACCCCAAGCAACGTTAATCATGAGGAAGGCAAAGCAAGTATACTGTAAATCTCCATGAGGAATATCTCCGACTTAAACTGGTGAGCAGGACACTTTTCAGCAGGGTCGATGTATCGGTACCATCATTTTAAAATAAATGAAACGCGCTTGTAAGGGCTCAGTGAGGAATATTTCCGACCTGCTTGGGTGAGCAGGCCATAGAGGCACTTTTCAGGAGGGGAGCGTGTCGCAGCTATCCAGCACTTTTTTTTAGTGGTCGCTGATTACGTGTGGTAACCAAAATGGTGACCAAACAAGTAATAACAAGCAAAGCCGAGGTTCAGATGCGCGGCAACAAAACACGACGAAATCAGGTTGGATTGGGAACTTTCCACCGCCTGCGTCCAACTGTTCACCAAGCACTCTCCGCAAGACCTTGCTTCATCTGGCAACCAAAATCAATTGCAAACGCCACTGAAAACATCCCTGTCAGCCAATACCGGTATGGTCATTGCTGCGTTTCTGCATACCGTAAAAAACGGGTAGGGTCCGCGCACCCCTTTGGAGAACACAAACATAAAATCCGCTGCGCAGGCAAAAAGTAACCTTCTCCGCGCACACACAGCTGGATATTTTTTTTATATCTGGTGCCGGAAACACTCCCTCGCGCACTCCCCAAATAGTTGATAATTGTTATTTGTTCATGTCCCGGTACTCGGTGCACCCCGAAATGATTAATTAATAGCAGAATCAAACCCGTTGTTCGATATACTACATACTTCCACACCGGTACTGGAGGGTTGAATGAGGAGGCTGTCGCCATGACCCCCTCCCTGTGGAAATTGTCTCCGTCATTACACATGTATGAGAAACTCGGGGTGTCTTGTCTATCACGCGAAAGTGCTTGCAACATAAGCACAAGGATGCTCTCCAAAGAGGGCGGTGGGATGGTACTCAAGAGGTACCACAGAGCACCGGAAACGCAACGCACTCACAAGTAAAAGCGCTGAACGAAGCCTGAAAGGCAGGCGCCACCAATGCCAGCTGCATGATCCTGAGAGTGTGGAATGCAGATTGAGCTCAAGAAGTACATTCACTTTGTTTTCCGATTCCTGCCAGACAGCACTAGCAAATGAACCCTACCCCCCCCCCATAATGTAGATTGAGCTCAAGAGGTCCATTCACATCCCTGTTGAGAGAAGCGCCCCGCACACACAGGGCTGCTACCTCCCATAGTACAGCAGCTACCTCCACTTTGTTTCCTGATTCCTGCCCGACAGCACTAGCACAATATCCCTAAAGCCCCCATCGTGTCACACAAGTGTGGACCCCACAGCCAGCGATTAAACCCTAAACCTGCCTTGGTGTGCAGCGGCGCGGGGAGGGCGGAGACGTGGCGCACCCTAGGAGACTCGCTGGCCTTGGGGCTGGGATACCTACCCATACAAGATGTAGTGTCAGCCATGGAGGTGAGGGCGATGGGTTTGGTGCTAGCGGGACCAGGGCTGCAATGTGTACATGTACAAGATCTACCTGTACGAGATTTACCCGTACAAGATCTACCTGTACAAGATGTAGTAGAAACTGGACTGACCTGGTATTTTCCAAATTTTATAACTTGAGACGTGGTAAGGTTATAACTCCGCAGAGCACGTTCATTTGAGGGATTCCAAAGAACCTTGTTTTTCCAAATGATAAGTGAAGCCTCGTTTCTCTAAATGCAAAGTGAAACCTTGTTTTCCCAAATGCTAAGTGGAACATTGTTTCTCTAAATCCCCCAAGAAACCTTACTAAAACTACCGATACTCCGTTCAGGCGCTCTCATGAATACCAGTTCCATCGCAGTGAATCTGGGGCAAAGCTTTGGTGGGCGTTTTCCTGTGAAGGGTTTAAGGTATTGTTATGCGTGTTCCTGATATAGGTTCAGGTTTTCTGTGGGGATATTTCTGCTCTAGTTTCAGGGTTTGGGGTATTATTGGGCGTTTTCCTGCTGAAGGCTAAGGGTTACGGCTTTCGTTAGTGGTTGTCCTGCTTATGGTTGTAGGGGTTACGGTTTGGACAAGGCTATGTCTGCGTATGGTTTAGGTACAGGGGTTAGGTGGGGTCATTTCCTGCTGAGGGTTTAGGGTTGCCACACCTTCTGCAGTCCTGCTTCTCCCACGCACTACCGTAATGTGCTTGATTTAGGGTTAAGGAATTAGGGTTAAGGATTCTGTAAGGCGGAAGGGCGTCCAAATCCAGAGAGGATTGGCATGAAGCCTGAAACCATCACCCTAGACCCTAGATACCAAACCGCCCTGCTTCCCTGCCCCTACAACAAACACTACCGTTTTGTGCCGCCCATGTGGCCAAGTCTTTTTGAGCAGGGCCCAGAGGTGTATCGTCATTGACACTTCCGGACTGTGCTTGATTTGGGATTTTAGATTGCCTTGGCCCCTCAACCCTCAACCCTCCTACCTCTCACACGCACACTCTCCTCCTGCATTGATCTCGGCAGGCTGTACCGACTGGCCTGAAAGGTGAGCCTTGTTTAGGCTTGCCCAACAACCCTACACCCAAACCCTAAATTCTGAACCTTAAACCCTGAAGCTAAACCCTAAACCTTTAACCCGAAATCCTCAACCTGAAAACCTGAACCCTAAATCATTTACTCTTAACCCTAATCCTCAACCCTAAATTCAAAATCCTGTACACTTAACCCTACATCCTTGACCCTAAACCCATTCATCGCCGCAGGCTGTAATAATTTAGCCTCAACCATGCGCAGAGTTTATATCTCCATTTCCCTTAACCTTACACCTCCTGCAGTCCTGCCCCTCACACTCATGCTCCCCTGCTACTGTGCTTTATTTAGGGCCCTAAACCCTTATCCCCCCTGCCCCTCACACACACACGCACCCCCCTGCTGCATTTATCACCACAGGCTGTAACGACCGGCCTCAACCATGCACCAGATCCATCAGAGGAGGAGCATCTCCTCCTTCAGGATCACGTCTGCGTCGACCAAGGCCGGCTGCCCCCCTTTCGTTGCATGGGTCAGGGTGCCGTCACCCTGCCGCCGTTGGAGCGGCTCCTGAGGCTTTGGCAGTTAATGGAAGGCAGCAGCCCGGTTTCACATTTGAGGGGGGGAGGTGACAGCAGCAGCGGCGGTGGCGGTGGCGGTGGCGGTGACTTGTTCGCCGTGCAGGGCAGCCCTGCGGCCTTGGCACCAGGGATTTACAAGGTGAGGGCGGCAGCACTTGCGCTGTACAGTGATGTACGTTGTACAGGGTGGCAGTACTTTTTATATTCTGTTCAGCCACCTGCAGCCTCTGCCCCAGCTCATTTTCGACCCCTCCCTTGTGACAGCAGCTCCTCCCCTGGTGAACATTTTGCATCCATACTTTCGAAGCTGCATACCGGTTTGAATAAAACGCCTTTGTGTGCAAGGCACTCAGGATCCCTGTCACTCTAAAAAAAACGTGTCGACGTGTTTACACGTTGCGTTGATACGTGTGTTTAAATCCTGCTTGAGTCACGAAAACACCCCGCGCTTGTAGAGGGGGGGGGGAACTGCTAAACAATAATGGAGGAAAAGTGCACACCCGTAACTACAAATAACTCCCTTGTCTGCTCAGGCCCTCGTGACCAGACTGCTCCAACGACCCAACTGGGAGCGCGAGTGGTTCCAGCCACGGGTGATTAGGGGCGCGGGGGCAACAGCCTCCTCAGCAGCCACCTCAGACGGGGACGCGACGTTGCTGCTTGACATCTTGCGTCTGGTTTCGGAGAGCGGCGTGCGTGACGAGCGGCTGATGGATGCGCTGGAGTCAGCGTGCCGGTCAAAAGCCTTGGAATGGGACCATGCGACGGAAAAGGTGGACAGTAGGGGTGTGTGGGTTGGGGGGGAGGCGGGGGCGGGGGAGGCAGGCGATGGAGGGGGACGTGGGGAGGTAAAGAGGGGAAAGCGGGGAGCGGGAAGTGGGGGCAGGGCAAGTCGGAAGCTGTTGAGTGGAACCATGGGTGGGGAGTAGGGGGGGGGTGAGGAGGGGAAAGGGGGTGGGGGGGGAGCAGAGGGTTGGGGGAGGGGAAAGTGGCAGGGGGAGAGGGGTGTAGGGGGGGGGGGGATGAAGAGGGGAAGGTGGAAAGCGGGGAGGTGGGAGAGGAGAAAGCGGGGAGTGGGTGCAGGGCATTTTGGAAGCCGTGGAGTGGAGTCATGTGACGGGGAGGGTGAGGAGTAGAGGGGGGGGTGAGGGGTCGTTGTTGGGAGAGGGGGGGAGAGGCAGAGTGACAAGGCGTTGGAGGGGGGGGGGGGGAAGTGAGGAGTGGAGGCAGGGCGATTGGGATTTTGAAGGGAGATTGGGCTGCAGGGGAGTCGGGGGAGAGGGGGGGAGAGGGGGGTAGAAGGGGGGGGGGGGGGGGGAGGGGATGGGGGGAGGGGAAGAGGGGAGGGGAAGAGGGGAGGGGGGGAGGGGATGGGGGTAGGGGAGGAGGGAAAAGCGGGGAAAAAGGGGTAAAGAAGGGAAAGCGGGGAGCAGGGAGTGGGGCTTAGGCAAGTCGGAAGCTTTGGAGTGGGGCCATGTGATGGACGAGGTGGAGAGAGGAGGAGGCGGGGGAGAGGGGGGGGAGGTGGAAGCGAGGAGTGGAGGTACGCTGAATCCGGAGTTTGAAGAGATTGTGGGACTGCAGAGGAGGGTTGAGGTGATGAGGGGAAAGCGGGTAGAAGGGAGTGAGGGCTGGGCAGGGTGAATTGTATGTGCTGCCTTGGAGCCATTTGACGAGGGAGGTGGAGAGGGGGGAGGTTGGGGAGCAGGCAGGGAAAAGGAAGGGGAAGAGAGAAGAAGAGATATGGGGGGGGGGGGGAGATGGGTGTTGGTTCATAAAATATGAGTCCTTGCGATTGCGTTGTGTCCCTCTCTGCTACATAAACTAGACAGATACTAACAAGCTAGCCTGATCTTGAACCTTCTCAATGATAAGGACGCGGATGGGGCCACAGCCCCAAGCTACGCTGTTTCCTTAACCTCCACGCCCTGACGTAGCTTTTTCCCCTTCTTACTGAACCTTCTCAATTGTCTGGGCAAAGTGTCCCAGCGGCCTACAGCCAACAGGGGCTCTGCCAAAACTTCTGCCGAGGAAAACGAAGTATAAAAATAAAAAACGTATGAAAACAACTTGTGGAAAGATCTTCGCAGTCGCTCAGAAATCCTTGTCGAAAAACGTATCAAACGCCGAGTCAAACGCTTGTATAAAAGTCTTTGTCGGAGGGCCTAGTTAGGGGTTTTGGGTTCAAATCTCCCCACAGAATGCCGCTCTTTCCTACCTGCTCCCAACTTAAAAACAACTCAATAATATTTTCAGAGATCTGTATTAAACGCACATACCGGTATCACATATATTTGCCACAAGACCTTCGCATTTCCCCGCTTTGTGTCACTTTTTCCAGGTGACAGGTGCAACCCTGGACCCTGTATTTAGGACACAGGAGTGACAGTACCCTATACTCCGAGCCCTGCACTGTTTACCCTGAACCCTGAACCCTGAACTCTTCACCCCTGAACCCTGAACTCTTCCACTCTGAAATCTTCAACCTTATACCCTGAACTCTTGCACCCTGAACTCTACAACCATGAAACCTGCGACCTTTAGCACTGCACTGTTCACCCTGAACCCCGACCTCTTTGCCCCTGAAGCCTGAACTCTTCCACCCTGAACCCCGAACTCTTCCACCCTGAAACCTGAACTTCTCACCCCTAAACCCTGAACTCTTCAACCCTGAACTCTTCCACCCTGAGCCCTGCACTGTTCATCCTGAACCCTGACATTTCCACCCCTGAACCCTTAAGTCTTCCACCCTGAACCCTGGACTCTGTGATAGGTGCAAGCTGCGGTGATGCTGCAATTCATGCGGTCAACGCCCCCGCCAGGACGAGGCAGGGGCTACCAAAAGCCGTGGCCCTTCCTGGATACCATGCGAGAGAGGCTTCCTTGGTGAGGATGTACTTCTAAACTGATCCTAAACTCTAAAGGCCGTGATCCTGAACCATGAACCCCAAAACCCTGGTCCCTGGATCCCGGAACTCTGAACCCTGGATCCTGAACACTAAATTACAAAACCCTGAACCTCGAGTCCTTCATCCTGAACCCTGGAACATAAACCTGAAATTTACCCTGAACTAACCCTGAACCCTGGAACCTAAACTGGGCTCCTGTGGTAAGTAGGATTCACCACTGGACGGGATGGGATCCACACAAACGCCCCACCAGTTTTGGTATCGTACTTTTTGATGGTAACGGTTGTACCTTTTTGTTTAAATTGTTGTCCCAAAAGGCAGGTCCCACGAATGCCCGCGGTGAGGCAAGCTACACCCAGGCTAAAGCGCTATGAAAGAAGTCGTGATCCGGCAGCGCGAGGGATCTGGGATCTAGGGTCCAGATCTTGGTTTTGGATTTTCCCCGGCGGCCGAGGATGACCCCATCTCACACCCGATATCTGAACCGCAACTGCGCCTTGTATAATCCCACTTGCTTTGGGGATTTGTTGCCTGGTTTGTTGATCAGAGCGACCGAAATCTCGGCAGTGCGTACAATATTAACCGGAAAGACTAGTCTTGCCCACGAGGAATTGAGGAGTGGGTTGTGAAAATCACAGTTGCTAAATGTAGGCCTACCATTTTATTCATGAATGACGGCCTGTCATTACTTTTTATTAATGTAGGCCTGCCATCTATTCATTAACGTAGGCCTGCCAGTTATTTGTTAAGGCACTGCTTCAGACCTTTTATGCGTTCGCAGGGCCCTAGCCTCCACGCCAGCCATCTCGTCAGCGTCAGCGTCAGCGTCCTTCGTTTCGGCGCACATTTATTTTCCTATTTCAATACAGACATGGCGGAGTTTGGCAGATCGCACATTTTAAAGAAAGAAAGAAAGAGAAGCCCTAGGGGGAGTTGAAAAGTGCACAGTTTTACCCCCTGGTTTTACCCCCTGGTTTTACCCCCTGGTTTTACCCCCTGGTTTTACCCCCTGGTTTTACCCCCTGGTTTTACCCCCTGGTTTTACCCCCTGGTTTTACCCCCTGGTTTTACCCCCTGGTTTTACCCCCTGGTTTTACCCCCTGGTTTTACCCCCTGGTTTTACCCCCTGGTTTTACCCCCTGGTTTTACCCCCTGGTTTTACCCCCTGGTTTTACCCCCTGGTTTTACCCCCTGGTTTTACCCCCCGGTTTTACCCCCCGGTTTTACCCCCCGGTTTTACCCCCTGGTTTTACCCCCTGGTTTTACTTTGCAGTGACGATTGTGATTCCAACTAAACTCAAGGTCCACGCCGCGAACCTGCCTAACTCAGCCCCTTGGGGGAGAAATCACCCGCAGGCCTGCTCCTGCACACACAGGCGCACTCGCGCTCCCAACAATGTTTAGAATCACGTACCACGGGGCCCTCTCGACTGTATCGACTATTGCTCTGCTGCAGAGCCTCTCAAAACCCTGAACCTGAGAGGCCACGACACTGGCTTGAAAGCCACACTTTCCGAATCCACGCTTTCCAGGCTCGTCGGCCAGCCCGGGCTCTACGAAGGGGTGGGACACAACCACTCAGCCGGTGCTGACCAACCGTACCGCCTCGGGGCCAACCAACCGTACCGCCTAGCAGCCGACGCGTTGGCTGCAATGGCTCCTCTGGACATGGATGCGTGGGATGGTCTGGCTCTCCAGGTTTGGAGCTGGGTATAGCGGATCCAGAAGCTGTAGCAGATATAGAGACCATACCGGATCCAGAGGCTGTAGCAGATCCAGAGGCTGTACAAGATCCAGAGGTTGTACACGATCCAGAGGCTGTTGCGGATCTAGAGGCAATAGCAGATCCAGAGGATGTAGCAGATATAGAGATTGTTGCGGAGATAGAGACCATAGCGGATCTGGATCAAGAGGCATGCTGTAGTGGATTCAAAGCAGGGGCTGCGAGAGGTCCAGGAATTTGTCGTACCATCCAATAAATTCAAATCTATGACTATAATTGGAGGGGGTTTGAAGAGCTTCATAATGAATGACTGTTCGATATATCAAAGAATGCTAAATGATCGCTTGGTGATATACAGGGTGGTTGTGCAGACCCTGCTACAAAGAACACGAAGGTGTAAATATTGACCAACTTACTACCAACCACCCAACCACCCAACCGCCGCCTCTGTTCAGGTAGTGGCCGCTTGCCGCACCAATGACCTGTCTGGGCTGGAGGAGCTGGCTGCAGTGGCTGAGGCCCTCCACAGGCACATGCCCCTACCCCCACCAGCGCCGCCCCGCCAACTGATTGCGCTCGAAGGAACTCCGCCCCACCCATTGCCCGCGCTCCAAACAACGCCTGAGGCCCTCCACAGGCACCTGTCCTTCGACAATGAGTCCAACTTGTACCAGGCTGTAGCTGTGAAGGGAACTGGCAAGATGCTCCTCGGGCAGCAGCAGCAGCAGCAACAGCAGCAACAGCAGCAGCAGCAACAGCAACTGCAGCCATGGAGCCCGATGCAAGCCTCTCCTCCGGCGGCCTTGTGGAGCTCCTGGTTAGACGCTGCAGATTCTGGCGCGGGAGTCGGGGCAGAAAGAGTGTCTGGCCCTAGTAGGTTGGACAGCAGGCGGGAAGCCATGAAAGTGTACGAGGTTTTGGCCCTTAAGGCTGGCAAAATGCTGTTCATGTTGCAGCAGCAGTCTGGGCAGCGGCATGTCGAGCGCCTGGCGGCCTCTGTCGCCCGCATTGCTTTCGAGCGGGGTGCAGAGCTGCCCCGCCCGCTCGTGCGAGCTTGGGCCAACAATCTGATGCCGAAGCAGAAGCAGCTGCAGCAGCAGGGACCAGCATCGCACCAGGACAGATCTACCGGATCTGAAGACAGATCTACGCTGGATCCCGATGTAGATCCGCCGGGCGACCTGACGGCGCCGCCCCGGCAGGCCGTGTCGGTCTTGGAGCTGGCAGAGGCCGCGCACTCCGCTGCTTCGCTGCATTTGGTGGCCCACCAGGGGTGGAAAGGGCGCCTTCAAGACCCCCCCACAGAGTTGATGCTGGGCCTGCTTCGGTCGATCGAGGCGCGCGCCGCTGCTGAGGGCTTGTCTGCTCAGGAGGGCGTTCAAGTGATCAAGGCCATGATGCGGGGACAGGTGGGCGGATGGATCGGTGGGCATATGAGTAGATGGGTGGGCGGATGGGTGGGTGATTGACACAACATTGACAGTAGGATGGCTGTAGAGACTTTTCTTAAGCAAAGAGCGCGGTTACGCCCGTAACTTACTGCCGAGATTTATCAATTGACGATGCCAGTTTTATTCGGAAATTAAGATTTTTTGTGAGGCCTAACACATCCACCTTGATCTCTGAAACATGAACCCAGACACCCTGAAAGGAAGATGGGTGGGTGGATGGGTGGATGGATGGGTGGGTGGGTGGGTGGGTGGATGGGTGGGTGGATGGGTCGATGGATGGGTGGACAGTTGGGGTGGTTGAGTGACACGGCATTGACTGTTGCATGGGTGGGTGGATCGGTAGTTCGGTGGGCGGATGGGTTGATGGAGGGGTTGATATAGGGGTGGGCGGAGGGGTTGGTGGCCAGGTGGGTGAGTGACTGGCTTGACATTGACAGGTGGGTGGGTATATGGGAGGGTGAGTGGATTGGTGGATAGGTGAGTGGGTAAATAGGTGGGTGGGTGATAACAGGTTGCGGATTTCGCTCAGGCCCAGGTCAGGCCAATGTCAGGCCTAGGTCAGGCCCAGGCCAGGTCAGGCCCAGGTCTGGCCAGGCCCAGGTCAGGCCAGGTCCAGGCCCAGGTCAGGCCCAGGTCAGGTCCAGGCCCAGGCCCAGGTCAGGCCCATGCCCAGGCCCAGGTCAGACTCATGTCCAGGCACAGGCCTAGGCACAGGTCAGGCACAGGCACAGGTCAGGCCCAGGTCAGATTCAGGCCCATGCCTAGGTCAGGCCCAGGCCCATGCCTAGGTCAGGCCCAGATCGGGCCTAGGCCCAGGCCCAGTCCCAGGTCAGGCCCAGGCCCAAGCCCAAGTCTAGGTCAGGCCCATGCCTGGGTTAGGCCCAGGCCCAGGCCTAGGTCAGGCCCAGGCCCAGTTCCATGCCCAGGTCAGAACCAGGCCCAGGTCAGACCCAGGCCCAGGCCCAGGCCCAGATCAGGCCCAGATCAGGTCCAGATCAGGCCCATGCCCAGGCCAAGGTCAGGCCCAGGCCCTGGCCCTGGCCCAGATCAGGCCCAGGCCCAGGCCCAGGTCTAGGTCAGGCCCAGGTCCAGGCCAGGCCCAGGTCAGGCCCCGGTCCAGGCCAGGCCCATGTCAAGGCCAGGCCCAGGTCAAGGCCCAGGCCCATGCCCAGGCCCAGAGCTGTTTTGTCCCCTTAGCTCTCACATGGGTCGTGATTTTCTTCAATTTTTTTGAGTTACATGGCAGCCGGTGCGTGAGTTGTGGGGGTTAGGGGGGAAAGGCACACGTTCGGCTGTCGTGGTATTGGCCGGGAAAGAGTGTAGGCGCTTCGAAGGTCGAGGACTGAATTAGCGGAATTCGAAAGTGTTTTCGAGGCAGCAATAACCGATATTGGGTGCAAGGGGTTTGCGATGCAGAATCTTTCCACCCTTAACCCTGTAATTAGTTGTTTATGTCTTCAAACCTGAAAAGCCCTGAACACTGAACCCTGAGCCCTAAGCCCAACTCTCATCGCTTGCCCAGGTTTACTCCGAGCTGCTTCTGTGGAAAGCATTGCAAAAGCTAGCTGCCAAGGTGCAATCCGCGTCAAGTTTTTTGCTACGTGACGGCCCAGCCCTAACTCCCGTCGAAAACATCACTCCCGAGGCATGGGCGAAGGCCGAATCCCGGCAGCGCAAGCGTACGGAACTCGCGGCCCGTCTTCTCGAAATCAACAGCATGCGCGCGGGGCTGGTCGACGAGGCACTGGAAATCTGCCGAAGATCCAGCGTGCCCGCTGCGTCGTCTTCGCTTCGGGGGGGCCGGGACGCGCCGGTAAATCGTCTGGTGACTCTGGGCCAGCAGCGCGCTGTCGACATTGCCGTGGATGTGTGTTTGGGTTCGACTGACAGTGCCGCTTCGATCCAATTTAGTGGAGGGTCGGCGGAAGAGAGGACGCGGGAGCTGGGCGGACAGGCAGGTCCGGCAAGGGGGCCGGTAGGCCCCTTGGTCGACCCCTCGGGACCTATGCTGTTGCGGCCGCTGTGGCCGTGGCTGCTACCTGCGCAGAAGCTGCGCGTGTTCCAGGCAACGAGGGGGGCCAGCAGGGAAGGGGATCCGACGCGGGACGAGCTTCGGATAGGCGGAGGAAGCTTGGATATAAAACAGGAGAATAATGCTAGGGATTGATAGGACAATGCAGGAAAGAGAGTGAGAGGAGGTTGTGATGAATGGTTGCAAACTGCCATATGGTGGTTTAGGGTTAAGGGGTTAGGGTTGCTAGATGCCTTATGGTGGTTTAGGTATTAGGGTTGCTAACTGCCTTATGGTGGTTTAGGGTTTTGGGTTCCGAACTGTCCGTCGGTGGTTCGAGATCAACAAGACCTGTATTTTCATGTGTGTTCTCCTCATGGTAGAACGATACGGCACAGGTTTAGGAGGAGTGTACTACCAAGGTCGCATGATACGGCACAGGTTTAAGAGGATTGTTCTACCAATGCCGCACGATACGGCACAGGTATAGAAGATTTTAATACAAAGGTCATACTATAAGGCACAGGTCTAGAAGGGGTTTGCTACCAAGGTACCACAATACGGCACAGCCGCACAGGTTTAGGAGGATTGAACTCACAAGGCAGCACGATACGGGACAGGTTGAGAGGGGGTTTGCTACCGAGGAGACTGACTGACTGTGAACTTTTTTACAGTCCAACGAACATCACATTGATGCATGAGGCATATGCCCGTAAACTAGCGCAAGCGCTAAATACGCTATATCAGCATGCAAAACCAGTAAATGTAACACGATGAGGCACCATACACGTTCTGGTACATGTCGCACCATAAAGCAGTAACCGTGCCATAATGGTGGAAGTTGCCCGTATCGCCTTAGAGAGGCTCACACTACTCACAACTACGGTACAACACCAAACACACGTGCACCTTGTACTACACTGTGGAGGTACGTACAAGGGCTGTAAAGGGGTAACTAGGTACAGCGTACCTTATAAGAGGGAAGGCTGGGTTTCACACACAGGGTTTCTCTAAGCGCCCCGTCTCAACATTCAGCCAATGCGACCCCATCCGATACCGGGCTACAGCAAAAATAATATTAGGCTTACTCAAATTGTACCAGAAAGTCTCCTTCACATCACGCTTAATTTGGAACCACTTAGAGAACGTAAACAATTTGAACCCCGAGCGTTCTGAGTCAGGAGCAGCACGTACTGACAGGGCCGTACGTTGCATGTCCCTGGAAATTTTGGAAAGCCACTGATCCCTAGCTGAATTCACAATGACCTCAATATCCAAAGAGGTATTGGCTGATGCAGTCAATAAATCAATACCCAGAGTCATCAATATGGTAGACAGAAAACCAGCCCAACAAAGTGAAGTGCCAGCCTTCGCCTAATCACAACTTTCCTGCATAGCCATTTTCACAAGGTCATTGTCAGGCCTCAGATTAATTCTATTCCAAAAACTCAGGGTCTGCTGAAAAATACTTAAGATAAGGGGTTCACGGTGCAGTTCACTCATGAGAACATACTCGGCCACAGACTTGCGAAGACCCAGACACTGCCTAAGGAAACCCTTGTGAATTACCTCCAAATCTCTAGAGAAACCAGTATCTGTCAAGCCAACTCCTTTCGCAAGGAGACCTGGTCCCCAAATTTCACACCCATAAAACAGAATAAGCTTTACTAAAGACACCAAGCCCGAATTAGGCCAACGCCCGCAGTCTACGGCTACGGTATCTCCCGCCACGCACGGTAAGTGACTCAGCGACCCAACAGACTATCTAGCTATCTGGAAGGTCGTCAATCTAGCCTGTCAGTGTTGGACTCCGCGATAGTCATCTAGAAGTTCCTGCCACGGCTTAACGCGCCGCGCATCCGCGGCCAGTGTGTAGTCACTGAGTCCGCCAGTAGGCGTCCGCCACTTTGTGGGGAAAAAGTCCGCCACGGACCCGAATCAAACATCACTTCGTTCCTTTAAAGTGCCTGGAATCTGGCCGCGGCAGACGTGGAGGAGGGCCTGCAGAGAATGTCAGCGATTTTAGCGTTTACCTTGATCGACATCGAGAAGGTCCAAGCTGTGAAGGCCCCTCACACCAAGCCTCAGTAGTCAATTATCTTGAAAACACCTTGCATCCCTTACATACCGCTCACGGAGCATGAATTTATTTGCCCTCAACCAATCAATTGGTGCAGACATCATGTTCTTGTTAGTATATGTAGGTGAAAATGAATATTGCTGAATTAAATTATCTTGATTAACTAAGTTTATTTCCTTTCCTGTTGATTTTGCCTTCTACCCATCAAGCGGTGCTAACATGAAGGAGTGACAATGTCCATGTATCATGGGCCGGAACACGCTGTATTTGCTTGATGAATTTGCTTGATGAGTTTGAGTGTGGACATTCTGAAAATATATAGCTTTGACTACGACGTAAATTTACTGTCACGTGGACTTCATTTCAAGCTCTTTATTTTTTGATGTTTTCGACTGGCTGAAGATTTTACTAAGCATTTAATTGAGGTGCTCCAGTCAAATATTACTTGTCTTATGAGGTTCAACTTGAAGGCCTATTTATAGGCAGGGTCAGTGTGATGACCTAGGTACAGGCCTAGCAACAGCTCAGTAGAATGACCTAGGTATATATATGCCTAGTAACAGCTCAGTAGGACGACCTTGGTAAACGCTCAGTAACAGCACAGTAAGATGACCTTGGTAAAGGCCTAGTAAAAGCTCGGTAGGATGACCTAGGTAAAGGCCTGTTAAAAGCTTGGTGGGATGACCTAGGTAAAGGCCTAGTGACAGCACAGTAAGATGACCTTGGTAAAGGCCTAGTAACAGCTCAGTAAGATGACCTTGGTAAAGGCCTAGTAACAGCACAGTAAGATGACCTTGGTAACGGCCTAGTAAAAGCTCGGTAGGATGACCTTGGTAAAGACCTAGTAACAGCACAGTAAGATGACCTTGGTAAAGGCCTGGTAAAAATTCAGCAGGATGACCTTGGTTAAGGCCTGGTAAAAAGTGAACTCAGCAGGATGACCTTGGTTAAGGCCTGGTAAAAACTCAGGAGGATGACCTTGGTAAAGGCCTGGTAAAAACTCAGTAGGATGACCATTGTACAAGCTTAGTAGGAGCTCAGTAAAAGTACATAAGTAAAAACGCAGTAAACGCTTGGTTAGATAACAAACTCGTAAGCTCTGTAGCTTGACATTGGTTACAATACCATGGTCGAATATCACGGAAATACTGATGTAAACCGACAGAGCCTTCGGGGGCAGTAAATTTACATATGTAAGGCCTTGGTTACCATATATAGTTACCAACGTAACTCGGTTACCATGGTAACGGAAGTTTTTACTGATGTAAACCATGGTAATACCGAGGTTTTCCTACTGCGCATTTCCAGTAGTGACAACAAGTTCAAGAATCCGTATAACTAAATTCCAATTCAATTTCAATTCCAATTCAAGTCTACCTGAATTCCAATTCAACTCAATGCCAATTACTACTATACTGTAAACGCCTTACGGTAGGTTCGGCGCACCCGCCCAATATAGTTTATTTTTGCGTCGCGCAGCAAAAAAGAAGTAAAAAAACGGCCGCGCAGCGGCGAAATTTTATTTAATTAACGCTGCGCAGCAGGAAATTTAATCTAACGTCGCGCATCAGTTAAATAGTATTAATTCCTGTCGGCGCAGCACTTTCAGCCAGTACAGTATGACTCCCTGGCCGGTTCCTGGCCTCAGGAAACGTGTGGCTGTTGGGGCCCCGAATCGCCAGCACCCGTCAGCACCCGTATCTGCCCCCAGGATAGAGCTTCGCTACGGGGACTGGCGTAAGGATCACTCGACGGATTTTAAATAAAATAATATCCGCGCGCTAGCGCACAGCTTTTTGACATTTGCTGTTTTTAATGCATACCGCGCACCCCCAGAATAGTTTTTTGGGCACCTGACTGACACGCCGCGCAGCGGCGATTTTTGAATTATTATTAGCGCGCACTTATGTTCGCACACCCCAATAATTAATTAATTATGAGCGCAGTCTCTGGCTTTTCACGGTAGTAATAATAATAATTAAAAACAAGAATAAATTTCGTGTTTCCTAAGTAAGCTGCATGTCAGCTACCTCCAGTCCATAACAGCCTCTGGCCGGAGGCCCCGTTTGTGGCCAGCCCTGCTATTTTTGCAACCACGCATGCAGGCCGGTAGTTTGAGGTTTGGTCCCAATAGGGCCATCCCATTGATGGCCGCAGGGCAGCCTGCTTAACTTGGCCTTGCAGCAAAAAAAAGAAACGCCGGGCCCCACAGACCCTGAACGAAAGAAAGCTATGCCCCGTGGGAGGCGTGAGCGAGAGTTAAAAAAGCAGCACAGCCTGGGCCGAAGCCACATCCGCGCACAGACCCTGAAGATTCACGATGTAGGTAAGAAAGAAAGAAATCTGCGCCCAATTAGGGCGTAGGGGTTAAGGAAACAGTAGAAACAGCGCAGCTTGGGGCCATAGCCAAAGGGCTTAAGGGCGATGTAGGGACCGCATGCGAAATGCGATGGCAGCTCAGTGATTTATGGTAACGGCGCAGATGTGGCTACGGCCCCGAGCTGCATTGTTTTCTTAACCTCTACGCCCTAATAGGGCGTAGCTTTCTGTCTTCCTTTCATTGATGCCTTCTATACATAGCATGAGTGCAAGGTGGCCGCCTACTAATACCCAAGCACGACGGTAACGACGCGGATGTGGCATCAGGCCCAGGCTGCGCTGTTTCCTTAGCTCTCACGCCTCCCACGGGACGTAGCTTTTTTTCTTTATTTGCATAGGCCTAAACTAGTACTTAAACCTGCAGTGCAACGTCCCATCTTTAAAGGCCCCATCCAGTGCTTCGTATTAAGCAACATTACCATGAACACTAGCACTAGTACATGCACCAGCCTCAGCCTGGCGGCCAGAGCGGCATGGCAGGCCATTTACGACGCCTCCGGCCCGAGTCTGAAAGCTTGCTGATGAGCTCATGTAGCTCATGCTGAACGGTCCTAGAACAACAAATACAGAACACGCTGGGGGGCGGCACATAAACACATTTGTTTTCTTTATATTACGGTAAGCTAGATGTTTTTCCGTGGGAAACTGGGCGGAACTTCCTTGGGTAAAGCTCGGCAAAATAAAGCACAGAGGCACTCACAAGTTTCGGCGGTGCCCGCACGACCGACCAAAAGATCGAGTGCAGCGAGGGCCGCGGCTCCATCTACGCCTTAGGCAGCCGACTAGCACCTCCGGCAGATCCTGCCTGCACGCCATGCAAATTGCCGCGGTCCGGAAGCGGAACGACACTGGCCACACGGATCCAGATCCAGTTCCAGATCCGTTCTGACCCAACTGCTGGAAGTCCTTGCCCTGATCCGTGGTCCTCCAGCGCTCGAAAAGCTCCGTGAAAGTCACCGCCCACCGCCGGCTTCTGCATCGAAACCAGCCACTCGTCGTGGTCGTACATCGCCAGCCAGCGGTACCGCCCCATGGCACTGTACAAGCAGTGCCCCATGTTCCCGACCTGTCCCCACCAGTACAGGCGCAGGTCCGCACAGTCGATGCACGGCGTCCATTGTTGTCCGCCGCCCTCTTTCATAGCAGCTTGGTGGTAATCTCCCCTGGCGGAGCAGTCCGTGCCTTTGCCCATGAGGCGGGAGATACGCATGTGGTACTGCTCAACCAACCCTTGATCCTCGTAGTGCTACAACTGGGCCTCCACAGGGCTGGGATCCAAAAGGTACACAAACGCCTGAGTGGGGAACAGGGCCAAACGTATGTTGGCTCTATAAACGCCTGAGCGGGGAGCAGGGCAGGAAAAGGGCACACGTCTTTTGTGTGTCTATGTATGTGGGATACAGGATTACAGGGCCACACGTGTATGGGCTCTACAAACGCATGTGTGGGGAACAGGGCCACACATACGTTGAGTGTCTATGTGGGATACAAGGCCACACGTAATTGGCTTCACAAACGCCTGAGTGGGGGACAGGGCCACACATACGTTGAGTGTCTATGTGGGATACAGGGCCACACGTGTATGGGCTCTACAAACGCCTGAGTGCGGAACAGGGCCACACCTATTTTGAGTGTCTTTGAGGGGGAACAGGGCCGCACGTACTAATTGGCTTTACAAACGCCTGAGTGCGGAACAGGGCCACACGTATTTTGAGTGTCTTTGAGGGGATGGAACAGGGCCACACATTCTAATTGGCTCTACAAGCGCCTGAGAGGGGGACAGGGCCACTCGTATTTGTTTCGTCTCTTTGTGTGTTTGAGTGTTGGTGTGCTAAGGAACAGTGCTTATTTTAAAAAATATCACATTTTAGGGAGAAAAACACGCGCTAGTGCGCGACTGTTGGATTCGACATCCGGTCAGTGATCACTGTCAAGTGTGCCACAGTAATCCAGGAGGAGCAGAACAAGCTAGGGGCCCCGAGGAGTAGATGGCTGGAGCACCCCCACGTGGCTGACTTAATCTTCGAAGCGGTGATGCGATACACGAGCTATCGCGAGGCCGTCAGGTCGCTGCGGCATGGCATGCCGGAATTCTTACGCAGCCTCATCGAATCCACATTCCGGGGCTGGTTCAAAGTGAATCCCCTCACTGGCTGCGGGAGTCACACGCAGCTGACACCCTATGCCATCGGGGCCCTGCAGTTGGGAAGCTGACCGTGAACCGGAGGAGGATGACTATGCTGATTTGTGCTGACCGTGTACCAGAGGAGGATGACTACGCTGATTTGTTGCTGGCCGTGTAACCGAGAGGATGACTTTGCTAAATTTTACTGACCGTGTACCGGAGGAGGATGACCATGTGATTTTTGCTGACCTTGAGGGTTTTAACCGAGTTTTACTGTACTGGCTGAAAGTGCTGCACGGAAGGAAATTTACATTTTTTCCAGTGATGCGCGGCGCTAGTTTAAATTACCTGCGCAACTTTAAATTACATTAAAATATCGCTGCTGCGCAGCCGTTTTTTATATTCGTTTTGGCTGTGCGATGGAAAACATTCTTTTTTTGAGGGGCCTGTACCCTTCACTCTTCAAACATAGCAAGTATGTCCTGAGATTCTTGTTCCAGCCACAAGTCATGCACGTCACGACCTACATCCGGCCATGTTAGGTTTAAGGCTTCACCCACAAACAACCGCCCGCTTAGGCAGGGATTACAGCCTTTATGTCGCACCATAAAGCAGTAAACGTGCCAATATGGTAAACTCCGGAATCTCCGGTAAAGGCGCCTTAGAGAAGTGTCCTTCTACTCATAAACACGGTACATTACCGTACACACAGACTCCTTGTACTTCAGACAAGAGCTGTTAACTGGCTACTGTAAGGTTCGGCCCTAGCAGGAAGTCTCTCTGCCTAGGGGTAATGTCTGGGTGTCCCTGTCTTGTGGGTACCGCCCCTACTACTTCACTCGCGATGTGCGCTTCAGGTCCGTGGCGGACTTCTTTCCTCACGGCAGTGACGGACGCCTACGGGCAGGCTCAGTGACTCTTCACTGGCTGCGAGTGCTCAGCGAGTTAAGCAGTAGAGCTGGATATTTGTATGTATAGCAATAGACGTATGGTAGCGTAGGCCTTCTGGCCGTCTGGGCGCGATCCAGCTGGGCTATGTTAAGGGCACTTACCGCGCAACACGCGGTGAGGTAGCCGGGAGGTTGACTGCGTACTTCTTCTTCGGCAGGGTCTCGGTTCACTACTGAGGTACTTGTCTCCAGGTAGTTCAGCTGAGGCGGAGCTAGTCTTGACTTGATATAGGTACTGACGTTATGAACACCTCAGGCCTCATGCATTGGATGCCGGCCGGAGCTTGTTACATAAGAGGTCTGTCCTTTAGAAAGGGACGAAGTAGTTAGCCTAGGCAACTGCCGGGATACAGGGACCCGGCAGGCCCAATTCAGAATACGGTACAATCTGTCAAATCAACCGGCGTAAGCGGGTTTCTAGGTCTCAGTTCAAATCCGTAGACTCCGCAGAGAAGCTGCGGAGTCCCCGAGGCCGCTAACTGCGGTCTAAACGGTTCTGTCACGTATACGGTAATATACTGTGACAGCTGTCGCACCATAAAGCAGTAAACGTGCCAATATGGTAAACTCCGGAATCTCCGGTAAAGGCGCCTTAGAGAAGTGTCCTTCTACTCATAAACACGGTACATTACCGTACACACAGACTCCTTGTACTTCAGACAAGAGCTGTTAACTGGCTACTGTAAGGTTCGGCCCTAGCAGGAAGTCTCTCTGCCTAGGGGTAATGTCTGGGTGTCCCTGTCTTGTGGGTACCGCCCCTACTACTTCACTCGCCCCCCGCTCCTCAGCGTTAAGCCTAAAGGGCATGCGCTGGGAGCCGGAAAAAGGGGTCGGTACTGAAAGAAAGAAACTTCTGGCAATATGTACACTTCAGAAGATCAAAATATCAAAGCAAATCTGCCTGGTTCAGGCCGTCCCCCGCATCTGCCTGGTTCAGGCTATATACACACATCAGCCTGGTTCAGGCTGTTTTCAAAGCAAAATCTGTACGCCCAGAACTTGTCAGTTCCCTAACACTGAAGCCTCCTAAACATCTGACTGCAATCCAGCCAGTCGGTAAAAAAAATCCCCTGAAGAAAATCCACTGCAGGAAAAGTGCTGCAGGACATCCTCACAAGGAAATTCATCAAAGAAAAATTCACTGAAACCCGTGGCGGACCACACAGAATCCGGTACCGTCACCAGTGTCATGCTTGGTTGCAGGCAATAAAGGGTCAGAACCCATCAGAAACCCTCAGCAACCATCAGAAACCATCAGAAACCTTCAGAAATCATCAGAAGTTATCAGAAGTCATCAGAAATCATCAGAAATCAGAATCTTTAAACTTCTGGAAAACATGTACGTAGAAGCTCAAATCGTCTTAGCAAATCTGCCTGGTTCAGGCCTTCTTCAATCAGAACTAAAAAAATCCACCAAGTCTCAGCTGAAGCGCAATGCGCAGAATCCTACAAATCCAGGCTGTTCAGCCCACTACCGGCGAGCAAACAGAGAAATTTTCAAAGTTATCAGGTCAAGCTAAGAACAACCGCTGCTCTCGCCCCACTGCGCCATAGCCGCCTGGTCTTCAATGGCCACAGGAAATGTGCGCCGTAGCAGCGTGATCCGCCCCCTGCTGTGTTATCATCGCCCGAGTTGACTAATTCTCCTCGCTCATCATCTTCATAACATATGTACTACCGTAGCCTTGCTGCTACGGTGTTTGAGAAACAAATTTTCACTATGTTGCTGCGATAGCTTAAACTCCAATCCTGCATCTTCCGTCTTCGGTCCGCTGGCTGCCGGCCCACTGCCTGCCGGGTACTAGGACAAGCCGCTCTGCGTCTGCATTTTCTGCTCTGTTGGCGCCTGCCCGCTCCTTGCCAGTTACGGCGTGGGTAACGTCACGTGCTCAGCGGCCTTGCCGCACTGGGCTTGGCCTCAGGTCTCGGTAAGCTCCGCAAGGGCTGACTCCTCCTCTTTGTTGGAAGCCTAGCGCCACCTTGGCCCATCTATGGACCGCTCGCTGGGTGACATTGGCTTCTCTTTATCCAAGGAATATCTTTCTCCAAAAAGTCTCTCCCTCCAAGAAGCCTCTCGCGCCTCCTCCTCCTCATCCGCCTCTTCCTCCTCTTCCATCTCATTCTCCTCTTCTGCCTCTTCCATCTCATTCTCCTCTTCTGCCGTAGGCCTGTGATCTGTGACCATCAGGTCCCCCATTTCCAGGGCGAACTTCTCCCACAGCACCACCTGCTGCGTCAGCACAGTGATCTGCTCCTCATCGGTCATGCACAAGTACCCTGGCACAGTGATCACGAACTTGCTCAGCTTGACCCTGGTGGCCACTGGCAGCCCCTCATAGAACATGTGCGAGACCGAGTGCCTTCTGCCAAAGTAGTCCACTGCATCCCTCGAGATCTGCAGCAGCTCTGCTGTGGACAGTACTCTGTGCGCAAACGCCTCCACTGTCTCCTCTGGCTTGACCTCTGGATCCAAGGTTGTTTTGACTCCCAGCTTGAGGTTGGTGATCGCGGATCTCTCATCCGAGGTCGGCTTCCCCACCTCCTCCTTTACCACCCTGATCCACAGGGTAAGCAGGGAAACCGCACAGCACTGCTCCTCTGCTGGAGCGGCCCACTGCCCCCTGATCCTTTCCACCTCCTTGGTGGCCCTGTCCCCTGCATGGGGCGCTGCCCTGATGGCCACCATCAACGGCCCCACACTGGCAGGCTTGTTGTTCCACAACCTGGCCAGGGATCGCACGAGCATGGCCATGGCCGAGGGTGACTGGCAGGATCCAACAATTTCCCCTGCCACCACGGCCAGCGCCGGTGGTTCATCCGACAGCGCCAGTCTGTTGTGTGATCCCCAATAGCCACACGCTTGGCAATATTTCTTGGCTGCAACCGCGCCCGGGTGTGACATATCCAACACCGGCACGTTGCCTTGGATAGCTGGGATTTTGGTATATTTGGCCACCCCTGCCAGCTGCAGGACCATCTGCTGCAGCAGCTGCATATTCACCCTTGCCTGCTCCCTATCGAGCCTCTTCATTTCCTGGTCGCTGGACTCCCGCCTGGCCCTTGGCCCGCGCCTGTCCGCTCCACCGGACCCCGACTCGTCTAAACTGGAGTCTGATCCAGATCCGCTACTGTCGCCCCCTGATGGGCTGCGACTGCGCTGGTACTGGCTGTTTCTGCGGCCAGCCCCATCCTGGGCTTGTCCGCCCCCGGACGACTGTCTGCCGGCCCCGCTCGCGGAGCCTCTGCTCCTCTCGGGTGGCGGCTGATCAGCCTCATCTCTGCTTTTTCTCTCCTCTGGGCGAGATTCCCGAGGCTGTGATCCTCTGCCGGATTCTGCCTGCCCCCTGGGCGGCTTCTGGCTTGGCTCGCCTGGCTGTGTCCTCCTGCCGTATTCTGCCGGCCCCCTGGGCGGCTCCTGGCTCTGCCAGTTTGGCTGTTCCCTGCCGTCTGCCTGCCCCCTGGGCGGCTCCTGGCTCTGCCAGCTTGGCTGTTTCCCTCCTGTGTAATTCCTGACGTAGGAATCAGATTGCGTTTCCCCTCTGGTTTCCTGCCTTCTTGGTCCACTGCTGCGCACACTGCCTGCAGGCTCGTCCTGTTGTGTTCCTCTTGCTGCGCCCTCTTGCCTTTTCCTCAGGAACTTCTCGATGTAATCCACCTTGGTTTCCTGGCCTGTGTTCTCTTTGTCCTCGATTATGCGCAGGAGTGCATAAGACTCTTGCCTGTTTGCTCTGCGCGTTGCTACGCCTTGCTCAGCCATCCTGGCCAGCGATCGGCTAGTCAACTCCGCCCTTTCGCTGGCGGCTGGGCTACTGGCCCTGGGCTCTTCCCTGCCCCTTGGCCGCCCCCTGAGGCTTGGCTCGCTGCTGACCTCAAAAACCTCAGATCTGAGTGTTGGGGTTGGCGCGGTTCTTGCTTGCTGCTGCCACCTTTGGACTTCCCTGAGCTCCTCAGGCCGCTGCCCCGCTGTTTTAAATCCTTCCCATGCCTGGTCCTCCTCATCTTCTGGCTCGGATCCCGGTTCCACCTGATTTCCTGTTACCTCATTGCACCACTCATCTGCGAAGGCCTTAACAGCCGGGGCTGCTTCGCGTCCAGCCCTTCCCTTGGATACCTGTCCAAGGGCGCTTAACAGCGTCGCCCTGTCCTGCCATGTGTGGGGGATACCCAGCATGGCCTTTGTTGCCCATCCCCTCAGATGATGGGCCTTGAACTCCTCAATGGCTGTGACCTGGTCCTGGAAATGCAAGAACGTCCTGGAGCAAACTTGCTTCCACAGGTCTGTTGCCCACTGCAAAATTCCTGCCCAACCGATCGGTCCTTCTGACTCCTCATTGCCGCACACTACTCCCCCAGTCCCGGAGCGCTCTGGCTCTCTAGGTCTGGTATCCTGCGCCTGTGCTGTACCTTGATAAAATCCGCGCAGGATTTCCTTGTGGCCGCCGCCTGCTCGCATCTGGCTGCTAGATCCCTCCTTGGGTGTCTGCACAGGTCTGCCCACACTGGGCGTAAACTTGGACAGCGGCGTCCCGTAAACTGTGGATCCCGCCCCTCTTTGAACCGGCACCCTGCGTGGTCGCATTGGCTGCCTTGGGCGCAGCCCTGTCACTGGCTGCCGCCCCTTCTCTTCTTGTATCGGATCAGGCAGCTCTTCCTCAGATATTAGGTCAGCCCACGGCTTTCCCACCTGTACAGCTGACTTTTCCTGTGGTTCTTTGCTGCTCTGCGGGGCCTGCCTGGTCACAGCAGGCTTGATCTCAGCTCCCTCGCGCTTGATCTCTGCATCACTGGCCTCAGCCGGGTCCTCACCCGGCTCCAGCCCCCTCTGGATGTTGGCATCCATGAGGTGCTCACATGCACTGTCGCTGTGCTCGCACTCGAACCCGCAGAACATGCATACTCTTCCGGGGTAATACCTCATGGCCTGACGCATGGCATTGCGGGTGTCCATCTGCTGCTGACGGTCACCTGTTGCGCAATCCTCCCAGAGCCTGGCCAGCTCCACATCTGCAGGCACCGCAGCAGGGAATGCTACCAGGCACACATTCCTGCTGCTGCTGTTGTTCACGGGTGCTGGCACCGGAGACCTGCTGCTCCTAGCTTCATCCACGTCACTGTCAGCTGCCCTGTCTTGTGGCAACAGCGTCTGCAGTTTCTTTGCCAAGCGACGCTTCATCATCCTCAGCTGCCTGGTCATTCTCATCTGCCAGGCAATCCCTGGCTGCCTGGCCATCCACAGCTGCCTGGCCATTCCTTTGAGCTTCTGCTGGTACCAGTTCACCTTTTCCCTCAGCATGGGTATGGAGATCCCCTGCTCCTCTGACCCCTCAGGATTCTCTGCCGCCTCCAGCTGTTTGCTGGCCTGCTGGGCCGCCTCTGGTTCTGATATTGGCACCTGGACCCCTCCTGGAGCTGCTGCCACTGGTGGTGTGACAGGCCCATCCTCTTCTGGCTGGTGCATCTGCACCAGCACCGGCGCCTGCCTGTGCTCGTGGTCCTCAACCTCACTTGGTCCAACTGGTCCCTCAGCCACCTGTTGGTTCAGCTTCTGCTCCCACGGATGCAGTTGGTCCGGCTCGCAGCCGCCGGCCACCACAGGTGTCACATGGGCTGCCTCCCTCGACAAACACAAACGTGACGCCTGCACCTGCAGTTGGCCTGGCTCACAGCCACCGATCCCTACAGGTGTCACATGAATTGCCTCCCTCTGCACGCACCGTCGTGACGCCTGCAACTGCAGTTAGCCTGGCTCACGGCCACCGGCCACCACAGGTGTCACAGGAACGTCCTCCATCTGAAAACACAGCCGTGACGCCTGCACCTGCAGTTGGCACGGCTCGTGGCCATCGGTCACCACAGGTGTCACATGAACTGCCTCTCTCTGCAAGCACAGCCGTGACGCATGCACCTGCAGTTGGCCTGGCTCACAGCCAGCGGCCGCCACAGGTGTCACATGGGCTGCCTCCCTCGGCAAAAACAGCCGTGACGCATGCACCTGCAGTTGACCTGGCTCACAGCCACCGATCCCTACAGGTGTCACAGGAACTGCCTCCATCTGCAAACACAGCCGTGACGCCTGCACCTGCAGTTGGCCTGGCTCACAGCCACCGGCCACCACAGTTTTCAGAGGAACTGCCTCCTTCTGCAAACACAGCCGTGATGCCTGCACCTGCAGTTGGTCTGGCTCACAGCCACCGATCCCTACAGGTGTCACAGGAACTGCCTTTCTCTGCAAACACAGCCGTGACGCATGCACCTGCAGTTGGCTTGGCTCGGAGCCACCGATCCCTACAGGTGTCACAGGAACTGCCTCCTTCTGCAAACACAGCCGTGACGCCTGCACCTGCAGTTGGCTTGGCTCGCAGCCACCGGTCACTGGTTTGGGTGAAAAAGCATTCCCTATCGGAACACAGTTGATCAGGTGCAGCTGCTCGCTAGCTACCGGGCTATCCTGCCTGGGTGGGCCGGCACTCTCTGCCGTAATACAGTTGATCAGGTGCAGCTGCTCGCTAGCTACCAGGCCATCCTGCCTGGGTGGGCCGGCACTCTCTGCCGTAATACAGTTGATCAGGTGCCTGGGACTTGGCTCACTGTCACTGCTGAGGATGTCAAACATGGACCAGCCGTTGGGGGACACCTGATTACCTGGCTGCTCCATACACCTGGTCAATGCCTCCAAGGGTGCGCGCTGCTGGGGCACAGCCAGACTGCTTAACCCCGCCTGCTCTGCGTCACACACACTTTTCCACACTCCAGTGGCCCACTGCCCTAGCCTGTTCCACCCTCTTGGCTGAGCCAGATCCTCCTTCCTTTTTACTGGGGGCCATTCCGCAGTGGCGGCTTGTGCTCCACCCACCGCCTGCAGATCTGCAGGTTTCCTGATCACCTGACTTCCACCACGGGGCATCGCCCCGTTCTCCTTTTTAACGCACTGCGCAGCACTTGCCACTCTCATTAGCCTCTTCTGCGTCGCGTATTCTGGCCCACTGCCTAGGTCTCTTGCTCTTCCGCACTCTGCTGCCCCCTCTGGGGCTGCCGAGGTGCCTGCCCCTTGATCACCGTGATCGGGCTCGTTCTTGACTCGTTGCACGGCCCCTGCCCCACTGGGCAAGTCCTGCTCTGGTGCGCCTTCTGGACCACTGTCCCGATTTGCGCCACTGGTCTGCGACACCTCAACGGCCGGGTCCAATGTCAGCTCAGGGGTTCTTCCTCCCTGTCTCAACCACTGCGCATATTCCAGGCCTTGCCTTGGAATATCCAGGGTTGATTGGGGCACTCGCCCACCTCGGCTGATCCCTTTGTGCGACACTAGTGCTGAGCCGTCTGCCTGCGCCCCTGCCTCTCTGGGCGGTACGCGGCCCGGTTCTGGCACCTTGCTGTCTCCTGCGGGCGGTCCCACTGGCCCTGCCAGCTTCGCCGCCACCAACAGGGCTTCTGCAGCCAGCTCATCACTAGCTTCCATCGGGTTTACACCCGGCTCCAGCCCCCTCAGACGCCCACTTCTCCGTTGGGCGTCAGGGTGCTGGTGCCTATCGGGATTTAGATCTACGTCTGTCATTCCTACAGGCAATTTACGAACCGCACGGTCCTGCAAGCGTGCTGGCGACACCCCCTACAGGATCTGCTAACTTTAGGCTTCTGCCCCCTTGTTCCTACTGCAATCTGGTGAGGGCTTGCGAGTCAAGATCGGATGGCAGGTACAGCAATATGCAGGATAGGCCTTGCCTTCCTGCTTTTCTGCTCACTAATTTCAATCTGGCGGAATCCTCCTTCGCCTTTTCAGTTCTTCCCACCTTGCTGGCTGGGCTGCTTCTAGATGTCTCACGTCCTGCGTGGATGTCACACGCCCTGCGTGGATGTAGCCTCTTGCGTAGTGTCCGCTCAGCTCTGCGTCCCTGCGGGGATCCTTTGGTACACCCACAAGATTTCAAACTTGGATGTTCTATCCACAAGTTCACTTCTGTCAATGATGAAAGATTGGATCCACCTGATCACAATCGCGCAACACGCGGGTAATTATCTGCTGGGTGTTTAAATCCACAGCCAGATCTTCAAGCCTCTCCTGGACTCAACACTAAGCTGCCACGCTCAGCGATTCTCAGGGTTTAACTTGGCAATCTCTCTCTGGAGATTACCACAGCAAAGTGCAGTTCAAACGCTGTCCAAGGTCGTTTGCATGCAAACAAAATTCCAATTCCGCTGCACAAGCACCTTTAGCAGGAATTGGCGAATCAAGCTGATCAGGCTAAATCCACTTCGTCCCTTTCTAAAGGACACGCGATGTGCGCTTCAGGTCCGTGGCGGACTTCTTTCCTCACGGCAGTGACGGACGCCTACGGGCAGGCTCAGTGACTCTTCACTGGCTGCGAGTGCTCAGCGAGTTAAGCAGTAGAGCTGGATATTTGTATGTATAGCAATAGACGTATGGTAGCGTAGGCCTTCTGGCCGTCTGGGCGCGATCCAGCTGGGCTATGTTAAGGGCACTTACCGCGCAACACGCGGTGAGGTAGCCGGGAGGTTGACTGCGTACTTCTTCTTCGGCAGGGTCTCGGTTCACTACTGAGGTACTTGTCTCCAGGTAGTTCAGCTGAGGCGGAGCTAGTCTTGACTTGATATAGGTACTGACGTTATGAACACCTCAGGCCTCATGCATTGGATGCCGGCCGGAGCTTGTTACATAAGAGGTCTGTCCTTTAGAAAGGGACGAAGTAGTTAGCCTAGGCAACTGCCGGGATACAGGGACCCGGCAGGCCCAATTCAGAATACGGTACAATCTGTCAAATCAACCGGCGTAAGCGGGTTTCTAGGTCTCAGTTCAAATCCGTAGACTCCGCAGAGAAGCTGCGGAGTCCCCGAGGCCGCTAACTGCGGTCTAAACGGTTCTGTCACGTATACGGTAATATACTGTGACATTTACCCTTCACTCTTCAAACATACGGTAGCAAGTTTTTCTGAGATTTTAGTTTTAGCCAAGAGCCATGCACGTCACGACCTACGGCCACGTTGCCTGGCGTGCCTTGTGATCAGTGCCGATAACAGTCCTTACGGTAGCTGAATTACATAGCTGAGTTCCAGTCATCGCAATTTCATGGCAAATCCAGCTACTTTTACCAGTAAAGGACCATAATTACTTACACGATTTCTAAATTACGGTGCGATTGCACAGCACTGCTTGTGATGCTCTGTCCACACCCTTGTCTGAACACTTTTATGTCTTTATTTATCATGCTCTGCTGGACTGTAAAAACGCCACAAACAAGTTTACACAATTTCGCTACAGCTCTGTTACAGCCTGCCCTGCTACAGCCTGCCCTGTTGCAGTCTGCCCTGATACAGCCTGCCTTGTTACAGCCTGCCGAGCCTGCCCTTATACAGCCTGCCCTGATACAGCCTGCCCTGTTGCAGTCTGCCCTGATACAGCCTGCCTTGTTACAGCCTGCCGAGCCTGCCCTTATACAGCCTGCCCTGATACAGCCTGCCCTGTTGCAGTCTGCCCTGATACAGCCTGCCTTGTTACAGCCTGCCGAGCCTGCCCTTATACAGCCTGCCCTGATACAGCCTGCCCTGTTGCAGTCTGCCCTCCATGCTATGGGCCAACACCATTTAACAGGGGCCCATGGCAGCAGCGTCAGACCAAAGACCTCCATGCATCTGTTTGAATTCTAACAGAGGTTCACCAATGAGCCATGTTTGATGGGCACTGCTGCCTTGAGTGAGGCACTGAGCTGCACATTCATGCAGCCACCTCCCTTTAATCCCCTGGTGTGCATGACGCCATCAATGCCATCAGTCTGTATCCAAGGTCATCAAGAGGATTGATGCTTTGGCAAGTAGTGCTTCTCCAGCATCAGCGGCTGCTCGGCCCGGCTGTTGTTGAAGCAGTTTGCCAGCAAGGCTGAGGAGAACGAGAGCACTCGACAGGGGGAGTGGACATTAGAGGTGTGATGCTTGATTGCAACTCAATGCGTAAGGATGGTGTCGGGTTGTATCAGCACCGGGCCACTTGTGAGGCATATTAGGCAAAGTATGGGAAGAAGTGCATGGTACGTTCACATGATATTAGCTGTTGGTTTCTTGAACAGTCAAGCATAACCCTATGGAATAACTCTGCAGGCATCCAAGGTAGCACAATATGGATATAATATGATATGACATGGACACATGGTTGTTGTTACAAAGTTGACGCAACCACCCACAGCCTTTTACGAAAGGGCCAGGCAGAGCGAACTGGAGAGAGACCAGAAATCGAGGACAAAACAGAGACCGGAGACACAAACAAACCAAACCACCACCAACGGAAAACGACAAGCGACCCACAAAAAGCAAACACGGACAGACGAGGACCCAACACAGAAAACACCGAACGGACAAAACAGGACCAAGAAGGGAACAGCCAAAAGGAGACCCCAAAACCAAGAGCCTGAAGCGGAAACCATAAGCAAAGCCAGAAACCAGGAAGCAAGAGCCAGAGCCAAAAACCAGCAGAAACCAGAACCAGAAGCCAGAGTCAAAAGTCAGCAGAAGTCAGAAAAAGGAGCGAGGTCAAAAGCCAGCAGAAACCAGAACCAGGAGCCATGGCCAAAAGCCAGCGGAAGCCAGAACCAAGAGCCAAGGTCAAAAGTCAGCAGACACCATAACCAAGAGCCAGGGTCTAAAGCTAGCATAAACCAGAACCAGGAGCCATGATCAAAAGCCAGCGGAAGCCGGAACCGGAGCCAGAACCCGAGCCCAGAACCCGAAGCCAAGTGTCACAGCCAGAAGGAGGAACCCAGAGCCAAAAACCAAGCCCAAGAGCGGAAGCAAAGTCCAGCCAAGGACAGGGGCCACCCAACCCCAGGGGGCAAACCCGGAACCTCCTAACAACCCAAACCAGGCTCCGGCAAGCAAGGACGTACTATCCTGAAAGCGAGGCAAGACGGGAAGCTACCAACCCCAAGACCGGGGTGCTACCGGAAGAGCTGAGGACACTAGGAGGCAAGTCCTCAACACAATCTGCTAATGTGCACCAGAAACGAAGAGCTGACCGGCGGGGCTGGAGGGAGCGCCGGGTCTTGATGGTGAAGCGCCCAAGCAGACCTCCGTCCGTAGTCCATAGCATCTAAGGCAGCTACACAGATGATGGACCACACTATCGGCGTCAAACCCGGTACGGGGGGGGGTCTGAGAAGCCAGATGGAGGACTTCGTAAGGAGGACGTTTGGGATCCCGGCTGTGATGAGCTCCTCTCGAACTGAAACGGCCGCTGGACACTCTCAAAGGGTATGGGTTTATGGTGTTTTGACCATATCATATTTTGCAGCCAAAAAAACATTTAACCTATGAACTGCAGAATTGACAAAAGACGAGCCCATGCACCCTTGCGGGTGCATTACCCTTGACCCCATTCACATACATACTGTCATGGCAGCATGCAGCATGCACGCGCTCCCACTGACCCCTACGGCCCAGGGGTCACCATGTGTCCATGCAACCACATTTTCCATGATAAATGCTTTAAGTGTTGCAAAATCTTGCAGCGACTAGGCCCATTATGGCGTAGAATGGTCGGCATGGCAGACGAGCCCTATTCCCAACTTATTACCAATTAACCCTACCCATGCCCATGCATGGAGCAGTTGATACCATATCATATCATATTTTACTATATCATATCATATTGCTGATATGATATGATATGATGGCCCCAGAGACTATATCGTGCTACCTAGTCTGCATCTGCCTTTTCCTTCGGTGCGTGGCTGCCACCTACATACGGCGAGGCATTTGTTGCAGCGGCTGGCCTGTCAACCAAATGGCCATTCCTCTTCTCCTTCCAGAATTCCAGCATTCTTCACGTTGGTCTTTTATCGCACTGCAAGCCGTAGAGCCCCTTTTTAGTTTGTGCGAGTACCGGTAGTCCTCTGCAACGGAAGTACAAGGCCGCTCGAAGCACCGAACCACACAAAGCGTTAGTTGGAAATGAATCTATACATTAGCATGGTAAAAGCAGAACACGAGATCATACAAGAATGTTGAGCCACAGCTTCCCCATGCGCCCGCCAGTGTGGAAGTGCCGTACTCTGTCGTCAAAAGAGTGTGGGGGCCGTGCATGGACTCACATGCGCCCGCAGGTGGAGCAGCTGTGTGTTGCATTGCCACATGTGGCATAGCTCTAAAGCGGTAGCAGAAGAAGCATCAGAATAATCGGTGTTTTCTATCTGCACCTTTCTGGTTCGAAAGAACAGAACCTACTTACCCCACGACCATTGGGGGAAGTAGCAGAGAGGAAGCGAAGGAGGATTCCGCTCCTTCTAATCCATCTCACAAATAGCGCTCTCGCCGCCCAATTGACGCATTTTCACAACATCTGAAGAGACGAGGAAGTGGCGGACACCTTTCGCCGGCGAGGTGCCATCGAATCTGTCTCCGCTCTCGCACCTCCGTAGCCGGGGAAGCTAGAGAGAGAGAGAAAGATAATTTCGCACCACAGAAACCTCCTTGCAAACCGACGTGGTCACATCGAAGCCGTCCTGGACAATTACACACCCTCGTAGCCGGGGTGTTTGGAGAGAGAAGATTCCGCAGCAGCAGCATCACCACCACAACGCGTCCAGCGAACACAGCAGGCAGAAGAAGGCCACTGCAGAACCCCACAATTCCGAATCGGACGACGGCGAGGAGCGGCGACGACGACGTGTGCTGCCACGGCTACCGGTCCGCCGATTAGGCGCTCGCCTCTCCGCCCATGCGGCATCAGGGTGCCACTCGCATCCAAAGCTGCAGCAGCAGCAGCTGCCGCACCAAAACCAGTGTTAGGATCAGCAGGTAAATTGCTCTGATGCCCAACTACCAGTCCCCCCACTGCCAGATTTTTTCCAGGGGCCGCACCATTCACCATTCCATGGGATGCAGGCATTTGCTAAGGGATCGGTGGGGCACTCTGGAGGACTGTCACACGGGAAGTCAAGCCATGCATGTGAGGCCCTCAGGCCTCATCATGTGTCTCTTGATACCTGATATCTGCATGGGGGATCCATGGGGGGTATGCTATAATGCATGCATGGGGGTCCATTCCATGAGGCAAAACAGGCATTGAAGGGGGAGTCCATGTCTGGGCACATGTTTTGGCGTCTTTTTTTTGTAGGGACATTCAGGGTTTCCACCTGTCCAAAAGGTGGGACCCCAGTCCTGAAAAAAAACTTGTACATCTCCAAGTTAGAAACAGAGCCCCCATAACTGCCAGGCCCACCACTAGTCCTCTCACAACTGTACATGGTGGGGTAACGTCCTTGATCCCCATGCCCCCTCATGTGACCATGTGCACTGCCAACCCTTGCTGACCTAGATCGGTAAGGGTGTAGAACCTGCACATGCTGACCTAGGACTGCAAGGGACGCTAGGCACGGCTTTTAGGCCTAAGCTGACCTAGGTCAACAAGGCATTGAAACCCGCTCATGCTGACCTAGGACAGCAAGGGACGCTAGGCACGGCTTTTAGGCCCAAGCTGACCTAGGTCGACAAGGCATTAAAAGCCGCTCATGCTGACCTAGGACAGCAAGGGACGCTAGGCACAGGTTTTAGGCCCAAGCCGACTCCATGAATACCCCCCCCTCCTCCCTCTATCCCCCCTCTCTATTCTAAGCATACGCTTCGATGAGCTAAGGCGCAAACCTAGGCCCACAAACCCCCTGCTTTGGAAGGCCGGCCCGACCCCCCACCTGACAGGCCCCTTCCCTCTCTTGCATATTCAGGCTTCCCCCAGTAAGGCTCCTTCTGCTGTTCCTCCTCTCATTGTCACATCCGGCGCTCCACAGCAACCGCCCAGGTATATGTGTGTGGTGGGGGTAGTGCGACAGATGCGTGTTTATTACATACATAAATCACAGGCAATCAAAAACAATATCTAAAACCAATCAAACAGCTGTAACCCCAAAACTCCCCAAAATGGCTTCAACCCTATACCTTCAGAGCCCTCAAATCCTTAGCCCACTTCCAATGAGGCACTAGGGGGGATGCATTGCCACCAGTGTATATTTTAGTGGGTACTGGTTCCATGAGTCGTAACCAAAGTGGTAACGCGGCAATTACCCAAAACCTGAACCCCAAACTGGACCGAAAACCTGAACCGAAAACCTGAACCCGAATCTGCAGTATAAAACCTGAACCCAAAACCTGAATTCACGAACCTGGATTCTGTGTCATATGGTGCAGGATGCGTCGTCGCTCAGCCTTTCGCGGAAGCGGCTGGATCGCTGGGCACTGGCGAAGAGGCCGAGGCGACAGTGACGGGTGCGGCTGGGCTCAAGAGGCTGGAATTACTCACCAACATGCATACGCAAACATGCGCACGGACATTCACACATGCTTCCTTGGCCACCCCACCCCGACACGTCACCCTGATACTGATATATACATACACCTGCTCAAGTACACTGAATCACACATCCACAATTACACACACATATACTCAAATACAAAATACAAACATACACATGCACACACACAGAGGCACACATACACTGATACACACGCACACCCATTCACAGTTACACACACGCAAGCTCAAATACACGATTACACGCACACAGGCACTCTCTCTGTACGCATCGAGATGATGCCTCAGGAGCTGGGCGGCTCCCGCCAGGTGTACGCTCTGGACCTGGATGACGGCTCACGCCTGGACCTTGACATGACGACAGCGCTGGCGTCAGGATTGCTGATAGGCCCCGGGCCAGGCCTGCCGCCGCCGGCTGCAGCCGCCGCAGCCGCTGCCGCGGCGGAGTCGAAGCGCGTGATGAGGCCAGGGCAGACGGTGCGGGCGCGTTTCAGGCGGCAGCGGGGGCGGCGTCAGGCAGCGGGTGCAAAAGACGTACAGCAGCAGCGGACACCGGAGGCTGCTGAGCTGGATGCCGCTGCCGTTGCTACTGCCGGAGCTGCGGAACAGTCGGATCTGATCTCAGACTCCGGATCTGGATCTGGATCCGGACCTGATTATTTGATTCATGATGTGTTGGACCTGGACATCCTCGCGGAAGACCTGTCACTGTACAGCGGTGCAGCTACTACCAGCGGTACGGCTGTTGCTGGTGGCGGTACGGCTGTCGGCCAAGGCCAGCGCCACCACCGGCGCCGCCGCCTGGCCCAGACTGGCAATGTTACGGCTGGTGACCAAGGTCATCACCAGCGCCGCCGCCGTCTGGCTGGCTTTGCCATCCCGTCACTGCCGTACTCCCCAAGCATCATCTTTGCGGTGGTCAGCAACTGCGGAGAGCCGGCGGGAACAACTGGTGACGCAATGCGCACGATCGTGTTTGGAACGGTGGGTCGGTGCGAGGGCAGTCGGGGAGGAGAAGGGGGAGGGGGAAGGGGAAGGGATGAGTGAGGGGAAAGGGAGGAGGAAGGGAGGATGGGAAGGAGAAGGGAGGAGTGAGGGGAAGGGGGAAGGGGGGAGGGGGAAGGGGAAGGGATGAGTGAGGGGAAAGGGAGGGGAAAGGGGGAATGGGGGAGAAGGAAGGGGGGAGGGGGGAGGGGGGAGAAGGAAGGGGGGAGGGGGAAGGGGGGAGGGGGGAGGGGGAAGGGGCTGGGGGAAGGGGAAGGGGAAGGGCTGGGGAAGGGGAAGGGGAAGGGGGAAGGGGAAGGGGGAAGGGGGTGGGGGAAGGGAAGGGGGAAGGGGGGGAATCAGCAGGAACCACTTCAGAGGTGATGGGGTCCATCGTGTTTGGATCAGTGTGTGAAAGCAAGAGCAACTGGGGAGGTCGGGTGTGGCCTGTGAGAAGCAAAGGGGGTGGGGGGGGCTGCTTCAGAGCTCAGACACAATGCACTCGGTCTTGTTTGGATCGGTGGGTGAGAGCAAGCAGCCTGGGAGGTCTAGTGTGGCCTGTGAGAAGCGAAGGGGGGTGGGTGGGGGGGATTTCGGTGGAACTGCTTCAGACACAATGCGCTCGGTCGTTTCTGGGACCTGTGGGTGGGTGCGAGATCAGTCGGGGAGGGGTGTGTGGCCTGAGAGAAGTTTAAGGGGCGTTGGATGGGATTTGCTTCTGATGGGATGTGATCGATCTTGTTTGGAGTGGTAGATGGGAGCATGAGCAGCTGTTGAGGTAGGGTGGGGCCTAAGAGGAGGGACAGCCGGGGGGGGGGGGTATTCTGAGGGATCTCCTTCAGACGCGATGCGTGTGATTGTTTTTGGAACCTCACACACCTCTTTTCACAATCAGGCGCCCCCCCCCTCTCCCTACCCTGTCAGGCCCCGTTGGAGAATTTGCTTCCTGGTTGGAACCAGCCATAACACATTTCAAACCACTTTCACACTTTGTTAGAACACCTCTCACTTGAGGCCATACCGTGGCAGGCCCCACACAGGCAGTCATTTCTGGGTGACATCAAGCCTGCTCCTGCAGTCACATTTCACACATTGTTTCACACCCCAATGGCCATGTTTACAACTCGTGTCACACGTATCGTCCTGCCCACCTGGCAGGCCCCACTGTGCCAGGTCCTGCAAAAGCAATTGTTTACTGGTTGGGACTAGCCGTGTCATATTTCATGCCTCTTTTCACTCTTTGGTACAACTCCTACCCTCATGAGGCCCTACAGCGGCAGGCCCCACCGCAGCAGTCATTTTCTGGGTGGAGCCAGGCATGCTATTACCGTCACAGTCCACATTTTGTTTTGCACCCTATGGCAAAATTGTACACCTTGTTTCATTCCCCCCCCACCCCCTAGACAGGCCCCTGAATGGCAGGCCCCACTGACGCAGTAATGTTCTGGGTGGAAAGAGGCATGCTCTTGCCGTCACATTTCACGCCTTGTTTCACACGCCTCTCACCAATTTTCACCCCCCCTTTGGGGGTCCCAAGAAAGGGGGGTGTCAGGGACAGGAGTTGCATGGTCTTCTTGAGAAGGCTTTACAAAAAAAAGACCATGCAAAATTTTATGGGCGCCAAAGAAATGCAGGTACCGTAAGTAAACAAAAGATTTTGCAAAATCATTGCAAGACTAGCGTATTTTTTTTATTTTATTTTATAACTTAAATAGAATATTGGCTTTTGCGCCTTGGAAAATCTTTTGTTTCTCACTCCTGCACCCCCCCTCTTACAGGCCCCTCCATGGCAGGCCCCACCCAAGTAGTCATTGTCTGAGTGGAACCAGGCTTGTTCTTGGCGTCACATTTCACACATTAATTTACACACTCCCCTCCCCCCTTCGCCTGGCAGGCCCCTCCATGGCAGGCCCCACCTAAGCAGTCATTGTCTGGGTGGAACCAGGCTTGTTCTTTGCGTTACATTTCACACTGCACTTACACACTCCCCTCCCCCCCTTCGCCTGGCAGGCCCCTCCTTGGCAGGCCCCACCTAAGCAGTCGTTTGCTGGGTGGAACCAGGCTTGCTCCTACGGCCAGGTCCTGATCAGCCCAGCAGCTGTGTTGGTGCTAGAGGTGAGCACAATTGAGGGTTGATAGTCAAGGGGATGCTTAAACCCTGAACTCCCACAGCCAGGTCCTGATCAAGAAAGGTGACTTTATTGGTACTCGAGGTGAGCACGGTTGAGGGTTCACAGTTAAGGAAACACCTAAACCCTAAACTCCTTAAACTAGATCCTGATTATCCCAGCGGCTGTGCTGTTTGTGGAGGTGGACATGATGTAGGGTTTAGGATTTAGTTTTTCGGTTTTAGGGTTATGGTTGAGGGTGTAGGATGCAAAATTAGGGTCCAGGGTTAAGGGACAACGCACTCCCTCAAAACCCCTTCGGCCAGGTTCTGATCAAACCATAAAAATAAAACCAGGATCCAACCATTGGGTCGGTGACTTTAATGATGGTGCTAGATGTGAGAGCCCGATTTGGGTTGAGGGCTTAGGGAGTAGACCCGAACCCTAAGCCCCTGATTATGCCAGCCAATGGGAACAAGTGGTGGTCATGTACTATGTGAGGTATTTAATAGGGGTGATGGGTGCTGCTCCCAACCATAAATCCTGACATAAGCCATACCGTAAAACCGGTGTAGCTCTGCGCTTATATACCGTAATTATTTTTGGAGGTGCGCGTTGTGATGCGCGACAGAATTATAATCTAACAACAATTTTTTTTGGGTGGGGGTGCAGGGTAGTAATTCCGCCACAAAATATCGAAAATATACCAGCCAATGGGAACAAGTGGTGGTACAGCTGCGCGTGCGCGTAGTAGTAGGCTAATTTTTGCCTGCACGGCGAACTCGGTGTATTACTTCTCAACAGGGATGCGCGGACCCTATCCCGCTTTATGCTAGTGGGGATGCTGCTAGAGAGCATCCTCTTTCCCCTCTTTCCCCTCGGCCCTCGCCCCTGTGGTTATCCCCTTTGGTTATTCCCTGCTAGTGAGCAACCTATCGCCTCTCGCCCCTTGCCCCGGTGTGTATCCCCCCTCACTCTATCTATCCCCCTAGGTATCCATCTGTGTGGCCATCAACCCTGGCTGGGAATAGCCTACCACACTTTGTGAAATGCATCCAATAGGCGCTTTCCCAATGCCCACTATTGCTCTCTCATCCCCCCTAGGTATCCATCTGTGTGGCCATCAACCCAGGCTGGTGTACACCCTACAACTCTTTGTCCAACGCTGCTGTCTTGGCGATGCAGGCTGCAGGCACCCCTACAGACTCATACAGGTGATGATACACATGTGTGTTCAGTTATTTTTAATTTTTACCATCCCTACTGACAACGCTACTTTCTGGAAAATGTTATCTACATAGCGTACCGTCAGCGTCAGATGGTATTCAGTAGCTTTGATTCCATGTTTTGGCCTTGAATGAAGCCAAATTTTATCCAGCACTGATTTTTGTTTCTCGAAATAATTTTGAATTTGGTTTTGTCAAATACAGCCATCTCAGTCAAGGGGACCACACACGCCACACTGCACTACTTGCTCTAAAGCTGCTGCTGCTGCCTCATAGCCTCATCCTGCTCTGACGGCACGCAGCGCAACTGCGGCTTTCCCATCGGCATTTGGAGCATCCCAAAACCCTTGCATCTGACCCTAGGGCCCGGGCCCACGCCCACGCCCGCGCACTGCTCCATTGACACCTGCTATTTGTTCGCCCTCCTCGCTGTTGGAGCTGGTTCTGATTGCATGCTCTTCTGAGGTATTGCCAGCCCCGCCTGCTGTTTCTGCTGCTTAAGCTACCTTGGCCCTGTCCCGGTCCGGCGGTCCCTGCCTCTCTGCTCAACCTCCTCGCTGCTGGAGCTGGTGCTATCTGCCTCCTTTTCTGCGATGTTGATCGAGTAGCTAATTCGCAAACTTGCGCTTGTGGGAAGAAACCTGTAAGGGGACGTTCCATTTAAACGCATCGTCGCCCGCATCTGACGCTCGCTCATCCCCGTACTGCGATTCTTCGGCTTCTGCTGCGTCTGCTTCTGCTGCTTCTGCTTCTCTCAATGCAAATCAGATATATGCACGTAAAGCTTGCGTCCTGCATTTAAGGAGAAAACACGTCAAACTTTTTCGCTCAAAACACGACTTTTACGACTATCAAGCTTTGGTTCGACCGTTTTAGATTTTAAGGCCACTTTATCCACTGTGGTTTCATGGTTTGAGACCATAGTGGATTCCAATCGACACTGATAGTACGGTACGCGCTGAAAAATGCTACCGGTATTAATGAACTTAAGGTACTGGGAAGTGTTATTTATTTACGTTCTAGCAAATGTCATTTACGTACTTCCGGTACCGGCAAATGTCATTAACTAACTTTCTGGCAAATTACATTTATTTCCTTGCAGGCAAATGATATTTATTTACACTCAGGCATTTCTTTTTACTTACTGACATACCGTATATTATTTACTTCCTGTCCGGCCTTTTTTATCCCTATGGAAAATGTGGTTTCAGCAGTTTCTGACAAATATTATGTGTGTACTCAATGTGCAAAGGCTATTTATATACCTAGTGTAGATTAGCTTCGCCTTCTTGCAAAAGTAAGTTGACGAGGGGTGCGCGATAAGCTGCGCGAGCTATAAGTAGATGATGTCGGGGGTGCTCGATGACGTCGCTTGGCGGAATCGGTTAGATCGGTTGGTATCAGTCGGAATCGGTTAGATCGGTTGGTATCAGTCGGAATTGGTTAGATCGGTTGGTATCAGTCCGAATCGGGCGGAAGCAGGCAACGCGTGAACTAGTAAACGGTGAAATTTCATCCTGCGGGGCTCGATAAACAATTAAGAAAATTGGCTGAGGTGCTTGAAATATAAAAAAGGTAATTCCTAGGGGCGTGGGAAGGCAAACCTAATTTTCGGTGCTGTCCTATGTTATTTATTTATTTACTGGCTTATGTGCATTATTTACTTTCTGGCAAATATTAAAGTATATGTGTGTGCTAACTTTCACTTTTATTCTTCTTTTTCGGTATTTTCATCAACCCTGCCGTTTGGGGAGGCTACGGGGCAGATAAAACTCCTGCCAGCCACATTTCGATTTAAAAATACATGCCCGCTTTAACACTTTGTCCGGCCCGAGACCCGGAACCCTAAACCCTTAATGCCCCCCCCTCCTTTCCCCTCCCCGATAGGCACATTGTGTACATCTTGCCGCCGTACCCCTCCGGCTGCGTCACGGCGAACACCCTGTCTGCACCTCCCATTGGCACCGGTGAGTGCTGCCCCCTTAGATTCATCTTGTTAACTCTTAGATCTGCCATCTTGTTAATTGAAAGCAAAATGGCTCGCGGACGCTCGCATTCGTGCTCGTTTTTTAATGTTGTCACGTGGCTTAACTACACGACCCACCTGCCGGCCCACCCAAGAATAGATACTGGGAGGGGTCGTGGCGACCTGTCGGTGGCATCCGAAGAGCAGATACTGCAGGTCGCGGTGGCGTGTCAGGGAAGCGTAGGCGGCAGGGAAGAAGAGGTATTAGATCTGCCATCTTGTGTTATCTTGAATCCGTTTTCATCTCATTGATATTTGTGCGGAGCCTTGGCATAGCCTCCCATCAGTACCATCTTGCTCTGTCCCCTTAGATCTGCCATCTTGTGTTATCTTGAATCCATTTTCATCTCGTTGATATTGCCTTGCGGAGCCTTGACATTGCCTCCTACCAACACCAACGTGTTCTGCCCTGTTAGATCCATCCTGTTAGATCCATCCTGTAGATCCATCCTGCTAGATCCATCCTGTTAGATCCATCCTGTTAGATCCGTCCTGTTAGATCCGTCCTGTTAGATCCATACGTCCTGTGCCACATTGAAAACATCTTCAGTCTGCTCGTTTTTGTGTGGAGCCTAATCTTTGCCTCTTGTCATCAGTGCAGATCAACAGGCCTTTCTTAAATCCATTTTATATTCTAAATCCGTCTCGTAAATTCCATTTCAGATTTGAATCTATCTCCTTGCATACATTTTTATATCTTAAATCCATCTCCTTAACTACAGCTTCTCAATGGACCCTGTCAGCGCCGCCCATAGGCACTTGTGACATGTGAGCGCTGCCATCATTTGTTTTTGTGTTGAAATTTTGAAATACGTTTTTGAACTGCGCTGAAATGGAAACCTGGCGAGCTTAGAGGAAATTTGTACAAACAGACCAACCTCTCGACAATCATAAGGGCTGACCTCCTTGTGCTGACTAGGACAGACCTCCTGGTGCTGACTAGGACTGACCTCATGGTGCTGATTAGGACTGACCACCAGGTGCTGATTATGACTGACCTCATGGTGCTGACTAGGACTGACCTCATGGTGCCGATTAGGATTGACCTCCAGGTGCTGACTAGGACTGCCCTTCTGGTGTTGACTAGGACTGACCTCCCGGTGCTGACTAGGATTGACCTCATGGTGGTGACTAGGTCTGATCTCATGGTGCTGACCAGGACTGACCTCATGGTGCTGACTAGGACTGGCCTCATGGTGCTGACTAGGACTGACCTCGTGGTGCTGACTAGGACTGACCTCATGGTGCTGACCAGGACTGACCTCATGGTGCTGACTAGGACTGACCTCATGGTGCTGACTAGGACTGACCTCATGGTGCTGACCAGGACTGACCTCATGGTGCTGACTAGGACTGACCTCGTGATGCTGACTAGGACTGACCTCATGCTTTTATTTATACAGGTGAGCTTCTTGGGCGACAAACATGGATCAGATCCGACTACTGGAACCGACTGGACGTAAGTGGCTATGGCTATCCATGCGCCATTCCCATGCAACTCTTCATTCCCCTCCCAATGCATCTGTCCATGCACCCTGTCATTCACTGCCTTGCACCCCTATGCACCTCCCCATGCATCGCCCCAATCACCTTGTCATGCACTGCCAGACACCCCTATGCACTTTCTAATGCTTGGCCATGCACACACATGCATCTCAGCGTCCCCAAGAACCTCCCCATGCACTTTCATGCACGCCCATGCATCTCCCCATGCACTGCCATGCACACACATGCATCTCCTCACACACCTCTCCATACCTTGGCATGCTCCCCCATACACGTCCTTGACCACCTCCCCATGCACTGCCATGCACCCCATGCACCTTGCCATGCATCTCCTCATGCATCTCTCCATGTACCTCTCCATGCATTGCCATAGACGTGATTGTTTGGCATGGGCATTCATAAGGCATACTACATTTGCATATCTGGGACGACGCCCAATTGGCCTTCACCGCAGGCACAAGTCTCACCTGTAATTTCCTGGTAAATAACGGGCCGCAGATCTGCTTTGTCACACTCCTGCGCTCCATGCCCTCCCTCCCCCCCCCCACACATCCTCCATGTCATGCATGAATGAGCATGAGAAATGACATGGAGAGGGGGGGTTGGAGCATGCTAGCATGGGGAGGTCAGCCATGACCTGGAGATTCATGCATGCATGCACGCATGTGTGCGTAGGTGACATAGTATAAAATACAGCACAGCATGGGATTGAAATTAACCATACATGCTTGTCCCATGTGCAGTCAGTCCGACCTCCACCCCATGCAAGCTTTCGTAGGTGATATGACTAAGATTGCATGGGATACAGCACAACAAGGCCTTATGGGACTACACCCTCGCATGCATGTGCAGATATTCTTGCACTAGTTGCAGCATGCCATGGGACTGCACCTGCCCCCTCCACGCATGCATGTTCCATGTGCGCTCACCCGACCTCTTACCCCATGCATGCTTGTCCCATGTGCGCTCAACCCGACCTCTATCCCATGCATGCTTTCGTAGATGATGTCGCTTCAGATACAGCGCAACATGGGACTCCAACCTCATGCATGCATGTGCAGATCTTCTCGTATGAGTAGCAGCATGCCATGGGACTGCACCCATCCCATTCATGTGTGCATGTCCCATGTGTGTCCAGCACGACTTCCCACCCCATGCATGCTTCCATAGGTGATATCGCATGAGATACAGCACAACATGGGACTCCACCATGCTGCCATCCAGAATCCAAGCACCCTCGCCACGGACCAGTACGGAGACACCTCATGCATAATGTGAGATAGAAGGGTGTAGGTATTGGTATGGGGCAAAAGCACCTGTGGCAGAAGTAATCAGTTTGCTGTTTAAGCATCCAGACATCCTCGCCGGAACCCTTTTAGGCTGCTCTCCTAAGTGTTGTTCATCTTTTAGGGCCTCCTTTGTTTGTGTGCCCAATTCTCTCCCCCGGTTCGCTCCGCCTGGCCCTTTCGAAAGCGGCTAAGAGCGGTTGTGTTGCCTCTGGACCAACAACTTTTATATTTTACATTCTACATTTACAAGGTGGAGGCTCAGGTGAACACTGCACGGACACTTCTTGAATCACCAAAGGATGATTGATGGTTATGTCAAGGCCACGTCCTCCCTGCCCGCCCACCTGGATACTCTCCTCCCTGCCTGCCCACCTGGCTACCCTCATCCCACCCTCCCACACAAATGCCTTCCTTCCCTGCCTCCTTGCCCGCCCACCTGCCTAACTTCCCACTTGGCTGCCCCTTTCCCACCCTCCCACACAAATGCTGCCCTAGTAAGGGCTACTCTGGCGTTGGTCTCAAATGCCCCAATGCTCCGCACTTGTCGCGGCTGATCTGGGCAAAACCCATCCGCCTACCTCCCTGCCCTCCGCCCACCCTCTCACAAAATTCCACCCCTAAAGGGGCTACTCTGGCATCGGCCTCAAGTGCCCCAACGCTCCACACTTGTGGCAGCTGGGCTGGGCCCAACCCATCATCAGCCTGGCCGTGGACGGCATGTCCCTGGGGATCACGCGTTCCTTCGTGCTGCCTGCTGCCGCAACGAATCAGGTGAGCCTTGAACTTGAGTTGTTCACCCTATATCAAGGGATGCCTAGGTGCGGCATAACCATGGGTGCTACGCACTCCTTCATACTGCCTGCTGCCACAAGTCAGGTGAAACTAGAACCTGAATTGTAAACCCTGAACCCTAAACCCTAAAGAAAGGGACAGCACGGTACAGCATAACGATGGGGGGCATGCGTGCCTGCATGCCACCTGCTGCTGCAACAAATCAGGCGAGGCTTGAAACCGGGTTATCAATGGCGGATATCATGCGCACCTGATTATTTTAGCGCGCTTCAGCTACAATTCAGCTACATCACGGCCTACGGCCGTCGGGTTCTGGTGTAGCCCTACTGATCGGGCCACTGGCCGTAGGCCGGACAAGGTTTGGTCCCAATCCGCCGAGAAAAGGCCGCCCGGTGGCCCCCCGAAGGTACTCAGGCACGTACTAAAATATACACTGTCATGCGCACCTGCCTGCTGCTATCAAACAATGGCACTCATCCAGACACCACACACCACCACTCACCAGAACCATTCACCCACCTGTCACTCACCACTTATGCACCCACCCTACAGCACCCACCACTCAACCCGCTAGCATTCCTTGCCTAGGTGCCCACGCACCACTCAACACCCACCACTCACTGACACCACTCACTAGCAAACCTCACACATCCGACATTCACCAGCTCTTGTAACCCACCGACATAAATTTGGTCATTTTCCTGCAACTGACTGTGTCCACTAGCTGTACCCCTGGGTCCATATAAGACTCTGAATCCTGAGCCCTGATCCCTGACCCCTGATCCCTGAGCCCTGAACCATGAACCATGAACGTTGAGCCCTGAGCCCTGAGCCCTGAACTCTGAGCCATGAACCCTGAGGCCTATGAAGTATGAACCCTATCCACCCTTAACGGTAAACTCTTAGAACGAAACAACCGTAGCCCTGAACCCTAAACATGTAACACTTTGGAGATGAGGAAGAAGAGGGAAACTAATAGGTCTGCATATCAACTGACTGCAACCGACTGCACCCACCAACACTATTTGCTCTCCCAACCTCTCTCTGAACACCCCATAATATGTTTCCCCTTCCGGACAAATTCTTGTAACTGACTGCACCTGACAACACTATTCTCCCTCCCCCAACCCCCGTCATTCTTAACACTCTTCACCCTGTCTTCCCCTTCCAGACAACTTCCTGTGACTGTCTGCACCCACACTACTCTCCCTCCCCTCCCCCCTCACTCTAAACACCATAAAACCTGTTTTGCTCCTCAGGTGAACTTCCTGCAACTGACTGCACCCACCAGCATGGGACTGGGCGGTACGTACTTCATCAACTTCAGGCAGTACAACGACCCTTACGAGCAGGTGTGAGAATTTTCTAGTGTGCCTTAAGAGTTTGTGACTCCCGCAGGCAATACAAAGCTGTGTAACTCCCTGTACCGCAGCAAGCTCCCTCCCTGTGTTGCACCATGTGACTGCTCTCTCCCTGTGTTGCACCCATTGTACTGCAGGTCCCCGGCTCTTGGAGCAACCGGGTAATGGTGTACATGTTCAACGGAGGCAGGCAGAATGCGATATATACATATCAAAACGCCTCGCTGCTGGCTGGGCAGACCTTCATCTTCGGGAATGCTTTGCTGATGGTGGGTGTCAGTGTTTTTTTAGTGGTCACTGGACCACCTTTGATGGTCCGTGCTTCCACACCTGGGCCGATTGACACCAAACCTGGACCGGCCTCTGGCCGGTGGCCTTGGCAGCAGGGCTGGCCGAGCCAGGGGCTGGTGGCCATAGGCCACAGTGTAGCTGAAATGTAGCTGAAAGTGATGCGGTAACCACTGCAAACAAAACTGGTGGGTGTAGGGGGGAAGCAAGGGTGTGTGTGGGAGGGGGGGGGGTCAGGGGGGAGTGAGGGGGGGGGGGGGGGGGGGAGGGGGAGGAGAGAGGAGGGAGAGGGGAAGGGAGGGGTACAGAAGAGGGGTCATACCTTCACAGTAGAGGTGGGAGGGAGGGGGCTGTCTGTGGTCAACTGAAGTGATTAGCGGTTGCGGTTACTAAAAGAGATTTCAGTTGAGCACCATCTCCGTTGGTGCGTCCAGTGCAAGGGTCGGCCTGTGCTGGCTACCCCTCCGGTCCAGGACTGACGGCCTCCTCTTTCTCGCCAACCGAGGCTGACCATGTCCACCCCACCTCACCCCCCTTTTTGCATTTCAGTTGAGCATCATCTCGATCGATGCCTCCAGCGCCACGGTCGGCCTGTGCCGCCCACAATCCCAGTCAAGCCCATCCTGCTCATCCGCCACATCTCAGCTCCAGCCGCCACCGCCGCCACCTGCATTGCCGCCTCCCCCCCGGTCCCCGCCACCGCCGCCGCCGCCTACACCCCCCCCGCCGCCGCCGCCGCCCACGTCCCCACCACCGCCGCCGCCGCCTACGCCCCCCCCGCCCATGTCCCCGCCTCCTCCCCCGCCGCCCGTTTCTCCACCCCCACCTCCCCCGCCCGTATCGCCACCCCCGCCCCCGCCACCATCACCTCCCCCGCCGCCGCCGCCCCGCTCTCCCCCTCCCCCTCGTCCGCCACCCCCATCGACACCGTCCCAGTCTCGACCCCGTCCACCTCCCCTCCCTTCCCCACCGCCACTGCCGCCGCCTCTAGCTCCTCCTCATCCCTCATCCCCCCGAGCTCCAACCAGCCAGCCTCCGCAGCCAACGTTACTGTCCATAACCCCGCCTTTGACGAGCCCCGGGCTATCTCCGCCACCCTTGTCTCAGACCGGGATCGATTCCCCATCCCCATCTCAAACACCGCCTGGCACAGCTGTGCCACCTGTACCAGCCTTTGGTAAGAGATTACTGTTATGCCTTACCCGCTCGTACCACTGCTTGTACCGCACGTACAGCTTGTATAGCCCGTTGTTTAAGCGGATGTGCCTGTTAGGCGATGTCCAGAGTGTTGGGACATCATGGGCAAAGCCCTACAAAATCACAGCTGGGAAATATGCCTCACTAAAACTGCCTTTAAATCATGCTTCAAGACTATGCATCAGAACAGCGCCTGGCGAAATGCATCGAAAAGATACTGTAGTATAAGTCTGATTTTGGTTTCTTTTGAGTTGGTTTTTTGTTTGATACCCGAAACCATTCCCTTTTTCGTTTTTTGTTTGTTTTTTATTTGATACCTGAAATCTATTTATTTTTACAATTGTGTTGGTTTTACCAAGCAAAACAATTTCCGTAAAACGGGATAGGGTCTGCGCACCCCCGTTGACAACTGATATATCACATTCGTCACACTGGCAAAAATAACCCTACTCCGCGCATGCGCAGCTGGTTGTTTTTGAAACAGTTCATTGCTGTATCGCTAAATATCGTGCAGTCGGTCCGAAAGACACCAATTAAGGTCCGCGCAACACTTTTAGTCATCAGTCGTACAATCCTCTCCGTGCAGCGCTGGTACGTACAGTCTCCACTCAGCGCATTCTCAGCACAGCTCTTACCGGTATACATTCAACTCAATCAAAAACACAGTTTGCCTCAAAGGACAGTACATGGTCAGGTATCAATGAACGGATGTCGAATCCATCAGGCGAGGAAATTCAAATGTGAAGGCTTGAACTTAATATTTCAAACGTTTTTGCACCCTGTGTGCCTATCTGAGAGCTGTAGGTTGTTGCTCACCATCAACTTTGAAATTCAAGTTTCGAAAATCCCCCCCACAGTCCGATCTAAGAGCAGGCGCTTGGAGAGTTGGAGTTTATGTCACTGACGTCCCCCTTGATGCCATGTTGTGTTTGAATGGATGGGACTGTTTGGATCGGACATCTTAAACCGCCACCTGACTCCTTCGAGGCCCTGGCACCTCAGAATTTCAAATTTAGAACATGTACCTCTTCAGAGCTGTCAATTGAGCTGTCTGAACACCTACACTTTCAAGTCACTGGAAACTGTGAAATCGAACTTTCAAAATTTGAAAACTAAACCAACAGGGCCTCTCTGAGATTTGACGCTTTGAGTCACAGACGCCTCCTGAATTATGAATTCGGCGGATTTCCGTTTTCTGGGCTCTCATGAAGACCCTACGCTTCAAAGCTCTTGTGACAAAGCTCCCCCTTGATGTCAGCCGGGTTTTTAGTGACTTTGAATCTTACAAAAATTACTTCTGCAGGGCTTTCTGAGAGCTGACGCTTTGGAGTCACCCTGACAGAGCTCCCCCTCCATGCCAGCCTGGTTTGAGTGAATTTGACAATTACAAAACAATACCCTGAAGGGCGTTCTGAGAGCCGCCAGGTTGCAGTAACAGTCACGGAGCTCCCCCTCGATACCAGCCTGGTTTTGAGTGAATTTAAACGTTCAAATATTTCCCCCTGCAGGGCCTACAGAGAGCCGAAGCTTTGGAGTAACTGTCGGGGGGGCCCCCCGGTTTGAGTGAATTTGAAAATTCAAATATTTCGCCCCTTCAGGGCCTTCTGAGAGCCGACGGTTTGGAGTAACTGTCACGGAGCTGTCCCTCAACGCCAGCTTGGTTTTGAGTGAAATTGAAAATTCAAATATCTGACACATGCAGGGCCTTCTGAGAGCCGACGCTTTGGAGTAACTGCCACGGAGCTGTCCCTCAACGCCAGCTTGGTTTGCCCAGAGGGCCTTTTCGTTACAGGGGTGTTTGGAATTTCGAACCTGCAGATCCGGAGGTAAGAGCAGATCCATGATACTGTTACAGAGAATGTAATGTTTTTTAATTTCGAATCTGCTAGGAGGGATCAGATGCAAGATACCAGTACAGGGAATATACCAGAAAAGTATTTGTTTTGATTTTTAGCCTGCTGATCGTAAGGGTGGAGCAAATCCAAGATACAGTATAGAAAATATCAGAATATACGGTAGGGTGTGTTACTGTGTTACGAGTACAGAGCCTGCTGCTAGAAAGGTAGATATCTGTTAAACATCAATATCGGTGTGTCAAGAATATCAAGCCCGCTGATTTGGCGGGCCATCCTGAAACCTTAAACCACGAACACAAACCCTAAAAAGTCCCATAGCCCAGGATTAATGTGCAGTTACAGTAGCCCCATTCAGCGTGTAAGGCTTGACGCCTATGCAATGGACCGTTCACACTCAAGATCAGCCCCAACCGCTTTGCTCTGTGCTCTTCCACGCAGCTTGGGATACATGTACAGCGTCGACACCCCGATCCGCATATCGGCTGCTCGCCAGCGACCTCATGTTCTCCTCCTCCTGCCCCACTGAACCCTTAATCTGGAACCACTCAACCATCCCCTGCAGCCTGGGCCTTGTAGGCAGTTCCGGTTCCTCGATCGGCACATTGTACACGACGTGGCTGCAAGCCAAAGATCTCATCTCCCCCTTCTTCTGCCCCACTGAACCCTGAACTTAAAAACCCCCTAAACCCTCTCCCGCAGCCTGGGTCTAATCTACAGTGATGGCGCATCGATCGGCATGGTGGGAGTCATGAAGGTGCTTGCCAACGACCTTATCTTCCCCCTCTTCTGTCCCACTGAGCCCTGAACTTTAAAAAAACCTTAACCCTCTCCCGCAGCCTGGGTCTCATCTGCAATGATGGCGCATCGATCGGCATGGTGGGAGTCATGAAGCTGCTCGCCAACGACCTCATCTTCTCCTTCTCCTGCCCCACTGGCTTCGATGCAGTCCACATGAGCGACGGCCCAACCTCGATGCCATCGCAGCTCGGATTCAGGTAAGACATTGCCATGCGTCACCATGCATCCCTGTGCACAACCATGCAACTCTCTATGCACCTCCATGCAGTGCGCATGAGCGAAGGCCCAACCTCAATGCCATCACAGCTTGGATTCAGGTGACACATTGCCATGCGACGCCATGCACCCCAGTGCACGACCATGCACCTCTCTATGCACCGCCATGCAGTGCGCATGAGGGATGGCACTACATCCATGCCATCACAACTGGGTTGCAAGTGAGTCACCTCATGCATCAAACCCATGCAGCGCCAAGCACCCCTCCATTCACCGCCATGCATCTGCATGTACCTTCATGCACTGCCATGCGTCCCCATGCAGCGCCAAGCACCCCTCCATTCACCGCCATGCATCTGCATGTACCTTCATGCACTGCCATGCGTCCCCATGCACTTTAATAGGTAAACTTAAGATGCTCTGAGGAGATCTGTTTCTAATGTTCACCTGTATGACACCTCTCCTCCATTGCCCCCAACAGGTGTGCCGGAGGAGTGGCCATGACCTCAACCCTTACTGCCGTCAGCTCCTCAACTGTTGCCCTTGCGGAGGAACAACAGCAGGTACTGCAGCAGCAGCAGCAGCAGCAGCAGCAGGCCTCAAATGGGCAGGCCCAGGCCTCGAATGGTCAGGCCCAGGCCTCAAATGGGCAGTCCCAGGCCTCCGATGAGGTGACGACGAGCGTAGCGGCAGCAAAAGTCCCTGAGCTGCCGAAATCGGCTTCCAGGTGGGACAAGGCAAGCCCCCAGGACGCCACTGGGGCGACAACAGAATCAGCAATAGGCATTAATGCGGCAATGGCGACCGAGGCGGGGACTGCAGGACCAGGGCTCAATGACAAGCCAGGAATGGCTGCCAATGCTATTATCACGCCAGGGGCTTTCACTTCCCCGCTCATCGGGACGCTGGGGCCCGTTCCGAATACCACAGCATCCAGGTTTGCGTGCGCAACAGAATCGGGAGCGGGCGCACGGCTGAGTGGGCTGCGGCTGGCAAGAAGCGAAGACGCCATCCTTCAGATACGGCTACTCTGCGCGCCCAACGTGGCTGCGGCGGAGCCGGAAGCGCCGCTGTCGCCTCAGCAGCTACCACCGCTGCCGTGGCCCTCGCCGCAGTCGCCGCTCGAGGTGCAGCTGGCACCTCCGCCGCCGCAGCAGCAGCTGGAGGCGCCGCTAGCGCCGCCACCACCCAACGCTCCCTGGGGCCTGCGGCTGCCCCCGAAGCTCGCGTCACCGCTGCCGCCGCCACCACTGCCACCACATCCGCTACTACCGCCGCCGCCGCCGCCGCTGCCGCCGGCTGCTCCAGCGGCCAACGGGCACCCTCCGCCGCACCGGCTCGGCACGGTGCCGCCCAGCTCCCCGGCGCCAGGGCTTCCGCCACCGCTGCCTCGGCCCCTGTCTCAGTCCCCTCAGGTCGGGGGTGCTGATGAATGCGTTGACTCAACTGTCCTGCCGGAGGTGCCGCAGTCGTTGGCCACCGCAGGGGTGCTGTCGCATATGGAGGCAGGCGCAGACTGCGCGGCCAGGGCGGCGCTGGGGCTGTGCAGGTGAGTGTGTGCATGCAAATAAAAAATGGGAGGTTCCGGTACCGTAGATTTGAATTGCCTTCCCTCGGGCATCCAAAAATGATTCATTCTAATGCTACGGTACCCTCAGGGCAAACTGTCGACAAAAAATCTTGATTTCTGACTGAAATCTTGCGTCGCCGATCGATCATAAGTATATTCATGGATCTCTCAACCCCAAGCAACGTTAATTACGAGGAAAGGCAAAGCAAATATACTGTAGTTGATCAAAGCCGGTGGGCTTCCCCTGGGTCCTCTTGTCGCGTCTTTCTTCCTGTGCATCATGTGAAGTTGAATGCAGGAACGCTACTGCAGATTTGATTTGCTTTCCCTCGAGTGAGAATACATTCTTTCTTTGAATACTGCCCTTGGTGCGAACAATCGACCCCAAATCTGTACTGTAGATTTAAATTGCCTTACCTCAAAAATGCACACTAGTCTTGTACTTCACACTTTCATCATCATGAATTGCCCTGCTACGCCACTCCCCTTTTTATTACCCTGCACTAATTTTCCCAATGACTGTGTATGCCCTGCCGTGAGCCACAACCCATATCTTGATGTTCGCAGGTCAGATGCTGGCACGCTGGCATCTTGCCCGCTGTCCTGCGGTACATGCGGCGGGCTTGCCGCAGTACAGCAGTGGTACTGCCTGCCCGATGGTATTGTGGCTGGAGGAGAGCTTGTGGCTGCACTGCAGGTCTCAGCCAAGGTGCGCACCTTAACCCTTGACCCTATACCCTAAACCATAAGCCCTAAACCCTAAACCATAAACCATGAAACCTAAACCGGTAAGTATAAACCGGTTTACATACACCGCTAACCAAACCGCAAGACGGAGACAAAAGTAGCATAAACAACCACGGGTACGTAGAGGGTCATTGTGTGACTGAATCTGTTACCGGGTTAGAACCCGAGGTGGAGGCCAGGGCTCGGGGGTCATCACCGAGTGATACCTTTAGGTGATTACCCCCGAGCCCTGGCCAAGACCGAGGGCAGTAACCCGGTAACAGATGAGACAGACCTGGGGCTCCGTAACCATTGGTCCATATTGCCCTACATCCTGTCCTCCCTGACACAGGCATGTGCACAGACCTGTGGCATCATCCCTGCTTGTTCACACTTCCAGAAGATAAAACCTAAGAGCCCTCAACCCCCCTCCCCTCCTCCCTGCCACAGGCATGTGCCCAGACCTGTGGCGTCATCCCTGCTTGTTCACACTTCCAGCCGACGGGGGATGGGCTGTGTATGTTGTGGTCGAATGTGTGGACACGCTCGGACCTTATTGAGGTGCTGGCCCAAAATTCTCCTGGTGCGGCGACAGCAGGAGCAACAGCAGCAGCAACAGGGCCGCCCTCCTCATCCTACTCCTCCTCCTCCTCCCTCTCTTCTACTTCGCACTTCAGCGATTCCTCCACCACCACCACCACCACCACCAATGCCTCCTCCTCCTCCTCCTCCTCCTCCTTCTCCTCTCCCCTCTTCTCCCCTTCGACCATTTCCTCTTCACGTTTTTTCACGAAGTCTCCCAACCCGTCCTCTACCACCTCTTCCCCCTCCCCTACCTCTTCCGCTGCCTCATCCCCTGACTCTTCCTTAACCACCTCGACCGATTCGCCATCCACTGCTGGAGCTGTCTCTGCCGCTTCATTTATTTTGGCTGCCTCAGGAGTGTATGCCACATGCCTCAAGTTCAGCTACACAGGAGGTGTGTTGTGAAATTCGATGCTACGGATGTACATTCACGATGAAAGATAGACGCGAAGTACAATCATGATCCTGCAGAGGTACAATTACGTAGACTGATATATGGGAGGTACAATCATCGGGAAAAGCGTGTACAACAGTTTGCTGGTCTTCGAAATTGTTCCGGTGTGGGTGTTTCACCTGCGAACACCCCTGAGTGACAGAGGCCGCGGCCTGACGCGTGCCCGATTAGCCCATAGACAGAATCCAGTCAGCCAAACACAGCCGGAAGCGCAAGCCACCGTAGCTTGCAAGACTTTTTATCTTTTTACGATGGTTAGGGCGCGGACGCGGCCTAGGCCCATGCCGCGCTGTTTCCTGCTTTCCTCAAGCCTCACGCCCCTGCGTGGCGTTGTTTTCTCTCTTTCTTTATAGCCAGAATCACGCAACAATTCTTACTTATGAACAAAAGCCTATCGATGGGCACACAAGCTCTCCAGTGTCTTTGGATATTCCGGGGAGGGGGGTACCCGGGAAAGACTGTACGACTTCAGTTGATCCAAAGGCACCGAAGACTTTATGGGGTCAAGTGTTTCAGACTGGAAAGACCCTGGCAGTTTTGAGGTCAATCAGAAACGTGATGCCAGTGCCCCCCCCCGGCGGGTCACCTGCAGCTCTTCCCCCCTCCCCTTGTCCCCAAGTTTATGCATCCACCCACAGCCTTTTGTAAAAGGGCCAGGCAGAGCGTACTGGGGGGAAAGCTACAAAAACCAAAAAATTGCTATGCCCCCCCCCCGGCCCGTCAACTGCAGCTCTTCTTCCCCACCCTTTGTCTGCACAGCGCCGTCACATGTCTGCCTGCCGCCGGGCTTGGATGTTGCCGGCGTCGACATTGGCGGATTCTACCTCCCGGAAATTGCGTCATGCAGGTTTGTGTCACTGCCCTCAAATTTGTGTGGGTGGGTGGGTGTATGGGAGGGGCGGGTGGGGGGGGACTGTGTGCATTTGTGTGTGTGTGTGCATTTGTGTGTCTGTGTGCATCCGTGTGTGTGTGTGTGTGTGTGTGTGCATTTGTGTGTGTGTGCAATTGTGTGGGTGTGCGTTTTTGAGTATGCATTTTAGAACGCTGTAGCCTAAACCCGGGGTCTAAAGCCTGACCCTAAACAAAGAACAAAAACCCGGAACACTCGCACCGTGACCCTGAACTATGAACCAATGAACCTTCACCACTTATACAGAACCCTTAATCCTCATGTCGCTGTTTCACAGCCTCGCCTGCTACGTCATCCCTTCGTGCCAAGTGTCGGTGCTTCTGGAGAATGGCTTCTGCCAGCTGCGCTCGGGGCCCCTCTCAGGACCGGTGGAGTCGACTGGCAGTACGGTCGGCAGCACAGCAGGCAGTACGGGCGATCGCGTCCAGCAGGCATGCTTGAAGGCCTTGCTGCCCGTTTCATGACCATTCACTATCTAGCTTATCGGTTCCTCTTCAAATCTCTCTGCTTGAATTGCAGTTTGGGTTTCGGGGCCTAGGGTTTAGGGTTTCAGATTTCGTTTGCGCTGCCGGCATGGAACTTTCAAATAAATGCTTTTTGGTGCATGCGTCGCAAAGCATGTTCAACACCTTGCTCTCTTGGGTTCAACACCTTGCTCTTTTGGGTTTTATAATTGGCCGAGCTAGTTGTGCGGCTGTGCCACCTTATTTCTTTTGCTTGGACTTTACAAGGTGTGAGGCCGGCCGCCCAACCCTAAACAACCTCGGGCATCCACACACAAAATCAGCCACCTTGCTTTATGCACGCACTTTCATAGTTCATGCTGGTTTGCATCTTTTCACACCTTGCCCTGAAGCTGCGCATGCAGCCATGCCTCCTGAGTCACCAGTCGGGGTTCGGGGTTTAGGGTTTAGGTTAAATGTAAGGTTTAGTTCAATGTCTAAGATTTGATATGTCCTTACGAATTGACAAGTAGCTTGAGATTGTTGCCAGCTATTTGCACCTTTGATTGGAGGCTTTGCTTGCATGCTTGACCTGGTAGTTCATTTCACATCTTCGAACTTAGTAGATCATTTCACATCTTCGAACCTGGTAGTTTGTTTCCCATCTTCGAACCTGGTAATTCATTTCACATCTTCGAACTTGGTATATCTCCGAACCCTCTCGCGCTCTGATTCAGACCGACTTGCTCACTTGTTGTCGTCTAAGATGTGCATGTGAAGTTGTGTGAACTTTTTACAGTCCAACAGAGCATCACATTCGATGCATGGGGCATGCTTCCGTAAACCGGTACAGGCACTAGATGCGCTAGGACAGCCAGCGAAAACCAGTGACCGCCCTGGGCTAGCAACTAACACGCAACCACCTGCATGTAGATCCAGGCTCCATCCGCCCTGTCTGCCGACCTTATTGCTTGGTACCCATCACCCTCTTGATAGTAAGACACAATCGCTTTCACGGGCAGACCTAGCCTGGCGTCCAGTCCGATCTCATCCCAAGGCACTGCCTGGCCCCCACTCCGGGTCGTGCGGATCCCCCTCCTGGCGTCCAGTCCGATCTCATCCCAAGGCACTGCCTGGCCCCCACTCCGGGTCGTGCGGATCCCCCTCCTGGCGTCCAGTCCGATCTCATCCCAAGGCACTGCCTGGCCCCCACTCCGGGTCGTGCGGATCCCCCTCCTGGCGTCCAGTCCGATCTCATCCCAAGGCACTGCCTGGCCCCCACTCCGGGTCGTGCGGATCCCCCTCCTGGCGTCCAGTCCGATCTCATCCCAAGGCACTGCCTGGCCCCCACTCCGGGTCGTGCGGATCCCCCTCCTGGCGTCCAGTCCGATCTCATCCCAAGGCACTGCCTGGCCCCCACTCCGGGTCATGCGGATCCCCCTCCTGGCTTCCAGTCCGATCTCATCCCAATGCACTGCTTGGACCCCACTCTGGGTCATGCGGACCCCCCTCTTGATCGCTTGTTCATGACAGATTTTATTCCTTTCTTCTGTTCCCTCTTCCTTTTAGTTTCCTCTTTTCTTCCTACTGAACAGTTGGGCGCCCACGCGGCCGAGCCTTCTTGTGCATGGCCCAGAGGTGTGACGTCATGGACTTGGCAGATCCTGCTCTTCTTGCCGCTCAAGAACCCATCCTTCCGAGAACACGCTAACCGCCTCTGTCGACTCTTGCTTGCCATACCTCTCCCTCGGACGCCTCCCTAATAATACCGTCATGGACTGAAAAAAACTTCACCGTCAAACAGCGCACCCGTATCATCCAAGGTATAAGGGAGCTGCACGGGCGAGCGCCCTTGTGGCTCACTCTGCAAGATGGTTCCTCCTTAGCTCATCCAAGGCTACCACTGTGTCCCTCACGTGACAGGAGAAGCTTCGATTGCACGCCTCTACCCACAGCATGGTAAGCATGGTGATCCTTGTGTTCGTTTCGTTCTTTTCTCACAACTCTTTAGCTAGGCGCCCTCGCGGCCAAGCCTTTTTGAGCAGGGCCCAGAGGTGTAACGTCATTACGTCATTGACCCACAACCTGGTGATCCAGTGCACTAGCTTGGACCACCCTATCGGTTAGGTTGGGCTCTCCTCCTGAACTCCCAGATCGCTTGCGCATATGCTCACTGCGTCCCCAAATCCACTGGGACCCGCAGCCTGCCCGTCAGGCAGATGTGCCCAGGCCGCGTTATCGAAGTATCCGCTCCCGGGCCCCGGCGGCCGGATCGCTCGCTTGCATCGACTGTGTGTCATCACCGGTGAGCGCCCAGCTAGCCCAGCCCTTAAACTGGAACTCAAACATGTAGAAAGAAAGAAATAAAGAAAGTACGCTCCGCAGGGGCATGAGGGTTAAGGAAACAGCGCGGCATGTAATGTACATCCATCAGCATCGATTGCATGTGCACTCATGTGATCGTTACACCCATGAACCCGATTATAAATCTTGGAGCATGAACCCTCAACAAATCCCCGACAGCATCCATTGCGTGACCACACCAGTGTGCGCCCAACCCTTCAGCCTCACTAGAGGAACTGGATCTTAAACTCTTAGCCTATTCGCGACATCTTTGAATGCGTGTCCACGCCAGTGAGCGCCCAGCCCTGAACCCTACCACCTTAAACCTTAACCCTGAACTCTGCCCGATGCGTCTCCAGGTCATCCAAAAGACCCCCTAAATCCTCAACCCTTGGCCCTGCCTGATGTGTCGCCAGGTCACCCAGGAGCCCCCCCTAAACCCATAAACCCGCAACCCATAGCCCTGCACCCTAACCCCAGCCTGATGCGTTTCCAGGTCATCCACGAGACCCCCGACGCCGTCTCCATGTACTTCGCATGCTCCCATAAAGGAGATGTGGGAAAGAAGGTGAGACACTGAAAAAATCAGGGCCGTGAGACCTAAATTATGCAATCGAAACCTGTTCCGTAGAACCGATTTCACTTATCGTTTTCTTTTTTTGTCTTTGGGGTAAGCGAACTGAAAGCGCTGTTCAGAAAAATCCCTCAGATCCCGCTGCGCGGATTGGGTAGTTACAGGCCAAAGAAAATTTCAGGGCAGCACAATCTAATTACCAGTACCAAATATCAAATTATGATCAATCATGGGCATAACGCTACTGGCGACTATCTAGCAGCACTTTCGTTTTTTACCGCAGTTGAAATTCCTTCACCTATTCTAGACTGTCAGATTAGGTTTGCTGCCACTTTTCTCGACTTTGAATAGGTTTTCGAATGCCTTATTTATGAAGGCACTGGTGTGCTTTGCAGTATGAATGCGTTTGAAGGAGCTGTCTGGTAGCTGTCTGGTAGCTGTCGTTTGAAGGGAGATCTGAATGTCCTTCGAAGGATATATCTGCTGTGGTCGAGCGGTACCTCACGCCTCCTGCTTCGGCGAAAGGAGTATTACTTATTTGTTTTATTTTCTTAAATGTATCGTGAAGGGCCCACAGGGAATGGATGGCCTTGGTCGAGTTTTGTCTGCGGCCGTTGGATCGGCATCATCAGAGGCAGCCAAAAGTCTGGACCTATCAGTCTGACCGAACATTCAAAATTTCGAACTTTGACAGCTCATCGATGCACAAAGAAGGCGCTTGGAATTTGTAACCGTTAGTGTCCTTGTTTTCATGCTGTTTACAGCCGATCGGTCACTGGGTATCAACAGGTGCATGGACACAGGTGCATGGACACAGGTGCATGGACACAGTTTTGATTTCAAACAATTTATGGTCATAATCACCAGATCCAGAATGAACCACAGCATCCCACAACTTCTGGAAACCAGTCCCCCACAGCTGCTGCAACAAAAACACAGGTCCGCAAATCTTATACCGTCAGCAGGACAAAAGAGGTTTGAGCACATCCATAGAATCGCATGTGACCTCAATTCAGCACCTCAACGGAAATGAATCCTGCTTAACTGAATTCAATTGCATTGCGCCTCACAGACCTTGGCTGCATGTAGAAGTTCACACTGAATATACGAGTCAGGCCCTTTGACCAAAGCATGCTAACATTGACTTACTGCTGTGTATGTACCGGTAGGGGACTAAAAAGAAAGGCAGCAATGTCAAATAGTTTTGAACAATCAAACCACGAACCCATGACTTCAACCAGAAAAACAGCTGGTCAGAGAAACAGCTGGTCAGAAAAACAGCTGGTCAGAAAAACAGCTGGTCAGAAAAACAGCTGGTCAGAAAAGCACTTCCCAGCTCTCCTCACAGATCTGTCACTTGATTTTTCACATTCCAAGCTTCACACATTCCCTGAAGCACAACTTAATCATTATACCAGTTACGAAGTCAGTTGGTAAAACCTCACATTGACCAGAATGGGAGCAGCTTGAACACAAGCCTACCTCCCAAACGCCCCCAAGACCTTGATCTCCGTGTTGCCGTTGGCGTCCTTATCTTGGTTGTACACTTTGCCTAGCAGCCCCACGCTGACCTTCACATCCTTCGGAGCATCACCAGCTCCAGGGCCGCCCCCACCACCTCCACCACTGCCATCGCTACCGCTGGCGCCAGTTGGCGCGCTGCGCTGCTGCACCAGCCCCGCATCACTACTGCCACCGCTACTGCCGCCGCTGCCGCTACTTCCTGCTCCCTCCTGCGCATCACTTTTGACGTTGACAAACGGGAACAGCCGAGAGCCCACCTCCAGACTGCTGCTGCCGTCCCCGGACTCTTTGTAGCGTACCCACGGCGTGGTCACGTTGCCGCGCGGCGGGAGCGGGGGCGGGTCGGGCGGGCGAGCAGGCCCGTCGCCTTGACGCCGCGGATCTTGCGGCTGCTGCTTGATGCTCCGGCCCTGTCCCTGGATGGACTCCAGTACATAGTCAGAGGCAGAGAAGTCAAGAATGGAGGAAGAGGAGGAGGAGGGGGTGGAGGAAAGCTTTCGATTGAATGCCCCAGCCTCAGCCCCAGCCTCAGCCTCGGCCTCTGCGCTGGACCAAGCCTCGGCTTGTGCGGCGGCTTCAGCCCCGGCTGTAGGCCAAGACTCCGCCTCCGCTCCAGCCCTGGCGCCGGCCGCTGCTGCTCCGTCAACGTCATCGCCAGCCTCAAAAAAGCCGAAAGTCACGGAAAGGACATCATCATTGTAGTCATGATCATAAGGCAGGCCGCTGTAGCTGTCACTGATACTGCCACTGCTGCTGCTATAGCTGCTGCTGCTGTCGCTGCTATAGCTGCCGCTGCTGCCGCTGCTGCTGCTGTCGCTGCTTCCAAGGCCCAGGCTGCTGCTGCCGATGCCATAGCTGCTACTGCTACTGCTGTGATCATCTTGACAAGGCTTGCTGCCACTGCCACTGCTGCTCCTATCATCATCATGGTTGACCCAAATGCTGGCATCAGCATCGCCATCAGCTGTGAGAAAGAGCCAGGACTGTTTTCCAAGAGCGCCCTTGTTGTCTGATACGCCTGTGGCTTTAGAGCCGCCACCGCTGCTGCTGCTGCTGCTGCCGCTGTGGTCGCCAAGGCCGTACCAATTACTGCCGCTGCTGCTGCTGCTACCGCCTCCTCCATCGCTGCCGCTGCTGCTGCTCCCGTCGCCCACACCGTTGCTACTGACAATACTTCCAAGCAGCGCTTCCAACATGGCTGCCCAGGTCTGCTGCCCGCCTTCCGCCAGCCCACCACCTGGCTGCTCTGTAGTGCTGTGGTGCGGCAAAAACTCGTTATCCAAACCAAGCAGAAGAGCATCCAGGCTCCCACCAGGAGAGGGCACGCTGCCAATGTCACTGGTACTGGCACCTCGAGGGTGGGTTCCAGTGGCACTGCTGCTGAGCAGACTACCCAGCATGGCCGCCCAATGCTCGAGCTCTCGGTCGCCATCCAAATCGTTGGGCGCTGTGAGGTGAGCTGATTTGGACATTGCCTTCTCTGCGGCGGCTGCGGCTGCGGCGGTCGCTGCTCCTGGCTCTGCGGTGCCTGGTGAGGATGCGGAGGCCTGATACAGGAGGTGCTGCTGAGCTTCATCTAAGGCCTCGGCGGCCTGCACAACCTCCTGCACGCAACAAGTGTGACGTTATGAATAATATAGTGGGGTGCAGGAGGCCCTGCATGAACTCTCCTTGGGCTTCGGTGGCCTGCACAACCTCCTGCACGCAAAATTAATTATGCCATTTAATAAGTGTACTAATATGAACAAAGTGTGGTGCAGGAGGTGCTATTTGAATTATCCTAGGGTCTCGGCAGCCTGCATAACATCCTGCATGTGACATCAATTCGTGAAAATGTTAAGTGTGTTATTATGGATATTAAAGAGTGGTGCAGGGGGTGCTGCTTGACTCATCCTTGGGCCTTGGCGGCCTGCACCACCTCCTGTACGTGAAAAGAATCAAGTGATTTAAGAGGTAAACCGGAATAAATGAAGTGCAGTGCAGGGGGTGCTGCTTGACTTCCCCTAGGGCTTCGGATGCCTGCACCACTTCCTGCACACACACGAAAATAGTGAATGGTCTCAATACCGGTACATGTACCGGTCTTTGCATGAGTATACAAAAATTAGGCCTGGTGCCGGCGGCTCTGCATGACTTCTCCTAGGGCCCCGGCGGCCTGCACCACCTCCTGCACGCAAAATGAATTAGTTCGTTAAATGAGTGTACCGTTATGAACAAATTAAGTATGGTGCAGGGGGTGCTGCTTGACTCCTCCTTGGGCCTCAACGGCCTGCACAATCCACTGCACATGAAATGAATGAGCTAATTAAAGAGGTGTACCGGTATGAATAAATAAGATGGGGTGCAGGAAGTGCTGCATGACTCCTCCCAGGGCCTCGGCGGCCTGCACAACATCGAAGGCCCCAATTAACTCTTGCGTGCAGGGCCGCAGGGCAGAGTAGGGGACATGTAATATTTAATACAATACTCAATGCATTACTCAAATCAATACGCAGTCATAGAAGAATTGCAATACTCAATTCAATACGCAGTCATAGCGGAAATGCAATACTCAATGCTATACTCAATTCATAAAGGAAATGTAATATTCAAGACAATATTCAATGCAATACGCGGATATTTTTTGCCCATACCGTCCGTTCACTGTGGCTCTGCATGCAGAACAAATATCTTGCGTGCGGAGAATAAAATAAATCGATGCAGATAACTATGAAGACTAAAATAGTGAGGTATGGGAGAGGCCACAGAGGCCTGCACAAAATCCTGCAGGTAAGACCGCAGGGTGCGTGATACGGAACATGCTTCGGTACATGTTTTTGTTCATTGCGTGACTTTTCTGGAGGGGGGGGGGGTAAGAATTGAAGGTGCTAAGCACATTTGCTGGGCATTGACAGTCCTTGGTTCTGTGGCTTGGCCTGCATGGCTGAATGCATGCTCTTGAGGAATGAGAAGCCGACAGAGTTATGGAGGAGGGGGGTAGGAGGGAACACATGGGCTATCAAGGTATAGAGGGCACCACTTTTCAAATTACAGCCTGGCAGGTAAAAATCATTGCGGCTCCTGGATTATCTAGAGACCTTCCTTCAAGAAATAAGTTTTTTGAAATCGTTTCATTCTCGAGATTCTTTCTCCCCCCATTTTTGTGTTTGGGATTCACCCTTTTTTGAGGTACAGTACCTCCTAATCCTTCTCTTTCTTAGTCCTGTTTCCTTAGTCCTCACAGCTGCACACCTGTATCCCGTTTGATGCAGACATCAGCCATTGCATCGCCTCCTGCAGATGCTCTCCAGGGTCGGCATCATCGTCCTGCTCCATCTGATGCAGGCGCAGCTGCCAGGCAGCGGCCTGATCCTCCCCGCGCGAGATGGAGGAGAGCGCCGGGGCCGAGATGCGCCGCAGCATGGCATCTAGCCCGACCACATTGTCATCGAAAGTGCCCCCACCCCTGCTATCGCCAGGCATGCCCACCCTATTGCCGGACATGCCCATGCCGTCGTTGGGCGCGTCTATCGTGTCGAGCTTGACGCTATGAGCCTGGGCACTGGTACCAAAAGGGCCTGCGCGCAAAAGGGTGGGTGGGCTCATCAGCTTATGCCCACACTCAACTAAGAAAGTATGGATAGTGCGTTTCGGGGTTGATGCTATGTGCATGGCTGCTGGTAGTGAGGGGACCTGCACGTGATCGTTCATCCCTGATACAGTGGAATCACCCAAAGCCTTTTGACGTTATTCAGTTTCTTTTGTATGATTCACCGGACCACCTTTGATGGGCCGTGAGGCAACCATTCCTGGGCCGATTGACACCAAACCTGGCACAGCTTCCTGCCGGTGGCCTTGGCAGCAGGGCTGGCGGAGCCAGGGGCTTGTGGCTGTAGGCCCCAGTGTGGCTGAAATGTAGCTGAAAGTGATGCGGTAACCACTGCAAAAAACACCGGACTGATTAAGTGGAATCACCCAAAGCCTTATTATGTTCCAGGCCTCTTTGACGGCTGCCACAGGCATGCCATCAAGCTCCACGCGCGCGGCCCACCTTTGACGGCTCCAAGAAAAATAAAATAGCCGCCTGAATTAGTCCTGAGCCCTTAATTCCAACAAATGTGTGTGGTAGCCCAGGGGGGGTAATGGAGGAGCAACCAAATAACCGTTTTGCAGGCGGCACTCTTTGCCCTGGATGTGGATCCCCAGCCCTGAATACCATTCAAGAGTTAACCCTTAACCCGAATCCCTGAATACCACTCTAGAGATGGCAGAGTTGCCACCTCGCAGCAAGGGCAGCACATTCGTCTAAGATAGCAACTTCCCAGATTGGGTTTAACAATGTTCTTCAAAGTTTCCAAATTGTATGGACTATTTGGGGGGGGGGGGACACCCTCCATACGATATCTGCCGAATGAGAGGACAGTTCAACCCTGTGGGGGGTGTGAGGGGTAAGGAAACAGCACAGCCTGGTCCAACGCGACATCTGTGCCAGGGATACCGCCCAGGCTCACCCGGCTCTCCGATGGAGGCTGCCACGATCTCTACAGCGGTGATAACTAAGGAGGAGGCTCACCACGACCAAAAGAACTAGCAGCGGCTCCATCATGCTTCCTACCATTTTTGTTTCCAGAGGTCACCGGACCACCTTTGATGGGCCGTGCTGCGGCCAATCCTGCGCCGATTGACACCAAACCTGGACCGGCCTCCGGCCGGTGGCCTTGGTAGCAGGGCTGGCTGAGCCCTGTTTCGAGTTTGGATATAGATATTCGAATTTCAAGCATGTCGCCCACACCTCCTTGCAGGTTGCGTGCTACTGGACAAGCTGCTTCGCCCACAGATATACCACATCAACACCTTTGGTAGACAGGTCCCCCCTGCTTACCATCACAGCCATTCACGGCTATTCGCAGCAACTCTTCACAATCGGCTCACCTTTGAATGCTGATACGGTCATGATAGTAAGGAGGAGGCCTGCCACGGCCAGCAGCACCAGCAGTGTCGGGGTCCAGCGGCGGCTGGCAGGCGCACTGGCGCTGGCGGAGCCACAGCTGGGAGAAGTCGTATCACCAGTCTCGGCTTCCCCGTCGGCGAGGGGAGCGGCATTTTTGATGGGCTTCATGGTTGGCAGGGTCGAAGGTGCGCTGATGGCGGTTTAGGTAGTGGAGGGGAAGCTGTGAGCTGGAGTGCTAGCTGTTTTTTTTGGCTGGTAGGTTTTAATTTGAGATGGCAATTGTTGGGGGTATAATATGGCAAGTGGAAAATGGCAATTGTTGGAGGAAGCAAGAAGCTTTGCTAGCAGTGTCTTTCTCAGTCCCAGAAACGGCTGATTACGTTCTATGTGCAGCCAGCACTAGCACTCGAGCAGCCCGATGTGAAGCCTGTCGGCGTGTGTGTCGCAAGGTGCAATAATTTGATGGGCAGTTGCCAGTTGGGCTTCGCTGCTTGAACTGGCTGAGTCGCTCCTATCCCGCCCTAAGACGGCAATTTTACTTGTCATTCAACCTGGGCTGGCGATGGATGGGTGTGCACAGTTTCGAGGGCGTTGGCACTGTGGGTCCGCTGGCGGTCGATCGACCGTTAGGTTGTACCGGATCGGTCGCTCGCTCGCTCAGTCGCTCGGTGCCGACCGAGCGGTAAACCGATCGACTGCGCCTGCCTCGTCATCACCTGCAACCGCGGTTCCACTGTTTGTAGCATGCACTCGTTGCAGCAGTCCTTCTGCCTGCCAATAAAGCAAACAATTCGGGCGACAATGCATTTGCCTGCAAAAGGTCAATAACGTTACACTTCTGGGCCCGCTCAAATCTAGGCCGCGTGGGCGCCCAACTGTTCAGAAGTGAGAAAAGAAGGAACTAAAAGAAAGAGGGGGGGAAAGGAACAAATGGAGAGGCCGGGAAGGCAAAGAGGACCAAGTCCGACACCTGAGTTCCACTAGAGAGTAGCCCTAAACAAAGCCTCTCGAAAAAAAGGCCACAAAGCCAAGCGTATCCCACCCATGCTTGGCCGCGAGGGTGCCCCACTGATCAGAAGGGAGAAGAGAAGAAACTAAAAAGGGGGCAAACATCGCAACAACAAACAAAAAAAATGACCAAAAGAGAAGGCCGGAAAGGCAGAACGACACCGGCGCCTCAGAATCCCTGGAGACTAACCCTCAACAATGCCCACAGCACAGTCCACAAAAGCAAGTGCATCGCACCCCTGCTCAGCCTGGTACAGCTGGTGGAAGTTAGTGGCAGTGCCCGGAGGACCTGCCCACCCCCGTTCCCGTAACTGCTCCCTGACACTAGGGCACTGGAATCACAAATGTAGTGCATCCTCCACCTGCTCGCTATGCCCCCGTGCCCAACACCGCTGGCAGCAGCGTACCTCTCGCCGCTGACCGTTGCGTCGTCCTCTGGTATCAGCCGTGCTGACCGCGCTGAGGCGCAGTCGCAAATGTATGCGCAGACAAGCACACTCCCTCTGGCTAGTGCGGCTCTTGGCTTGCGCCAGCACGGCACCCGCCGTGGATTGGAACCATGCGCGGTAGGTCGCCGCAGATCTGTGCTCGGTGGTAAGGTCCATGGGGTCCCCGCCGCCGCTTGCGTCCAGCCGTGCTTGCTCGTAGGCTGCGTCAACGAGTGCCAACACCTCTGTAACGGGTAGAAGCTGTAGGGCAGCTTCTGCCTCGCACAAGGTGGGGGTGGCTGCTCCCCGCTCCAGCTCCTCTAATGCACCCAGCAGATCAGAGCACCAGGTGCGGCCGCCAGTGCCCTGGCTGACTGCAAGCTGCATATCTGCTGCCATGACTTGAGCCATGAGAGGGCTGTATTGCTGCTGTGCCATCGATGTCACCGCTGCATTGTAGAAACAGAGGATATGGGTCCACCAGTCTCGCTGTAGAGGCTGGAGCTGCAGCTCTCTCAAGACTCCCCAACTGGCGGCTGAGGCAGGTAGCCTGGCGTAGGTGCTGAAGCAAGCTGGCGTAGGTGCTGAAGCAAGCTGGACTTTAAAATGTATGGTAAACTAACATCGAATGAAGGTTTTTGCATTGGCCTCGACTGGGTGGGGCTGTAGATTGCCAGTACATCATTTTTAGGAGAGCAAATTCAACATCTAATAGCTTGCCTGGTCAGTCAGGCAGTCAGCAGGCTGGGCAAGACGTCACAAGATACCCCCCGCCCCCAAACACACAGCAGGCAATCCAGGTCATTCCAATCAGGCAGCCCACATGCTGGCCAGCAAGGACCACATTCCCCCACAACAAAAAAATATGCAGGCCGGGCGATCCTGGCAGTGAGCGCTGTGGGGCGCTGTGCCAACGAACCTTACGGAGGCTGAGTTACATACGTATCCGAGTTTTGGTCACCATAATTTCAAGGCAGATTCAGCTAATTTTACCAGTACCCACTAGAAGACAATAATTACTTGCACGATTTCTGAACTACGGCGCAATTGCATAGCGCTGATCAGCAGGCTGGTCAGCAAGGGCCAAGGTCCTCCACAACACGCATTAGTGACGGGCTGAGTGACTGACTGGTGACCCTGGGAGTCAGTGCAAGGGTCACAGTCCTCCACAGCATGCAAGTCAAGCTTACGGGGTATCCTGGCAGTCAGTACCAGGGGCCATTATCATGCACAGCATGCATGCCGGGCTTACTGGGTACCCTGTCAGTCAATGCGTAGGCCAAGGTCCTACTCTACTCAGCCGCCAGCTGCATGCAGATGCTGGGTAGCAGGTGCCAAGGTCCTCCAAAGCGTGCATGTCGGCGGGCTTACAGGTTACCCCTGGCAGTCAAAGCAGGGGCCGTGGTTCTCATTCACAATCAGCAGCCAGATATCGCTTCTTTCTGATGTGTGATCCTTTCTTTAATTCCTTCCCCTCTCAGCTTCAGTTTCATTCTCCCAACTTCACCATTGGGCGACCTCGCAGCGGCCAAGCGGCCTATGAGCTGGTGCCAGAGGAGCTACTTCACTGACATGCCGGGGTACCCTTCTACCCTGGCAAGGTGTTGATGGAGCTGGTTGGTGTGGTCTGTGGAAGACCATGTCAGGGCCACGGTCTCCCACTGGCACATGAACCAGCTCCATCATGAGTGTCACAGCCTTAAGACGCAAGGTAGATCCTTGAGTCCGGGCCATTTGATCCATACTGGTGTTTGCTTTACCACCGCTGCCATCACTTAAAACTGGATTGCCGGTACTCTGAAGAAACTACTGCATCGATTGGGTTGAAGTTTATCCAGGTCACAGCCTTTTGGCACAAGGTAGAGCCTGGAGTCCAGGCCATTTCGTCCACACTATCTACTGTTTATTTGTCACCGCTGTGTTTGAGAACATGATTATTCAAGAAGAAATGCATCGCCTGGTTTGATGTTTATCCGGGTCATAGCCTTTGACACAAAGTAGAGCATGGAGTCCAGGCCATGTCATCCACACTGGTGTTTGCTTGTGTTTGAAAACTTGATTATCCAAGAGGAGTTGCATCTTCTGGGAGCGGCTGAAGTCTACCTGGGTCACAGCACTCGGCCACAAGGCAGGGCTTGTACTACTGGGGATCCCATCCACGCCAGTGTTGAATATAGGCTAATCTGCACTTCAGCTACAACAACATCTACACAGGGGATCCCATCCACGCCAGTGGTGATTATAGGCTAATCTGCACTTCAGCTACAACAACATCTACACAGGGGATCCCATTCACGCGATTACCGGTAAGTTGAATCTGCACTTCAGCTACATCAGCCTGGTGCAGTAAGCTCAGCTGCATCGGATCGGATACCAACCGTAGTTCAATGAAGGTCTGAATCCCCACCAGCCCAGTGGTGGCCGCCCAACGGCTTACCAAAGAAGGTCACTGAAAACACACTGATATCCACAGTACGGTAATAACAGGGGGTAATAGTAGTAAACAAACAGCGGCCGAGCATTTTTAAGCAAGGCACAAAGGGATGACCTTATTGACACCGGATGTTAGCCATTGTGTTTGTTTCGTGACTCAGCTACATGTCGGCTACACTTCGGCCTCCCGCGCGAATCCCCATTTGTGACCAGCAAGCCTTCAGTTACCATCCACTGAGGCATAACAAGACCCTTGACCGGGATGGCCTGACCACGGTTGGTAGGCCGCAGGTCAATGTTTAGTAACTTGGTCCGCATTGACCCAGCGGGTCTGAGGAAGTCCCATTCGAATGGAATGTCGCACAAGAGTGCCCCGGTGTGCACTAAAATAATATAAAAATTGAATAAACCTTGGGTCAATGCGAGCATGCACGTCACGCAGTCAGCAACTAGCCCTCCAAAGAAGAGCTTCCGCCTGGATGGGTTCCGATTCCAATATGGAAAAGTAAAATATATTTAAATATAACAAATAAGGAGAGCACCATGAGGTATGCTAATGTTTTTTTGCGGAGCTTATCTTATTAAAAGGTTTCCGTTAAATAAATACTAAAGGATTAACTTTAAATCCAAAAAGTGGTGTACTCATATTGGCATGTATTTAATACTGCAAAATCTTCGCATCGGTAGATACTTTATTTTAATTTTAGAGGTAGAGTCTCAGGATGGTACTAACAAAAAACTATTTTATTTAAATACTTAAAATTCTCTGAGAGGGTTTATTTTTTTCCCTTCTTATTCGCATAAAAAAAGTAAAAAACAAAAGGTAGAGTATGAATCTAAATCACTTGGAACTGCAGGCAAGATGAGGCAGGGGTGCCCCTTTGAGGAGAGTTTGAGTGGTAGGCAGCATGGATCAATCCCACGGGTCAACCCGTCAATCCAACAATCAATCGAAAAGGTGTATGGCCACGTTCTAGAATCTCAAAATGTGCAGGCGATTCGAAGCCGGGTGGAAGGGTTCAACCTGACAATCCAATCGGTGCAGGTGGATGCGTGGAAGGTCAGGGGTTTACCTGATTGTGGAATCATCAGTGTTTAGCCCCGGGGGTATACGCTGCTCCTGGTGACCATGCATGCTGTCTTGGCGCACGTGGCTTTGCTGTGCTTGCATGCTGCTTTTGCGCACGTGGGCGTGACGGGACGCTCCTAAAGGAAGGCCGTGCAATCGCGCCCTGGGTGGCTAGCAACAGCATTCTCAATCGATCGCGCGCGGTGCATGCGGCGTGATGCCGACGCATTGTACCGTGATCATTCAACCGATACGACTTGCGTTTTGCGTATGTGACATGTATGGCATGTAAATGCCTAGGCCGGGAAGAGTCTGGGGAAGAGACCCCTCCATGTTGGAGTGATGCTGTGCATTGCGCTGGCCGCACAGCAACTTTTGGGGTACCAAAAACGTAGGTTTTATCTAGCTCTCAAGTTTTCTCTCATTTATCAGTTCGATCATGATTAATAAATATATATTAATCATCCGTCATGTTCAGACCGGGTCCAGCAAGTCTCCTACGCACTACGCGCCTTTCGGGCGCTAGCGAGCGTCGTTCAGGGGTACTTGGCGGACCTTGCTGCTGTTGGCGAACTCGCAGCTGCCGTGACTCTATCTCTACATTGTAGTCTACAAATAGCAAAACACTGATGCAGGCTGGGAAAGCTATGGGTGGTCAGCACGACTTCTTTGGTTCGGTAAGGGTGGCGCAAGACCAGGCTGTGGCTCATGCTGCTCCTTCCACAGGTGCAGTGCATACTGATGCAGTTGCTGCTGCTGCTGCTGCTGCTGTGCATACAGGTGCTGAAGAAGCATGGCTTGTCCTAGCTGCTGCTGCATGGCTGCAGCGTGCTGCTGCCGCACGGCTGCTGCGTGCCCATGCATGCGCAGCCTGCTGTTGCTGCTGCTGCTGCCAGGCTGCATTGCGCTCCTGCACGGCCTGCTCCTGCTGCCGCTGCAAGGCTGCAGCGCGCTCCTGTGCAGCCTGCTGCCGCTGCTGCTGCTGCATGGCTGTTAATGTGGCAAATAGGTCATCTTGCAGTTGCTGAGGAAGGCCTCTGATGTGCTGTATCCTTTGGGCGCCCGACTTGCCAGCCATGTCATGCAACACCGCCTTAGTGTGTTGACGTGTAAATACCGGTATATCAGTCCTTATATTTTGTTGAAAGGACATAGGCATGCACATTTACCCTGCCGCAGCCAGTATATAACATAAAGACTTACGTGTATGGTGTTGGCTCCGTCCTTGATGGGGGCAGGGATGTCATGCCTAAGGCTGTCATGCATAACCAGTGAAGTTCTGTATCTTCATCATAGTATTTCACTATGGCCCAGGCTTCATGATGCAGAATGCTGCTGAAATGCACATGTCATAATTCACACATGTGCCAGAGTGCCAGACATGCCAGACACAGTGTGTCCATGCGAAGAAGACAACAGCAGGCCTAATTTCGACGCACAGTCTATTGTAAATGTATATGAATGGCCTCTACGTCGCAAGCTTGGGCCGGAGAGGCAAAGGTCCCGACGTGGTGAATTAACCATGAGACCCGCGAGTCCCCTCCACTTGAGGTCGACTGCTTTTGTGCTAGGCACCTATGAAGAGTTGAACCACAAACGTGTCTTGTCAAGCAAACAAACTGTTTGCCCTGAGCGAGAACTTCCACAACCCCTGTAATTGCTTCATAGCGCCTCCTCATTACTAGGAAAGCGTTTGCCAGGGCGCAGTCGACCTCAAGTGAATAGAACTCGCGGGCCTCATGGCTAATTGTTCATTCCTGCCTTTCCCCCCACACAATGTTGCTGTGTGGCCGTGGATGCCAGAAGTACGACATCCCACGTGCTCCTAACTGGCACCGCTGATGCGAATTACGCCACCCGAACGCCGAAGCGTCCTCGCCGAAGCTCACCTAGTCGGCACTGTACCCAAGCTCGCACACACTCCTATAATACACGCATCCATCATATTTTCTAGTTTGGATCCTCATTATTGTGGCTGCCTTAAGCTGGCCTCTTATTGCTCTCCGGGAGCATTACGTGGGTTGTGAAACGAACTATTTTTGCGCCTGCGTTGCGTGCACGACCTCGGCTAAGCAAGCTATAAGAATACTATATGTACGCTGTTCGACACGTTTTAATACCTACATTCCAAGTTCATTGTCGCGTTTACTTGCACACGCCCCTGGTTTGCAAATCCCCACAGTATTGCGTTATATCTTGTGACTGATATACTATCTACCAAACTCTAGGGCATTGCCCATAGCAGCTACCATAGGACAGCAAAGGCCGCTGCAGTGAACAGCCCTGCTAGGGCAATCCAGCCTGGTCACCCAGCGAAGGTCACAACCCTGCGACGGCCGAACACTGTCGCTATTTTGATCTCCCGAGGCGAAGGCCATTATCAGCAAGAGCTGAAGATCTATTTGGGTCGAACCAGGATCTGCAATTAAATTACTGCGAGGCGTGAGGAGTTGGATATGGGTTGCGTCCACTCTTCGCTTGCCTCGGACAGCATCAGGTATGACTCGCTGCCAAATGCAGCCACCGACACTAAATGGGTTCCTAGCAGAGATGGCTGTTCGACCTCTCAGCGCATATACAGCGAGAACTGCGTCGGTGAGGCCGCAGCGATCTGCAGCAGCAACTGCAACAGCCATACAACGATGCCGATGGGAGCTGAGGACTGCGGCAGCTACCCTTTGCCTAGCGCAGCTTCGTCATGCTTTCTAGAGGGTGATTCAAGGGCAACGACGGCTGGGAGAGGGACAACAGGCGCAGCATCGGCAAGCAGAGGCAGCAGCCGCCTGGAATCGTTCCTGCAGCTGTTGGCGAACCTGGCAGCGCACGAGCGGGACATGTGAGTGCCGACAGCCAGCGCATTCTGTTACAATGCCGATTCTGCCCTCATCGGCCAATTGGTCGGGTGTTGCATTGCTTGGTTGCTGCTAGCTCTGTTCTTGTACATGCGCAACCGACCACTGTCAGCTTGCTGCCTGGCGGCAATGTCCAGGCCATTGTAAATCTTAACAGGTCAGTACAGGATCAGTTTGCATGCCGTGGGGCATCATATTGGCCCATGCTCAGGTTGCATGGGGCACCATGTTGGTGCACGCTCAGAGTTTTGCATGGGGCAGAGCCTCTTGCCTACGCAAGCTGGTGGAATTTGGGGGAGAGCACATGGTAGGTGGTTGGTGCAGCACCAGAATAGGGTGGCCCACTGCTTTCTTTTGGCCCACCATTTCACCTCCTCTCCTGTCCAATCCACTCCTCCTCACTTGCCATGCGCTCCTCCCCTTTCCCAGCCTCTCCTCCTCACCTCCCCATCCCCTCCTCCCTCCTCCCATCTCCTCCTCTCTTCCCCCAGCCCTTCCTCACTTCTCCATCCCCTCCTCCCTGCCCCTCCTCCCTTCTCCCAGACTCTCATCCCTCCTCCATCCCCCCCTGGTCCCTTCCTATCCCCACACTGGCTGCTGACACCATATCCCTCGCACCTACAGGCCTAACCACAAGTACCACCCCTCCACCGCGGCCTCTGCATACAGCGCATCCCCTCTCCCTGATCACCCCAGCAGCAGCGCACGTGGCATGCAACGAAGCGGCTCGGCGGTCGTTGGCACGCTGCCCATCAGAGAGTCAGCCTTGCACCGCCGCGGCTCCGCCGTTGCTGTTGCAACAAAAGTCGCCGTGCGGCCTCCGGCGTCACCGGGCCGCCGCGGTGGCGGCAGCGGCCGCAGCACAGGCTCATCGATGAGCGGGGCCACCTCTGGCTGGTTCTCCCTCATCTCCGGCATGGCGAGCCTTCGCAGCGTTTCAAGCACGTCCCCTGCCGGCGGGGGGCTGCCGGGGGGTGCATCGCGACAGAGCGGCCTTAGGGACCACCCCGAGGCAGCAGCGGAGTGCGCCGCGCTGCTGCCTTCCGCTGCGCTCCCGACGCGCCTGGCGGCCATCCTGGACAGCCGATCAGGCGCGTTCACTCGGTTCTCCAGCGAACGCTTGTCTTCGGTGCACAACTGCCACTTATTTCACCGTGGCTGTTTCGATGAGGAAGGAAACATTAACAAAGACAATGACGGCAGCGCCGGCGGCTCTCTGATACGGCCGGGTGTGACGGTTCTTAGGGACGACGAAGAGGGTGTGGACATCAGCTTTGGAAGGAAGATCGGAATTGGCGGGGCGGCGACGGTTTACCTGGCCGACTATAACGGCGAACAGGTGCAGTGCTTCCCTGGCACACACTTTTTTAATTGCGTCTACCGGTTATTAATTGTTCGTAACTCATTTATCAAATCAAATCTATGGTACGTAGGGTTAAGGGCTTAGGTACCGGTATACCGGTACATCAATGATGTGTACCGGTATTTGAGGCAAACTTTTGGGAAATGCGTGAGGAAATCTCACGGGTTGGGAAATGCCTCGGCCTAAACATTATGCGGCTTGCTCAGGATAGAAGCCTACCAGTATTCCTTACTGGTACACGGTACTGAAGTTTTGATTACTAATTATGGTACCGGTAGCGGTTTCATCGGCGGTGACGTTGGTAAAAAATGGGAATCCCCGCTGCAGGTGGCGGTGAAGCATGTGAGCGGAGAGCGGAGGGCAGGCCTGCCTCGTCAGCAGCAGCAGCAGCAGCAGGAACACCAGGGGCTGGACTCTGCGGCAGAAGTGGCTGAGGATTTCGTGGGCATGCTGCAGTTGGAGGCGACGGTGATGTCTCTGCTGACTGGGCACCCTAATGTGCTAGCAGCGCATAGGTGTTTGTGGAGCAGCAGCAGTAGTACCAGCAGCAGCGGCGGCCCAGCAGGCGCAGCGGCTTTGGGGCCGCGGGACAAGCGGTTTGAGTGCTTCATTGTCATGCAGTACTGCGCGCAGGTACAGTGGTTGCATGGCCACATTTCGTCTTGCCTGTGGCTGCATGGCCGCATTTCTTCTTATCTTGGGTTGCATGGTCTCTTGTAAAGCTTGCGTTCAAAATGTTGAATAGTCCTGTCTATCAGCATGCGCACCGTACCGGAAGTGAAGCTTGTGTTGAAATGCTGGAAATCCAGTACTGGTACCTATGGTCCCGTTCGGCATCTACCGATTGAGAAGGTCGAAGAGGCTTTTGATGAAAGAAAATAATACACTCTTTAAATACGGTAGACTGAACACCGGTGCTGTAAGCTGTTCGAAAAACGGCTGAAGGGTGATGAATGGGCATAGTGACAACAAGGACTGTTGCGTCAAAACACACAACCTTGTGGCCGTCTGCTCTTGCTGACGTTCATACTTTTTGTTGCTCGCATCCCGCTGCCGCTCCTGCTGTAGGAATCGTTATGTCACGCTTTGACATTGTGACAACAAAAAGTGTCGCATCAAGACCTTTGGCATCCTTTGACTTCAACCATTCACCCACCCCTGTCGCCGTCTGCTGTTGCTCGTGGTGATTATGAATGTTTACGCCCCGCTGCTGCCGCACCTGCTTTCAAGGCTGTTACCCATGCTGCACCACCTGCTTCCAAGGCTGTAACCCCTGCTGTGAAGGCTGCTTCCAATGCACGCATCTTGCTGCTGATGCCGCAGGGATCCCTATGGCACGCTTTGAGGCGCGGTGCTCTGCATAAGAGCCCAGAGCACTCTGCCAGAGACGGACGCCGGCGAAGAGCAGCGGCAGCAGCAGCAGCAGCTGCAGCACTATCAGCAGGGTCGAAAGGCCCAAAGCAGCAGGAGCAGCAGCAGCGGGGCATTGTGCCGGCTGGCGCCGCTGCCGCGACGCAAACCGGCGGTATCATGCTTTGGGACTCCTGGGCCAGCTTAGAGACGCTCATGGAGGTAGCCCGCGCCGCTGCCTTCATGCACGAGAGCGGCGTCGTGCACGGCGACATAAAGGCCGGGAACGTCCTGCTGTCCGACAGTGGCCGCGACCGCCGCTGCTTTGAGGCCAAGCTAGCAGACTTTGGCTTTGCGCGGTTCCTGACGCGGCAGCGGCTGGCCGTCTCTGGCTACGCGACGGTGACGCACCAGCCGCCGGAGCTGCTGGCGGACGGCGTGCTGACGCCTGCGGCGGACGTGTTTGCACTCGGCGTGCTCATGTGGGAGGTGTACACAGCGGACACAGTTTACAAGGATCTCGAGGACTGCGAGGTCGCGTTGGTGGTTACGCAGGCGAGGCTGCGGCCGACGCTGCCGTCTGGCTGCCCGGAAGGTTACCGGAACCTTATGGACCGATGCCTGGCGGACCTGCCAGAGAGCCGGCCAGGAATGGTCGAGGTGCTGCTGCAGCTGACGGCTCTGCAAAGGGAGCTCTGTGGAAGCAGCGGCGCTGCCGCGCCGTTGCTGGCCGTGCCCGGCCGCGCGCCCGAGCCCGCGTCAGAGCCGCTCGCACCGCCCGCCTGGACGCGTATCGAGACGCACAACACGGCGGTGGCGGAGTTGGAGCTGCCCGCCCCGCCTGCTCAGGTACGGATCGCGACGCATGACGCGGCTGCGCCGGGCGCCATGGCGCCGGCGGATCGGCTGCGGAACCTGCGGCAACGCGTTGCGTCTCCCTCCTCTCCGGGGGGTAGCATCTGCGGCGTCGCCTGCGAGGGCTCCCTGATGTCTCCGATGCCTAACAGGGAAGCCAGAAGGCGCCGGCATTCCATCTACCGCAACGCATCGTGCGTGGGCGCGTCAACGCCGCCCACGACCCCGGGGAATGATGCTGGCGGCTGGCATTCCACCTGGAGGGGGGATGCGTCGCCCCGAGGGGGCCTGGGGAAGCTTCAGGTAGCAGCAGGCAGGGCCTTGGCGCCCCCTGCTGCCTTGAACAGTGTGCAACCTCAGAGCCCCTTCGCTGTGCCGTGGGAGAGCTCAGCAGCCGCTGGTGCTGCTGCTGTTTCTCCTTTCTCGCCCGTTGCTGCCCCTGAGGACGCGGGTGTGGCCCTGGCTGGCGATCCCAAAAGCCCCCAAGGACTACCCACCTTCCCCCGCACAGGTGAGCTGCAGTAATATTTGTTAGTCGGTACCGGGTACAACTCGTATAGAAATACGGTATCCAACAATTATTGGTCTTGAGATCAACGCACTCGATTGGTACCGGAAATATCCGAAATGCACCGAATACGAGCAAATACAGCTGAGGATCAAGATTTTTTGCGCCTGCGGCTTCCTGCGGCGCTCGTCCGTGATATTTCAGTGTTGCACCCAACATAAGCCGATATCACTAGAAATGATCATTGGTGACCTGCGGTGCTGAAATCCGAACTTATTTTGAATGTACACCACCGGAGTTATCTGTCAGTGCAAACTAAACCGATACCAGAGTACCATTCAATCTGACATGGATCGCTGCTGTGGCTGCTGCTGTGGCTGCTGCTGTGGCTGTGGCTGTGGCTATGGCTGTGGCTGTGGTTGTACCTGGGTATCCCATGAGCCCCCAAGGACTGCTCACATCGCGCCACACCAGTGAGCTTCGGTGCTGTCATCAGGAATTGTTTTCAAAACAAAAAAAACTACCCGTGCACTACGGTACCGGTAATGTCTTTTAGTGAAAACAATACTGGTACTACCAGTACATGGATTGCTACTGCTACTGCTACTGCTGGGGATGGGGATGGGGATGGGGATGGGGATGGGGATGGGGCAGGGGCAGGGGCAGGGGCTGGGGATGGGGCAGGGGCAGGGGCTGGGGCCGGGGCTGGGGCTGGGATTCACAAGGATTTCTCCTGCCTGCCCTTTTTTACAAACATCACTGTAACATTGCTTGTTTGGATATTGAGGATTTGTGGATAACTAATACCGGTAGTTCATTCAACGTATTTACTTATTGCCCACATGGCCATGCACTGGTGGCATACAAACTTTCTGTAGGAGTAGGCATCATAAATGCTGATTATTTTAGGTCCTGTATGACAGTCTTTGGGGGGCTGATAGAAGGCCACCGTTGGGCTAGACCATCAGTGGGGGGCTGCTGGAGGGCTACCACTGGGCCGATTGGTGCAGAAGCTTAATTTACCTTTCTGCAGCTGGTGGCCCAAGCAGCATCTCACGAACTGTTGTATGATGTCTCTCTCCCTGAAGAAATTCTGGGGCTGTCAAAAACCTTCCAGAGTCGCGACACTCCTTATTTGAAGTTGCCCTCTGAAACTCTCTGTAAGCCTAAACCCTCAACCCCAAATCCTGAAACCCTCATTTGATGGGGGGAGTGTCAGCCCCCTGGTGACGCTGAATGGAAACCGAACATGACACTGACCAAACGGATGATGGGTGTAAATGTGCTTGGAACCTGACTCCAAACTGGTCGCGAAATCAGGCGTCACGGCTTCCACGTCGACGTCTACTTCTGTGTGCCTATCGGCTCATAAACTGAGTGTGCAACAGATGTCTTGTCGCGTGCAGGTTCTGCGACTCTGCCGCCCTCCTGCCTGAGGAACAGCAGATCACGTGCACCGTCCCGCCGGCGGATCAGCATGACCATTTTCGAAGTCCCGCCGACGTTACATAACGCCCCCAGCCGGAGGGTCAGCAGGACCATGTTGGACCACAGCGCCACACCTTACGACGTCGCCCACAGCGGTGGCAGCACCGCCGCCGCTGCCGCCTCCAGCCGCATCGCTGGCGTGAGCAGGGCCAGGATCAGCAGGACCTTGTTTGACCGAAGCCTCACGAGCAGCAACGTCGGCAGTGGCGGTAGACACGGCGGCGCCACCGCCAATGCGATAGGCAGGGCCAGGAGCGAGAGGTCACTCACCTCGCTGTTGCTCACGTATGCTGCCAAGGGAGGTTTTGACGCGGCAGCAGACACGGCCGCCGGCGTCATCGCCGGCGCGTGGTCGCCCGGCAACGCGTCTTTGTCGTCCGCAAGGTCAGCTGTGCCAATGGGCGTCATCAAGCACTGCACGAGGAGCACGGTCGTACCTGACAAGACCATACCGCTCCTTGCTGCTGACGTGCCTGTCGCCGTTGCCGTTGCTGCTGCTGTTGCTGCGGGCCCCGTGAGGCAAAGCTCTGTAGTAGATATCAGAGAGGTCTTCTGGCCGGTCGGACGGAGCGCCTCAACAGACGAAAGCTACACCGCCGGCTGCAGGGCCCCACGCGGAGCATTGGCCGCATCTCATATTGTACAGAGCGGCTTCGGAGGCGCAGCATTGGCGACGTCTCCGCTGCCGCCGCCGCCGCCGCCGCCGCCGCTGCAGGGCCGGAGGAGTGGGTGGAACAGGGTAGCACCGGTGGATGGGCTGGCGGACGCAGTCAACGGGCCTGTTGCGGTTGGACGCACGGTGGTAGAGGCATCACCGAGGTACATGGTACCGCTGAGACGGAAGTGATGTGTGATACGCTGAGGTGGAAAGAATGTACTGCTGGGGAGGACTTGACACACTTGTGTGACGGAATTTATGTACAGCTGAGGCGGCAGTGATGTACCGCTAGGGTGGAAGTGATGTACCGCTGGGGCATTATCACGGCAATACTGGCTCGCCCGCTGTCCACTGTATAAGTGGGGACAGATGCCTATTACGGGCTGGCCAGAGTGAGAAGCTTACGAGGGAGAAGCCTTGAGGGAGGAGGTTACATGAATATTATTAAGCCGGAGGTGAGAGGTGGTTTGCTTACTGACTTGTTGAAACTTGAGAAGTAGGGAATTACGGAGATGCAAGTTCAACTAAGAAGGGCCAGTAATTTCATGTGTCTGTACATTCCCTTGAAGTTGCGCAACTGGAGCCTGTCCTCCTAGCATCCCATCCCCGAGATCCCCCCTAAAGTAGTATGTTATGTGTTTGTGGCTTTGGGGCGCTTTGGGATAATGTACGATAAGTAATGTTGCATGGCGAGAGGGAGGTTGTTTAGATTTAACGCTGCCTTTTTGAATGCCGGCAGTCCTCTATTCTTAGCTGGCTGTTGCTTGAGGTTTGGACTCATTCAAGGAGTGGGGTTGGGACTCTCATTCAGTGAGTGGGGTTCATCTTGCTTGTTCTTTAAGTGGTGTCAGAATGCACGTTTAAAAATCATCCTAGTACCTTAGCCTGAGATGTAGGTCATGCAACTGCTGTGATGTAGGTTGTACAACACCTGAGTTGGAGGTCGTGCAACACCTACGATGTACAGTGTTCAAGTGCTGAAATGTAGTTTATGCAACACCTGACTACTTGAGATTTAAGCTGTCATTAGAGGGACCAATGTTGCCTTGTTTGCGCTTTGAAATCGGTTTTCACTTCACTTCTCGTTGGAGGACTCGTTCACCTCTGACGTCATTGTACCATACATAGGTGGGGGGGTGCCAATGTTGGCTTTCCGCACGCGTGAGCTACTCCGCCCCCAGTGCTTGCTAAAATCTGTCTGATGTCAAGTTGTCGGGAAAAGAGAGTCCAGGTTATTCTTTAGATTCAGTGATTCAGTGGCCAAACTCAAGCACAGAGTTGCTGAAATGCTCATTGGTGGCTTTATACATCAAAAGGCACATGGCTGCGATGTGTGAATGTTCGGTATTTAGCGTCCTTTTGACTCCATGATGAAGATGCCTGAGAGGCATGGCCATGTTTGTATTCTCGTGGTTTCCTCTTAAGTAAATATGCATGTGCTCTGTATGGCTATTATATCCATGGCTGGGGTTTGTATGTGCTGTCACTGATCAAAAGCTTTGTTGTCTCAAGTCTAACTGCTGGAATAGAGCTTCCTTAAATTCCATTATTTAGGTGCCTATAAGGCACATACAGCTCAGGCTGAAATGCCCATTTGTGTGTTCCTCTAAAATAGAGAGGCACCTTCTCTCTTTAGGCTGTGACGTTTTAAGTCTTGACTGCTGGCATTAGTGAGTGCTTACATTCAATGATGATGTGGTCTGGCAGTAACAGAGATGCTGACAAGCTCATTTGTGTTGTCCCTTATACCACAGAGGCTACAGAGGCATATCTGCAAGCGGTAGGCTGTAGGTTATAACGTCTCGGTGTTACCAACAGAGCCTCCTCTGATTCAATGATGTGCTGGCCTGACATCCCCAGAGATGCTGACAAATACATTTGTACTTCCCTGTACAATAAAGAGATATGTTGTTAAGGCTGTGTTGTCTTGGTCTTGGCAAAAGATCGACCTTACATTCAACAATACATTGACCAGTCACATAGATTCTGACATGCGCATTGATACCCTCCCATGGTCTAGAGCAAGACCGCGATGTCTGCATGATGAGATCAGAGTATCAAATTTCTTAACCGATTGGTTGGGCGCCCGCAAGCCTCCTCCTTCCTCAGCAGGACCCAGAGGTGTAACGGCATGGAGTCTACGGGCTGAAAGGAAACGGTCCGTAGTCTGCTGAAGAGCTAGAATGCTTCCTCTTTCTAAACTGACACCGAAAACAAAAACTACACGCCGTTCCTGGAAGTATTTAAGACCTAATAGTGGATCTGAGATCTGATAAATTGCTGCCCTTAGCAGCTGGATCTGAAGCCCATTGCATTGCTGCCCCTTGCCGGTGTGGCAAGATACTCGAGTAGGCGTAAATAAAGAGGGTGATCCCCATCTCACTAGTATAAAGTAAATATTGATGAATGAGTATCAGAGATGTCGTGTCAGGGCATGCATATCAGAGATTCGGAGATCTCTTTATAAAGGATGTTAGTACTGGCATGTTCAGCATTAGGCGGAAGTCATGCTGCTATCCTTAGGCTACAGTGCACCGATCCAGGTCGTCACTCAGTTACCGCACCTTGTGGCGTTGGCCTAGTAGCTCCCGACGCCGCTACAAATACTTTGGCCTCTCGTATCGCTTGCCTTTCTGCATACATTTTTCATCTTCCGCAGCTTGAGCACGCTCCTTGTTGAGGAGCCTAGTTTTCTTCCTAAGGATGTCCTTACCCTTGCCCTCGCTCCTCATCTGAGGCTGTGGACATTTTTCGCCAACCACACAGCATACTGTGCAAGTTCCAGTGAAGTGATGCCGTAAACACTTGGTTGAGTGGACGCCTGGAAAAATTGGCTGCATGACGTTTGTGGTTTTGTACTGTATATATTGGGGGGGGGGACGCTTTCATGAAAGTGACTTCAAGTTTAAGCCGTAATTCCCGCATCATCAGCTGTACATTGGAGATCTGACGGCATCTACTACCTGCTCCGTTCATAAAACCTAGTTCATAGATTTATTATTGGCGCACTGCCCGCTCTTTTATAGGGGAAATACCATCCTAAACTATTGGTGCCAGCATGCCCAACACGTTCCGTGCAGACTTCTTTGTCCACCAAATAAATCTGCAACCACTAGCCGAGTAGCCGTGCACTTCACAAATAGGCATCTCTGCACCTCAACTGCAGGTTGCAGGTTGTACACGGAATCCTTAGTGTCGTAGCCACGTCTATTTAAGTACAGCAGGAATACATAGGGACAGTGACCCCTTCTGCATACACGAATGCCCTTATTAGCTGCGTAGCTCTGAAACAAAATACTGAAGTGGCAATACAAATGAGATATTAGGTGGGTTCGGCTTTTGCGACTCCATCTGAACTCTTGCGTATTCTTGCGCCAGCCCATGATTGGAGTATAGACATCTTCAAAGGCCTTGATGGTTGAAACGTTTCTTCCGGAGCCCTTCTCAAAGCAAGAGCCTTACTTGGAGTCAGGCCCCAGGATCCACGCTCCACGTCCATATCAAATTTACTCACCTAGTTCACTTGCTTGTAGGACTTGCTGGATTCTTGGCTAATAGTGCAGCAGGGTATGGCGAAGATCATCTCTGCATGTGTCAACTTGCTGTGTCTCCTTGTGCATGGCACTGCTCCTTAGTACAATGGACCAATGGTCCTAAGAACTGTCAGCTGGACCCTCACCCTATTCAGCAGTCAAACAGCCGCTTGGGAAGTGCCTTCCTAGGCGTGAGCACCGATGACATCATGGAGATGTACTGCTCCATTTTCAAATACCTCATGCCCCTCGTCCGTAAGTGGCTGGAGGCTGACAGCAGCAATCGACCTTTGATCATTGAATCCTCATAGCCCTTTCTACTAAGGCTCGGTTGTCTTGCATGCCTTAGGGACAACTTTATCGATCCATCACTTTCCTCTGCAGACTAGAGGAAGCTGACGCCCCTGCTGGTGCAGTCCTTCCAGCTGGCCAGGGGCTTGCATGCTAGGGCACTGCCTGAGGATCCGAGCGATGAGGGCTACGATGATCTATGACGTTGGTCTGAGCCTCCCGCTTGCTATCATGGCGTCACTGCTGTGTGAGGATGGTGGATCTTTCCAGGTGTGGCCATGCCGGTGCGCGCTGCAGGCCCTGCAGATTGCACTGCTGCCGGGGAGCGACCGCCACACTACGCTTTCACCGCCGTTTGAGGCTGCAGCCAGCACAGCCAACATGATCCTCTCTGTGTCCGAGGCGAAACTCGACCTGCCGATTCATGCAGGGGACGTGTTCAGCACATTTTCGCCGGGTGGGTTGTCATACTGCAAGATTTGTTCCGAGATGTATGGGGATCAAGCTCTCGAAGCCATGCTCCAGTGCGTAATCATATTGAATTGTGTCATGTACGTCAGCACATGTTGTGACCTCCATGAGTACCGGTTTGCAAGTTTTGCTGCTGATCAATCATGCAAATATCAACTTGCTTGCTTCTCAACCTGCCTTTGCCTCTTAATATATAATAATGTGATGCTGCAGCCTGCGGCCTGCTGCATATAAATATCCTCATATTTACACACTCACCTACCCTTATCTCTACTATCTAGTCACTCTCTTGAATTCCCGCCTACCCCTCCGTGTCCACCATGTCCTGACACAGAGCTGTTGAGGCCGCAACAACTGTGGGATCTGATGTGCTTGATGGAGGAGACGCTGCGCCTCACAGCCCCTCACCTAGTAGCTGATGCGATGACGCATGTGAGGGGGATGACAGGGATTGCCCAACTATTGATGGCTATGATGAAGGCCAGCCAGGCATTACGTGATAGCAGCATAGCGCTGAATTCCCCACGTCTGTCGGAGCAGCTGTGCTCGAGTCTGCTGAGGATGGTCAGCTTGGGCCTGGCTGTCTCTGTCCAAATCAGTGGCGCTCCTTCCAGCCGAGGTTGACGACACTAAGGGCTGTTCTCTCTTGTGGGGTTCCATTGCCTCTTTCTGGTCATCCTGTGAGTCTGCTGTAGGGCATGCGTGGGTCCTGCCCGTGCGCATGCGTGCCTTGGACGGAGTGGCTGCCTTGGCTATCCCGGCCTGCTGCAGCTTGCCGGCTACAGTCCTGGCAACAACTGCGCCGAACCCTGGCATTGCTGCAGCGCCTGCCAGCAGTACAACATCACCTGCCAGCGGAGCAGGGGCACCTGTGAACGGGTTCGCCTTCAGCTTTGCACCCCAAATTATCGGTGTGATTCGGGCCCTCTCTTGTGGAATCGCAGCACCACGGTTGTGCCTGTCAGTTTTGCTGGCCGATGAAGTGTGGAACAGTATCCAGTCCTCCAACAAGGTGCTGCAACTGCCCTGGCTGGCAGGGCCGGCAGCAGTCTGCTCCTGCATCTTTACACGGTAGGGACCCTACCGTTGCCAATGCTATTGGTCAACTAACTGGCCGGAACTGGCGGTAGGGGTGGCAGCCACCATGACCTTAGTGCTGGTGGATAGCCTGGCGTGCACAGCATTGAGTGAGCAGCCCTTCCGCAGCAACCGGCAGCACCGCCAGTTCACCCAGATGTGCACCCAGATATTTGCAGACATTGCATCAGAATGCTCTGCACTGCTGGGATCCACTCAGTGAGCTGGCAGAGGAGATGGATAGCCCGGACAGGTTCAGATACATGGCCTCTAAGATGCGCGGTCACTCTAATGAGCAGGCTCCGGCCTTCAGGCACTGTGTGTTCCGAGGAGTAGCGTGGGAATAAACCTCATAGTGCAGAAGATAAGCCCCGTCATAAAACATGGCATGGGAGAAAACAGGTTGAACACCGCCTATGAAAATTGATAATATAGCTTAACAACACTCAAGCAAAGTGTACAACCCTAAAGCAATCCCAAGCCATCCCGGCCATTCAAACAATCAAGCAATCCGTAGATCGCGATTTAGCAATCCCTCAAGCAAGCCTTGTCGTAAAATGCAACCATCTATTCTATTCATGCCGCTGATATGCTGTACCGCACGGTCTCTAATTACGTTTCGAAATTACTGCTTTATACACCACCAAACCACAGTCATCCACAGACAGGCTTTGAGTGGGCCTCCCTCGTCGTCATTTTAACAACATTCCCCTCAATAATTTCATGGCATCGACATCCCATCCCATATCCCATCCCATATCATCGGCATATCTGAGCTTCAGAAAAGAGTTTGAGAGAAGCTTTAAGACTAAGAGTAATAATGTCTACATAATTTGATCGTGGAGCTCCTCCAATTCCCTACTCCTCCCCTATATGAGTGAAATATACTTCACACAGTAATACACCCAGTCGGTGGAATCCTCCATAGCGACACCACCGATAGGTGTCATGTATTAAATTCCACTGTAGTGCTCGGATCCAGGCGACTGCCCCGTGCCTCAAAGGAAACGGACTTCAGCGACAACAAAATACAATGTGAAGCATAACACACCATTCATAGAGAGACATTGGAGGGAACGGATATAGCTTCGGAGGTCAATTAATCCTGCAGAGTATAATAAAATACGAGGAACACTCACTTATAACTGCAGTGTTGTAAAAGAGTGTCGAGAGTGGCAACCTCATCTGCTGTGAGGCAACTGCCACATTTAAATGTACTGAACATACATGTTAGTCAAACCGTAAAATCTGACACCTCCGTCAATGTTAAGTTTTGTGCATTGACTGCATTCATACTTCACATGCTTCCGCACAGATCACACCCCGCTGGTCTTGCTTTCTTCCGCATGACCATCGCGGTGATATGGACCTCATACAGCCTAGCGGCCTAGCGCCACTGCATATTGCCTCCTCTTCCTCAGAGCTGCGCAAACAGACGTATGGCCGTCCTTCGCCGCCATGGCCTCACACTCGTCGCTACAGTATCGCACCGCACCACAGCCCTGCTGGCAGGGGTGCAGCAATAACCTGCCGCCATCGTCTACCTCGCTGAGGCAAGATCCCGCATCACTCATGCATTCAAGGAAACCGCAACACCGCCACGCAGCCTCTGCATCGACGGGGCGCTCCGGCAGAAAATGCTCCGCCTCACCCCCTGCATCGTTCTCTGCTATCCTCTCCGACTCAGCTCTCCGTGCCTTGTTTGACTCCAGCTCTGCCCTTGCAGACACGGCCTCATCCTCAGCCAGCGCTGCAACCAGGTAGCCCCAATCCAGCTCCTCACACCTCATACCCTCCCGCAGCTCCACACTTAGCCGCACCGCTGCACGCAAGCCCAGCCCATCCGCAATCGAGGGGCCTTCTGTAGCCGAAGCGCCTACGCCATGGAAGGCAGACGCCCTAGGGCCACCCTCGCCTTCTCTAGCAGCCGCCCTGACAAACTCCACCTGGAAGTCGTCGACACACAATCCCGCCACATAAGCTAGGTGCTCTGAAACCGCCAAGAGGCCAGGGACCAGCTCCGGAACCAACGAGACTCCGGCGCCGGCGCCGGGGCCCACCTGCTCTGCAGTCGCCCGTGCCAGCAGAACCGCCATGGCTTCCAACTTGCCAGCCAAAACCGCGAGCTCATTCTCGACATTCGTTGCAGCGGCTCCAAATCCCGTTCTCGGCACCTCAGCCTTTGAATCCCTGCGGTCGATTTCTGCTGACCGCTGCTTCAGCTGCCCCCGCTGTGCCCTACCAGAGGCGGCACCCGACGTTTCCTCCATCCCCGCACGACTCCCGCTGCCACCTTCACACCGTCCCTGGCGCCCGCCGCATACTGACTGCGGCGTCGCTGTCGTCACCAGCAGAGCTATGGACCTGGCCATGCGAGTCATGTGCTGCAACAGCCGCGCTATTAACAAGCCGCTTATGGCCGGCCAAGTTCTGAAAGCGGGACGAGCGGGCGCGTACGGGCCTTGGCCACTCTCCGATGCGTTGAGGCAGATCTGCTCACAAGGGTCCTCAAAAGCCGCAGATAACAGCGTGGCCACACCCGGGTCAGACAGGATCTTGCGCAAGATCCGTACTGCCTGGTCCATTCGCAGAACACCCGCCAACGCCGCATACTGCTCTTCGGCGCATGGGGTATCATAAGCCGCACAGCTGCCGTGGGCGCTGTGGCTGCAACCCGCTGCCGGTGGGCAGGCGCGGCAATCCGCTCCCGCCGCTGACGCAGCGGAGGCGGGAGTTGGGGAAGCTATCGAGCAGCTGCCAACCCCGCTCCCGTGCAACCGCCGCGTCGTCGTTGTCGCTGCCTCGGATGCTGCGCTGCATGCCGCACATGCCGCCAGATCCGCCAAAGCCTCCAAGCAAGTCGCTGCTGCTGGATGCACCCTCGAACGATGGTCCGCAATCCTCGAAACGGCTTGGTCAAGCTTCCGAAGCTGCTCCGCCCTATTCTCAGCTTGCACCCGTGCCGTTGCAACGCGAAGAATCTCTTCGAGATCCGCCTTAACATGCCGCTTGTCCCCGCCGCGTGGCCCTGCCAGGGCTCCACCATCCGGCGCACCATGCCGGATGCTCCTGTTTGACGCGGCCCCGGCCCGGCCCTGCTCCGAGACCGCGCGCTCAGCCTCGCAGGCTTCTTGATCGTTTTGCTGCGCTGCGCGCAATGCCGCTTGGGCGCCGGCTAGAGCAGCGGACAAGTGCGGCCGCTGCTCTGCAACGAGCGCGAGCAGCCCCGGGGCGCCGATATGCACGAGCGCAAGAAGGGCAGCTGTGCTGCACGGAATGGAGGACGGAGGAACAGGGAGCCGCATCCTGCCTGCTGCCGGTGCTGTAGAGGGGGCTGCAGCGGAGGAGACACGCCCCGCGAGCTGCACCTGAGGATCAGCAGATGCACACAAATGTCATACATATGTTATCGCAGTGATGCTCGTCTATTATTCCGTAAGGCGCCGATATCGACGTAGTCACCAGATGTATGATGCAAAAAATGATACCGGTACCGGTATTGGAACCAGACGAATATTAAAAATTACAAAATTGATCGATTGGAACAATATAAAAACGATTGATTTAAAAATGAATGATACGGTACGGCGCCGGTACAATTTCTTTGATACACGACAAAATGATGCCACACCGGTACGTTTAAAGACCGTAGCCTTCCCTAGGAAAATATAATTGTTTTATGAAGCCCCTTTTGTAATTGTTCATTACGTCCATCAGGAACAAGTTTAATGGCTCATCAGTCCATGCAATGCTCGGTTTTGACCGATTCAGACTGATTCCAACCGATTATAACTGATTCTGCCCAGCATCGATATCGCGCACCCGGATACTATTTATTTCACAGTCGGGCGGCCTAACGCGCACCCTCTTCGGAGCTAACGCGCACTATTTTGCATTGTGCGAAGTTGTTGTTTTGGTAGCTGCGCGGACCTGTATTAATAAGATCGTATTAGCTGTGCGCACAGAAAATAAATTCAATAGCTCATATTGGTTGCTGCGCGGTAAATGCGCTGTGAGGACACATAGCTTACCGGTATTTGCCTGCGCGGATGATTTGCTAAAATATCCAAAGCCGGGGTGTGCGAACCCTATCCCGTTCTACGCTTTACGACAGAGGGTGTGGATCATGGAAGCCACCCGTTCAGACGCAACACTATATTGGCCTACCACACAGTCATTTTGAATTAGCCGTTACATACTGGTAGCCTGAGGTAAATTTTTGGCTGATAACAATTAATTGCCCTCTTCTACATTCCTCCCTCGCTATCGCCTCAGATTAAAATGGCTATTTAATACACTTTGGCGCGGCCGAGATGGACAGTCGACAAGCCACAGGATGGAGGGAAACCCCGAACCCTCGGCATGTCACAGCAGAAGTTGCAACATAACATGCACTCACAAAGTGGGAGTTGAGGATTCAGGGTTGTCAAGGAGCCAACGTCTCAATGCATATCAGAATTCAAACGCCTTTTTCGAAAAGGCCACGAGATTGCCCTTGGACCGCCCGTGGCTTCACAATCAATGCCATCCCACATAACGTGTCCTCATGAAAGCATAAATAAAATTGAGAAAAAGCATATAAACAGATCACAAACCCGACCACAAAGCGGCATACGACTAGCGAGCAGGTTCACACAAACTACCAAAAGTCGATAGCAAGCCCCATCCTTCCTCCCCCGCGTGATAAGTCACTTCCTAGCCGTACCTGGTGTCGGGCCGCGGCGGCCACTGCCACGAGCGGAGGCAACAGAAGCTCCGTCATGGCGGATACCATCTCCTCATCCGTCTCCACTTTTGGCAGGGGACCCATATCGACGAAGGAGGTATGCAGGGTTCGTGTCAGCTGGATCTGCTGAGCCAGCTGATGCCGCTGCAGGTCCTGTTTGGGGACAAAAGATGTACAACATAGGGTTCAAAGGACCGGTATGAACTAAATACAAGGGCCCTCCTGTTTGGGGGCAGAAGATGTACAACATAGGGTTCAGGGTACCGGTTTGACCTAAATACAAGGGCCCTCCTGTTTGGGTCATACTAAGTTGGGCGCCACCAGGCGGTCGCTGCCGGGCCAACAGGCACCTAACCTTGACCGGCCCACGGCGGGTGCCTCAAGCAAAAGGGGGCCATCTGTAACAGGTCCCCGTGAACTCATGCTGGGCTATAGCTTAAGCATAGTCACATGAACATGGAAACCCACGCACCAAGTAAGGGGCCGCCGGGCAGCTGCTGCTGGGCCGGCTGGGACCTAACCTTGACCGGCCTACTACCGGCGGCTCAAGCACAGCATGCAAACATGGCTTTCACAACATGTCCCCTTGAACAATTGAACATGTTTGATAACGCGGATTGTTTCTGCGGTTGGAATACGAAATATTACAAAACAGGGCCTGTCTCCCTCTCGGGAGACGGCGGGCCCCTTGCGCTCCATTTAAGCACGATGCGACCAGATTCTCTTTTTACAATGTAAAAGCTTCTTTCGCCTCCGACCTCCGTAAAGCCCACCCAAAGCACCCTCGCATGAACATGAACACCCACGCACCCGTTTGTGGAGGCGATGCAGCTCTTGGATCCCCGGTCCAGCGAATGCCACCAACGGGTGCATGACATGGATCCCCAAGGCGACAGTCAGAGCCGGCAGGTCCTGGCGGCCCACTGCTGCCGCCGCCGCTTGAATCCCCTCCCGGCCGGCCCGGAATCCGGCTCCGAGTCCAGAGCTAGATCCAGATCCGCCGCCGCTGCAGGCCCCGGGCACGCTAGCGCCCGCCAGCCCTGCGGCTGCGGGAACTGCCGGCACGCTGTTCGGCTGCTGTTGCGACGCGGAAACTGCCAGTGTGTGCCACTGAGGCGCTGCAACTGCCATCGTGTGCCGCCACACAGATCTCAAGGGGGCCGAAAGGTGCTTCCGGAAGTCGGAGCCGCCGCCACGCACCTCCGTCTGCCCCGTGCCGCCTATCACGGCAACAAACAGCATGATCAGAGCCTTCCGCAGCGCGTCCAGCAGGTCCAGCGTGCCAAACCTATATCCAGATCCAGATCCATGGCTGGATCCGGAACCCAGGCTGCTGCTGGCCGCGCACGGAACAACTGCGTCAGGCCGCTGCCGCAAAAAGAGGACGTCCGAGGCTGCCTCAATCAGCGGGGCTGTCAAGCCCGCCAGCGTTCGCACGCGGAGCAGCTCAGAAGCAGAGGTGCAGTGTTGGGTGTGGATCATACCCAAGCTCATCGCTGTCCCGAGGGCGCTGATCCAAGCATCCACGGCGAACGGGCTGAGCAGCACATGCTCCAGAACGTGCGAGTCTGCGGCTCGGACATACAGAAAAAAGTCACACCTCACCCTCAGGCTGAAAGGTTACACTTAATCCCTCAGACTGCAAGGTCACACTTAATCCCCCGGGATGCACGTTCACACCGCAAGCATGAGTGTTGAGTTCACTGTGGGTTATTACTCTTCCACCGGCCAAGGGCACCGGTACTCCAGTGGTAAGAGCCATTATACTCGTGACTGCCCATGCACACCACGACCCCCACACTTACTTTGTACATCACTCTTTGTCTGCATCTCACTCCGCATGCTTAAGTCACACCTGACCTCTCAGGCTGCAAAGTCACACGAACTCCCTCACCCTGCGCGGCTGTGTCTTGGCCCCTCCCCCCATACTCACTTGGCGCCCCCCCTCCCCCATACTCACTTGTTCCCCGCACCTCCCACAGGCGGTCCATCCTGTCGCGTGTCTGGTTCCGGAGCATCTCACTGCCCGCCGGGTCCTGGAGCATCTCACCGCCCGCCTGGTCCCGGAGCATCTCCCCGTCCGCCTGGCTCCGGAGCATCTCCCTGAGCATGTCCTTCAAGAGCAGCCCGGCGGCCGCCAGTGTTTCCGCCAATTCCTTCATAGCAACCTCATCTTCCGCCAAAACCGGAACAAGCGAGGAGGTGAGCATGAGAAGGCAACGCTCGGAGAGCTTGCAGAGCAGGGAGTCCGGGATGCGGGAAGCGAGCATCTGCTCCAGCTGTTCCCGCTCGCAATCATCCTGTGCAAGCTCCTCCTCCCCTTGTGGCCCCGGCTCCTCCTCCCCATGTGGCCCCTGCTCCCACTCCTGCTCCCCCTCTTCACAGGACGTACCCCTTCGCACCAGCAAATCTGACTTGAGGCTCTCCCGCCACATCGCATTCAGCAACATCATGGACTTTCTCGCGCAGCGCGCGCTCAGCCTCCCCTCGGCAACCGCGCCTGACTCCGCCGCAACGCCTGCCGCCGCTGCCGCTGCAGGTGCAGCCGTTGATGCGGCGCCCTCTGCTGCGGCAGCTGTTGATTCCGCATCCTCTTCCTCGCCACTCAATAACGTAAGGCACTGCAGGTCCAGTATGATGCTGGCCAGCGAGCGCACTTGCAGCTTTGGAAAAGTCACAGGAAGACTCTGCTCTATGTGCTCGTGTAAGTCATCCAGCAGAGCTCCCCCTAGGTCCACCAGATGCATCGAGAGCGTCTGCGAAGAGGGGGGAGGCCAGGTGGAATGGACGTGAGCCGTAATTACCTCCCACCTCAATCCAGGTGGAATGGACACAACGTGGAAATGCAGGACTTGGAATCTAGCCCACCTCTGCGATCAGGCTTGACAGTTAAGAACCCTTAGCCTTTGGCCCGCCTCCGCAATCAGGCCACCTTGCCAGCGGCTCCAGCCGCCCAGCCGGCATGACAGGTTCGGGTCGTCTATCTCGCTTGCAGCAACCAGATGAATCGCCTTCGAGACCTGTCACGCACCCATGAATCGGACAACTGCCACGCACCCATAAATCGGACACCTGCCACTAACCCATGAATCGGACACCTGCCATGCACCCATGTATTGGACACCTGCCACTGACCCATGAATTGGACGCCTGCCATGCACCCTCCGCTTATGTACCCTTAACCTTAGGCCCACCTCTGCAATCTGGCGAACTCGCCGGTGGCTCCAGCCGCCCAGCCGGCGTGACAGGTATTGGTCGTCTATCTCGCTTGCCGTTACCAGCTGAATCGTAGCCTTTGAGACCTGCGACGCACCCTCGGCGACGTTGATGCCGGCCATGATGATTTGCAAGTGCCTGCTCCCAGGTTTGGGTGGAGGGTTTAGGGTAAAGGTACTCTACAACTTGCAAGTGCCTGCTCCCAGGTTTGGGTGGAGGGTATAGGGAAAAGGAGCTCTACGACTTGCGTGTCCCTGCTCCCAGTATTGGGTGGAGGGTTAATGGTTGAGTATTCAGGGTTTAGACACACTGCGACTCGCAGGTGCATGCTCCCAGTTTCGGGTGAAGGATTACGGTTTAGGGTTTGGGGTTTCGGAGCTCTACGAGTGCAGGTGTCTGCCCCCAGTTTAGGGTGGAGGGTTTAAGGTTTAGGGTTTGAGTTTATAAACCTTTGACTTGTGAGTGCCAGCTCCCATTTTTGGCCGAAGGGTTCATGGCTTAGGGTTAAGGGTTCAAAACCCTACAACTTGCAAGTGCATGTTCACGGTTTGGGGTTGTTTTAAGGGTTCACAGATTGGGGTCAATGCTGTACGGTTAGGGTTTTATTAACCCTTTGACTTGCCGGTGACTGCTCCCTGGTAAGGGTCAAAAGTCAAGTGTTTACGATGAAGGGCCTCAGGTCCAGTAACCGTTAAGTTGCAGGTGCAGGTGATAGGGTTTCTGGACCCTAAGCCGTTAAAAGCCTTAACCCTTAGGCAAGGGAAGATCGGGGTTGAGAAGCAAGGTTTGTGCAACACAAGTGGACGTGATGAAGCACTCGGCAAGGGGCAGTGATCGCGGGTCGGTCATATAAAACAGCACACATTTAATCAGGGCGACAAACACCTGTCACCAGCATATCCCCATCCCCATCCCCATCCCCTTAGCCCCTTAGCCCCTTAGCCCCTTAGCCCCATCCTCATCCCCATCCCCATCCCCATCCCCATCCCCATCCTCATCCCCATCCCCATCCCCATCCCCATCCCCATCCCCATCCCCATCCCCATCCCCATCCCCATCCCCATCCCCATCCCCATCCCCATCCCCATCCCCATCCCCATCCCCATCCTCTGCCCTTACCCGAACCCCACCTGACAGTTGACGGCAGGATCATGACAGAGCGATTCAGGCCCTCGAAAAATTGCAGACGTCGAGCATTGTTTTCATCCGTATCTTGGGAGTCTGAAGCATATCTGGATTGGAGCCGCCAGAAGCTCACACAGGTCTCCGCAGCAACACTGGTGGGGGGCATGGAGGAGGGCGTGTCAGGGTGTGAGGAGGACGTGCATGGGGAGTGCGCAGTGGTGGTGGTGGTGGGGGGGGGCGAAGGGGCAAGGTGGGAGTAGCACGGTGTGAGGATGAGGAACATGGAGGACCATATGCGCTGCAACCTAAAGCAGCACATGAGACCTCGAGACAACATAAGTACATAACTGATGAGGTGCATGGGGAGTGCGCAATGGGGGGGCGGGAGGGGGCTAGAGAATGCCTGATCAGGGCCGAAATATCAGTGACTGGTGCTCAGTTCACTTGAGATGAGTCGATCTGTGTCGTTCTCAGAGAAGGAAAAACATGTATGGGCGAGCAGTGTATGTGCTGAACTCAGTAAAAAAATTGCAATAACGAGCAGTGTATGTAGGAGGAGCATGGATGGAGTGTCAGGGTGTGAGGAGGAGGAACATGGGGAGTGCGCAGTGTGGGAAGTGGGGGGCAGGAGGAGCATGGAGGGCGTGACAGGGTGTGAGGAGGAGGTGCATTGGGAGAGCGCAGTGTGGGAAGTGGGGGTCGGTAGGGGCAAGGAGGGCATGACAGGGTGTGAGGAGGAGGAACATGGAGCACCATCTGCACTGCAGCAATAAGCAGCACATGAGGACTCGTGGCAACATACCTGATGAGGTGCATGGGGAGTGCGCAGTGGGGAAGGGGGGATCAGGAGGAGCATGGAGGACGTGACAGGGTGTAAGGAGGAGGTGCATGGAGGACCCAATGCGCTGCAACCAAAAGCAGCCCATGAGACCTCGAGACAACATCCCTGATGAGGTGCATGGGGAGTGCGCAATGGGGGGGCAGGAGGAGCATGGAGGGAGTGTCAGGGTGTGAGGAGGAGGGGCATGGGGAATGCGCAGCAAGGGGGGGGGGGCAGGAGGAGCATGGAGGGAGTGACAGGGTGTGAGGAGGAGGGGCATGGAGGGCGTGGCAGGGTGTGAGAAGGAGGTGCATGGAGCACCTAATGCGCTGCAATCAAAAGCAGCACATGAGGCCACTACAACAAACCTGGCTGGGTGCATGGGGAGTGTGGCAGCTGGCAATGTATGGAAGAGCCTAGGAGGTACAACGAGGGGGGCACGGGAATGTGCATGGAGCGGGTGAGGAGCGTGAGAAGGTGCATGGAGAGTAGGAGAAGTGGGAGGGGAGTGTGATGGAATGGAAGGATGGGTTGCATGGAGGGTATTGGAGAGTCAGAAGGTGCATGGAGGGTGTTGGAGTGTGAGGATTGGGTGTATGGAGGGCGTTGGAGTGTGAGGAGGAGCATGGAGGTTGTGTGTGTAGTGTGTACTGATGCCCTCGAGGGTTGATCTCATGTCCTTTTGTGTGTTTCAGGAGGGGGGGTATACTGAGACGTTATTACTGGCCCCACGCACCCCGCCAATGTGGCAGTGCGCATCTTGATGCAGCCTAGGATACTCTCGTCCCACTCAGCCGCCGCCGCTCCTTCCCTCGCCATCCCTGCTCCCGCTCCTGCTGAGACGCCGCGCCCGCCCTCGTTCCTTGGCTGGGATCCGCTCGCCCTGCCCTCTCGAGTCAATCGGGGAGATGCCGAGATCTCCGTAGGGTCTGGTGGAGATGAGCGGGAACGGTGGTGGGGATATGTGGAAACAGACGTGCCCAGCATTTTGAGCATCTGTCAGGCATTATGCATTTACGCTGCATAAGCTGCATATTAAGCATGGCAAGGCATTATGCGGCATAACGCTAATGTACAAGGATTTGAAAACACAGCACGGTGCTCAAGTGCTTTGTGATGGTCTGGGGGAGATGAGCGGGAGCAGTGGGGGGGGAAACAAACGCGCCCAGCATTTTGAGCATCATCCAGGCAATTCCAGAGTGAGAACCGTGGGAGGGGTATGAGGAAACAAAGGCGCCCAGCATTTGAGCATCATCCAGGCAGTGCTGGAGCGTGAACGGTGGGAGGGGTATGAGGAAGCAGACAAGCCCAGCATTTTGAGCATCATACCGGCAATACGGGAGCGGGAACGGTAACGGGGATATGAGGGGAAATAGGCGTCCGGCATATTAAGAAACAATCCGACATTATGCTGCATAACCTGCATACTAAGCATCATCCAGGTACGGTATCTTGCAGCATAATGCTCTTGCGAGCTCATTACAGCCGTTAGGAGGATTGTGAATGGCAGGGAGCAAAAGGAAATCCTCTATGAAAAACACAGCAGGGTGCTTGAGTGCGTAGTGATCAAGAATCTAGAGGCGACCAACCTCACCTGCTGCTGCTGCTGTTGCGGATACTGATGTCACTGTTGCTGCTGCTGTGGATCCCGATGCTACTGTTGCTGCCATTGCTGTTGCGTATACTGCTGCTGCTGCCTGCTCCTCGTCCTTCGACAGCAACGCCTCCCTTTGCTTTATGAGGTCAAGCACCAGAGCGTGGATGCGATCTCCATCCCCGTACGCAGCTGTCAGTGCGAGATCCGGTGCCTTGGTGCCTGCGTGATCCAGGAGAGCATTTGTCGTCCACCGCACAGCACTGAGCAGCGTCCGGGCCGCATGCTTCCTCAACAGGATCCAGAGCAGGCGCTTGGCGGCAGCGGCAGTGGCCGGAGATGCACACCCCAATCTTGAGTCAGCAAGCTGGCAGGGCAGCTGGCGGACGCCAAGGCCCTGGCCTGGCAGGTCGCAAGCTGGCGATGCAGCGCCGTCGTTCGCGGCGGAACCGCGCTCCGCGCCGCTGCTGGGTGCAGGCCTAGCAAGCTGCTGCTCTTGGCCCGTAGTCTCATCGAAGAGCGCCCAAAACAGCGCCTGGTGCAGCACTGAGAATACCTGATAGAGTAGAGGAATGGGACGGCAATTCAAATTCAACCAGAGTGAGGGAATGGGGAGGCAATTCAAATTTACCCAGAGCGGGGGAATGGGGAGGCAATTTTAATTTAAACAGAGCGGGGAGTAGGTCGAAAATTCAAATAAGTACAGAGAAGGTATTTCAGGTCCGTAAAGGGTGGGATTCAAATCCTACCTGAGCAGGGTTAAAATGCAAACTGGGCGGGACTTGGATCCATACAGGCCAGGATGTAAATATTACCCGGAGTGCAGATTAAATGCAAACAGGACGGGACACGGATCCACACAGGGTGGGATTCAAATCCTACCTGAGCAGGGTTAAAATTCAAACAGGACGGGACAGTGGGACACGGATCCATATAGGGTGGGATTCAAATCCTACCAGAGCAGGGTTTAAATGCAAACAGAACGGGACAGGGATCCATACAGGGTGGGATTCAAATATGGTGCATACAGGCAGAATTTAGATTCAATCAGAGCGGAATTTAGATCCATGCAGGACAGAAATCAGAAACTACCAGGGCGGGATTCAAATCCATACATTATGTTATTCAAATTCATACAGGCTGGATTCAAAGCCTTCCAGAATGAATGGGATTCAGATCCATACAGGGCAGGATTCAAAAACCTTTTGTGCGGGATTCAAATTCATCCAGGTCAAGATTCAAACCCATTCAGAGAGGGCACTCAAATCTATCCACAGCACGAGTCAAATCCATGTAGGGTAGGATTCAAATCCAGCATGATCAGGTTGGGTTTCAAAGCACCTGTCAAATACACCAGTCAATCTATTTTGAATCCACGCCCAAGATTTTATTCTTTTGTCCCTTGAGGACGGCTACGACTGCCTGTCAGCTTTTGAACCAGACACATATTTTAAACACTCCCTTCTTTTAGCAGCTCACCTCCATAGAAACTGCAAGACACTGAACCACGGCGTGAACAATCTGCGCTGAGGGCACGCTGGGCTCCCGAGGAGGAGGAGGAAGACGACGGCCATGCGGCAACTGCGGCGGCAAATGACCGTCCACAGTCTCGCCGTGCACCGACTCCGGAATATGCTTCCATAACACACTGGCCGAGATAGAGAGCACATGCCACAGATCCGTCAGGTCGCCCGCCAGGTTAAAGTCTTCGGCGCCTAGCAGCAGCTGGTTAGCAGCGTAAACGCCACCTTTGTCAAGGATGGCCGTTGTGTAGGCCAGCAAGGTGTAACACAGCTGGCGATGCAGGTCCAGCAGGGAGTCAAGCAGGTCTCTCCCCATGCTGCCGTGCACTCGGTCTTGTTGTTGGCGTCCAGCATCTGTGGCAGGGCTTATTTTAGTATGCGCCAGAACCAGCCTAGTGCGACAAGCCCAGTTGAAGCAGACCCATTCAACCACAGTTAAGCTACATTACGGCCAAAGGCTGATTTGTAGCTGAAGCGTGCTAAAATAAACAGTGATCCAACTGTTTGCAGCGGCGTGTCGGGTGTGGTGGAAGGGAGATACGGCATGGAGGAGGGAGGATATAATGACAAGTAATCAAGGTAGCAGCAGCACATGTCAGGACGTTGCTCGCGTAAGGAGTAACCCAGGATAAAGCGGAAATGTGTTGAAACCTGGGGATGCGCCCCAGCGGCCCACCTACTCTGGCCAGGTGGGGCTCCGCCGGAGGAAAACGAAACGAAATTTGCATGGCTGCATGCGACATGTCTGATTTTACTATGTGTGTTGGGGGTAAGGCACGATGGTTGGGGATGGGGAGGATGGGTTGGTGTCTGGGAATGAGGGGGGTGTCATGCATGGGGAAGGGGAAGATGGCAGGGAGTGTGTACATGGATGATGACAGCATGATGCACGGATGTATCCCACCTGACTCCCCCGACACATCCAGACCCTGGATGCGTTTTTGGAAGGACGCCACTTGCGTGCCAGCAGTGTCCAAACTTTCATGAAGCCCCGCCAGGTAGACGCTCAGGAATTTATTAGTGATAGGCATTTTACTCGCGCGTGAAAGGAAAGCAGAGCGTTGGCTGAAATCGGAGACGATAGGCGCTGCTTAGCCGGAGATGACAACGTTCCAAGGGCTGCTTCACACTTCCAAGCGCTCAGCCCCCCCAGCCTCCTGGAAAAGGGCTCCAATCGAAGGTACAATTATTTCGTTGAGCCTTGAAAATGAAGGCCCTCGCCGACAAGACCAGCCTCCGCCTCAGAGACCGACCAGCCTGACGTCCATCGATGATGGCGTACCTAATGTTTTAGTTTGATTTAGCGCAGTTTATCTGATATCATCTGATCGTGTAATTGTCCGAGAAGTATTAGAATTAGGTGTCAGAAGCTCGTTTGCCGATGGACACTATATCCCTTGCTGGATCTGACCATGTTCACACGGGATCTAACGGCTCTTACACGGGCTCTCACCAGGCCAAGGGCAGGGAATTGGGCAGGGGGCTGACCCGGGGCTGACCTGTGCGCTGAAGGCTATTCGGAATTCTCAAACTTCAAGCTCACCGGACTGCAACGTAAAGATATCCCCAACTTCGAAAATACTTTCCACATAAGTAACCGGCGGCGGCACAGCTCTCTCTGTTGTTGCTCCGTACTAGTTTCCCGACGGACCCCCTTCCCCTGTCAAGATGCAGGCCAGCTTGACAAAGAGAAGTTGCAACCCCTGCAAACATTATATTGCTATTGCTAAACCTGGTCATTATCTAGCAACTGGACTGGTTTCGTTTCAAAACGTGAAATATGCCTCAATTTGAAAGCTGGGTGTCAGATTTTATGTTACAATCCATCACTTCACTTCGTGGACGGGGCATGCAAACCAAACCGGTATGGGGATCCAAAAAAAACATCGAGCGAAAAAATAATGTCCCTCTTGGGCAAGCCAGTGGCATGCAACTCCTGACTATTGAATGGGTTGAGCCCCCAAATGTGAAAAAGGCGCAAAGTCAAGTCTGGACATTGTCTGGACCTTAGGTAAAGGAGTTGAGGTTGTGCATAATTTGTTACTACATGCACTGCCTTTTGGGATATTTTTTCATTCTTTTGTGCATGTGGATATTCAGCATTTCTACTGGTTATAGATGGGTCCGCAGCCCTGCAAGAGAAGAACTTGCAAATCACCGAAAGAAAGGGGCCCACATGCCATGCCATCGAACGTTGAACTGCATGCACTTTTCAGCGCCCAATGGACAGGACCTTAGAAGGCTAGGACCTGACACCAAGGACAAAATACAGGTTAAGGGAGTCATAGAAAAGTAAAAACCATAAACGACGCCACATGTCCACCCTGCTTTACAGGCTGCCCATCCTCTTCTTGGAGGGAGTGGGGGCAGCTAGCCTATCCGCCCCCCCTTCCTCGGCTCCCGTCTCTTCACGTTGCCTTCGCTCGCCCCTTGCACTGCCAGGCGTGGCTGCACCACTACCGCTCGCAGGCGGATCTGGGATCACCACACGCCAGTGGTTGAGCACTCCGGCTCCCTGCCCAACGTTCACGTTAGCCATAAACACTCGCAGCATGCATGCGTCTTCGTCAGTGGTCTCTCCCATGATGTCATTCTTGAAGCCCCTGAAGAGAAACAAAAAGGGCCGGTGAGGATAAACTCAGTATCTAGAGGGGGCAAAGGTATAGTGATACAAAGGTATGACATGAAAAACTCGACGAGTCGACGCCCATATAGAATCAAGCGGTGGACCGACGGCTGGACAACATCAGATTTAGACTGAATATATAACAACAACTGATAAGTAAGACAGGATGTAGGTTATGGGGCACCCTGATGTCCAACAGTTGATGGACAGGAAAAACACGTCCTGGTTTTGCTCCCGAACCTTCTGCATCCTAGCAACGCTTCAGACAGCCCCCAGTGGAGACATGTGGAATAAACAGGACATGACCAACTGGGAACAACATGGACATGTTCATGGCCCAGAGCTGCCATGCCTTTCTCCCTTGTACCTCATATCCCAAGGATCACGGCATCGGACGTTCCAATGCAGGTGGTTTGCTTTATGTCCTCATTGTATGCATTTCAGCTTCACCTCAGGAGCAGAGCACAGCGTGATGCAGGGTATCTGCCTACCTCTCAGCCGGCAGAGATGGGCTGTACACGGTGACATGGACGGGACCCACTCTCTCTTTCACCAGCATGATAAGAATGTTCAGCTCCACGTACGACATGGCCATGTCTGTTCGCACGCCGAGGAGGTAGGCATCGACGAAATCGTCCAACTGTGTTTCAGGGCAGGTTCAACCGTTGGGCGGGTAAGGCCTTGGGAGATGCGATTTTTAAGCATGGGACAGACGCCATGTTCAGGTTATGGAGCAAAGCATGCAAGGGTAAGCCCCAGTTCATAATCTAGGCCTACACAAGTAATGAAACCAGACGTGAGCCAGAACTCCATCAGCATGGCTACGTGCATGCCACACATGCAGCAACAGCAGCTGTCAAGAGTTAGGCAGAAAATAAAGGGTCTGATTACAGAACCTTTATTTTCTGCTGTACAACCCTCATGGGAAATTGAGCCCCTCACAATCGTGTAGGGATTAGGAAAGCCACTTGATTTCAGCAATCACAAACGTTGGAAGGAAGCCAAGGGTAATGTTCTTGACAAGAGGACATCATACCAGTTCTTCCTGAAGAAACTTCAGCCTCACCTCATGTCTATTGCCAGTAGGTCCGTCCAGGATCTGGTCGAGCATGGACAAGCCTCCTACTACCCCCACTGCACACCCCTTTCATGCACAATGCGGCTCTCCATGTAAGCTGCTGTCAACTGCCGATACCAATGGACTGTCTCGAAGGCCTCATGCTCAGGATCCTCAGGGTTACGCGCAATGCCCAGCGTCTGATGCATGAAGCAAAGGGAGCCGCAGTTGTTGCCGATCGAGGAGCAGTTGACCGTCTTCACCTGCTCAGTGAACGCGCTGGCTTCCTCTGCGCTGGCTGTGCGATCCCGTCATGACCCCTTTGCGGAGCCACCTGCTTCAGGGGCGCTGGCCGCTGCCGGTTGAGTGAAACTTCCATCGCCGCGTCATGCAGCAAGGCCAGCTGGTAAGCAGGCGGCGGGGCCGCCTTCTTCAGGGGCGCTGGCGGCTGCGGGGTGATTGAAGCTTCAATGGCCACGTCATGCAGCAAGGCCAGCTGGAAAGCCGGCCTCGGGAGCTTGTGGGTGGCAGACTGCTTGTCCGGGCAGAACGGCGGGTGTGCAAGCACATGTGCAAGCAGAGATGTGCAAGCATATGGGCGCAAGTAATATGTACCGTAGTCAGGAGAGTTGGCCACTGGAAACATTCAATACATAATGTCAGCTGGGGAACGAAGAGCCCATAAAAGATTTTGGAATGATGCCAACTGTCAGAATGCTGAAGGCAGTCAAATGCAATCCTACATAGCAGCACGCCAATTTTCCTCCCAGTAGGTAGGCCACCTCTTTGGCCAGCTAGCTAATCTTGTTGGGGTATTCAGACTGCTGAGACAGTCCAACGGAGGACGCATCATCTCCTCCCGGTAGTTGAGCAGGAAGGCAGTCCCAACTAACTAACCAACCTTATTGGGGTCCATCAGTCCACCCATGCTGCGCACGAGGCTGTCCGTGTGGTCTCGGATCGGGATGAGCCGGGTGTCGTCGGCGACGTCCGAGCTGTCCACGTTGGACCGCTGCAGTGCCTTGATGCACATCTTGGGAATGTATGCAAACGTGGCGGTGCCGAATTTCAGCTGCTTCATGCGCATGGGGTTGTCGATCGTAGCCTCGTACACAGAACACTTCAGTTCGGTGTTCTGGTCCTGCAATGGGAGTGAGGTGCGCATGCGGTGGTGTTAGCTTGTTTACCAAAGGCGTAATGGAACCAGGGCACCAATTGCCATTCCAATATAAGATTTGCTGTAGCCATACAGAAGCCGACGATGCAGAACATCATGTTCCAGCCGCATGTTACTAATGGTATCCAAGGACAAGCTTCACAGCCATATGCCCATATGCTGCTGCAAGTGAGTGTGAATGAGACAGGGATCTCCCGTTGATGACAGAGATGATGATTCCACAGGCCTGCCAAAAATACTGTGAAGCAGGGGGGTCGGGGAGTAATGGAGTTGAGATGTTGTAGATGTCACACATCTGCAGATGCTGTAGGTGTCACACATCTGCAGATGCTGTAGATACGTCACCCACCTGCAAGTGGCTCAGCAGCCGGATTTTCAGGAGGTTGGATAGCCTCTCTGCAAAGTTCTTGAACCACATGCGTAGCGCGTTACTAGCCATCTCCCAGCAGATATCTTGCATCGCTTTCCCGCGGGTCTTGTCCTGGACGCGAAGCAGCTCCTTGTGCAGTGATCTCAGTCCTCTCTGCAGTCTGAATTTGGTCCAGCTCGTCCTTGATGATACTGCAGCGGCACAGCATCAAAGAGCAGTCAAGGCCGTGACTGCATCCTGAGATATGCCTATGGACGAAACCATGGCAAAGGCTGGACAGCGTGGACTAAAATGCTGGCCAGTATCAGCCACAAACTACTGTACGTACCGGTATAATATGTGCATCGATATAGCAGACTGATTGGGGCTGTGGAGAACAAATCTCGTGGGAAATCTCGGAAAACCCGTCACATCTGCTTTCAGAAATCATGGTGAATTTGGTATGCAAGGGCAAATGATGAAGCCATGGGGAGAGGCAGCCAGAACAGCATGATTTGCTGGGACGATGGCAGTGCCCATTTAGTGCACTGGCTGTAGTTAATGGACTCTTGAGGATGGTGGGTTTTGTATTTACGGGTAAAAGATCAGGCAATGGGGAGAGGCAGTCTGAAGAATATCGTGTGCTGGATGTTGGCAGTGCCCATTGAGTGACTTTGGATGGAATCTTGAGGGTAGACACGCGACACAATGAGGAATCTCCTTTAATGTGACAGACCCTCCGTCACTTGCGGTACTGCTTGGAGAAGAACTTCCGAGTCTGCCCGAAAAAGGCCTGGTGGAACTTCTTCTTCATCTGACCCTAAAAGGAGAAGAAGTGGTCCAGCGCCCGCTCCTCCACAATGTCCTTTCGGATGGCTTCCCGATCGCTTGAGTGGAAACAGCAGATGTATGTGATCAGGTTCGTGCAATTTACGATCGTGACGGTCGGCCTCACCGCAGTATATATCCCAATAATTTGAAGGTCCTTCAGCCGTAGTATTCCTCTTGTAATGCTGAATAGACTGTCCTACATACGTTACACATCCGTCCCTTTCCCCCCTACATATGACAACCTCCTTGATGATGAACATGTCTCACACTTTGTGGCCGACCACGACCTTGCTTACATACTAAGTTCATGTCTAACACCACTGACATCCACTGCATCTCCATCCAAGCTCCTCTGCGCGCTCAATCCCAGCCACTTCTGGCAGGATGCAGACGCGCCCTTCATTGGCATCAGCTATGAAAAAGGAGCTGGCGAGCCTGGACCTGCTGCCCATTGTGAAGGTGTTGTAGGACGCGTGCAACACGGAATTTGCGGCTAGTTGATCTCCATGCATGCGCTTTAGTTGCAACCTTGTCGCAAGACTCCACAACATTCGGCACCACAGCGTCATCAAATGCCCGCCTTACAGCCGGCGCGAGGTCGTCATTGAAGAAGCGAGAGAACATGCCGTTGATGTCCCACCGGCGGTAGTTGCTGTTGAGGCCGACCTGATGGGGGCACCGTCGAATGGAAAGCATTGCATGTCAGCATCTCCAGCATTTCAGTTATACATGGACAGCTGACTGAAGGGTATCGTCTGGTCAGCCTTTGTAAATTTGATGGGCATCCTAATTGTGGACATCATCTGGGTGTCATGTACGCAAATGATCTGGGGAGCCATTTCGTTTTAGGTTTTCATCAAGGCATCATCGAATCACACCACACATATATATCATAGGTTGGCTACCAGCTGGGGTACGAATAAGCAATTAAGGGCTTGCCATAGGGTTAAGCTTATTGTTTACTTCCCCCCCTGCCCCCTTCCCGCAGCCCCAAGCTCCCAGGGGCTCCGCCCTGGGAATGAAGTATGGGACGCACCAATAAGAGGAATTATTCGCGGCTTTGTCGGTTGGCTCTCCATCGTAGAAAAGTTCCTCCCCTGCCGTGTGTTGGTGCCTTGGTCAGGTCGATCTTCATCTTGTCGGGAACGTTCAGCTGTTGATGCACCTGCCATGGCACACAAGGGCAAACACAAGAGGTGGCATACTCTCTACAAGCCACATGTCTGATCCACAAGGGAAGCTTCAGTGTATTGTTTGCTAGCGAGGTGGGACTTATGGACACTCTCCATGACGCAATCGAAAGCGCTGCATGGCCCAGGGATGCACCTGAACCTCAACCCACATGCCCTCCGTGTGCCAAAGACAAGCGGACTGGACTCACCGAGTCACGCAGGACATTCACGCTTTCCACAATTGTCCTCTGGGTCGCCTTCATGGCCTGCACCAAGGGCTGCGCCAAGGCCATGAAGAGGTTGGCCACGTGGGTACCGACGTAGGCTCGCTCAAGATCTTGAATTGTGAGCAACGTCTCCTCGGCGCGGCCGATGCCAATCTTCAAGAGGCGCAGCTTGTCTTCAGCTGTCTCCGCATCCATCAAGGATATCTCGTGGATCGTTTCGAGAGTGTGATCCCCAGGATCGGCAGGGACCAAAAGGTGTCAATGCTTTCCAGGCACCAGCTTGCACACGAGCATGCACATACACGCAAGGAGCAATGTACTGGGCATGGGCAGCATTTTCACCTCTCCCTAAACAGAGCAAAACAAGAGTACCGTAATGGAAATATGGAACATTCACGCCTTCACAATTTACATCCGGAATTAGTCCTCAAGGAAGAAGTAGAAGAAGGCTTGAGGAATGAAAAAATGCACCGTCTTCTACTACCGGTATTTGTCAGCAACGGGTGTTACCACTTCTTATTTCAGGGTGCTTCAGCCACATTACAGCTACAATTCAGCTATAACACGGCCAAGGGACGTCAAGGCTTGGTTTGACAAGCCCCCTGAGCAAGCCCTTCTACATGGGCCACCTGCCACCAGCCATGAGCCCGCCCGTCATCAAGGTTTGTTCCAGATCGGCTCAGTGGCGGCCACCAGTCAGCGATTCAAAGGAGGACTGGTGCACACTTTGGAATTTTCTGATTCCCCCCTGACTCACCCTGGCTTGTTCTGGTCCAGTGGCACATCAGCTGCCGCCAGATCGTCCAATATGCTGCAAGCACATGGAGATGTAATTTAGAGTAGGACAGTGATGCCCCCAAGGGGGAACCCTCTCTAAAACAGGTTGGTCCTAATCCGAAATCCTGTCATGGCCTTAAATGCTGGTGCCCTGCAGCCAATACAATGGAGGAGATCTAAAGGAGATCTGAAAGGTCTTCCGATACAAGATTTGGTACGGTCAGTACCATACAAAATCTTGTACTGAAAAAAAAATCTGCTGGCACTGATCATGTATAATTTTGATCTATTTATTTAAACTAAAATTCAGAGCATTTTTTGAGTTTTGGAGCGTTTCACTTTGTCGTTGGCCCAAGTAAAGGGGACTCTGAAGCTGTAAGCCCGGAAATGTTTTCTTGGTCGCTAGAAGGGGAGCAGTCTAGGGTGCCCTTGCAAAACAGCTATAAATCCGAGTGATCGCGATCTGGAATGATCCTGATGATATTTAAGGAAATTCACTGAATTGAGATCCTCTGGCCTGTCTGGTAAGAACGCGAAATAAGCACAACGGCTAAATTCGTATGGAATCCCTTAGTGGCTCCTCATCATCATCTCGATCGGGCGGAAGGAAGCCTTGCTTCTCTCGGCCAAGCGATCAGGGAACACGGTGAGGAGTGCATCATACCTGCATGTCCTGCGGGACATGACTCTACAGGGGCGGGGAACCTTCAAACTGCCTTTCCTTTGGGGGAGGGGGGCATTTTCCTTCTCCTTTGTGTTCCTTTCTTTTTCTCCAATCCCCTTTTGCCTATTGTTACCTGCCCCCATCTTCTATGTTGGGCACCCGCGGTTCCACTTGATAAGGTTTATGCAATAAGGCCAGGTCAAGGGGGTGATACACAAAGGGGCCATACGGTGCGCAATAGAAGCAGATTCAGCCACCTGACATCCCCCCGTCTCCTCACCTGAGCAGTGTACCATCCACTTGACGGGTACCAATCTTACCCCATGAGCGTTGTGCGTCGTGATGACATCCTCGTGAAGGGACAGACAAAAGGCTGGAGAAGGAAGTTCCAGCCTCTACGCCACATCGATATCTGCCACGTCTTACATAAGAACTTCCACACTAGCTAGTAGGTCAATGAAGCTACACCTTTGGGCCCTGCTCAAAATCTTAAACACAAGCTAACAATTTGGCCAGTACCGAATACCGATCGAGGCTGACGATTGTGGTGCGCTACTGTATTATGTAAGCAAAGTATCTGGCTGCTGCGTGCACAGTATCAATTCCAGTCTGGCACCCAGCAGCTTGCGCAACAAAGAAGCAGATGCCATGTCATGTTTGACATGCACAGCTGGTGAACAGAAGTACAGAACATGACTGTATGGGTTTGGTTTAGCCACAACCCTGTGAAGCTGTTGTGAAGGTTTTACAGTCCAGCGGGGCATCACATTAATTTTAATGCAGGGTTTCGATTAGCCAGAACTCTACAAACACGAACCGCAAACAGAGCAGCAGCCAAGGCTTGAGGGCAATAGCCATGCATAGACGCATATTCAGTCTCAGACATGCACGCTTCGTTGACAGAGTCGCACCAGGCATTCGCCAGTCTGTTGGACAAATATTCATGTCCAAACATTCATGTGTGCACAACGCCAATCACAAGCCTCACGCGTCACTCGCGGGCTGGGCCACTGGCACAGCTTTTACATATAGCTTACCCTGGATCGTATATCCAAAGAGTGTAAGCCCACCAGTGGTGCGGCATCCCGGATCGCTAGTACCGTAGTTCAGATGTCTTTTCATAGTGGTATATTAATTTAAATTTCTTGTTTTTGATAAAAAATACACGCGCTGACAAAGTACAACTTGAACGGAACAAGCGATGAAGAGTGTAAAGCAGGCGGGGCATAACCAGGGCTCGGGCGCGGCCAAAGGAATCTGGAGAAAGCGAAGGAATGAGAAGAAATTGCCTCTACCAAATTATTGAGTGGCCGACCTGGCGACTTCCGATGTGCCTTGAGTGACCCAGGATTACCCAGTACGGTCGTTTGGGCCCATCCCTTGAGTCCGCTTATGCCGCCCTTGAGTCCGCCAATGCCGCCCTTGAGTCGGCTAATGCCGCCCTTGAGTCGGCTGGGGGGCAGAAGCGCCTCTATTCCCACCAAGCAGCCAGGCTGATTTTCGAGCTCGAGGGGCGGGGGCTAGGGCGGGGGCAAACCTTGGGGCAGAGGTATGCTGCTACACAGCAGCAGACAGCTCCTCCCCAACTGCACCTTGCGGCGGCTGCACGCCTGCCTGCCGCAACTGGTGCATGACGTTGTTGCCCCTTGCGACCACAGCCAGCCGTCACAGCTCCTCCCCAGCTGCACCTTGCGGCGGTTGCAAGCCTGTCTGTCGTAGCTGAGACACGACATTACTGTTGCCTGTTAACACAGCCTGCTGCCACAGATCCTCGCCAGCTGTACCTTGCGGCGGCTGCACGCCTGCCTCCCGCAGCTGAAACATGATGTTACTGTTGCTGGCGACCACAGCCAGCCGCCACAGATCCTCCCCAACTGCACCTTGCGGCGGCTGCACGCCTGCCTCCCGCAGCTGAAACATGATGTTACAGTTGCTGGCGACCACAGCCAGCCGCCACAGATCCTCCCCAACTGCACCTTGCGGCGGCTGCACGCCTGCCTCCCGCAGCTGAAACATGATGTTACTGTTGCTGGCGACCACAGCCAGCCGCCACAGATCCTCCCCAACTGCACCTTGCGGCGGCTGCACGCCTGCCTCCCGCAGCTGAAACACGATGTTACTGTCGCTGGCGACCACAGCCAGGCGCCACAGATCCTCCCTAACTGCACCTTGCGGCGGCTGCACGCCTACCTGCCGCAGCTGGTACATGATGGTGCTGTTGCTAGCGACCACAGCCAGCCGCCACAGATCCTCCCCAACTGCACCTGGCGGCGGCTGCACGCCTGCCTGCTGCAGCTCGTAAATGACGCCAGATGTTCTTGCGATCACAGCCAGCCGCCACAGATCCTCGCCAGCTGCTCCTTGCGGTGGCTGAACGCCTGCTTCCCGCAGCCGAAGCACGACGGTACTATACCTTCCTACCACAGCCAGGCGCCACAGCTCCTCCCTAGCAGCACCTTGCGGCGGCGGCACGCCTGCCTGCCGCAGCTGGTGCATGACATTGCTGTTGCTTGTGACCACAGCCAGCCGCCACAACTCCTCCCCAGCTACACCTGATTTGTTTTTCAAAATGGAATATGGATATTGTATGGATATAAAACACACATGATATACGTTAGGAAGCGGGGTCATAATGCGGTGCAGTGCAGTGCAGTGCAGGGCAGTGTTGTGCATTACGATAGTCAAATTCCGTGTGCAAGTCCAGCTAAGGTCATCTGCATTTTAGCCTGCTGTTGACTCAAGCAAAATAATGGCACAGGCTCGACCAGAGTTTATGTACAGAAGTCCAGCTTCATTTTATGTTATAGACCTCAAGAATGGCCAGACATGCAGAATCGCAGATTAGGCCCCTGGCCAGAGTCTGGTCAAGGTTGGCCGTTGGGGTCCGCCATCAGGCCTCAAGCAGCCATGGGGCAAGTACATTAAGGTTGTCTGCTGACATTACCGATTGCAGACTCAAGGGAACACTCAATGTCACGTAAGTGTTTACCAGGCAGTGACTGCAGTCTGCAGTGATTGGGTGTGGCCAGTTATACTGCTGGGTCTTATAAACTTAAGGCCTGGTCCATGTTGAGCGGCCCAACAGTATGGTTATGGGGACTAGCTGAGGGGGAATTCGGGAAACAGCTGAGACCCTTTCTGGGCCTGCCAGAGCCGCACCATCAGGCGGTGCCACGCCGGCCTCTTGCAGGCGACGCAAGCTGGCGACGGCCTCATTGCCTGAGAGGACCGCGCTCCGCCACAGCTGGACTTTTCCTGCGACGCGTCTCCATCCCTTGCATGTCAAAGCCATGTTCAGCAAGCCTGGTACGCTGACCCGATCTGCCACAATTGCAAGGACGTCGTCGCTTGCGTTGGCCATGGTCCCCGGGGGTGCGTTTCAAGATCTCAGTCTAGGCAGAGCACGGGCTGATAATAATGAGAAGATGAGGTTGTTGAGACTGAGGATAGGTGCGGGTGAGCAAAAGGAATATGCGAGCAGTACGTCGATTGTTGATCGTCTCCTTTAAAGCGCAAGACCACAGCGTGTAATGGTGGTTATGGGCCCCGGCTCTATCTACGATTATGGAGGGGGGGGGCTTTATATCGGTGGGTCTGCCCAGGTATGAACGGAGTTCTTTTGAAGTGACTTCATTTAGATGACTTGGCTAGCAGCGAACGCTTGGTGCGGTCGTGAGACCTCATTGTAACAGGAAGTCCGAACAATGCAAGTCGAAAGCCTGAACTGCTTCATATGTGGACGTCTTTGTTAAAACCTGTAAGTCAGGGTACCCGGAGCAACCTTACGACAGGGAAGCTGCCCCCTGTCAAGAACGCCAGGTATGAAATCGCCAGGAATGAAAGGTACAGATCGCTGAGTCTCACAACGTCTCACAACTTTTTATATCGCAGAATCGTGTTCCCCTTATGCAATTTGGTATCCTGTTAAATCGGGGTCCGCAGCCTGAGGCTAATCGCTAGCGCCCACCTGATTTCGCACCGGATAACGATGGACGAGCAAAGTAGCCAGGAGCTTAGTGGCATCTTAGCCTCGCATCTGCATCAGCCCATGTCTACTGCCGGCAGTGTCAGAACCTTGCGCAACCAGAATTTCGTCATACCGCTGGGCTCGGTAAGATGCATCCCGCCTGGAGAAACAGCGGACGAGCTAGTTGATCAGAAGTTCGTGGATGCCAGAATTCTGGACGCTGCCTCAACGACGGGCTTCAGGTTGCCGCCAGGGAGGCAGTGAAGAGCCTCTTCGCTGCCCTCATGTCTTTTGGCCAGCTCACTTCCAGCTTTACTGGCCCACATCTGCAAGACTAGCCTCGTTTGGCCATGTCGGGTCAACTGGAGCAGCAGGGACAGGTAGTGCTGCAGGGGCAGCAGACACAGCGGGGCTGGCAGCTGGGTCAGCAGTGCCAGCTGGGACTTCAGAGACAGCAAGGGCAGCATGGACAGCAGGGCCAGAATGGTGGCCACAACCGTCAAGCCGTGCAGTCCTCATCCAGAGGCCAAGTGAAACCAACCGCACGAAGGCCTTGGGTAAAGCTGTCCATGAGGATGCCCAGTGGTACTTATGTAGCTGCTGTGTGCAGATGCAAAACGGGTGCCCCGGGGCATGCATGCTCATGCAAACTCGCGATGCTCCAGGCGAGCTGCGCGTGGTCTTCAACGGAGATTGCCAGCACACCTCAGGCGGGAGAGTGGTAGGAAGACTCTCTGGGGCAGCACGCCAGGCAGCTGTCACCACAGCGGTAGGCAGAGCACCAGCCTATGCGCATGCACTCAGCCTCAGTGCCCGGCCGCTTGTGCACCAGCTTGACAACACAACCAGCTTGGTTGGCACCTCTTCCCAAGTCCTTAGGCAGGCCATCTCGGAGGAGCGCAAGCGGCGTTTCATCCGCCACAAAGACGACGTGCTGTCCCTGATTCTGCTGTCAAAGGAGCTGGCAGAGCAGGACATGAATGCCACCCCGGTGGAAGACCAGGCCAGCAGGATCATGTATGGAGACACACAGCTGGTCGTCAACTTGGAGGATGGGCACTTCCTCATTGTGCGCGCCATTGAGGGGCAAGTCAGACGCTGGAAATTCTGTAAGGCGAGGGGCCGCCATGGTTGGTACATTGACACAGTGGGTGGTTTGGTAAGTTAAATTTCATGCCTCTGCTTGCCAGGGATTATTTAGCACGCTCCAGGAACAATTCAAGTACCCCGCGGCCTTTGGCCGTGGGGGCCTGGTGCAAGGATCCCTGCTGCTCAGGCCACCGGCCATGGGCCTGTCAACGTAGCGTAACTCTGCTTGCCTGCTTTTACTATTGCTTCCTTGTGTCTTATTCTGTTTGCCTTTGCCCTCCTCTACCAGCCTTTACTTGCATTCGCATTTTTGTTGTAAATGTTACGATTTCTGACTTGTGTCTGACATGTGTTCCAACAAAGGTGAAGGACGTACATGGCCACAAGGTTCTGCACACTCTGTTTCTCCACAACGATCTTGAGGAGGGGGAGAACCACAGCCTGATCCTCGCTGAGGTTATCACAAGCTTGAGGGACTGTGTTGCGTACCGCATGGGGATTCAGATCCTAGTCCGCGCATTATCCACCATCAAGAGGGCGGATCAGACTGACCCATCTTGCTTGCTGGCTTCCCGTACCCTGCTGCCATCGTTCATCGTCACGGACCATGACATGGCCTTGATCAACGGCCTGTGTCTTGAGCTGAATGGAAAGAAGTAAGTCTATGAGACTTTTGAAAAGGTGTGACATTATGTCCGTAATCCGTGATGCTTTTTCAATGCCACAGGCTAATTGTGGGCGATGATTGCTACCTCAAGACGATGAGTGGCCTCCTGGAGGAGGCATGTGGGGAGCATGCCGTCAACGGAGACAGTCAGAGGTATGACTCATGTGAGTGTGTCAGTGTTTAGGGCTGCCCACATATCTAGAAGCTCCTTTCTTTTGCTGCAGGTATCTGGAGATTCAGGCGCGGATCCAGTCGATGACGCACTTTTTTCTGTGCTTGTACCACGGGTTCAAGGCCTTGAAGCGCCTAGTGAAATATGGTGCTGGCTTCAGGAAGGAAAAGAGTGAGTTCTGTTGATGATGGAAGTTTTGAATATTTGTGTTATCTCTGTCCTTGCCTAATGCGTCTTTCTTCAGGGAAACATCTGTGGGAGTTTCTGCTGCCGCTCGCGCTCTCCGCACCCTCGAAGGGCTTGCGGTTTAGGGGCATCCTTCAATGGACTGAGGCTAAGTCATACTTCGCAGGCATGGTGAAGGCAAGTCCCCTAGCCTATTTCTGCAGGGCTGGTGCAGAGTGCCCCCCCCTCCTGGGTGGCTGGTGGGTGATTGTGATGATGATGAGTGATTATGATGCCTTTCACCCTTGCTGCAGGTCTTCAGCTCAAGGTTCCTACAGGTCCGAGTGGGCGGCATCGGGGGCCACGTGTCTATCTACCCGGCAGTGCCTGAGGATCGAAGGGAGAATCGGCCACAGCCAAAGTACATGGCATGGTTCAACAAATTGTTGCTGAGGGATGGCACATGCTTCAAGGTATGTTTTTTGGCCCATTCAAAACTGATTGTTTGTGAACCAAGCGCGCCCGCTTCGAGAAAATGGGGTGATCAGGGGCCCAAATCAAGTTTGTCATAATTCATCAAGATTTGCAGGATAGTCCTAGCTACCTATGCTGATGCATAATATTTTGTTCTCCTGTTGAAATCTGACTTTTCTTGGACCACCTGCTGCGTGCCTGCGCTTAAAGCGGGCTTTGAGCGTGCCGGCTTGGGGCAAAATGGGGTGATCTGGGGCCCAAAATCAAGTTCGTCAGAATTTATAACGATTTGCAGGATAGTCCTAGCTGCCTATGCTGATGCATAATATTTTGTTCTCCTGTTGAAATCTGACTTTTCTTGGACCACCTGCTGCGTGCCTGCGCTTAAAGCGGGCTTTGAGCGTGCCGGCTTGGGGCAAAATGGGGTGATCTGGGGCCCAAATTGAGTTTGTCAGAATTTATCAAGATTTAGGAATGGGCTATGAAGGCATTGAGCTGTGGCCCTATTGTCCAGCCGTAGGTTTTGAATTTACTTGTTACATCAGTTTGAACAACCAACAACTTTGCGTCATAGTGCACATAAACTGAGGCCAAGCAAAGGGCACCGCAGCAGAGTAAGCAGAGCCATTGACGTACCAACCGACAGCTACCACAACGCTCCGAGATGCGCATTATGTCAGTCACTGCAATATAAAAGGCAAATTGGGCCTCTCAAAATTGTATGGGCCTAGCAGCCTAACAGCAGCTTATCGAAGGGGTCACCCCACAAGTCCGCCCAAATGGTACTTGAAATTTGCAAAGCTAGGGGAACTCAGCCTCAATTTGTTTGTTCCTGCAAAGCCAGCTTATCTACTTACTCACACGTGGCCCATGCGCTCCAGAATACCGTTAATAAAGGAAGGGTATACCCCCGCGTCCCTCAGCTCAATCCTCAAGGCTGCAACATCGGGCGCCTCATCCACAGAACACTCGGCACAACGGAACTTGGACACCATGTTGTAGCCGCCCTTCTCCAAGGGGCGACGAGGCGCAATGACGACCTTAATTGCCTCGGCGCCACCCTTGGAGATGGTGGCGCTGCCGCAGTCATGGCACGTGGCAGTCGGGCTGATGCCCTGGGCCACAGCCATGCAACGGCGCAACCGCCGGATGGGGTACCACTCGCCGGTGGAAACCTCGTGGCCCGGCAGCTGGGCCAGGACAGGCCTCTGGTTGACCTGAAAGGTCACCTTTTGCGCCCTGAGGGCGACAATATAGTCGTCTGCCGGCGTGCATGGTGAGGACCGCTTCCTGCCCCTAGGTGAAACCTGGCTCGGGGCAGCGGGTGCGGATCGAGGGCGAGTCGAGGGGCGGGTGGGGGGGTGAGAGGAGGGGCGGTAGGTGGAGGGGCGGGTTGAGGTGTTCATGTGTGGCTGTGTGGAAGGGCCAGCCGGAGGGCCAGCTGCTGGGCGACATGGGCCACGTGACAAGGCAACGGCCGGCGTTGCTGCATTGAGGTTGTTGGCGGGGAAGGCTGAGGGGCCAGCAGAGGGGCCGGCATCGGGGCCCGCATATGACAGCCGAGATGGCACAGCCGCCCTAGACTGCACCTCGTGACGCCGCGGCGAGCGTCTCGCAAGCACTGTCGGAGCCAAGGCCTCCTCCTCCTCTTCCTCCCCCTCCTCCTCCTCAGAGAGCTCATCGGAATCGTTGTCCTCCTCCTCCCAGGCCTCTTCGTCCTAGGGTGGCAAGGGGAATCCAGGGATCAAGTCAAGATGTATGTGGCACAAAAGAAGTAGTTGCATCTCATGCCGGTCCAAGGAGTTAAGCAATGAACATACTCCCTAAACTATACCGCCTAACTCTGACAACATGGTACTGGCCAGCCATCATTGAGCCAATGCATAAAAAACTTTGGCCGGCCAGTGGTCCTAACAGCATGGCATGTTGCAAGGTAGCTGAAACACCCTGAATGAACTATTATGAGCGCACCATGTCCATGGGCTGCGCAACGGCGTGCAGCTTCTCCAAAAATGTAGTGTTAGTGTGTATGGTCCTGTGGCAGAGAAAGCAAAACAAGTAAGTGAGTCTGCCGTACTATGAGGAGCAAAGGACGTGGCGCAAAGTAACATGCTTGCCTTGTTACTATTTATGCTTTCCATTCAAGGCAAGTAGGCAACCATGCAATAATCCGAAAATCATGTTCTCTACTTACCGCATAGTGGAGCAGCTCATGGGCTCAGGGCTGCCAGTCAGATCCACTAATGGGTGACTGCCGCCAATGATGCGTGCTTACATGATCCTTGGCGATGTGCGTCGTACAGGTGCCGAGTTGGCACTCCCTGAAGGCACATGCATGCAATGAAAAAGGCATTATCCATATTCCACATCATCAGAGGTGACTCAGTGAGTACTAAGTATATGACTCAGTGAGTAATAAGTTATAGAGATGGCAAAGGAGTAGTACTAGTTCCTGCTCATAGGGGTTGTGTCTAATGACACAAATCCAGACTGTCTGGCTAGACAACAAGTACTAGACATGATCCCATTATGGCATGTGCACAGCTAAGCATGGTCAAGCCCTTCACTCACCTGCAACGTCGTTTGGGAGGGTGCGTTGCATCTCGATGAAGAGTAGTGGATAAATCAGGGAAAGGAGGTGCGTCACAGGATAGAACATGCCCTTTTATAGAGGCCGAGCCGCCAAGGAGGCCAACTGCCGATGCCGCCATTTCTGCTAAAGCGATGACAAATGCAAATGCAAATGCAAATCCAGACAAATGATAGACATGGACCCCAAACCCGAGGTTAGCTAAGGGCCAGCGGGTCGACTTCGAACTTCTCGTAGGCGACAGCTACGAGACCCGCGCTAGATCATATGCAGTGCGAAGTCCTTAACACAGCCCAACATATTTTCAAAAGCAAGAAAGCAACGTCTTTAATGTCGGGACGCGGAGTGTCATCGACTGTACCTTTCATTCCTGGCGATTCCATACCTGGGGCGCGTTCACGTTGGACGATATGGGCGCGATATGGCTGGTAACCGACGACTTTTGTGTGAATATTTTCGGCCACACCTCGATATGGCCTCGATATCGAATCGATATGGACTCAATTTGACTTCGATTCGTCATATCCAAAAACTTGCCCTCGACCCAAGTTTTTAGCTCAATATTGCCAGCGTGTCAGTCGTCACCAACATTTCAGCTCCCTTCGCTTCCTACGCTGCCTCTGTCGTTAGTGTCGTCATGTCCAATTTAGAGATTAACCTTTGGCAGGTCCACCATGTTTGGTGCCTCTTTCTCCAGCTCAGAGGCCACCTCGGAGGCCCAATCTGAAGCCTCAAAAACCCAAATCGGGGCCAAACCTGGACCGGCCATGTGCTGGCAGCTTAAGAGGCATGACAGGGTATTCATTAGGTCCTCAGGACCTGGCTTTGAAATTCTCGCCTCTGAACGACTTTCGCAGACTGGCCTGACCCCCACCTGCTTGATTGAGGACGACCAGTGTCGAGGAATAGAGGAATAGAGCAGCAATGCGCGGCAGTGATCTGGCAGTGAGCTGGCTATCGCAAAGTTTCGCACCATGAACCACACTTCAATATGCGTTCGATATGACCTCAATACGAGCGCATCCACACCTCAATATCGTCCACACCAAATCGTCCGCATATTGATATTGACTTCTCAACGTGAACGCGCCCCCGGCGTTCTTGACAGGGGGGGAAGCTGTGCCAACAATGACACTTTTCTTGCAGCAACGACCGCATGTGACGAGTGACATTTTGAATCGCAGCTGTCATTGTCGCTGTCACTTGCCGAACGCTTGCTGCATTGCTTTAGCGATATGTAGCTATTAGCAGCGAATAGACATGCGACTGACATCGAGCCAAATCAGTATTGTTCGACGAGCCAGACCAGGCATTCCTGGCAGTGACGAGTGTGAACACAGGTCGAATCCCAACTGTCAGCTGTAGCAGGCACGCTGCCTGGCAGTCATCGCTGTTCACACTCTGACTCACGGTAGCAGTAAGTAGCTATCTACGCCAGCGATGTATATGTTAACATTAAGATCGCGGTGACGAGCGAGGGCCAGCGAGGACTGGTTGACGTCGGTCGGTTGCTGGTCAGTTTGTACATCTTTTTTGGTGTCTTCAATCTACTGTGTAGCCGTACACTGACGACTTGTACATCTTTTTGGCGTCTTGAATAATAGGCCGGGGCAACAAAATTACAGATTTACAGGTCACAACCAGGCGACGAGTGTGGCATTTATCATGGCATCGATCGCATATTGGGCGGTCAGCCCTATGGCCCTGATCTAGACGGTGCCGCAGGCCAGGCGCTGATGGACGGCGTGGAAACTTTGTCTGGTCTGGATGTACAGGTAGTAGTAGGTAGGTACTGTACCCCTGGCCTGGATATCGCCCTACTGACAGTAAAATTCACAGTGCAGAGTTTACAACCTGGCCACCCAGCCATGCCCCCGAAAGCTAGGCTGGCCTGCTGCTGGTCTGGCCTGGCCTGGCCTGGCCTGGCTGGCCTGGCTGGTTGTGTCATCGCTGGCCTGGCTGGTTGTGTCATCGCCACTACCGTTGTATGCAGATTCTGCTTTTCACCAGGGCCAGGGTTACCCAGTACGGGCCGTATTGGCCTAAAATCCCGTACCGTATCCGTACCGTACCGTACCGTTTGCAACACGGCCAAGTACGGTCGCCATTTCCTGCACTGCATGACTGCATGAGAGCGATGGAGGTAGCGCTGAGAACAGGAATGCAGCGTACACGGCTGATTCGCATTGGGTTTTGCATCCGTCATCGAAGGCTGGCCAGGCCAAGCGTGGGCGATACAAATTTTGTAATTATATGATCGTCAACACTACGCGATTTACCAATCACCTCGCGGGCACAACAGGACAAGTTGCGGCGTGTAAGACGTTAGGACGGGTGATACAGGCATATTGCGGTGATGTCGTGTGTTCGTCTCCCTCGTCTGGCAAATCCACACCGTCCACAGTCCACACATCCAGGGCATCAAAATCTACGTAAGCTCGCTCGCTTCCAGTGGTAAAGAGGCATTCGTTGCTCGTGAAAGTACAAGTCTAACCCAAAACCTAGTGGCAATAAGACAGAACTTGGCACCAAGTCACAATCCAAAGCTGCATAGAGGGAGGAGGGCAGGAGGCCAGGAGGAGTAGGAGCCCATGAGTCCAGGACTCCCAGGAGGGAGGCAAGACACAGGAGCTCCGTGTCTCCTTACGAAGTGATTTCCATGCATGCCATGCAACTCAGCAACTATGCAAGGTGATTCTGAGGCCTCTTGTTTCTATTGCTATATTCATACATGTAAAATTGCATGTGCCATGCTGGTGGGTAGCGTTTATACGGACTAGCTGAATTACAGAAATGCTGAATGGCATATTGGAACATTGTAATGGCGATCTGTGAGGAGTTTGGGATTGCATCAATGATCATATTTTCTCCTATCATGTCAGCCTGGTAAATCTGCATGCATGCATGGAGATCCTTGGTGGTTATTTGGGGGCCATGCAAAAATTGCATGGGGACTGTCATGCAGCCATGCAATATGTCAGGATGTGCATGGGATCAAACAGTCATGTGAGTGTTGCATGCATGTCTTTCTATGTGTGGATCAGGGCTCTACAAACCGGCCGGTTCCCGGACAGAATTGGACAAAAGAAAAAAAAGCCGGGGAAAAGCGAGAGGGGGGTTCCGGCGAAGCCGGAAAAAAAGGGGAAAGTATGAATGTTCTCCGGCTTTCGTGATTTGGGGCCGGAGGCCCACAAACTCTTATCCGGCTCTTATTCTCCCCGGCTGTTCCATGTTTATTCCCTTGAACATACTCTCAGCACGCCATTATGGCTAGTGGTTCTAAAGAGCGGTTGTCTGCTAGCCAACCCTTCAACTTCGGCATGTGGTCGTTAGACAAAGCGAAGGAGCTAGCCACGTCTCGAAGTCGAGGAGCAACGTCGCGAAGTCGAGGTTGAGATCGACCTCACCGAAACCGCCCCAGCCGAAAAAGACGAAACAGCCCCAGCCGAAACAGCCTCCTCTCTCGTCTCGCTGGCGATCTTCCCTCAGGCAGACGGCACCTTGAAAGCCTACCTGATATACGCCCTCGATTCCCTACCTCTTCCGACAGCTCCAAAAGAGAAGGATAAACTGTAGTTATGTGTGTGTGCAGGTTTGTGTCTAGGAGTGTCTTTTGAGACTAGAGAAGATCGAACAGTTTGTAATGAGCGGGAAGAAAAAAATCACACTTTTCACACTATTTCGGAAAACCGGACGGAAAAAAAAGATGACTCCGGCTCGGGGAAAAAAACCGGAGAGGGGGGAAAAAGTGCCCGGCTAAACCGGTCAGTTCCCAGACCCCATTGTAGACCCCTGGTGTGGATCCTGCTGTTCTGAGCCTTGAAAATGGGGAAAATCTTGGACCGTATTGGCCTACCGTACCGTCCCTTTTATCCGTACCGTATCCGTACCGTACCGCACCGTATTCCCGTACCGTGTTTCCGTACCGGGTTACCCTGACCAGGGCAGCACTTTTGTTTGCAACAGACCTCAGTCGTCATTTGTTACGATTCGTTTCGTCCGAGACAAGATGCACAGTTTGGCTCATCCGAGAATCCGAGATTCGTTCCTTGCATGACCAGTACATCTGATGAGTACCTGTATCAGAACTGCTGCATTTGCCTGAAGGGACGTGCGGAACACCATTGCCACCTCGGCCCAGCATGTAACAGCTGCAGGCCACTTGAACAAAGATGCGGCCTTATATATGCGGCCTTTCAGCCCGATTCTGATTGGTGGAGGAAACAAATGTGGAGGAAAAATACGAAAGTTTTCGAAAGTTCATCCACCCGTTCCTCCACCCCTGTTCAACGAGGCGTGAGATGGAGGAAGAATGGCAAAGGTTGGAGTTATGTACGGGAGATCTTCACAGCGCTCTTTCCTGCCGCCTGTTTCATTTCTTTCTTGCGTTCTTCCTTGCATTGTATATAATTTCTGCATATTGTTCTGTGATTCTCCTTAGCAGACCGACTATGGAAGTAGCACATTATTTTTGTGGCCGTAGATCGCTCGCTGTTTTGTGTGACTGTAGATCGCTCGCTCCATCATCGAAAGAGCCGTCGTTTGCTGCCTTCATCCACGCCAAATCGCCGGAGAGACATCAAAAGTTAAAGAAAGAACTTGCGATTAACGTCATATAGAAAGAAAAGGACGCAGAAATTATCTCGGCCACGCTGGCAATGAGCTCAATAGTTCAATATAGTTCCGCGGACCCCCCCCCTCCGCGGAAAAGAATGCGTTCCTCCACCCTTTCGAAAGTTCCTCCACCCGTTCCTCCACACCTGTTCCACGAGATCGGGTGGAGGAACTTTCGAAAGGGTGGAACTTGTTCCTCCACGCATCAGAATCGTGCTGTTACGCGGGCTAGAAGCAACTCGGCATCTCGAGGTTGTGCAGCTCACTTTGGACTCCTAGCTATGGACTCATTTTGACGCCTTTCTGGAATTCTTGCACTATTTCATGTACAAAGACGACGAAAGCTGTGATAACCAGAAGCAGCCCTCTATGCCGGGGGGCTTTTCCGTCACCATATATTTTCTCAGTGGAGGCCGAGAGAGCAACCGAATTCAATTATTGGCCTGCGGGACGCACTTCCAGCATCACCTGCTGTCTTGCCTGTCGGTCCAGGTCACCCCTGCAACCTCCCTGCTAAAGATTCAAACACACTACCTGATGCGGAATCCGGCAAGCACCAGGCAGCAGGAGGTGACCAGCTGTGCTTCCTCCTATCTGGCCTGCCTGCTAATGGCACTATCGCTGCTGAGGTGGCGTTCATGTTTAATGCCTCGTGCTCCTGATAGATGGCCAGCACCGTGCAACGTGCGGCGAAAAAATACAGCCCAGATTGGATGCGTCATGCGTCTGAGGTGCCGGCGAACAATGTCCTGGTGATATTCAATGACGGCGGAGATCTTGGCCATGAGGAACGCATGATAGCTCCGGAATTAGGAATTGGGGCGGGCGATCGGCCTCCAGTCTCCTGAAGCGTCCAGCAATCCTATCTCCAAAGGCGTGAAGATAAAGAGGAAGCCAACGCCGCAGAAGAGGAAGTCAACCCCGCGCGTAATCGATAGCAGTGCCTACATTCTCTTTTGCAAAGCTCACCGTAAAGCTATTGTGCAACAGCTGCAGCACCGTAAAGCTATTGTGCAACAGCTGCAACAGCTGCATGAGCATGCCGCAGCAGCAACACCTGTTCAGCAGCTCACAGTACAGCTGTTGGGCAACAGATGGTGCAACAGCATGCAGCAAGAGCCAGAAACTATGACATGGGCGCAAAAGAGTTCGGTTGACGCCTCCTAGGAGAAAGGAGAAGGAAACAAGAATGTGAAATTGTGGAAGTCTGTAAAAGCTGTGTAAAGTTGAAGCCACATAATCAGGAAAGGATGAAGTAAATTATAATATATAAATACATAATCTGCCCTCTCCTGCCTTTGCTTAGCCCTGTGCAGTACCCGTTGTGACGCTTGCAGTGCTCCCTCCTCCATATTTTTCCGGGTTGCCATGAGCTTGACCTTGACCCGCTAGGGACCCAGCCTGGAGCATTACCAGCCGCTTGGCGTTCCTTGTCCTGGTACTAATTAATTAGAAACCTCCAGCGTTCGTATCGCACCTATGAGATGACGAGAGGGACAGAGTGAGAGGAGGAAGTTATCTTGGACCATGTCCGCAAAGTGGTCATGGAACTGGTGTGCACTCCATAAGCCAATTAGGTCTCCTTGACGGCGCGCTCAGGATCCATACCGATTGAGATGAGGGACAGGTGCTCGTCAGCTGAGCTATCCAAGTGCGGTTTTAGTCGCCACCCGTGCTCCACGCTGAGACAAGGGCTCCTCCGCCGCCGCCGCTGCCTCCTCCTCTTCTGCTTGCACCCACACCCTATGCAGCCTGCCCCCAGGAAGAGTATTTTGCAGTGCTTGTCGGCGGTTGCTGTCCCGCTGGTGGAAAAATAATCCCTGGGATCCTCCATACCGCTAGAAGGGCTCAGCTGCCGTCCAGATAGGCACGCGGAGAAATCAGTGCTTACAAGCATAAGGGCATGCCCGACTGCACACTGAACTAGTCAGATACATGTGTAGATCAGATGCAGCGAAGCCCCCATGTAGGCTATCTACCTCTGCATACCCATCCCAATAAGCAGCCAAACGTCGTGGCATCATCTGCTCCCCGGGTTTGTAGATGAGGTCTGGGCTGAACTCCCTCTCACACCGAACCTGGGTGAATGAGGTAAGCTTTGTCACAAGCTGTGAAATCCATGACACAATCCTCCAAGCTGACCTCCCCTATGACCCTATCATGGCTACTGAGCTCTCTGGTCTTATAAAGTGGGCAGATCCCACTGCCTCCTGGTCAGGGTCCCTCAGCACCTCTAGGGTAAGGCATGAAGCCCTTTTCTGCCTCCCCCTCCTCTCCCTTGGCAGCGGTGGCCAGCCGCTTTACCTCCCGAGCCTTCAGTTCCTTGACCTCTGCCTCCAGCACGCACGCTCTGTCAGCATGCTTCTCGCAGCTGGACAGGGCCTTCCGTTGTCCCCGAGTCAAGGGACCACTGGGAGGTATGGGCCCAGTGGGGAGGGCTGGTGCCAAGGGGCTGCTGTGACACATGCTCATCTGCTGCTTGGGCTAATGCCGCCTCCGCCGTCGCTACTGCTGTTGCCTCCACTTCCGCCGCCTCAACTGATCTCGCTGCGTGCATGGTGGACACATTTAAGCCCCATGGTGGCTGGTTTGTGAGGGCATTTCCATCTGCAGGCATGTCACCAATAGTTGTCCAGATCAGGCTGTCAGGCTTTTGGTCTACCATGGTATACCAGGAGCATAACTCCCACTGTGGTCATCTTCAAGCTACGTCTGCTTCTGGGTTGCCACGCCCAGCGCAAGCAGGAATCGACTTGGGTTCTATAGAGAATCCTCTGCTCAGTGATTTCTAGCTGTCCAAGGCAGATCCACTGTCTTCAAAAAGAATTTTCAAGTCCACAGCACATGCACCTTCAGCAGGATTCGTTGGATCAGGCTGATCAGGCTAGATCCACTTCGTTCCTTTCAAGTGGACACGTGATTGTTGCTTCGGGTCCGTGGCGGACTTCTTCCCCACTGAGTGGCGGACGCCTACGGGCGGACTCAGCGCCTACACGCTGGCCGCGAATTCGCAGCGCGTTAAGCTGTGGCTGGAACTTCTAGGTGACCGACGCGGTGCTGACCGCTTGTAGAGCTTAGACTAATGGCCTGACGGGTCGCGAACCCTGCAGGTCGTTATGAGTCACTTACCGCGTGTAGCGGCCGAAGACGTAGCCGTAGACTGCGGACGTAGTCCCATGTCGGGCGGGGCTTCGGTTGGGAGTTCTCGGGCTTGCTATATCTGCTGGCTCGCTGATCTAGACTTGACTGGCTATGTGGTACTGGCTTTGTTGCTCTTCACTGAGTAGGTCCCCGAGAACTATCCGGTGCTGTTTACAAATAGAGGCCTGTCCACTTAACAGGAACGAAGTAAGAGACAGTGGGCGAGCCGGGATACAATGTCCCGGCAAGCCCTTATTACTAGGGTACGGGAAATCTTGGCCTCCGATCTTCCCGAAAGTGGGGAGCTGAGCGTCTAACCCTAAAAAGGGGGCTCCGCAGGGAAGCTGCGGAGTCTACGGGGGCGCGTCAGCGGTCCCTACGGTTTTGGCACGTATACAGCATTATACCGTGACATGTGCAAACACATGTTTGGGATCATCTACCATAGCAGTAGGGACAGCCGCTTCAGCGAGTGATGGAGCTTTGAGGACCTGCCCGCCAGCCTCACCCCGATGGCCCAGCTGATCATCGATAAGGCCTTTGTGGGCTCCTCCAATAATGGGGCAATATAGGAGGCAGCGGTGGCAGAGATGGTGATGAGGATGGAAGTCGGCGGTGAGGAGGGCGACGACGGGGTGGCCCAGCAGCAAACATCGTCACGGCGGCAGCAGAAGGGTGATTTTGAGGACACCATTCACCTGTGCAAGTGCATGTGGCACAAGACTCTTAAAGTCTGCCCAGAACTGCAGCAGCATATAGTCTCACAGCTCCTCGCTACCTTCAACACAATGGTCCCAGAGGTGAAGGAGGTGGATGGCTGGGCAGCCCCAACAGTGGTGGCGGCTACCAGCCCAGGCAGCCCCAACTTAGCCCAGCCCAACCCCAGCCCAACCCAGCCACAGCCCAACCCAGCATCACCCCAGCCACTGCTCAACCCAGCCTCATCCCAGCCCCAGCCCAGCCCCAGACCGCTCCCACTCAAGCCCAACCCAACATCCAAGTTCAACAAACAAGGAGGACCAGGCAGGCCAAGGGCTCAGGGAGGCCGGAGGGCTTTCCCCAGTGCCAAGCTCATGGCTCCAGGTGGAGTCCCCTGGCTCCAGCCCCATGCAATGAGGGATCGCGCATGAGGGCAATATGCTAGCACTACTCATCAGTGCCCCCCAGTCCTTCCACCACATTCCGCATTTCGAGAAATTATCTGGTGCATGAGAGCAGCTTTCAACAGCTGGACGTCTTTAGCCTACAGCCCTCTGCCAGCTAAGGCGTGTAGCACGACACCCTGACTCGCATGCGGGCCTCCCCAGATGCCGTTAGCTTGCTGCGGAGCAGGGGAACAGCTGCACCGTGTACCAGTGGAGTTCAAGGCACCCTGCCCCCTCCAGCACCATAACAGCCCCAGCGAGGGCACCTGGGCTCACCAGCCTCATTTTGCAGGGTGGGAAGCGATCCCAGCACCCTACTTCGCTCAATGCCCGCTGACGATGCAGACCAGCCAATGCTTGAGCATGTTGCTCATACAGTACCTGTCTCAAACCACCAGAGTCTACCTGGTTGTGCGTGATGACGACTGGGCGAACAGTATGCTGCAGTGGCTGGCGATCTTCAACATTCGTATCCCGCTTCTCATACGCGACCACAAGGAGAGCTTCGACCCCTGGCTCCGACAGGCTGCTACAGCTCAACAAGGCTGGATGTCTGGTTTACCAACTGTTATTCAGCTATGCTTATGCGCTTCTGTTTTTTCGAAGTCTTCATTGGCGTCGGGAAGCCCTGTACACAGCCTGGCCTTGTTGAGCCAGCGACCGGTTGGACATCGTCTGGAGAGCGATTTGCGAGTGGAGAAGAAGATTAATAATCAACGGGTGTACATATACAGATCTTGTGAAAGGTCTTGTGAAAGGTCTTGTGAAAGGTCTTGTGAAAGGTCTTGTGAAAGATCTTATGAAAGGTATTTAGCAGAGTAGCAGCACCCAGACCTTAACATCTTGCTCCATGTGCCTAGTTTTGAACAACTGGGCCACAGTACATCAGGCTGTGGAGTTATAAACCCAGCTGATATTGTCTGTGCGCCTGGCCTGCATTTGTGGTAAAGTGCACAACCCACGTGCTGACGGAAGTGAGCAAGGATCCGGGATCCTAGTTTAAAAGCGGCAACCCGAGACTGTGTGCAGGAATCAACCAAAAGCTGCAGATCGCAGCTCGAGCGGACCCTGCGGAGCCTGAGGAGGAAGCTACGCTGCAAAACGGACGGATATACCGTAGTATCAGTCCGATTTCGTTTTATTCATCGTTTTTCAAGAAAACGAACCGTTGATTTTAATAAAAATGTGTACCGTGGGACTAAAACGAACCATAAAACGAACATTTTCGCCCCAAACCCTAAACAAATTGCCATACAAAGAGCAGCGCCGTTCATGTCGCAAACACGAATCTTCCCGAAGCAGCACCAGTAGCCACAGCTCCTGCCACAGTGATTATTGACTTAGACCGGATGTCGAGATAGATAGTAGGCGAGCGGCCCCGCCGCGTCTTCCAACCGCATCAGAAGAAAACGAAGGCCAGTCGCCGAAGAAAGCAGGCCTCTACAGCTTGATACTATGCGGGCGTCCCACTCCTTCAAGTTATCCGGCAGGCAAAGGAGGTCGCGGCTCTCAGAGCTGCGCGCCCAGCAACCATTCAGCGGAAAGGCAACCGCGGTTTGAGCGGTTCTGGAGCAAAAACGAACGAGTGATCGTAAACATTTGAACCTCCGATCAGAAAAACGAACCACTAAAACGAAAGCGTGGTTTTGTTAATTAGGAGATTTCCAAACAAAAAACGAATTCAATATAAAACGAAAATTGACTGATACTACGGTAGCGGACGAGACCCGCTATACGAACCATCCAAGGCTGCAGTCACAGCTTGAGAGGAAGCTGCGCTGCAAAGCGGAATGTCGCACCATAAAGCAGTAACTGCAATACTATGGTAAATACCGTAAACTCCGGTCAGGACACCTTAGAGAGGTGTCCTCTACTCACAAACACGGTATATCACCGTACACTCATGCTCCTTGTACTTCAGACAAGAGTGTGTTAACAAGATAACTGTAACAGGAAGTCCCTAACTGGATGTCTCTGCCTAGAAGTCTCCGTCTCGTGGGTACCGCCCCTACTACTTTACTCGTGATGTGCGCTTCAGGTCCGTGGCGGACTTCTTTCCTCACGGCAGTGATGGACGCCTACGGGCAGGCTCAGTGACTCTTCACTGGCTGCGAGTGCTCAGCGAGTTAAGCAGCTAACTGGTTATTTGTATGTATAGCAATTGACTTAGGTAGCATAGGCCGTCTGGCCGTCTGGGCGCGATCCAGCTGGGCTATGTTAAGGGGCACTTACCGCGTGACTCGCGGTGAGGGTGACGGGACGTAGACTGCGTACTTCTTCTTCGGCAGGGTCTCGGCTCTCTGACTGTGGTACTTGTCTCCAGCTATCTCAGCTGAGGCTGAGCTAGGCTTGACTCTGGTTAGAGACTGACGTATGTGTAAGCTGAAGGTCTCATGCGAGGATGACGGCCGGTGCTGATTACAATAGAGGTCTGTCCTTTAGAAAGGGACGAAGTAACTAGTTTAGGCAATTGCCGGGATACAGGGACCCGGCAGGCCCAATTCAGAGTACGGTAGAACCTGTCAAATCTCCCGGCGTAAGCGGGTTTCTAGGTCTCAGCTCAAATCCGGAGACTCCGCAGAGAAGCTGCGGAGTCACCGAGGCCGCTAACTGCGGTCTAAACGGTTCTGTCACGTATACTGTAATATACTGTGACAGCTGTCGCACCATAAAGCAGTAACTGCAATACTATGGTAAATACCGTAAACTCCGGTCAGGACACCTTAGAGAGGTGTCCTCTACTCACAAACACGGTATATCACCGTACACTCATGCTCCTTGTACTTCAGACAAGAGTGTGTTAACAAGATAACTGTAACAGGAAGTCCCTAACTGGATGTCTCTGCCTAGAAGTCTCCGTCTCGTGGGTACCGCCCCTACTACTTTACTCGCCCCCCCGCTCCCAAGCGTTAAGCCCTCCAGGCATGCGCGGGGAGCCGGAAAAGGGGTGGTACTGAAAGAACTTCTGGAAAAATATGTACGTAGAAGCTCAAATCATCATCTGCAAATCTGCCTGGTTCCGGCCTTCTACAACTTTGCCTGGTTCAGGCCTTCTTCAAATCTGCCTGGTTCAGGCCTTCTTCAAAAGAAAAATCCACAGAGTCTCAGCTGATGCGCAATGCGCAGAATCCTACAAATCCAGTCTGTTCAGCCCATTACTGGCTAGCGAACAGAGAAATTTTCAAAGTTATCAGGTTAAGCTAAGAACAACCGCTGCTCTCGCCCCACTGCGCCATAGCCGCCTGGTCTTCAATGGCCACAGGAAATGTGCGCCGTAGCAGCGTGATCCGCCCCCTGCTGTGTTATCATCGCCCGAGTTGACTAATTCTCCTCGCTCATCATCTTCATAACATATGTACTACCGTAGCCTTGCTGCTACGGTGTTTGAGAAACAAATTTTCATTAAGCTGCCGCGATAGCCGTAACTCTACTCCTGCATCTTCCGTCTTCGGTCCGCTGGCTGCCGGCCCACTGCCTACCGGGTACTAGGACAAGCCTCGCTGCGTCTGCATTTCTGCTCTGTAGGCGCCTGCCCGCTCCTTGCCAGTTACAGCGCGGGTGACGTCACGTGCTCAGCGACCTTGCCGCTCTGGGCTCGGCTTCAGGTATCGGTAAGCTCCTCACGGCTGACTCCTCTTCTTCCCTTGCTGCTTCTTTGGCCACCTTAGCCCTTCTTGTAACTGCTCTCGGGGTGACATTGGCCTCTCCCCGGCCAGTGGTGTACGAGATGTCATACAATCCGTTCGCCATTGGTCTTGCGATGCCCCGCTCCATTTGCCTTGTTGCTGGGTTGGTGGCCATGACTTCCACCTCAGGCCTGTCCATGACGTTGGCCTCCTGGGCTGTCTTGGCAGCCGCTCTGGCTGCTGGGCTCGGTCGCCCCTGGACCTGCAAACTGCGATCCTCTGTGGCGGGCCCTGCTACTGCAGCGGGCCCAGCTCCCGTGTCATCAGGTGTGCAGTGTGGGCACAACCACTCGCCCTCAGGCACCTCCTCGAGTACTGGTACCAAGCAATCCATGTGCCAACCTGTATTGCAGGCATCACACAAAAGCATCACCTCTCCGCGATCAGGCAGCTGGCACACCTCGCAGGACAGGCTGTTATTGGGTCTGGCGGTACTGAAATCAACCACTCCCTTGAGGTTGGGCAAGTGGCATGGAGAACAATTGACAGCATTCTCTGTTACTGTGAGGCCATCTGCCCCCTCCAACACCAAGGTTCCCGTCGCCCCCAGTGTTTTTACCCTGAGGATCTCAGGCCTGGCCTTGGGATCGAGGCTGCGTCGCTCTGATGAATACTTCACATACACGTAATCTCCCTCTGCAAAACGCCTGACCTGGGGGACATACCCTCCCCCACGAATGCGTGCATATCGCAGCTTGTCGCGGTGCTGCGCAATTTTCAGATGCTCACCCGCGACTGGCAGTGCCTCTTTGATCCTGGCCACTCTGGCCAAGAGCAGGTCTGCCGCCTCCTCTGCTGTTGCCACCTTGGCTGTGCTCCAGAGGTCCGCCCCCACCCTGGAGGGAAAGGTGGGTCTCTGCCCGTACAGCACCTTGTACGGCGCCATGCGCGTGGCCTGCTGCGGCGAGCATCGGAAGCCGAGGGCTACCCAGGGCACCATCTTGTCCCAGGACTCGTCGCTGCTGCCCTCCTCGCAGCACTTGCGCAGGCCTGCCTTGAGGGTCTGGACAGCCCGTTCTGAAAGCCCGTCTGCCTGGGGGTGGTTGGCAGAAGTGGTGCGATGGTCAATAAAGCAGTCCAACAACATGTCCTGAAATTCACCCTGGAACTCTGTTCCCTGGTCTGTCACCACTTCTGCGCATCCCCCGAAACGTGCGACAACATTTTGAAAGAATGCCAAGGCCGTCACATCAGACGCCTTGCTTGGAATGGGGATCAACTCCACCCATTTGGAGTAATGCTCCACACACACCATCACAAACCGATTTCCCCTGGAAGTGGTCGTGAATGGACCACACAGGTCCACTCCCCACCGGAAAAACAACCCCTCAATGGGTAGCGGGTGCAGGTTGGGCTGTATGTGATTGAACGTGGATGCCCTGGCCCTGTGACACACACCGCATTCCTGCACCGCCTTCTTGACTGCTGCTCGAAGCCCCCGCCACCAATGCTGCTGCATGACCATGAAAGCCGTGCGGTGGCTGCCAAAATGGCCCGTACCTGCATGCGCTGTCTGGATCACTGCTAGCCTGTCTTCTGGCCTGGGCACCACACAACGTCTACCATCAGGCATGAGTCTCATCAGGACTCCTCCCCTCTCTGATTCCCACTGGAATGGCGCTGCTCTGCGCTGTATTCTGGTCTGTTCTCCTAGCTCTGTTCCCTGAACATATGTCTTCTCACGGAGGAACCTCAAGACGGGCTCATCTGCCCACACATCAACCCTAGCCGATGGTCCTGCAGGACAACCTGGCTGGTCCTTCTCACCCTCTGTGTCCCTGGTCACTTTGATTCCAACATCAACTTGTTCCTCAGGCGTGTTCCCACCTGGTTCCTGTGCCGCGTCGGCCCAGTCTGCCGCAGCCGATTCTCCCAGGCACTGCCTGTATGACGCGGCCGCTTCTCCGCTGCCAGAGCACGCGTTTCCTGCAGTAGCAAGGGCATAGTGGCTGGACATTAAAGTCGCCCCCAGCACTGGGTCCCTGTCCTGGCCTGGCAGCTTTGCCCTGCGTGTCAATTCTGCTGGCATGATTTTAGCACACTCAAGTGCCACATTGAGCCATGCACCTAGTGCCCATGAATCCATGCACCTGCCCAAGGCTGCCCGTCTGGCTGCCTCTGGGAAGTCTGGGCGCGGCAATGTGGACCCCACAGCGTACCCCATGGCTCGCTCACGCTCGTTTGCGTTGGGCTCCTGCAAGTCCCCCATGGGTCTGTACACCATCCCATTTTGCCCGTTCCGAAAAGAATATGATGAGGGCGTGGCCATCAAACATGGCAGCACCTTCCTGGGCTGGCCTGTTACATTGATGCGGTACCCCCCATTGTCCGGACATGATACTACCTGGGCCTTGCTGCCCTTGTCCAGAATGTCGTCTACTATCCCCTCGTGGGGTCTGGTCGACGCACGAATCACAAACTCAATATCTGCTGCAGGGGCGATATTCCCCCAATAGTTGCGGGTGCGGTGGGCGTAAGACCCCACCTGCGCTGCGTCAAACAACGCCGGTGTCCCCAGAATCCTGCACACCTCCTGAAAAGCCTCAACACTGGCCTTCACACTCTTCTGATTCAATTGCATTGCTACATTCTCAATCAGGTACGCTGGCGGCCTAGGCCCCTGCAGGAACTGTAGTGTACCCAACAGCTTGACAAACGGGAAGAAAGACTTGCTTCTCTCTCCCGCGAGCCCACGCCCCTTGCCAGCTGACGAGAGGTCCTGGCACTCCCAGCCTGCTACCATGAACCACTGGCGCCCCTCCTGGGCACCCGCCTCCTTGAGGTGCTCTGCCGTAATGGTATACACATCTTGGGGCAACGCTCTGAAAGCCTTATCAAACGCTTTGACCGGAAGCAACTGAGGGTATCTCCTGTGCAACTGCAACAGGCGGCCCCCTGCGATCTCTCTGACTTCCTCACTGATATCGGCATACAAGTACTGCACCACTGGGATACCTGCCCTGAGCACCATTTCCAGCCCTGAGCACATACCTCCAAAGGGCTCGAAAAGGACGACTCCCTCGGTCTCCATGGCCCGCACAGCCCCACTCGACAGGCAAGCTGTGTCCAGGGCTGCAAGGAAATGAGGGGGCGTCACCCGAGGCAAGTCAGCAAGAACATCACTGATCATTGTCCTGGACCGCTCCCTGTTGCTGAACGCCTGTTCTGCTGTACTGACAGGCTGTGCCTGTTCATCATCGTCAGTGGCGGCAGAGGATATCTCCTGCCCCACCGGCGCTGTCACGCAAGCTGCCTCTGCAGCTCGCAACATCTGTACTCTCCTTCTGCCCTCCTGCGCCATGCGCACTATCTGGTCTGCATGCCACTGGTTCACTCTGCCCGACCCCGTGAGCAAAGCGACCTGCTTCACACTTGCCTCCTCCCTGACTGCTGGCTCGGGCGCGACTGTATCAAGCCTGGCCCCCGTGCGGTCAGCTGAGGATGGGAGGGGCGATCTGGACGGGATGTCCGCATTCTGGTGGCATGCTCCTGAGCGGTGGACAATGGTAATGTCCAGCTCTTGAAGCATGAGAGCCCACCTAGCGTGCTGGCCCACCAACGTCTGGTTGTCCATGAGGTAAGTGAGCGGCTCATGGTCAGTGATGAGATGCACCTTGCACCCAAACAGCATGTGGCGGTATGTGCGTGCTGCATACACTGCGGCCAGCATCTCCCCCTGGAACGAGGAATAGTTCCTCTCGCTCTTGTTCAGGGATCTGGACGTGCATGCCACCATATACTCCCGCCCGCTGTCATCACACTGCCCTAGCACGGCGCCTATGCCTTGCTTAGAGAAATCTGTGTACAATAAGAATGGCCGTGGCGGCCCCTTGCCGTCTGGCCCTGTCCCACTGTAATCTGGTCTGCGCAGGACTCTTCCGCCCTCGCACATCTCTGTTTTGATAAACTGGAACGCCTGCGACTGCTCTGGCCCCCACACAAACGGGACCCCCTGGACCAGCAATGCGTTGATGCATGCTGCCTTTTTCGAGAAGTCCGGGACGTAGCACCGGTAGAAATTCAAGAATCCCATGACCTCCTGAATGTTTTTCACCGATGCGGGCTCTGGCAGCGCCATAACTGCTGCTATCTTAGCTGCGTGCGGCGTGAGCCCCTGGGCCGACACATTGTGACCCAGGTACTCTACTGTTGCACACCCAAACAGGGACTTGTCGGGGTGCGCCCTTAATCCTACACTGTGGAGCATGTCCAACATCAGCTCCACATGCCTGATGTGTTCTGCCGGTGTGTCACTGTACACTAGCAGATCGTCAATGAATGCCACGCAGAACGCACTCAGGCCTGCCCTGGCAATCTCCTCTTCCATCATTCGCTGAAAGAAGGGAGGCCCATTGCGCAGACCGAAGTTGAGCTTTGTGTACATCCAAAGCTCAGGTCCCATCTAGAAAGCTGTCTTAGGCTGGTCCTCGACCTTTATAGGGATCTGCATGAACCCCGACCGAAGATCAACCTTGCTGAATATCTTGGCAGTGCCCAGGTTCTGAAAAATAGTCTCCATCCTGGGGATTGCAAATTCCTGCTTAGCCGTACGCAGGTTTAACCTGCGCATATCGTGCGCTATCCGATGGTCTGTCCACTCCCCAGTCTCAGCACTCTTCTTGGCTGCTACTACTGAGTTGGCCGCAAACTTGATAGGCCCCCCCTGGGGCACCTTGACTATGATGCCTGCCTCAATCATCGGCTGACACTTTTCCTTAAAAATCGCCGCCTTAGGCGGTGGCATATCCCTGGACTTCTGAAAGCACGAACTGACCTCGTCTTTAGAAGCCAGTGTAAACTCACCCTGCGTGCCGCAGTAGCCCGGTAGATCCTCCATGGAGTAAGCGAATGCTCCTTGGCGATCCCGGAGGCTCTGCTCCAGGCTCTCATGCTGCTCCGCAGTGAAGTCGGGGTGCTGGCCCAGCAGCCACCCCTCCTTGGTCTTGACGTACTCCGCGGGTGGCTCCACTACTCCCCCCGGCTGGAACATGTCGATCATCTCAGCCGCCTGCGGGTCGTCCTCCGCGGGCGGCTCTTCCCCGCCAGTGGTGTTGCCGCTGTGCCAGCTCTCCTGCTGGCTGCAGGCACCCCTCCTGCTGGCATCCCCCATGGGGCTGACTGCTGGTGGGCGCAACCATCCAGACGACAGCTTTGCTGCTGCCTCCTTTCCAGACACAAAAGCCCCTTGGCCTGCTGTAAATCCTCCTCCTCTCACTCCCTGCTCGGTAGCTCGCGCCCCCGGCACACACACCGACAGCAGGAGCCACACCAGTATCAGCTGGAGCGTCCCCGTAAGGATCCCCTTAAATGCTGTACAGGTGAGGAGTCCTCTGCAAGCCGGCATCTTCCTCGTGGGTTGCTGCGGTAGGTGCTTTGCGGGCTGTACGCATGGCTCTGCACTCTGCGCTGGCCTCTGCTGCCCTCTGGCCCATGTGATCTCCAGGTCTACCTGGCTGATCCTGAGTGGCAGGACTGGGCAGTCCATTCCTGGTCTGCTGCCACGGTTCCTGTCCGCGGTCGCCCTCTGCGCCTTTCCTGCGCGTCGCCTAGCCTTCTTTGACTTTTTCCCTTGCAACTTGGCAGTGTCAGCCCAAACCGCACTGGCCCTTTCTGGCCCTGCTCCTGGGATCTGTCCTGTGCTGCATTGTGCCAGCCGCTCCTGCCTGTGAGTGGCGCGCTGCACAGCCTCGATGCTGCCTGCACCCGCGGGCTCCTCTAGCCCACAGCCCCGTCGTACGGTTTCCCGCGCGCTGGCAACCCTCCTTGCAAGGTCCTCCCCCCTGCCGGTTTGGGCTCGGCTGCTGCGGCTGTCCGACGGCTGTTGGGTGTCCGCTCCTTTTGCTCCCATCGTGTTGAGGGCTGATATTCTCTCCGTCAGCTCCTCCTGTAGCTCCCTGACCGCCCTGCTGTAACCTCCCATCCTGGGGTCCGGATCGGGCTGTGGCAGCATTCTGAGTCGGAACAGCAGGCTAGCCTCCTGGCTTGCCTCTTGCTGCCCCATTTCCTGCCTTCGTAGCACGTCCAGCTGATCCACGAAGTTCCTTAGCACTGCCACCCATCGTCCCGTGCTGTATGCTGCCGGGTCGCCCCAGGGCTCCCTTGCTGCTGCCTGTGCTGGCGGGTTGATCTGGGCGTCCCCTGGGCGCCTGCTGCTCACCTCGCCTGCTGCTGTCCCCTTGGGCTTGCAAGCGTGCTGGTCTGCTGCCTGCCGCGGGCTGACCCCCACTGCGACCTGGTGTGCCTCCTCTTCCAGTGTGATCTCGTTACTGAGCTCTATAGCGGCCCTCCTGCTTCTGCGCTCCTCCATCGCTGCTTGCTCCTGAAAGACGCTGCGCATCCACGCGCGCCGCAGCTGTGGCAGCTCTTCCACTAGGTCGTACCTTGGACTCCCTGGTCCTGGGCCGCTGCCGGATGGCATATAATTTCCCTCTGCATCTCGAGCCTCTGCTCTGGCGACGCTATCCTGGTCCGGGGGCATGGCTCCTCCCTCGTACCACTCCTCATCTGACTCAGTGATCTCCACCAGTGGCGGTGGACCCTCTGAAAAGTCGTCGCTGAACTCTGGGTTCCTGCTGTCTAAGTCCTCCGCGAGCGGTGTGCCGATATTGTCTAGGGGTGCCTGGGGCTCTGCCCGTCCCCCAGGCTCAGATTCCAGTGCTGATACCCCCAAGTCGTCCACGTGCTCCAGCAATTCCCATGAGGCTGCTGCTGCCCCAAATGTGGTGACAAATGCCGCCTGGGTCTATTCTGGCTCCTCTTCCTGGATAGGGTCGTCGGTGGCAGCCGTGGGTTCCTCCGCATAGGCGCCGCGCCTGCCCACCAGCCAGTGTCCCATACTCGGCTGGTTCCTCAAGTCCTCCAATTCCTCCTCGATGCCTACTTCCCCTGCTCCTCTGAACAGGGGGTGCAGCGTGCGCACCCCTGCCGGGTGCGCCTGTCTCCACAATTGCGTCGTTATGACGTCTGCCTGCCAATAGGGCAGCACGCTGCTGGCCCTGTTGTCGTGCCACGCTCTCCGCTCTTGACGCACCCACTGGTGCACGTATGCTTCCAGGCGTTCTACTGCGAACGGCGAGCGCGCCAGCTCTTCCTCTGCTTCCCACATGGCTCCTGATGCTGGTGTCCGCTGGGGTCCGTAAGGCCATGTGGGACAGGCCGTTACCTCCGTAGGCGCCCACTGATCCTCTACACCCCACACATGCCGCATGGCCGCTGACAGCTGTCCTGGGAGCAGGACCCTCTGCAGCGCCATGAGCATGAGCGTCCACACTGTCGGGTCTGCTCCCCTAGCGTAGGTATAGGCATGGAATTCCGCCTCGTCTACTGACGCGCATTTAGTGACTGCCACGTCCTGTTGGTGCCTTGCGAACAGGTAGACGGGCATATCATCGTGAGTCGCGTGCATGTGGATCCATGCCGATGAAACGGGTAACTCCCCATCTTCCACCTCCTCATAGTAGTAAGTTACTAGCTGCTGGACCGGGATGGCTGCCCTGGCCTCCCCTGGTGCTGGCCCCCATGGCACTGCCTGTCCTGCGACCATCCTGGGGATGACGATGGACGCCTCTATGGTCGCCTCACACCGCCTTGGCCTGCCTGGATGGCACAGCCCTGCCCCAACTGGGGCCTGCTCTGTTGTTTCCACAAATCTCTCGTACTCGCCCATGGCTTGGACTGGCACATAAAATGCGCGGTCTCTGAGGGCTGGGTGCCCCATCAGCTGATGGACACAATCCATCGCCCACGGTGTGCGCATGAACCCGGGCTGCGCGCCCTGCCACATCCCCTCGGCCCGCGCAATGTCTGGCATGTCCGGGTGCGCCCAGCCTGCTGCATCCACCGCTGTGATGCCTGCTGCGATGGCGAGACCCACCATCTCGCTAACGCAGTATGCATAGATGGGGTGCCGCGACCATCCCCTCTGCATATAATCTGCCATATTTGTGCTGGGCTGGATGTATCCTTTGAGCGCAGCGCCCAGCAGGACAGCTGTCACCGCGTCCCACGGGAAAATCATCCTGGCCACTGCCTGCATGGCTGCTGCTCTGTTAACACATGTCTGCTCCCCGCCTCCCAGGAGCCTATGGTTCTGCAACCGACATGGCCCGTCCTTGGACTGTGCTGGCATAGTCAGCATGGCCATGGAGGTGGACGCCGCTGGCATCTCTTCCCCCAGGCGGAAGTACTGCACAAAGGGCTCGCCTGCTGGCAGCGACGGCGGGAACGGCTGTATGTAGACGCGTTCTCTGCTGTAGGACCTGTCTCTGCTGAAGGACTGGTCAAGCTGGCTGTCCTCGCCCCTTGCGTCAGACCTCCCTCCCCTCTCGCTGCTGTGCTGCGTCTCTCCGTCCCCGTCTACTCCTCCCCAAGCATTGCACCGAGAGGTAGTGCTTTTATGGGTCCTAACGGGCCCCGCCAGAGCGTCCAGCTGGCTCCCTGCTGCGGCCCCTCTGGCCGCTGGGTATCGAGACCCCGCGCTGGGTGGATCCCTTGTCCCGGCGGCTGCTCCCGCTACCCCTCTGCCTGTGTCTTGATTGCCCTCCGGAGTACCTGGACATAACACGACAAACTCTTCCTCATGCAAGGGTGAGGGTTCCTGAGGCTCATATCTACCTGCTGAAAGGATGGACCCTGAATCGGTCTCCCACCCGTCTACGCTGTGCTGGGGTACTGCCTCCCGCTCGCGTCTCTCAAACTCATCCCACTGTTCATCATACTTGTCCCATTCCCTGTCTAGGAACCTCTGCAACAGATTTGGCCATCCTTCACACGGAGCTGGGCACCCCCTCCTCTGGAGATCCCTCAAGAATCCCATCGCATGTGTCACAGATCTGGCCGACCCTGCAGGCATGGTCCCATAATGGTTCATGGCCAACGCCTCTACAACCATCGTCCAGTGGTTTACCTGACTGGCCACCTGCCCTTCTGGCACCCTCTGGGGAGCCACCTGAACTGGTCCTGCATGACTGACCTCAGCCTGGTAGGCACCCCTGTCCTGGCTATCTAAGTTCCATGTGGCCTGTCATGAAGCACGTGTGGCCTCCTGTCCCACCCCACCTTGGCTGCTCGCCCTGTTCTGGTGGTTCTTGTCGCGCTGGCGGTCCTGGCCACGCGCTTGGGCCCGCTGCTGCCTGCTGGAAGTCCCCTGCGCGGGGCGTCCCCATGGCTGTCTCGAAGTTCCTGCGCCGGCTCTCCTCGGGTACCTCCTGGCTCCTGCCTGGCCCCCAGGCTCCATAGCCCCGCGCCGGGCTTGCAGGTGCCCCTGGCCTGTTGCCTGTTAGCACGGCCTGCTCCGGGTTGGTGCACTCGTTGGCAAAGTGCCCTGGCTGGCCGCACTTGAAGCACACTCCACCATGGCGGGGTCCTAGGTTACGCCTAGGCTCTGCCACCCCACTGCCCCCTGCCAGGGCTCTGCCCGGCGGACTCAGGCCTGGGCCTCGCTGGTGCCCCGGCCCCTGCCTGTAAGGCCTGGCAAACTCCTCAGGACGCCGCTCGTTGGACCTGCCCCTGGGCTGGTCCCTGCTGGGTGACCGCTGCCTGCGGTCCCTGCTCCTCTCCTCACTGGTGCTGCGTTGCGCCGCGCCTTGCCGCTGGGTCCTGGCTGCCGGCGTTGGCACCGTCCCGTGGCGCTCCTCACTGATGGCCCTTTGCGCGCTTCTGCTGCGCTGTCGGAGTCTTCTGTTCCCTGAGCCGCTCTCGTCACTGCTAGAAGAACCGTGCTGTTGCTGTTTTCCCTGCGGCTCCCCCTGGTCGGAATGCTCGCTCTCCATGTTTGATAACGGGGACGGGGTCTCCATCATTTTCCTGAAGTCCCCCGCCATCGCTGGGTCCACTTCAACTGGGAGCGGCTGCCCGTGGTTTGGCAACCCCCCCAAGTGTTGTGTTCCCAGGGCCTCCTGCAGCTTGACCAGCTCATCTGCCCGCAGGATGTACTGCCGATGAACCTCTGCCATGGCCTGCTGAGCATCCTGGATGCTCTTCCACCTGCTCAGCTGGCCTCCTAGGTAGTCGACGATACCAGCTGCCTGTTTCCACATCTGGTCCTCTCTCCACTTGAGAGCTTTTTCCAGCCCGGTAATTCGCCCGGTCAGCCTGCCGACGTGCCCATCTCGACTGCCGGTCCCTGGCTCTGGAACCTTTTCGACGTTGCATTCCTGCTCCTCCTCTTCCATCTCTTCTTCCTGCGCCTCGCCAGCGCTGCCGCCTGCTGGTTGCGCAGGAGGCCTTGCTGCCCTTGGCTGCCCCTGCAGCTGCTGCTGTTGCGCCTGCCTGCCATCGCCGTTGCTGGCCTGTTGCGCCCTAGGCCCTGCCACATGCGGTTGCCCTTGCAGCTGCTGCTGCTGCTGCTGTTGCGCCTGCCTGCCATCGCCGTCGCTGGCCTGTTTCACACTAGGCCCTGCCACCTGCGGTTGCCCTTGCAGCTGCTGCTGCTGCTGCTCTCCCCTGCTGAGCGCCGATTTTGCTTGTGCAGCTCTGTCGGCTGCTGCTGTGCCATATCTCCTCTGCTGTGCGGCAGGCGGCGCTGCCTGCACCGCAGGCGCTGTTTCTGGGATCCGCGAAAGGACCTGAATCCTCCTCTCACACTCCTCCGCCGAGTGCCTGTCTGGCTTTCCGCACAAGGCGCACGGGTGGCTAGGGCATGCTGGCATGAAGCTCCTGACGAACTCTCTCTCCTTGTCGGAGACTCCCGCGGCTCTGCGCGCTCTGGTCACCTCATCTGGGGTTGCTGCGCCGGCCTCTGCCATTGCCGCCTCGATTGGCACCGGCCTTTGTCTTCGGCGACTGGGGTGTACCGAGTTGCCTGGTCCTGCGTCCTGTCCAGCTCTCATAGCTGCACCTGCGCGTGTGGCCATGGCATGCTGTAAGAGCGGCTCGTGCTCTGTTTCAACTGTTGCAGCGGGCCACCCCTCTCTTTCTGCGAATCCACACTGGATTCCTGCCCATGCCACTGCTGCTGCCTGGTACCCCCCTGATGGAGATGCCCGCACTAGTGGCAGCGCAAGGTCCCTGACCCCTTGCGCTCTCTGTGGGCCCTCTCTGGGTCGCAAGGTCAGCCTTCCTGCTGCCTCTAATACCCCGTTATACTTGAGGAACTCCGGGTTCCCTACCAAGTGCTCATATGCGTCCGGTGGTGTCTTAACGACCCTGACCACCGTGGGCTCCATAATGGCATTGGGCCCCCCATATCCATACACCACATAAATGAACAGCACTCCATACAGATCTGCCCCTGCATTGTCTGTGGTACGTATCTTCTCATCCGTACGCACCAGCTCCGCCCCCATGGCAACTAATTGATCTGCAATATTGACAGTGATGACATGGCACGTGCATGCAGAGTCCATGAGGGCTTTCTGAGCCACCAGGACCTTCCCTTTGACCATAAGTCCCACACACTGCTCCAGGTTGCTTCTGTCATTTTTGAAATACTGCAGTTGGGGTGCAGCTGTCATCGTTCTACCCTCTGGCCTGGTGTTACTGGTCTCACCCTTGTAGTCGTAGTTGTCTGCTCCCATTGGCATCGTGGTGAAAGACAGCGCTGAGAGCCTCTCGTTCAGCTCGAACACCTGTAGGCGGATGTCGGACATATCGTCAGCTAGTTTACTCAATACTAGCCTCTTTGCCCCCTTCCTGGAGGAAGGTTCCACGAATCCTGGCACTGGTTCCTCCTCCTGAAAAGGTTCTGGCATAAACGACTTAGGACGGGCGTTATGAACCGCCTGTTTGAAACCCGCAGGCTTGGGTACCAGCCCAACCTGCGTCATGAGTGCCACGGACTCGCTGAGCATCTCTGCCATGGTCTGGTGCCAGCCTTCTGGCTCAGCCTGCACCGTTGCATTGCTGAGATGCGACACGTGGGCCGCCTGCTGCGCCTGACCCCCCTGGCCAGGTCCAGGCCTTGGATACTGCCTATTGTTCTGATTCCTGTCATACGGCCTGCCTGCAGCCTGTCCATGCTGCGGCCTTGGCGGTAGAGGGTACTGCTGTTGCTGCGGATACTGCTGTTGCGGCTGTCTGGCCGGTCCAGGTGTGATGTCTGTAACCAGGGGCATAGGTCTGCGCTCATCCCTGGCCCTGGGCGCCCTGCAATCCCTGGCTAGGTGCGTCGTGCTACCACACTGGTAGCATGCTTTGGCTGCACCTGAGGCACCCTCAGCGCTGTAATTTGCCGTCCCTGTTTGGTCCGCCCAGGTAACTCCTCTGGGTTTACCATCCATCCGCGACTGTGGTACTGCTGCTGAGCCTGCGGGGTGCACAATTCCATCAAGGCGTGTCCGCATCTCCCACTGTCCTGCTCTCTCTTTTCTGCCCCTGTTGGGCTGTGCTTCTCCCTGGCCAGGCCCGCTGTTGGTTATTTGCCTGAAGCCGGTTCCTCCCAGGTCACCCATTTCCAGGGCAAACCTCTCCCACAGCACCACCTGCTGCGTGAGTACTGCGATCTGGTCTTCATCGTTCATGCTGAGGTACCCTGGCACCGTCATAACGAACTTGCTCAGCTTGGCTCTAGCAACAGCTGGGAGTCCGTCGTGGAACATGCGCGAGACCGAGTGGCTTCTGCCGAAGTGATCTACTGCATCCCTTGAGATCTGCAGCAACTCTGCCGTTGTCAGCACTCTGTGAGCAAATGCTTCCACCGTCTCTTCTGGCTTGACGTCCGGGTCTAGAGTAGTCTTTACTCCTAGCCTGAGGTTGGTGATGGCCGTCCTCTCCTCTGAAGTTGGCTTTCCCACTTCCTCCTGGACCACCCTGATCCACAAAGTGAGTAGCGAGGCTTCGCAACCCTGCTCCTCTGCTGGGGCTATCCACAGCTGCCCGATCCGCTCCACCTCTCTGGCAATTCTGTTTCCTGCGTGGGGCGCTGCCCTGATGGCTGTCATCAGTGGCCCCATGCTGGCCGGCTTGCTGTCCCACAGCTTGACCAGCGACTTGATCAGCAACGTCATAGCTGACGGCGACTGGCACGATCCAGCTATTTCACCGGCCACCACAGCCAATGCTGGCTGGTCATCCGACATTGCCAACCTGTTGTGCGATCCCCAGTATCCACACGCCTGGCAATACTTCCTGGCTGCAACTGCGCCTGGGTGTGACATATCCAGGACTGGTACGTTGCCTTGGATGGCCGGGATCTTGGTGACCTTGGCTACCCCTGCCAGCTGCAGGACCATCTGCTGCTGTAGCTGCAGGTTCACCCTTGCCTGCTCCCTATCGAGCCTTTTCATTTCCTGGTCGCTGGACTCCTGCCTGGCTCCCGGCCTGCGCCTGTCCGCTCCTTCTGGTCCCGAATCTACTGATTCTGACCGCGACCCAGGTCTTCCACCGCCGCCCCTCGATGGGCTGCGGCCTGAATGATACCTGCCATGTCTGTTATAATCCTCCTCCTGATCATGATCTTCTCGTGATGTCTGTCTGCCCGCTCTGCCTGCCGAGCTTCTACTTCCTTCGGGTGGCGGCCGTTCTGATTCGCTTCTGCCTGGTCTGCTGTCAGAGCCAGGCCTCCAAGACTGTGCTCTGCCGGGCTCTGCCTGTCCCCTGGGCAGCTCCTGGTCTTGCCATTCCTGCCGCACTCCTCTGCTGTGTTCCACTGGTCCCCTGGATTGCTCCTGGCTTTGCTGGCTTGGCTGTTCCCTGCCCTATGCCTGCCCTCTGGGCGGCTCTTGGCTATGCTGGTGAGGCTGTTCCCTGGTGTATGCCTGCCCCCTGGGCGGCTCCTGGCTCTGCCGACCTGGCTGCGTCCCGCCTGTGTAATTCCTGGCATAGGAATCAGACTGTGTTTCCTCTCTGGCCTCCTGTATTTTTGGACCACTGCTCCGTGCGCTGCCTGCAGGCTCATTCCTCCTGGCTCCCTTTGCTGTGCCTGCCTGCCTGTTCCTCAGGAATTCCTTGATGTAATCCACCTGGGTTTCCTGGTATGTGTTCTCTTTGTCCTCGACTATGCGTAGCAACGCATAAGACTCTTGCATGCTTGCTCTGCGTGTTGCTGTGCCTTGCTCTGCCATCCTGGCGAGTGATCGGCTAGTCAACTCCGCCCTTTCACTGGCGGTTGGACTGCTGGCTCTGGGCGCTTCCCTGCCCCTTGGCCGTCCTCTGAGGCTTGGCTCGCTGCTGACCTCGAAGGCTTCAGATCTGAGTGTTGGTGTTGGCGCGGCTCCTGCCAGCTGCTGCCACCTTTGCACCTCCCTGAGCCCCTCCGGCCGCTGCACCTCTGTTTCAAATCCTTCCCATGCCTGGTCCTCCTCATCTTCTGGCTCTGATCCAGGTTCCACCTGATTTCCTGTTACCTCGTTGCACCATTCGTCTGCGAAGGCTTTAACAGCCATGGCTGCTTCGCGTCCCGCCCTTCCCTTGGATACCTGTCCAAGGGCGGCTAACAGCATCGCCATTTCCTGCCCTGTGTGGGGGATACCCAACATGGCCTTTGTTGCCCATCCCCGCAGATGATGGGCCTTGAACTCCTCAATGGCTGTGACCTGGTCCTGGAAATGCAAGAACTTCCTGGAGCAAACTTGCTTCCACAGGTCTGTTGCCCACTGCAAAATTCCTGCCCACCCGATCGGCCCTTCTGACTCCTCATTGCCGCACACTACTCCCCCAGTCCCGGAGCGCTCTGGCTCTCTTTGCATCTGGCTGCTAGATCCCTCCATGGATTTCTGCGCAGGTCTGCTCACGCTGGGTGGGAACCTGGACAGCGGCGTGCCAAAGACTGTGGATCCAGCTCCTCTTCTAACCAGTGCCTTGCGCGGCCGCAGCTGCTGCATGGGACGCAGCCCTGCTTTAGGCTGCTGCCCCTTCTCTTCCTGAACTGGGTCTGACAGTTCTTCCTCGGATATTAGGTCAGCCCACGGCTTTCCTACCGGCTCAGCTGATTTTTCCCTTTCCTTGCCGGCCTGCGAGCTCTGCCTGCCCGCTGCTGGCTGGGGCTCAGCTTCCTCGTGTTTGACCCCTGCAGGCACACTCCTGGCCCCCTCTTCCTCTGCCTTTATTCGAGGTTTGTCTGTGCAGGTTTTATCACAGCCTGCAAACTCGTCTGAAGCTGCGGCTACCTTGGCCCTTAGATCCGGTTGGCTGGGCTCTTTTGTAACCCGTTGTGCAACACTTGCCACCCTGGGCAGGCTCTGCTGCGGCTCGGCCTCAGGTTCACTGCTCTGTCGCGTGTCACAGCTCTGGGACGCTTCCGTTGCTTGATCCAAGATCAGCTCTGGGGTTCCCGCTTGAGTCTGCCCCTGCTCGAAATTCAGACTGCTGTCTGAACCAGCGGGCAATGGACCCCCTCGACCAATGCCTTTTCGTGTTACTAGTACTGCACCATCTGCCTGCGCCCCTGCCTCTCTGGGTGGTACGCGGCCCGGCTCAGGTACCTTGCAGTCCTCTGCAGGCGGTTCCACTGGCCCTGCCAGCTTTTCCGCCATCAACAGGGCCTCTGCCACAATTTCAGCGCTAGCATTTTTTAGGTCTACACCCGGCTCCAGCCCCCTCAGACGCCCACTCTTCCGTTGGACGTCAGGGTGCTGGTGCCTATCGGGGTTCAGATCTACGCCTGTCATCTCCACAGGCATTTTACGAACCGCACGGTCCTGCAGGTGTGCTGGCGACACCCCCTACAAAACCTGCTAACGTTAGGCTTCTGCCCCTTGTCCCTACTGCAATCTGGTGAGGATCTGCTAGTCAAGGCCGGACGGCAGGTACAGCAATTACGCGGGATAGGCCTCGCCCTCCGCTTTTATGCTCACTAAATTTTTAATCTGGCGGAATCCTCCTTCGCCCTTTTTAGCCACTCCCACCTTTGTTGGCTGGGCTGCCTCTAGCTGGCACACGTCCCGCGTGGATGTCTCGCGTCCTGGCGGATATATCCTCTTGCGTAGTGTCAGTTCCTCTCTGCTGTCCTGCGGGGATCCTTTGGTACACCCACAAAATTTCAAACTTGGATGTTCTATCCACAAGTTCACTTCTGTCAATGATGAAAGATTGGATCCACCTGATCACAATCTGCAGTCACACAGGAAATTATCTGCTGGGTGTATAAATCCACAGCCAGATCTTCAAGCCACTCCTGGACTCAACACTAAGCTGCCACGCTCAGTGATTCTCAGGGTTTAACTTGGCAATCTCTATGGAGATTACCACAGCAAAGTGCAGTTCAAATGCTGTCCAAGGTCGTTTGCATACAAACAAATTTCCAATTTCGCTGCACAAGCACCTTTAGCAGGAATTGGCAAATTAAGCTGATCAGGCTAAATCCACTTCGTCCCTTTCTAAAGGACACGTGATGTGCGCTTCAGGTCTTCTTTCACGGCAGTGATGGACGCCTACGGGCAGGCTCAGTGACTCTTCACTGGCTGCGAGTGCTCAGCGAGTTAAGCAGCTAACTGGTTATTTGTATGTATAGCAATTGACTTATGTAGCATAGGCCTTCTGGCCGTCTGGGCGCGATCCAGCTGGGCTATGTTAAGGGGCACTTACCACGTGACTCGCGGTGAGGGTGACGGGACGTAGACTGCGTACTTCTTCTTTGGCAGGGTCTCGGCTCTCTGACTGTGGTACTTGTCTCAAGCTATCTCAGCTGAGGCTGAGCTAGGCTTGACTCTGGTTAGGTACTGACGTATGCGTAAGCTGAAGGTCTCATGCGAGGATGACGGCCGGTGCTGATTACAATAGAGGTCTGTCCTTTAGAAAGGGACGAAGTAACTAGTTTAGGCAATTGCCGGGATACAGGGACCCGGCAGGCCCAATTCAGAGTACGGTAGAACCTGGCAAATCTCCCGGCGTAAGCGGGTTTCTAGGTCTCAGCTCAAATCCGGAGACTCCGCAGAGAAGCTGCGGAGTCACCGAGGCCGCTAACTGCGGTCTAAACGGTTCTGTCACGTATACTGTAATATACTGTGACAGGAAGGATATAGCGGACGAGACCCGCTATACAAGGAACCATTCAAGGCTGCAGTCACAGCTTGAGAGGAAGCTGCGCTGCAAAGCGGAGGGAATAGCGGACGAGATTAGCAACCCAAAAGCAGGGTAACCCGGTACGGAAATACGGTACGGTCATACGGTACGGTACGGGTACGGTACGGTACGGGATTTGTGTATGGGCTAGTCAGAAAATGGTCAATACGGTAGTTCCGAGCGGTACGGTACGGCCAAACGGTACGGTACGGTACGGATATGGTACGGGTTTGAATTAGGATTACCGAACTTTTTTTCAAGGGGGGCGTACTTTCTTTTCGGGGGGGGACCGTACTTAGGGGGACCGTACTTGGGTGGACCGTACTGAGGGGGACCGTAGTAAGGGGGACCGTAAGGAGTTTGATTGAATTAGGATGAACGTTTGTGATTGTTTTGTGGATTCTGGTGACGTGTGTAGTAGGATCCGGCGCTAGGGGGAACGTGGCTAGCTTTTCGCTAGACTAAGAGATGTGTCATGTGTCAGTTAAGTCGGTATTTTCGCAGGTAGGTCATACTATTGCCAGTTATATTATGCTAGAAGAAGAGGTGCAGTCCCGGTTTGCCAATTCCTTGCTTTCAAATGAAGCGCATCTCGGGTACCGGGATGTTCAATTTGGCTGCTTTTAAGCGCCAAGCAACGATGACGTCTGCGAACGCAGCTCTTGCCGCACAGAAGGCTAGTCTGAAGGCTGCGTTTACCTTCGCGGTGCCATCAGGGGAAGTGGGCCATGTGGTTGGCTCCGTGCACGGCGTCGACGAGTTTCGAGAGGGCCAAAGTGTCGAGCCTGCGGGTGGGGTCTTCCTAGACGTGTCTGTGACGAGCAATGTGAGTTTGCTTCGGCCATAACGATGGTGTAATGATGAGCTGTGCTGCATTTATGAACTGTAAATAGGTCAATGGATGTCTGCATACGTGAATGTGCATTTGTTGTTATCCATTCGTGATGTGCATGTGTCCTTCTGTATGTGCCGATTCTGAAACATAGTCTGTGGAATGGTACCGTTCCTTTCTTGCTGAAGGTCTGTCCATTTGAAATATTGTGCATGGCCTGATATACACTGGTGCTTTTGAATTTTGATGTCGGTGTCACGGAGGCTGAGACTCCTGAGGGGCCGAATCGACCGGCTAGGCTTGCGTCGCAGTTCGGCCTGGACGTTTGCGACGTCCCGCCTCGAGACCTCAACTGTCTGATGGAGGTGCTGATGACTTCGCAGAAGATAGTAGAGGGCATCACGGATGGCGGTAAGATATATATTTTCCCCCTTATATGGTTTTTGGTAGGGTCATTGTAGTCATTTACCAAGGTTCAGGATGACACGTGGCGCGGAAGCTTCGCGTTTTGCCTATTTCGCTTGATTGGCCTACAGTATGATCGTTTAACAATTCCCTACTTGGTACTTGGTACTTGCGTGGCTTTTCAGATCCCGAGTTCCAAGCCAAGTATCCTCCCACTGCTGCGGGCTTGCGGTCTTTCTTGCACAAGACTGCCTCTGGGGCTATGGAGAACGACTTGTTCCGTCTGTTTGACACAAATGGAGGAGATCGTCTCGGTACCGTATTACAATCGAAAGCACCGTATTAGATGTGGACCGCCCACACCAAAACGGGCTTGCAAAGTTCACACAACCAAACATATTATTTCCACACCACAAAACCTGACTTGAGCCTGCTTGACAACCGTGCTCCCTTCCGCCTATTGTATATCTACCGATGTAGGTACCGTATTACATTCGAAAGCGCCGTGCGTATTAGATGTGGGCCGTATTGTCTTTGTGATGTGCGGTATTTATTTACTGCCAGTATACGCATTTCCGTGGTAGGCTTTACATAGTATTGTAAATTGCCACCAACTTTCGCTACGCCCAACAAGGAGCCGTTCGCCCGCCTCTATACGGATACGCTCATACTGTACGGTTTCGCCCATAACTAAACCGTATATATCTGCCGAATTATACACGAATATAAAAGCGTACTGTATACGTATATCTATAAGGGGACCTGAAAATCTTTAAAACCCTTGAAACCTAGGGCATGTCATGGTATCGGGGTCCCCAGGTGCTTCATTCTTGCGAGATACCTCTCGCCGTATACCGCCAGGTCACCCGAAATGCAATCGCATTATTTCGAATAGATTATCATTGCGGAATCGGGGTGCAGTTGCGGATGGAGCTCCAAGAGAAATTGTACCTTGCAGGTGGTGACGCTGGCAACCCTAACCAACTCCGCATGCATGGGCTGGGAGGCTCAGGACAGTGCGCGCGTGCGCTGATGTCGCCCATCAAGTATCGCACTCTCGGAGGCATGCAACAACGTCAGACCTCAGCCATCAAACACTATTTGATGGGTGCTATGTTGAACTACGTCAGCGCACGCGCGCCCAGTCCTGAGCCTCCCAGCCCATGCGGAGTTGGTTAGGATTGCCAGCGTCACCACGCACCTGCAGGGTACAATTTCTTTTGGAGCTCCGCGACTGCACCCCCATTCCGCAATGATAATCTATTCAAAATAATGCGATTACATTTCGGGTGACCTGGCGGTATACGGCGAGAGGCATCTCACAAGAAGCACCTGGGGAACCCCGATAACATTGCATATTTTCATGCCTTGAACTCCACCTATCACTTATTGTGGGTGGGTGGCGGGCGAGAGGTGTCATCGCCGCGCGGCCCGAAAGCTTTTCGAATACATATCGCCTACACCCGACGTTGTGCACAAATGAAATCACATTGTGAATGCGCTTATTTTGATAGAGGCCGCACTTGCGGCAAAAGACTACGTAGCAACCCACCCCGGTGCCTGCGGAGCGTCGTCATCAGCCGTCGCGTCGGCATACTAGGTTCATGTCCTCTGGTTCTTGTCCTGCGTCTTTGTGGATTTTTAGTCACTTTTTTTTTCTAGGCACACTTTTTTTACAGTCTCACTTAAAGGAGACCCCTAAATAAAATAGAACGCCGATGCGGCGTGGATTTGGGAAGTACAGGTTGACGAGACGCCCAAGCCCTGGTCTGTATACCCTTAAGGGGGAAAGGGGCTATGGCGGGTCAGTTAGAACAGGGGAAGATGCAGGCCGGCAGTCGGCTGGACTGTTTCCAAGGAAGCGTCGGAGACGATGGATGGAAAAGCGGTCTGGACAGTGTGAACTGCTAGTTGTTTAAGGAGTGGAGGGCGTGGAGGGGCGGGATACCGAGGACTGGGAAGAGGCCCATGATATATTTATAGAATATGCCAGAGCAACCAATGATGTCGAGGTGAACATAGGGGTACAAGATTTCTGTAGCAGAGGAGGGGTAACGGATTTGGAAGAGGGTGGGGGGCAGGAGTATGGAGCGGGTCCATGATAGGTCTAGATAGGGTCCATCCGGTAGCGCGAAGCAAATGTACTAATTGTGCATGTTGTGTGGATTTGTGGGAAAGGAATAATTGAAGATTGGAGGTAAACCCGAGCTCAATAATACGGATAGAACAACGTCGTTGAAGGTCAAGAAGGAAAGCAGGGTTGGCAAGCCGGGCGGGAGGATAACTGTGGAGATCAGCAATGGTGAGGCCTTCAACTAAGAGGAGATGAGGACGAAGGCAGCAGAGTGTGGCAGCGGGAAGCATCCAGTGCGGGATACGGGTGTCATCGACGCCTGGTGGGAGACATGTAGCTGGTGTTGCATCCATAATTGTGAATATACCACCAGGTTCAGCGGGAAAGAAAGAAAACGCCTGAGCGTGGCTTGAGGAAAAGAGGAGTACGGGATTTTAAATGCCGTACACCGGGACGAGGCCTCCACAGGCGATCGGTGGAGGCTGCGGTCTCGTCTCCTGACGTCTTACCTCTGAAACCATGGAGCGGTAGGACATGGGGAAATGGTCCGACCACAGATACAACCAGAGTGGACATGTTCAGGTGACCCTGGTGGCATCCTTACTAAGTTACCGTAAACCCCATCCGACCGCAACTTTTATGAGCTTTAGAGTGCATGATGACTCTCCATGCTATGTCGCAACGGCGCCAAAGCCTCTGGGACCCCCCCACACATGCCCTACCAGGCCTAACGGGCTCCCTCGCTGCTTCTCATACTGCAGTTGCCTCGTTCTGGTGATTCCTCCAAGACGTTGTGGGCCTCCAAATTCTCCCAACAGCCTGAAGGGCTATCCTCTCTTCACATGACCCCTTTCTTGGCAGTCCCAACCCTACTACCCTGGAGGGGGGCAGTCAGGTGACTTTCGCGAACATAGAACTCAGCGAATAATGAACGCTTATCAATACAAACATAGATGCTTCCTTGGAGTGAGGGGGGGCGGCGCGGCAACCAACACATAACCAACCGAGAAGAACTTACCAATTTAACATTGCTAGTCTCTTCAGGGGCAGGGAATAGGGGTTGCCGGCCCTTTGTGTTCTTGTTGTTTGGTGGGTGAACTTGCTATCCTCTCTTTCCTCTTGTGCCTTCTCCCTTGACCTTCATAGCTGTCTTTTGTTTGCCGACGCGGCCGAGCTTCATTTCCGTATGGCCCAGAGGAATAACGTCATGAACATGGCCACCGAGCAGTGGCGTGGGAATGGACCCCATGGTGCAGAAGATAAGCCCCAGTCATAACTTATCGGCTGGGAGGAAAGAAGATAAATTAAGTTGGTCAGAAAGAGAAAAAAATGTATGAAGTGAAGGTACAAAAAACAGGCTGGGAAACGTAAGGAGGTAACGTAAGGAGGTAACGTCCAAGGAAGCCACAGCCTCTGAAATGTCTACGCCTACTACGCCTCATCGGGCGCGGGCCAGGTCAATGACAAGTGAAGCAGGGTGGTATCAGCAATACTGCCCTTACTTGTCTTTTGTATCTTGTCTAAGGTAGACCGGGAACGGGGAACGAAAGGAGACCGGGAAAGCGTGGACAGTCGGCGGGCATCATGTTACAGCAGTCATACCAGCGATCATCAGATCGGCTGGTAATATGATCACGAAACCACAGACTCTCAGTATAAGAAGGCCAAGGCAGGCCATTAAACAGTCACGCAAGATTCGGATAAGAAAGTGTCTCAAAGGAATAAAGCTAGCCTAGCTACCGGCAGCTACAAGACAGAGTGAAGCCTAGCTACCGACAGCTTACACAAAAGAGTGAAGCGAAGCTACCTTCCGTAAGCCTCTAACTAGAATACGCCCGTAAGATAACATCTTCAGTCTGTGCAGAGAAATACACAACTAGCAAACCTAAGAGCATGGTATCCTAGCTACCATCTCTATCTATCATTAGCATGGCAGCTCTGTTACATTCTCCTCCCTTTTCAAACAGGCTACGCCCTCGGAGCCATCCAAAACTAACATGCTTGTGGCAAAATAACTAGATTACCATACGATGATCAGTCGACGGAAGTCTGGTTTACTCTACATAAACAATCATCAAATCTGCCATCTAATTCATTTTCTCCAAAGTCATAAAAAAAATTTTTTGTAAGATATCATGGCAACTACAGAAGGATGTCAACATATTGATAGCATCGGAGCCTAACCACAATAGGTATGCTACCTTCCATCACGCCGTTGTAAGCATTTCAACCATCTGATAGCTCGTCACACGTCTCCATTTGCAACTTCATTTTCTTCTTCTTCCTCGCTTCTTGAAAACGTTTTCCTTTCCCCCGGAACCGTAATTTTCTTTCCCCCGGAACCATCAGCTATAGCGGCTTCCGCTCTCGTAAGCCACGACGTAACGGGTGGTGCAGGCTATGCATAAATCCTAGAGAACGCTCCGGAAGAACTACAAAAGCCTAGCTAGCATGGCCATGGGATAGATGTTGAAGCGATGCATCAAGGCATGCTCAAGATCTTTACAAGCAAATGTGTAGAACACAATCAATGCTCAACCCATGAATGGATAAAGTGCAACATACACGATACCATAAGCATTGCCCTTGCATGAAGTGAAGGCGCAACTACTTTCAATCCCGAACTCAAGAGACGGGGCAGGCCAGGGATAATGATTCTCCTGCCCGTGGCGAGGGTGTACCCTGGTACGAAACCCAAGCTATGGCTCGGCTACTCTAGTGCAACCTTGCCTGGTGGACTGATGTGCCGTGCAAAACTCATCCACCAGATGATGAATCTAAGGCCGCTAAAATACACGTGAGGCAATCGCTTGCTTGTCGTGCTCCGCGGCCGGAAGTGTAAACATCATAAGCCATAATTCAGCCTGTGGCGCATATCACAAGATCTGCAGATCCTATGCGGCACATACAACAAGGAACCGTAAGAGCATTCCTTTTGTAAGCTGACAATCATCATCTATCCGCGAGCTCATCTCAACCACTCGTGGTGAGAGTGCATTAGAGGTCAGGATCAGATGGCATGGTGACACACGCGCTGAGGCAGACCGCCGTCCGTGCAAAGCCGTGTTCTAGATGTCACCGACGAAGTCCGGAAGGCTTCATGCACTATCCGCGACCTAGAGGAGGAAAATCCGTAATCCATTGGCGTGTCACAACGTGGCCGTTAGAGAAGGAATACCCAAGACGAATCACGCACATGATCCCGTGGGCGGTGTCTAGATATCGGAATGATTCTTTGAACACCTCATCTCCATGCAGGCTAACCTATGTCCCGACAAAGAAGAATCAACGTCTCGAAACTCTCCATGCCGTAACATTACCCTAAGGTTATGAGGCTACCGCTTGGTGTACTAGACGATCACTTGCTTGCCACTAGTCCCGATGCACGGTAATTACTCTTCACCGGCACCCCGATGGTCCTAGCTTGATGCACCGCAATGACTAATCAGATATTCCTCTCGGAATTGGTCTTGACCGGATGCAATGCATGAAGACTCACAATTGTCCGACAATGGACCAATCTCTCCTCCTCCCTCACAACAAATTTGTGCACTCCGGGGCACAACCTAGGCAAACAACCTTTTCAATAGTGTAGGCCCTCTCGTGTTGCGTTGAGATCGCTTGCCATGTGCAATGCGGCTCAAAATCGGAGGAAAAAACGAAACCGAAATGTAGAGTCCGAATGCATAGGATCTGGGGTCCATAATCCCGTCATCTCCAAGCTGCGCTCCTTGAGAAATAAAATTAAGAGGAAAGCTTTCGGCGCAGCTGGGCACTGGAGTATGAGTAAATGCGAAGTTCACTGTGAATTCCAAATACAACAGCTGGGATCGTTCGCTGAGCTGGAGGTCGTCGTAATCGCTGTCAGGAACCCGGCAATCTTAAATCAGGCTACAGAACCGACGTTCAAGACATTCAGCAGCGCACAGTCGAAGACGACCCAACATGTCGAATGTGCAGAACGCTCCTAACGCGCCAGCCCCAAACACCCATGAGGTGCAGTCAGGTTCTGTCGGGAAGAGTACTACATCAGGCGCGCGGTAGGTCCCGAATCATCACTGTCATGGAAGACAGGAAGGATCGAACAGCTCTGAAATCAAGTGAAGCAGGGTGGTATCAGCAATACTGCCCTTACTTGTCTTCTGTATCTTGTCCAAGGTAGACCGGGAACGGGGAACGAAAGGAGACCGGGAAAGCGTGGACAGTCGGCGGGCATCATGTTACAGCAGTCATACCAGCGATCATCAGATCGGCTGGTAATATGATCACGAAACCACAGACTCTCAGTATAAGAAGGCCAAGGCAGGCCATTAAACTGTAACGCAAGATTCGGATAAGAAAGTGTCTCAAAGGAATAAAGCTAGCCTAGCTACCGGCAGCTACAAGACAGAGTGAAGCCTAGCTACCGACAGCTTACACAAAAGAGTGAAGCGAAGCTACCTTCCGTAAGCCTCTAACTAGAATACGCCCGTAAGATAACATCTTCAGTCTGTGCAGAGAAATACACAACTAGCAAACCTAAGAGCATGGTATCCTAGCTACCATCTCTATCTATCATTAGCATGGCACTTACGACGTGCCAGCTCTGTTACATTACACCTCGGGGCCATGCTGAAAAGGCGCGGATGCGTGGGCGCCTGACTGTCTGGTCTGGATAAAAATAAACTAAAGGCTAGAGGAGAAGGGAAAGGAATTGACGGAAAAAGAGCGATATACGCCAATACGGCCGTACTGTGTAACCCTGCCCAGAAGGTGAAAATACCCGCCAGAACCATTAGAATATATACCCGTGCTTGACCTGTCTAGCAACGCCTAACCAGCCTGCAGAAGATAGAGGAGAACGGAAGCAAGCTTTAAGCTAGTGGCTAGTTGCTGTGGGCCTACACAGTCGAGCTAGCACAACTGTTCAGCGTCAATAGTACAATGCAGGACGCACTTGTAGATCCTAACCGCCACCAGCACCCAGATACTGCAAGACGCAGTGGGCGAGTGAGAGGGATGGAACCAGGGGATGACCCCATGACACCTATAAATGCAGCAATAGCCGAGGAGGCTATGCAAATCTCCCTAGGACTGTCGGGGGATGAATATGCAGGGATAGTGGAAAACAAGGCCCTGAGGGTCGACATTGCCAGAACCTTGGTTGCGGGTACAGTGCACGTTGAAGTGACACGCAGGGGCATCGGACGAGGCGGCATCGCGCGCATTCCCCCTGGGCTGAGCCAGGAGGAAGAGCGATGGCCAGTTCCCGGCGATGAGTCCCTGGACCCGACCTCGGAGCCACCCACTGTGAGGTCTCAGACCAGTGGTGTTGGAGAGGGTGGCGGGCCAGCGCGACCTCCGGATGACCTGCCTGTAGAGGCAGAAGGGGAAGGAGTCGAGGCTGAGCCACACCACCCGGCGCCAGACCAGAAGGAAGCCAAGGAGCCCCAGCATGAACCCGCAGTGGTCAGGGGGGTGGTCCAGTCGGCAGTGGTCAAGATGGAGCGGACAAGATCCAGTGAACAGCAGTCCCAAGGGGAGTCAGCAGAAACAACGCTCTGGGCTCGGCCTTCCCTGAGTATCAGGTCTCGATAAACCCCTCAAGGGCTGACTCCTCTTCTTCCCTTGCTGCTTCCTTGGCCACCTTAGCCCTTCTCGCAACTGCTCTCGGGGTGACATTGGCCTCTCCCCTGCCAGTGGTGTACGAGATGTCGTACAACCCGTTTGCCATTGGCCTTGCGATGCCCCGCTCCATTTGCCTCGTTGCTGGGTTGGTGGCCATAACTTCCACCTCAGGCTTGTCCATGACATTGGCCTCCGTAGCTGCCCTGGCAGCCGCTCTGGCTGCTGGGCTAGGCCGCCCCTGGACCACCACAATGTGGTCCTCCGTAGCGGGCCCTGCTATCGCAGCGGGCCCATCTCCCTCGGCTTCAGGTGTGCATCTTGGGCATAACCACTCGCCCTCAGGCACCTCTTCGAGTGCCGATACCAAGCAATCCATGTGCCAACCCGCGACTGGCAGTGCCTCCTTGATCCTGGCCACTCTGGCCAAGAGCATGTCTGCCGCCTCCTCTGCTGTTGCCACCTTGGCTGTGTTCCACAGGTCCGCCCCCACTCTGGAGGGAAAGGTGGGTCTCTGCCCGAACATCACCTCGTACGGCGCCATGCGCGTGGCCTGCTGCGGCGAGCAGCGGAAGCCTAGGGCCACCCAAGGCACCATTTTGTCCCAGGACTCGTTGCTGCTGCCCTCCTCGCAGCACTTGCGCAGGCCTGCCTTGAGGGTCTGGACAGCCCTCTCGGACAGCCCGTCTGGTTCTTGTGCTGCGTCGGCCCAATCTGCCGCAACAGATTCTCCCAGGCACTGCCTGTATGACGCGGCCACTTCCCCACTGCCAGAGCACGCGTCTCCTCCAAAGGGCTCGAAAAGGACCACTCCCTCTGCCTCCATGGTCCGCACAGCCTGGACCGGCAGGCACATTGTGTTCGCTCCCTGCGTGCCGCAGTAGCCGGGTAGATCCTCCATGGAGTAAGCGAATGCTCCTTGGCGATCCCTGAGGCTCTGCTCAAGGCTCTCCTACTGTTCCGCAGTTAAGTCAGGATGCTTGCCCAGCAGCCACCCCTCCTTTGTTTTGACATACTCCGAGGGTGGTTCCACCACTCCCCCCGGCTGGAACATGTCGATCATCTCCGCCGCCTGCGGAACGTCCTCGGCGGGCGGCGCTTCCTCGCCATCATCATGGGAGAGACTACTGACGAAGACGCATGCATGCTGCGAGTGTTCATGGCTAACGTGAACGTTGGGCAGGGAGCCGGAGTGCTCAACCACTGGCGTGTGGTGATCCCAGATCCGCCTGCGAGCGGTAGTGGTGCAGCCACGCCTGGCAGTGCAAGGGGCGAGCGAAGGCAACGCGAGGAGATGGGAGCCGAGGAAGGGGGGTCGGATAGGCTAGCTGCCCCGACTCCCTCCAAGAAGAGGATGGGCAGCCTGTAAAGCAGGGTGGACATATGGCGTCGTTTATGATTCCTGACTTACCGGTATCTATGACCTTTTTGTCCTTGGTGTCGGGTCTTAGCCTCCTAAGGTCCTGTCCATTGGGCGCTGAAAAGTGCATGCAATTGAACGTTCGATGGCATGGCATATGATTTGCAAGCTGTTCTCTTTCAGGGCTGAGGGACCCACCTCCTAGACAGGTGGGAACACAAAATATCCACGCGCACACAAATAATGGGGAAAATAGCCAAATAGGCATTGCAGGCGTTGTGCCTGTGTATAACCTCAACTCCTTTGCCCAATGTCCAGACAATGTCCAGACTTGACTTTGCGCCTTTTCACATATGGGGGCACATCCCATTCCTTAGTCAACGGTTGCGTGCTACTTGCCTAAGAGGGGCACTATTTTTTCGGCCAATGCTCTTTTTTGATCACCATACCGGTTTGGTGTGCATGTCCCATGCACGAAGTGAGGTGCTGGTTTGTAGCAAAAAGACTGACGCCCAGCCCTCGAGTTGAGGCATATTTCACGTTTTGAAACGAAACCAGTCCAGTTGCGGCTAGATAATGACCAGGTTTAGCAATAGCAATCATACTATATTTTCAGGGGTTGCAACTTCTCTTTGTCAAGCCGGCCTGCATCTTGACATGGCCTTCATCATGACCTGGGCTCTTGCAGGAAATGCACCCATTCATACATAACCAATTGCCCATCGCACATAATTTAGCAAACAACCTGATCGGGCTGTTCTTCTTATGAAACGGCTATGGCTGCTTAATCAAATATTGAGTGGGCCAGCTGAGGTAAGGAACTCGTCTCTGGGGAACCGACCATTTACAGGGATATTCCGATACTAAGTGCGATTATTCTCCTTCTTTCCCTCTTACCCACTTTCCCCCCTTTCTTTTGCCCTGCCCCCTTGTGTTGTTTCCATCTTTCCTCCCAACTATTTTTACTTAGGCGCCCACTGCCCCTCCCCCCCTCCCCCCAGTTTTGCTTGGCCTCCCCCTCCCCCCCTCCCCACCTGTTTTGCTTGGCCTCCCCCTCCCCCCCTCCCCACCTGTTTTGCTTGGCCTCCCCCTCCCCCCCTCCCCACCTGTTTTGCTTGGCCTCCCCCTCCCCCCCTCCCCACCTGTTTTGCTTGGCCTCCCCCTCCCCCCCCCCCCACCTGTTTTGCTTGGCCTCCCCCTCCCCCCCCCCCCCCCACCTGTTTTGCTTGGCCTCCCCCCCCCCCCCCCCACCTGTTTTGCTTGGTCTCCCCCTCCCCCCCCCCCCACCCCACCTGTTTTGCTTGGCCTCCCCCTCCCCTCCCCCCCCCTCCCCACCTGTTTTGCTTGGCCTCCCCCTCCCCTCCCCCCCCCCCCCACCTGTTTTGCTTGGCCTCCCCCTCCCCTCCCCACCCCACCTGTTTTGCTTGGCCTCCCCCTCCCCTCCCCCCCCCCTCCCCACCTGTTTTGCTTGGCCTCCCCCTCCCCTCCCCCCCCCCCCCACCTGTTTTGCTTGGCCTCCCCCTCCCCTCCCCACCCCACCTGTTTTGCTTGGCCTCCCCCTCCCCCCCCTCCCACCTGTTTTGCTTGGCCTCCCCCTCCCCTCCCCACCCCACCTGTTTTGCTTGGCCTCCCCCTCCCCTCCCCCCCCCCCCCCACCTGTTTTGCTCGGCCCTTGGCATGGCCCTTGGCTCGGCACATTCTCACATAGCACATACAGCTTGCATGGCATGGCGCGGCACTTGGTGTGGCACGGCACTTGGCGTGGCACTTGGCACGGCACTTTGCCCAGCATGACAAGGCATGCATGGACTTTGCTTGGCAATTGGCTCAACACTAGGCTCGGCACTTGGCATGGCACTTGGCTCGGCACTTGGCTCGGTCCTTGGCATGGCTCGTGGGGGGGAGGCTTAAGAGGAAAGGCTTAAGATTCTGACCCCACGCTGGGACGTAAGCAGTGCCTAGACTGGGCCAGGTCTCAGAGGAGGTGCCTCGAATCAGTCATGTCACATCATACTCTGCCTTTTATAAAGAAACCTGCAAAACTAGGAGCCCAAAGTTCAATCTTATTCCGAACTATTTGATTTCAAATCAATCTCCATCTTCGCTGCTAGCCCCACCGTTACATTCCAGTACATGTAAAAGTCTTGAGAAGCGCTGACACTGCATTATACGTGAAGCACACCTGCGTGGTGTTGAACAGCGCAGATCGGGAACCCGGAAGGAAGAGATCGCTATATGGTCAGGGACCGAAAATGTGAACGCAGTACGGGCAGCCCAGCCACCCGAGCCAACCGAACCGAAGCACAGGCACAAGCACACCTCCAAAGATATAAAACGGCTTCCCATCCAGCAGACCTTGTTGCCCGTAGAAATAGAACGTATCGCGATCTGCCAGCCGTCACCAGACATACCCGGATCGCCGCTGGCCACTGGCTGAATACCGAACGGCCATGTCCGACAGCGTGATATCTGACGCTTGGGCGCGGCTTGAGCGCCCGGGCAAGCAGCGTGAGCTGCTATGGGGCACCTCGCTCAAGACTGCGACCTATGATGACGGTGCGTGCTGTGCGCCTGTGTGCGCCCTCCCGCCCCACAGACACGCGGAACACGCACTGCAGCTTTGCTGACTCATCATCATCGCAAATAGCAGCAGCAGTGGTATAAGCAGGAGAAGCAAGAGCAGAAGCATAATTATGGAGTCTTTGTAAGCAGCCCATGCAGCTCTGGCACATCATGGTCATACGCACAACCAGCAGGGGCATCACTAGCAGGAGCAGCAGCAGAACCCATGCAGACATTGCCTCACATTGGCATGGCGTCATTTCGCTCACATGCCGCTGGAGGCATGCATGTGGTGGTGAGGGTCAGCATGGCAAATCTGTATGGCGTGTCCTCATGTTGGCCATGCAACTCTGGCCATCTCCACCTGCCATGTGACATCATGTTCTACGAGGCCAGCAGTCTAAGCCGCAGGGCAGAGCGCAGCTCAGAATCCTTTGGCATTCCTGGCTGACTTTTTGTCGGCCCCCACGGCTTGGGATCAGGGCAGCCTCTCAAAGCAGTTGGGTTTCCTATCACCTGGGCAAATGACTCTGACATGCTGGGGACAAGCTCCTCCCCGTGATGGATTCCCTGTGGCACATATTGTTCCGTAATGCTGGGCATCTGCCCTCCATGTGTTTTAAGGTGTCCCTCTCCTGCCATCCCCATGCATCGTATATCCCTCCTCCCGCCCTCGCCCCCCTGCTCCCCTGCACGGACACATCCCTCTCCTGTCCTCCTTCTACCTCTTCTACCCCCTTGCTCCCCTGCTGCCTCCCCTGCCTTCCGCCTCGTGTCTCCTCACCCCCCTGCGCTTAACCCACACACTCTTCCTCCCCTTTTTCAAGATGTTCCCAAAGTGATACATTAAAACTTGGACTGTACGCTTGACCTTAAATCTTTAACCCTAAACCCTCAGACCCTCCTCTTGATCGCAGATTTCTTAGAGACCCATGCAACCGAGTTGGCTGCCATGGCCATCGAGACTCTACGTTCGTACCATGAGCCGCGTGCCAGGCAGGCGGTCTCAGCATTTGTGCGCTCAGGCTGCGAGCAATGCCCGGCGTTCCTTAAGCAGATCGCGGCCGCGGTCGTTAAGCTCTCTGCGGCGCCCTGGCTCTCCCGCCAGCAATCTTTTACGCTGCTGGAGTGGAGCTGCGCCGCATTGGGGTTCCTAGACGTCGCGGCCGCCAAGAAGGCAGTCTCGAAGCTGGTCGAGGTGCAGGCTGGCCTGGTCGAGGCGCTTGCGCCGGCCGCGTCGCCGCCAACCGGAGCCGAAGCCACGCGCTGGCGCGCGGCCTGCCGCCCGCTGCTCAAGCTGCTGCGAGGGGATGCTGTGCGCGGCGCCGCGCTGCTGGCGGAGTACCGCGAGCTGGCAAAGACTACCGGAAGCCCCGGCGCGCTGCGGGTGTTGCAGGAGCTGTGCCTACGGGATAAGCTGCGCAGCAAGAGGCGCGCGGCGGCCGCGGCTGCGGCGGCGGCGGTGCCTGCCGCGGCGCCCTCCGCGGAAGTCCGCGGAGAGCTTCTCTCCGGCTACTGTGATCGGCTCCTGGCCAGTAAGGAGCGGCCGACAGCGGCGGCGATGGGGGTGTATCGGGTGCTGCTGGCCGGCTTGAGCCATGAGGAGTTCAAGGCCAAGGTGTTACCAGCGTTGTTGCGCACGTTGCGCCGTGTGCCCGAGGTCGCGCTAACGGTATTGGCTGCGTTCTCAAGGGCTAGTGAGCTGGATCTCAGCCCCTACTCGGAGGAGCTCACAGCGGTCGTGGTGCAGCAGCTAAGGGCCAAGGTGGGTGGTTGGGTAGGTGGGTGGTAGGCAGTGCTGGTAGGTATGATGGTCTAGCAGCAGCTGAGGGCTAAGCTGGGTGGTGTTGGTAGTTAGGTACTGCGGTACAGCAGCAGCTGAGGGCCAATGTGGGTGGGTGGTCCAGCTGAGGGCTAACATGGATGGGTGGGTGAGTGGGTGGTCCAGGTAAGGGCTAATGTGGGTGGGTGGGTGACTGAATGGTCCAGCTGAGGGCTAAATGTGGGTATGAGGATGGTGCAGCTGAGGGTGGACTTGGGTGGGTGTGGCGGAGGATGCAGCGTCTGAATGTTGGTGTGGGTGGGTGGATGGTGCAGCTGAAGGTGGTCGTGGGTGAGGGGGGGGGGGCAGGGCCTGAATACTTGCCTATGTTGGTGAGTGAGTGGTCCAGCTGAGGGCATATGTTGGTGTATGGGTGGTGCAGCTGAGGGTGGCCTTGGGTGGATGTGCCGGAGGATGCAGCGTCTGAATGTTGGCGTGCGTGGGTGGTGCAGCTGAAGGTGTACGTAGGGGGGTGGGCAGGACCTGAGTACTGGCATATGTGGGTGTGTGGTTGGTGCAGGTGAGGGTTCGTGCGTGGATGTGGGGGGGGGCAGCGTCTGAATGTTGGCGTGAGTGGGTGGGTGGGTGGTGCAGCTTAAGGTGAATGTGCGTGAGGGTGGGTGGGCAGGGCCTGATTCCTGGCATATGTGGGTGTGTGGGTGGTGCAGGTGAGGGTTTGTGCGTGTGGGGTGGGGCAGCGTCTGAGGAATAACATGGATGGGTGGTTGGTGCAAGTGAGGTGGGTGTCCTCTGCCAATAGTATTATGTTGTGTGTTCCAGGCATACCGGTAGTACCATATCAATTTGCAACTACCGTATTCATATACATAAGCGTTCAGACGTTTCGGGGTTTGCGGTATTGTGAGCGGCTGCCACTGTTCCAATGAGACCATTATCATCAATGATAGGGCAACATGCAGAGGGGAAATGGTGTCTTTGCAGCAGCTGAAGGCTGGTGGGTGGGTGGGATGGGTAGGTGAGTGGGTGGGCGTGATGGGTGGGTGGTGGGCTGGGTGGTAAGCAGGTGGGCAGAGGGGTGGGTGGGTGGGTGGTGAGTGGGTGGTAGACTGAGTGGAAAGTGGGTGGGTGGTGTGGGTGGGTGTGGGTGGTGGGCTGAGTAGACGGCAGCTGGAACCGAAGATCTCCTTAGGGTGAGGTCAGTGTTCTGAGGTCCGGACTTTGTCCTGCAAGGTCTGGCTTAAAGCGCTGATCAGTCAAGGGGTGGCCTCGGTCGTTGGCTTGCAACGCGCGCTGTCGCGGCCCCTCCACTAGAGGGCAGCGTTCATCATTCCCTCGTTTTACCACGTCCCCTCTGTGACTCCCTCCCCTCCCCCCCACTCTTACCCTATAACGACCCTGCTGCATTTCTTACGCATGTCCTTGCCATCCTTGCAGCGCCCTATTCATCAAAAGTAGGTTCTGCAGAATCGATGCAACCACAGCTTGCTGGCTGTTGGCCAGTCAGGTTTTGAACACTGGTTTTTGTGCAGAAAGGTTTTCGCTGTTGTGGACAGCATATTGCTGTTGTGCATAGCTTATCGCCGTTGGCCTGTCAGGTTTTGAACCCAGTTTTGTGTACAGTCGGGTTTGAACCCTGTTGTGAACCCTGTAGTGTGTACAGCATATTGCTGATGTTCTTGCCTCCTTGCATCTCCAGGAGTCGATCCGGCCGCTGGCCATCGACTGCCTGCGAGCCATGTCGGCGCGGCTGAGGGACACCGTCGCGGTCTCGGCGCTTGCGGCCTCCCTCATCAAGATCCTGGAGGGTGCCGCTGAGGGAGGCAAGGTGTGAGGGGGGGGCGGGATGGGGACTTTTCAGGGTGAGCTGAGAAGTGGCTTAGCATCGGATAATGTTTGCTCGGCAAGGTTTGCAGGAAGGGACAGGTATATCGACTTCGTTGTCTGGACTGGGCTGGCTTAAAAGGAGCGTAGGACGATGGATGGCGGAAGAGTGGGTCAAGGATTGCAACTTTATTGGACTCAGCTTAAATTAGCTCAGCAAGGAGCAATGGCGGGACAGTGGGTCAGGGATTGCGACTTACTGGTAATGGGACTGGTGAATATTACCTTGGCACAGTACAATGGTGGAGGAGTGGGCAGGGGGGGGAATCAGGAAGGCTGGCTGAGGAGTCGCTAGGCATAGGATGGGTGGGCGATCAGGGTCTGCCCTTTAAAATATAAATCAGAGGCAAGGTGCGCAGAAGGGTGAGAGGAGGTGCAACTCAGTATTGCTGGCTGGAGAGTAGCTAGACGTAGAATGGGTGGGTGATCAGGTTCTGCCCCCTTGAATCAGATGCAAGGTGGGGGGAGGGGCGGTGCAGCTCATATGGCTGGCTGAGGAGTAGCTAGACGAGGATGGGTGGGTGATCAAAGTCTGCCCTCTTAAATCTAAATTGTAGGCATGGTTTGCGAAATGGGTAGGGGAGGTGCAGCTCAGTATGGCTGGCTGAGGAAAAGGTAAGCAAAGGACTAAGAGCTCAGGCCTCTGTTGGATATTAGGAAAGCGCCAGGGTCAGCGTTTCAGGCTGTGCCACTTTACTTCAAGAAAGAGGAAAGGGAAAAAGGGGGAGGAACCAGACGATACGATGCAAAGCCTCCCTGAACACAATATTCAAACAAAATATCTGCTTGTGCCCAGGGTAAGCCCCCTGCCCCCTTATCCCCCCTGATGAGATTCCCCTGCATGGTCTCTGTCATTCTTTTCATGCCCCCCCGCCAATTAATGGGTTGAGCACCAAACTGAATGGATAAGATAAGGGATTGGGAGGCCTGCTAGATCCTTTCCGATCTACTGTTGAACTGCTTTATCCCAAGGCCTCCTTTCACGCCCACCCATGTGTGTGTGCCGCGCTTTGTGCCCACCAGATCTGTTCGGACTCTCTCACTTGCCTCGGTAAAACTGAATCTGCTCATGCCATAATTTTGATTTGCCTTCCCTCGTGTCTGAAAAACGAATACTTGTAAGGCTGCCCTCAGGGCAGATGTTATTATTGACTCATAATTTCTGACTGAACACTGGCGTTGACAATCGATAAATAGTGTAATCAGTGTAATCAAGTGTAATCATGGATCCCTCAACCCCAAACAACGTTAATTATGAGGGGAAGGCAAAGCAAATCTGCGGTACCTGTTCGGCAGAAGTGAGCCCTCAACGCCTTCACTCACTCCCTGCCATATTTGTGTTAGGTGAATGTGTGTGTGATGTGTGCGGGGGCGAGGTAATCGTGCAAAGTGCGGCGCTTCTGCGCGGTCTCTCGGCTAATGTTTTGGAAAGGCTTCTGGTGAAGCAGAGGCCCCTTTCAATTTTCAAAGCAACCAGATCAGACAGCAGAAGTAAAAACGTGATATTGTTTTGTCACAAAGTTAACGCAACCACCCACAGCCTTTTTCGAAAGGGCCAGGTTTGGCGAACCGGGGGCGAATATTGTTGAATATATATACATGTCTCACATCCAGCTTTCTTTATCCCTTTGTGTGTTCAGGTGAAGGTGCCCGCTGAGCGCGTGGCCCTACTGGGCGCACTCTCTGCCGTTTCCACCGCCCCCCCGCTTGCGGACCTCCTCCTTGAGGGCAGTACACCCAATGAAGCCGCCCGGAAGCTGTCCAACACTGTCACAGCGTCGCTGCTCCGCTTCTGCAAGGAAGAGGCAAACGAGGACGTGAAGGTGACGGCCCTGGCCTGCCTTACACTGTACCTCGCACGCTGCGACTCGGCGCCTGACGCCGCGCTCCTCACGGTTGTACTCGGTGCCGGGGTCCGGGACACCAAGGAGCCCACGCGCCGGGCTTGCCTCAGGGCGGCAGCAACGGCACTGCTCGCGCCAGGCGGCGGCGGCGGCGGCGCCGCCGCCGCTCGCAGCGCGGTCGCCCGTGCGGTCGCCGAGCCCTGCTGCAAGGGGGTGGCCGAGGCCCTGGCCAAGCCTGCGCTGCGCACAGACGGTGTTCTGTCGCTGCTGGCAGCGGCGGCGGCGGCCGCCGCTGACGCCGCGGCCGACGCGTCGCTCGCACGTGACAAGGTGTGGGGCGGGCCGGCCGTCAGGCAGGACTCGCCATTCCTCTCTGTCGGCTGCGCGACCAAAATCGCGGCGGTGGACTGCGTGCAGCTCGCGCAGCTGTGCGGCGTGATGCTTGCCTCACACAGTGCCAGACTGGACGCTGCTGAGGGTGTAGATGGCGTATGCCGCTTGCTGGCGCTGCTCATGGTACATCATACGGCGGACGTGCGCAGGGCTGCTGAGGCTGCGGCTCAGGGAGCTGTGTGGCTGGCTGTTCAGAAGCAGCCGGCTGCCTCCTCCACCGCTGCTGCTGCCGCTCCGCTGCTGCTGCTAGGACGCATGGCCGCTGCCCTGAGCCGGACCATGACCATCGGAGCTGCAACACTGATGGTGGGGTTTCCATTATGCTTTGATACGGTAGTTAACGTTTCGCCTTAGGAACCTTACAATGGAAATTTCGGTTAGGTACCATGGCCACTCAGTGACTGTTTCTACTTTGATGGAAAAGCCTGAACTCAGACTTCAAAATCTGCTGGAAGTGGGTCAAGGGTTCAGAATTTTTGAAGGGCATGGCGTAGGGAAGGATGGAGGCATGGTGTGTGTTGTGATTTTGGTGGTAGTTTTTTGTTTTCCAACAAGATCGTGATGTCGATGCCGGTATGTGCTGGCTACCTGTAAGCCCAGATGTATTGCCTTCCTTCCCGCCATGTCATACTGCCTTCCCGCTACAATTTACCACTTGCCTCTCTGCTGCACAGCCCTCAGATGCCGAGCCTGGCACAACTCTGACACCCTCACGCCTGTCCGGCCGCTACACCACCGCCCTGCTCAGCCTCATGGCCACACCAGCGCACGCGCACCGCGCTCTGCCGGCTGCGTCTGACGCGGACGCGCCGCGCTGCCCACCCTCCGATGCCGGCGACGTCGCGCAGCTTCTGCTGGCGGCGCACCACCCGGTGGTGACAGCCGGGCTTCGCCGCAAGCCGGGCAGCGTCTGGCTGTCGCTGTGCCGCCGCGCACCCGAGCTCGTGCTGCGCATGCCGGACATGGTCGACGCGGTAGTGGACGTGCTGACGGGCCCCGCCGGCCTCGGCGGCGGCGGCGGCGCCGCGGCCGCCGCCGCCGCAGCGACCACCGCCGCTGCCCGCCTGGCCCTTGGCAGCGTCATGGGTATCTGCCCTGACGCCGCGTTTCCGCGCGTGCAGGCCGTGTTGGCGCACATGCTGGACAGGTTGCAGTGGGAGTCGTTGACGCCGCTGGACATTGAGGTGTTTGAGACGCCGACGGGGATGCTGTCGAGTGAGAGGGCCCTGGTGGGGCATTACGCCGGTGAGGTCGTCACGAGCAAGAACGTCAAGAAGACGAGGACGGGGAGGTACAAGGTGAGGAAAGACTAACAGCCATAGAGGTCAAGACCCGGAATCTTAGACTAGGAAGAGGAGGTTACGGTGAAAAAAGGCTCTTACCTAGTACCCTCCCTAGTTCCAGCTGTCGACTCTGGACCCTAGACCCTAGACCCTAGACTAGGTTGGGGACGAGCAAACGTTTCAGCTGTAGACCCTAGACCCTAGACCCTAGACTACGTTGGGAACGAGCCAAAGTTTCAGCTGTAGACCCTAGACCCTGGACCCTATACTAGGTTGGGGAGGTACACTGTGGGAGCTTCCCCAACCTGATACTCTTATCATCAGCCGTCGATCATAATCTAAGGTTTGTGATCCACCGCTGACCACGACGTCGATCATCAACCATACATGATGTTGGGGAGGTACCAGTACTAGGTATTTACAGGCCCCTGAACAGCGCCCCCTGACATGACGTGTACTTAGCAGGCTGCAGGCCTATTAAGTAGCCTATCCATTGGCATGGTTACACAGGTGGCATCCTTACCCCCCCACCCCCCCTCGGAGTGAGTTATAAACTACTTGTTCGTTACCCCTGTGTTGTTCCCTATGTTCCGGTATGGGATCTTTGCCTGAGAACCATTCCTGAGATTCAAGCGAGCAGAGGGCCCTCCACTGTGGGCTTCAAAGTGCGGAATTAATTGAGGGTCAGAGGCACTTGAAGCTGTGATCGCTCTCTCAGCACCTGTCCGTTACCTCCCCTTCCAGGTCCTACGACTCTTACCCTTTTTACTGTCTTCGTATCTCTCCTCATTTCTCCTCCCCTCTTCTCCCAACCCTGATCTTCAAACAGCTCCCATCCCCTCCTTTCCCCTCCTCTGTCCTCCCCAGTCACCACCCCGTCCTAAGACCGCCTCCCCTCCCCTCCCTTCCCATCCTCTCCCTCCTCCCCATCTTCTCTGACACCTCCCCACACCTCCACGCCCATCCACTCTCCTCTCCTGCTCTCTGCTTTCTTTTTGCAGGACGGCAGCCGCGCCTTTGCTGCTGATGACGACGACGATGATGACGACGCCCCCGCTCCTGCCCCGGCCGCGCGCCCCGCTGCCGCTGCGCCCTCCAAGCCTGGGGGCAAGGGCGGTGCGAAGGACGCGTCCGCGCGGCAGGCAGAGCACCGGCAGCGCAGGCTGGAGGAGGAGGCGGGTGTGAGGGCGGCGGTCAGGGCAGTGAAGGTGCGGGGCCTGAGGCAGGAATAGCACGGGGCAGGAACACGCCCTGGACCCTTGGCCTTATACAAGGCTGGGCTTCGGTTTATAATGTCCCCCCCTTCTCCGCTTGTTTGCCCTGCAAATTCTCATTGCCCCCTGGACAGTTCCCCACTCTTTGTTGACCACACGCTCTCCTCCCTTCCTGCCTACAGACCCGCACTGCTGTGGGCCTGCTCATGCTGGGGGTCTTTGTCTGGTGACCCTCCTTTCTCCCTCCCTCCCTCCCTCCCTCCCTCCCTCCCTCCCCCCACTGCCCATTTCACCATCCCCCCTCACCTCCTCCTCCCTCCCTTCAAACCCGTAACGAGTTGGGACTGTCAGTGCTGGGGGCATGTGCCGGTCAGCACTCACAATCTGCCTCCCTCCCTCTTTCCCTCCCTCCCCCCTCTTTCCCTCCCTCCCCCCTCTTTCCCTCCCTCCCCCCTCTTTCCCTCCCTCCCCCCTCCCTCCCTCCTTCCCTCCCCCCTTCCTTCCCCCCTCCCTCATTTCTGCCTCCATTTATCCCTCCACCCCCCTGTCCACATCCTTTCCTGCCTCCCTCCCTCATTTCTGCCTCCATGCATCCCTCCACACACCTGCCCACCTCCCTTCCTGCCTCCCTCCCTCCCTCCAGACCCGTATTGAGTTGGGCCTGTCAGTGCTGGGAGCCTGTGTTTCTGGCAACCGCGGCTTTGCTGCTCAGAGGTTGGAGGACTACCAGGCCTTATGCCTACCCTTGCTCTCATCAGAGCTGCTAGGTGAGGCGGGGGAGGGGAGGTGTGGGGGTCAGACCATGGGTGGGGCAGGGGAAGAGAGGTGTGGGGGTCTGACCATGGGCGGGGCAGGGCAGGGGAGGAGGTTGGAGGACTACCAAGCCTTATGCGTACCCTTGCTCTCATCAGAGCTGCTAGGTGAGGCGGGGGTGAAGGTGTGGGGGTCTGACCATGGGTGGGGCAGGGGAGGGGAGGTGTGGGGGTCTGACCATGGGTGAGGTGGGGGGGAGGTGGGGGGGTCTGACCATGGGTGAGGTGGGGGGGAGGTGTGGGGGTCTCTGACCATGGGTGAGGCGGGGGGGAGGTGTGGGGGTATGACCATGGTTGAGGTGGGGGGGAGGAGAGGTGTGGGGGTCTGACCATGGGTGAGGCGGGGGGGAGGTGTGGGGGTCTGACCATGGGTGGGGCAGGGGAGGGGAGGTGTGGGGGTCTGACCATGGGTGAGGCGGGGGGGAGGTGTGGGGGTCTGACCATGGGTGGGGCAGGGGAGGGGAGGTGTGGGGGTCTGACCATGGGTGGGGCAGGGGAGGGGAGGTGTGGGGGTCTGACCATGGGTGGGGCAGGGGAGGGGAGGTGTGGGGGTCTGACCATGGGTGAGGCAGGGGGGGAGGTGTGGGGGTCTGACCATGGGTGGGGCAGGGAGGGGAGGTGTGGGGACCTGACCATGGGTGAGGTGGGGGGGAGGTGTGGGGGTCTGACCATGGGTGGGGCAGGGGAGGGGAGGTGTGGGGGTCTGACCATGGGTGGGGCAGGGGAGGGGAGGTGTGGGGGTCTGACCATGGGTGGGGCAGGGGAGGGGAGGTGTGGGGGTCTGACCATGGGTGGGGCAGGGGAGGGGAGGTGTGGGGGTCTGACCATGGGTGAGGTGGGGGGGAGGTGTGGGGGTCTGACCATGGGTGGGGCAGGGGAGGGGAGGTGTGGGGGTCTGACCATGGGTGAGGCAAGGGAGGGGAGGAGGTTGGAGGACTACCAGGCCTTATGCCTACCCTTGCTCTCATCAGAGCTGCTAGGTGAGGCGGGGGTGGAGGTGTGTGGGTGGAGGCTTGATGTAGGTGGAGCAGGGGAGGGGAGGAGGTTGGTGTACTGCTAGGCCTAGTCTCTGCCCTGATAATGAGAGTAAGGGTGGGCCCTGTGCCGATAATTATAATTCCTACTAGGTGGATGTAAGAGATCTACAGTGTGGGAGGAGAGGGGGTTGAGGCGGGTTGAGGGGCAGGGGAGGGGCTGGGATGGGCAGGGGATGGGCTGGGGAGGACAGGGGGCCCACACTGGCTGGTTACCTTTCTGCAAGGCATGTCGACATGGCCATGGCGATCCTCGTTTAGTTTCCTTTGCTGGCAGACTTAATTTAGTGCGGGCATGTTAATAAGCTAACACGGGGCTGGTAATAATCAACGGGCATGATAATAATTTGCTCTTAGGTTTATTTGAAGCTTTCAAGACCGCTTCAGGAGATCTCACCCCTCCTATTTCCCCTGAACCATGAAGCCCTAAACCTAAAACGCAAGCCTCCTGTCCCCCTATGTTAGCTGACCCCACCCTCACCCCTTGCCCCCAGGTGGTGCCGCTTTTGAGGCTGTCTGCCTGCTGGCGTCCTGCCTACCCGGCCGCCTCGGCAGCAAGTCCGTCTCCCTCGCCGCCTCCCTGCGCCTGGTCGTGCGCGCGGCAGAGGACGAGCGCCAGCGCCAGGAGGCGCAACGCGGACAAGCAGACGCAGACTCGGTGGCGGCGGCGGAGGCCGCGGCCGCCGACGACTGGCTGCGGCCGCCGACCGCCGCCGGCGGCGGCCGCCGTGCGCGGCCCGCCGTGGTGAGCCTGCGCGACCTGCCCAAGAACCCCTCGGTGGCGGATGTGGTGCACGCGCTAAAGGAGGTGACGTGTGGCGGATGCGCGCTGCCGCCCTCGTCGTACCGGTTTGTGTTCCCCGTGCTCCGGGCGGTGCTCAGCTCCCCGGCGCACACCCCGCTGCATGACGAGGCCCTCGCGGTCGTGGCTCTGCACTGCTCGGCCAGCCTGGGTAGGTGTGGGGACTTGTGTGGCAGCGCAGTGCTTTATGCCAGCCTGGTTAGGTATGGGGACTTGTGTGGCAGTGCAGTGCTTTATGCCAGCCTGGGTGGGTGTGGGGACTTGTGTGGCAGTGCAGTGCTTTATGCCAGCCTGGGTAGGTATGGGGACTTGTGTGGCAGTGCAGTGCTTTATGCCAGCCTGGGTGGGTGTGGGGACTTGTGTGGCAGTGCAGTGCTTTATGCCAGCCTGGGTGGGTGTGGGGACTTGTGTGGCAGCGCAGTGCTCTATGCCAGCCTGGGTGGGTGTGGGGACTTGTGTGGCATCGCAGTGCTCTATGCCAGCCTGGGTGGGTGTGGGGACTTGTGTGGCAGCGCAGTGCTCTATGCCAGCCTGGGTGGGTGTGGGGACTTGTGTGGCAGCGCAGTGCTCTATGCCAGCCTGGGTGGGTGTGGGGACTTGTGTGGCATCGCAGTGCTCTATGCCAGCCTGGGTGGGTGTGGGGACTTGTGTTACATGACTTGACATCAAGGTGAAAGTGTTTCACATGTCATACAAGAGGATTTGTGTGGAAGGACAAGTTCATACCTGTCAGTGTGATGGATAGATGACATTGCAGTGTTGTTCTGTGTGTAGGGTGGAGGTTGTAGGGATAAAACCCTACACCCTTGTCTCGATAATTGAGAAAACAAAATATGAGTGTGTTCATCTCCTCTGGCCCTGGTGAGCGGTCATGGCGTCCTCTTGCATTTCCGGTATGTGCCCTGCTTTTCTTTCTTTCAACGAAATAAAGAAATACTTCTACACCGCGAGGCGTTGGCGTGAAGGGTTGGGGAGTCCCTGGGCCGCGGCTTTAGACATCCCACTGATGTTTCTTTGTTTCAACGATGAAGTACGTATCTGCAGCCACCCACACGAGCAGGTGATGACATACCCTGGAATTCAATGCACCATTGTGAATGGCTCCCCACCTAACCCCACCCACCCCCAACTCAACCCCACCCTACCCCACCTAACCCCACCCACCCTACCAACTTGCGAGCAGGTGATGACGTTCCCCGCCGTGAGACCCTGGCCCTGCTGTACCACACCCTGGGGGTCCTTTCAGCGTACAGGTGGGCAAGGGGGGAGGGGGGAGGGGCAGTTTTGGGTTGAGCGTTCAAATTAAATCCTGTTGCTCCACACTTTTCGGTTCATCCTTGCATATGTGTGGGGAGGGTGGTTGATATGTTGAGGTGTTCAGCCCTCCACTCTGCTGTGCCCCATCTTCATCCTGACACATGCATGGGGTAGGGGGGGTGAGAGGTTTTGGTCGTAAGCCCTTCGCTCTGCTGTGCCCCACCCTCATCCTGTCCCTGCACCTGCACCCTGATCCTGTACCTTGATCTGCCTCTTTGGATCTCCCTGTTTCTCTTCAGGGACCGCGTGCTGCCGCTGCTCAAGAGCTTGTGCTCCGGAGCCACAGAGGAGGACGTGCCGGCTGCAGTGGCGGGAGTGGTTTCGGAGCATGCACATGTGAGTGGTCTCGGTGCATGCACATGTGAGTGGTATCGGAGCATGTACATGTGAGGGGTATCGGAGCAATTATATTTTGTGTATTTGAGCACGTGCATGTGGGCGCGGCGTTTAAGCGTGCTCGCAACACCAGTTTTGAGTCATGTGCATTTGAGTGATATCGTGGCATGCACACGTGTGGCCCTGTGGCATGTATATCCGAGGAGTGGCACAACTTGATTATGTGTGAACAGTACATCAAGATTTTGGTCAAGATTTTGGTCAAGATTTTGTCGAAACTGGCCCAGTGGTGGCCGCCCAGCGGCTGCCTACGGGTGGTCTGGTGCCCACGAAAAGAAACACTGGTGAGCAGGCCCGGAACTTAAATCAGAGAGAGGGACCTGAATCGTTCATCCCACAACCCTTGATATCTATGCCCAAATGTCGTATTGTATGCACTTCAGGCCCGAAGGCATGCTTTGTGTCATGCTGTGGTTTGGTTTGTCCACAGTTCTGGCATTTGGCCACTTGGTGTCACCGGTATAGACATGCGTGTTTGTTTGTGGACGCATTTTATTTTGTTTGAAGCTCCTGTGGTCATGTACCTTTTCCCTCTGCGGCGTATTGCCACTTGCTTCGACTCTAAAATCGCGTACCGCCTGGGTTCTGGGACTGTACTTCGTTTGTCGTACCTTCATGATTTTTTCTTTATGTACCTCATGTGATGCACTTCCGTGTGGGTCCTATCCGACAGGTGCGCGCCGCCGCCCTGGCGTCGCTGCCCTTGGTACCGCTTCTGGGCGAAGGCATGCCGCCACCTGGCGATGTACAGCTGGTGGAGCTGTACATGGCTCGACACGATCCAAACGAGGACAACGTCGGGCTTGCCGACGGGCTGTGGCAGGCCACGCACTGCCAGCTTCCGGACAGCTTTGCCCCGACGCTGCTGAGCTACCTCGCCAGCGAGGCGCCCGAGGTCCGCGCGGCGGCGGCCGCAGCCCTCGCGGCGGCGATGAGCGAGCGGCCGGCCGCCGTCGGCCCGTCGGTGCGCCAGGTGGTCGCGTCGTACACTGACGCGCCGCTGGCGCAGCGGCTGGGCGTGGCGGCGGCGCTGAATGCGTGCAGCGCACAGCTAGGGGACGCGGAGGTGACGCTGGTGCTGGACTTCCTGATCCGGAACGGACTTGCGGACCACAACAGCAAGGTGCGGGGTGGGGCTTATCGCTCTGGATCATTGACTGAAAGTCGTGGTTTAAAGCCCTAACCGGTCTTCGGGACAGCAGCTTCAGGGAACAGGGGGCTTAGGCTTAGCGATTTACATGTATGTTTGCCGTTTACGGTGGACTGGTGGACCACAACAGCAAGTTCAGGGTAATGGACTGACAGGTGTTGTTTGAAAAGCTTCAAGGGCTTCAGAACAGCAATAGTAGGATGCATGGCGCTTAGGGTTTAGGTTAAACATGTTAGGATGCCTTTAATGCTGTGCCCTTAAAGGACTTGCGGAACAGGAAAGCAAGGTGCAGGTTGGGGTAATTGTTTTATACAAAAAGGTGGTTGAGGTTGGAATGCATAAAGGGGCTTCTGGACCGGAACAACAGGGTGTGGGGTGCTCGGGGTTCAGGTTTCTAGGTTAGGTCGCCCTTAACGCTGTGCCCTTAACGGACGGGTAAGCCAGCAAGGAGGAAGGGGAGCAGACGGGTCCCAGAACTTTTGCCCGTTTATGTATGTGTGTGTGCGTTTAATGTGTTAGTGAGTTTGAAGTAGGATGCAAAGCCTCAGACCAAATAGACTCTAGGCTACCCGAAAACCCTGCCCTCCCCGAAAGCGGCATCCCCGAAAGCGGCATCCCCGAAAGCGGCATCTGGCAGAACGGCGCGCCAGGCATTACTAGTATCTGCCATGGGGTCGTTCAGCGTTAAGCTGCCTTTCCTCTCGTTCGGTCCCCTTCATCTGTTTTTTTAAAGCGTCTGCCTCATAATCCGATTCCATTCCATTCCCTCATCCTCCTCATACCCCCGCTCCTCCCGTCCAGGTCCACCAAGCCATGGTGGCAGCCACAGAATCCCCCCCCCCCCCCTCCCCCCACACACAAACATGCACACACGCCCCCCCTTTATGTAACCCCTCACACCTATCCCCTGCCCCGTGCAGGTCCACCAAGCCATGGTGGCAGCCACAGAATCCCCCCCCCCCCCTCCCCACACACACAAACATGCACACACGCCCCCCCTTTATGTAACCCCTCACACCTATCCCCTGTCCCCTGCAGGTCCACCAAGCCATGGTGGCCGCCTCAGCATCATCCACCCCTCCAAAAACAAACACACCAACACACACACACACACATGCCCCCTCACACCTAATCCCTGCCCCCTGAAGGTGCGTCTAGACACGGCGGCCGCTGGCATATGCATCTTGGACGATCACGCCCTGTGCCCTGTGTCCTTGTTCGAGGGCTTCACCTCCCCCACGCCCCCCTCCCCCCCCTACCTCCCTTATTGGAGTCCTCCCACCCCTATCCCCGCCAAGCCATGGCGGCAGCCTCAGTATTCCTTCCCCCGCACACATACACAAACACACACGCCCCCTTCCTCTTAACCCTCTCACGTAACACCTGCCCGCTGCAGGTGCGCCAAGCCTTGGTGGCAGCCTAAGCATTCCACCCCCTTCCCCCTCCCCCTTTAGTCCCTCACATCCAACTCCTGTTCCCTCACAGTCTCGCTCCTGACCTCTGTCCCCTGCAGGTGCGCCAAGCCATGGTGGCCGCTGGTATGTGCATCGTGGACGACCACGGCGAATATCACGCCCAACGCATGCTTCCCCTGTTTGAGGGCTTCCTGGACCACAAGACGCCGGGTAGCAGCCGCGAGGAAGAGGCCAGATACGATATGGTGAGGGAGGAATCCTGAACCCTGGACCCTGAACCCTGAACAATAACCTCCTAAACTATCGACAAAGTGCTCCCTGCACGCACCCTCCGCCACGCAGCTGCAACTACCCACACCCACACCCTATACTGTTGCCGAGTGGCTTCCTTTATCCCCGGCTCAGGGCGTACAGTTTATTTACTTATTAATGTACTCCAGGGTGCTGGTGCGTGTTTTGCCTTGCTCACGCTCGAAAGCTACCCATGCCCCCCTTTATCTTGAAGTGCCTGGATCCTGTCCCCTAGAGTAGAAGCTCAGCTTGCAGGCCCTAAACCCTGAAACCTGATCCATAGACTCCTTGATAACCGATGGGGAGATCCCCGCACCCTACCATCCCTTGCACCCCACCCTCCCTTGCACACTTACACCTACACCTACACCTACACCTGCACACCTACATCCACACACTTAACTGTGTGCTCAAGGATGTCGTTGCGTGTTTGGCCATGCTCTAGCGTCATCCCTACTCTCCTTCTGTCTGGGGCCCGGGAGGGTCTCACTGTGTGCCTTTGTACACCCCTCATCTCACCCAGACCCCCCCCCCCACCCACCTTTTTCACCCACCCTTCTCACCCACCCATCCACCCACCTTCTCTCCAACGCCAGGTGCGCGAGGGCGTCGTGGTATTCCTGGGCACGCTCGCGCGCCACCTGCCTCCCGACGACCCCAAGCGCCGCACGATTGTGGAGACCCTCATCAGCGTTCTGGGCACTCCCAGTGAGGGTGTGCAGCGCTCGGTGTCCCTCTGCCTGCCCCCCCTGATCCAGCCGCTGGCGGTGGACAAGCCGTACGTGGAGGCCCTGGTGGCGCGGCTGCTGATGCAGCTGACCAAGGGGACGAATTACGGGGAGAGGCGCGGGGCGGCGTTTGGAGTGGCTGGAGTGATCAAGGTGCGTGTGGTTGTGAGGTGTAGGGCAGCGTTTTGAGTGATAAGGGTGATGATCAAGGTGCGTGTGGTTGTGAAGTGTAGGTTTAAGGGTTTGAAGTGTTAAAGGTGGTCAAGGCGTAATGGGACCAGCGGGGGGAGGGTTTGGCGCGGCTGAGCACGGCTGATCAAGGGCACAAATTATGGGGCGGGTGTGTTTGAAATGGTAGGTGTGATGAAGGTGTGATCGGTCAGGATGGATTGAGAGGGGACATGGCATGGCAAGTTTTCTGGCAAGGTTGGCCAAAGGCACAAAGTATGGGGAGAGATGAGGGGTTGGTGTGTTTTGAGTGATAGGGGTGATGAAGGTGTTATGGGGCAGGAGGGGGGGGGGGGGCGCGGCTGACCAAGGGCTCAGAGTATGGGGAACGGTGGGGGTTGGTGTGTTTTTAATGATAGGGGTGGTGAAGGTAAGATGGGACAGGGGGGAGAACCCAGCTTGGTACACCTTGTCGTAAATCTTGGGCATGAATGCATACGGTAATAGCCATGATGTCAGCAACATTTTTGAATATTAAGCTGATTATGTCCATCATAAAAGCAACTTAAGTAACAGAATAATAAAAAAAACATTTTTTTAATGTTGGCATCGTGCACATTCTGTAAGCCGATGATGTTTCCGACCTGGAGGCGGGCTCCCCTCCCTCCAAAACTATCACCCAGTTCCCATGCGTCCTGTCTATTCCTCTGTCCCCCCTTGTCTCAGGGCCTGGGTATCATGGCCATGAAGAACTACGGCATCATGGACTCGCTGAAAGGATGGCGTGGAGGATAAGCTCTTTGCAGGCACTCGCTGCCCACCCACCCACAAGAACACAGCACAGGTCCTGAGTTCCCTGTCCCCCCTTGTCTCAGGGCCTGGGTATCATGGCCATGAAGAACTACGGCATCATGGACTCGCTGAAAGGATGGAGTGGAGGATAAGCTCTTTGCAGGCACTCGCTGCCCACCCACCCACAAGAACACAGCACAGGTCCTGAGTTCCCTGTCCCCCCTTGTCTCAGGGCCTGGGTATCATGGCCATGAAGAACTACGGCATCATGGACTCGCTGAAAGGATGGAGTGGAGGATAAGCTCTTTGCAGGCACTCGCTGCCCACCCACCCACAAGAACACAGCACAGGTCCTGAGTTCCCTGTCCCCCCTTGTCTCAGGGCCTGGGTATCATGGCCATGAAGAACTACGGCATCATGGACTCGCTGAAAGGATGGAGTGGAGGATAAGCTCTTTGCAGGCACTCGCTGCCCACCCACCCACAAGAACACAGCACAGGTCCTGAGTTCCCTGTCCCCCCTTGTCTCAGGGCCTGGGTATCATGGCCATGAAGAACTACGGCATCATGGACTCGCTGAAAGGATGGAGTGGAGGATAAGCTCTTTGCAGGCACTCGCTGCCCACCCACCCACAAGAACACAGCACAGGTCATGAGTTCCATGTCTATCCCTCTATCCCCCCATGTTACAGGGCCTGGGTATCATGGCCATGAAGAACTACGGCATCATGGACTCGCTGAAGGCCGCTGTCGAGGACAAGCGCGACGCCGGGTCACGCGAGGGCGCCTTGCTGGCCTTCGAGTGCCTTTCAGAGAAGCTGGGGAAGCTTTTCGAGCCTTACATCATCTACATCCTGCCGCTGCTGCTGGCTTGCTTCGGCGACGTGGTGCCGGTTGTGAGGCAGGCGACGGAGGAGGCGGCGCGGATGATTATGGGACAACTCACGGCGTCGGGGGTGAAGCTGGTGCTGCCTGCACTACTCAAGGGGCTGGAGGACAAGGTGTGTGAATGATGTGTGAAGGGAATTTGAGGGGGAGGGAAGGAGGAGGCAGGAGGCGGCTAGGGTTATAATAGGTCAGCTCACCGTACTAAGTGTGGAGGAGGAGGTGGTGTGAAGGGGTGACAAGTGACATAGATGACCAAGGGGCAACTCACGGCTCTTGGGGGATTAAGCTGGTGCTGCCGGCGCTCCTGAAGGGGCTGGGAGACAAGGTGGGTGGAGGGTGGGTGAGAGGAGGAGATGGTGGAGGTGGTGGTGCAGAGGATCATGGGGCAACTCATGGCCCTGGGTTTGAAGCTGGTGCTGCCAGCACTTCTTTAAGGATTGTAGGAGCAGGTGTATGGACGTGGTGGGAAGGAGGGATGCTGGTGGAGGACGAGGGGGGGGGAGGGGGGAGGGATGCTCACGAAGGAGGACGTGGAAGGGAGGGGGAAGGGAGGCTGATGAAGGAGGAGGGGGAAGGGAGAGGGAAGGGAGGCTGGTGAAGGAGGAGGGGGGGGGGGAGAGGGAAGGGATGCTGATGGAGGAGGAGGGGCACAGGAGAGGGTAGGGAGGCTGATGAAGGAGGAGGGGGAAGGGGGAGGGAAGGGAGGCTGATGAAGGAGGAGGGGGAAGGGAGGGGGGTGATGCTGGTGCTATGAGCTCTTCTGATGGGGCCGGATGACAAGGTGGAGAGAGGTAATGGTAGGGAGGGGGGAGGGGGGAGGGGGGGGAGGGGAGATGAAGGGTATGGAGCTGGTACTAGGGAGCAAGCTGACAAGGGATGAATGGGGGGAGGGAGAGGGCGTACTTCATCGGGCTGATCAGGTGAATCCTGTCCCGAAGCTCCCCCCACCCTCCCACCCCATGTTCTTGAAGCTGCCTGTTTTTTTGCTGATGTGCCTACACGTGTTTTAAGAACTGGTGTGGCACCCCACTGCCCCCTTTTTATGCATGGTGCAGCAAGCAGGGAAGGATGTGCAGCTCATGTGCGTAAATCCATCGTGCCCTTGTGTGCTCAACCGCCCCTGTCCCCCTTCACTCAGGTGTGGCGCACCAAGCAGGGCAGCGTGCAGCTCCTGGGCTCCATGGCGCACTGTGCCCCCAAGCAGCTGGGGAGCTGCCTGCCCACCATTGTGCCGCGGCTCAGGTTAGTACCACAGGGGCACGGAGTGTGAATGATGTGTGAACATGTCTGGGAGGTGAGGCAGCTGGGCAGCTGCCTGTCCACCATTATGCCACGGCTCAGGTTAGTACCACAGGGTGTGAATGATGTGTGAATGTGTGTGGGAGGTGCGACAGTTGGGCAGTTGTCTGGACACCATTGTGCCGCAGCTCAGATTTGTACCATGGGGTGTGAATGATGTGTCAATGTGTGTGGGAGGTGAGGCAGCTGGGCAGCTGCCTCGGCACCATTGTGCCGCAGCTAAGTGTACATCAGGGCATGAATCATGTTTGAACAAGTGTGGACATGAAGCAGCTGGACAGATGCCTGGATGCCATTGAGTCAGATTTGTGTGCGACTTTGTACCACAGGGTGTGAATACAGTGTGAATGTGTGTGGGGTGAAGCATGTGGGCGGCTGTCTGCACATGTTTGTGTTGATTGCTGTGATTGAACGTGATTTTGTACCGCAACTGTGCATACTGCGTGAATGAGTTGGGAAGAAGCAATTGCCTGTCGTATGTGCCTCCCACACCTGCACACCATGTTCATACTTGGACATGTTCCCCAACTTTTGCATGTCGTGACCTGTTTACCTTAACATAGATGTCCCATGCAAGAATTACACACATCCCCACGTTTTCCACACTATATTCTCAAAATATGTTCACACCCTCGTTCACAGTGATGCACTGTGCTCCGCCACCCGCCACCACACACATACACACTCCACACACTTTCCTCGTTATATTCTCAAGTGTTGTTCACACCTTGGTTCACAGTGATGTTCTGAGCGACCCCCATCCCAAGGTCCAGGCAGCAGCCCAAGAGGCTCTGCAGGAGGTATGCGGCAGTAGCAGTAGGGGGGGGTGGTAGCAGTAGCAGCAGCTGGGAGATTTCAGCAGCAGCAGCAGCAGCAGCAGGTATAGAAGCATGAACTGTGGCAGGATGAGCTGCATCAGGAGGGAGAGGGTCGACATCTGCAGCAGGGTTATAAGCAGCAGCAGTAGCAGCAACAAAAGCAGTAGAGAATTATCAGCAAGAGTGTCAGAAGCAACAGCTGAAGCAGCAGCAGAAAAGGGAGGGGCGACGTGGGTCAGATCTGGGGTCAGATCTGGGGAAAGTGAGGTGCGCGGGCTGAGAGCTGGGAAGATTATATTTCAACGAGGTACGGTATGTTCAGCACAGGATTCTTTGATTGGAGAATTCTCTGATGTTCTCTGTTCAGAATGGATTTGCGCAAAAACAATGTCTACGAGGGGCGCAACAGGCCACGCGGATAGTTAATTAAGTGATAAGGGGGTTAATTGGTTGGATTCAGTTTGAATCAGGTGGAATTCAGGAGGTGCGAGCCTGCGTGGATGATTGAACAATGAAATTTCCTCCTGCGGGGCAAAATAAAAAAAATGAACTCCCAGCTGGACTTATATATTTAAGTCCCAGGGGTAACGGTATGGGGAGGTTGAATGTACGGGACCAGTATATAAATGATTAACTAATATAAATGATTAACTAATATAAATGATTAACTAATATAAATGATTAAGTAATATACGGGTAAGTGATTAACTAATATAAATGATTAACATGTATACCGTACGGGTTTATAAATTATGACCTGACATGCTGGTGTTAAAATGAAATATTGGTAGACAGGTATTTAAATTACAGGTATACACCGTGGGGGGGGGGGGCAAAAACAATAAAAAAAATCGACCCCATCCCCCTTTTTTGTAGACCTTAACGAGAGCGTTCCATAGCTGTTTTTCAAATGTTTCAGGGGGATGGGAGATATGGGGGGGCAAATTGGTGGGGGGGGGGGGGGGTCCCCCAAAAATCCATTATTTTTCTTTCTTCCAAACCTCGTATCTTTTTTCTTGGAGGTCTGTTGAGGCTGGCAGCGACACCCATGTGTTCTCCTTGCCAACATGAGTCCATTTACATCCTACAATGTTGCTTGAATTACCACATGACCCCCTGCCCCCCACACTGAGGGTTTGGCTCCATTGGACACACCCCGAAACCAGCTGAGTCATTCTTAGTTGACTGTTGGCATGTCATCACCTTAAGAATTGAAAATTTGAAATAAAGCAGTAGAAGCGCTTTGACGAGCTGATAGAGAAACACCACTTTTGTAATTTTGAATGTTGACTGAGATACTTGAATTTCAATGGGTTCCGGAGGGGGTGGGGGGTGGGTAGGCTCGTTGGGTGCTCGTTTTCGGGGGGGATGAGGTCCCTGGCTTTTTTTTTGCCCCCCCCTCGGTATGCACCGTTATACAGGTACCGTAGAACGGGTTTCACTCTGCGTTTAATTAATTCCTCGAGGGGGTGCGCGGAGTACATGCGCGATAAAGTATTAAGTAGCAACTACTTTTGGGGGTGCGCTGAGTAGTGTTTCCGGCACACAACATTAAAAAATTCAGCTGCGCATGCGCGGAGTACCGTATGGTACGTTTTTGCTGCGCGACGAATTTGATATAATTGTTCTGAGAAGGGGTGCACGGAGTCTATCCGGTTCTATGGTAATGAAATGATGTGCCGGCTAACAGGTATTCAAATTATAAACTGGCAACGTCACAGTTTGTAAATTGAAACCCGTTGAAAGGTATCGGTACTGTATGTAAGTTGAAAGGTATCGGTACTGTATGTAAGTTGAAAGGTATCGGTACTGTATCTAAGTTGAAAGGTATCGGTACTGTATCTAAGTTGAAAGGTATCGGTACTGTATGTAAGTTGAAAGGTATCGGTACTGTATCTAAGTTGAAAGGTATCGGTACTGTATCTAAGTTGAAAGGTATCGGTACTGTATCTAAGTTGAAAGGTATCGGTACTGTATCTAAGTTGAAAGGTATCGGTACTGTATCTAAGTTGAAAGGTATCGGTACTGTATCTAAGTTGAAAGGTATCGGTACTGTATCTAAGTTGAAAGGTATCGGTACTGTATCTAAGTTGAAAGGTATCGGTACTGTATCTAAGTTGAAAGGTATCGGTACTGTATCTAAGTTGAAAGGTATCGGTACTGTATCTAAGTTGAAAGGTATCGGTACTGTATCTAAGTTGAAAGGTATCGGTACTGTATCTAAGTTGTGTACCAATAGGCAGTAGATGTAAATTGCCTTCACTCAAAATTATTTTTGTTGTCTGCCCCTAATTGTGTAACCACTGACCCTTGTGCAGATCGGCAGCGTCATTCGTAACCCCGAGTTTCAACCCTAAACCCCAAAACCCTTAACCCTGAACCCCTTTTGCAGATCGGCAGCGTCATTCGTAACCCCGAGGTCCAGGCCCTGGTTCCACACCTGCTGTCAGCGATTGCAGAGCCCAACGTTCACACTCGGGCCTGCCTGGACGTTCTACTGCAGGTGCGGGGCATGCCACGCACTGATGTATACTTTGTGTTGGAGGGGTGTTGTTGTTACAAAGTTGACGCAAGCCCCCACAGCTTTTTGCGAAAGGGCCAGGCAGGGCGAACCGGGAGGAGAACAGGAAACGAAAAAACGAGACAGACACCTAAGAACAAACAAAATCGCCAGCACCAGGGGTGTCGATGTGGCAGAGATGGTCAATGTGTGTGCGTGTCTGGAAGGGGTTTCATATCGATATCGAAAGCTGCAGGGGGGGGGCATGCCACGCACACATTGTGTTGGAGGGGTGTCGATGTGGCAGAGATGTTTCATACATTTTGACACACTTTCCTTGGCACTCCCCGTCCCGTGGGCAGCCCCTCCCCCCCTCAGTCGGTGTGATTGATGCCCCCCCTCTCCCCTCCCTGCAGATGATCTTTGTCAACACGATTGATACCCCATCTCCCTCACTCCTCCTTTAAGACAGTCTGATGCCCCTTCCCTGGTGCTGATTGTCCCCGTGGTGCACCCCTCCCCCCCACTGAACCAATATGATTCATGCCCCTCCTACCCCCTCCCTCCTCCCCCCTCCCTACAGACCGTCTTTGTGAACACGATTGATGCCCCTTCCCTGGCGCTGATTGTCCCCGTGGTGCACCGTGGGCTGCGGGACCGCACCGGTGACACCAAGCGCCGCGCCGGAAGGATTGTGGGGAACATGTGCACACTGATCAACGACGCAAAGGTGACCGATCCTAAACCATCAACCCTGAAACATGTGCACACTCAATGACGCTAAGGTGACCTACCCTAAACCCTAAACCCTCATTTTTGAACCCTTAACCCTAACTTGTTAACCTAAAATCCTTACTTGTAAACCCTCAAACCTCACTTGTAAACCCTGCACCCCTGAACATGTGCACACTGATCAACGAATAAGAGGTGAAACCGGTGTTGATTGGCGATGGCTGTATCTGTCGGTGTTGTGATTGATGTGGACTTCGGGCCTGCAGTCCATACCGGAGACACCGAGGGCGTCTGGCTGATGCCCATGCATAACGAAAAAGGGCCCTATCTGCAGTTCTGCACGTACGTCAATTACTCAACGTATTGGCTGGCTCACGTCACTGGCCCATGTGACAGTTTGATGTCGTTTCTCTTCCCCCCCTCCCCCCCTTTCTCTCTTTTCCCCTTCAGGACATGGCCCCTTCCATTCCCATTATTAACCCTTTTCAACCCCCCCGCCTCTCCCTTCTCCCCCTTCAGGACATGACCCCCTACGTCCCCATCCTCATGCCAGAGCTGCAGAAGAGCTTGGTGGACCCCCTGCCAGAGGTAAGCGGTTGGCACTGGAGCATAACGTTTGGAGGTCGGGGTTTAGGCAGGGTGGACCCCCTGCCAGAGGTGAGGGGTAGGCACTGGAGCATAACAGTTGGAGGGAAGGGCTTAGGCTGGGTGGACCACCTGTCTGAGGTGAGCAGGTGGCATTTGAGCATAGCATTTGGCGGTAACGGTTTAAGCTTGATGAAAACTTCCCCCCCCCCCTGTCTGAGGTGTGGGGTAGGCACTATCAAGCCTGGACCCTGACCTAGACCCTAGCCTATCCTTTGAGTTCTGGGTTCAGGCTTGTTATTATAGCTGGAGGCTCCCCTGAAAGTGTTGACACCTGATGTACATAAAGGCTTGGATTCAGTTTCTACCCTTTCATTCATTTGACTGCCCTTTGCGACTCCACCTTTTACCCCTGCTTCTTACGCTCTGGTGGGCTCCGAGGCTGCTCAAACCTGCTCCGCACAGCCGCCGCTACTGCCCCCCCCCCCCCCCCCTGACCCTGCCCCTACCTTGCTTCCCCCTCCAGGTGTGTGCCGTCAGCGCCCTGCACCTCCATCCCCCTGCACCTTAGTACCCCTGCACATCCGTTCCCCCCCCCTGCCCCTACCCCGCTCCCCCCTCCAGGTGCGTGCCGTCAGCGCCCTGCACCTCTATCCCCCTGCACCTTAGTACCCCTGCATATCCGTTCCCCCCCCCTGCCCCTACCCCGCTCCCCCCTCCAGGTGCGTGCCGTCAGCGCCCCCTGACCCTCCGTCCCCTGACCCTGCCCCCCCCTGCCCCTACCCCGCTCCCCCCTCCAGGTGCGTGCCGTCAGCGCCCTGCACCTCCATACCCCTGCACCTTAGTACCCCTGCACATCCGTTCCCCCCCCCTGCCCCTACCTTGCTTCCCCCTCCAGGTGTGTGCCGTCAGCGCCCTGCACCTCCATCCCCCTGCACCTTAGTACCCCTGCACATCCGTTCCCCCCCCCTGCCCCTACCCCGCTCCCCCCTCCAGGTGCGTGCCGTCAGCGCCCTGCACCTCTATCCCCCTGCACCTTAGTACCCCTGCATATCCGTTCCCCCCCCTGCCCCTACCCCGCTCCCCCCTCCAGGTGCGTGCCGTCAGCGCCCCCTGACCCTCCGTCCCCTGACCCTGCCCCCCCCTGCCCCTACCCCGCTCCCCCCTCCAGGTGCGTGCCGTCAGCGCCCTGCACCTCCATACCCCTGCACCTTAGTACCCCTGCACATCCGTTCCCCCCCCCTGCCCCTACCCCGCTCCCCCCTCCAGGTGCGTGCCGTCAGCGCCCCTGACCCTCCGTCCCCTGACCCTGCCCCCCCCCTGCCCCTACCCCGCTCCCCCCTCCAGGTGCGTGCCGTCAGCGCCCGCGCCATGGGCTCCCTCCTCAAGGGCATGGGCAGCGAGGCCTTCTCGGACCTGGTGCCCTGGCTGATGGCCACGCTGCGCAGCGACGCCGGCAACGTGGAGCGCAGCGGGGCAGCCCAGGGCCTGGCTGAGGTGCTGGCTGTGCTGGGTACCGGCCACATGGAGGTGCTGCTGCCGGACATCCTGGAGGGCTGCAAGCACCGCGTGTCCTACCAGAGGGAGGGGCACCTCACCCTTTTCCAGGTGAGCTCTCAACCCTAATATTTAGCACCAAACCTTCAACTCTAAACCCTGAACCCTGGTTACCCGTGTCGTACCAGAGGGAGGGGCACCTCACTGGGCAATCACACTGTTCCAGGTGAGCCAAAAATCTGTAACCCTAAACTGTTCCAGGTAAATGAAGAAGCCTTTACCCTAAACTCCAGTGGGACCATGCCTATTGGAGGGAGGGGCACCTCACACTTTGACCTCGAACGCTGAACCCTTAACAGTCCCAGGTGAATTTAAAACCCTAAACCCTAATCCCTTCCAGGTGAACTCGTCATTTTATACCGAAACACGCTTTTCTTAGCTTTGGGTTTGCAGACTTCAGGGTTCGAGGATTAGGGTACAATTGCAAGCCCTAAACTGTTCCAGGTGATCTCAAAACCCCAAACCCAAGACACTCCCTGAGCGATCAGATGGAGAGCTGCACCTTACCATACAAGTATTTCAGGCAAACCCTTTAACATACACCCCAAGCCCCCAAGCTGTACCAGGTTCACCCTGGGCCTAAACCCTAAGCTAGTGCAGATGAATTGTGTACCAATAGGGACGGGCATGTAATGCTGACAGATGAACCCTTGATCATCATGCATCAATACCGATTATGCTCCTGCTTGAATCCAAACCCTGACCCTGCAACCACCACTTTCCAACCACCACCACCACCCGCCCACAGCTACAGTTCCTGTCTGATCCCTGCCCCTCATGTTGCCCCTCTTGCCCTCAGTTCCTGCCCATCACCCTCGAATCTCTGTCCCAGCCCCCCCCGACATATTAATCCTGCATCATGTATCCCCACCACCACCACCACCCGCCCACAGCTACAGTCCTTGTCTGATCCCTGCCCCTCGTGTTGCCCCTCTTCCCCTCAGTCCCTGCCCATCACCCTCGAATCTCTGTTCCAGCCCCCCCCGACCCATGAATCCTGCATCATGTACCCCCCCCCCCCCGCCACAGCTACAGTTCCTGTCTGATCCCTTCCCCTCGCGTTGCCCCTCTTCCCCTCAGTTCCTGCCCATAACACTTGAGTCGCTGTTCCAGCCCTACCTGGGTCGTGTGCTGCCGGCCATTCTGGATGGCCTGGCTGATGAGAACGAGGGAGTCCGGGACGCTGCATTGCAAGCAGGTGAGTGGAGTAGGAGGGGGGGGTGAGTGGGGGTGAGTGGAGGAGGGTTTGTGGGGTCAGTGGATTAGGGGGGGCTGAGTGGAAGAGGGTGAGTGGGGGAGGGAAAGGGAGTGGGGTGATTGGAGGAGAGGAGAGGTTGAAGGGTGAGCAGAGGAGAGGAGAGGTTGAGTGGTGGAGGGCAGGGGAGTGTCGTGACTTGTGAGAGGATGTAAGGGGTGATTGGATCAGTGGATGGCCTGGCTGGTGAGAGCAAGGCAGTCCGGGATGCCACCTGGCAAGCAGGTGAAAGAGAAGATACAGGTATAGGAGGTGTGGTGTGTTACCCGGCTCCACTTCTGAACTCTCCACCTCACACATGCTTCACACATGTTCACACTTGTGGTTTTGCTCCTCGTAACATGCAGCATGCAGTGCTGGACCCATTTCAGAATAAAAAGGAATCCTGATCACCCAATATAAGTACCCGCCCCCCCCCCCTCTGGTTCAAGGTTTAAGAGCCCTCTCTTCCAGGAGGCAGCCCACTCCCCTCATAAAGCCGCGTGTGTGTTCCTAGTTTATCTGTCCCCATTGCACTGCTGATCCCTTGTCACACACACACCCTCACACAAATGCACACTCCCATCTTACACCCTGTCCCCTTTTTGACGCAACTGAAACTGTGAGCGCTCAACCCTGAAGCCTCTATCCTCAACCTTCGGAATGCTTAACCGCAAACGATCAAACCTCCAACCACCCAAACTGGCAATTGAATGAACCATCATTGCCCTCAAATTTATAAACGCGTTAGGCCCTTTACCCCACCCCCCGAACCCCTCTAAACCCTACCCCCTAAACCCTCGTATTCTGTAACTCCAGCCCAAAACCTTTCAACACTAAACCCTCATTTACTCTCCACATGGCGGAAATGCTCATTTACTCTCCACCCGTCAGGCCGCATCTTTGTTGACCACTACACGAACACTGCTATGGTCCTGATCCTGCCCGCTGTCGAGGAGGGAATCTCCAACGGCAACTGGCGCATTCGCCAGAGCTCGGTACTGCTCATGGGCAAGCTGCTGTTCAAGGTGAAGGCCGAAAGAGGGGAAAGATGGAACAATTTCTTTGCTTTTTCTGACGCTGGGTTACACCAGACTAGAGCTCCTGCCACCGCAGAGGGCGCTTCTAATACATGGCTGCAATTCTCCGAAGAGCTTGTCAAGTTGGGCTTTTCCTGGTTCACTCACCGCTGCTTGGGGAATCCTGGTTAGTTTATTTTCCTCTGCTTTTTGTTTTTCCGTTACGATCCATTCGGCATCAAGAAAGCACCTGAATGGGACTTGCATTCGCTAGCGCTCTGCGCTGCTCACGCGCAAGCTGCTCATGGGCATGCTGTCGTTGAAGGTTAAAGCATCAGCAAGGAAACATATTTATTCTGGTTTCAGGATTGTGTGTGTTCCAGGCCGTTGGGCACAACCAAAAAGTAGCCTTGTTTGTTTTGTCCCCACCTTACCTGAATCCCTCCCCACCTCCCCACCTCCCCACCTCCCCACCTCCCCACCTCCCCACCTCCCCACCTCCCCACCTCCGCTTGTCCCTCCCTCTCTACTTGCCCTTCGGGGTGTCGGTACGTTGGGTACTATTGTGATTGATGGCGGCAGGCGGTGATAAACGTTTCTCTCCTCTCCCTGCTGGCTAGACCTTGACTCCCCCCCCCAGGGGCCCTCCTGGAACTCCGCCTCCTTGCCTCCTATCTCCTCCAGGAAGCCTTCCTCATCACCTCCCCACCTGCCCTCCCCACCCCCCTCACCTGCTCTCGTCCCCTTGTTTTCTTGTCCCTGTCACCTTTCTCCTTTCGCCTACACCACCCCCCCACCTCTCTCGTCCCCTTGTTTTCTTGTCCCTGTCACCTTTCTCCTTTCGCCTACACCACCCCCCCACCTCTCTCGTCCCCTTGTTTTCTTGTCCCTGTCACCTTTCTCCTTTCGCCTACACCACCCCCCCCACCTCCCTCGTCCCCTTGTTTTCTTGTCCCTGTCACCTTTCTCCTTTCGCCTACACCACCTCCCCACCTCCCTCGTCCCCTAGTTTTCTTGTCACCTTTCACCTTTGTCAAATTTGCCTCCTCCCCTCCCCTCCTACTCTCCTCCCCTCATCCCTCCCTGCCCCCCTGCCCTTCAGGTGGTAGGTACGTCGGGTAACATTGTGATTGATGGCGGCAGTGACGACGAGGGTGCTGCAGAGGAGCACTACGCCGAGGCCATCATTATGGCCTTGGGCATGGAGCGACGCAACCAAGTGCTCTCCCGTCTGTACATGACCAGGTGGGTGGAAGGGGTGGAAAGTGTCAAAATAGCTGGGGATCACGCAACGAAATTCCCAGTCCAGATGTGTTCACACACCCCTGGATGGGCGCGGGCAGTGACTTCCCCTCCCCCGCTCGCTGCTAACGGTGCCAGTGCATCCGCCTTATCCAGTGTTGCTGTTGCTGTTACTACTTTTGCTGTTACTACTTTTGCTGTTACTACTTTTGCTGTTGCTACTGATGCTGATGCTATTATTTTTGTTGCTGCTGATGATGTTGTTACTACTGTTGCTGTTGCTACTGTTGCTACTGATGCTGTTGTTACTACTGTCGCTACTGATGCTACTGATGCTGTTGTTACTGCAGTTGTTGTTACTACAGTTGCTGTTACTACAGTTGCTGTTACTACGGTTGCTACTGATGCTGATGCTGTTGCTGTCATTGCGTCTTCTTCTGCTGCTGCTGCCGCCAATTTATGTATGCTGACTCTTTCAAGCACGCTTAGGTTGATGTTAAACCCTACCCCCATTATCCTAAAACCTACATTTCTCACATGTGTACCGGTGATGACATAAACAATCTTCCGACAGTTTATCGCGTTTGGCAACGTCAGCTTTTTAACCCTTTAGTGTGGAAGCATGTAGTAAGCACCGAAAGTGCGAATGTTGCTGTTGTTGTATTTGTTGATTATGTTGTTGCTGCACAAGCAGCTTCTGACATCCCCTCATGTCATCCCTCAAATCTTAATTCCTTTCTCTGCCCCGTAGATGCAAGCCTCCTCCTTCCTGCTGCAAGGAATGATTTTAATTATAATGCCTGTTGTTGTTGTCTTCCTCTTCTCTTTCTGGCGGCGCCTCAATGCTACCCTCAATCCGCCATAGGTCCGACCCGCAGTACAGTGTCCGTAATGAGGCACTACATGTGTGGAAGACGGTCGTGGTCAACACTCCCAAGACGTTGCTGCAGATCCTGCCCATACTGATGCAGCAAGTGATCGCGGCGCTCGCGTCAAGCAGCGATGATAGGAGGGTGAGCGGTTGGGAGTGGAGGGGGGTCGGTTGGGGGAGGGTTGAAGTGAAGATGGAGCAGTTCCGGAGCATTCGAAGTGATGGGGGAGCAGTTAAGAGGTAAGGGTGGGGTGGGGGCGCTGAGGGAGGGTTCAAATGAAGGGGGAGCGGTTTGAGTGGGGAGGGGGGCACTTGAGGGAGGTTCAAATGAAGGGGGAGCAGTTGAGAAAAGAGTGTGTAGCGGGGAAGACGTGGGAGCGGTTGAGGAGGCGCTGTGCCAGGCGGTTAGGGCAAAGGAGGAGGTTATAACCCGCTGTTGAAACCTGCCTGGCGCCCTGGCCCCACGCAGGTTGACTTGGAACCCTATGCGGGAGTCCTTCAAACTTCAGCAGTCACCCTTTTTACCCAAACATTGCACCTTACACGTTCAACCCCACCAACCTGGCGAGCTGTGGATTAATGCCTGCCAATGACCCCGGTCACAATTCGCATCCTTCACAACCTTCACACACACACCACACTCAAACTCCGCCTTACTTGATGGCTGTCCGCTGCAACGGCGAGCTTAATCCCAATGTAGGCGAGAGAGGGTGCGCAACTGCATCCCGTCCCTCCATACATGCCACACCCTTCACACCATAAACCACACCATCCACACTTTATCACCAGGTGATGGCTGCCCGCTGTCTTGGCGAGCTGTGTCGCAAGATGGGCGAGCGTGTGCTCAACCGTATGATGCCCATCCTGAGGGAGGGCGTGCACTCGGAGGATGCGGGGACCAGGCAGGGTGTCTGCCTGGGCCTGAGGGAGGTGAGGTAGAGGGGGGGGGAGCTGAATGTGTGTGTGGGAGGAGGGGCAGCCGCTGAGTGTGGAGTGCGAGCCAGGTGTGGAGATCAAACAGGGTGTCTGTCTAGGCTTGAAGGAGGAGAGGCAGATGGGGAGGGGGGGGGGGCTGAATGTGTGTGTGGGAGGAGGGGCAGCCGCTGAGTGTGGAGTGCGAGCCAGGTGTGGAGATCAAACAGGGTGTCTATCTAGGCTTGAAGGAGGAGAGGCAGATGGGGAGGGGGGGGGGCTGAATGTGTGTGTGGGAGGAGGGGCAGCCGCTGAGTGTGGAGTGCGTGCCAGGTGTGGAGACCAGGCAGGGTGTCTGTCTAGGCTTGAAGGAGGAGAGGCAGATGGGGAGGGGGGGGGGCTGAATGTGTGTGTGGGAGGAGGGGCAGCCGCTGAGTGTGGAGTGCGAGCCAGGTGTGGAGATCAAACAGGGTGTCTGTCTAGGCTTGAAGGAGGAGAGGCAGATGGGGAGGGGGGGGGGGCTGAATGTGTGTGTGGGAGGAGGGGCAGCCGCTGAGTGTGGAGTGCGTGCCAGGTGTGGAGACCAGGCAGGGTGTCTGTCTAGGCTTGAAGGAGGAGAGGCAGATGGGGAGGGGGGGGGGGCTGAATGTGTGTGTGGGAGGAGGGGCAGCCGCTGAGTGTGGAGTGCGTGCCAGGTGTGGAGACCAGGCAGGGTGTCTGTCTAGGCTTGAAGGAGGAGAGGCAGAGAGGGGAGGGGGGGGGCTGAATGTGTGTGTGGGAGGAGGGGCAGCCGCTGAGTGTGGAGTGCGTGCCAGGTGTGGAGACCAGGCAGGGTGTCTGTCTAGGCTTGAAGGAGGAGAGGCAGATGGGGAGGGGGGGGGGGCTGAATGTGTGTGTGGGAGGCGGGGCAGCCGCTGAGTGTGGAGTGCGTGCCAGGTGTGGAGACCAGGCAGGGTGTCTGTCTAGGCTTGAAGGAGGAGAGGCAGAGAGGGGAGGGGGGGGGCTGAATGTGTGTGTGGGAGGGGGGGGGGCAGCCGCTGAGTGTGGAGTGCGAGCCAGGTGTGGAGATCAAACAGGGTGTCTGTCTAGGCTTGAAGGAGGAGAGGCAGATGGGGAGGGTGGGGGGGAGCTGAATGTGTGTGTGGGAGGAGGGGCAGCCGCTGAGTGTGGAGTGCGAGCCAGGTGTGGAGATCAAACAGGGTGTCTGTCTAGGCTTGAAGGAGGAGAGGCAGATGGGGAGGGGGGGGGGGGCTGAATGTGTGTGTGGGAGGAGGGGCAGCCGCTGAGTGTGGAGTGCGTGCCAGGTGTGGAGACCAGGCAGGGTGTCTGTCTAGGCTTGAAGGAGGAGAGGCAGATGGGGAGGGGGGGGGGGCTGAATGTGTGTGTGGGAGGAGGGGCAGCCGCTGAGTGTGGAGTGCGAGCCAGGTGTGGAGATCAAACAGGGTGTCTGTCTAGGCTTGAAGGAGGAGAGGCAGATGGGGAGGGTGGGGGGGAGCTGAATGTGTGTGTGGGAGGAGGGGCAGCCGCTGAGTGTGGAGTGCGAGCCAGGTGTGGAGATCAAACAGGGTGTCTGTCTAGGCTTGAAGGAGGAGAGGCAGATGGGGAGGGGGGGGGGGCTGAATGTGTGTGTGGGAGGAGGGGCAGCCGCTGAGTGTGGAGTGCGAGCCAGGTGTGGAGATCAAACAGGGTGTCTGTCTAGGCTTGAAGGAGGAGAGGCAGATGGGGAGGGGGGGGGGGCTGAATGTGTGTGTGGGAGGAGGGGCAGCCGCTGAGTGTGGAGTGCGTGCCAGGTGTGGAGACCAGGCAGGGTGTCTGTCTAGGCTTGAAGGAGGAGAGGCAGATGGGGAGGGGGGGGGGGCTGAATGTGTGTGTGGGAGGAGGGGCAGCCGCTGAGTGTGGAGTGCGTGCCAGGTGTGGAGACCAGGCAGGGTGTCTGTCTAGGCTTGAAGGAGGAGAGGCAGATGGGGAGGGGGGGGGGGGCTGAATGTGTGTGTGGGAGGAGGGGCAGCCGCTGAGTGTGGAGTGCGAGCCAGGTGTGGAGATCAAACAGGGTGTCTGTCTAGGCTTGAAGGAGGAGAGGCAGATGGGGAGGGGGGGGGGGGCTGAATGTGTGTGTGGGAGGAGGGGCAGCCGCTGAGTGTGGAGTGCGAGCCAGGTGTGGAGATCAAACAGGGTGTCTGTCTAGGCTTGAAGGAGGAGAGGCAGATGGGGAGGGGGGGGGGCTGAATGTGTGTGTGGGAGGAGGGGCAGCCGCTGAGTGTGGAGTGCGTGCCAGGTGTGGAGACCAGGCAGGGTGTCTGTCTAGGCTTGAAGGAGGAGAGGCAGATGGGGAGGGGGGGGGGCTGAATGTGTGTGTGGGAGGAGGGGCAGCCGCTGAGTGTGGAGTGCGAGCCAGGTGTGGAGATCAAACAGGGTGTCTGTCTAGGCTTGAAGGAGGAGAGGCAGATGGGGAGGGGGGGGGGGGGCTGAATGTGTGTGTGGGAGGAGGGGCAGCCGCTGAGTGTGGAGTGCGTGCCAGGTGTGGAGACCAGGCAGGGTGTCTGTCTAGGCTTGAAGGAGGAGAGGCAGAGAGGGGAGGGGGGGGGGGGCTAAATGTGTGTGGAAGGGGGGGTAGGGCTGAGTGTTGAGTGCGTGCCAGGTGTGAGGTCCAGGCAGGGTGTCTGCCTGGGGCTGAAGGAGGTGAGGTTGAGGGGGAGGGGGGGGGGGCTGAATGTGTGTGTGGGAGGAGGGGCAGCCGCTGAGTGTGGAGTGCGTGCCAGGTGTGGAGACCAGGCAGGGTGTCTGTCTAGGCTTGAAGGAGGAGAGGCAGAGAGGGGAGGGGGGGGGGGCTAAATGTGTGTGGAAGGGGGGGGTAGGGCTGAGTGTTGAGTGCGTGCCAGGTGTGGGGTCCAGGCAGGGTGTCTGCCTGGGGCTGAAGGAGGTGAGGTTGAGGGGGAGGGGGGGGGGGGGGCTGAATGCGTGTGGGAGGGGGGGGGGCGAAGGGGTGGAGTTCAGGCTGAGAGGATCGAGAGGGAGCTTCGTCGCATGATGTCTGTTGTGATGGAGGGCGTGCACTCTGAGGATGTGGGGACCAGTCAGGGTGAGAGGGGGGGGAGAAGGTGTGTGTGTGGGGGGGGGAGATTGGGGTTTGTTGGGAGGTAAGTTGAAACGCATGATGCCTATCTTGAGGGAGTGTGTGCACTGTGAGGATGTGGGGACAAAACAGGGTGTATGTCTGGGGCTGAGGGAGGTGAGGCAGAGGTCGATAGTGAGACTGATAGGGTTATCTTTGCAAACCAACAATGCCTTGTTTTTACACGCACTTTGATAGACCTTGTCCAGTCCATTGAATGCGCATTAACATTCATAGTTTATTTAGGTGTGGGGCTTCACTGCGATGCGCCACCTTGCACCTGTGCGCACTCCCTGACCCACTTGTTGCCCGTTCAGGTCTTGGAGAACATCTCCAAGCATCAGTTGGCTGACCACCTGGCGGACGTACTGCCAACAGTGCAGGTAGCTGGGGGGAAGCAGGGGGGGACATTGTGCCGTGGCTTGGTAGGTGAGTTGATGAGCTGACGTGCATGAGGACTTCAATTGTGTGGTACTGCTGGCAGATCACATGGTGGACGTACAGCTGGCAAAGCACGTAGCTGCGGGGAATCTGGAGGAAGTTGTGTCGTAGCGGAGGAGCAGTTGAGGGGAAGAGCTGAAGTCGATTAGTATATTTGTAGGCAGGTACGGCTGGCAGACAACCAGGCGGATGTACTGCCAATAGTACAGGTGGCTGGGGGAAGCTGGGGGGGTCGCGGCGTAGCTGAGGAGTAGATGAAGAGCAGAGGTCCATTAGTACCTTCATTATCAGGTACAGCCGGCAGACCACCCCATGGATGTACTGCCTGCATGACGGGTATCTGGAGGGGAGCTTCAGGGCAGTAGATGAGCAGTAGATGAGCAGTAGATGAGCAGTAGATGAGGATGACCCGATAGATTCAGTTGAAATCGAGTATTGCTGTATCTCATATCACCGCCCTGCACTGCCTGCAGTAGCTGAGCCGTAGCTGGATCACTTAACACTGCCATGCCCTACTTTCAGGAGCTGAGCAGTAGCTGAGCAGTTGCTGAATCCCGTGCCACCTCCCTGCCCTGCCTGCAGGCTGCCCTGACTGACACTGAGCCTGGGGTGCGGGCTGCTGCTGGAGATGCGTTTGCCATCCTCTTCAAGGGAGGATCTGGCTCTGCTGTGGATTCGGTGGTGCCCTCCATGATCGCAGGTGAGAGGGGTGTCACACTTGAGTGATATAAAGTTCACACATGTGTGAAACTGGTTGCCATCCTCTTCAAAGGAGGTTCTGGCTCTACCGTAAATTCAGTGGTGCCCTGTATGATTGCAGGTAAGAAGGGGGTCACACCTCAGTAGTAAGGGGGTCACACTTCTTGAAAGGGTTGCTATCATGTTGCGAGGGAGGGTCCGGATCCGAAGCCGACTTCGTGATGCCCAGGCGCTGATAGTGCCCTCTGTGATGGGATCGATAGGGGATGGTCACATGTGTGAGAGGGGCTGTTCATTTGGTCACACATGTGTGAGATGGGATGGTCACACATGTGTGAGAGGAGGGTCACAATTGAGTACTGTGAGGTTGACAGTGGATGCAGACGGTTAAAATTGCGGCGTGCGGGAGGCTCTGGCTCTGTAGCTCGCCCCACCACTCACACAGGCCTGGAGACGGAAGCCAAGTTCTCTGAGAGCCTGGAGGGCTTGCGCGTGATCCAGCTGGTCCGCCCAACCGTGTTCAACTTTGTGCTCCCTAAGCTGCTCAAGACACCCATGCCGCTGAACAGCATCAGGTGGGGGCTGGGGGGAGGGGGGCTGAGCTGCTTAGCAGCTGGGTGGGTGGAGGAGGGGTGTTGGGGGCCCTGATACTAAATATTCTGAGTGTGTGGGGGGAGAGTGTATGGGCGGGGCCGGGGCGGTGAGAGGCATTTCCCAATAAGGCACAGTGGTGTGGGGTATGAATCTGTGTTGTGCGGTGTGGGGTATGAATCTGTGTTGTGCAGTGTGGGGTATGAATCTGTGTTGTGCAGTGTGGGGTATGAATCTGTGTTGTGCAGTGTGGGGTATGAACCTGTGTTGTGCGGTGTGGGGTATGAATCTGTGTTGTGCAGTGTGGGGTATGAACCTGTGTTGTGCAGTGTGGGGTATGAATCTGTGTTGTGCAGTGTGGGGTATGAATCTGTGTTGTGCAGTGTGGGGTATGAATCTGTGTTGTGCGGTGTGGGGTATGCATCTGTGTCGTGCGGTGTGGGGTATGCATCTGTGTTGTGCGGTGTGGGGTATGAATCTGTGTTGTGCGGTGTGGGGTATGAATCTGTGTTGTGCAGTGTGGGGTATGAATCTGTGTTGTGCAGTGTGGGGTATGAATCTGTGTTGTGCAGTGTGGGTTATGAATCTGTGTTGTGCATTGTGGGGTATGAATCTGTGTTGTGCGGTGTGGGGTATGAATCTGTGTTGTGCAGTGTGGGGTATGAATCTGTGTTGTGCAGTGTGGGGTATGAATCTGTGTTGTGCAGTGTGGGGTATGAATCTGTGTTGTGCAGTGTGGGGTATGAATCTGTGTTGTGCAGTGTGGGGTATGAATCTGTGTTGTGCGGTGTGGGGTATGAATCTGTGTTGTGCAGTGTGGGGTATGAATCTGTGTTGTGCAGTGTGGGGTATGAATCTGTGTTGTGCAGTGTGGGGTATGAATCTGTGTTGTGCAGTGTGGGGTATGAATCTGTGTTGTGCGGTGTGGGGTATGAATCTGTGTTGTGCGGTGTGGGGTATGAATCTGTGTTGTGCAGTGTGGGGTATGAATCTGTGTTGTGCAGTGTGGGGTATGAATCTGTGTTGTGCAGTGTGGGTTATGAATCTGTGTTGTGCAGTGTGGGGTATGAATCTGTGTTGTGCGGTGTGGGGTATGAATCTGTGTTGTGCAGTGTGGGGTATGAATCTGTGTTGTGCATTGTGGGGTATGAATCTGTGTTGTGCATTGTGGGGTACGAATCTGTGTTGTGCATTGTGGGGTATGAATCTGTGTTGTGCAGTGTGGGGTATGAATCTGTGTTGTGCATTGTGGGGTATGAACCTGTGTTGTGCGGTGTGGGGTGTGAATCTGTGTTGTGCAGTGTGGGGTATGAATCTGTGTTGTGCATTGTGGGGTATGAATCTGTGTTGTGCATTGTGGGGTATGAATCTGTGTTGTGCAGTGTGGGGTATGAATCTGTGTTGTGCAGTGTGGGGTATGAATCTGTGTTGTGCATTGTGGGGTACGAATCTGTGTTGTGCGGTGTGAGGTATGAATCTGTGTTGTGCGGTGTGGTGTATGAACCTGTGTTGTGCAGTGTGGGGTATGAATCTGTGTTGTGCGGTGTGGGGTATGAACCTGTGTTGTGCGGTGTGGGGTATGAATCTGTGTTGTGCAGTGTGGGGTACGAATCTGTGTTGTGCAGTGTGGGGTATGAATCTGTGTTGTGCGGTGTGGGGTGTGAATCTGTGTTGTGCAGTGTGGGGTATGAATCTGTGTTGTGCAGTGTGGGGTATGAATCTGTGTTGTGCGGTGTGGGGTATGAATCTGTGTTGTGCAGTGTGGGGTATGAATCTGTGTTGTGCAGTGTGGGGTATGAATCTGTGTTGTGCATTGTGGGGTATGAATCTGTGTTGTGCAGTGTGGGGTATGAATCTGTGTTGTGCGGTGTGGGGTGTGAATTTGTGTTGTGCAGTGTGGGGTATGAATCTGTGTAGTGCGGTGTGGGGTATGAATCTGTGTTGTGCATTGTGGGGTACGAATCTGTGTTGTGCGGTGTGAGGTATGAATCTGTGTTGTGCGGTGTGGGGTATGAACCTGTGTTGTGCGGTGTGGGGTATGAACCTGTGTTGTGCAGTGTGGGGTATGAACCTGTGTTGTGCAGTGTGGGGTATGAATCTGTGTTGTGCAGTGTGGGGTATGAATCTGTGTTGTGCAGTGGGGTAAGAATCTGTGTTGTGCGGTGTGGGGTATGAACCTGTGTTGTGCGGTGTGGGGTATGAATCTGTGTTGTGCGGTGTGGGGTATGAATCTGTGTTGTGCGGTGTGGGGTATGAACCTGTGTTGTGCAGTGTGGGGTATGAATCTGTGTTGTGCAGTGTGGGGTATGAATCTGTGTTGTGTAGTGTGGGGTATGAATCTGTGTTGTGCAGTGTGGGGTATGAATCTGTGTTGTGCGGTGTGGGGTATGAATCTGTGTTGTGCGGTGTGGGGTATGAATCTGCGTTGTGCAGTGTGGGGTATGAATCTGTGTTGTGCGGTGTGGGGTATGAATCTGTGTTGTGCGGTGTGGGGTATGAATCTGTGTTGTGCGATGTTCAGCTTTGTGTGGGGGGGGAGGGGAGCAGAAGGCGAAGGGGGGAAGCTGGACTTGTTTCTGTGCTCTTCCAGTCACCCTGCCCATCTTCATCTCACTCAACCTCCCCTGCCCTGAGCTCCCACCCGCCTGTCCTCATCCCTCAACCCAAAACCCAGTCCCGAGGGCCCTCCGCCAGCCCTCGTGTGCTCTCACCCGCCTGTCCTCATTCCTAAACACTCCAACCAGACCCTGGTCCTCAGGGCCCTTCCCCCTTTTCGTGCCACATCCTGTTTGTCCTCAACACTCAAACCAAACCCAGGTCCCCAGGGCCCTTCCCCCTCCTTTTACCCCCTCCTGCCAATTCTCATCCCTTAACCCTCGACCCGGTCCTCAGGGCTCTCGGCGTGCTGTGTTCCTCAGCCGGGCACACGCTGAACGCCCACATTGGTACGGCCCTTCCCAAGCTGCTGACGCTCGCCAACCACCCTGACGCCGGCCCGCACGAGGCTGCGGCACGTGATGCAGTGGCAGCCATCGCCATGGCAGTTCAGGTGAGAAGGGCTGGGGTTTAGGATTGAAACCCTCAAAGAGGCCCGCTTAAGGCCGCCGCCATAGACGAAGTGGCGGCCATTGCCATGGCCGTTTTGGTGAGAAGGGTTGGGGTTCAGGATTGAAACCTGCAACTAGGCCCGCACGCGGCTGCGGCCCGGGACACACTGGCAGGTAGGTGTGAATGATTGGGTTTCAAAATGTGAATCCCCTGATGAGACCCAGCTGTGGCTGGGAATGTAGTGGCAGTCGTTGCAGAGGCACCGCTCTTCTGAGGACTTGCCACAGTGGCGCAGCCGCCTTCCCCCCAGCCCCCGACTCAACTCCTAACGCCCCCCCCCTCCCTGTCCCCTTCTTCTCCCTTTTCCACTGGTTCAGGAGGATGGCCTCCACCTTCTCATGTCCGAGATACACCGCTCCTTGGAGGACCCAGCCCGCAGGCGCAGCGGCGCCGACCTGGTTTCACACTTTGCGGCGCACACTAAGGTGAGGGATCAGCAGGTCATTAAACCCTGGACTGAACCCTGCACCCTAATCAGCAGGGATCAGCAGGTCGTTAAACCTTGGACTGGACCCTGGACCCTAATCAGCAGGGATCAGCACAGGTCATTAAACCCTGGACTGAACCCTGGACCAAATCAGCTGGGATCAGCAGGTCATTAAACCTTGGACTGAACCCTGCACCCTAATCAGCAAGGATCAGCACAGTTCATTAAACTCTGGACTGAACCCTGGACCAAATCAGCAGGGATCAGCAGGTCATTAAACCCTGGACTGAACCCTGGACCAAATCAGCAGGGATCAGCAGGTCGTTAAACCCTGGACTGAACCCTGGACCAAATCAGCAGGGATCAGCAGGTCATTAAACCCTGGACTGAACCCTGGACCAAATCAGCAGGGATCAGCAGGTCATTAATCCCTAGACTGAACCCTGGACCAAGTCAGCAGGGATCAGCAGGTCATTTAACCTTGGACTGGACCCTGGACCAAATCAGCAGGGATCAGCAGGTCATTAAACCTTGGACTGGACCCTGGACCAAATCAGCAGGGATCAGCAGGTCATTAAACCCTGGACTGAACCCTGGACCAAATCAGCAGGGATCAGCAGGTCATTAAACCCTGGACTGAACCTTGGACCAAATTAGCAGGGATCAGCAAGTAGTTAAACCCTAGACTGAACCCTGGACCAAATCAGCAGGGATCAGCAGGTCATTAAACCCTGGACTGAACCCTGGACCAAATCAGCAGGGATCAGCAGGTCGTTAAACCCTGGACTGAACCCTGGACCAAATCAGCAGGGATCAGCAGGTCATTAAACCCTGGACTGAACCCTGGACCAAATCAGCAGGGATCAGCAGGTCGTTAAACCTTGGACTGGACCCTGGACCAAATCAGCAGGGATCAGCAGGTCATTAAACCCTGGACTGAACCTTGGACCAAATTAGCAGGGATCAGCAGGTCATTAAACCCTGGACTGAACCCTGGACCAAATCAGCAGGGATCAGCAGGTCGTTACACCTTGGACTGAACCCTGGACCAAATCAGCAGGGATCAGCAGGTCATTAAACCCTGGACTGAACCTTGGACCAAATTAGCAGGGATCAGCAAGTAGTTAAACCCTAGACTGAACCCTGGACCAAATCAGCAGGGATCAGCAGGTCATTAAACCCTGGACTGAACCCTGGACCAAATTAGCAGGGATCAGCAAGTAGTTAAACCCTAGACTGAACCCTGGGCCAAATCAGCAGGGATCAGCAGGTCATTAAACCTTGGACTGAACCCTGGGCCAAATCAGCAGGGATCAGCAGGTTGTTAAACCTTGGACTGAACCCTGGGCCAAATCAGCAGGGATCAGCAGGTCATTAAACCTTGGACTGAACCCTGGACCAAATCAGCAGGGATCAGCAGGTCATTAAACCCTGGACTGAACCCTGGACCAAATCAGCAGGGATCAGCAGGTCATTAAACCCTGGACTGAACCCTGGACCAAATCAGCAGGGATCAGCAGGTCATTAAACCTTGGACTGAACCCTGGACCAAATCAGCAGGGATCAGCAGGTCATTAAACCCTGGACTGAACCCTGGACCAAATCAGCAGGGATCAGCAGGTCGTTAAACCTTGGACTGAACCCTGGACCAAATCAGCAGGGATCAGCAGGTCATTAAACCCTGGACTGAACCTTGGACCAAATTAGCAGGGATCAGCAAGTAGTTAAACCCTAGACTGAACCCTGGACCAAATCAGCAGGGATCAGCAGGTCATTAAACCCTGGACTGAACCCTGGACCAAATTAGCAGGGATCAGCAAGTAGTTAAACCCTAGACTGAACCCTGGGCCAAATCAGCAGGGATCAGCATGTCATTAAACCTTGGACTGGACCCTGGACCAAATCAGCAGGGATCAGCAGGTCATTAAACCTTGGACTGAACCCTGGGCCAAATCAGCAGGGATCAGCAGGTTGTTAAACCTTGGACTGAACCCTGGGCCAAATCAGCAGGGATCAGCAGGTCATTAAACCTTGGACTGAACCCTGGACCAAATCAGCAGGGATCAGCAGGTCATTAAACCCTGGACTGAACCCTGGACCAAATCAGCAGGGATCAGCAGGTCGTTAAACCTTGGACTGGACCCTGGGCCAAATCAGCAGGGATCAGCAGGTCGTTAAACCCTGGACCGGAAGCCCTGAACCCTAGGAGGGCATTGCACACTTTGTACTAGACTGAAATTGACAGGAATGGGCAGGTTCTATAAACGCTGTTGGAAGCTTGTTTCTAACTTATTGAATAGCTTGAAAGCTCTGGTGGAAAGTACTGGACTTTTCGACCACCTCCGGTACTGCACGTGGACAAAAAATGTGATTGCACACTTCGCAGCCCACACCTGCGCACGCAATTGGCGGCTGATTGAAACCGTACCCTGAATCGAAAAAATCCTCCCTACTTCCCTGTTGATTGTCCATCCCCCCCCCCCTTTCATCCCTCCTGTTGATTACCCCTCCTCTCGCTTCCTCCTCCCCCCCGCTGAGTGTTACCCCCCCCCCACCCTGTTGATTAGCCCTCCTCTTGCTTCCTCCTCCCCCCTGCTGAGTGTTACCCCCCCCCCCCCACCCTGTTGATTACCCCTCCTCTTGCTTCCTCCTCCCCCCTGCTGAGTGTTACCCCCCCCCCCCCACCCTGTTGATTACCCCTCCTCTTGCTTCCTCCTCCCCCCCGCTGAGTGTTACCCCCCCCCCACCCTGTTGATTACCCCTCCTCTTGCTTCCTCCTCCCCCCCGCTGAGTGTTACCCCCCCCCCACCCTGTTGATTACCCCTCCTCTTGCTTCCTCCTCCCCCCCGCTGAGTGTTACCCCCCCCCACCCTGTTGATTACCCCTCCTCTTGCTTCCTCCTCCCCCCCGCTGAGTGTTACCCCCCCCCCCACCCTGTTGATTACCCCTCCTCTCGCTTCCTCCTCCCCCCCGCTGAGTGTTACCCCCCCCCCCCACCCTGTTGATTACCCCTCCTCTCGCTTCCTCCTCCCCCCCGCTGAGTGTTACCCCCCCCCCCCACCCTGTTGATTACCCCTCCTCTTGCTTCCTCCTCCCCCCCGCTGAGTGTTACCCCCCCCCACCCTGTTGATTACCCCTCCTCTTGCTTCCTCCTCCCCCCTGCTGAGTGTTACCCCCCCCCCACCCTGTTGATTACCCCTCCTCTTGCTTCCTCCTCCCCCCTGCTGAGTGTTACCCCCCCCCACCCTGTTTGATTACCCCTCCTCTTGCTTCCTCCTCCCCCCCGCTGAGTGTTACCCCCCCCCACCCTGTTGATTACCCCTCCTCTTGCTTCCTCCTCCCCCCCGCTGAGTGTTACCCCCCCCCCCCCCACCCTGTTGATTACCCCTCCTCTTGCTTCCTCCTCCCCCCTGCTGAGTGTTACCTCCCCCCACCCTGTTGATTACCCCTCCTCTTGCTTCCTCCTCCCCCCTGCTGAGTGTTACCCCCCCCCCCCACCCTGTTGATTACCCCTCCTCTTGCTTCCTCCTCCCCCCTGCTGAGTGTTACCCCCCCCACCCTGTTGATTACCCCTCCTCTTGCTTCCTCCTCCCCCCCGCTGAGTGTTACCCCCCCCCACCCTGTTGATTACCCCTCCTCTTGCTTCCTCCTCCCCCCTGCTGAGTGTTACCTCCCCCCACCCTGTTGATTACCCCTCCTCTTGCTTCCTCCTCCCCCCTGCTGAGTGTTACCCCCCCCCCACCCTGTTGATTACCCCTCCTCTTGCTTCCTCCTCCCCCCCGCTGAGTGTTACCCCCCCCCACCCTGTTGATTACCCCTCCTCTTGCTTCCTCCTCCCCCCCGCTGAGTGTTACCCCCCCCCCCACCCTGTTGATTACCCCTCCTCTTGCTTCCTCCTCCCCCCTGCTGAGTGTTACCCCCCCCCCCCCACCCTGTTGATTACCCCTCCTCTTGCTTCCTCCTCCCCCCCGCTGAGTGTTACCCCCCCCCCACCCTGTTGATTACCCCTCCTCTTGCTTCCTCCTCCCCCCCGCTGAGTGTTACCCCCCCCCACCCTGTTGATTACCCCTCCTCTTGCTTCCTCCTCCCCCCCGCTGAGTGTTACCCCCCCCCACCCTGTTGATTACCCCTCCTCTTGCTTCCTCCTCCCCCCTGCTGAGTGTTACCCCCCCCCACCCTGTTGATTACCCCTCCTCTTGCTTCCTCCTCCCCCCCGCTGAGTGTTACCCCCCCCCACCCTGTTGATTACCCCTCCTCTTGCTTCCTCCTCCCCCCTGCTGAGTGTTACCCCCCCCCACCCTGTTGATTACCCCTCCTCTTGCTTCCTCCTCCCCCCCGCTGAGTGTTACCCCCCCCCACCCTGTTGATTACCCCTCCTCTTGCTTCCTCCTCCCCCCTGCTGAGTGTTACCTCCCCCCCACCCTGTTGATTACCCCTCCTCTTGCTTCCTCCTCCCCCCTGCTGAGTGTTACCCCCCCCCACCCTGTTGATTACCCCTCCTCTTGCTTCCTCCTCCCCCCCGCTGAGTGTTACCCCCCCCCACCCTGTTGATTACCCCTCCTCTTGCTTCCTCCTCCCCCCGCTGAGTGTTACCCCCCCCCACCCTGTTGATTACCCCTCCTCTTGCTTCCTCCTCCCCCCTGCTGAGTGTTACCCCCCCCCACCCTGTTGATTACCCCTCCTCTTGCTTCCTCCTCCCCCCCGCTGAGTGTTACCCCCCCCCACCCTGTTGATTACCCCTCCTCTTGCTTCCTCCTCCCCCCGCTGAGTGTTACCCCCCCCCCCCACCCTGTTGATTACCCCTCCTCTTGCTTCCTCCTCCCCCCTGCTGAGTGTTACCACCCCCCCCCCACCCTGTTGATTACCCCTCCTCTTGCTTCCTCCTCCCCCCCGCTGAGTGTTACCCCCCCCCCCACCCTGTTGATTACCCCTCCTCTTGCTTCCTCCTCCCCCCCGCTGAGTGTTACCCCCCCCCACCCTGTTGATTACCCCTCCTCTTGCTTCCTCCTCCCCCCCGCTGAGTGTTACCCCCCCCCACCCTGTTGATTACCCCTCCTCTTGCTTCCTCCTCCCCCCTGCTGAGTGTTACCCCCCCCCACCCTGTTGATTACCCCTCCTCTTGCTTCCTCCTCCCCCCCGCTGAGTGTTACCCCCCCCCACCCTGTTGATTACCCCTCCTCTTGCTTCCTCCTCCCCCTGCTGAGTGTTACCTCCCCCCACCCTGTTGATTACCCCTCCTCTTGCTTCCTCCTCCCCCTGCTGAGTGTTACCCCCCCCCACCCTGTTGATTACCCCTCCTCTTGCTTCCTCCTCCCCCCCGCTGAGTGTTACCCCCCCCCCACCCTGTTGATTACCCCTCCTCTTGCTTCCTCCTCCCCCCCGCTGAGTGTTACCCCCCCCCCCACCCTGTTGATTACCCCTCCTCTTGCTTCCTCCTCCCCCCTGCTGAGTGTTACCCCCCCCCCCCCACCCTGTTGATTACCCCTCCTCTTGCTTCCTCCTCCCCCCCGCTGAGTGTTACCCCCCCCCCCACCCTGTTGATTACCCCTCCTCTTGCTTCCTCCTCCCCCCCGCTGAGTGTTACCCCCCCCCACCCTGTTGATTACCCCTCCTCTTGCTTCCTCCTCCCCCCCGCTGAGTGTTACCCCCCCCCCACCCTGTTGATTACCCCTCCTCTTGCTTCCTCCTCCCCCCTGCTGAGTGTTACCCCCCCCCACCCTGTTGATTACCCCTCCTCTTGCTTCCTCCTCCCCCCCGCTGAGTGTTACCCCCCCCCACCCTGTTGATTACCCCTCCTCTTGCTTCCTCCTCCCCCCTGCTGAGTGTTACCCCCCCCCACCCTGTTGATTACCCCTCCTCTTGCTTCCTCCTCCCCCCCGCTGAGTGTTACCCCCCCCCACCCTGTTGATTACCCCTCCTCTTGCTTCCTCCTCCCCCCTGCTGAGTGTTACCTCCCCCACCCTGTTGATTACCCCTCCTCTTGCTTCCTCCTCCCCCCTGCTGAGTGTTACCCCCCCCCACCCTGTTGATTACCCCTCCTCTTGCTTCCTCCTCCCCCCCGCTGAGTGTTACCCCCCCCCACCCTGTTGATTACCCCTCCTCTTGCTTCCTCCTCCCCCCCGCTGAGTGTTACCCCCCCCCCCCACCCTGTTGATTACCCCTCCTCTTGCTTCCTCCTCCCCCCTGCTGAGTGTTACCCCCCCCCCCCACCCTGTTGATTACCCCTCCTCTTGCTTCCTCCTCCCCCCCGCTGAGTGTTACCCCCCCCCACCCTGTTGATTACCCCTCCTCTTGCTTCCTCCTCCCCCCCGCTGAGTGTTACCCCCCCCCACCCTGTTGATTACCCCTCCTCTTGCTTCCTCCTCCCCCCCGCTGAGTGTTACCCCCCCCCACCCTGTTGATTACCCCTCCTCTTGCTTCCTCCTCCCCCCTGCTGAGTGTTACCCCCCCCCCCCCCCACCCTGTTGATTACCCCTCCTCTTGCTTCCTCCTCCCCCCCGCTGAGTGTTACCCCCCCCCCACCCTGTTGATTACCCCTCCTCTTGCTTCCTCCTCCCCCCCGCTGAGTGTTACCCCCCCCCACCCTGTTGATTACCCCTCCTCTTGCTTCCTCCTCCCCCCGCTGAGTGTTACCCCCCCCCCACCCTGTTGATTACCCCTCCTCTTGCTTCCTCCTCCCCCCTGCTGAGTGTTACCCCCCCCCACCCTGTTGATTACCCCTCCTCTTGCTTCCTCCTCCCCCCCGCTGAGTGTTACCCCCCCCCACCCTGTTGATTACCCCTCCTCTTGCTTCCTCCTCCCCCCTGCTGAGTGTTACCCCCCCCCACCCTGTTGATTACCCCTCCTCTTGCTTCCTCCTCCCCCCCGCTGAGTGTTACCCCCCCCCACCCTGTTGATTACCCCTCCTCTTGCTTCCTCCTCCCCCCTGCTGAGTGTTACCTCCCCCCACCCTGTTGATTACCCCTCCTCTTGCTTCCTCCTCCCCCCTGCTGAGTGTTACCCCCCCCCACCCTGTTGATTACCCCTCCTCTTGCTTCCTCCTCCCCCCCGCTGAGTGTTACCCCCCCCCACCCTGTTGATTACCCCTCCTCTTGCTTCCTCCTCCCCCCCGCTGAGTGTTACCCCCCCCCCCCCCACCCTGTTGATTACCCCTCCTCTTGCTTCCTCCTCCCCCCTGCTGAGTATTACCCCCCCCCCCCCACCCTGTTGATTACCCCTCCTCTTGCTTCCTCCTCCCCCCCGCTGAGTGTTACCCCCCCCCACCCTGTTGATTACCCCTCCTCTTGCTTCCTCCTCCCCCCCGCTGAGTGTTACCCCCCCCCACCCTGTTGATTACCCCTCCTCTTGCTTCCTCCTCCCCCCCGCTGAGTGTTACCCCCCCCCACCCTGTTGATTACCCCTCCTCTTGCTTCCTCCTCCCCCCTGCTGAGTGTTACCCCCCCCCACCCTGTTGATTACCCCTCCTCTTGCTTCCTCCTCCCCCCCGCTGAGTGTTACCCCCCCCCACCCTGTTGATTACCCCTCCTCTTGCTTCCTCCTCCCCCCTGCTGAGTGTTACCCCCCCCCACCCTGTTGATTACCCCTCCTCTTGCTTCCTCCTCCCGCCTGCTGAGTGTTACCCCTCCCCACCCTGTTGATTACCCCTCCTCTTGCTTCCTCCTCCCCCCTGCTGAGTGTTACCCCCCCCCCCCCACCCTGTTGATTACCCCTCCTCTTGCTTCCTCCTCCCCCCCGCTGAGTGTTACCCCCCCCCACCCTGTTGATTACCCCTCCTCTTGCTTCCTCCTCCCGCCTGCTGAGTGTTACCCCTCCCCACCCTGTTGATTACCCCTCCTCTTGCTTCCTCCTCCCCCCTGCTGAGTGTTACCCCCCCCCACCCTGTTGATTACCCCTCCTCTTGCTTCCTCCTCCCCCCTGCTGAGTGTTACCCCCCCCCACCCTGTTGATTACCCCTCCTCTTGCTTCCTCCTCCTCCCTGCTGAGTGTTACCCCCCCCCACCCTGTTGATTACCCCTCCTCTTGCTTCCTCCTCCCCCCCGCTGAGTGTTACCCCCCCCCCACCCTGTTGATTACCCCTCCTCTTGCTTCCTCCTCCCCCCTGCTGAGTGTTACCCCCCCCCACCCTGTTGATTACCCCTCCTCTTGCTTCCTCCTCCCCCCTGCTGAGTGTTACCCCCCCCCCACCCTGTTGATTACCCCTCCTCTTGCTTCCTCCTGCCCCCTGCTGAGTGTTACCCCCCCCCACCCTGTTGATTACCCCTCCTCTTGCTTCCTCCTCCCCCCCGCTGAGTGTTACCCCCCCCCACCCTGTTGATTACCCCTCCTCTTGCTTCCTCCTCCCCCCTGCTGAGTGTTACCCCCCCCCACCCTGTTGATTACCCCTCCTCTTGCTTCCTCCTCCCCCCCGCTGAGTGTTACCCCCCCCCCACCCTGTTGATTACCCCTCCTCTTGCTTCCTCCTCCCCCCTGCTGAGTGTTACCCCCCCCCACCCTGTTGATTACCCCTCCTCTTGCTTCCTCCTCCCCCCTGCTGAGTGTTACCCCCCCCCACCCTGTTGATTACCCCTCCTCTTGCTTCCTCCTCCCCCTGTATCAGTTGGACTACCAGGAGCACCTGCCGCTGCTGCTGGACTCTGTGGTGGCGCTGCTGGGCGAAGTAGACCCGGGGACCCTGCAGGTGAGGGGGCGGGGGGGAGGTGCTTCTGGTGAGGTGGCAGGGAATCAAATGCTGAGCCTGCAAACCCTGGGAATTCAAAACCAGAGCTGCCAAACCCTTGGAGTTCAAAGCCGAGCCTACAAACCCTGGGAATTTAGACCTGTGCCGGCAAACCCTGGAAATTCAAACCCGAGCCCGCAAGCACTGGGAATTCAAACGATGAGCCTACAAACCCTGGAAATTCAAACCCGAGCCCGCAAAACCTGGGAATTCAAACACTGGGCCTACAAACCCTGGAAATTCAAACCCGAGCCCGCAAACCCTGGGAGTTCAAACAACGAGCTGTCGATGCTGTTGTGAATTCGAATCTGAGAGCCTACAAACCCTTATAATTCAAACCCTGAGCTTCCAAACCTGATGTGTGCCCCCAGGCTCTTTGGGAACTCAAAACGTGAGAACCATGAAACCCTAAGAATTTAAAACTTGAGCGCTAACAAACCCTAAAAATTCAAAACCCTGAGCCTCCAAACCCCGAGCCTCCCAACCCTGCTGCGTCGCAACAGGCTCTTTGGAAGGCCATGGAGTCTCTGGCCAATTCCATCCCCAAGGAGGACCACCCGCTGTACGTGCGGCCGCTCAAGGACGCCGTCGCGAGCGCGCTGGAGAAGGAGAAGCGCAAGCGGCGCAACGCCGTGGTGGCTGCGGCGGCGGCGGGCAAGCCCGCGCCTCCGGTGCTGCCTCTGGTGGTGGCTGGCTTCTGCCTGCCCAAGGCGTTGGCGCCTGTGCTGCCCATCTACCTGGCAGGAGTGCTGCAGGTGGGACCAGCTGGAACGTTAATGTGTAGACAAATTAGTTGGACATGTTCAGATTAAACTTGTGTTGTTGTTTCAGTTGCGGTAGGTGGCAAGAGAACGCCGCAATTCCGTGCCAGGACAGAGCTCTGTCGTTGCTTGAATTGAACGTGCTTTCCCTTCCCTACAAATTGGCGTTGTTGGGGTGGAGGGTTGTATTAAAATGCTCAAGATTGATAATTGACATGTCAATTCAGCAATATGAGTTTATTCGTCATTTTGCAGTGCAGGCAGCATTCAAGGTACGACGTATTTGTACTGCAGGCCAGGCAAATCAAATATACAGTACTACATATTCCTGTCCTGTCCCGCCTCGACTGTCTTGGACTCGGGATCAACGAGGTTCCTTTGAGTAGTCTGGAAGTTGATCTTTGTTATACTAGCATGTGAAGTAGTGGAGAGTGCGTGGTTGTCGTATAGTTAGGTAGTATATAGAGAGTGAGATTCCGTGGCAAGGGGATGTCCGTGGCAAGGGGATGTCCTTGTTAGTCCCTTACCAGTGTACCTGCCGTTGCTCCAGCTCTCTTTCCCCTCCCCGCTCCTGTCTGTCTCAGGGCTCGAGCAACGACGTCCGGGAGATGGCCGCCGAGGGTCTGGGCGAGCTAGTGCTGGTGACTGGAGACGAGGCGCTGCGCCCCTTTGTGGTCACCATCACGGGCCCACTCATTCGCATCATCGGAGACAGGTTTCCTTCATCAGTGAGCGTGGACTCGGTTGAAGTGTGGGGTGTGGTAGAAGTGTGGGGTGTGGTAGAAGTGTGGGTTAGGGTAGAAGCAGAAGTGTGAGGCACCCGTTTGGTTTAAGTTTGGGGGACACCATTACTGGCCCACTGATCCGCATCATAATGGACAGGTTCCCTTCATCAGTGAGTGTGGCATTGGTTGAAGTGTGGTGGGTGTAACAGCTGTACGCCCGAGCTGACTCCAGCAGCGGTTATGAAGCCAGACGGTGGCTATGAGATCAAGCCCTTTGAATCACCCCGCCCCTGGTCGGTGTGGCCCTCCCCGCTGGTGATTAAACCGTTCTGCTCATACTGCATACTTCAACTGTAGAGGGTCGAAGGGTGAAGCTGCCACCATGACCCCCCCCCCTGTTGAAATTCTATTTGTCACCCAGAACCCTGGAGTCTCTCCTGAATAGGTTAAGGCGGCCATCTCATGAATCTGGGTCTGGTCATCACAAAGGCCGGCACGGGGATCAAGCCTTTCGTATCACAACCTGGAACCCTCAACCTTCATCCCTTAAACCCTGATTTTCGAACTCTGAACCCCAAACCTTATCCTCATCAGGTCAAGGCGGCCATCCTCATGACCCTAGGCCTGCTCATCACCAAGGCGGGCGCGGGGCTCAAGCCCTTCGTACCGCAGCTACAAACCACGTTCCTCAAGTGCCTCAACGACCCCTCAGATCTAGTGAGTGGTGTGATCTCAGATCCAGCGTAATATGTGATCCATGGGTCTATCTAGGAAGGTATGAACCTCTAAAATGAAGCCTGGTCCTTCAATCTGGTGGGGGGTGTGAATCTCCCGGATTGAGCTGCCTGCTTGGTGCTAAGATATGGCAAGAGGTGTTTATCTCCTGGAGGTAACATTAGACCTCTCAGTTCTAGCTGGTGGTATGAAAACCTATCAGATCTAGCTGGTGGTATGAAAACCTGTCAGATCTAGTTGGTGGTATGAAACCCTGACACATCTAGCTGGTGGTGTGAAATCCTCTCAGATCTAGCTGGAGGTGTGAAATCCTCTCAGATCTAGTTGGAGGTGTGAAATCTTCTCAGATCTAGCTGGAGGTGTGAAATCCTTTCAGATCTAGCTGGAGGTGTGAAAACTTCTCAGACGTAGCTGGAGGTGTGTTATCCTCTCAGATCTAGTTGGAAGTGTGAAATACTCTCAGATCTAGCTGGAGGTGTGATCCCTGGATTCAGCGAGCCGTGTAATCTCTTACATCGCGCTGGTTATGTAATCAGTGGATATGGTATGAACGTGTTAGATCCAGCTGTCCATAGTCCTTGGATCTGTTGAGATCTATTCACCTTGCAAGTCTTGGTGATGGAACGATCATTGGATCAAAGGAACTCCGAGCCATTCAAATCTTGTTGGCTGCATGTTCATTAGATCTGAGGAGAAGTGTGAACAAATTGGTACGAACCACACATCTGGTCGTGCCTGACATGGCTCCTTGCGTCTCTAAAATTCTAATTAATAGCCACAACTTTCAGCACTCCCGGTCACACCTGACACTCTTTCCCATGCCCTTGCATCCCATCAGGTCCGGAGCCGCGCCGCGGCAGATCTGGGCGACCTGTCCCGCATGAGCGTGCGTGTGGATCAGCTGGCCACAGATCTGGCCAGCAGCGCGCGTACTGCAGAGCCAGGGGTAAGTCACAAAAAAATTGGTGTAACGCCTGCCTGTGAGGGGTCCTGAAGTCCTGTATGTATTGCCTGGTCAAGCTGTCTCGGAGAGGATTATTGATCAAATGTTTGTCGGCTGCATAGGTCGGCAAGAACAGGGAGTGCATGTGTACCGCCACCTCACATAGTCACATGTACCGCTGTACCGCCCGCCTCATGTGTACCACTGTACCGCATGCCAGGTGCGCGGCTCGTTCCTATGTGCTCTGCGCGGGCTGCTGCTGGCAAGCGGCGACCGCGTCTCAGCGCCGGTTGCGGCCGCGGTCGGCGACCAACTGCGAGACATGCTGCGCGTGGTCGGCCGCGGCAGCGGCGACGAGGACGAGTGTGCGGAGATGCGCGTGGCGCTGGCGACGTGCCTGGGGGCGCACGCGAGCGTCTGCGGCGCGGAGCAGCTGGCACTCACCATGCAGGTGAGGGGAACGCCGCGTATTTAGTGTGCATGTGTTGGCCACACTTCAGCTACATCATGGCCCACTTCAGCTACTTCATGACCCACTTCAGCTACAACATGGCCCACTTAAGCTACATCATGACCCACTTCAGCTACATCATGGCCCACTTCAGCTACATTATGACTTTTTCAGCATTCCTTGCTGCTGTGAGCCACAGGCTGTAGGCCGGTCAATGCAGGCCTGGAGATGACTGCCCCATCTGTGTGTGTGTGCTGAGTCGGCAGGGGCTGTCTTTAGAAGTTGAAGCAACCACCTAGACCCCAAAGGGACAGGGTTCTGGTTGTGTGAGGGTTGGTCACCCCATCACCAAGCATTGATTGTGCAAGGTAAGGGATCGAAAGTGGGCAGACCCTTCACCCACAACCCTCCACACTCAGGACATCCCGAAAGGGCATGCTCCTGGGCATGCTCCTAGACCCCAATTACTGGGCATGCTCCTAGACCCCAATTACTGGGCATGCTCCTAGACCCCAATTACTGGGCATGCTCCTAGACCCCAATTACTGGGCATGCTCCTTGACCCCAATTACTGGGCATGCTCCTAGACCCCAATTACTGGGCATGCTCCTAGACCCCAATTGTAACAGCAGCAATATCAAACAAGCCTTGAAATCAACTGGAACGATTCTTTCAAGAACAAGACATCGTCACCAGCTTTCCAACTTCCTATTTACCCTCCCAGGTCAAGCCCGCCCTGTAATTCCAAATGAGGGAGAGGTCTTTAAGATGATGATTGAATTGAAGGACTCACACTGGAGACCCCTTCTTCCCCTCTGCCCTTGCGACCCTAAGCTATGCCCCCTAAGCACCAAACCCTAAACCCTTGACACTTAACCCCACCTCCTTCCTCTCTTCCCTGCCCCTTAACCCCCGACCGTGCTACCTAAAATCCTACAACCCTTAAATTGTCAGGATGCCACATTGGGTCCTCTCACCTGGGACACTGAGGCCACCAGATGCTTCACAATGCTGCTGGCGGCTGCAGCGCATGCACCGGCCTCCTGCAGAACCCTGAAGCGGCAACATCGCGTTGTCACTCGCCCACCCAAAAGCGACCCACCTATCCCCCCATGTCCTGTCAGGCCGGTCCACCTATCCCCCCATGTCCTGTCAGGCCGGCCCACCTATCCCCCCATGTCCTGTCAGGCCGGCCCACTGGGTGCCCTCTCCCGGGGCACTGAGGCCACCGAGCGCCAATTGGCCGCGATGCTGCTGGCAACTGTTGCGCTGCGCGCCGGCCACCTGCTGGCTGACGCGGGGCTGCTCAAACCGGCAGCCGAGGCGGTGGCTAAGGCAGCCAAGGACGTGGACCTGTCGGTACGCGTGCCGGCGGGACGTGCGGCGGCCAGGCTGGCGGCAGCGGAGCCGTCGGTGATGGCAGGTGAGGGGGGGGGTGAAGGTTCAGGGTGGGAAATGAAGGAGTGATGAGGATTTCTTCAATTCTAGTCATGTTCAGGGTGGAGGTTTATTATCTGCTGTGTGTCGTTCATGTGTTCCAAACAACTAACCAACCAACTATGGGGAGCATGCACTGTGGCTTTCTTGCGGTACATTTTTCTTGAACTTACTGGTATCGAAAAAGTCCCGATATTCTTCCGTAAGTGTGTTCTTAGTTCCTGACATGCATGCCTGGACGTTGCTTTCTTGCTGTACAGGCTGCGTGTCCATCCTGGTCGCTTTGTTGGGCCCGGATCAAACCAGCGGCGTGCAGCAGCAGGCGCTGTTGTCAATTAAGCGGTTGGCAGACGCTGACGTGGCGGCCCTGGAGCCGCACCTACCTGCGCTCATGCCGTCCATGTGTTCGCTGCTCAACGGGACCACAGGTGAGGGGGGCAAAGGGGGACGGGGGGGGGGGGGGGGGGGGTAGGGAGGGGGGGTAGGGAGAGGAGGGAGGGGGGGGGGTGCGGGGGAGCGGGCCGAGGGGAGAGAGCTTCTCTAATGGGGGGTCAAGGTAGGGGGGAGAGGGTAGGGAGCAGGCAGAGGGGAGAGTGCTTCTGTAATGGGGGGGACAAGGTAGGGGGGAGAGGGTAGGGAGCGGGCAGAGGGGAGAGTGCTTCTGCAATGGGGGGGCAAAAGAGGGGGGGGGGGGGAGCAGGAAAATGGGGATGTGGGGCTGGGGAGCGGGAGTGGGGGAGCGATGGAGGCTGTTCGAAGGGACCACAGGAGGGAGGGACATGGGGAGGGTGCAGGGACGTGGGGGCTGGGGAAGGAGAACAATGGAGATAAATTGAGGCTGCTGAATGGGAGCACCGGCGGGTTCCATTATTCCTCACTCTGTTCTGCTCTGTCGCACCTCCATCCCCACCTCATACTCCCTACGCTCCAGAAGGCGGCTTGTAAGGGCACCATGGGGGTAAGCTGCAGCCCCTCCTCCATTCCATCTCTGCACTTGCCTCCTTGCCCTACACACACCCCCACACACTCTTTCTCCCAGGTCCCACCAAGGCGGCGTGTGAGCGCACCGTGCGATGTGTGTTGCAGCTGCAGACCCAGGGCATGGAGGTGGCGCAGAGGTACCTCGAGTCAGGTGAGGATTTGGGAGGTAATTACGACAGGGGGGGGGAGGGGGGAGGGGGGAGGGGGGAGGGGGGAGGCGTTTCCAGGGCTGAGGGTGTGGAATGTACTGCTGCCAGGGTCTGGAGGATGGAAGGCACTCTGGCCGGGAGAGGTGAGAGGATGGAAGGCACTTGTGCCAGCAGCGTTTTGACCTAAAAGGATAAAAACACTCCACCCGGGAGGGTCGCAAGGATCCCAGGGGTGAGGCCGCCAAGAGTGCTCTGCAGTTCCGGCGGGGTTGAGACTACATCAGGGGTGAGGGTGGTTCAGGATTTTGCGGCTTGTCTAATAGGGCAGAGAGTGAAACAGGAGGAAGGGTAGAGGAGGGATGGCTTCCTTTGTCTCTGAACGGGATCCCCTCCCCCTCGCATCCCTTGGTTCCTGACCACTATCTCCCCCATTGCACCCGCTGGTCTCTTAACACAATCCCCCCCTATCGCACCTCTTGATCTCTGAACACGATTGCCCCCCCTCGCGTCCGTTGGTCTCTGGATACGATTACCCCCCTCTCACCCCTTGATCTCCAAACACGATATCTTCCCCCCCTCCCTCTTCTTTCCCCACTCTTTAGGCAGGCCGTATACACACACACCCTCTCTTCCCTCTTCTTTCCCCACTCTTTTGGCAGGCCGTGTACCCCCCCCCCCCTCTCTTCCCTCTTCTTTCCCCACTCCTTAGGCAGGCCGTTTACACCACCGCCCCCTGGCCCCTCCATCTTTAAACACGATCTCCCCCCCCCTCGCGCCCCACCTCCTTCCTTTCACAGGCCCCGGTTCCACGGTCCGTGTTGCCTTGACAGACGCAACGCTGCGGAGGCTGCAGAAGCTCGCAGACGAAGACGACGGCCTCTTCTCCGCAGAGGAGTATTAGATGCAGCGGCAATGAGAGGCAGCAGAGGAAGCCGGAGGTGTTGCTGAATCGAATCTGCAGAAGCTCGCAGACGAGGACGGCGGGCTGTTCTCCATAGAGGAGGATTAGATGCAGCCACGGAGTGGTCAGGGGACTATCGGGGCAATGAGAGGCAGCAGAGGAAGCCGGAGGTGTTGCTGGAATGAATCTGCAGTAGCTGGCGGAGAGAGTGACGGGCTATTGATGAAGAGGAGAGAAGTAGATGCATCAACGCAGTGGCCAGGGGACTGTCAGGTACCGCCATAACGGTGGAGAGGCTGCAGAGGACTAAAAGATAGTGGGCAGAAGGGGCAGTGGCGTGTGGCAGCCTAGTAGGAGTTTTCAATGACATTGCAGGAGTGCTCGTTTGCGGCCTTCCTGCGTCCGGCAGCCAGTCACGTTGTTCAAAGTGATCAGTGGGTGACAACTGGGCTGTGCATCCGTCCCAAAGCATTTGCGGAACTAGCTTGGTGGTCAGCCAGAGGAGGCGCGGCTGCGTTCCCGTGCGTTTGCCCCCTATTTGTGAAGGGGGTATTGGGTTTTTTCATCCGTTCAAGCGTATCTGGTTAAGCCAATGGGGCACATATTGCAGACAGTTATTTTCAACTGGATAGTTGGGCGCCCACACGGCCGAGCCCAGGGCCGAGCCTGTTTTGAGCAGGGCCCAATGATGTAACTGACGTCATGGACCTGTCAGTGACGTTACGCCTCTGGGCCCTGGTCAAAAAGGCTCAGCCGCGTCTAACTGTCTTGCTGACAATTTGAGATCGGAGACAAAGCAAGGGAAGAACAAAGAGTACTTACACTTCACGGAAGGAGTCCTATTCTCCAAACTCTAGCTCATAGCCTAGCCCACCATAAGTTTAGATACGTTACACCTCTGGGCCCTGCTTAAATGAAGCTTGGCCACGTTGGCAATCATTAAGTCAGCTAGGAAAGTCAAGGGAGAAGGCACACGAGGAAAGAAAAAATCAGGTATGCGTGAGGTGCGGTGGCCGGCAGTGAGCGAATGAGCATGTACCACACACAACCCCAACCAAAAAGGATCATTGACACAACTCCAACCAAAAAGGGTCATTGACACAACTCCAACCAAAATGGTCCATGCGTTCACTTTGGCCTGGCTTGGCCACATGGAGGTTTCTTAAGTTTTGATACTGTTGGTATAACAGTGCTGACCCTCTTTGATTTTGTGCCTATTTTAAGCACACAGCTAGTCAGCTACCCACTCGCAATCAGACTGAAGGCGCATGTTAGGGTGTCTCTGCTTCAACGCACAGCTACCCACCGTTTGTCGACGTGGCCGAGCTAAATTCAAGCCGGGCCCAGTAGTGTTCTGTCATTGAAACAACTACCCACTCACAATCAGACTGAAGGTGCATGCTGGGTGTCTTTGATTTCATGAATAATTCCAGGAATGGGGGTCATCTGACTGAAAGCTGGAAAGAGAGCTGGACACCTGAAATGTGAACACCTGTTGCATGCTCGTCTGTATGGTCAGTCATACGTCGTGACACCCGCATCACCAGACACCGGTATGCCTGCCAAGCCTCAAGTCATCCCTGATCAATAAGGTTTCTGATGTGACACCTCTAGGCCCCGGCTGGAGAAGGCTCATCCGCGTGGGCACCCAACAGTGAAGCCTACCCAGCCCTGATTAATCCCCGGTGGCCTGAGTTGGTCATCCCCGTTGAGCTGAGTTGTTTATATTGCGACGTCACTAGCGCAGACGCCTGAAAGCATGTAACAAACAAGGCCAGCTAGCGCGGCCCTCCATGATGGGAAAGTCCGGGGAGTACCGTCTGGCTTACAAGATACCAAATAGGACAGTAAAAATCAAAATATTCGTATCAATCACACGATTCAGGGCAGGGGGTACAAGTCAATACTACCGCTATTTATTACATATTACATGTTTTGATATTTATTAGGTACTGCCACTAATTATTTACACAGTTCACCTGGCACTAGTGTGAGAGAACGAGTAATACCGGTACCAGTACATGGGCAATAGGGTAGCACGGTATGTGTAGGAACTTGAACAAAAAAAGCCACAGCCAGAGGCCCGGCGATGTGGAATCAATATGAGATGACACCTCTGGGCACTGCTCAAAAGGCGCGGCCGCGTGGGCGCCCAACTGTCTGGGCGGGAGGGAAATAAACTCATGGTTAGAGGAGGAAGGCAAGAAACAGAGGGAAAAAGGAGAAGCAATAGACCACCCGAAACAGGAATGGGGTCGTCAGAGGCTCCGCAAAATGGAGTAAGTCAGAAACATGCCGCACTCGACTTGGATTGAAATCCTGGTGACAATATGTCAACAAGGAGAGGAAACGCCATTCCACACAAATATAAATATAACGAAGATCAACTGGGATTATGCTGATGACAATAAGCGAGTACGAACATGACAGAAGGAAGCATTCAGATAAAGCTAAATACCATCAAGAAAGGAACACCATGCCAAAGCCGCATCAGCGGCATAAATATTACGCAGTCTACATGACCAAAATAAAGGCTAAAATTTAAAGGTTTTGAAATCAGGTTACCCAGTCCTCAAATACGGTACAATGGCCAACTAAATACCACAGTGTTGTACGATACAGGCACATGTACGTTTTTTTGTGTTAGCGTCTCAGGTTTCTAGGGTTGGGCGGCCGGTCTCACACCTTGTTAAGTCCTAGCAAAAGAAAAAGGTACGCTTCAGACAAAGGGGGCGGTACATGAAGGTGATAGTGTGTCAAGGGACATGGGCCCAACCTGGGCAGCTAGAGTCAACATGCGAGCAACACTGTCTTGTAAAACATTTTCGTACATGAGCTGTACATGAACCAAATCGTATGTAACATAAACCACGTCCACACTCCTTAACAATGCTCATGGTCTCATTCGCTGACACTGGTTTGATTACTTGGATGCAAACCAACAAGACCCCTCATACAATGATGCAGCCTGCGGATCCCCAGGCAGCCAGTCCCCAGGCAGCTTGTCCCCATGCGGCCAGTCCCCATGCACATTGGCCTGCACAAGTCACATGCATGCATGCATTGTAGTTTGCCCAGCAAGGCATGTTTGCAAATGGAAATGTGCGGCACTGTATGGTTGGGCTTGAACGGCTGTAGCATGCAGCCATGTGCTAAATGCAAAATTGCATTCGATGCTGTCACACACCTTTGACCCGGCACTTCTTCGGGCACTCCTCCTTCCTCTTACTTCTTGTACAGATCTTGGTAGTTCGCCCTGAAGATTGCGGAGTCATTCTGCCACATCTTGCCAAGCTCGACGAAAGCGTTCTGTGGGCCTAAATATGACGGTGGTCAGTCGCAGGAGAAGATATGATAGCCACTGCCATTGGTTCCGCGCTCGCCTGTCTCCTTCACGCAGACAGATCGCTTCTTCTTCTTCTTCTTCTGCTTCTGCATGTCGCCAGATTGCGTACTGTCAGCCTGTTTGCTGACGTGGGGGCTTTCGGCAGGAGAGGAGGACTGAGCAGTGCTGGTGGAGGAGATCGGCATATGTTCCGCATCCAATCATCGTCGTTATCAAAATCCCCTGACAGGCCAGCTGGCCAGGTCGAAGCATCGCCCAGTATTAAATGTTGGTTGGCGACTTCTTGCCTTTCGCCACCAGCGCACAGCCAGATTGGCCATGCCAAGCCATCGCTGCACATCGAGGACACGCCATGAAGAGCATGTGCCCAAAACGGACCAGCCGCTTGCAACGTTTCGGGCGAGGACACGAGTTGCAGAATGGAGTCGTATGCAAGCTTCACTGCCGAGAGCTGCTGTCGTATCGCTGACTCGCTGTGCTGCATAAGGTCTCGTCTCCGTCCAAAATGCTGTTGACGACCAGGGCCGAGGTTGCAATGCTGTCGCGCAAGTACCGGCTCGAGTGACTTGAAGGACCCGCTGTGAATGATGCGGTGCCCATCGTGATCAGTGTGTCTTCCATGGAACAAATCGCAGACGGATGGGCCTGTTTGACAACTCGGCATTATATCACAATATCAATATGAATAATTAAATATTAAGTAATATTTATAATTCATAATTAATATCTAATATTCATTCATTATTGAAATACTAAATATTATTTAATAATTGCTGTTGAAACATTGCAGACAACTGTATTATATCACCGGTAATTTTAATACCAGTATATTAATATAGGATATTAATATTGAAAGAAAAAATTGCAATATTAATCTTTTTAAAATGACGTGGCATCCAACAATTCGGTTCGGAGGAAGAAAAATAAGGCAAGACATAATTAATTGGGGAATAAGGGCAATGGACAGATATGCTGGTAAATAAGGACAGGGCTGTATGTGAGCAGTGTGTGCATGAGGTGTAACGTCATCAACATGCCACCATGGCTGTCTGCACTTAGTTGCAAATTTTGAGAGCTGCGCTGTAGCGTTAATCATTAACGAGTAGGGGTCGTTACGAAATGTTGAATTAGAATACTTACGAAAATATATTAGTTGCTAATTACGAAATAGTATGGAGACCTGCCATTTAATTAATTGATTGCCTCAAGCAATTCTGAAATTTCGAAGTGCCCAAAAACCAGAGTGCCACCAAGCAAAAAACATCAGATGCTAATTACGAAATAGTATTGAAATCATGGAATTACGAAAGGTTGTATCACAGTAAATGGACTTACGAAATATTGAATGGATGTAATTACAAAGTGAGCACTGCCAGGGCTGACACACTATTGCACGAGACTTACACTACGTTTGGATCGCGCAGCCCATTGGTAGACAGGTTGCTGTTGTGGACGTGACGAAGTAACCGGGCTAGGAGGAGCCTATGAATTTTAAGACATGGGAACAAAACCTACAGACTGCAGCCATTGCTTAGATCATAGCAATTACTGGTATACAGCTTGAATAAAGAATGGGCACACAGGCAGCAGTGTTTTTTGGTTTGCGGTTTCGCCCCCTCTTCCCAAATGGGATGTCTAGGGGATCTAGTTTTCATGCATGCAACATTTTCTGATGCAGATCGACAGCATTGGCCGCGAGGATTGCAACGGTATAGCTCTCGTCTCAATCTGATTAGTAAAGGGGGGGGGATTCCAGTAATTTCCCTTTAAATCACATTTTTGTGTGATCCCCCTCCCCCCCTAACTTTGCCCCCTCTTTTCTACCCCCTCCCCTGGGCCAAAAAACATTTTTACACAAGATTTTGAATGCTCTCGTGAAGCTCTACAACTTTGGAATGATGGGGTGCATTTTCCCCTGCCCCCACCTCGTTACGAAATATTATTTTGATGGATTTACATTATATTGAATGAACTGGAGTTTTCGTAGCATTGCGGCATTTTACAAAAAACGCACGGTAGCACGCATCGGGGTGGTTCAACACACTGTTGGTAGCACGAACTGACGCCACTTAATAGCAATATTTAGTTAGGCACCCAATCAGTGCTGTGCGATTACGCCGTAATCCGTTTTTTGTGTAAGTAATTACGGTCAATTACGGCGTAACGCGTAATTGCGCGCAAGTAAGGCTTTTTAGCTTGCATGCAATTAAGAAAGAGCTGTAATCTAGACCGCAAGTCCGCAACTAGGTTCCGCTTAGGTTTCTGACCAGCCGGGGCTTCGACCATGCAGCGCGCACCTTAATGTATCACCAATAACCTGAGGCATGAGACCTTCGACAGCTCAGGCCTGATGCGACGTGTCACAAGCGAATCCGCCATGCAGCATTTGGTGGTGGTGCCTTCGCATGCCGCAGTGGCACTGGCTCCTGCGCAGCACCCAGCCAACGCAACAACCACAGAAGTTGCTCCCAAAAGCAGGCTGGAACCGCAGTGTGTGCAGAAGGCTCCAGTCATGGCTGTAGCCCCGGGTCTGGCAAGCCCTAAAAGCCCCATTGTGGAGCTTGGGTTGTTACCAGATGATGCCTACATGCGGTGGATCAAGTTTGGTGGTGCTCAGTCCATTGAGCCTAGGAAGCTGGTTTCTAGTTGCATCCATGTTGAATTCACTCATTATTAGAAGCAAGTTGTAGGCTTGATAATTTGACATGCCATGTTCCTATTTAGGGGAGACTTTCAAGGGCCGTATACGGTACCCTGAATTATGAGTTTGTAACGCGCTGAAGCATATCTTTTATTCCTTGTCCTCGATTGACACCAGTATTTCCTGTATCTCCTGACAACCTCTTGTTAACTTGTAAACCACCTGAAACAGCAAGCTTTGTTGAGGCTGTTCTGAAATTTATCATGCGGCCAGCAGTCCTTGGGCACCACGCTACATAACTCAGCATTCAAGAGGCCGCTGCGAATAAATCCAGTACCTTGACAGCGAAACTTGGTACAGGCCCTGTCTAAAACATAAATAAGGTGCCATTAAAAGCTTAGTCCATAACAGCAAGCTTTGTTGAGGCTGTTCTGAAATTCAACAATACAGCCATCAATCCTTGGGCACCACGCTTCACAACTCAGCATTAGTAGCCAGCAGCAATAAAACACGGATTTTAGGGCTGTAGGGGGCGTCGTTATCGCTGTCCCCAACAGCTGCCGCTACTACTGCTGCTGCAGCAAGGGCTGCAACAGCAACATCACCCCCATCATCGTCCTCCTCCTCCTCCTCCTCCACCAGGTTCAGAGAGAACCCTCAGTGCCACATCCAAGAGCAATGGGCACGTCGGTGGCGCCGTGGTCCTGCCAGAAGAAGATGGGGTCAGCCTTGCGGTCAGCGTTCCTCATGTCATCTTCAGTCATATCCAGCTTCTTCAGGTTCCGTCGGTAAAATTGTCTAAAATCGCACCTTGGCCAATGCAGCCTTGATCTCCGGTATGTTTGAGAGTTTGGTGCACGCCTCACTCTCCAGGAAGCCCCTTGGCCTGCCAGAACTGCAGGTGCCGTTGCACGCGTTGACGTTGAGGAAATGCTCCTTGTTTCGCGTCATGTTCTGAATAGACATCAAAGTGTCACAGTGAAGGCACTTGAGACAGTCCTCGTTCTCGCCTTTTACAATGCGCTTTGCAGCCACAAACTGGTCCCTGACCCAGTCCTTGCCGTTGGTCCTCGAAATCTTCTTAGCGCTGCACGTGCGCGCTTGTTGCTTGGCTAAGAGCTGAGTCCGTATAGGCAAGCTACCAGACTTAAACGGGTTCCGGGCTGGCAGCTGGTGAAGACCTGTTGCAGTGATAGGGGCTGTGCCACCGTCACCTGTTCCGGGAATCATGTCTAATAATCGAATTAAGTGTGCTGCCCTGTGTGTAGACTGTAGAGTCGAAGATCATTATGGATGTAGGCCGGGGAAGTTGTAGCAACAACCACATTCAAATAGCAAGAAGCCCGCCCATCTGGCGGGTAGATTCCACGTCAAAAACACTATTTGCGGTCGATTACTGAGATTTGAACTGTAATTACGCCGCAAGCAATTTTACCGTAATTGCGGTACTTTTGGGAGGCGCTGGTAAATTGCGCGCAATTTGCACCGTCAGCGCAAACCGTAATTTCACGAACCGTAAGTCAGCACAGCACTGCACCCAATGTATAGCAATATCCAACCATGCAATAGACTCAAAATGCCCAACCATAAATGTCAATTACCGTAAAACGGGGTCGACTTTGCTCAATATTAAATTTGATGGGCCTGTGCAGAGTGTGCCGTGAGCTCATTTTACTTCATAAAATCGCCGCTGCGCAGAGTGTCATTCAGGTGCCCAAACAATTATTTTGGGGGTGCACACTAAGAATTCAAAACAGCAAATCTGAAAACGCGTGCTTGCGCGTGATTGTTTGAATGGACATTCGTTCATTGATCCTTGTGAAGACTGATCAAGTAATCCAGCATGGCAGCATGACACTACGACACTTACGAGATATTTAATTCATTGAAATACGAAATATGGAATTAGTAAATTACGGAGTATGGAGAATGTATGGAACTCCAAATTATTGAACGACTGGGATAACAAAATATGGAAGCACGAAATATTGAATACGGTACCGGTACTGGAATTACGAAATATGGAATTAGAGAACAATGGAATGAACGAAGTGATTTTTTTGCTGGGACTTAACAAGGTGTGAGACCCGCCGCCCAACCCTAATAACTGAGATACTAACACAAAAAAGAGCCCGGGTGTGCAATGAGCCTACCAGGTATGAAGCCCCATTGCTATGCGGGTTAAACTGCATGTTATACATGTTTATGCAAGCTTTCTTTCTTTTTGTCTTGCATGTTATGATTGGCATCGGGTTCATTTGACATAGCATATTCACTACGGCCATGCACGATGTCCATCGCCAGAAAGGACGTGGACTTTGTCACACGCCAAAAGGGTGCAGACTGCGCCAATCTGATAGACCACCCCAAAAGGAATGCAGTACGTTATCCCTCATCCCTTAGTAGTGGGAGGAAGCCTCCAACCACTATCCCATTTGACCTGTAGGTAGTGGATGGCTGATGGCATAACAGTGCCTTCAACCATTATAGCGCACTTTACCAAAGTGGCACGCGACAACTTTCAACTGCATGGCCATGAGGCCTCGAGGGGAACTGGCCTACCTGTAGTGCTGAAGCTTGCCTCTGTCCATAGGCATGGAGTGTGGGGCTTCCTAGCTGCACGGCCCCCCCAGCATCGGATGTACAAGCAGCCAATGACGTTACACCCCTGGGCCCTGATCAAATAAGGCTCGGCCGCGTGGGCGCCTAACTAAAGAGTTGGGAGGAAAGATGGAAAGAAACACAGAAGGGGGCAGGACGAAAGAAACGGGGAAAAAGTGGGAAATAAAGTGAAGGGAAAAGGATGTACAAGCAGCGCTTTCTATGGACACGCGATTTATCATCATCAGGAACTATCAGCTGCACGAAATGCTTCTCTCTCATGCAGCAAGCATAAAATTAAAATTTCCAAAGCCAAACAAACTAGTAGGCATGGGAACAAGAGGTCAATGACATTTCACCTCTGGGCCCTGATCAAAAAGGCTCGGCCGCGTGGGCGCCCAACTGTCCCGTTGGGTGAAGAGAAAAGGAACTTAAGAGGGAAAGGAGGAGAAGAACACAAAGGGAACAAGAGGTATACTCCAGTCAGCTGTATCGCACGCGTGCTATTGGTCGTCATAAAGTGTTCGCACGCTTTCTGGACACATGTACAATGCGCCCTCAGTCACCCCAAGCCTCATGGCCAGAAATAAATTGAAATCTCAATCAGATAACACCACCAACGTGGCCATATCGGTGGTCAACTTCCTGCATGGTCCAAATCAGTTGTGTGCATGTTCCAGGTCAAATGCATGCGTGCTTGGTCCAGATCAGCTGCAGGCATGGTCCAGATCAGCTGCGTGCATGGTCGACGTCAGCTGTATGCATGGTTCAGATCAGCTGCATGCATGGTCCTTATCAGCAGCATGCATGGTCCAGGTCAGCTGTGTGCATGGTCCTTATCAGCAGCATGCATGGTCCAGGTCAGCTGTGTGCATGGTCCACGTCAGCTGTATGCATGGTCCACGTCAGCTGTATGCGTGGTCCAGATTAGCTGCATGCTTGTCTACCTGCATGCATCATGCGCACCAATAGCTGCAGCTGCAAAAATAGGTAGTCGCCTTGCAGAACGTACCAGGCGGCGAGGCGCTGGCAGCACCTTATTACTTTGTATGCTGCAGAATCGATGGTTGGAAAGGCCCTGTCAGCGGGCCTGGAACGCTGCATGTTTCTGACAGGGCATCTTCCGGCCATCCTGGATTAACGAAGCGTCTCATCCAGGTCGCGTCAGTATCCGTCTGCAAGTAAAGCGCAATATCTTGGCTTTGAACCGCCCTGTCTCTATAGACCGAACGCATCAACCGTCTCAAATCTGGAGGCGATTCTGATTCACCCGCAATCTTGCATTCACACTTTATGAGGCTCTCATAAGCCGCTCGACTCGCTTGCACCAGTACACCCCAGCAACCTCTACTCCTTTCGATTCCTACTGTAGCTACCACCCAAAATGTCCGCCCTCATGAAGAAGCAGGCTATGTCCACCGTGTCCAGGCGATCCACCGTCATGGTGCAGGCTGCGAAAAAGACCGTCTCCAAGAAGGTCTCCTCCGACTCCATGGTGAGTTTAACGATCAAGCGCTGAGACTCGAGCCTACTCGCATGCACATCGTCATTGCAAAGTTGTCTCGAGGATCCCAACCTCCCGCAACCGGCTTTCCAACTTCCTGCGCTCGAGCCTTGGCATGTTTGTCCAATGCCACATGCCCCTGGCACTGCCCCGGTCTATGTCCCAGCACCCTTCCCTCTTGCAGTCCTTATGTTGTTTATAACCGTGTCCTCTGACAAAAACTGAATTCTGTCACCCACCCTCTCTCTATCAGTGGTACGGCCCCGAGCGGTCCCTCTTCCTTGGCCCCTTCACCGCCTCCCCCTCGTACCTGACCGGAGAGTTCCCTGGCGACTACGGCTGGGTAAGAGCGCTATAATTAGTAGATACGCATGTACAGCACCCAGGGCACATGATCTTTGCTGCCCCAGCATCTGCCACCAAGCACACTTGTGCGGCTGTGCGCATGAGGACAGCGTGCACATGTCTTCCTTCTGCCCTGATTGATGACGATTGTGGTGATGATAATGAGACGAGCACGCTTCATTTCTTCAGGTTTATGATGCTTGAAGCATTATCTCTGCAGACTTCTCTCCTGATATTAAATGTCATTCTTCTCCCTTCCCTTTGCAGGACACCGCTGGTCTGTCCGCCGACCCCGAGACCTTCTCCAGATACCGCACCACTGAGGTCATCCACGCCCGCTGGGCCATGCTTGGCGCCCTGGGCTGCCTCGTTCCCGAGTTGGACCAGTCTCCCAACGCCCAGCCCGTCTGGTTCAAGGCCGGTGCCCAGATCTTCGCCGACGGTGGCCTCGACTACCTGGGCCAGTCCAGCCTGATCCACGCCCAGTCCATCGTCGCCATCGTGGCCTGCCAGGTCATTCTGATGGGACAGGCTGAGGCCTTCCGCGCCGGCGGTGCCGCCGAGTCTGTTGGCCTTGAAGACCTGGACACCCTATACCCCGGTGGCCCCTTCGACCCTTTGGGCCTGGCTGACGACCCCGACACCTTTGCTGAGCTGAAGGTCAAGGAGATCAAGAATGGACGCCTTGCCATGTTCTCCATGCTGGGCTTTTACGTGCAGGCCATCGTGACTGGCAAGGGCCCCTTGGAGAATCTAACCACCCACCTGGCTGACCCCGTTGCCAACAACGCCTTCATCTACGCCACCAAGTTCACCCCTAGCGCTTAAATAGCCAGAGCCACTCCTGGACATAATACTAGGTTTAGGACTTGCTCAAATATCTAGGTAAGTTGATCTCAAGTAGCAAGTGCTGCAGCTTGAATTCAAAATTTGTACCCAAACCGACAGCATAAATATAAATTAAAATACCGGTAGCATACCGAGTGCGACCGACTACTAGTGCATATTTCACTGCTTGCTACTGTCCTTTTTGTAACAAGAAGATCGCCTGTCATCCGCTTCCTCCCTGACTATGTTCCCACTCTCGCTGGCTCTGTTCTCACTCCTTCAGCTGGCATTGTTCAGCCTGTTAACCACCGACATCTCCCAGTTTGGCGATCATTTTCTTCTGCCACAGCAGTATCTAGCCAACAAAATTCAGATGAATTAAGATTAAACGATTTGTACCTCTACCTAGTTCAGTTGACACTCCTCTATAACTACTGTCCCACACAATCAATTGTAATTATGGTAGTACCTTAATATATTTATCCAGATTACTGAAGAGTCGCAAAATACAATACAGCCTCTAGCACGACGTCAGCCTGCCCCCTTTCTGACATGGGTGTGTACGCCGTTTCATCCTTTCTCTGAATTATGAATACGTGATACTGAAGGATCTATACCCCAAGTGTGTGCGCATGGGAACAGCATGGACACAACTCACGGTCTGGCTGCAAGGGCAAGGCATTGGAGTGGAAATACAGATTGCATCTCTACTGAGATGCCATCGAAGTATGTCAATGACGCTACACCTCTGGGCCATGCTAAAAAAGGCTCGGCTGCGTGGGCGCTTAACTAAAGAGTTGGGAGGAAAGATGAAAAGAAACACATAACGGGTGTCATCGAAGTATGTGAGAAGTACCACATGCTTACATGACTCCGATTACATTACACCTCTGGGACCAATAGTGACCGGTACGGCTGGTCATGAACACAAAAAACATGAGGAATTCGTGCACGAAGTGTGCATGTTTTAGGAGACTGTGCACAAGAAGTGTCTGGGATCCGGCTCTCCAGATCTAGCAGTAGAGACACCAGCTGCTCAGTGGTTCGCCCCCCGTTGCGATCAAAATAAAAAACTTCGCGGCTTTGGGCCTTGTCCATAGAAGGTGTAGATGTGCACAGTCAGTGGCGTCTGAGCTCAGCACCTCCATGCAGTCCCTTTGGAAGCTGCCGTGGGAAAATGAGTGCAAGGAGACCCTCTGGCGGCGCATGGTCAACAGCTGGAGGTCATGGCATTGCACATGCCGGACCATGCCCTTGTGGCTGGCAGGGCTCACCTCCAGGTCATGAGCAACTGCACCGGGCTATGCATCAGCAGGCTCACTCTTTTGCATGCCCTGCGGCGTCAGCCGTGCGAGCTTCTATCAGATCAGCCTTGCCCCGGAGACGCCTCTCCCTTGCTCTTCAGTACGGATGTTCTTGCCGGCATATGGTCGGTCGTGTGTGCGGCAGCAGTGGAGGCCATGGAATGGGGGCATCGGTGCCTCTGGGCACTGGTTTCTGATAGCTAAGGGGAGGAAGATAGGCTTGACTGCGCCCAATCTCATAACACAGCCTTTCTTCTCCTCTCTTTCACATCGGTGGATGAGCAGGCCAATTTTGTGCACCGTGCCTCCCACATGGCTGCACAGCATTTCTGGTATTTTCTGTCAGACTTTGTGTCTCTCTTCCCTCAGGGTGGCAGAAGGTGCCCCCATTCCACTCTTTCATTGGTGTCCGGGGAAACGGTGAGCAGGTAGCCTTGCAGGTCAACTTGCCGCCGGGGCATTTCATCTCTTGCCGGAGATGAAATGTGATGGTGATTTGTTGACGGCACTTATTTTTTGTTGTATTTACCTGGATCCAATCTTTGGCACACGTGTAGTTTCCTTTCTGTGGTAGTTCCTGTCCCGGTTTCCCTGCTATTTCAAGACGGGCTGGACACTGAAGCTCTTGTTAGTTACTTGGGGTCACAGGTCTTCAAGGCTTTCGGTCTCTGCCTTGACGCTGCATGTTGGAGTGGCAGGCCTTTCTCAAGTGGGCTGCTTTCTCTTTAACTCTTAAAGCATTTTAAATATCTCCCTTGGCTTCGGGTTTTTCTTCCCTCTCGCTTTTGAGATTCACTTGACATGAGCTGGACCGGCTGTGCGATTTTCCGGGTTGTCTATTTGGGGTCTGGCTCTCCAGATCTAGCAGGAGGGACAATGGCTGCTCAGCGGTCGGCTCTCAGTTGTAATGAAAGCGTGAGGTCGGCTCCCAGTTGTGCTCCCAGTTGAATGAAAACTGGGGCCGGCTCCCGGTTGAATGAAAAAACAAACCAATAGCAGCAGCAGTAGCAGCAGCATCGTGGGCGCTCCAACCTTGATGGATGCAGCTAATGACTCAACGTTTTCCCGGCGACATCCTTGCCCTTGGCTTCCGCATAGAAAAAGGGGAAATGAAGATAAGGAACATCCAAAAGGTTGGCAAAAATGGGCCGTCAAACGAATCCCCAGTCTCTGAAATCCCCAGTCTATGCCTGAACGATGTATGCCTGTAGATACATCCATGCGGCCAAGCGAGCCTATTTGAGAAGGGCCCATAGGTGGTGCGTGAGCACCCGTGCGATTATATTCTGACCTCAAGTGTAGGGCTGACCGGCTAGCTTCAGACTCTGTAAAATCCAAACAAGGAAAAAAACGGCATGCATTGTACATCGAATGGCATACCTGAATTAATAACATTCAGCCTCTCTTCTGGGGTTCCTGTGAGAGATGTGATGTGTGTGACTTTTCGAGTGCAGCGGGCGCACCTGTCGGTCCCGCTCCACCCGGCAGACACCCGGCGTTAAACCTCTCGGCCCTGCCCAAAAGCTCGGCCACGTCAGCAAGAAAAAATCTGCTAGGAAACTCAAGAGAGAAGGCATGAGAGAAAAGAAAGGAGTCTCCACCCTCCAAACAACTAGAACAAAGAAGGACAGGAAGACCGAATCCCCAGCCCTTCAAGAGACTAGCCCTCAACAAGTTCGACCACATCTTCCACAAAAGCCAGAGCCTCCCACCTTGCCTGTCCCGGTACAGCTTGCAAAAGTCTGTACCGTCGTTTGGAGGACTAGCCCACCCTCGCTCCTGAAGTGGTGCGTGCACCTTTTTGTTGCCGCCCAGTGGACCACAAGACACAATCAAATCTCCCCCATATCCCTGAGTGCCACAGCCACTACCCATCTAGTACAATACGGCGAGGGTCTTGTGGTGTGGAGGGTGCACCTCTGGGTCCCGCGCACCCGCAAGACAAACTGAAATCTGTCCCACACCCCTTTGGCTTGTGCCATAGACACGATCTACCTAATAGAACACGGTGAGGGTCCTGTGGTGTGGCGGGTGCACCTCTCGGTCCCGCTCCCCCTTGTGCCACAGCCACCAGTCCAGCTGCACCGCACAAGGCATCTGCAGCGCTGCTGTCGGCGCGTTGGCAACGTCAGCGGGCGAATCCGCCGCCCCAAACCTGCAAGTGGACCAGGTCCCCAATGGGTGCATGAATTGGTGCAGCAGGCTACATACATCAACCACGAGAGCGGCATGAACCCAGATCTTCAACATAATCCCACGCTTAGGGTGTACAAGAGTAACGCCCCCCACCTGAGGGCAATGGGCACAAGAGGAACGCCCCCACCTGAGGGCACAAGAGTAACGCCCCCCACCTGAGGGCAATGGGCACAAGAGGAACGCCCCCACCTGAGGGCATATAGTGTAACGCCCCCCACCTGAGGGCAATGGGCATAAGAGTAACGCCCCCACCTGAGGGCAATGGCGATCTGCAGCTTCTCCACGGCGACAATGGTGGCCGCACGGATTTCCAACTCCTCCTCAGAACACGGCGCGATTTCCACCTTGCCAACCACCTGAAAGGGTCCAGACTCCATAGTTCAGAGTTCAGGGTTGCAGCCTACAGAACCTGCTTTTGCGCTGTCCATGCCAATACTTAAATAAGATCAGCAACGATTGGCACGAAGTGCCGTTGCGTACTTAAGCATGCATATTGCTTTTTCCATACCTATGGAAATAGCAAGGGAGACGCCTTATATAGATTTCCAGCATCCGCCCACCTTTGCATTGAGTTCCGGTGAGTACTTGAGTATGCCCATCACTTGCAACACCACCGGCACCCTGAAGTGGCAGCACGCAACATATCGTGGGTAGTAATGTGGCAAGCCTGGACAAGGCTGTCCGTGCAGGGGAGGCGCCAGTGACTCAGTGAGTACTGAAGTATGCCCATCACTTGCAACACCACCGGCACTCTGAAGCAATGGCAGGCAGCAGATGGCGGGTAGCAATGTGGCAAGCCTGGACAAATTAGTGCCTATGATATACATCGGAAACTCTGGCTCACCGGTAATCCGCAAACATGGTGACCAAGTGCATGTCCGTGAAGGCTCCGAGGCCGCGGCCCTGGAACGCTCCAAAAAGGTCGCCAGCGAAGATCTGGGCACGCTTGTAAAGAAACACCTGGCAGGGACAGGATCTAGAGATCTGGATCTATGTACAGATCTGGGTGTGCTTGCGCAGAAAAAACTGACAGGATCAGGATCTAGAAACTTAACAGGGCAACTTGAACATAAGCATTTTGCAACATCACGATGTACCATGTATATGAGAATGTAGATTAAGATCTGGGCGCCCTTGTGCAGGATACCTGACAGGCTCATGCACCCGAGATCAGGAGCTACCGGTACATAGAGCTCACACTTTGACACTTGCACAAAAACACCTGAGAGGTATTCAGGATCCAGGCATCAGGATCTAGATTCAGATTTGGGCGCACAGTCGCACACTTGCACATAAACACTTGGCAGGTTTTCTTACATTCCAGGCCTCCGGATCTATATTCAGATCTAGGCAAACACCCCTCCCCTGCCCCCCCCCCCCTTCGTGATGCCTCCAGGATCCAGCCCGTCCTACCACCTAGACAGTCGACACCCTGAACCCTGCACACAAAATATAGACACTGCAAGACCAAGATGCCCCACTTGTCTCCCCTTGTACAAGGCCTGATCTCAGAAGCTGGGGAAGTGGCAGGCCACAAGATGTTCACAATGAACCCTAAACCCTAAGATGTGAAGGTAGCAATTAGGTGCCCAGAGGGCCCCTGAGCAATCCCGATGATTCTCTAAAGCGTGTTGTGCACTTACCGTCTGGGACCCTAATTGGGTGAAAATCCCCCTGCTCCGCACCGTAGGTGAGAGCAGGGGGCTTTTCACCCAATTAGGGTCCAAGACGGTAAGGGCGTCCCGCCTCTGCGCTTTAGAGAGTCATAGGGATTGCTAATCCGCCCGGAGGGCACCTAGCAGTCCCGGTAATTCTCTAAAGCGGGCTACCGTCTGTTAATCGAATTGATCTCTTGGAGCTAAGCGGCGTCCCCAAGCGGCCGCCGTCGGGATCACACAATTTGGGTCTTCTATTAGGCTATAGGTTTTATACCAATCCATATAATATTAATAATTAATGGCAATACCATGGAATATTCTAAACAACTTGAAGGTGCAGCCCATTGAGTGGGTAGTCCATTAACGCGCTGCTGTCCAATTTCTGTAGGCAGAGCTCTGAAGCCGGGGGAATGGCAGGCTACCAGCTGTGAAGATTTTGTAGTAGTAAAAACATTTCCGGTATACCCTCCTGGTATAAGGGAAACCCTAAACCCTGCAGGTAACACTCAACGCTTAAACATAGTGTTGCACTTAACCCTGCAACCCTGCAAATTGTATACCCCACCTGCCGTCCCTTGTAGATGGCCTGGTCTCTGAAGCCGGGGAAGTGGCAGGCGACCAGCTGCACCAAGGCCATGGCCGACTGCCCCGCGGCCTCTACCAGCCGGCTGGCCTGGCCGCCAAAGTGCTTCAGCAGACCTGATCCCACCTGGTGGTGTACAAGGTTTGAGGGAGTAGGTTATAGGGTGCAGGGTGTAGGGTGCAGCACCAATCGTTGTCCAGCACCCTAAATTTCGGCCCAGCACCACCAACAGTGGTACAGCTCCACCAATTGTGGAATGGCTGTACTACAATTGTGACGGTAGTACGGTACCACAATTGGTGTTACAGCACCCCTACCGTACCTCTACTCCTGTCAGTAACAGTCAGCTTGCATGCGCATGCCTTCCGCATCTGCACGTCAAGTGCCAACCAAGCAGGTGGCTTCCCTAACCCACGCCCAGCCAGGGAGATATTGAGTTTATTTTTTCAGGTGCGCACCTCTCTGAGCAGCCTCGCCCGCTCCTCCTGCAGAGGCACGTCACGGTGCCAGCCGAAGAGCGCACGCACGCCGGCACCTGCCGCATAGGCAGAGCAGTAAACCCCGTTCAAAACAAAACAGTCTATCCGGATGCGGTATCGGGAAAGCCAACATCTGTATCAACTTTGCAGGGTGCACAGCACGCACAGAGGGTGATGGACGCCAATTCCAGGCAAAGGGCGCACGCACAGCTGGGCAGCGAACGGCACACAAGAGACAGGGTCCAGCAGCTAACAAAAATGTATAAGCCTTGAAGGCCCCTGGCAAGTACAGGAAAGATACACTCATTTCCCCTAAATGTACATACTGGACACTGGTATATAGGAGACAAAACCCTATGTTGATAATGCGACCTTAAATTGCCAGTGAAATAGCCTTTTATTACAAGAAAAAATGTCATTTGCACTGACAAAGCAGTGAATGGATGGACAGTCATAGGTACCTGTCATGGCAGACAAAGCCTCGGCGCTGATGCAGCTCGGGTCATGAAGCACGGCAGCCTGCAGGGAGAAAGCATTGTTTCTTATGTCCGTGTCTCGGCAAATTCCAGCTACATTTCAGCTACATTCCAGCTACAAATTGAGGGGGTCGCAGCAGAGGGGACGTGCTGATGGCTTCATCTACCTGCCTTGCAGAGCTTATTTTAGTGTTTGCCAGACCACCATCGGAAAGCCACTGGGCAGCCATCGCTGAGCAGAGGGGAACCAAGCACCGACCAGCATACAGCCGGTATAGCCCAAGCAGTAGGACTGTCTGCACCAAGCCTTGTAACCTGCAGGCCTGGTTGTAGCTGCAGTGTAGCTGAAGCACCCTAAATAATTAGTGACATTGTCCGCCCTGCCCCTCCACACTTCCCATCCTTACCTTGACACCCTTAGACATGTTGACGTACTGCAGTTCACCATCTGCACACCCAGTCACAAGCAGTGTCCAAGGGTTCAGGTTCAGCGTTACTGGATCAGGGCCAAGGGTTTGACAGGGCAAAACACAACACTCCGAACGCTGCCGGTACTGAGCAAAAACTAAGCTTCCCTCACACATATTCGGCAGATTTTAAGCGCCCATGACTGGCAGGTAGTCGATCGGCCATTGCTCAACTGCTGAGACACATGCACAAAATCTGGACACGTGAACACGATTCCCTTTTGACCAGGGGCGAAAGTTAGGTGCATCGTGTATGGTCCGACCCCCCTCTTGTGCAGATCTGCCCCATCCCGTATGGATCCGGTCACGGGACTTACCTGGCCAGAAGCAGAAGTTGAGGGCATCCACGACGAGGAGGTATTGCGCAGTCAGAGGGCCGCCGTCCGAAAAGTGCATCTCTACCAGGTGGGCAGCAACGCAGCAGGCAACAGGGGGACAGCGTTAAGGGTATTGGATTTGGGGTGAAGGTGCAGCAGGCCGCCTAAAGAATATTGCCCTGAACCCTCTCTACCGACGATGCGAAGGAGGCAAGAGCTGGAAGGCACGAGATCACTCCGCAAGCTTGGATCTGGAGGGAGGACCTGTGTTCAATCCAGATCCAGTAGGGATCTAGTCTGGGTCCCCTGGGATTCAGAGCTCACAAGGACAGAAACAGCGGCACCGCCAATTCTTAGGTACAATCGCTGGAGGAATATTTATGTTCCCCATGCAGAGCACATGCCACTGCCGCGTCTCCGTCAAAATCATGGGGGGCAAATCCCTCTCAGCAATCAAAAGCATCCTGCAATGATCCTGCAATGATCCAGCAATATCGCATCCCTACCTTCGTCAAAGGCTTTGGGGCCAGTGATGGATTGCACCTCTTCAGACGTCATCTTGCTCACCACGTCATCAATGGCTGCGCAGCGCCATGTTTTGGAAAGGACTATGAATCAGGGTCTCCATGACACCTTTCTGGATGAACAGATATTTTGCTTTTGTTTCAGGTCACAGAGGCAGGCCTACGCTGCGCCAGGTTTAAAGCCAGACCCAAAGAAGCAGGCTGATAAATCCCAACTGATTGTAGGGCAGGCAGCACCTGTCATGCATGTTGGGTAACAACCATCCCATGCAGGTCCAGTTTCCCATTCGGTTGCTGCCATGTGAGCCAGCTGATACCTTGTCCGTCTGAGAGCCTCATGCCGGTACCCTAAGTCAGCAATCATAAGAAACAATCAACCTGACGTTTGGATTCAGAAATCCTCATTCCCTCATGCAATCTGAGCATGCTATTACAGCCATGTTGGTCAGCTGTTGCATGGCCCGTCTGGCCCCCTGGAGACAGCATTGACTAACTCCCCTCCTGTCACGAACAGAATATCGCAGATGCGCATCCCAGTTTCATCCGAGGCAGTATCAGCCGCCATGACCTATCGCTCACCCGTCTCGTCTATCTCGACGTGTCCTGACGAAAGCTCCATGATGTACAGGGCACATTCGAGGACCGGGTTCATTGCTGCCATATGATGAGGTGTACAAGGCGATGCAGGCGACAAAGACGCCTCAGTCAGATAGACGTCCGCGAATGCGCGTTTCGGGGTATAGCCGTATAGGATGCGGAGTGCGGGGGGGTCGGTCGGAGGGTTGATCGTTTCGCCGTGATCTGATCTGCTGGGGGTTGGGGTGCACACCAGGGGTTCACACCTCGACGTGCCCGGACCTGTCCTTCCCCGCGGGACTCCCCAGGTGCTCAATGTCAACGATGGGGCACCAGCCCGCGAACGCCGCGCTGTTTCCACGTTTCCATGTCGGGACGCACCTGCCCTTTCCGCGGAGCGTCATGCCGCAGCTGGGTGCCAGCAGTGTCGATGACGAGCTGAGGGAGACCATGCAGCAGAAGCCGGGGCTAATGCGTGCCGTGGCATCTGTGCTGGAACGGACAGACATGTCCTTCCTGTAAGAAATGCATCAAAGATGAACACGCCCGCGTGCATTCGAATTCTGGGGGGGGTCGGCATGGGGGCCATGGTGCGTAGCGCATCGCTGCCCAACGACCCCCCTCCTGTTGCAAAGCCATTCGGCTCTCGATTTTGAAATCCTGTGCCCAATTCTGCTTCCACAGTCAGCCCACCGACGCCGCACATCTAATGAAGGCGCCCAGCGGAGAAATAATCGATGCGCTCACGGCTGAGAGCCCAGGGCTGTTCAAATACAAGAAGTCAGGTTGGTCATGGCTAGCCTGGGCCCAGCTCATCAATATGCCCCTCTGACCCCCTTTTGGGGGATCTGAAGAGGCGGAAGTAGGCATGGGGGGTTCAATCAATGCACCCGCAACTTCACCTGTCAATCGTGCGGGAATCAGAAGTTCCCCTGCGCAACAGGAGCTGCATTTTTTCAGATCCATGCCATTTGGACCATGACCTCGTCAGATCCTAGCGTGTTGCCCATGCAAGATATCTCGCCATTTGCAAACTAAGTATGGAGTGCTGCAAAAGTTATTTATTATTTGCTTCGGCATGCGCTGCTACACTAACAATTAAATTCAACGTAGATATGATATTTCTGGCCAGACTTTGGCCAGAACGGATGATTCACTGTACATGGCAGGGGATATCAAACAAGGCTAACAATGTGTTTTGTAACGAAGCAAAGAAATTAAAAAATAAGTGAAGCTTGTTTGCAGTAGGGAGGTCCATGACTGTTGTCGTGAAAATATCGGCACAAACAAGTTCATCAAGTCAGTTGCCCACTCCTCAGTGGAGTGAAGAGAACAGGGAGTCCTATTATCAGTTGTGGCCTGATGGAGCAGAGGGGGAGGTATCTCTGATATTAGTGTAGTGGGCAAGTGGAGAGGTTGATTATCCCTAATATCGATGGGGAATAGAGGAAGGGATGCCTGTTATCAGCAGTGGCCCGATGGGGAAGAGGTAAGAGGGATCCCTGACATTAGTGATGGGGCACTATATTCTCCGTCTTCGATTTGTGCTTCAGCAGCATTGAAACTATATTTCTGTGATACCTGCACCCTTTCAGACGTGTTTTCATGAACAGCTGTGAGAACTTTGTGACGATCAGACATGCGTTGTTGATTTCAAATGTGGGGAAATAACATTAATCCACCCATATTTGAATTTGATTAAGAGAGAAATCCGAGACTGCCTAGGGATATGATTGTCTCCTCACCCCCCACAACGAGGGCTCTACCTGGAGGATCAGCCCTTTCTTGCTGTTCCTCTCTCTCTCTCTGCCACAGTTTATTTCAGGGTCGAATAGCTACCCTTCATCTACAGCATGGCCTATGGTCGGCAGGGGCTGATGCAGCAAGTCCTGTTGCTAGGACCAGGTCCCACTTAAGTCCCAATCAGCCCAGTGTTGGCCGCCAGGCATCCGACCAAAGGTGGCAGGGGGTGCGCCCTCAGATAAACACTGCTGAAGTGACCCACTCGCCATTTCCCTCCTATTTTTCAGGTCTGCACGGAGCTTCAGGGCGGGGCAATAGTGCCCCTGCCCCTGCTCCTGCGTCCACACCAGTGGCGGCGGCACGTCCGCATCAGCTGGGTATGCAGGAGCACATGCTGTCGTGCGGCCCGCCATCGGCTTCCCGAGAGGCCGCGGCTGCCATTGCCTCTGAGGCGGCCCAGCATGCTGTGAGTTTTTCAAAATTTGAATGTATCTGAGGGCGCAGCCGCAGTCGCCTCTAAAGCACCGCTCAGCACACTTTAAGTTTGTGCTGTGTTGCAATTGATCCGAGGCGGCAGCTGCAGCTGCTTTTGATGCGGCTCAGTATGCTGTGTTTTTGTAGCAGCATAAACGACATCTCTACCCAAAAGCCTTTTTGTGGTGGTGCATGTTGATGGGCTTCCTGGAGTTAAGGTCCTGGGTCCTTGTACATAACCCCTTGGATCATAGAGCCTGGTACTTGTTGACAGGCGGATTCAATTATGTGTCATGAATCTTGGATCCTGGCTATCAGCTACTGAAATCAGGGATTATTTTGCATGCTGATGGACTGGGATCCTGGCATATCCTGGCATATGGGATCCTGGAGAAGGGTTCTGCACTATCGGATCCTGAAATATCGGATCCTGGATAAATATCCTGGATGCTGCATCCCTGCCAGTTTGATAGATCCTGGAATATGATTCTGGATCCTGCATCCCAGTGCTGAAACCCTTGGACCGTGGACCCTGGCATATGTGAACCGATGTTTTGGATGATGGGTCCTAAATCCTCATACTTGACATTTACTTGAACCCCTGGATCAGGAATCCTAGAGTATGCACACAGACTCAATGGATCCTCTATCCGAACAATGATAGTTTGCGTCATGGCCACTGGATCCTCTATCCAGGCCATGGTATTATCCTCTATCCCATCTAACCTAGTTGACTGTACCAATTTCTCCCAGGTGTCTATGGATGTAGAACTCGTGCTCTCTAAACTCGTTGATCCTGGTATGTTCACGTATATTTTTGCAGCATCTTCTTGTTCACTTCACTGCACCGAACCTGCCCAGGCGTCTATGGATGCGGAAGTAGCGTTCTCTAATCGGAAGGCCAAGAGACGCAAGACAGTTGAAGCGGCTGCCCCGTATATGGAGGAGGTCTTAGGACCAATGCAGGAGGCTGGTAAGAAGAGGCAGAGGTTGAGGGATCGGGTCATTGTGAGCTTGCTTGGAGGTCGCAGGAGGGAGGGAAGTGTGGCTGCTGGTGCACCGTGCAGCTTACATCAAGAAGGGGGGCTGGGGCCAGGACAGGGGGCTGGAGAGGGAATTTTTTGTGTCGAGGGCTTGAGGGCTCCGGGTGGAAATCTGGAGGAATTTGGAGGCGGTATTGGGGCGGTAGGTCACTGCATTGTGTTTCCATATTCCCAGGCAATTCCACCTATGTTATGTTAGGCCGTCCCACGGCTGCCTAAGGCCCAACTGGGGCAAATATTTTACCGGTCTACAGAATCAGACCCAGGCAGCATGGCTGGCTGCGTGTGGGACATGAACCCGGAAGCCAGCTGAAACCATATGAGATATGTGACAGGAGGCCAGCTGACTTGTCGCTGAACTGTAGCTGAGCCACAAAAACACAGGTAATGTGTATGTCTGGAGGAAGGGGGGGTCGGCAGCTGATGCTTTTGTACCATACATCGGGTAGTCGTGGACTGTGTACAGGGGCTAGTAAGAGGGCGAAGGGATTCAGAGCTCATGGAGAAAGCCTGGAGAAATCTTGGGGCGCCAGGATACTTCTTTGTCTGTGTGTGTCGCACCGTACATTGATTGAGGTGCTGGATTTCTGGTGGCATTATATATTTATATGGGGTCATCATGGAGGTCATCAGGCACTGGGACATTATTCTCCCCCTAGTAGATCTTAAATATCGAGGGGACCGTGCTGTCCTTTGTTTTCTTTTATTGCGTCGAAATCTATGCCAGATCTATTAAGCGCCCTGCCGTGCCTCAGCGTCACATTTGATTCATGGATGCAGTGCATGATCATTTTTGACCGGCATCATCCTTACCAGTGTATGTTTAACTATGTACCAGACCATCTTTGGAAGACCGTTGAGCGGCCCAACTTAACCGATGAGGGCCAAGCCTTGACTGGCCCACGTCCACATGCCCAAGCAACAGGGCCATTGGCTGTGATGTAGGCTCAGTAGAGCTGAAGCACCCTATATTCAACACTGCTAATTACCAAAATAATTCAGCCAAAAGCATGGCTCCCCCCAAACCTTTTCCCCTGGGCACATGCTGATTATGTTTCCTCTCCTGGCAGGCAAGCTGGCCTCAGCCATTCAGGGCCTCCTGCAGGCGAGAGTGCCCCTGGAGGAGCTGCATGGGCAAGCAGGAGGCAATGCTGGGGATGCAGCAGCAGCGGGGACAGCAGTAGCAGGCAGCCAGATGCTGAGCGCCTCCGGCGTACAGCAGCTGTGCCTGGAGCTGCTGCTGCCAGGCCGCGCTGCTGGGCTGTTGCCGGCGCTACCGCTGGAGCTGCTGAAGGCGCTGCTGCTAGCGCTGCTGGCCAGCATGGTGGACGGGGCGGGGAAAGCGTTGGATGGGCAGTCCACGGTGAGGTTCACTGCCCCATTTGTTCTCTTGCTTTTTGTACCAGCTTGTTTCCCAGGTCGGAAGGGTGGAAAAGGCGCTGGACGGGCACAGTCTTTGGTGAGCGATCATTCCCACAAATCGTCCTCTGTTTCTCTCTTTTTATCTCGTTTTCATATCAAGAGTTCTGCACCTGCAGACTTCCTACTATACAATACGGTGTAGGGAAAATGATCGATGGTTTGATGGGCACCTGGCTGTGCCGTCCATTTTTGTCTGTGCGACGTCCTCATTCTTCATCCAATCTGCATGTTGCCCTCCTGCACCAGGCACAGCCTACAGGCATAGGAAGTGGCTCAGGCCACAATGTAGCTGTATACTGCTATGTCCTTAACGCTTTTGTGTGCGTGGTATCCTCATAGTGCAGTCAAACTGTTACAAACAATACAGTGATCGGTAGGAAGTGGCTCAGGCCACAATGTAGCTGCGTACTGCTATGCCCTCAACGTTTTTGTGTGCGTGGTCTCCTCATAGTGCAGTCAAACTGTTACAAACAATACAGTGATCGGAAGTGGTTGAATTTACGAATTACGACGTCACTGGATACTGCTATATCCCTGGCAACGCTCTTGTTTCTGTGGTATCCTCTTCGTTTAGTTGAACGTCTTGTCACCCCCCTGCAGCTATCGGTCGTGGCTCAGGTCATGACGTCCCTGGCTCCTGCTTTATCCCTGGCAACATTTTTGTTTGCGCGGTGTCCTCATTGTTCAATCAAACTTCCTGCCACCCCCCTGCAGTCATCGGACGTGGCTCAGGTCATAACCTCCCTGGATGCTGCTATCGCTGCTCTATATGTGCTGTCAGCGCCAAACATGCCCCCAGAGGTAGGCGGTGCAAGGAGGCTGCTGCCCAGTTGAGGGTCAATGGTCGATCTTCCACCAGGTAAATAAAGGAGGTGGAGCAAGTGGTCCTAACCATCAAACATAGCCTCCGACACTGAGACATGGTGTTTTGATTCAAATATCTAAACTACGTATCCGCCTGGTTACCGGGATACCTTGGAAGATGTGGTGGAGCATGTGGTCCTAGTCATCATGCACCACGTCATGGTCTTCGGAAAATTCAAAATAATTATCCGCCTGCCTGCTTGCATCCTGCCTACACAGGTTTACCTTGAGGAGGTGGTGGAGCAGGTTGTCCTAGTCATCAAGCATAGCCTGCAGCACAACATCATGGTTTTTTACGACACGCGATTTGCGCGCCAGTGGCGTCCGTCGCTGGTCAATGAGGGTAGGCAACAGCCTGAGCAGTGCGGGGATGGAAACAGGGTGCTTCAACGACACACTCGCCCGTTCAACCATCTCCCCCAGCCTCCCCTCTTCCGCCTTTTTCTCCCTGTTTGCCCTTATCACCGTCTTATATCTGCTGGCTTCCCAAAGGCTCCTAAGGCACTTGCCATACTCTACAAGGCACCCACCTTCCACCTTTTGAACCCCTGCCACACTTGTCATAATGTCATCCCTGCAATACCTGCTGGCTACCTCAAGGTTCTCCCCATCTGCCTCTTCCTCCCTTGCTTCCCAAGGTTCTCCCTTTCTGCCTCCTTCTCCCTTGCCGCACTTGTCACCCTGGCCTGCTATACCTGCTGGCTACCTGAGGCCTCCCTAATACAGTCCCCAATCTCCCTATTCCTCAAGGCATCTCCCCTTTTGTATTTTTGCCCCTGTCATACCTGCTGTCTCCCAAAAGCACTTCCTGTCTCCCTATTGCCTAATCTCCCAATCTCCCAAACACACTCCCCCAGTTCCCGAGATCCCAATAACCCCCCTGCTTCCTGTTCAGGAAGCGACCCACGGTCCAAGGTGAAGGGTGGCAGGGGAGCCAAGTGTGCAGCAGTGGCGCAAACGTGAGTCATGCATGGCGGGGGCGAGCCAGTGTAGCATCCGTCCCATTTCTGCCCACACTCTCCAATCTCCGCCCCTATCCCCTCCTCTCATCCCTTCTTCCCTGCCTTGCCTCCCGTGAGCACCTGTCTCACCTTTATCATCTCCTTTCCTTCCAAACGCCTCCACGTCACATACCTCTCTCACCTCCCCCCCCCCCTCATAAGGCTGTCCCGTCACATATCTCTCTCATCTCAATTATACCTCCACCCCTCAAAGGCCATTTCGTCACGCTTGTCTCTCATCTCAATTATTTTCAAAGGTCTTCCTATTGCGCCTCCCCCTCCCCTCCCCCCCTCAGGAATCCCTCCGTCACACTTCTCATTCACCTCTTTCCTTTCAAAGGCTTCCCTGTCACACATCTCCCTCACCTCCTCCCCACAAAGGCCGTACAGGCAAACTTGTCTCTCACCTCAGTTTTTGACAAAGGTCTCCCTGTAACACACCTCCCCCCCCCCCTTCACAGGACATTCCGTCACACGTCTCTCGCACCTCCATGCCTTTCAAAGTCCCCCCTTCACACCTCTCTCTCACATCTCATCTTCTCTTGACTGAAAGGTTGCCCCTCCTTTCTCTCCACCCCCCACCACACAGGTTGTCCCGCCATGTGGGCACTTTCCTGCATTCACTCTCTCCCCCGTCTCTCAACTCTCTTCTCACCTCTCCCAGGCGTCTGTGCAGCTGTCAGAGACCATCTCACCACTCTCTTCACCTCTCCCACCTCACCATCCCCCGCACAGATTGCCTCGTCATGTGGGCGCTGTCCTGCAGCGAGTGGAGCAGGCTTCTGCGCTGCTGTCGGAGACCCTGGCCATGGCGAGGCTGGACGGCTCGCTGCTGCTGCCGCTGGTGCGGATCGCATTGCAGGCACTGACGGCAGACAGCCTGCAGGTCTTCCAAGTCAAGGCAGCAGGTGAAGCTTCTGAGGGAACCGATGTAGTGTTTGAGGTGGGAAGGGGGGGACAAGTACGAAGATTTTGTGTAGTTTTTGATCCAAAAGATTTTTATGACTGGGTTTTGCAGCAAGAAGCAAATTGTAACCCTTTACGTGCAATTGGGGTCCCATAAGGTAGGGGCGCTTTCGCGAGGTGTTATTGTTAATCATCCCGTCCGATTTCGGTTTTTCAAGCCAAGAAAGCCGGTGGAAGCAAAGGGTGAGACCAAGGGAACCGAAGGGAGAGGATTCGGATTACAGGTGAAGGCTTCAGGTGAAACCCAGAAGGGACACCCGGAGAACAGAAGGGAGTGGGGTTCATGTTAAGGCGGCAGGTGAAGCCAACTTAAGGTTTAGTATGAGATGTTATGTCTATGAACAGACCTACTGGTGCTAAGAGGGGCAAACAGCATGCAGGCCTTCCAGGTCAAGGCGGAAAGGCAAAAGCAAGGGAACCTGAGGGTGAGGAAGTTTCCCTGTGGTTTCCTTAGCTTCACCTTCTGCCATAATCTAGACGACAGGAATCGGCTGCAAGGATGACACATAGGAAGACGAATGAAACCCCATTTTCGTACCCCCAAAACTACCAGTGGCAGCGGTTGGAGTGAAGCTTCGTCGTACGACTAGTTGATAGGTCTTTAAGCAGCTTACGGGGTCGTAACTCGTAAGATGGGCAAACAGCATGCAACTATCTTCCAGGTCGAGACAGCAGGTGAAAGCACGTATATTTTGTGTGGAGTTAGAAGCAAACCCTGGTAGTTTTGGGGTATGAAGATGGGGTTTCATTCGTCTTCCATTGTGTGTCATCCTTGCAGTTGATTCCTGTCGTCCAGGTCGAGGCAGAAGGTGAAGCTAAGGAAACCACAGGGAAAGGGCTTCAGATTTGCGTTTCAAGGGTTAAAATCTATGAACCGTTTAACCTACTACTATGCCCTTGCAGTGTGTTGGTAATGAAGAGGACAGATGGGATAGGGTGAACCAAAGTGCAGCGCTAGTAATATATGGGTCTTTGAACGGCCTCCAGGGTGCCACAAGGGAGAGGTCAGCCTTCAACCATGTCATCCATGTCATCCTTAAAACCTGTGATATTATTTTCATATTTCGGTATGAATTACAAATTCGTACAGGATTGAAAACGGGTGGAAAGAAATGGAAATGAAAAAAATCGAGGCGAACCCTCGGTGCAGGGTTGCGCCTACCTCCCACCCGATTTCGGCATTTTCATGTCAATGTGTAAGGGGCACCGCAGGTGTACAGCCGTGATTGTAATGTTTAGTATGAGCATCCTGCAGGGTGCCAAGGGGGGTACTGTGTCACTCATCATCCGCACATCCAATTTTCCAATCTCCCTCTCCTCACAAAACATCGCCCCCTTTGCTGTCCTCTCCACCCGTACATGCCTGTCTCCTTCAGTGTTCAAACACCAGCCAGGGCTCCGAAAGGCCATCCTTCACAAGCTGTCCTCGAGTGATCTGCTCAGCCACCATTTATGTATTGCTTCATTGCTTGATTCCTCATCGTCACAGGCCTGGCGATTCCAGTGTCCAAATATCAGCCAGGGCTCTGACAGGCCATCCTTAACAAGTTGTCCACGTGTGATCTGCCCATCCACCATTTATGTATTGCTTCATTGCTTCATTCCACAGTGTGACAGGCCTGACTGTTTCAGTGTTGAAGCACCTGCCAGGGCTCCGGCAGGCCATCCTTAACAAGCGTCCACGAGTGTTCAGCCCACCCACCATTTATATTTTCTTTGATTGCTCTATTTCCCATATTATTAGGCCTGGCCGTATCTGTATTCAAGCATCAGCCGGGGCTGCGACAGGCCATCCTGGACGAGCTGGCGACCAGCGTGCTGCCTAGCCTGCACCCGGTTGGCGCAAAGGCCCTGCCGCGGCTTTTCCTCGTGCAGGGCGTTGACGGTCATAAGGGCAAGAGCATACCCATACAGGTGACCAATTGTGTTCCTTGATAGCGAGTGCAGTTCACAAGGAACTTCAGCCGTAGCCCGGGCTGTGGTCAGGGGCACAGCAGCCCCCTATAAGGTGGAATGCTGCGCACTAAAAACAGCACTGCAGGTGACTGCCTGCCCTGCTTGCATAAGGGAGCATTTGGGCAGGAGCATTCAAATACAGGCGACAGGCAGCTGTGCTTGAACTGGTGTTTTTTGTGGGGGGGGCAACCACTCACTTTGTCTGGGTTTGAGTAAGTCCTGGAGATGAACATTGCTTCCATATGGTTAATTACCAATACATCATGTCGCACTGGGTTCCAACTTCCAATACCAGTACACATTTACAATTACCCCCCCCCCCCCCCCCTGTCCCACACCCTGCCAGGTTTGCGTGGCACTGGTGCTGCAGTTGGTGCAAGGTGCGGCTGACATGCCCCCTTCTGACGCCAGCGCCAGGTTGGCTTATGAGCGATGCGGCCACGCGCTGGTTTGGGCTGACCGGTTCTGGGCCGGAATGATGGACAGGTGGGTTTGAGGGGTTTCATCATTTAAATATTGCGAAGAAAAACTGAGGTTCAAAAGTAGTTATGTCGGCTTGTGTTGGGTTTGGGGCCAAAACGATGGACAGGTAGGCGTTGGGTGTTCTATGATTTAAGATTACTAAACTCAGTTTTGATATTAAGATGTCGGCGTGTGTTGGGTTTGGGGCCAAAATGACGGACAGGTAGGTATAAGGTGTTTTATAATTGAGGATAACTTAACTGAGGTTTGCAATTAAGGTGTTGGCTTGTGTTGGGTTCTGAACTTGACTAATTGCCTGGTGGGGGGGTCGAGATTTTCCATGATTTCAAGAAGAATACGTGGAGTAAGAAATTAGATTTAGAAGTAAGATTTCATTTTGTGTGGGTTCTGGGCAGGACTGATGGCCAGGTGGTTGTTTGTAAGCTGTCTGTGCATCAAAGCTAGGGAGTTTGAACTGGATGGGTTCAAGGAGGTGGGGTTGGGGGCTGGAATGATCGACAGTTGGGTATCAGAGGGGCCACTGGGAATACAAAAATGACATTCATTATATACCAGTACTAGCATACCGGGAGACATGATCAGTGCATTTTTACAATGTTGTTTATGACAACGTACCATGCACACTAATTAGTCTGACTTCTTAAAATTATGCGTGGAACAGAAAATCACCCCCTAACACCTTCCTGACCAACATTCCACTGTCAGTATTATTTTTTGTTTTAGACTGTGCTTCATTCCCTGTCCTGCCCCAGGCTGCCCTCTGCCAAAGCAGCCAAGGCAGACACCTCGGCTGATCTCAAGTCGTTTGTGGAGGCCTTCATCAGCGGTCAGTCGGGTGGAGCAGAGGGAGGCAGTTAGTCATGGGGGATAGGGGCAGGTGATCAGCTGCTGAGACAGAGCATTCATTAATCCACCCAAGAACCTTAAAGACAAAAGGGCCTGGCTGTTCGAACCAGAAATCAGGGAAGTTAGTCATGGGGAAAAGGGGCAGGTGGTCAGCTTCTGCGTCAGAGCATTCATTCGTCCACTCAAGACCCTTAAACAGAAGGGCCTGGCTTTGCGAAACAGAAATGAGAGGAGTAAGTCAGGGGGATAGGGGCAGCTGGTCAGCAACTGCGACAGAGCATTTATTCGTCCACCCAAGACCCTAGAAGACAAAAGGGACTGGCTTTGCAAAACAAAAATGAGGGAAGTTAGTCATGGGTGATGGGGGCAGCCGGTCAGCTGCTGAGACAGAGCATTCATTCATCCACCAAAAAAACTTAAATAAAAGGGCCTGGCTGTTCGAACCAGAAATGAGAGCGGTAGTCAGAGGTAATTGGGGCGGGTGGTCAGCTGCCTCATCCTGCACTGCCTGCTTATTTCCAACTCCTTTGTATGTACAATACGGTACTTTTTATTTGCCCCCCCCTTTCCCCTCCTCCCCCTTGCCGCACAGACCTGCTCTCTGTGCAGCACCTGCCCGACTGGCCCGCGGCCATGCTGCTGATCCGCCGCCTCGTCGCCCAGCTCAAGAGCGAGAAGGGCATTCGGCACAGCGACCCCACTGTGAAGCTCATGGCCATCGACTTCCTGGGCATGGTCGCGGCCCGCCTGGTGGCCGACCATAAGGCAGCGGAAGAGGATGAGGGCGCAGTACACGCCCTGGTCACGGCAGTACAGGCGGCGCTGGCAGGTGTGGACGCATGTATGGGCAGTCATGAACCGATGTGTAGACTCGGAGGTTGTGACAGCTGTCAGGCTGCAATGCCACGGCTGCTGGGACGTTCGGCTTTCGGCTGGCCCACAGATGTCAGCAGAAGTTGATCCTGGCTTATAATGTATCAGTTGGTCCTAGCACATGGTGTACCACTTGTTGTTGCGCATTTTGGGTAGGCAAACAGTTGCACTGTGCGGTATGGCGTTTTGAATTGTTGTTAGTGCCTGGAGTTCAAGCTGCCTTGCAATTTCAAAAAGGGAATTGGTTGGATGTGTAGGCGCTGAAATCATAACCAGTTGTCGGTGCTGTTCCTGTTGCTCTTGTTTGTTCAGCTGTTGTTGCCGCTGCTGTTGTTGCTGTTGCTGTTCCTGCTGCTCTTCCTGCTGCTGTTGCTGTTGTTGTCACAGCGTACCCTACGCACACACCGATGCCCTTAAGGAAACGGGCAGGCAGTGCCCAAACAAAGAACAGAGAAAGCAGTAGGCAAGAAAGGGTGAAGAACGAGTCAACCTTGCGGCCTGGAAGCTCATCCGCCTGGGGGCCTTCATGCCGGCCTTTCGGCCTTGTTGCTCAGAAATATCTGGTGTGCCCGGCATGATCGAAGCCATCAGCACACCAAAAGCTCACCAGGAGCTCACGAAAAGCCCACCAATAGCCCACCATCTTGCCTGACCCCCTGAACGTTCACACAGTCACACACAGGCATATCATACGAGGCACATTTTTGGCGCTAGTGTTTCTTATGTGTGGCTCAGCTACTGGTCCGCTACATTCCAGCTACCTCATGGCCTTGTGGTGGAAGGCTCCATGCGCTGCCAGCCATGTCGCTTGTTAGCCGTTCAAAGCTTAGCTCAAATTGGGCCTTAGGTGGCCGCGGGGCGGCCCACTCATAGCTGATAAAATAAACATCGATACTTGTTGCAAATCAAACTGGACATTCTCTGAAATCTATCATTTTGATTGCTCAGGCAAGGCAGCGGGCAACCAAGATGGCGAGGACCCCGCCGCGTTGCCAGAGCAAGGGGATCCAGCCGACACAGACATTGCTGCTGCTGCGCGCCTGCCCCTGTCATGGCCCGAGGACTGCCATGAGATGCTTCAACGGCTGCTGTTGTGCCACTTGGCGGAACAAGCGCAGCAGGTGGGTCTCCTGTGGGGAGAGGAGAGGAAGGATTATGAGGTGCTGCTGCTGCTGCTCCGTTTAGACCCTGTCACGGCCCAAGGTCTGCCATGACATGCAGCGGCTGCCTCTGAGCTACTTGGCGGATGAAGCTCTGCAGGTGGACACTGGGGGGGAGGAGATGGGTTGGACCATGCGTTACTGCTACTGCTGCCGTGGGGCGCCTGTCATGTGATGGTGCAGCTGCTGCTGATGTGCCGTTTTGCAGAGTAAGCGCTGCAGGTGGGTACTGGGGGGGAGGAGACGGGTTGGGCCATGCGCTCTTGCTACTGCTGCCGCCGGGCGCCTGCCATGAGCTGCTGCAGCTGCTGCTGCTGTGCTTTTTGCAGAGTTAGCACAGCAGGTGATGCTGGGGGGGGGGGGGAGACGGGTTAAGCCTTCAGCTACTGCTACTCCTGCTGCAGGGCGCCTGCCCCTTGTCATTGCCCGAGGACTGCCATGTGATGCTGCACGGGCGAAAGAATGGTTTCTGCCTGGAACCTCACGGGCGGAAGAATGGTTTCTGCCTGGAACCTCACGGGCGGAATAATGGTTTCTGCCTGGAAACTGAGGCTTACTGCCAAGCTCCATCGAGGTGTATTGAGGGGGCCTAAACCCTAGCCCTTTTCCATCCTCTCTTCTTTTGCAGCTTTGCAGGGCGCACCGCGACAATGCAAGTTGACTCTATGTATCGCAGATACTGTCACCACCTGCTCTGCCATTGCCTGTTGCTTTAACTTCCCATTCTGTCCTCTCAGCTGGGCGCACCGCGAGGATACCTGGTGACACATCGCGTCGCAGATCATGTTACCACCCGCTCCTCTAATACCTGATACTGTAACTGCCCATTCTGGGGTGCACCATGAGGGTGCTTGGTGATTCCTGGCGTTGCATCCTGACGTTGCAGACACTGTTACCACACACTCCGCCATTACCTGATACTGTAACTGCCTCTCAGGCTCCCCCGGCCGCAGTCTGCGACGCAGCTGAATTGTATCATTGACACCCTGAAAAAAACACTGGTTACCACCCACTCTGCCGTCGCAGCTGGGCGGGGCGCACCGCGAGGATGCAAGGCGGCTCATCGCATCGCAGATGCTTCGGGACCGGCTGGCGGGCGAGGCCACCGCCGCAGCCGCGGGCGTGACACCACGTCAGCAGCAGCATCGGGGCCTCTTAGACGTCAGCGATGCGAAGACTGCAGACCTCATTGTCTCTTACAGAGCCATGCAGGTGATTGCCGCGGAAAAGGGCCACACTTGTGTGTGTGTTTGCAGAGGTGTGTTTGTGTGTGTGTTTGCTAGTGTTGTCAGCGTCAGTATTACAGTCTCTCTGACGTCGGTAATACGAGGACCATGGAGCTTATTGTCTCGCACAGGTCCATGCAGGTGTATGTGCCTTTGTCACTGCATGCACGCGAACATATATATGTGTCCTGGTACATATACTGTCCTTTTATGTGTGTGTATATGTTTATATGTCTGTGTGTTCACAAGGTAATATTCTAGGACTGGTATGCATTTGTACATGTGCGCCAGTCCTGCTCCCTACTCTGACTCACGCAACCCTTATCGGCAGTCAGCTTGCTCCTTAAACCCTAATTTAAAAACCCGTCTCACGAACCCCTCCTTTGCAGCCGGCTCGGAGCCTAAACCATGACCGTAAACCCTGCCTCGCTGACTCCTGTAGCTGGCTCGCTCCAACCCGCAGCGGGGGGCACCTGCACCCAGTCCCTCAACAAGCTCAACTTCTCAATTCACCCGTACATACCCTTCCCACTGCCTCAACTCCCTTGCACATGATCCCCTCCTTGTGCGTGGCTCCCTCCAACCCGCAGTGGGCGGCACCTGCACCCGGCCCCCTCGTCAAGCCCGACTTCTCCCCATTCCCTTACATACCCTCCTCTTTCTTTCAACCCCTTTGCACATGATCCCGTCCCTGCACCTGGATCGCTCCAACCTGCAGCGGGTGGCACCTATAACCGGCCCCTCAACATTCCTGACCTTTCCCTTCACCCTTCGATACCCTCCCTGCTAACTCACCCCCCTTGCTCAAGACCTCTCCCTGTCGCCGGCCCCCTCCAACCTCCCAGCCCCTCAGGCAGCTCACCTTCCCCCCCTCACCCATTATGCCCTCCCTATTGATTTGACAGAACCCTGTGCTTGCGTCTGGCTCGCTCCGAGCTGCCAGCCTGTCAGCCAACTCGCCGTGCCTGCCATCCATCAGCGGGCAGCAGGCCGTGATGGTCAGCCGATGGCTAGTGGCCACGGGCGCTCTAGGCAAGGCGAGGGGTATGCTGCTCAAGTGGCTAGTGGATGCGGGCGACAGGACAGTGAGTGTTGCTCAAGTGTTTCAAATATAGGACAGGGCCATCTGGTTGCCCTGAGCTCATTGGATAAACCAGGGGAATGCTGCTCAAGTGGCTAGTGGATGCAGGCAACAGGACCACACACGTGAGGTTAAGTCCCATAGGTTAGGCTCCGCGCCAAGGCCCCAAAACGAATGTCATTACAGCATTCATGCTGCGGCCCTCCAACTCAGGGCCAACCTGCCATAAGCACTAAAGCATCATCACTGCTGCATGCCCTCCAGGACAGTGCCGCGGCGTATGTCCGCGCAAAGGCCATAATGACAAATGTCATTACAGCATTCATGCACTAGCCCTCCCCCCCGAAGGCCCACCCGTAATAAAAATCTGAAGCATCATCACCATTTTAACCTCTCCAGGATAGCGCGGCGGCCAATATCCGCGCCAAGGCCATAATAACAATTGTCATTACACCATTCATGCACTAGCCCTTCTCCCCCAGGGCCCACCCGTGATTAACACTGAAGCATCATCATCGTTTAACCTCTCCAGGATGGCGCGGCGGCCAATGTCCGCGCCAAGGCCATCAAGAGCATCGGCGCAGCCATTGACATGGATGTGCGCGTGCTGGGCCTGCCAGACGTCCAGGGCGCGGTGCGGGAGGCCCTGCAGGATGACTCTGTTATGGTCCGGGAGGCGGCAGTGGACCTGATTGGGAGGTGAGTGGGCTCGGGGTTTTGAATTCTACCTGGGCCCTGATTAGGGGGTGTCTACGGGAGGTGCTGAGCCTATCGGGTGTCCAAGGACAATGGGGGGAGGCCTTGCAGGACGACTCTGTTATGGTCAGGGAGGCAGCAGTGGACCTGATTGGGAGGTGAGTGGGTTCAGGGTTTTGAACTATTTTTAAGCCCTGATTGGGGGGTGTCTACGGGAGGTGCTGAGCCTATCGTTAGTCCAAGGACGGTGGGGGGAGGCCTTGCAGGATGACTCTGTTATGGTCAGGGAGGCAGCAGTGGACCTGATTGGGAGGTGAGTGGGTTCAGGGTTTTGAATTATTTTTAAGCCCTGATTGGGGGGTGTCTACGGGAGGTGCTGAGCCTATCGTTAGTCCAAGGACGGTGGGGGGAGGCCTTGCAGGACGACTCTGTTATGGTCAGGGAGGCAGCAGTGGACCTGATTGGGAGGTGAGTGGGTTCAGGGTTTTGAATTATTTTTAAGCCCTGATTGGGGGGTGTCTACGGGAGGTGCTGAGCCTATCGTTAGTCCAAGGACGGTGGGGGGAGGCCTTGCAGGACGACTCTGTTATGGTCAGGGAGGCAGCAGTGGACCTGATTGGGAGGTGAGTGGGTTCAGGGTTTTGAACTATTTTTAAGCCCTGATTGGGGGGTGTCTACGGGAGGTGCTGAGCCTATCGTTAGTCCAAGGACGGTGGGGGGTGGCCTTGCAGGATGACTCTGTTATGGTCAGGGAGGCAGCAGTGGACCTGATTGGGAGGTGAGTGGGTTCAGGGTTTTGAACTATTTTTAAGCCCTGATTGGGGGGTGTCTACGGGAGGTGCTGAGCCTATCGTTAGTCCAAGGACGGTGGGGGGTGGCCTTGCAGGATGACTCTGTTATGGTCAGGGAGGCAGCAGTGGACCTGATTGGGAGGTGAGTGGGTTCAGGGTTTTGAATTATATTTAAGCCCTGATTGGGGGGTGTCTACGGGAGGTGCTGAGCCTATCGTTAGTCCAAGGACGGTGGGGGGAGGCCTTGCAGGACGACTCTGTTAAGGTCCGGGAGGCGGCTGCGGACCTGATTGGGAGGTGAGTGGGTTCAGGGTTCTGGCTTAAACCTGAAATCGACTTCTAGAGTGCGGGAGTTGCTGGGCCTGCCAGATATCCAGGGCCAGTACGGGTGGCCCAGCATAGCAACTTCGTTAAGGTCCGGGAGGCAGCGGTGAGCCTGATTGGGATGTGAATGGGTTAGGAATCTTACTTTCGGTGGGGTTCACCTTCAATCTTAAACGATTGAGCTGTGGGTCCGGGATGTGGCAGTGGACCTAATCGGGAGGTGGGTTTGTTCAGGGTTTAGTTTGGGTGGGTGAAGCCCTGAACCCTGATCGGGAGGTGGGTCCAAGCGCTGGATGTGGGCCTGAACAGGTGGTGTGTGGATCTGGGGGTTTGGGTGGGACGTGGCGGTGGACTTGGTCAGGAGTTGGGTGCGTTTAGGGTTTTATTTGGGTGGGCTCAAGCCTGAACCTTCTCTGGAGGGTGAGTGTGGAAGATGGTTGTGGACCAGATCGGGAGTTGCCTGCGGGGTGTGCTGAAGGACGACTCCGCTGGCAGGCCCAGCGTCTGCACTGACCAGGTGAAATGCTATTAAAATCACATGCCTCAAGCCAAAGCCCTTCCCTTCCTCCCCCCCTCCTCTGCCTCGTTCTTTCTGAGGGTATCTTAATTCTGCTCCCACACGCCCCATCCTGGCTTGCTGATATTTGAACTCATAAAGGAGTGACCCTTACAACTCACCTGAACTGCTATCACTGGTGGTGCATAATTCTGTCCCTGCACACACCCCACTCCGGCCCATGATCTTGTGTAACCTCAAACATCCCCCCACCCCACCCCCCTGTCCCTCTCCGGGCCTCTTGTTCCTGTTCAGGTACATCAGCCGTAATGGAGAGCTTGCCGTGGACTACTTTGACGTTATCCGCGATGCCTCGCTGGACGAGGGCCTCAGTGTCCGCAAGAGGGCTATCAGGGTGAGGGGATCTGGGTGTGTGAGAGGGGGGGGTCTATTTTACAAAGAGGCTGGTGAAACTGTTTTGAACCAGTTTAATACCAGGGTGAGATGCTATCCGTGATGCGTTCGCAAGAGGTGAGTGAACCTGTATGTGTGTGTGTTTGGGGGGGGTGGGCTATTATACAGGGGAGCGGGTATCCCGCTGATGCCACTTGCAGGACCTGTGGGACTGCGAGCTCTGTCCTACCCTTAAACCCTAACCATAACCATAAGGGCTTCTGCTTGCTCTACCCTACTTATAAAACCCTGGCCAAAACCCTTAACGCCCCTTGCAGGTCCTGTGGGACTGCTGCGTGCTCTGCCCGGGCTTCCCCCGCCTGAATGACGCAGTGGTCCTCATCCTCAGCCGCGCTGGGGACAGCGAGGACTCCATGCGCAAGCTGTCCCAGACGCTGTGCACCCAGCTATGGTTCTCAGCGGGATCGGATCTAGGTGCGCTCTTCTGGGACGGATGTAGATGAAGAAGGGAAATTCCAAAGAAATGTATTGATCAAACAGCACTGCTACTTGTGCCGGGGACAGACAGGATTCCATGCACAATTTGTCTGAGACGCTGTGCATGCAGCTGTGGTCCTCAAAGGGATCAGATCTAGGTGCGCTGTCTGGGGTCGGATCTAGATTGACCAGTGGGGAGTTCGGGCTGGAAAAACTGAAGTCTTGAAGCCTAACTCAGAGCTTGGAGGGCGGCCGGCTGGGGCCTAGGTTGTGGGTGATGGGCAGCAACCACCGCTCGTTTCACCCTTCTCATTATCCGTCCTGCTGCCTGCTTCCCCTACCATTGCTTGAATTGGTTCACAGGCTCCTGTCCCATGCGTGGAATGCGAAATGGCATGTTGGACTTCAAGAAAATCAAATAACTCCTGCCTGTGCTCCCAGACGATCATTGACAGCGTGTCCTCCCCCTTGCCTTATTGGGAGAGAGGCTTGCTTGGTCTCTAGGAATAGCTTACTTGACATTTTTTTACGACCATGCAGAAACGTTGACGCTTCTCTCCAATCATTTGTAGACAGAACAAAATCAAGGCTGTGCTCTTGAGGTGCTCCACGTACGCTGCATTGCCCCCCTCCGCCCTCTGCGACCATCTTCTTACCGTTTTCCCTATGCTTCCAGGCACACCTAAGCAGGCAGCGCCAGCTGCAGCAGCAGCGCCCCCCCCGCCTCTGCCTCCTCCTCGTGCCCTGCCGCAAACGATGGCCGGTCGTCATTTAACGCCCCCCCTCCTCTGCCAAAATCTCCCCTCCGCCTTCCCCATACCCTCAGGCAGCGACGATACAGGCAGCCTCGGCGGCAGCCCCTCCTCCTCCTCGGGCCCAGCCACGTCCACTGGCCCGGCGGTGGACCGCTCCCCGCGCGCCCGTGCGATGCAGCTGGCCAGCGTGTGCCTGGCGGTGCACGAGGCGGAGGGCGGGCAGGCGCACATGCCGCCCTGCCCGGACAATGCGATGCTGGTGCTTCTGAGGGGCGTGCTTGGGGGTGGTACAACGATGGCGGCAACGTCAGTGTCGGCAGCGCAGGTGGGGAGAGGAGCGGTAGGGTGTGAAAATAATTCGGTTGTCGGGTTCACGCAAGTTGTAGGGCTGAAGGTGTCGCGATATGGGGCGGAGAGCGCGATGTCGGTCGCAGCAGCGCAGGTAGGGGTAGTAGTGGTAGCAGGTAAAATGGTTTTAGGAACCAGATTGATGTGAGTTGTAGGGGTGAGGGTGTTGCGGTATGGGGCCGGTGGCGTCGCTCGCGGCGGCAGAGGTGGGCAGGAGCGGGTAATGATGATTCCTCGGGGTGATGAGATTAAAGCATAGGGTGGGCTGTGGGGCGGTGGTGGCAGTGACTGTGGTATAAAGGGTGCAGGTGGGGTACAGGAGCTGTAAAGAACGACCATCCGTAGGGGTGACGGAGTAGATACCTAGGGCGGAATGGCAGTGGCGGATTGGCAGTATGTACGGTACAAGTGGGGTGCAGTAGCACATGGCAGCACGATACGGCTCGATATGACACAGGTTCAGCCGGATTGTGCTACCATGCAGGAGCACTTACGAATGGTCAATGAAGGTTCAGGGACTTGAGAAACGGGTTATAAGACTGGTAGAGGTTCAGGGAAGTGTTGCAAGAAGGAGGCATGGGTTGCTTTACGATCGCATTGGCCGAGCTTGGCAAGGTGGAATCGGTTGTTGCAAGATTGCATTGGGCGGGCTTCGCTGCATGTGTAGGGGCCAAATATGTCATCCTCCCTCCTCCCCTCCCCTGTCAGGCCGCAGCACGCCTAGGCGCAAGGGATGTAGTGGAGGCGCTGGTCTCTTGGTACCTTGAGCTACACGATGCTGCTGTGTTGGATGCCGGTGAGTCGCTGCACGATGCAGTGGGGCTGATTTCCTTGTAGATGGGATACAGGAATAATTTGCTGCAAGATGCTGCGGTGCTGGATGCAGGTAGATGGTTAGGTTGGTGCGTGATGCTCCAGAGCTGGCCTCCTTGTATGTTGGATACAGATGAGACCTATGCCCTCACCCAAGACTGCTGTACAGTCACCACTGGGTCGTCCGGGACCAGACTTTGAACGGCCTATAAGTGGTGGTCCAAGCAGCTAGGCACCACGGCTCCAATTTTGACGCATGGTGGCTGGAGCCCCTTAACATAATTATATAAGCAGTGCTGGCGGCACTGAGGCTTGCACGCAGAGGGACCGCAAGAGTAGAGGAACGCCACACTCCCCCAACCCGTTCTCCCTGCTCGCTGCTCGCCGCCCCCCCCCCAACCCCCAAACAGTTCGCCCTTCTCCCCGCTCCCCGATCTCTGCTCTCTGCCCCCAACCTGAACCGTTTGCCCTGCTCCCCGATCTCTGCCCCTCGTTTTCAGCCCCATTCACTCAACCCGGACACCCTGCTCCCCGCAACCTAGCTTCTTACTTCCCATTCGCCCAACCTGATCACTGTCTTCCCTGCTCCCCATCTCCCCACTTCGCACCTGCCCGCTCCTCGCCCCTTCCCCCAACCTGATCACTTCACTCCCTGCATCCCATCTCCCCGCTCCTCGCCCCTTCCCCCAACCTGATCACTCCACTCCCTGCTCCCCACCTGCCCGCTCCTCGCCCCTTCCCGCAACCTGATCACTCCACTCCCTGCTCCCCATCTGCCCGCTCCTGGCCCCTTCCCCCAACCTGATCACTTCACTCCCTGCTCCCCATCTCCCCGCTCCTCGCCCCTTCCCCCAACCTGATCACTTCACTCCCTGCTCCCCACCTGCCCGCTCCTCGCCCCTTCCCGCAACCTGATCACTCCACTCCCTGCTCCCCATCTCCCCGCTCCTCGCCCCTTCCCCAACCTGATCACTTCACTCCCTGCTCCCCATCTCCCCGCTCCTCGCCCTTTTCCCCCACCTGATCACTCCACTCCCTGCTCCCCATCTCCCTGCTCCTCGCCCTTTTCCCCAACCTGATCACTTCACTCCCTGCTCCCCATCTCCCTGCTCCTCGCCCTTTTCCCCAACCTGATCACTTCACTCCCTGCTCCCCATCTCCCTGCTCCTCGCCCTTTTCCCCAACCTGATCACTTCACTCCCTGCTCTCCATCTCCCTGCTCCTCGCCCTTTTCCCCAACCTGATCACTCCACTCCCTGATCCCCACCTGCCCGCTCCTCGCCCTTTTCCCCAACCTGATCACTTCACTCCCTGCTCCCCATCTCCCCGCTCCTCGCCCTTTTCCCCCACCTGATCACTCCACTCCCTGCTCCCCATCTCCCCGCTCCTCGCTCCTTCCCCCAACCTGATCACTCGACTCCCTGCTCCCCATCTCCCCGCTCCTCGCCCCTTCCCGCAACCTGATCACATCACTCCCTGCTCCCCACCTCCCCTCTCCTCGCCCTTTTTCCCCAACCTGATCACTCCACTCCCTGCTCCCCACCTCCCCGCTCCTCGCCCCTTCCCCAACCTGATCACTTCACTCCCTGCTCGCCTTCTCCCTGCTCCCCACCTCCCCGCTCCTCGCTTCTTCCCCTAACCTAATAACTTCACTCCCTGCTCTCCATCTCCCCGCTCCTCGCCCCTTCCCCAACCTGATCACTCCACTCCCTGCTCCCCACCTCCCCGCTCCTCGCCCCTTCCCCAACCTGATCACTTCACTCCCTGCTCGCCTTCTCCCTGCTCCCCACCTCCCCGCTCCTTGCTTCTTCCCCTAACCTGATAACTTCACTCCCTGCTCCCCATCTCCCCGCTCCTCGCCCCTTCCCCAACCTGATCACTCCACTCCCTGCTCCCCACCTCCCCGCTCCTCGCCCCTTCCCCAACCTGATCACTTCACTCCCTGCTCGCCTTCTCCCTGCTCCCCACCTCCCCGCGCCTCGCTTCTTCCCTCCCCTAACCTGATCACTTCACTCCCTGCTCCCCATCTCCCCGCTCCTCGCCCTTTTCCCCCACCTGATCACTCCACTCCCTGCTCCCCACCTCCCCGCTCCTCGCCCCTGTCCCCAACCTGATCACTCCACTCCCTAGCCTCCCCACTCCTCGCCCCTTCCCCCAACCTGATCACTTCACTCCCTGCTCCCCACTTCCCCGCTCCTCGCCCTTTTTCCCCAACCTGATGACTCCACTCCCTGCTCCCCACCTCCCCGCTCCTCGCTTTCCCCTAACCTGACCACTTCACTCCCTGATCCCTATCTCCCCGCCCCTCGCCCCTTCCCGCAACCTGATCACTTCACTCCCTGCTCCCCACCTCCCCGCTCCTCGCCCCTTCCCCAACCTGATCACTTCACTCCCTGCTTGCCTTCTCCCTGCTCCCCACCTCCCCGCTCGCCCTTTTCCCCTAACCTGATCACTTCACTCCCTGCTCCCCATCTTTCTGCTCCTCGCCCCTTCCCCAACCTGATCACTCCACTCCCTGATCCCCACCTCCCCGCTGCTCGCCCCTTCCCCCCACCTGATCACTCCACTCCCTGCTCCCCACCTCCCCGCTCCTCGCCCTTTTTCCCCAACCTGATCACTTCACTCCCTGCTCCCCACCTCCCCGCTCCTCGCTTTCCCCTAACCTGATCACATCACTCCCTGATCCCCACCTCCCCGCTGCTCGCCCCTTCCCCCAACCTGATCACTCCACTCCCTGCTCCCTATCTCCCTGCTCCTTGCCCTTTTCCCCAACCTGATCACTTCACTCTCTGCTCCCCACCTCCACGCTCCTCGCCCTTTTCCCCAACCTGATCACTCCACTCCCTGCTCCAACCCTCCAGCTGCCTCACAGCACTTGCAGCTGACGGCGCTGATGGCGCTCCAGGCGGTGGCGGCCGCTGACGTAGCCCTTTGCATCCCAGAGAGAGACCCGGCAAAATACGTCAAGTGCTTGGCTCCCTATCTCAAGGTGCAGTATGCTCCATAGAAGGGCATAAACCTGAAATGAAGGTTTGAGAGTGTGGGTTTAGGGTTAAGCCTAGAGAGATAGGGAGACAAGGAGTAGAGTCAAGGCGTGCTTTGCTCCGTATGTCAAGGTAGTGAGTTCACAATTTTGTTTGCTTCAAACAACTATTTCATCTGCTACTTATCACAAGGCGGGCAGGAGGGCGAACAAGGCTTGGGAGTGGTAATCCAAGGAAATGGGACAGAGGGTACGAAACCTGATTCGGCATTCTTTCGGATGGCACAGAAGTGGAGAAAAGTGTCGGCAATGCCACACTCGATTTCGTTGTTACTTTTCTGGTGTGCGTAAAACCAAACGTGTGCAAAGACTGGAAAATCTTGGAAGGACACTCTTCAGTTATTGATGTAGAAACGAGTATCGGTACGAGTAAAGACTTATGTAAAAATAGAACGTGTGGTTGCCTGCCTCAGTCGTCCAGACAACTTCCTGCCACCAGAAAGGGACTCAGGTCGGCACTCCCTCTTACATTTCGGGAGGAGGAGCTGCGCACCTGCGCCAGCCGCCCAAATGATATCGAGTGCCCCCCTCAAAAGCACGGAATTCAATACCCCTCCTCTGCCAGGAAAAGCCGCTTGAGGGCTGTGGGGAAGAGAGACTGCGTGCCTGCGCTGGCCGTCTGCTTGCCATCCTTTCGATGACCTCTGCGGTGTGCCAGCGGCTAGATAGCTTGGACGCAGAGCTGTGCACCGGCATGGCAGCGGACCTGCAGGAGATCATCAGCAAACACCACTTTGTGGTGGTAAGTACTAGGATGGGGGGGAGAGGGGAATGAGGGAATGGGTTCAAGGGGAGGGGAGGAATGAGGAAGAGAGGAGGGGAGGGGAGGGAGGGGAGGAAGGAGGTGGGTTTGAGGGAAGGGGAGAGGAGGGAAGAAGAGGTTGGGGGGGAGGGATGCAGAGCTTTGCAACGGCATGGCGGCAGCACTGCAGGGGATGTTCAGCAGACACCAGTTTGTGGCGGTCTGTTTTATGAAGGGGAGGAGGGGGGAAGGAGGGAAGCGGATGGAGGAGGGGATAGGAAAGAGAGGAGGGGAGAGGAGGGATGCAGAGCTGTGCACTGGCATGGCGGCTGCGCTGCAAGAGGTGATCAGCAGACACCAGTTTGTGGCGGTCAATATTAGGAGGGGGAGGAGGGGGAAAGGATGGGAGCTGAAGAAGGAGGGGGGGAAGAAGAGATGACGAGGGGAGGGGGAGCTTGTACGCCGAGCTGTGCACCGGCTTGGTCGCAGCCCTGCAGGACATGATCAGCTGCGGTCTGTATAAGTGGAGGGGAGAGGGGAAATGGGCATGTCCTTTCGATTACCTCTATGAAGTATGCTTGCAGGTGGAGGAAAGGCAAGGGCTTATGGGGTGTAGAGGGGAAGGCCAATTGGAAGGCCACTGACATGCAGGAAGTGTTCAGAAAACAGCAATCTTATACGTAGGATGGAGGAAAGTGCCGAGGGGAAGAGAGCCAGATTCAAGGGGGGGGGGAGGAGAAGAGAAGAATCCATGAGAGGGGGGAAGGTCCTGTGGCACTTTTGACCGGGGGTACCAAGGCCTGTGAGAGTGTAAGAGCTGTCACCTGTGAGAGCGTGAGAGCTGTAACCTGTGAGAGTGTGAGATCTGTAACCTGTGAGAGTGTGAGAGCTGTAACCTGTGAGAGTGCGAGAGCTGTCACCGGTGAGAGTGTGAGAGCTGTAACCTGTGAGAGTGTGAGAGCTGTAAACTGTGAGAGTGTGAGAGCTGTGACCTGTGAGAGTGTGAGAGCTGTGACCTGTGAGATTGTGAGAGCTGTGACCTGTGAGAGTGTGAGAGCTGTAACCTGTGAGAGTGTGAGAGCTGTAACCTGTGAGAGTGTGAGAGCTGTAACCTGTGAGAGTGTGAGAGCTGTAAACTGTGAGAGTTTGAGAGCTGTAAACTGTGAGATTGTGAGAGCTGTGACCTGTGAGATTGTGAGAGCTGTGACCTGTGAGATTGTGAGAGCTGTGACCTGTGAGAGTGTGAGAGCTGTGACCTGTGAGAGTGGGAGAGTTGTGACATGTGATCCCTCGAATATGTGAATTCTGTGCCCCTGCCCTCTCAGGTGGTGAGTGGAGCTGTGCAGTGCTTGTGCACGCTGGTGCGGCTGAGGCCCACATTGGCGCCCAAGGTGCACGACGTGCTGGCAAGGTGTGTGATTGACTGTCTGTTGGGCCATGCCACCTACAGGCGCTATTCATTTTTGTGTGCATGCTTGCAAGACGAGGCCCACATTGGTGCCCTAGGTGCAAGCTGTCTGTTTGCTAGGCAATGCATCCCTACGACCCTTAGTGACCCCGCTGAACCCGTATAAGCATAATGCTCCTAGCCTGCTCCTTTCACGCTGACTGATTTCCTACATTTTGACGGTCTGTTGCAGGCGTTACTGCCTGCTCGAATGAGACCTGTACCTTTCACATAAACTGAATACCTATTATCTTACCACCATACACTGCAGGCATTACCGCCTGCTGGAACGAGACCTGATCAATGGCGCCACGTCCACGTCCAAGTGGCGGCCTTATTATCAGAGGCAAGGGGTATTGGGAGGTCATAACTATATTCGAACCCTCATACCTGCTCTGACTAGGTGGCCCACAATCATGGGCCAGATGTGCCACCATGGCCCTTTTTGAATAACCGGCAGTTCAATCAGTTATAATCTGTTAAATTATACTCCTCCCTTTAATCAGGTGGCTGGTGGTCATGGGCCAGCTGTGCCGCCACGGCGCATCGGTCATCGACCAAGTGGCTGAGCAGCTGCAACAGGTGAGTACGATGTACGATGCTCTAAGGCGTGGATTGTGACAGCCGCTGGCTTGGCTGAAGTACTGGTGAAGGCCACCATCTATTCCAGAGATCTATTCAGATCTGGACTTAACGGCTTGCGGTTTCAGCACCGGTTATATCCCCTCTTCTCGTCCCCATCCTTCCCGAGCCCTCGCCCCCCTGCCCCGTGCGGCTCTCAGTAGCAGGTGGTTGGCCGCACTGGCAGGGCGCGAGCACAGCCGCCAACCCTGTGGCATCTCCTGCCCGCCACACCCTCCCACCTCCTGCGCCCTGCTCCCGACTCAACCCTCCATCCTGTCCCGCACTCCTCCTTGACAACATGAGCTTGGCAGCACTGCCAGGACAGGCACATCCGCCGCCAACCCTCCTGCATCCCGCACCCTGCTCCCAATCTAACGTTCGATACCCTGTTCGCCCCTCAGCAGCAAGAACTTGACAGCTCGGGTGTCGGCGGGAATGGGCCGACCCTCTCAGGCCTGACCACGGCCTCCTCATTCAGCGGTCTGGCGGCTATCCTGGCAGCGGGTGGAGGTGCACCGGCCGCGCCGGTCCCGACGCAGAAGTGCCTCACACTATTCCTCGCCTACCTCGCCCTGGGCTCGGCATCTAAGGTCGCTGACAGCGCGCTGCAGGTAAACTGCGATGGGCGTACGGTTCATCCCGCTCAATCCTGCCTCCCTTCCTCCCCTCCCTTGACTCTGGGCATGGGCCTACTACTCATCCCGCTCAACCTGTAAGCCTCATGTGACCTGCCACGCCGCATATCGCCTGCCATGCCTCACATGGTTTGCTATGCAGATGTGACCAGTATCTGAAAGTAGCTGAGAGCTACCTTATTGCTATCGCAGCACCAGACACACCGGTGTAGGACCGGCTGTCGCCCAACATACCTAGTTCACACAACTACTTACCAACTACATGCAAACTCCTCGCTGCTTTCTGGGTTCAGGCTCAGATGCAAGGCATTTCATATCTGTTGGTGGCAACATTCTTCAACCTTGCATCGCTCTGTCTTCTACGATCAAGATTTCAAATTGTTCATCGATTTATTGAGACTTCAACACATACACTCCCTCCACCCACCCGCTCCTCCCCGCCTCCCCTCCCTCAACTCAGATCATGAGCCTACTCGGGGCCTACTGCTCATCCCGCTCACCTCCCGCCCGCCACCCACCCGCTCCTGTCCTCTCCTCACGCTCAGGATGTGGACCTTAAATGCCTTCGTGCATTATACTTGCCCCCTCCTCCGCTCCCCTATTGCGTCCAGTAAACGTATCGTATGTTCAACCTGCTCAACCTGCCCCCTTTCCCCCGCCTCCCCCCCCTATCCCGTGCGGCTGTGGGCCTGCTGTTCATCCTACTCCCCCCCACCCTCTCTTTGCCAGCTCATCCCCGCCTCCCCCCCCCCATCCCACTAAAGATATCGACCTTATGTTCATCCTATTCACCCCCGGCCCCCCTCATTTCCCCCCCTTTCCCACATAGGCTATGGGCCTGCTGTTCATTCCGCGCCCAGAGCTGATGCTGTCAGAGGATGAGGTGATGCCCCTGATGGAGGTTGCTCTGGAGCCGGGCGGCTCGTCAGACATTGTGAAGCGCCGCGTGCTGGGCAACCTGGTGGAGCTGCTGAGGGCTGAGGAGGATGGCATGGCTGAGAGGCAGGCGCAGGTGGGAGCAGTGGAAAAGAGGGAGGGGGGGACATGTGTAGGTGGGAGTAGGGGGGTAGAGGGAACGAGGGGAGAGAGAGGGAGGGTAGGAGAAGGGGAGGGAAGGGGGCATGTGCAGGTGGGCACAGAGGGAAAGAAGGAGCTGCTGAAAGATGAAGAGGACGGCATGGCTGGGAGGCAGATGTAGGTGGGAGCAGAAGAAAAAGTAAGGGGGGAGGGAGGAGGAGGGAGGGAGGCAAGCGCAGGTGCATGCAGATGTGTGTAGGTGGGTACACCCTTCATCCTAGTGGAGCTGCTGAGGCCTGAGGAGGACAGCATGGCTGAGAGGCAGGTGCAGGTGGGAGCAGAGGAGGGGGGGAGAGGGAGAAGAGGAGGGAGGCAGGTGCAGGTGGGAGAAAAGGAGGGAGAGAGGAGAGGATGGAGGGGGGTGCAGGTGCAGGTGGGAGCAGGGGGGAGGGCTTACAAACGTTCACACTACCGGTAGTGGATCTGATAACCACGTAGGCTGTTTGTGGCGTTGTATCACCTCTCCTTTCGCGTAGACGTACCCTGAAGGAAGATCGCGCTGATGCTTTTATCTATTTTTGAAACTGGCTTCCTTATCATTTACATTTTTGTGCTTTTCATCCACGTGCCCACTGCCCTTGTTTTCCCCTGACAGGTGGTTGACGAGCATGCCGCCAGCCTGGTGGCCAGCACATTGCCCAGCAACCACGCTGGCTCCGCAGCCGCCACTCGCCCGCTGGCCCGCATCAACGGGGAAGGAGACTCGGGCAGCGTAACCAGCAGCGTCGTGCAGCGACTGTGGCCTAAGGTGAGGTGTGAAAGAAACGAAGAGCTCAGTCGGCCTTTGGAAGATGTATGTGACTAGCTGCGCGTGCAGCCGCGCCTGTGGCTTGAGGTGAGCTTGGAGGATCTGCAGCAGCCACCTGCCCGCTCGCTCGTATCGGTAGGGTGGAAAATTGGAGAGAAGGGTGTGCAGGACCTGTGGCCCAAGGTGCGGTCCCACGCTTCCAAAGATTGGGAGCGACTGTGGACAGAGGTGGGGGCCAGAGATAGGATGTGTCTGTTGCATTAAGAGATGTGATCCCCGACCAGCAGCAAGAAATTGCCACCCCCGGTATGGAGCTGTTCTCCGCACAGGCACGATGCCATCATATAGCAAGTCCTGCCGGTGGAAAAGGCAGCTGAAAACTCTGCTGGACATTTGCTAGATTGTAAACAGGGTGTGGACTGGCTATTTTTATTGGTGCACAAACCAAGAGGGATCGTTAATGTTTCAGCCTGATACCGCATGAGAGGAACAAACTAATAACGAGCAGGATACCGTAATTGGGAATGACCTGGTTTGCAGGGGAAAACGAAGTCGGAATAATGTGAACGAAGATACGGTACGACAGGTTACCGAATTAATTATTTAAACTGTGGATCTGCCTTGCCCTCCCTCAAAGGTAGTCTTGTTTGGGATTGAGGGACAGGGTACCGTAGATTTTAATTGCCTTCCCTCAGCTATGAATTACCGGTAATTGGTTATTTAATTCTTTCCTCAGAATCAAATTAGGAAGGATCGCTGTGCCAACAACATTTTCAGTCGTTTTTTGATTGAAAATGGCGTTGGCACAACTATCCTTCCTAATTTGTTTGCATCACTGAAACCCTAAACGACGTTAATTATGAGGGAAGGTAAGTCGTATCTACTGTTCGTTGAAATGCTGATTATCGACTGTCACTGCCAGTTTTCAGTCAGATTTCGAGAGTTTGGACGAAAATTTACTTGGAGGGCAGCATTCAGATTTGTAACGGTACAATTATAACAAGCTTGAATGCCATTTAATTAAATTGGAATATGTGCAATGCAGGTGTTGGCACTGGCCAGAGACGTACCGGCGTTGGAGGCCAGCGGTCCGGACCCACCGACGCCATCGGCCGGCGCGGGCCCATGCAGTGACTTGGGCAGCGGGGTCCGCAGGTGGGCTGGAGCGAGGGCAGCGTGTGCAGGTTTGGAATTTAATGGACCTTTGGCCAAGGATGTGGTCAGGTCCGCCAGTGTCGTTTGCAAAACAACCTTCTGTGTATATAAAATGTCATTGTGGGAGTCGCAATTTCTCCTTTCTCCTAGCTTGACCTCGTTATTCCCGGAACCACATTAGCCATAGCCTAGATTCTTACCCCTTACCAGATTAGCCATAGCCTGAAGCCTTATCCCTTACCAGCAGTACAAGCCTACAGCACATGCTTGCATACTTATGGAATGATGAGAATAACCGCGTCAGTAGTTATTGTATATTTGGTTTGCCTTCCCTGATAACTAACGTTGTTTGGGGTTAAGGGATTCATGGATTCACTATGTATCGATTGTCTATGCCGGTTTCCAGTCGTAAATTTACCCCCAAATATTCCCCCCAAAAAATTTGCCCCGAGAGAGGGCAGCATCAAAATAATGCATTTTTGATGCCCAAGAGAAGGCAAATCAAATATACAGTAGGTACGACATGTATATTATACTGTCACATTGATTGTGATTTACAAGGAGACAACCCTCCATATTTTCTTATGAGGGGGAGGAAATTACGCCTTGCAGGGCTGTGAGTGTGAAGGAAGCAGTGCAGCATGGCCTGCGACCGGGCCGCAACCAGGACTGGCCCACCTCGTTTTAAATGTTTGGTATAATGGTATCGTCTGACAAAACCTTCACCTCTTCTTCCGGGACTGGCCCGCCCCTCTTCAGGCGCATACTTGACCTTCTTGAGGTGGTCCAATGGGGAGTCCTTGCCGCTTATTCCTTCAGGGTTTCCCGGGGGAAACTAGAACTGTCTCTCAGAACTGATGGATTGTCCCCTTCGCAGGATTCCTTGGGAAAACTATAACTGTTTCCCAGAACTGATATATTCTCCCCACCGAAGGCAAACTTTGACCCGCTTGCGGTGGTCCAGCTCGCCGCTCCACCCTCCCGGGACTGCTGAGGAAAACTAGAACCAGAAGTCTCCCAGAAGTGATGTATTCTCCCCCATCGCAGGTGCATGCTTGACCCCCTCAAGGTAGTTCGTAGGGGAGGCCTGGCCGCTCAACCCTCCCAGGACTGCCTGGAAAAGCACTTCTACTGTCTCCCAGAGCTGATATACAGTATTCTCAACTCTGCAGGGGTGTACTTGACCTCATCAAGGTGGTTCAGAGGGAAGGCCTAGCCGCTCTACCCTCCCGGGACCGCTTGTAAAACAATTCACCTGTCTCCCATAACTGATATATTCTCACCTCCGCAGACGTGTCCTTGACCTCATTGAGGTGGTCCAGAGGGGAGGCCTGGCCGCTCCCTGGCAAGCCGTCGCGCCGCTAGTGGCCCTCTCAGCAGACCCCAACGCCGCCACATCAGCCAAGGCGCTGCGGCTGCTCAAGCAGGTGGGCGGATCTGGGTGGACTTGGACGGCTATTTCCTCCCGCATCGCTTCGCTTCGTCCTTTTGCCTGTTCTTGCTGCCTTGCCCTTTGAAGCAGGGCCTGTGCTTTGCTAGGCGTAAGCTGCCTGAGGGGTCGTTGGGTTCGGAGTGAAGCCTCTGGAGGGCCCTCGAATAAGGCCTGTGGGTGGCTGGTTTCATACTGCCGGCAACTCTTGAGATCACTAGTTTAGGACCTGGGTTGTGCTCGGATAAGGCCTGCGGGTGGCTGCCTTGACATTCCACAAGCTGATTCTGCTAAAATACAAAGACTACGGTAATCAACGTGGACATGGGACGTCTTGGGTTTGGACAGCGTGGAGGATAATGTGGATTATGTGGTTGGCTGTGTTCATACTTTACGTGGGTATTAGTGATCACTCTGGACCCACATCTGCCCCCCTCAGTGTGTGGAGAAATATGTGGATGGTGTCGGTGTTAGTGCCACACTATCTGTGGGTGTTAGTGTCACACTATCTGTGGGTGTTGTTTTTCACTCTGGACCCACATCTTTCCTCCCCTCAGTGTGTGGAGAAGTATGCGGATTATGTGGGCGGCGAGCTGGCCCCTGGCCTGCAGCAGGCGTACCAGCTGCAGCGACGTCTGGTGGAGGCGGAGCATCCCAGCCGGCCCTTTGGAAAGGGTAGGTTCAGGGTTGAGGAGTGCAGGCGGAACGCCCTGGCAGGTCCTTAGGAAAGGCTGAGCCTGGCTTTCTTGTTCGACAGCCCTTAAAGGGCCAGGAGGTATGTGTGCTCAGCGCAAGGGGTGCCTGGGAGAAGCGGAGAATCTTGGCAGGTCCTTGGGGGAAGGTTAGGTTCAGGGTTGAGGTGTGCAGGCGGAGCGCCCTGGCAGGTCAAGCAGAACCTGTTGATGCGCTGCAGGCCTGCTAGAGGGAGCTAGCAAGCAGCTAGGTACCCTTCAAACCCAGTAAACGCAATCAAAAGATAGAAGTCCGGCAGAAACTTGTTGATGCGCTGCAGGCCTGCCAGAGGGGGCTAGCCAGCAGCTGGGTGCGCCATAAGGACCTAGTCACCGCAATCAAATTGTAGGGATGATGGAAGTCTTGCTGATACTTGCCACGTCGCGCTGCAGGCCTGTCAGAGGTAGCTGGCGAGCAGCTGGGTGCCCTGTGGACTGCAGTCATCCAGCCTCATGCGGTCATCAAGGCGAAGATGCTGGCGGCGCTGCTCCGGCCTTTTGAGGAGGCGACCAACACGGCCGGCCCCGGTAAGAGCTTTTCATCTGGATATTGAAGTTGATCTCATCATGTACATCACTTGTGTACTTCCCTCATGTAGTCCTGTACATTCTTAATGTACATCCCTTATGTACTACCCTGTCTCCACCCGGCAGGATTATCCTTCTTGAACCCTTGACCTCAAACCTCCCCCCCCCTCAGGAGCCATGGTGTCTGACCCTGGTCAGCTCTGGTTCAGCGCATGGGTGGCCGCTCGGCTGCCTTACCGCCGTATGGACGAGCCGCTGACCCTACTCAATACCATTACTGGGATACTGGCCCGGCGCGGGGAGGCGGGTGTCGTGGAGCTCAAGGATGCCCTCGAGCAGGAGCAGCAGCTGCGACAGCTGGCAGCTACTGAGGCGCTGCAGCAGCAGAGTTCTGCTGCCGAAGTAGCGTATGGAAGCCGGGAAGCGCCCGGTGCAGCTGTGGCAGAATCGACTGCAGCTGAGTCGACCGCGGCGGCGTCAGCGCCAGGGCGCGAGTCTGCCGACAACGGGCCTTCTGCGGCAACGGCAGCTGCCGGAAGCTGCATGTCATCCCTACTTGTGGGAAGCAGTACGCCGTCCCGGCCGGCGGGAAGCAGTGCACCGTCCCGGCCGATGGCTGCTGCTGCTGGGAGTAGTACGCCGTCCTTGCCGTCAGCGGCTCCCTCTCCATTCGCTAGGACACCTTCTGGGATGCTGCCCATGCAGGCCTCTGCTGCGGCGTTGGCTGCTGCAGCCGTGCCGGGCGTGAGCAATAGGTGGGTTGTAGTGTTGTGGCCAGTTGATGTTGCAGTGGTGTGCTCTGCCGTTGTGGCGCTGTTGCAAAGAGGGGTGGGACCTGTGCGTATGTTTCTAGCTAGGGCACTTGCTATGACTCTCGCGTGGTGACAAACATGTTGCCTGGTTCATTCCTGTCTGTTCCGCGTAACCCCTTTCTTAAGAGGCTTTTGTGTGGACGTGTTGACGCCGTAACAAAAAGGACTAAAAGGGAGAGCAGCAGACATGCGGTACTTCTCTGTTGCTGTGAATCTCTGCCCTTGACCCTGCTGCCCTGACTCTGCCTGTGGGCCTTGCTTCCTCACCATGTCCCAAATGCTGACTCTGACACTGGCGTAAAAACGTACTTAAACCCTGACCTACACCCTGACCTGCACCCTAAACCAAAAACCGACCCTGCCATTTGTCCTAACTGAAAACCTTACCTACACCCTGACCTGCACCCTGAACCTAACCCTGAGCCAAACGCTGGCCCTGAGCCTGCCCCTGGACCCTTGGCTTCCCCCTGTAGGCTTGTGAGTGCAGTCAAGGCCAGCATAGCGACGTCGCTCCTGCTCCTGCTCAAGCAGTACATATGTAAAGCGTACCGCCTGACGGAGGACAGGGTGGCGGTGTACACGACCACGCCACACGGCAAGAAGGCGGAAAGCAAGCTGGCAGCGGTCAAGGTGGGATCAAAAGGGTTTCTAGTAGGGTTGTGGACTTATGAATCCTGGGCTACACATGAAGCCTCAACCCTGGGAAATGGTTAAGAGTAAGCCCGTGGTTCAGAGTGAGTCTAAACCCTAGCATAGGGCTAAAGTGAGCCGTCAGGGAGGGGCCGGGTGCATTCAGATTTAGGGCTTCAGTTGAAATGGCGGGACGGCGGGGAATTGGGCTGGTGTTTTTGCAGCGGTGGCTGCCAGGGGGCAGGGACGGTGGCATTTAGAGTTTGAATGGCATGGCAGAAGCAGGATCCGGGATTAGGATATATGAGGGAAGACGGTGAACTGGGGCTGGTGGTGTTGGGGTGGAGGGAGGGGATACGATGTAGAAGGAGCAAAATTGGATCCAAAACTGTCGAACCTGTTCCTCATGATTACAAGCAATCGCCTCCTTGCAGGACTGCAACGTCCCAAACCCCCAGCTGAATGTTATTGACCTAGAAGCGCATCGTGACGTGGCGCTGCGACGAGCCAAGGAGCAGTACAAGACCATCAAGTACCTCTTGAAGGAAGATCTCAAGCTCTGCGGGTATGGCAATGAGGCATGGCAGCATCGAGGCATGGCAGCACTGATACAGGGGGGGGGGGGGGAAGGGCTTGTACCAGCATCGAGGCATGGCAGCACTGATACAGGGGGGGGGGGGAAGGGCTTGTACCAGCATCGAGGCATGGCAGTACTGATACAGGGGGGGGGGGGAAGGGCTTGTACCAGCATCGAGGCATGGCAGCACTGATACAGGGGGGGGGGGGGAAGGGCTTGTACCAGCATCGAGGCATGGCAGCACTGATACAGGGGGGGGGGAAGGGCTTGTACCAGCATCGAGGCATGGCAGCACTGATACAGGGGGGGGGGGGAAGGGCTTGTACCAGCATCGAGGCATGGCAGCTCTGATACAGGGGGGGAGGGGAAAGGGCTTGTACCAGCATCGAGGCATGGCAGCACTGATACAGGGGGGGGGGGGGAAGGGCTTGTACCAGCATCGAGGCATGGCAGCACTGATACAGGGGGGGGGGGGGAAGGGCTTGTACCAGCATCGAGGCATGGCAGCTCTGATACAGGGGGGGGGGGGGGAAGGGCTTGTACCAGCATCGAGGCATGGCAGCACTGATACAGGGGGGGGGGGGGAAGGGCTTGTACCAGCATCGAGGCATGGCAGCACTGATACAGGGGGGGGGGGGGAAGGGCTTGTACCAGCATCGAGGCATGGCAGCACTGATACAGGGGGGGGGGGGGAAGGGCTTGTACCAGCATCGAGGCATGGCAGCACTGATACAGGGGGGGGGGGGGAAGGGCTTGTACCAGCATCGAGGCATGGCAGCACTGATACAGGGGGGGGGGGGAAGGGCTTGTACCAGCATCGAGGCATGGCAGCACTGATACAGGGGGGGGGGGGAAGGGCTTGTACCAGCATCGAGGCATGGCAGCACTGATACAGGGGGGGGGGGGGGAAGGGCTTGTACCAGCATCGAGGCATGGCAGCACTGATACAGGGGGGGGGGGGGGGGGGGAAGGGCTTGTACCAGCATCGAGGCATGGCAGCACTGATACAGGGGGGGGGGGAAGGGCTTGTACCAGCATCGAGGCATGGCAGCACTGATACAGGGGGGGGGGGGGAAGGGCTTGTACCAGCATCGAGGCATGGCAGCACTGATACAGGGGGGGGGGGGGAAGGGCTTGTACCTGCATCGAGGCATGGCAGCACTGATACAGGGGGGGGGGGGGAAGGGCTTGTACCAGCATCGAGGCATGGCAGCACTGATACAGGGGGGGGGGGGAAGGGCTTGTACCAGCATCGAGGCATGGCAGCACTGATACAGGGGGGGGGGGAAGGGCTTGTACCAGCATCGAGGCATGGCAGCACTGATACAGGGGGGGGGGGGAAGGGCTTGTACCAGCATCGAGGCATGGCAGCACTGATACAGGGGGGGGGGGGGAAGGGCTTGTACCAGCATCGAGGCATGGCAGCACTGATACAGGGGGGGGGGGGGGGGGGGGGGGGAAGGGCTTGTACCAGCATCGAGGCATGGCAGCACTGATACAGGGGGGGGGGGGAAGGGCTTGTACCAGCATCGAGGCACGGCAGCACTGATACAGGGGGGGGGGGGGGGAAGGGCTTGTACCAGCATCGAGGCATGGCAGCACTGATACAGGGGGGGGGGGGGAAGGGCTTGTACCAGCATCGAGGCATGGCAGCACTGATACAGGGGGGGGGGGGGGAAGGGCTTGTACCAGCATCGAGGCATGGCAGCACTGATACAGGGGGGGGGGGGGAAGGGCTTGTACTTTTAATATTTTGTTTCCTGCTGTGCTGTTCCTGAAAACATAGCAGCACTGGTACAGGGAGGGGAGGGAGGCCATATCTAATGCGTGGTCTCCTTGTGTGCTATTCTTGGGAGTCCAAACGGAGGGCAGTACGATGAGAGACCAGATGAGACTAGGTTGGGTATAATTCAGTGTTTGATGTCAACCGCGCGGATGCTGCCTCAGGCTCTCTGTGCAACGTGTGGGGGCGATGAGAAAGCCGAGCATGAGGGGATGACACAGGAGGGAGGGAGAGCAGGAGAGCTATTTCCATTTTTCTCTCATGCAACAGAGCTTGGTTCATGATGTGAGTGTTTGTGAGCATACGTCCGTGCATGTGTTTGCATGCAGTTGATAGGCCATCCTACGAACTTCCTGTTTAATCTGTCTTTGCACACGTTTCCCTCAATTTCGCAGGCTGGGGGTCAAGGTGTGCTGTATGCAGAAGGTTTAGTCAGTAGCTCGGCTGGGAGTTTGTATGCGCAATTGGTTGAGAGTTTGGTTGGCAGTTTGATGTAGACCCCACACCAACCCACCCGAGGTTCACCCTTGTGGACTGGCGTTGCTGTAAAGCTGGCTTTGATTATTCGATGCTTTGTGTTCCTGAGGACGTTGCCTTGTACCACTCTTCCACGCCGGCGGTACGCCTGTTTTGAATCCTTTATTTCCCTTGCACATTTTCGCCCTCAGGCCTGGGATTCAGAGAGGCGACGCCACAACCTCGGCTACAGGCGCTGATGCCACACATCTTGAGCCGTCTAATTCCTGCGGTGGAGAGCAGGTAGCGGCCGATACGACCAGCTCCCGGGCGGCCTCAACGGGACCGGGCAAGGTGCCTCGGGCCGGAGTCCGGCCGCAGCCACAGGGCTCAGGCGGCAGCAGCTTCCCTCCAGCAGTCTCTGCAGCAGCTTCCAACGGCGGCGGCGTGTCTACGACAGGAAAGGGGGGGAGGGGGCGGCTACCCAGCAGGAGGACCTCGTCAGCCTCTGCGGCGGCAATAGCAGGCAAGAAGCGCAGGGCGCGGAAGGGCAGAAGCGGTGGAGACAGCAGCGACAGCGGCGGCGGCGAGGACGATGTGAAGGACGCTGAGGATGCTTGTGGATGTGGCGAGGAGGAGGAGGAGGTGCCTCGGAAGGCCGGGTCGTCTGGCAGGCCGCCCAAGGTCAAGCGGAGGCTGGGCCCAAGCCTAGGCGTGTGAGCGGCATGCTGATGGGTTCAACGGTCTGACTGCGGTCGAGATGGGGAGCAATGGCCCGCCAACGGTCAAGTGGGGATGATGGCTGGGCCGCGGATGAGATTAGAGAGGGATGGCCTGGCTGCAGCACCTGCAGATTCTATCACTACAAAAATCAAGGAGCTTAGATACCGGTAGTGGAGTTCCGGAGATGGCAATCGCTTAGGCCCTCCTATACTGTGTGAGGGGGGAGTGGGGGATTTAATCCTCCAACCACCTATGTGTTAGGGGGGGCTCCATTGCCACCCGGTAAGCTGTCGCAGTTCATGGATGTGCTGACTGACGTGAACATCAGCCGCCGGTCTGCAGCCGTATCTAAATCGTCTGGGAGCGGCCTCCTGGAACAAAAACCAACCAACTTTCTGCGGGCGGTGGCTGTTGGCACTGCAGATTTCCAGGGTTTCGCAAACCTTTGGGCGCTAGTGAGGTGCATGGGACTTTCACCCGCCAAATTGACACTTTTCTGCCCAAGCTGCACTGTCCGAGGTTTTTTGGACCCCACCAAAGGTTTCGCTTCTTTTGTCTGTTCCCGCGGCTGGAGTGGGAGTTTTGACTGTTTGACGGACCATACCTTTTGCATCGCGTGCCATCGATGCGTGCGCACAAGACTTCACGCATCTTGGAGAGGGCTGGTAGTGTGTTCACCAAGGGATGCCACAGGAATTCTCATTCAAATTTTCAAATAACAGCTAGGGGCCGGGACACAGCGCTTACCGTGTTCCTCGCTCGGGATCAATGTGAGAGAAATTACTTATCACAACGCATGCCGATGTCAGATTTCAGATGTACCCTTCAACATAGCCATGCATGCTGTTTTATTTTACACGCTGCAAGCTGCTGTAATTTGATTGGCATTTTTTAAACAACAGTCAATGCCTACCGGAAGCTTCACAGGATATTTCTTTGACTGTGGCAATTGGCTGCGGTCCGCCCCCCACTAGAGCACACCCCAAAAGGCTGACAGGATATTGGAAAGCATATCGGTGCCTTCGACTGTTCTAGCACGGTACCGGATTACCACGATATCCAAGGTTAGCCTACATGACGTCAAAGTATGACACAACATAATTTTTTGTATAAAAAAATTGAAATCATATAAACCGATGACAAGTAGGGAGCACCAGACCATTATTCAAGCGTTGCTACAATTGTAATACAGCCCCCACACTTGTTTCTCACCTACAACGTGCAGCCCATCCAAATGCTTGCCCCCTCACCCAATGAATCAAACTTTCTCACTGCCACATAATCAGCAGTCATACACAAAACGTTGGATACCTGTATATCCTTGGCAAAAAGATCAATTCGAAGTCCTTTTGACCTAGCAAGGTCTTCGAATTTTAAATTTTTGCCAAGGATACAGCTATCCTTGGCAAAATGATCAAATTCAGAGTCCGCTGCAAGCCCCATCAGCTGCAGAGACAAAGTGCTTCAGTGCAACGTTTCTGAAACAAACGACATGCGAAATATATGTTGGGCATGGAGCAGTCTAGCGCCACACCTGTATGCTGAATGAGATCACGTAATCCTTCACCCGTGCAGCTATGATAAGGCACTTTGTCGTCAGGCCAGGGTTTTGTCAGTTGGTACCACGCCTTCAGTAATTGTCCCTCTTCCTCTTTTACCTGTAGTCATCCAAAGCCACCTGCCTGGTGAGGTCCGAGGTTCTCACTTCTCAGCTGAGGCCCAGGGAAAGAGTAGAATGAGGCCAGCACAGCGGTTCCCTAAGCGATTAGGATGACCACCGCACAAATGCTTGAGATCCTCCATTGTTCCTCAGAGGAACCTCGAGAACTGACTTTACGCACAGGCCAGTGCCAATATACCGTACCCTGAAAGTCTTCATGTAAGAGCTGCTGACAGCTGTACGGCAGCTCAAATCCATCTTAACCTTCTTTCGCTTGGACTCCACAAAGTATGAGGCTGGCAGCCCAACCCTAGAAATCCAAAGGCGCAAAGACATCAGAACAGCCCAGGATTGCATGTGGCCCTCGTCCAATCTTGCGTACTTAACCAACATATACCCCCATGGAGCGTAAACATGCACCCATGCCAATATCCTGTAGGAGGACCACCTGATCTTGTGATCCTAAAATTAATTACTCAACCTGTTTTTTGTTTCCTGTCGAAGATCTCCATTTCGTTGCTGCCGCTGTGCCCCCTCCAAATTTGAGACTCACACCGACAGACCCTGCAGATCCTTCGCAGTTTTTGAAATGTCTGTTAGCCTCACATGGCCAGTCATTTTCAAAAAGCTCGCTCGGCCGCGTGGGTGCATCTAAAGGCTTATATCGTTGAGGCATAGACTGGGGATTTCAAAGGCTGGGGGATTCCTTTAACGGTCCATTTTGGCCAGCCTTTGGGATGTTCCTTATCTGCATTTCCCCTTTTTCTTATGCGAAAGCCAAGGGTAAGGCTGCCGCCGGAAATGCGTGAGTCATTCGCCGCATCCATCAAAGTTGGGGCGCCCACGGGGCTGCTGCTACTGCTGCGGCTGCGGTTGCTGCTATTTGTTCATTTTGTATTTTCATTCCAACTGGGAGCCGGCCGCTGAGCAGCCGTTGTCCCTTCTGCTAGATCTGGAGACCCAGATCCCAACTAGACAACCCGGAAAAACGTACAGCTGGTCCAGCTCATGTCAAGTGAATCTCAAAAGCGAGAGAGAAGAAGAAAAAACCGAAGCCAAGGGAGATATTAAAAATGCTGAAAGAGTTAAAGAGAAAGCACCCCACTCGAGAAAGGCCTGCCACTCCAACATGCAGCGTCAAGGCAGAGACCGAAAGCCTTGAAGACCTGACCCTAAGAAATTACGAGCTGAAGTGTCCAGCACGTCTTGAAAGAGCAAGGAAACCGGGACAGGAACTACCACAGAAAAGGAAACTGAAATGTCAAAGATTGGATCCGGGTTAAAACAACACAACAGATGAGGTGCCGCCGTCACCAAATCACCATCACCATCATGTCATCCCCGGCAATCCCCCGGCGGAAAGTTCAGCTGTAAGGCTACCTGCTCACCCTCTCGTCTGACAACCATGAAGGGGTGGCATGGGGGCACCTTCTGCCACCCACAGGGGACAGAGGCCAGAGACATAGAGTGTTGCAGAAAATAAAAAAATGCACTACAGCCCGGTGGGAGGCACGGTGCACAAATTGGCCTACTCATTCACCGATGGAAAAGAAAGAGGAAAAGGCTGTGATAAGAGACAGGTAACAGCTATACCGACCTTCTATGGACAAAGCCCAAAGCTACGAACTAAGCTGGTTCAAGCCTTTTGGCGCTGCTCGTAGGCTGGCGCAAGAAGCATGCGGGTGCCGCTGCGGACCAAGAGGGCGGGGCGCCTCCAGATTCACCCGTCTCCTCTGTGCTGCCACCATGACTCGCAAATAGTACCCGCTGTTTGTTCTCGCTCGATTTAAGCCGCTAGGTGATAACGCGGACCGCCCCCTCCGAGGCAGTTCGTTCAGTCAGGAGGTTTGGGCACCATAGTACTGAGGGTCAACAGCGACGGCATGGCATCATACACTGCTTTTCGCCATGCCACAGGGATGACCTCCCACATGCCATTGATCATCCGCTCTAGCTCAGTGTCTTCATCTGGTCGATGTGGCTCACCAGATCGGGCTGGAATCTAGATTCCGAACATAAGGGCAAGCCTCCATGGCAGAAATGGCCGTGGACGTGATCCAAAGACGGCCGCAAAAAGAAGGGCTTGCCGCGTGTCCTATCCATGGCGGGGCCGGCCAGGACGAGTTGCGGCACATTTCACGGCGGCTCAGTGCAGACATGGCCTGGACCAGCTCTGCCAGGTCGCGTACAGTTAATGACGTTACACCTCTGGGCCCTGCTCAAAAAGGCTCGGCCGCGTGGGCGCCTTAGTAAAAAGAGTTGGGAGGAAAGATGGAAACAACACAAGGGGCAGGACAAAAGAAAGGAGGAAAAAGTGAGAAAGAAGGAGAATAACACAAAGGAAAGAAATAAATACCCCCCCCTAAATGGAAATGGCAGCCCGAAGTACCCTTGACCCTCTCAAGCCTATTCCCCAAGAAGGCAAAGAAAAGCAACAAGCGTAGGCCTCAACAATGCGTACGACCTGCAGTCCTGGGAAGCCCAAAAAGTCAGTGAAGCCGGCCGCCCACTCCGCAGGGGGGCAGTGCGAGGCTGACACCCACGTGACTGAGCGGGCCGATTGGGGCAGTGCCAGCTGGAGCAGAGGCTTCCCCCAAAGCGGGGCTGCCGTACGCCAATGGACATGTGGGAGAGCTGCCTGTTCCACATCTGGGCCTACCGCATGGAAACCAGCCACCCATCGGGAAAGGGGCCCCTCTGTCGAAGAGGGACCTGTCAGCGTGCACCCGACCAGCTAAGGAGGTAGGGATCCCGCTGTGCTTGCATGTGAGGCCATCGCAAAAATAGCAAAGACCGGGTTGACCTCTGGCAATGAGGGACCTGTCAGCCCAGCCAGCTGACGAGGTAAGGATCCTGCATTGGTCACAGGCGAGGCCAAAGAAAGAAAGAAAGCTATGCCCCGTGGGGGGCGTGAGAGTTAAGGAAACAGCGCAGCCTGGGCCGAAGCCACATCCGTGCCGTTGCCGTTGCCAAAATACCGTAGTAGAGACGGGATGGACCGCTGGGCTGAGGCCGGCGATGATGTTAAGTGCTGACGATAACCAGACAGGGGTATCGTCTGACAATTGACAATATGAGCTGCTGCTCGGTTGGGGCGTCATGCAAAAGCGCATTCACGAGGTGCCTGATCCACATGGCAGAGCGGGCTAGGTGGTTCTCGCGCCATGCACGCCATAGCACTGAACCCGCCCCCCTGAGCGCGGCCCACCAACAATGCTGAGGGTTTCCCCGGCATCGGCCAACTCGGCAGCCCAACACGTAAGTAGTGCCATCTGGCCCTTATCCACCACCGCCTCTGGCATGCCGGTATGATCCAGGTGGCACAAGATGAGGCTGGCCCCTTAGGAAGCTACCGCCTGAGGTACGACCAAAGACAGAAAGGCCTAGGCGCGAGATGCCTTCATAGGAGGCCTTCAGCCGTGCCATGAGCTGTTCCCATGCCGTTGGGCTGAGTGAGGCTGACTGGCTGAGTCGTTGTTGTAAGGAATCCTCAACGAGACGGCTAGCTGCACTAACGTATGTGGATGCCACAAATGCCGCAGAAGAAGGACTAGAAAGTAGAAATTCATGAATCATACCGGTAATGTACGTTTAAAACGGTGCATACCCGCTAGGCTCTGCTAAACGCTCAGCCACGTGGGGTTGGTTGGGACTGACAAGGCACAATTCCAGCTACCATACACAGCCTGGGCCATGGTGCAGCCATGCCATCCTCCTATGTGACGGGGCAGGAACATGGAACCCGGCGCTCTGGGCGGCGGGATAGAGAGGACCGTGTGGCGGGTACGATACCTCAACCTCTGGATATGGAAGCGACCAGCGATATGCCACTAGGCCACCGATGATCAAGCACTATTCTGTGCTGTGTTGTACATTGGGTCTGTAGCTCAGTGGCAGAGCGGTTGCCTGCAGAGCGACCTCTGCGGGCCCTGAATTTTTGTTTTGCATGGGTCCATGTGCAGCTTTCTTGACCTGTCTTTAATCACAATCAAAGCAGTAAATGTAGTCTTGCCTTGTAGAGAGAGGTGGCCCCACTACCAGGGTAGCTAACTCCCTGCTGGTACCCTACATTGGCTGCATCTCTCCCTCAACATGTCATGTGAGCTTTCGACGCCCTGTTGAAACCCACATATTAGGTTGCCCTTGCTATGTCATGTCCAGCTTAGTCAAGAGTCTAGGTGAGGACCATCGTGAGGACAGGCCTCCGGCTGGCATGCGAATGATAGGGTTCAGGCTCTTTCAAGACAGCCAAACCCTAAGAACTGGGTGGAATTCCTGTGCTGGCGAGTGCCACGTTTCGCCAGCAATAGCATCTCCAGCCAGTATCTTGCCTGTCCTTTATTTCAATCAATAATCCCCAGCGACTCGTCTGAACACTCCGATCCCGTTTCAGCAGCGCAGACCAGCATGTCGGAGTCTGCTACGGAAGAGATTGCCAGCGGCTGGCACAGCCTGGACCGTAATCTGCAGCTCCACGTTCTGTCGCTTCTGGATTTACGCGCCGACCTGTGCAGCGCGCAGCAGGTCGATCACGATCTGCACGAAATGGCCGGCATGAACGCATTCTGGCTCCCACTGCTGTCCCAGCGCTTCGGGCTAAAGCTGGAGGTGCGTTCCGACTGCCGAGCTACTGTGTCCTGAAGTGTGCACTATATCACGCTGAGTAGGCCGCTACGCAGTTTCATCTGGGCCGATTGGGTCCAAACCTGGACCGGCCTTCATACGGCTGGTGGCTCAAGCAGCTGTGCATGCTGTATCAGCCCACACATCCTAAGACTTTTATGCAGCTGAACTGGATCTGGAGCACCGGAGAATGGATAGTGCCATGAGCCAGATGGTGTAGGCTGCCAGCGCGCGCATGGCGCGCAAGGGATCCTCCCCCAGGCTTCCACCTCTGGGCAGAAGCAAAGTAAACAGCAGTGGCCATGATGTAGCTGAATTGTAGCTGAAGCAAGCTGGATAATACACTGCCCTGAGCCTGGGCCGTGGCCTGCATATCATCCACCATGTGGGTGCCCCGTCTGGGAGGAAACAAAATAACGGTGTCTGAAGAAATTACTGGGGTCTTGAAATCTCCCTGGGTTCTTATTTGGGCACCTGACCTGGCTGGCCCTCACAGACATGAAGCAAAACCAATGAACCATGTTTTCGCCATCATTGAGCCCTGCAAGCCAGGGCCTTCAAACAGTTTTTGTGCGCTGCATTTCCGCCTGCTGGAACACTCTAGATGAACGAGACAAGGCCCTCTGCTTTGCTGATGGGTGGGAAGGGAAAGCCAGTTTCACCTTGTCACATGGTGTCTCTTGCGTCCACCCAGACGTGCATGGGCTTGTGTTGCTACCAGCCCTGTAAACATCACCAGAATTAAACACCTGAACCATACCTATAACATATACGTATGTATATATATAAATACGGTATATCGTATGCATGCATGTGCGGTGCATCGTAATATCTGCATTCACATTTTTGCGCCGCAGGACTCGCAAGAGGTCCATGCAAAGGAAATTTACATGCGGTTGCATGGCGTCACAAGCGAGGAGAAGTACCATGTGCGGTTCCATGCGCTGTACACTGACGGTAAGATGCTTCACATGCATGGCTGGACGGCCTGCTGTTCCTGTACAATAATGTCGCATGGGGCTGCATGGCACACTTGACCTGCATGGGGCTGCATGATGCCCTCAACATGTACGGTTCTACATGGCACCCTTGACCTGCATGGGGCTGTTTTGCACCCTCAAACTGCACGGGGCTGCATTAGGCTACGCAGTATTCTCAATTTGCACGAGGCTGCATGGCACTATTGACTTTTTATGGGGTTGCATGGCATCCCTGATCTGCATGGGGCTGCATGTTCCCTCTACCTGCATGAGTCTGCATGGGGCTGCATGGCACCCTCAAGATGCATGGGTCTGTATGTCAACCTCACGCCGCTTGAGGCTGCATGGATCACAATTGCTCCTTCAACCTGCATGGGGCTGCATGACACCCTGGACCTGCATGGGGCTGCATGACACCCTGGAACTGCATGGGGCTGCATGACACCCTGGACCTGCATGGGGCTGCATGACACCCTGGACCTGCATGGGACTGCATGACACCCTTGACCTGCATGGGACTGCATGACACCCTGGACCTGCATGGGACTGCATGACACCCTGGACCTGCATGGGACTGCATGGCACCCTGGATCTGCATGGGACTGCATGTCACCATGGATCTGCATGGGGCTGCATGACACCCTGGACATGCATGGGGCTGCATGACACCCTGGACCTGCATGGGGCTGCATGACACCCTGGACCTGCATGAGACTGCATGACACCCTGGACTTGCATGGGGCTGCATGACACCCTGGACCTGCATGGGCTGCATGGTGTCCAACTCCTGTATCTTATCTGTCTACAGGTGGTATCGATGAGAGCAACATGATATACTGGGTGAGTCCTTACATGGCAAGGCTGACTTGCTGTTGGCTGACATGGCATCGCTGGCTGGCTGTGTGTTGACATGGCATGGCTGGCTGGCTGTGTGTTGACATGGGCATAGCTGGCTGGGTGCTGACATGGGCATGGGCATGGCTGGCTTGCTGGGTGCTGACATGGGCATGACTGGCTCGCTGACTGGCTGGGACGCTGGGTGCTGACATGGGCATGACTAGCTGGCTGTGTGCTGACATGACATGGGTGACTGGCTAGCTGGATGCTGACATGGACATGGCTGGCTGGCTTGGAGCTTCACCTGAACCCTACAAGGTGCAGGGTGCTACCACTGACATAGCTGGCTGTGTGTTCAACCCCAACCCTTTTTGATAGGGGCATACGAGGTAGGATGCAGATCAAGGCATGGCTGGCTGGGCGCTTAACTCCCAACCTCCAGTACTGAGCCAGGGTTTATTAGGCAGGATGCAAATGGCAGCATGGCTGGCTGGGTGCATCCCTGAATCTTAAGCTAGTCGGGGTACAAGCAGGGTTCACGTCATGGCTTGGCTGGCGGGGTACAAGCAGGGTTCACGTCATGGCATGGCTGGCGGGGTACATATTTCCTGTAACCTTAAATTCCGAGCCAGCGGTACTGAGGCCAGGTGTTCGTAATGGGATTGCTGGCTGGGTGCTGAACCATAGATTGTTAATTGTAAGCTAGGGGGCACATCAGCAAGTAAGGTAATGGTTATGACCTGGCTGGCTGGGTGCTGTGCCCCTTGCTCCACCCTACCTGCTTGCTCCACCCCACCCCTGTTTCCCTTCCTTGTTCAGGTGGACAATATGTTCAAGCTCAATTGCTCCACTCAATTGCTCCACCCTCAACTCGGCTTAAATCTTGAACCCTGAACCCTAAAACCCTCACCTCGGCCTAAACCCTAGACCCTAGACCCTCCTCCACCCACTCAAATTGCTCCACTCACCCCACCCGTGACCCCCTTCCTCTTGCAGGTGGACAACATGTTTAAGCCCAACGATTGGGGAGCGTACTGCAGTGAAGTCTCGCCCAATGTCAACACGCTCGCATTCCTCAAGGTGTGTGTATCTGGGCTCATATGTCAATATGTGTGTGTGGGGGGGTCTGGGTCTGGGCTTGTGTGCGTGTGTGCGTGTGTGTGTGTGTGTGGGGGGGGGGGTCTGGGTCTGGGCTTGTGTGCGTGTGTGCGTGTGTGTGTGTGTGGGGGGGGGGGGGGGTCTGGGTCTGGGCTTGTGTGCGTGTGTTTGTGTGTGTGTGTGTGTGTGTGTGTCAATGTATGGTTTTGCACCCAACGTCCACATGTTCGCTTCCTGAAGGGGTGTGCGTGCCTGTGTCTGTGTCTGGGCTTTTTTGTGTGGGGAGGGGGGTGTCTGGGCCTGGGCCTGGGTCTGGGCCTGGGCCTGGGTCAGGGCCTGGGCCTGGGTCCGGGCCTGGGCTGATGTGTGAGTGTTTGTATTTGCACCTGAGGTCAACACACTGGCATTCCTGAACGTGTGTGCGTGCCTGTGTCTGGGTCTGGACTCTTGTGTGTGTATGGGTATTCGTTACATATGTATTGATCATCTATGAATAGGACCTGGAGGATTGCAGAAATGAATACGCTAGCTTTCCTGAGGGTGCATGTGTGTATGTGTGTGTGTGTGTGTGAATGAATGAATGAACAAACTCTTCCTTTTCATTGCATCCCCCCCTGCCTCCCCAGTTCAGCTATTTCTGTCTCTCCATGAAGGGCCCGGAGTGCTGGTAAGGCACCAACTCCCTCTCCTCTGCACACTGTTTTTGCAACCCTCCCCTTGGAACAAATCACTCTCCCACAATTTCTCACGCCCCATGCTGTTAATTTCCCCCCTGCTGTTGCTTTTCCCCCTGCTGTTACTTTGCCCACTGCTGTTACTTTGCCCCCTGCTGTAACTTTGCCCCATGCTGTTAATTTGCCCCCTGCTGTTGGTTTTTCCCCTGCTGTTACTTTGCCCACTGCTGTTACTTTGCCCCCCGCTGTTGCTTCGCCCCCTGCTGTTACTTTGCCCCACTGCTGCTACTTTGCCCACTGCTGTTATTTTGCCCACCGCTGTTACTTTGCCCACTGCTGTTATTCTCCCGCCCACTGCTGTTATTTTGCCCACTGCTGTTACTTTGCCCACTGCTGTTATTTTGCCCACTGCTTTTACTTTGCCCACTGCTGTTATTCTCCCGCCCACTGCTGTTACTTTTCCCGCCCACTGCTGTTACTTTTCCCGCCCACTGCTGTTACTTTGTCCACTGCTGTTATTCTCCCACCCACTGCTGTTACTTTGTCCACTGCTGTTACTCCTCCCGCCCACTGCGTTTACTTTGCCCAATGCTGTTATTCTCCCGCCCACTGCTGTTACTTTGCCCACTGCTGTTACTTTTCCCGCCCACTGCTTTTACTTTGCCCACTGCTGTTTTTCTCCCGCCCACTGCTTTTACTTTGCCCCCTTAAAGAATTATTTCACGCCTGCTCCTCTCCTCTCCCCCTTCTTCTTATGTATCTCTGCCTTCCTCTGCTGCCTCCCCCTGCAGGGCCCCCAGTGCTGGCAGGATATCGACTATTTCTTCCCCCCCATGTTCGTACTTGCCTCCTTTCTGATATATTTGTTGGCTGCTCTCCAGACCTCCCCCTTCTCTCATGTATCTTTGCCTTCCTCCGCTGCCTCCCCCTTCAGTGCCCCGAGTGCTGGCAGGACACCAACACTCTCATCCTCCTGTTTACCTCCTTGGGGCAACTCTCTCTATTACCCACTGTTGTTATCCCCCCCCCCCATCCCCCTTAATGAAATATTTCACGTCTGCTCCTCGCATCTGCCCCTTTTTATTGTGTCTCAGCCTTCACCCACTGTCCACCCCTTCAGGGCCCCGAATGCTGGCAGGATACCAACCCTCTCTCCCACACTGGTCTGACTTGCCCCCGGAATGACATTTTTGGCTGCCCTCTTTATCTTCCCCTTCTTTTTGTGTCTTCCCCTTCAGGGCCCCGAATGCTGGCAGGATACCAAGCAGGCAGAGCACCGCCACTTCCTCATCTCGCGACTAACGCAGCCGGCGCTGCATCTCTTCGGACAGGTGGACATTTTGTGTGTGTAATGACCAGTACACGACTTATAAAAAAAATACGAGCGTAAATTATTTGGTACGGCTGACGTAAATATGAGCTCCCGATATGCTTATAGGTACCGGTCCTCTTGGGCTAAAGCATGCATAAATATATGCGATGATGCTACCTCCTTTGAAATGTGCCCTCTTGTGCCTTTTACTACCGGTACGGTTGTTGATCTTGTGATACCGTACTGGCGTACCGCTACTTTGCGCCCTTCAGCCGTCAACATAGCCTGGCAAGGTCGTACTGCTGCTCCATGTCAGCTGTACTGCTTGTTCTGATCGTGATGCTGCTATATCCCATGCTGCCTCGCCCTGCGCTATGTGTACTTCATGTATGTACTTAGAGAAAGTACTATGGTCACACTTCACCGGTGGCTGTACTGCTGCTGTACGGAAGTCAATTTGGGTAACAGAAGGTAGAGGCGCTTCTGCGTCTTTAAAGAGTTGGAGGGCCCCAAAGAAGCGTGGCCCCCAAAGGGGGTTCCGCTTCTTGGGAGCCCTCCAACTCTTTAAATACGTGTCGCGCTACATGCATCACACATGTACTGCCTTGTGTCTGCAGTACCATCTGTCGCAGCTGCGTGGTATGGACCCAGATCCGGAGGTGGAGAATGAGCTGGAGATGGCGGTCAGTCGGGCACTGCGGAATTGGGGCACTCCAGGTGCAGTCATGGGGCTGATAAGAGGGCAGAACAGAGGGCTGATGAGAGGCAGAACAGAGGGCTGATGAGAGGCAGAACAGAGGGCTGATGAGAGGGCAGGGCAGGATATGGGCTGAAGGTGAAGGAGGGCGGGAGGAGAGGAGAGCGGGGACGTGTGGGGAGAGGGGAGGACAGGCGGGCGGGGAGGAGCAGGGAGCGAGAAGGAGATGAGGGTGGGGAGGAGTGGGGAGAGGGGAGGAGAGTGAGGGTGGGAGTTGCAGGGAGCGGGAAGGAGAGGCGGGCAGGGAGGAGGGAGGAGGGGGGAGTAGAGGAGAGCTGGGAGGAGAGGAGGATGGGAGGAGCAGGGAGCGGGAAGGAGAGAAGGGCAGGGAGGAGTGGGGAAAGGGGATGAGAGGAGAGCGAGGAGGGGATGAGAGGAGGGTGGGAGGAGCAGGGAGGAGAGAGGAGGGCGGGAGGAGCAGGGAGCGAGGAGGAGAGAAGGATAGGGAGGAGGGGGGAGAGAGGAGGAGAGGAGATCTGGGAGGAGAGGAGAGCTGGGAGGAGCAGGGAGCGGGGAGGAGAGGCGGGCAGGGAGGAGTGGGGAGAGAGGGGGAGAGGAGAGCTGGGACGAGAGAAGGGCGGGAGGAGAGGAGAGCTGGGAGGAGCGGGTCGAAGTGGGGAATGGGAAGACAGCCTGATCTTGTAAACCAGTTGTGTACCCAGCCGCCTCCGTTGAAGGAATGAATGTGTGATCTATTGTGTGACCCAGTGTGTGCCACCGTTATTGTGTGAACCAGTGTGTGAACTTTGTCCCAGTCTCAGGCTGGAACACCTATATGCGGAGTTGTGCAACATGCGCACCTTTATATTCAGGTTTGAATCAATGTGTGAACCCTTCCTCCGTCAGGCCTGGATCACCCCTTTTGTGAAGGTTGACACCATGCTGATCAGTGTGCAAATGAGTGTGTGAATCAATGTGTGAACGTGTGTGTGAACGTGTGTGTGAACTATTCCCACTTCAGGCCTGGAACATCTTTCTGTAGAGCTGTATGGCGTGCTGATCAATGTGCACATCATTGTGTGAACCAATGTGTGAACGATTCCCACTTCAGGCTTGGAGCATCTGTACGTGGAGCTGTACGACATGCTGATCAACGGTGTACGGTTTGGCTCGCTGCTGAGACACGGCATGGGGGGGGAGCTAACCGCAATTGACGTAAGAAGGGGTGCAGGGTGGGGTAGGGTGGCTTAATTTGGGCGCACATTGCATGCAGTGGACATGAAACTGGAAGCTTTTTTAATAAATAGGGTGGGGGGATGGCTAGGGTTGGGGGGATGATGTGGGAGCTGGCTGATAGTGAGGTGTAAGGGGGGGAGGGGGGGGGTCTAATGGTTCTGAGGGGTGGTGCAGGGTAGGTCGGAGTCCTGCCAAGACATGGTATGAAGTGGGGATGTGACAGCCCTTGACGTGAGGGCGGGACGGGGACGGGTGGGGGGATGCTAATGCGGGAGGAGGCAGAGTGAGGGGTCGGAATTATGGGGGGGGGGGGTATGCTGACGCGGGGCGGCGGGGCGGAGGCGGAGTCCTGTTTCTGTAAAGGATAGAGGGTGTTCCATTCAATGAGGTGAGGGCAGGGGCGACTGGGTTTCACTTACCGGGACCCAATAGGGTTGTGTGAAACTGAGTGTGTATCAATGACTGAATCTGCCTTGTGTGATAAGTGTGATTATGATGCACTGATAAGCGTGATTATGATGCACTGCCCAGACCCGGCTGCGAGCCAAGTGCAATGAGATCCTGCCGCCACTAACATATGCGCAGGTCCCTAGGCTTTGCATGTTGGCCCTGTTCCCTGTGTACATGAATAATCGAATTCCCACCCTGATTATGTCCCCCCTGATTATTTTGTTATTGATTCCCCCCCCCTGATTACCCCCCCCCCAGATTAA